>CP136054.1:484969312-486320312 GCA_032464435.1 Aegilops umbellulata
GTTATACTTTACGAGCCTAGCATATGCAGATATGACCTCGGAACACGGAGACCGAAAGGTCGAGCGTGAATCATGTAGTAGATATGATCAACATAATGATGTTCACCATTGAAGACTAATCCATTTCACGTGATGATCGGTTATGGTTTAGTTGATTTGGATCACGTGATCACTTAGAGGATTAGAGGGATGTCTATCTAAGTGGGAGTTATTAAGTAATATGATTAATTGTACTTTAATTTATCATGAACTTAGTCCTGGTAGTATTAGCATATCTATGTTGTAGATCAATAGCTCGCGTTGTTGCTTTCATATGTTTATCTTGATATGTTCCTAGAGAAAATTGTGTTGAAAGATGTTAGTAGCAATGATGCGGATTGGATCCGTGATCTGAGGTTTATCCTCATTGCTGCACAGAAGAATTATGTCCTTGATGCACCGCTAGGTGGCAGACCTATTACAGGAGCAGATGCAGACGTTATGAACGTTTGGCTAGCTCAATATGATGACTACTTGATAGTTTAGTGCACCATGCTTAACGGCTTAGAATCAGGACTTCAAAGACGTTTTGAATGTCATGGACCATATGAGATGTTCCAGGAGTTGAAGTTAATATTTCAAGCAAATACTCGAGTTGAGGGATATGAAATCTCCAACAAGTTCTATAGCTAAAAGATGGAGGAGAATCGCTCAACTAGTGAGCATGTGCTCAGATTGTCTGGGTACTACAATCGCTTGAATCAAGTGGGAGTTAATCTTCCAGATAAAATAGTGATTGACAGAATTCTCTAGTCACCATCACCAAGTTAGTAGAACTTCGTGATGAACTATAATATGCAAGGGATAACGGAAACGATTCCCAAGCTCTTCGTGATACTGAAATCGACGAAGGTAGAAATCAAGAAAAACATCAAGTGTTGATGGTTAACAAGACCACTAGTTTCAAGTAAAGGGCAAAGGGAAGAAGGGGAACTTCAAGAAGAACGGCAAGCAAGTTGCTGCTCAAGTGAAGAAGCCCAAGTCTGGACCTAAGCCTGAGACTGAGTGCTTCTACTGCAAAGGGACTGGTCACTGGAAGCGGAACTACCCCAAGTATTTGGCGGATAAGAAAGGATGGCAAAGTAAAAAAAAGGTATATTTGATATACATGTTATTGATGTGTACAATACTAGTGTTTATAGCAACCCCTAAGTATTTGATACTAGTTCAGTTGCTATGATTAGTAACTTGAAACGGGAGTTGCAGAATAAACAAAGACTAGTTAAGGGTGAAGTGACGATGTGTGTTGGAAGTAGTTCCAAGATTGATATGATCATCATCGCACACTCACTATACTTTCGGGATTAGTGTTGAACCTAAATAAGTGTTATTTGGTGTTTGCGTTGAGCATGAATATGATTTGATCATGTTTATTGCAATACGGTTATTTATTTAAGTAAGAGAATAAATTGTTGTTCTGTTTACATGAATAAAACCTTAGATGATTACACGCCCAATGAAAATGGTTCGTTGGATCTCGATTGTAGTAATACACATATTCATGATATTGAAGCCAAAAGATGCAAAGTTAATAATGATAGTGCAACTTATTTGTGGCACCGCCGTTTTGGTCATATTGGTGTAAAGCGCATGAAGAAACTCCATGCTGATGGGATTTTGGAATCACTTGATTATGAATCACTTGATGCTTGCGTACCATGCCTTATGGGCAAGATGACTAAAACTCCGTTCTCCAGAACAATGGAGCGAGAAACTGACTTGTTGGAAATAATACATACTGATGTATGCGATCCGATGAGTGTTAAGGCTCGCGGCGGGTATCATTATTTTCTGACCTTCACAGATGATTTAAGCAGATATGAGTATATCTACTTAATGAAACACTAGTCTGAAAAATTTGAAAAGTTCAAAGAATTTCAGAGTGAAGTGAAGAATCATCGTAAAAAATAAAAGTTTCTACGAGATGATCGCAGAGGTAAAATATTTGAGTTACGAGTTTGGCCTTCAATTAAAACAATGTGGAATAGTTTCACAAACTCATGCCACCTGGAACACCGCAGCATAATGGTTTGTCCGAATGTCATAACCGTACTTTATTGGATATAGTGCAATCTATGATGTTTCTTACCGATTTACCACTATCGTTTTGGGGTTATGCATTAGAGACAGCCGCATTCACGGTAAATAAGGCACCATCTAAATCCGTTGAGACGACACTATATGAACTGTGGTTAAGCAAGAAACCAAAGTTGTCGTTTCTTAAAGTTTGGGGTTGTGATGCTTACGTGAAAAAAAAAAAGTTTCGTCCTGATAAGCTCAAACCCAAATCGGAGAGATGTGTCTTCATAGGATACCCAAAGTAGACTATTGGGTACACCTTCTATCACAGATCCGAAGGCAGGACATTCGTTGCTAAGAATGGATCCTTTCTAGAGAAGGAGTTTTCTCTAGAAAGAAGTGAGTGGGAGGAAAGTAGAACTTGATAAGGTAACTGTACCTGCTCCCTTATTGGAAAGTAGTTCATCACAGAAATCTGTTCCTGTGAATACTACACCAATTAGTGAGGAAGATAATGATGATGATCACGTAACTTCGGATCAAGTTACTACCGAACCTCGTAGGTCAACCAGAGTGAGATCCGCACCAGAGTGGTACGGTAATCCTATTCTGGAGGTCATGTTACTTGACCATGACGAACCTACGAACTATGAGGAAGCGATGATGAGCCCAGATTCCGCAAAATGGTTTGAGGCCATGAAATCTGAGATGGGATCCATGTATGAGAACAAAGTATAAACTTTGATGGATTTGCCCGATGATCGGCAAGACATAGAACATAAATGGATCTTCAAGAGGAAGACAGACACTGATAGTAGTGTTACTATCTACAAAGCTAGAATTGCCGCAAAAGGTTTTCGACAAGTTCAAAGTGTTGACTACGATGAGAGTTTCTCACTCGTATCTATGCTTAAGTCTGTCCGAATCATGTTAGCAATTGCCGCATTTTATGAAATCCGACAAATGGATAAACAAAACTGCATTCCTTAATGGATTTATTAAAGAAGAGTTGTATACGATGCAACTAGAAGGTTTTGTCGATCCTAAAGGTGTTAACAAAATATGCAAGCTCCAGCGATCCATCTATGGACTGGTGCAAGCATCTCGGAGTTGGAATATACGCTTTGATAAGATGATCAAAGCATATGGTTTTATACAGACTTGCGGTGAAGCCTGTATTTACAAGAAAGTGAGTGGGAGCACTACAGCATTTCTAATAAGTATATGTGAATGACATATTGTTGATCGGAAATGATGTAGAATTATTCTGCAAAGCATAAAGGAGTGTTTGAAAGGAGTTTTTGAAAGAAAGACCTCGGTGAAGCTGCTTACATATTGAGCATCAAGATCTATAGAGATCGATCAAGACGCTTGATAAGTTTTTCAATGAGTACATACCTTGACAAGATTTTGAAGTAGTTCAAAATGGAACAGTCAAAGAAAGAGTTTTTGCCTGTGTTACAAGGTGTGAAATTGAGTAAGATTCAAAACCCGACCACGGCAGAAGATAGAAAGAGAATGAAAGTCATTTCCTATGCCTTGGCCATAGGTTCTATAAAGTATGCCATGATGTGTACCAGATCTATTGTATACCCTACACTGTGTTTAGCAAGGGAGTACAATAGTGATCTAGGAGTAGATCACTGGACAGCGGTCAAAATTATCCTTAGTGGAATAAGGATATGTTTCTCGATTATGGAGGTGAAAAAAAAAGGTTCATCGTAAAGGGTTACATCGATGCAAGTTTTGACACTGATCTAGATGACTCTAAGTCTCAATCTGGATACATATTGAAAGTGGGAGCAATTAGTTAGAGTAGCTCCGTGCGGAGCATTATTGACATAGAAATTTGCAAAATACTTACGGATCTGAATATGACAGACCAGTTGACTAAAATTATCTCACAAGCAAGACATGATCACACCTTAGTACTCTTTGGGTGTTAATCACATAGCGATGTGAACTAGATTACTGACTCTAGTAAACCCTATTGCTGTTGGTCACATATCGATGTGAACTATGGGTGTTAATCACATGGTGATGTGAAGTATTGTTGTTAAATCACATGGCGATGTGAACTAGATTATTGACTCTAGTGTAAGTGGGAGACTGAAGGAAATATGCCCTAGAGGCAATAATAAAGTTATTATTTATTTCCTTATTTCATGATAAATGTTTATTATTCATGCTAGAATTATATTAACCGGAAACATAATACATGTGTGAATACATAGACAAACAGAGTGTCACTAGTATGCCTATACTTGACTAGCTCGTTGATCAAAGATGGTTAAGTTTCCTAGCCATAGACATGAGTTGTCATTTGATTAACGGGATCACATCATTAGGAGAATGATGTGATTGACATGACCCATTCGTTAGCTTAGCACCCGATCGTTTAGTATGTTGCTATTGCTTTCTTCATGACTTATACATGTTCCTATGACTATGAGATTATGCATCTCCCGTTTACTGGAGGAACACTTTGTGTGCTACCAAACGTCACAACGTAACTGGGTGATTATAAAGGAGCTCTACAGGTGTCTCCAAAGGTACATGTTGGGTTGGCCTATTTCGAGATTAGGATTTGTCACTCCGATTGTCGGAGAGGTATCTCTGGGCCCTCTCGGTAATGCACATCACATAAGCCTTGCAAGCATTGCAACTAATGAGTTAGTTGCGAGATGATGTATTATGGTACGAGTAAAGAGACTTGCCGGTTACGAGATTGAACTAGGTATTGGATACCGACGATCGAATCTCGGGCAAGTAACATACCGATGACAAAGGGAACAACGTATGTTGTTATGCGGTCTGACCGATAAAGATCTTTGTAGAATATGTAGGAGCCAATATGAGCATCCAGGTTCCGCTATTGGTTATTGACTGGAGACATGTCTCGGTCATGTCTACATTGTTCTCGAACCGTAGGGTCCGCACGCTTAAGGTTTCGATGACAGTTATATTACGAGTTTATGAGTTTTGATGTACCGAAGGAGTTAGGAGTCCCAGATGATATCGGGGACATGACGAGGAGTCTCGAAATGGTCGAGACATAAAGATTGATATATTGGACGACTATATTCGGACATCGGAAAGGTTGAGTGATTCGGGTATTTTCGGAGTACCGGGGAGTTACGGGAATACGGGGAAGAGTATTGGGCCTTAATGGGCTTTAGTGGGAAGGAGCCAGGAGGTGGCGCGCGCCCCTCCCAAGCCCAGTCCGAATTGGACAAGGGGTTTGGGGCGCGGCCCCCCTCTCCCTTCCTTCTCCACTTCCCTCCTTTCCCCCCTTCTCCTAGTTGGACTAGGAAAGAAGGAGTCCTACTCCCGGTGGGAGTAGGACTCCCCTTGGCGCGCCCTCCTCCTAGGGCCGGCCTCCTCCTCCCTTGCTCCTTTATATACGGGGGCAAGGGGGCACCCCAGGACACACAAGTTGATCTTCGTGATCGTTCCTTAGCCGTGTGCGGTGCCCCCTTCCACCATATTCCACCTCGGTCATATCGTTGCAGTGCTTAGGCGAAGCCCTGCGTCGGTAGAACATCATCATCGTCATCACGCCGTCGTGCTGACGGAACTCATCCCCGAAGCTTTGCTGGATCGGAGCCCGGGGAGCGTCATCGAGCTGAACGTGTGCTAAGAACTCGGAGGTGCCGGAGTAACGGTGCTTGGATCGGTTGGACCGGGAAGACGTACGACTACTTCCTCTATGTTGGGTCAACACTTCCGCTTCGGTCTACGAGGGTATGTAGACAACACTCTCCCCTCTCGTTGCTATGCATCACCATGATCTTGTGTGTGCGTAGGAATTTTTTTGAAATTACTACGTTCCCCAACACAAACATGCTTGGAGGTAGGAATGGAGCTCTAATTAATAACATCAATATACATTGATTTAACTGTGAATACTCCAGACCTAGTCAGCTTCCAGCGTAATTCATCGGGTTGTTGAGAAAGCTGAACCTCCATCAGTCTCCTAACTAGACGGAGCCATTCTTCCCAACGATTGCCCGCTAGCGACCGTCTGAACTGAATATTAAGGGGGATAGATTGAAATACCGTTGCAACGAACACCTCACGTCGTTGAACAATACGATATAAAGACGGATATTGAACGGCCAAGGGTGTCTCTCCGAGCCACGTATCCTCCCAGAAACACGTACTAACACCGTTACTAATAACAAACTTTGTCCTATTAAACAAGGATTGTTTGACTTTCATCAGTCCTTTTCAGAAAGGCAAGTCGGTCGGCCTAACTGCTACCTGGGACAAAGTTTTTGTCTGTAGGTACTTGCTACGAAGGATTTGCGCCCACGTGGCATCAGTCTCAGATGACAGCTTCCACAGCCACTTACTGAGAAGGCATCTGTTCTTAACTTCAAGATTCTCAATATCAAGACCCCCTTGGTCTTTCGGTCTACAGATTATACCCCATTTAGCTAGCCGGTATTTTCTTTTGAGTTCATCACCCTGCCAGAAGAAACGCGATCGATAAAAGTCCAGTCTTTTCCTGACACCAACTAGGACTTCAAAGAACGATAAGAGAAACATAGGCATACTCGTGAGCACCGAATTTATCAGAATTAATCGGCCTCCGTATGACATGAGCTTGCCCTTCCAACAACTCAGTTTCTTCTCAAATCGGTCTTCGATGCACTTCCATTCTTTGTTTGTCAGCTTATGATGGTGGATTGGTATACCTAGGTAAGAGAAGGGTAAATCCCCGAACTCGCACCCAAACAATTGCCTATAAGCCTCCTGTTCGTCCTTGGCTCTACCAAAGCAGAACAACTCCCTCTTATGAAAGTTAATCTTTAACGCGGTCAATTGTTCGAAAAGGCATAACACCAGCTTCATATTTCTCGCCTTGGCCAAGTCATGCTCCATAAAGATGATTGTATCATCCGCGTACTGAAGGATGGATACACCTCCATCAACAAGATGAGGTACCAAGCCACCTACTTGACCATTCTCCTTAGCCCTTCCTATCAAAATTGCTAACATATCAACCATGATGTTAAATAGGATAGGGGACATCGGATCTCCTTGTCTTAGGCCTTTATATATCTGGAAGTAATGACCAATATCGTCATTCACTTTAATTCCCACACTCCCTTTTTGCGTAAATGATTCAACCTGGCGACGCCAGGCTTCATCGAAACCTTTCATACGCAATGCCTGTTGGAGGAATGGCCATTTGACCTTATTGTACGCTTTCTCGAAATCCACCTTAAAAATTACTCCATCTAATTTTTTTGAATGGATTTCATGGAGCGTTTCATGAAGGACGACCACCCCTTCAAGGATGTTTCTGTCCGGCATGAAAGCAGTTTGGGATTGTTGCACCACAGAATGCGCAATCTGTGTGAGCCTATTAGTCCCGTCTTTGGTGAAGATTTTGGAACTAACATTGAGAAGGCAGATCGGCCTGAACTGCTCAATTCTCACAGCATCCATTTTCTTAGGAAGCAGTGTGATAGTTCCAAAATTCAAGTGAAATAAGTGAAGTTGTCCAGAGAACAGGTCATGAAACATAGGTAGCAAATCCCCCTTAATAATGTGCCAGCACTTTTTGTAAAACTCGACCGGGAATCCATCCGGCTCAGGAGCCTTATTGTTTTTCATCTGTGCAATAGCATCAAACACCTCCTTCTTTGAGAACGGGGCAACCAGAATATCATTATCAGCAGCCGATAGTTGAGGCACATCCTCAGTCCTGGACTCATCGAGGGACACACAACTATCCTCCGGAGGTCCAAATAACTGCCTATAATACTCGGTTATATAGGTTTTTAGGTTGTCCTGTCCTAAGATAGTGCCCTCATCTTGTTCAAGTTGAAAGATCCTCTTCTTTCTGTGCTTACCATTAGCAATCAAGTGAAAGAATTGAGTATTCGCGTCCCCTTGGACCACTTTGCGAACCTTAGCCCCCAATGCCCAGTTCAATTCTTCTTCGTGGAGAAGTTCTTTCAACCTCTTCTTCGCTTCAGTTTTAACCTGGTTTTTAGGTTGTCCTGTCCTAAGATAGTGCCCTCATCTTGTTCAAGTTGAAAGATCCTCTTCTTTCTGTGCTTACCATTAGCAATCAAGTGAAAGAATTGAGTATTCACGTCCCCTTGGACCACTTTGCGGACCTTAGCCAGCAATGCCCAGTTCAATTCTTCTTCACGGAGAAGTTCTTTCAACCTCTTCTCCGCTTCAGTTTTAACCTGAAGCTCAGCTGGCAGCAAAATCGTGGATTCGGCCTTTATGTCTAGGGCCTGTATAAGAGAAAGGAGCCTATCCTTTTCAATCTTATACACCCCACTTAGGTGCTTATCCCAACCCCGTAAGAAACTTCTCAAATTCCTAATCTTATTCTGCCAACGCTCGACCGAAGTCCTCCCTCCTGCACCCTTAGCCCATTCCCTGGCAATCAGGTCCAAGAAACCTTCGCGTTCGAACCAGGCCATATCGAAAGAAAAGGTGTTTTTGTTACCCACGTGGTTCGGCTCCCCTGAGTCCACGAACAAGGGTGTGTGATCGGTTATTCCACGCGAGAGTGCTTGAACCGTTACAAGAGGGAACTTCTGTTCCCACTCCACGCTCGCGAGAACTCGATCAAGCTTTTCGAAAGTCGGGTTTGGCATAGCATTAGCCCAGGTAAACTTTCTACCAGAAAGCTCTATCTCCCTCAGATCCAAGCTTTCAATAATGGTATTGAACATAAACGACCACCTGCCGTCAAAGTTATCATTATTCTTCTCCTCTCTCCTCCTAATGATATTGAAATCACCCCCAACAAAAATTGGAAGCTGCTCCGTCCCACATATTCGAACAAGGTCCGCCAGAAACTCCGGTTTAAGCTCGGGTTGAGCGGCACCATAAACCGCCACCAAAGCCCAGTTGAAACCATCAACTTTAGACCTGACTCGAAACTTAACCGCGAAGTCGCCCATCATTACACTTCGGACTTCACGCGAATCGCATCTCACACCCAGCAAGATACCACCCGATCTTCCTCGCGGAGGGAGGCAATGCCAATTGAAATCAACACCACCCGCAAGAGAGGAAAGAAACTGGGGCGCAAAGTTATCTCGACCAGTTTTCGATAGAGAAATAAAATCTAAACGATGCTCCAGAGATGCCTCAGCAAGAAACCTTCTTTTAGCCAAGTCTTTCAGACCTCTGCTATTCCAAAAGATTCCTCATAATTCATCATGGAATATTTTGGTAGTACGAATCCTAGCACTCCTACGAACTGCAGAATCGAGATAAATCTTCCGTTTCCACTTGCGCTTTGGTTTACTAGGTTCTGTCCCCCGGTCCTCATAACCGGGCTCAGCGGTACTAACAACAGCATTATCGAGAGGCACACCATCATCCTCAGACTCATGGTTGGATGGTGCTAGGTCCGCACACAGATTATCGAGCACTCTGACCCCTAACGCATCAATCTCATCATCATTCATGGGTTTTACCGCTGCGAGATTACGAATAGTCTCTAAGGCACGCTCCGCCTCCAAATCTAAAAGATCATTCACCGAATTGGAAATTTCACTATCATTAGCTCCTAGTGAAACTCCCAGTTGGTTTGCATTATTTATAATCTCCTCATTAGAAAAATGCAATAAAGAATTAGATATGTTGACGAACATACCAGTAGAGATCTCAGCATCATGAAGCTTGGCCGCCCTCATAGCGCACCTCTGTTGCATGTCATCAACCTCCGGAAGCTCCTGAATGTGAGCACTCATTCGTCTCCCCGTCGAGACCGGATTAGGGATCCCGCCAAAAGCAATGACCTCCTCCCTAGTAAAGCCTCGCGTTGAATCCCGCAAATGGTCAGCCAAGGTTACCGGAGGACGCGGCTGAGGGCAACCATACCCCTCGGACAGGTGACCCACATCGAGGCCCTGGGCCGCGGGCAATCCGGGAGAGAAGAGGGCGGGGGCCGCCTGCCGGAGCCCTCCTCCCGCCCCACCTCTCGGTGCAGAGTGGAGCACCGGCGTCGTCGGAGACGCGGTCCGCCTGGCCGCCGAAGAAAAGGGTGGGGCCAGGGCCACCTGCCCAGACCCTCCCCACCCCCGAGCGCCGCTCGAAGCGTCACTACTAGAAAAAAGGCTATAGATGGGATTGACACTAATGGCGCACCAGACAAGTGGTGCGCCATTAGTATATACTAATGGCGCACCACCTTCTGATATGCCATTAGTGTTGAAACTACTAATGGCGCACCCGGCCAGGGGTGCGCCATTAGTGTCCTAAACTTTTTTTTTGAACTAGCGCGTCTGGCCAAACATACTAATGGCGCATCCTGGCACGGTGCGCCATTACTAGTTGTAACTAGTAATGGCGCACCAGTGACAGGGTGCGCCACTAATGACTTTTTTTTAATTATATTTTTTATTCCTTTTGTTGGAAAACTACTAATGGCGCACTGTCCCAAAGTGCGCCATTACTAGTTCAAACTACTAATGGCGCACTATGACGGAGTGCGCCATTAGTATGATTTACTTTTTTCGCAAAACTACTAATGGCGCATCAGGCTCTGGTGCGCCATTAGTAACCTGGATTACTAATGGCGCATTTATGTCAGGTGCGCCATTAGTAAGTGGGCAGCAACAAGATATTTTGGGCAGCCTCTCCTACCCACACTCACTTTCTCCCCCACTTCATTCTCCACCTCCTCCTTGTCTCGGGTGCCTCCTCTCTTTCTCCTCATTTCCACCATAGATTCATTCAAATTAAGTGGTTAAATTACCTTGTTTTGATAGGTAAGTAAGGGGAAGCTATATTTACATTGTTCTTCCTACAACAATGTGCACATGCACTTTTTATGGCCTAGCTAGATCTATGTATGTTCGTGGTGTTGCATATGTTAGTGGTGTTGCATATGTGTTTGTGGTTGGAGGTGTACCGGTATTTGAAATGCGATAGTTGCCAATATTTTGCCGGAATGTTGATTCATTTCCGTTTCGGCGATAATTTTGGCATTAAGCATTCTTTTTGGTCCTATTTTTAGGGAAAGTCATGCCAAATTTTTTCTTGGTTCTAAAATATTGTTTTGCTCTACCCCGCAGGCAACCATGGTCCGCACGATGACCGAAGGCATCGTGAATAGGTTTTTGAGGTCCGCGAAGGCCGAGATGCTTCAAAAGAACGAGACGGAGATAAGATGTCCGTGTCGAAGATGCAAGCTGCAGAGCCTTATTGCGGACCCGGATTCCGGGCAGGTGCGGGACCACCTGCTCTTGCGTGGTTTCATGGATGGCTATCGGTGGCAAGGTGATGAAGATGACTACGAAGTCGTCCATGGGGGCCGGGCAAGAAATGAGGAAGGGCAGCAAGACAACCACCGCGGCTCGGGCGGGCGAGAAGACGAAGAATCCCCAGGAGATGATCATGACGGTGATGCTGTACACAGTCATGATGATGAGGAAGATGCCGGAGCAGACGACGGGCATGATCATGAAGATGATGATGCCGGCGGAGCAGACGACGGTGGACCATCGATGGGCTGGGTGCAGGACCCTTATATTCAAAAGCTGCTTCTCAAGCAGACGGATAACGCAAGAGCTGCCGCCCGAGAGAAAGCCAAGGTGGATCAACTTGAGTTAGACGCGGTTACTCCATTGTATGAAGGATGCAGGCCCGAGGATACCCGCCTGAAAGTAACGCTCATGGCTCTGGAGATGAAGGTAAAACACAAAATGACGGACGCATGCTTCGACGAGAACATGTCATTCTGGCACGAACGTCTTCCAAAGGGGAACAAGTGCCCGACCAGTTTGGAGGAGGCGAAGAAAATCGTGTGTCCTCTGGATTTACCGCACGTGAAATACCATGTCTGCATGAACAATTGCATCATTTATCGGGGCGAGCACGCGGAGTCTACCATATGTCCGGTGTGCGGCGTCACTCGATACAAGAAGAGGAAGAAAGCTCCTCGAAAAGTGGTGTGGTACTTTCCGATCACTCCTCGTCTGCAGCGGTATTTCGCGGATCCTAAGGTAGCAAAGCTCCTGCGTTGGCACGCGGATAGGGAGGAGAAGAAGCGAGAAGATGACGCAAATGATCCGGAGATAGATAAAAAAGACAAGATGCTGAGTCACCCTAAGGATGCGAGCCAGTGGCAAGCGTTGAATTTTGAATACCCAGAATTTGGGAAGGATCCAAGGAACATCGTGCTGGGCGCGAGCACCGATGGAGTCAATCCGTTTGGCAGCCAGAGAAGCACACATAGCACCTGGCCTGTGTTTGTGTGGATGTACAACCTTCCCCCTGGTTGTGCATGAAGAGGAAGTACATTCACATGAGTATGCTAATTGAAGGGCCGAAACAACCAGGGAACGACATCAATCTGTATCTGGGGCTGCTGAAGGAGGAGCTAGACACGCTGTGGAAAACGCCAGCCAATACGTGGGACGCCGCAGAGAAAGAATATTTCCCTATGAGAGCCGCACTGCTCACGACGGTGCACGACTATCTCGGTTATGGATATCTCGCGGGGCAGGTAGTCCACGGATTTTCTGGATGCGTACGGTGCATGGACGACACAACGTATCGCCAGCTAGATAGAGATCCCGGGTCTTCGAAAACCGTGTTCATGGGACATCGAAGGTGGCTTCGCGACGATGACCCGTGGAGGAAACGCAAGGATCTGTTCGATGGTGAAACCGAACCCCGAAAACGCCCGTGTACGAGGAGCGGCGAGGAAATAGACAAGCTGTTGAAAAATTGGAAAGACTGCCCACTGCCGGGAAAGAAGCAAAAGGCGCCAGAGCCGGGAAAGAAGCGAAAGGCGCCAGAGCCGCTACTGAAGGTATGGAAAACAAGGTCTGTTTTCTGGGACTTGCCGTACTGGAAGATCCACCGTGTGCCTCACAGCCTTGATGTCATGCATATCACGAAGAACGTGTGCGAGAGTCTGCTTAGTACCCTGCTCAACATGCCAGAGAGGACCAAAGATGGGCCGAAAGCAAGGGCAGACTTGAAATCAATGGGCATCAGGCAGGAGCTTCACGCTATATATGATGATGATGATGATGATGATGATGAGGCGAAGCAGGACACAGAATGTCGTCGCAAAGGCAAAAAGGCCAAGAAGACCGGAAATGACTACCCTCCCGCGTGCTTCACTCTAAGTCAGGAGGAGATCGAGCAGTTTTTCACCTGCCTCCTAGGAGTAAAACTTCCTTACGGTTACGCGGGGAAGATAAGCAGATACCTAGACCCAGCGAAGCAGAAGTTCAGCGGGATGAAGTCTCACGACTGTCACGTGCTGATGACGCAGATACTTCCAGTTGCAATCCGTGGGATCATGGACGCTCACGTCCGTGAAACGCTATTTGGCCTATGCAACTTCTTCGACGTCATCTCTCGGAAGTCGATTGGCGTGAGGCAACTCAGAAGGCTACAGGAAGAGATCGTGGTGATACTATGCGAGCTTGAGATGTACTTCCCGCCCGCATTCTTTGACGTTATGGTGCATCTGCTGGTCCATATAGTGGAGGATATCATCCAACTCGGGCCGACGTTCCTGCACAGCATGATGCCGTTCGAAAGGATGAATGGTGTCATCAAAGGATACGTTCGTAACATGTCACGTCCAGAGGGAAGCATAGCCAGGGGCTTTCTAACCGAAGAGTGCATCTCGTACTGCACGAATTATCTAGGCATCGAGAACCCCGTTGGTCTGCCCGTCAACAGGCACCTCGGCAGGCTCGCTGGATGGGGTCACCGTGAGGGTCGCCGTGAAATGCATGTCGACTTCGAGGGTCGACTCGCCGACTTTGAAAGAGCAAACCTAGTCGCGCTACAACACATAGACGTGGTCGATCCTTGGGTGGTAGAGCACAAAACCTTTATTAAGAAGACGTACAATGACCGAGGCCAACAGAGGATGGACGGAGATATACTCAAAGAGCACAACTCATGTTTCACGCGTTGGTTCAAGCAGAAGCTTCTGTCGTACCCTTTACATGAGGATTCTTCCGCGGAAGAACAACTCATATTCGCCTTGTCACAGGGCGCCGAGCACAACCTGATGACCTATGAGGCGTACGATATCAACGGCTACACATTCTACACCGAGGCCAAGGACATGAAGAGCGATGGTTATCAGAACTCCGGGGTAACGATGGAATCCTACACCGGTAACGACAAGGACAGATACTACGGAAGGATCGACGAGATCTGGGAGCTGAGCTACGCTGGAGAGAAGGTCCCGATGTTCCGTGTCAGATGGGCCAAGAGCGTCCTAAAAGAAGACCGGTATTTCACCACCATGGTTATACCCGAAGCCAAATCCAAGACCGCGGGCGCAAACGTCACCGCGAAAAATGAGCCATGGGTACTGGCTTCCCAAGTGGACCAATGCTTCTTCATTACCGACCCGTCAAAGACCAGCCGTGTTGTCGTGAGGAGAGGCAAAAGGAAGATCATCGGAATGGATGGCGTAGCCAATGAGCAAGACTTCGACAAGTACGGCGACCCGAGGATCGAACATGACGACGATGATGAAGTAGCAGCATACACCACAAGAAGAAGCAGGACCACCCTACCTAAAGGACGTCCGTTCCACAGAAGAACTCCATTTGCGAAAAAGAAGGGCAAGAAGATTGTTAACAGATAGCTAGCTAGCTAAGATCGATTGTATTTAAATCGTAGACTTCATGGGCACTTTTTGAACTATCATGAATATTTTTAAATTTCATGGACACTCGATCTCGATCCCCCTCCATCTCGATCGCCAGATACGGTCCCCCTCGCCGCCGAGCACCCCCCGGTCCACCGGCCGCCGCCGCCGACCCCCCGCACCCTCGATTCCCCTACTCAACCGCCGCCGCCGACCCCCTGCACCCTCCCCCGCTCCACCGGCATTATTGTTTGGTGATATTTTTAAAAAAATTATTACTGTCTTATAAAAAAATATTACTGTTATGATTTAAACAAGTTTGAACATATTTAAACACAAATAAGTATCAAACAACATTTTAAGTATTTCATTTTACTGACTAGGATAGGATGGCTCCTTACAGTGTACACCAATTCTTAGCTTAACAGCCATGTGCTTATTGAAGCTAAATCACTAGTTTTGACAGCAAAACAGCAGCAAAAATCACTAGTTTTGACAGCAAAACAGCAGTTATATCCAGATGTTTGTCATGCCTCGCTAAATTAGCAGCTGGAAGCAAGCATTGAGAATATCCAGGGGCTCAGGATAGCAATTTGATAGCATAGGTTCTGCCCATCTGCCACTCTTGGTAATCAGTTAAGAGTTAAAGATCTGGCCCAGGACATTTAACATCACAATTTCATGGTTATTACAGTGTAATTTCAAGGTTCTTGCAGTGTAAGTTCAGAGAATTACAGTGTGCATTTCATTTGGGAACTTGTTGAGAAAATTTCAGCAGTGTAAATTTCATAGGTTCTTGCAGTGTGAATTATAGGTTCTTGCAGTGTAAATTTTGATGAGCACAATTTTTTTAGTATGTAATTTCAGCAGCTTGGTAACTGTAATTTTCAGTTTCCTTTGCCCCTATTGCTTATGAATTGCTATTTTTGTCAGTGTACATGCTATGTTGTGGTGCAGATTATAACATGCTTATAAATTGCTATTATGAATTGCTTATGAATTGCTATTATTGTAATATGCCCTAGATTTACTTTGTATATTTTAGCTTATTTTACTCAGTATTTTGCATGTTTGATGTATGCAGATTATAATTTTTGGTGACAAGGTAATTCTAGAAGATCCCATTGAAAGGTATATACCTGACAATGTGAAGGGCAAGTCTTAGAATATGAATTTTTCAGTATTAATTTTCTGAATATTCATGAAAAAAAGAAAGTGAGTAGGCAAGTCTTACATTGTGAAAGACATGCTGTTTGCTATACTTTAATTTACATTTTTTCCACATTAATTAATAACAAAATGGTACCTTGAACTGGAATTGTTGTAGTTGACAAACTAGAAATGCCCACCTTTTCTCTGAAAAGTGGTCAACTTTTTATCACTAGAAAGATGGATGTGACTTTCTCTTTTTGGCATGGTTTGTTGCTGGAATAGTGATGTAAGCACCATAGTTTGCTGGAATAGTGACTTTCTCTTTTTGGCATGGTTTGTTGCATGGTGTCCTGCCTCATGACCAAATTGACAGCTACTCGGTCTTTAGACTGGCTGCTCACAAAAATACGAGTTTAGTTTGTACTTCATCTGCGAGGGTGTGATGGAAGATGTAGCAGCTCTCATCCTTTCTGAATACTCGTTGTGTACTCGCTCAATGTCTTCCTTCACTTGCGTGTATGATGCAATCAACCAATCTCTTTGCTGAAAAAGAACATGATCTGTTTCATAGTACTACTATTACATTAATATACTGTAAAATGTTGTTTTGTTCAGCAAAAAGTAGTTTCTTAAGATAGTCGTTTTGTCTTTTGATGATCCTCTGTTTATTCGTCCTTTAAGCATGTTATTTTCTGGAGTGTCCATGGAAATATGAGCAGAGTAACTAAACTGTCTAAGCATACAGTAACTGATGCCTCACTCTTGAATGCCCTAGATCTGTTCAGAAGGGCCAGTGTTAGCAACTTGTTACCGAGGATAATCATAGTGAGCGTCAGAATGTGGCTGGCAAAAATTGCCAATCTTATGTTGAAGTTGAGGCTCACCATTTGTTCTGTGACTACTTTTACTTAGTGGCTAAACAAATGTGGAACTTGGTTAGGCACTACATGCCAAGCCAAGTTATTGAACAACACATACTGAAATTGCATCACTACGGGCAGTTTGCTGGGTTTTGTCTCCGACCATCGTGTCGTGATGATTTTGCAGGTACCCCGAGAGGCCCTTGAGTTTGCTGGAATGTCGATTAACTTCCGTTCCGGCAAATTCGGGTACTCCATATGTCCTATTTTCAGCAAAGGTCATGCTGAAATTTTCCGTGAATTTTAGCATGACTTTGCTAAAAATATGACATATGGGGTACTTGTGACTAATGCATGGGCCGGGGTATCTTAGTAGTTAATTAAGTAGGATCAAATGCCCCGGCGTACTTGTGACTAATGCATGGCTTTTAGGGTGCCTCGGTGTCGATAAAAACCGAAATGATGAAAGCTTAGGCTTTTAGGGTGCCTCGGCGTCGAAAAACCCTCAATGATAAAAGCTTAGATTTTAGGATGCCTCGGTGTCGACAAACCCTAAATGATGAGACCATGATCTTGTTCCTTGATAATAACCAACTTTTTGACCAAACTTTGTTTCTATTTAGAGAGAAACATGGCCCACAACAATGAGGCCGGGGGTTCAGGCGGCAAGTCATTCTGGGAGCTGTCCCAGGAGATGGAGGAACAACCTCACTTGTATGAGGACACCGCCTTCCCCACCGATCCTGAGACCACTGATGGTGCCGCCGAGGATGACCCCACTGATGCCACCACTGATGGTGCCGCCGAGGATGCCACCACTGATGATGGCGGCGCACGCACAGATGGCAGCCAGAAGAGGCAACGGAAGGACCGGCGCCCGACCGTGCTCCGCACCCTCAAGGAGGAAGTTACTGAAGTGGACTCCGACGGGAATCCAACGGCGCCCGCACGAATAGTCAAGGGGTACTCGCTTCAGCTCGGGTGCATTCTCCGGAGCACCGTCTCGATCAACACCGAGAACCTGAGGCATCCTGACCGAGGGAATTTGCGCAATCTCCTCTTCACGAAGCTGCACGAACGATACAAGTTCCCCGCTGAATTTGAAAACACAAGCCTCAAAGGGAATAAAGTGAACAATGCTGCCCTCACGAAGATGAGCAAGGCCCTGTCTACTTGGAAAAGCAATGTGAAGAGAATGATCGAGAAAGGTGAGAGTTATGAGAAGATCAAGGAGAAAAATCCTTCGATCACCGAAGATGACTACAATGACTTCAAGATCAATTGCTCGAGCACCGCACACTCCCAATCAAGTCAGTGGGGGAAAGAAATGCGGGAGCTGAACTTAGGGGAACACACACTCGGTCCCGGCGGTTATAGAGTGGCGGAGCCTATATGGGACAAGGAGGAGGCGGACCGTGCCGAGCAAGGCCTACCGCCCCTCTTCGATAAATACGGTGACAAGTAGACCAGGAACTATGTCAGGGCCCGGTACAAGAAGGACCCGAAAACAAAGGAGCTTACCACGGATCCGAAGACCAGGGCGCTTGAGCTTGTTCTGGTAAGGAATACACCCCCGCGTAATTAGCTCCATATGGTTGCATTCTAATTAATGAAGCCGAATTTCTAAATGGTTCACATTCCTTCCGCAGGCGAGTGAAAGCAGTAGCGCGGGTTCGACTAAGAGCAACCCTTGGGACACCACTCTAAATAGGGCGTTGAATGTAATGAAGAACAAGGATAAGCTCAGTAAGCCGACGTCAGCACGTCGTGTGGCCGGCAAAGGCTTGTCGACAAAATGGGGGTCATACTATAACACTGGTGGACGAAAGGAGAAAAAGACCAGCTCGGAAAGCCAGGCGCGCGAGGTTCAAGAACTCAGGGCACAGGTGGCGCGGATTCCGGAGATTGTCCAAAAGCAAGTGCAACAACAACTCGGAGCGACGATCACCGCCATTGTGCCTACCTTGATGCAGGGGTTGAGTGCGTGGATTGCGGGCGGCCAACAGGGGCCGCCCCCGATTCCTAGCTTCACGGCCAGCAACTCGCAGAACGCGATGGCGGGGCCATTGGGGTCTCCGGCGGAGGCGGCATTGGTGTCTCCGACGCCGGCACGGGAGCTTAATGCACCCGGGTGTACGCCGGCCGGCACCTCTGCAGCAAGCGGCCCCTCCGTCAACTGCACGCCCGCCGTTGGCGGTGCCTCGACATTAGCCGAGCTCGACGCCATCATCACGGTAACTAATTAAGCCTCTCTCGGCCGAGGACTTCATCTCCTTGCCTTTGACTGGGCATCCCTGACGCCCTACATGTTTTCGCAGGGCGTCGCCGACGTTCCGTGCACTCTCCTGCACTTCGTGAACAATGAGTTGGTCGATGTCGCCAAGGGCAAAATCGTTCAACCGGGCAACCCCTTGTTCCACGGTACGCAGATGCCACCCAACTTGTTTAGGGTTCAACTGGTTCGGGTGCTGCCAGGCTGCGATGAGTTGCTACCTCCGATTCGACCTGTCGGGGCCGACGATGATGACGTGATGACCCTCAGCGCCTGCCTGATCGGCTGGCCCCTGCTTTGGCCGAAGAGCCAGATTCGTTTGGGGGCGGGGGACACCACCCCAAAGACAACACCGCCAGTCGTGCCGGCGCCAAGTCGGCCCCATGGCAAGACCGCCGCAACGGTGCCGGACATCCCTATGCCACTGGATCCAAACATGCATATGGCACAGGATCAGAACGACGACGACGACGATACATTTGTCAACGTCGATCGGTACTTTGCCGATCATGGGTACGATGGCGACTTCATGGGGCCTGCTTCTCAAGAACCCAACCCAACAAAAGACGTGCGCGATGTAGCTGGTACCGCGGGGAAGCCAAGTTGCAACAGGCGTCGTCTGCCGTTCAGCTCTCAGGAGACGCCTCCAGCTGCCGACTTCACCGAGCCTCAGATAGGCGAGGTGCGAAATATTCTCAGCCCCAACACACTCAAGAAGGCGGTCTGTGAGCAGAACTCGGTCCCATTACAGGAGAAGAAGAAGGCACGCAAAAGAAAGACAAACAAGGGTGCGGGCCAGCCGGCAACGAGTACGATCCGTGCTCAGGACGGGCCACCTTCACCTGAGGATTTAATGAGGAGGGTGCATGTGGCCGGTAGGCCGATGCTACCGAGAAATATGCTCGATGTTGCAACCGGTTCTATGCGGAGTCTGCATGACAGTGTTCTTGCTTTGGAGAAGCGGCGTCTCAGAGAGAAGGATGTGGCATACCCGGTTTTCGTGGACAAGGTGCCAGAGGGCAAGGGCTTTGTGGATAACTCCATCGGGGGTACGATCGTCCTGCGGTTTGATGACATCCACGCTATGTTGAACCTTCATCCGCTGCACTACACCTTCGTTCGGCTATTTTCGCTGAGTATGGAGATGCGGATCATTCGCGACAAGACCCCGGACATCGTGATAGTCGACCCCTTCTACATGCGTGCCAAGATCTTGGGCAGCGCTGGGGACCGGCAAGTCGCGAGTTCTTACCTCGAAGGCGTCATTCTGGCAAACCCAGATAAGGATAACTTCCTCGTGCCTTACTTTCCCGAGTAAGTCCTCCCCTCAACCGCCCCTAACATACGAATTCTTAGATTTCGATTGTTTTTTTTAACATTCCGTGTTTTCTGCAGTGACACACATTGCACGCTCATCCTCCTAAGCCCCAAATATTCCATGGCCACGTATTTCGACCCGGACCGTCAGTCGAACGTAGACTACACAAATGTCAAGAAGGTTCTTGATGATGTTCTCCCCGGCTACGCCCAATCTGGAGGCACCTTCAGCAGGCCTATTCGTAAGTACGGCAAGCACGTGTTCTCCCACAATACGACGTTCTGCTGCGTCAAGCAGCCGCCTGGCGGTCAGAAGGGTGCCTACTACGCCATCCATCACATGCGGGCGATCGTACGGGACCATCATCAACTTCTGCTACCGAGTAAACTCAAAGATTGGGCCGCGAGCGTGTCGGCAATCCAGGACACGGACATCAGACAAGAATTCTTTCGCATCCAGTCGGAGTTTGCGGAAATCATCCATCAAGATGTCCTTCGTACCTCGGGGCAGTTCTACCTCAAAAATCAACCGTCCAACAGTGAGATAGACGGAATGCTACAAATGCAGGCTGACAACGCCCGTAATTTCATGACTCCCACGATAGACGGCGGCTTCATCCACGCTCCGGTCCCTTGAGTCGAGAGTCGCTCCTTGTAATTAAACTTTAATGAACTTGTAGTATGTCTCTTTGGTTTCGAGAGTCGTTAAACTTAGATGTAATCGATGCTATTAATGTCTTGCTTTTCTCTTCCGATCGTTCTGTTGCATACTTATATATTGCTTATGTATTGTTTGTGAATTGGTACTAACGTTTGGCTAGTGCATAGCGATGCCATCGTATGTCGTCTACAAGGGTAAGGTTCCCGGAGTCTACGACGACTGGGAGGAGTGTCGGAGACAGGTTCACCGATTCAGCGGAAACAGTTACAAAGGGTACACCACTAGGGCCGAGGCCGAATCTAGATACGCCCGCTATCTAGCGGGAGAGGGGAGGGAGCGTTGGAGGAACCGGATGAAGACGAGTTCCATCGTGATGATGCTCATCGTGATGACCGCAGCTCTCTTCTATGTGATGGTAGTTTAGATGATCGATATCGACTTGTAATGTGAAGACAAACTCGCTACTCGCGGTCTCGAGACTTGTAATATAATGTTCTATCTTTGTTCGGTCTTTTCAATTCGGAGACTAATATGATGAATTGTATTCGGAGACTAATATGATGAATTGTATTCGGAGACTAATATGATGAATTGTATTCGGAGACTAATATGATGAATTGTATTCAGAGACTAATCTTTTATTGTATTCGATGAATCTGTTGTTGATGTGTGCTGTTTATATTTTGTCCAATTATACATTTTGTAACCTGTGCAAAAAAACAGAAAACTAAAAAATAAAAAAAAACCTAATATTCATACTAATGGCGCATCACACAAAAGTGTGCCATTAGTATTCCAGAGGATACTAATGGCGCATCCCCAACAAGTGCGCCATTGGTATGCCTAGGTTACTAATGGCGCATCACCCAGTGGTGCGCCATTAGTATACGAAAGCACCTGACTATACATGGTGCTGGTAGGCATACTAACGGCGCACCGTGCCCCATACTAATGGCGCACTCGTGGTGCGCCATTAGTATACCAGATACTAATGGCGCACCGGTGGTGCGCCATTAGTAAATATTACTAATGGCGTGCTACTAATGGCGCACCACCAATGCGCCATTAATGGCCAAATTAGGTGCGCCATTAGTAGCCCTTTTTCTAGTAGTGCGTGGACGTCGTCGCCACGTTCGGAGAAGAGATAGCCGAGGCCGCCTGCCTCGGACCACCTTTCCCAGCACCAGCTGACACCACCGAGACCGGCGTCTCCGGCGACGGGATAAGGAGGGGAGAAGTCGAAGCCACCTGCCCCGACGCCCTCCCCCGAGCCCCAACTCGGACGCAGGCATCATCTCCGGAACCTCGACCACAGGTGAAGCAAGGGAAATAGTAGCAACCACAGGCTCCACCTCCCCAACTCCAACCAAAGTCCTCGCCGACGATGCCCTCACCAAACGTCCAGCCAAGGATCCGCCAGCACCCTCGAAGTCCAACATAGGGAGCGTATGTTCAAACACATCATCAGAATCTACCCGGTCACTCTAAAGTCTGGGAGGGGCAGAGGCTGGCTCGAAGGACCCAAATCGCAGCGAAGTCATAGGCACCAATGGTGAGGGTGCCGGCTCAACCCTGGTCCCATCCCCGGGCAACTGAGCATCAGGGCCAGAACCGTTAGACCCCTCTCGCATAGCCTCATCAGTCGGCGCCCCCTTGGCTCCCGCACTGTCGTCACCCTCGTACATATCTATATCATTCCCATTAATCGCCTCAGCAAACAGATCAGTGTCCTCAAACTCGATCTCGAGTGGAAAAACCTCTCCCCAGTTGACCACATACGTTTCATGCTACCAAGGGATTATTAGTTGAAGCCCGCTGCCCTTTAAAGAAGCCCTAAGACGAAGCACAAACGAGAAAGTCCACGATATTTCACGTTGATCATTTTCTGTATTAGGATGATTGCAAAAGTAACCGTGATTAGTTTATTTCTCGGTTTCACGGACGCTGGCAGACGGCATGGACGCATCCGCATGCACACCGGCTACGTCAATCGGCTTTTTTTAGTATTACGAAATAGCTAGGTCCAGCTTATGTATATTACCGAGCCCTCTTCCACCCCACCTCTCCTCGCCGCCGCCAACCCTAGCCGCACCCAGCCCTCTTCCACCTCCACCTCTCCTCGCCGCCGCCAAAGGCGGTCTCCGGGCAAGTCCGGGGCGCCGCCAAGGAAGGTGGCGGTGAGGCCAGCTACTGCTCTGCTTCCGCAGGGGGCTTCGGATCTGGGGCGGCGGCCCCTCTGGTGAGGCACCACCGGCTTAGCGACAGGCGGTGGTGCAGGCGTTTGGTTCCGACGTTCCTGGGCGCGCGGGCTGCGGAATCTCGGTGGACGAGGGCGACGGCGCCAGATCTGGCGCCCCTACCCCCTGTACGGCGTGTTCTCCCCCATCCGGCCTGCCTGTGTTTCCATGGGTCGTCGGCGTTGGTTGTGTTAGTGGTGGGGAATCCAGTCCGGGCGAAAGCCATGGCCGACCATGGTCGGCTGCGTCGACGGCGACGCCTGAGGGCGCCGTGTCGCTCCTTGGAGGCGTCTGACAGGTCTGATCCCCCCACTCCCACTTCCCCTAGTTGTCCCGGGCAAAAGCCCCAACTTTGTTGGGCGGCGGCGGCGCCATGGGCGTCGTATCCTTCTTGAAGGCGCCGTTTCGGGATCTTGGTGGTCGGTGGGCGCTGTTGGGGTGCGGGTGGTGGCGGCGGGGGTACCCTCCTCGTCCTAGCTCTTGCTTTCCATCGCCATTGTATCTTTCCGCTCTGGAAGGCGGCGGCGCTGTCTGGCGCCACGGTGGCGTCGACAGTTGACCTGGCAAGGTCTTTGCGTCGGTACCTGCTCTGGAGATGGTTATGTGGATGACGGCGGCGGTAGCCTCGGTGAGTGCGCCGGAGCGGTGTGTGACCCATTCCCGGTATGTGGCTGGGATGGGGCATCCGGCTTTAGATGTTAGGTTTTGGTGCAATGTCTGTTTGGTATTAGGCTCGGACATTCGGCACCCCTGCATCAAGGGGATAGGAGTAGCGACAGGTGTCGCCAGGATGGTGGTTCCGGGCTTATACTGGTGTAGTGCTTTGTAAGGTCTCTCAGAATAATTAATAAAATGGCTGCATGCATCGATCAGATGCAGAGGCCGGGGGTGATCCTTCTTTTCTAAAAAGCTTATGTATATTACCGGTTCATACTTTATACATCAGTCGAGTCAACCGCATATAACCATCAGGGTTAGTGAACTGCTAGCTGTTTGTTACTACAAAATATCCTATATGTGTATCATATCATTACCGAAGACGCCCTTTGATTAGTTTTCGGTGCCACTGGGCTGCAGGAGTACAGTGAGCGAATTCAATGATGATTGGTGGCAACAACCCGGTGCAGTTACGTTCCAACGAAGCCAAGATAATCATTGTTTGACATGTACAATTATACTCTTATAACCTTGAACTAGAGATGACACGTAAATGGTCAAACTAGTGTCGACAACGATCAAAAGTCATAAGCTAGAATCAGCTGCAGATAAAAAAACGACTTATATATTCCTAACATTACATTGCAAATGGCCTTCTCTGAAATAATAATGATAGGATGAAGATATATATGTTAACATGCCTTGTTTTGAGTTTGTCAAACACGCCTTGTTTTGATTTTGTCAACCACTTACCCAAATTTGGAATGTGCACTCAGAACAAAACAAAAGGTTTTCAATGCGGAAAGGAAGGTAGAATATTCTGTCTTGGTTTGTCCTTGGTGGTAGCTAAGTTGGCTGGTCTGTGCCCTCCAGCTGAACTACAGAAGTTTTTTTGTGAGAGTAGCAGACAACACAACAAAGCAATACATCACAACCGAGGCACATATTTCCCTCAAAACAAATTTCAGACACACATTAAAATTTCTTAATCCATGTAAGTGTTTGAATTTAGAAAAATAGTTGGGATAAATAGGATTGGCCATGCAGATTCTAATGATCAAATTCGTGTAAGTGAAACTAACAACCTCACTCTTGTTGCAACTGGGATGGGGCGCATGTTTTTCGATGGAACATGCGGGAATAGTGAATACAAGGGGATTACTCGCCCTCATACTGACGTTATCAATCATATGTGAGATAGTAATTGTGCCAGAGTGTGTTGACACTAGTTTATGGCACGACATAAAACGTAATTAAGATGGCCTCAATTGAAAATGTGTCCAATGTGAAAAATCTCCGTGTGATAAAAAATAACTACTTTGATGTTTGGGCTATCGACATCCGATCTCATGCCGGGGGCCGAAGATGTGCTCGGAGTGCTGAGATTTGGCATTCAGAGTACTGTTTGGCCGATTACGCCTTCAAGACGACCTCAGGTGAAAATCTGCATAGAGATGGATCCCTGTTGCTCATCTCACCACTCTTTTGACACCACGTCAGGGAAACCATCATTTTGCGACCAACCACAAGCAAATTTAAACAACACAATATTGCCTAGATGGCAAGCTGCTATGGAGTTTACTAAATGACAATCTCTAGTGAAATCGTTCAAGTTACATTTAATATAAAAAGTAATACTGACATTTTGATCTTCGCTACCTATACTACAAGTGGCATCAACATTATTGACACCATTAGTAGCTCATTCAGTGGTTTGTTCTAGTCGTAGTCTGCGATAGTGAGTACAGAAGAAAAAAAACGAAGTATCACATTGACAGTCTCACGATCCGACTAAAAATTCGTTTTCATTCTTAAAATTCGTCATGGCTTGTTGCAACTCTTTTATTCTTCTTCTTTCTCCCGGAAAAGTGAAAAAGAATTTGCATTCCACACGCTAACTGTCATCCAGTTCGCACGCGCGCGTTGCCATAGCCCTCATATAAATTACGAGCGATATGCACACACCAGTTTAGCTTTAATGTTTCAGCTAACTAAAAAGTACTAGCTAACAAATGAACTGGTCAAAGAGATGACACAATTAAAGGGTACTATGATGCTTCCTGGAGCTTACGTAAGTATACGCTCTCACCTGGAGCCTACGTAAGTATTCTTCACATAAGATCTCACGAATATAGTATGGGCTGACACCTCGCTAAGTCTCAGTCGATTGAGATTTAGCAATCATATCATTACCGAAGACGTCCTTGGATTAGTTTTCGGTACCACTGGGAGGAGTAAAGTTCCAACGACGATTGGTGGCAACTACCCGGTGCAGTAACGTTCCAACGAAGCCAAGATAATCGTTGTTAATTTTAAGCACTTGCCAACAACATTTTTCGAGTGCCCACCTATATAAGTAGCTTCCCGCAGCTCGAGCTACAGCAACACACATTCTCCACCGATCGATCGACCACTTCTCTCTTTTTTTCCTATATCCAATCTTAGTCAAACAAGCTAGCTTCGAAGAAATAGAAATGGCGGTTGTTGCAGCAAAGCCACACATTTTGGTGGCCTGTGCCTTGCTGCTCCTCACCGTGAGGTGCCAGGCCAGCCCTTTCTGGCCACTGGAGATCGGCTACTACCACGACAAGTGCCCCCAGGCGGAGGCCGTCGTCAAGGGCATCATGGAGAAGGCCATCTCCCAGAACCCCGGCAATGGCGCCGCCATGATCCGCATGCTCTTCCACGACTGTTTCGTCGAGGTGCGTGCACTGCAAGAAACCAATTTCCAAACATGATATACAACCGATTAGCCTGCCCGTACTTGACTAATCTCGTTGAGTTGATGATGATTAGGGCTGTGATGCTTCCGTCCTCCTGGACCCGACCCCGTTCAGCCCCACGCCCGAGAAGCTCAGCCCGCCGAACGACCCTACCCTGCGCGGCTTCGAGCTGATTGACGCCATCAAGGACGCCCTCGAGGCGGCCTGCCCGGGCGTCGTCTCCTGTGCAGACATCGTCGCCTTCGCGGCCCGTGATGCGTCCTGCATCCTTAGCATGGGCAAGGTAAACTTCCATATGCCGTCCGGCCGCCGCGACGGCACCTTCTCCAACGCCTCCGAGCCGCTCAAGTTCCTGGTCCCGCCGACGTCAAACCTCAGCGACCTCGTCGCTAGCTTCATCATCAAGGGGCTCAACGCGGAGGACCTGGTCGTCCTCTCCGGCGCGCACACGATCGGGCGTTCCCACTGCTCATCCTTCGTCTCCGACCGCCTCAACACCCCCTCCGACATCAAGGGCGGCCTCGCCGCGTTCCTTAGGGGACAGTGCCCGGCCGACGCGACGCCGGGCGGCAACGACCCGACGGTGATGCAGGACGTGGTGACGTCCAACAAGCTGGACAGGCAGTACTACAAGAACGTGTTGTCGCACACGGTGCTCTTCACCTCCGACGCGGCGCTCATGACGTCGGCGGAGACGGCGAGGATGGTGGTGGAGAACGCCAAAATCCCCGGGTGGTGGGAGGACAGGTTCGAGAAGGCCATGGTGAAGATGGCCGGCATCGAGGTCAAGACCGGCTACCAGGGCCAGATCAGGAAGAACTGCCGCGCAATCAACCAGTACTAATAAGGGGAGTAGGTACGTACTGCAGCAGCTGCGCACGTACGTGCATGCATGGTAAAATTTGACGATTGTTTGCTTTAACCTACAAGCGAGTTCATGTTGTAAAATTTGGCGATTCTTTCACTGCATGCCTTTTTTTTTTGGTTATTCCTTGGTTCAATTCTAGCCAAAGCTGCGGAATTGTTCGTGTATGTGGGGTTGTGCATGTCTAATTGCGAAAGAATAAAAGTGATGCACATAGCACGTTTTGATGAACAGAAAAAGATCTAGGATGCTTCCAAAACCCTACTCCTGAATTACCTCAGCTGGTGCATAAAACATCGAGAATGTTGCCATCAACCATAACCGGAAAAGGAACTGGTTACGTTGTGATTTTCCACGCAACAACACTAGGAAAGAACAATGCGACTATACATGTGTGCAATCATAAATCTGAATTTATCAGTAGGCTGCGTGCGTCTGCGTTAGTGAGTCCATTGTGCATGTCTGCTAATGACCATGAGTTCCCGCACGGAGTACAAAGTTAGCATGACATATTTACTTCTTATTTTGAGGAGATCTGAAGTTCTTAACCACTGGCATGAAACAAGTGATACTCCTTAATAACTACGGAGTACCAAATATAATCGTAATAGCATTTAAAAGAAAATCAGCAGAAAGAAGGGGTGGCGCCGATGATTCTCAGGATTGCTGGTTTATTACAGAGAGTCCTCTATGGGAAAGGCAGTTGTTTTGCCGTCCAGTTCCGTAGCCCGTAATATCGATCAGAGGATTAGTACTCTTCTTTTGGCTGTAATAAGTCGTAGTTGTTTCCAGATATTGTGGTTCTTTGGCTTTCACATGCTGTTTTTCAGATTAAGTATGTGGTGTGATGTTTTACTAGCTTTGCTGAACCTTTATTTTGATGGGTCAGTTGAGACAGTTGTTCAACACATATTCATTTTTTGCAGGTTATTTTCAGAGCCACGGCGTTCATCCGTTCGTGGTCGCTACTCACTCCGATGGAGGCAGGGAGCGTTTGGTTACTGGACCTATCCGCTGGGAGATGGTAGCTCGGGATATCTTCAACCGATTTGGATGGCGATCATGTAATAGGATAGGCAATTAGTTTACCTATCTCTTTTTCTGCCAGCCGGTTGTGGAGTCCTTTATCTGGCTAGTTTGTGTTTCTAGCCCATTTTGGCTCTGTGTGAGCTTTTTTTCACTTTTCAGTAGGAGACTTTGAGACCTTGTTGGAACTTATATTTTTTGTTTAATAAGATGGCTGTATGCATCGTTCTGATGCAGAGGCCGGGGAGTCCCCCTTTTCGAAAAAAGCTGAGACAATTGTTCTGTATTTATCAGTTTCATTTTTCATGAAATGAAATTGGGAGCTATGCTCCTAAATTTGAAAAAAAAACCTACAGTAGCATTTCTTTACGAGCATGTTATTTGCTAGAAGGCTGAGCAAGTGAAATGTCACTGCCGTGTTTGACATGCCTAGAGATTGCTCTCACAGGCCTACATACAGCTAGCAAGATCATTAACAAATCCCATCCTTCAGTTTACTGTTGTCTCTATTCACTTTGCCGTAGTAAAGCGAACCTATCCACATAGAAAAAGGCGTCAAATTTGAGAGAGAATTTGTGGCATGCAGCTGCAGGGCACCGACCCCATTTTTTGGGTTTCAATTTTGAATCTTTTGTATCCTTTGAACTGGTTGAACGCCATAGGAGTTTGGATATCCGTGTTTCTTGTGCCAAGGGCTTTCAAATAAGACCACTTTTGAGTAGGATTCGGTGGGTTTTTAAAATTTAAAGTTTGAAATTCTGAAAATTGATATGAGCGAAAACCAAATCAGCAAGTTTCAGAAACCGCACTAGGATTTGTGGCATGCATATTCGTGTTTCTTACGACAGGGGCTTTCAAATGAGAACGCCTTAGAATAGGCTTTGACGTTTTTTAGACTTCACCATGTTTCAAGTTTGAAACTTGATATCAGCGAACGCCAAAATCAACAAGTTTCAGAAACTAAAACTTAAAACATGTTGTGCCCTCGAGCGGAATCCAGTGACTTATTCGCAGATCGCTATGCAATCGGGCAGCCGGGCTGGCTTGGGCGGGTGCCTGCCCCTGCAAATTTTTGCGACAAATTCTAATTATGATCTTTTTTCGACCTCGAAACAGGGTAAAAGTGATTAGAAACAGCAAGGGGTATATGTGTGAGTTTGTGAAGAATTTGTTTTTATAAAAACATGCAAACTACCTACTCCAAATGGAAAAACCTAATGCTCCACGGACATGTTCCCGGGAACAAGTAAGCCTTACATAGTCGCATCGTAAACTTAAACTAGCCACAGTTTATAGATGGTCGAAGTGGTGTCCGCAACGTGCAGACTCAGGTTGCATGGGTTCGATTCCTACACTTGATGCTGCACTAATCTAAGGATGACAAAGATTGACAAAAATTGAAGAGTTAGTGAAGTTTTGAACATTTGAGGGTGCTATGAGTTTTTGCGTCTTCTTTGATCTAATTTAGGACTTTTCGATCTATTTATATTTACATAATTCTATGTACGCCCTAGATGATGATAGCGAAATGTAAATAATTTCGACATGCTCTTGGTTACTTAGTTAGGACTCTGACCCAAAGTGATCTCACATAGCCTATGACCCTCAGGTCAGCACCTCTCTCTCTCTCTCTCTCTCTCTCTCTCTCTCTCTCTCTGACCTAATTTTTGGAAACCAGTGGACTGATATGTCAATCAACTAAAAAAATCTAGGGTTATTTAGATTATTTTTTCTGCGGGGAGTAAGGGAGTTTTATTCCATAGCTATACGGTTATAATCTGCTACGGTCGATGGCCTACGCAAGGTGTGGTTGGCTACGGCGGTTGCTTTGTGCACCTTGGTCATCGGATTGGCTCGTGGCGGTGATGGTTGGTGGGCTTGTTAGCGCCGTTTTGATGTGTGGCTGTAGTGGTGTTACGAGCTTGGGTGAAAACCTTGTCTCGTCTTTGTGCCGGGACCAGCGATGATGGCGGCACGTTGTTAACCTTCCTGAAGGCATCGCTGCATTGCTGCCCCGCCAGGCCCGTGCGGATCCGGTTGTTTGGTGCTCCAGGGGAAACCCTTGATCTTGTGTGATTGGACGAAGGCGGCGCTTTGGTGTCATACTCCTCCTTGGGGGCTTTGTCTTTGGAGCTGGACATTGGTAAGCGGGACTTGTGGAAGGTGAAGGTGTTGGCATCGAGGCTTCTTGAAGGAAATATGCCCTAGAGGCAATAATAAAGTTGTTATTTATATTTCCTTATATCATGGTAAATGTTTATTATTCATGCTAGAATTGTATTAACTGAAAACTTAGTACATGTGTGAATACATAGACAAACAGAGTGTCACTAGTATGCCTCTACTTGACTAGCTCGCTAATTAAAGATGGTTAAGTTTCCTAACCATAGACATGAGTTGTCATTTGATTAACGGGATCACATCATTAGTGAATGATGTGATTGACAAGATCCATCCGTTAGCTTAGCACGATGATCATTTAGTTTGTTGCTATTGCTTTCTTCATGACTTATACATGTTCTTATGACTATGAGATTATGCAACTCCCGAATACCAGAGGAACACTTAGTATGCCATCAAACATCACACCGTAACTGGGTGATTATAAAGATGCTCTACAGGTGTCTCCGATGGTTTTATTGAGTTGGCATATATCGACATTAGGATTTGTCACTCCGATTGTCCGAGAGGTATCTCTGGGCCCTCTCGTTAATGCACATCACTATAAGCCTTGCAAGCAATGTGATTAATGAGTTAGTTACAGGATGATGCATTATGGAATGAGTAAAGAGACTTGTCGGTAACGAGATTAAACTAGGTATTGAGATACCGACGATCGAATCTCGGGCAAGTAACATACCGATGACAAAGGGAACAACGTATGTTATTATGCAGTTTAACCGATAAAAATCTTCGTAGAATATGTGGGAACCAATATGAGCATCCAGGTTCCGCTACTGGTTATTGACCAGAGATGAGTCTCGGTCATGTCTACATAGTTCTCAAACCAGTAGGGTCCGCACGCTTAACATTCGATGACGATCGGTATTATGAGTTTATGTGTTTTGATGTACTGAAGGTAGTTTGGAGTCCCATATGTGATCACGGACATGACGAGGAGTCTCAAAATGGTCGAGACATAGAGATTGATATATTGGACCATGTTATTCGGACACTGGAAGTGTTCCGGGAGGTTTCGGATAAAATCGGAGTGCCGGAGGGTTACCGGAACCCCCTCCCCCCCCCCGAGAAGTTATGGGCCCTTAGTGGTCTTTATGGGAGAGAGAGGGCAGCAACCAGGAGGTGGCGCCTCCCCCCAAGGGAGTCCGAATTGGACTAGGGGAGGGGGCGCAACCCCTCTTTCCCTCTCCCTCCCCCTCTCCTTCCTTCTCCTCCTAGTTGGACTAGGAAAGGAAGGAATCCTACTCCTACCAGGAGGATGATTCCTCCCCCCCTTGGCGCGCCGATGAGGGTCGGCCGGCCTCTCCCTCCCTCCTTTATATACATGGGGAGGGGGGCACCCTAGGACACATCAAAGTTGATCTTAGCCGTGTGCGGTTCCCCCTCCACATATTTCCACCTCGGTCATATCGTTGTAGTGCTTAGGTGAAGCCCTGCGTCGATAACTTCATCAACACCGTCACAACGCCGTCGTGCTGACGGAACTCTCCCTCGACCTCAGCTGGATCAAGGGCTTGAGGGACGTCACCGAGCTGAACGTGTAAAGATCGCGGAGGTGCCGTGCGTTCGGTACTAGATCGGTTGGATCGCGAAGACGTTCGACTACATCAACCGCGTTACTTAACGCTTCCACTTTCGGTCTACGAGGGTACGTGGACACACTCTCACGCTCGTTGCTATGCATCACATTGAGAGGATCGAGAAGAGGTGTCTAGAGAGGGGGTGATTAGACACTAAGTACCAAAAGTTGCAGTTTTTAAAATTCTTAAGTTTAGGTGGAGTTTAGGCACAAGTTTAACAAACACAATACATATCAAGCAAGCATGCAATGAGTATATGAGCAGCGGAAAGTAAAGCATGCAACTTGCAAGAATGTAAAGGGAAGGGTTTTGGAGTATTCAAACGCAATTGAAGACACGGATGTTTTTGGCGTGGTTCCGATAGGTGGTGCTATCGTACATCCACGTTGATGGAGACTTCAACCCACGAAGGGTAATAGTCGCGCGAGACCACGGAGGGCTCCACCCACGAAGCTCCACGAAGAAGCAACCTTGTCTATTCCATCATGGCCGTCGCCCACGAAGGACTTGCCTCACTAGCGGTAGATCTTCACGAAGTAGGCGATCTCCTTGCCCTTACAAACTCCTTGGTTCAACTCCACAATCTTGTCGGAGGCTCCCATGTGACACCTAGCCAATCTAGGAGACACCACTCTCCAAGAAGTAACAAACGGTGTGTTGATGATGAACTCCTTGCTCTTGTGCTTCAAATGATAGTCTCCCCAACACTCAACTCTCTCTCACAGGATTTGGATTTGGTGGAAAGAAGATTTGAGTGGAAAGCAACTTGGGGAAGGCTAGAGATCAAGATTCGTATGGTAGGAATGGAATATCTTGAGCTCAACACAAGGGTGGGTAGTTCTCTCTCAGAAAATGTGTATTGGAAGTGAAGATCTGTTCAGATGGCTCTCTCTCCGAATGAAGAGTGGGTTGAGGGGTATATATAGCCTCCACACAAAATCTAACCGTTACACACAATCTGCCAAACTCGGTGGGACCGAATCGTTAAACTCGGTCGGACCGATTCAGCAAACCTAGTGACCGTTAGGGTTTTCGGTGGGACTGAGATGCAACTTGGTACGACCAATATGGTTAGGGTTAGGGCATAACGTAATCTTGGTGTGACCGATTACACAAACTCGGTGAGACCAATTTTGGTAATAAGCTAATCAGAGAGTTGGTCAGGCAAAACTCGGTGAGACCGATTACACAAACTCGGTGGGACCGATTTTGGTAATAAGCTAACCAGAGAGTTTGCATTGTAATCTCGGTAGTACCGATTGCACAAACTCGGTGAGACCGATTTTGGCAATGGACATACACAGTGAGATTGCAATCCCATCTCGGTGAGACCGAGGTCCCTATCGTTGAGACCGATTTGCTAGGGTTTGTGGCAGTGGCTATGACATGTGAAACTCGGTGCCTCCGGATAGAAAGAATCGGTGGGGCCGAGTTTGACTTTAGGTTTGGGTCATATGTGGATATGGAAAGGTAGCTGAGGATTTTGGAGCATATCACTAAGCACATGAAGCAAGAGGCTCATTAAGCAACACCTCATCCCTCCTTGATAGTATTGGCTTTTCCTATGGACTCAATGTGATCTTGGATCACTAAAATAGAAAATGTAGAGTCTTGATCTTGAAGCTTGAGCCAATCCTTTGTCCTTAGAATCTTGAAGGGGTTCCACATCCTTTAGTCCATGCCACTCCATTGTTGAACTTATCTGAAACATACTGGGTAAAAGGGTTAGTCCAACAAGAGATATGTTGACATTAATTACCAAAACCACCCAGGGAGCACTTGTGCTTTCAATCTCCCCCTTTTTGGTAATTGATGACAACATACATCAAAGCTTTAGATAAGGATATAGAGAATAGCAAGTAAATCTTTGGAAAGACATGTAACATGCATAGGCTCCCCCTACATGTATGCAATCATGTGGATATGGAATATAGGAGCATGTGAGTGCATAAGCATGACAGAGTGAGCAATGTGTTACATGTATCTTGGCTATATGCATCAGAGCAAATGATGTCACTATGAGAAAAGTACCTTCATGCTTATGAGTCCTTCTTGCAAACAGTATGTACATCAGCAAGAAGTTCTCATTCACATGACTGTGATGCATATACTTACCTTGTGGTCTTGAGTTGGCTTAGGATGGGATGAACTTGCTCAAACAAGGTTAGATAACACAGATACACCTACTAACTAGAGCAAACAAAAGGACCACAATAGAACCAAGACTGGGATGACATGTAGAGTGAGTACTAAGTACTACATTGGATATAGACATGTCCCCAAAGGTAAAGATATGCAATAAAATTAGAGATTTCCTTTCCTTAGATGTCTTGCTCCCCCTGAATCTAACATGAGATATTGGGAGAAGATAGGAAACGAAAAATCAGAGCAATAGAAAAATAATCAACAGAGCTTGAGCTAAAGCAAGCAAACAAACATAAACATGTCTTTTCCCCTCTTAAAGACATGTGACATCTGTCCTCTTGAACACCAAGCATCTGGGGTCATTGATGATATTACTTTACTTTCTCTCCCCCTGAGTATTCTCTCTTTCTCCCCCTATAGGAAAGATTTAGCTTTGATGTGATCTCTCTCCCCCCTTTGACATCAATTTCCAAGAAGGGTCTTCTGGACATGTGATACAAATGGGTTGGTCCTTGAGTCACAGAGCAAAGCAACATGTGTAACATGATGCTGGGAGAGGACAAGAATCATTGAGTGGAGCTGGGGCAAATAGAAATCAGGAATAAGTGGCAAGTTGGTTTTCCTGTGATGAAATCGGTGACTCCGAGTTGTGTGCTTCGGTTGCACCGAAAGATTTCGGTTAGACCAAAGAAAACAAACCGGTGTGACCGAGTTCATCAAAGTGGAACCACTTGTCACCTCAGCTCACTAGACAAGTAAGATCTCACAAGGATTTTCAAGGAATTAACTGAAAGATTTGCAATGAACTGGATGCAGAAAATGCAGAATAAATGAAAAGAAAATAAAATAAAAGATCTAGATGAAGTTTTTTTGTTTGAAACAAATATGCAAGGAACAAATGCAATAACACAGAAAAGAACACACGAGAGAACTTCATCTAGAGTTGGGCGGTGACAAAGTCACCTATGTTAGAGTATATTGACTTAGGAGTCAAGTGAGAGCACTTGATCATAGGTCATACTCATCGTTTAAGCTCAAAATGGGGTTACCATTTTTCGTTTAAGCATCGTGATGTATTCACATCTTGTTGAGTTGCTTTGACTCATGTCTTGGAGTAAAGCTTCTCTAAGATGGAATAACATACCTTGGGTGGTGGTGTGGGTCTTGCTCATGTAGTTGAACTTGTGTGGGTTGCTCGGGGTTGATGTAGTTCATCAAGAGTTGTGAGCACCACTTGGATTTTGAGTTCATCTACCTACATGGGTTAGTCTTGCAAGGAAGAGCACTTGTGTATCCAAAATAGCTATCATGAAACTCAACATAGAATTTGTCAAAGGATATGTTTGAATGGTTTCGTGCTTCCTTGTCTTCAACCACCATTGTGTAGAGACTTGGTGATGTAGAGACTGCTCAAGATGTGAGTGTGTTGCAATCTCATAGAATTGGATTCATCCAAGTACCTACACGGGTTAGATAACATGCAAGGTGCGAATATATCCAAGACATATGAATAGTTTCATAAGAGAAATATCAAGGATTAGTCATAGGCTCATGCCTCGCATGTATCAAATGGAGTTCCTACTCCAAGTTTGAAGCATCAATGATGTTCAATTCACCTCTTAACCTGCAAAACACTTTCTCATAAAGTGGTTTAGTGAATATATCCGCCAATTGCTTATCGGTGCGAACATGCTTAAGGTTAATGTCCCCTTTGGAACATGATCTCCAATGAAATGATGACGAACTTCAATATGCTTAGTTCGAGAATGTTGCACGGGATTGTGAGCAATCTTAATAGCACTTTCATTGTCACATAGCAATGGAACATGTTTCACATATATCCCATAATCTTTAAGAGTTTGGATCATCCAAAGTAATTGAGCACAACATGAACCAGCGGCAATGTATTCCGCTTCGGCGGTGGATAAGGATACCGAGTTTTGTTTCTTGGAAGACCAAGACACAAGAGATCTACCAAGGAATTGACAAGTACCCGAAGTGGACTTTCTATCAACCTTGTCTCCGGCATAGTCCGAATCGGAATAGCCAACAAGATCAAAAGAGGACCTCTTAGGATACCAAATGCCAAAATTTGGTGTATGGATTAAGTATCTCACTATCATTTTCACAGCCTTAAGATGACATTCTTTAGGAACAACTTGATATTGTGCACACATGCACACACTTAGCATAATATCGGGACGTGAGGCACATAGATATAACAATGAACCGATCATAGAGCGATAAACCTTTTGATCAACCGGTTCACCATCTTTGGTCAAATCAAGATGTCCACTAGTAGGCATGGGTGTAGGCATACCTTTGCATTCTTGCATATTGAACTTCTTGAATAAGTCTTTGGTGTACTTCGTTTGAGAGACAAATGTACCTTCCTTAGTTTTCTTGATTTGCAAACCGAGAAAGAATTTGAGTTCACTCATCATAGACATCTCAAACTTCTCCGACATTAGCTTTCCAAACTTTTCACTAAAATGAGGGTTAGTAGAACCAAATATAATATCATCAACATAAATTTGGCACACAAATAGTTCTCCATTAACCCTTTTATTAAAAAGAGTAGTATCAATTTTACCAATTTCAAAGCCTTTTTCCGTAAGGAACTTGGTTAAGCATTTATACCATGCTCTAGGAGCTTGTTTAAGACCATAAAGGGCTTTGTGAAGTTTGTAAACATGATTAGGTTTCTTAGGATTAACAAGGCCGGGAGGTTGCTTAACATAAACTTCCTCCTCAATTTTGCCATTTAGAAAAGCACTTTTAATGTCCATTTGGTACAAGGTGATATCATGGTGATTAGCATAGGCAAGTAAGATGCGAATGGACTCAAGTCTAGCAACGGGAACATATGTCTCACCATAGTCCATACCTTAAACTTGTGTATAGCCTTGGGCGACGAGACGTGCTTTGTTGCGAACCACTTGTCCATCTTCATCTTGCTTGTTGCGAAACAACCACTTGGTACCAATGATGGTGTGGTTGTTGTCGGGCTTCTCGACCAATGTCCACACTTGATTTCTCTCGAAGTTGTGTAGCTCTTCATGCATAGAATTTATCCAATCCGGATCCTTCAATGCTTCTTCAACCTTCATAGGTTCAATTTTGGAAATGAATGAGTAATGTTCACAAAAGTTAGCTAAATGAGTTTTAGAGCGAGTGATTCTCCTGGTTTGGATATCATTGTAGATTTGCTCGACGGGGTGATCTTTGGCGATTCTTGCTCGAACTCGTGTAAGCTTTTGCTTGGGTCGGGGTGGAACATCCTCTTCATCTTGTTCTTCTTCTTCTTCTTGGCCTTCTTCATTGTTGACGTTGTTGTTCTCTTGTCGTGGTGGAGAAGGAGGTTGTTGATGTTCATCTTGGTGTACTTCCTCGTTTTCTTCATCTTGATGTGTCCCACTTGTGGATGCTTCCGTATCAACTCTTGGTTCACCTTGACATGATGTAGAAGCTTCCACTTGGACGGACGAGGTACTCTCCTTCATTTCCGTTGGACGAACCTTGCCAATGGACAAGTCTTGAATTGCTTCTGAAGGGTCTTTGTCTCCTACATCAATTGGCAATTGCTCTACTTGCGAGCCGTTAGATTCATCAAACTTCACATCCACCGTATCTTCAACCTTTCGGGTGAAATTGTTGTAGACACGGTAAGTGTGAGAGTTTGAGCCATAACCAAGTAGAAAACCTTCATGAGACTTAGGAGCAAATTTAGAACGATGATGCTTATCAAGAATGTAGCACTTTGAGCCGAATACTCGAAAGTATACAACTTGTGGTTTGTTACCAGTGAGGAGCTCGTATGTTGTCTTGCCGAGTAGCTTGTGAAGATACAAGCGATTTGTTGCATGACAAGCTGTCTCAACCGCTTCCGCCCAAAAGTGCTTTGGCGTCTTGTACTCATCAAGCATCGTTCTTGCCATCTCGATAAGAGTCCGGTTCTTCCTCTCAACAACTCCATTTTGTTGAGGTGTGTATGGAGCCGAGAACTCGTGTGAAATCCCTTCTTCGTCAAGAAAGGTGTCCACATTTGCGTTCTTGAACTCCGTTCCGTTGTCACTCCGAACCTTCTTGATCTTCATGTCAAACTGATTTTGGGCCTTCCTAGCGAAGTTTTTGAAGATCTTTTGGACCTGCGACTTGTCGTCAAGAAAGAACACCCATGTGAATCTTGAAAAATCATCAACTATGACTAGACCAAATGAGTTACCACTGAGACTCTTGTATGCATTTGGACCAAAGAGATCCATGTGAAGTAGCTCGAGTGGTCTTCTTGTGGTCATGATATTCTTCATGCGGTGACTTCCTCCAACTTGTTTCCCTGCTTGACAAGCGCTACAAAGTCTATCCTTGTCAAATACAACATCTTTTATTCCAAGGATATGATCACCTTTAATAAGCTTATCAAGATTTCGCATTCCAACATGACCTAGTCTACTATGCCACAACCAGCCTTTAGAAGATTTAGCAATTAAGCAAGTTTTAGGTTGAGCCTTTTTAGTGAAATCAACAATGTAAAGATCTCCTCTACGTATACCGGTGAAGACCATTTTATGATTGTCTCTACGAAACACTTGGCAATCTACTTCAGTGAATAAGACATTGAAACCGAAATCCGCAAGTCTAGAAACTGAAAGTAAATTGTATCCAAGGGATTCAACGAGCATGACATTTTGTATGGCGCTAGCGTGTGAGATGGCCACCTTACCAAGGCCAACCACCTTACCCTTTGAATTATCACCAAAGGTGACATATTTTCGAGGGCCGTCATTTTCAGCAAGCTCACGGAACATCTCTTCATCTCCGGTCATATGATCAGTACATCCACTATCAAGGACCCATTCCTTTCCTCCAGCCATGTAGCCGCGAAGATTTGCCATAAGACCAAAATGTCTCATCGCATCATCAAGATCATAGTCACTATGATCATATTCATCATAATATCCATGTTCAACATCATCTTGTGATTGATCAAATCCTACAGAGGGTAATTCATTAGGTACATGATCATCAAAGTGGTTATTTTTTTTGAATTCTTATAGCTTCGGATATGATATCACTGATGATTCCAACATTTCCTTTAGCATGCATGAGATTGGTAAGCTCAAATAGACAATCACCAAACCTAGGATCACTAGAGTTCATCTTACTCAAGGCAATAGATTTATGGAGAATTACGTCTAATTTTTTAAGGAATAATCGGGAAACCGTTCCTCAAGAAATTTCCATCACTACTAGAAAAAGGGCTATAGGTGGGATTGACACTAATGGCGCACCAGATAGGTGGTGCGCCATTAGTATATACTAATGGCGCACCACCTTCTGGTACGCCATTAGTGTTGAAAGTACTAATGGCGCACCTTGCCTAGGGTGCGCCATTAGTATCCTAAATTTTATTTTTTTGAACTAGCGCGTCTGTCCAAACATACTAATGGCGCATCCTAGCACGGTGCGCCATTACTAGTTGTAACTAGTAATGGCGCGCTAGTACCAGAGTGCGCCACTAATGCTGTTTTTTTAATTATATTTTTTATTCCTTTTGTTGGAAAACTACTAATGGCGCACTGTTCCACCGTGCGCCATTACTAGCTCAAACTACTAATGGCGCACCGTGGAAGAGTGCGCCATTGGTATGATTTTTTTTTCTTTTTCTTTTCGCAAAACTACTAATGGCGCATCAGATATAGGTGCGCCATTAGTAACCTAGATTACTAATGGCGCATTTACTGCTGGTGCGCCATTAGTAAGTGGGCAGCAACAAGATATTTTGGGCAGCCTCTCCTACCCACACTCACTTTCTCCCCACTCCATTCTCTCCACCTCCTCCTTGTCTCGGGTGCCTCCTCTTTTTCACCTCATTTCCACCATAGATTCATTCAAATTAAGTGGTTAAATTACCTTGTTTTGATAGGTAAGTAAGGGGGGAAGCTATATTTATGTTGTTCTCCCTACAACAATTTGCACATGCACTTTTTATGGCCTAGCTAGATCTATGTATGTTCGTGGTGTTGCATATGTTTGTGGTGTTGCATATGTGTTTGTGTTTGGAGGTGTACCGGTATTTGAAATGCGATAGTTGCCAATATTTTGCCGGAATGTTGATTCATTTCCGTTTCGGCGATAATTTTGGCATTAAGCATTCTTTTTGGTCCTATTTTTAGGGAAAGTCATGCCAAATTTTTTCTTGGTTCTAAAATATCGTTTTGCTCTACCCCGCAGGCAACCATGGTCCGCACGATGACCGAAGGCATCGTGAATAGGTTTTTGAGGTCCGCGAAGGCCAAGATGCTTCAAAAGAACGAGACGGAGATAAGATGTCCGTGTCGAAGATGCAAGCTGGAGAGCCTTATTGCGGACCCGGATTCAGGGCAAGTGCGGGACCACCTGCTCTTGCGTGGTTTCATGGATGGCTATCGGTGGCAAGGTGATGAAGATGACTACGAAGTCGTCCATGGGGGCCGGGCAAGAAATGAGGAAGGGCAGCAAGGCAACCACCGCGGCTCGGGCGGGCGAGAAGACGAAGAAACCCCAGGAGATGATCACGATGGTGATGCTGTACACAGTCATCATGTAGAAGATGCAGGACATGATGATGAGGAAGATGGTGCCGGAGCAGACGACGGGCATGATCATGAAGATGATGATGCCGGCGGAGCATACGACGGTGGACCATCGATGGGCTGGGTGCAGGACCCTTATATTCAAGAGCTGCTTCTCAAGCAGACGGATAACGCAAGAGCCGCCGCCCGAGAGAAAGCCAAGGTGGAAAGCCCGGTGTGCGGCGTCACTCGATACAAGAAGAGGAAGAAAGCTCCTCGAAAAGTGGTGTGGTACTTTCCGATCACTCCTCGTCTGCAGCGGTATTTCGCGGATCCTAAGGTAGCAAAGCTCCTGCGTTGGCACGCGGATAGGGAGGAGAAGAAGCGAGAAGATGACGCAAATGATCCGGAGATAGATAAAAAAGACAAGATGCTGAGTCACCCTAAGGATGCGAGCCAGTGGCAAGCGTTGAATTTTGAATACCCAGAATTTGGGAAGGATCCAAGGAACATCGTGCTGGGCGCGAGCACCGATGGAGTCAATCCGTTTGGCAGCCAGAGAAGCACACATAGCACCTGGCATGTGTTTGTGTGGATGTACAACCATCCCCCCTGGTTGTGCATGAAGAGGAAGTACATTCACATGAGTATGCTAATTGAAGGGCCGAAACAACTAGGGAACGACATCAATCTGTATCTGGGGCTGCTGAAGGAGGAGCTAGACACGCTGTGGAAAACGCCAGCCAATACGTGGGACGCCATAGAGAAAGAATATTTCCCTATGAGAGCCGCACTGCTCACGACGGTGCACGACTATCTCGGTTACGGATATCTCGCGGGGGAGGTAGTCCACGGATTTTCTGGATGCGTACGGTGCATGGATGACACAACGTATCGCCAGCTAGATAGAGATCCCGGGTCTTCGAAAACCGTGTTCATGGGACATCGAAGGTGGCTTCGCGACGATGACCCGTGGAGGAAACACAAGGATCTGTTCGATGGTGAAACCGAACCCCGAAAACGCCCGTGTACGAGGAGCGGCGAGGAAATAGACAAGTTGTTGAAAAATTGGAAAGACTGCCCACTGCAGGGAAAGAAGCAAAAGGCACCAGAGCCGGGAAAGAAGCGAAAGGCGCCAGAGCCGCTGCTGAAGGTATGGAAAACGAGGTCTGTTTTCTGGGACTTGCCGTACTGGAAGATCCACCGTGTGCCTCACAGCCTTGATGTCATGCATATCACGAAGAACGTGTGCGAGAGTCTGCTTGGTACAATGCTCAACATGCCAGAGAGGACCAAAGATGGGCCGAAAGCAAGGGCAGACTTGAAATCAATGGGCATCAGGCAGGAGCTTCACGCTATATATGATTATGATGATGATGATGATGATGATGATGATGAGGCGAAGCAGGACACAGAAAGTCGTCGCAAAGGAAAAAAGGCCAAGAAGACCGGAAATGACTACCCTCCCGCGTGCTTCACCCTAAGTCAGGAGGAGATCGAGCAGTTTTTCACCTGCCTCCTAGGAGTAAAACTTCCTTACGGTTACGCGTGGAAGATAAGCAGATACCTAGACCCAGCGAAGCTGATGTTCAGCGGGATGAAGTCTCACGACTGTCACGTGCTGATGACGCAGATACTTCCAGTTGCAATCCGTGGGATCATGGACACGCACGTCCGTGAAACGCTATTTGGCCTATGCAACTTCTTCGATGTCATCTCTCGGAAGTCGATTGGCGTGAGGCAACTCAGAAGGCTACAGAAAGAGATCATGGTGATACTATGCGAGCTTGAGATGTACTTCCCGCCCGCATTCTTCGACGTTATGGTGCATCTGCTGGTCCATATAGTGGAGGATATCATCCAACTCGGGCCGACGTTCCTGCACAGCATGATGCCGTTCGAAAGGATGAATGGTGTCATCAAAGGATACGTTCGCAACATGTCACGTCCAGAGGGAAGCATAGCCAGGGGCTTTCTGACCGAAGAGTGCATCTCGTACTGCACGAATTATCTAGGCATCGAGAACCCCGTTGGTCTGCCCATCAACAGGCACCTCGGCAGGCTTGCTGGATGGGGTCACTGTGAGGGTCGCCGCGAAATGCATGTCGACTTCGAGGGTCGACTCGCCGACTTTGAAAGAGCAAACCTAGTCGCGCTACAACGCATAGACGTGGTCGATCCTTGGGTGGTAGAGCACAAAACCTTTATTAAGAAGACGTACAATGACCGAGGCCAACAGAGGACGGACGGAGATATACTCAAAGAGCACAACTCATGTTTCACGCGTTGGTTCAAGCAGAAGCTTCTATCGTACCCTTTACATGAGGATTCTTCCGCGGAAGAACAACTCGTATTCGCCTTGTCACAGGGCGCCGAGCACAACCTGATGACCTATGAGGCGTACGATATCAACGGCTACACATTCTACACCGAGGCCAAGGACATGAAGAGCGATGGTTATCAGAACTCCGGGGTAACGATGGAATCCTACACCGGTAACGACAAGGACAGATACTACGGAAGGATCGAGGAGATCTGGGAGCTGAGCTACGCTGGAGAGAAGGTCCCGATGTTCCGTGTCAGATGGGCCAAGAGCGTCCTAAAAGAAGACCGGTATTTCACCACCATGGTTATACCCGAAGCCAAATCCAAGACCGCGGGCGCAAACGTCACCGCGAAAAATGAGCCATGGGTACTGGCTTCCCAAGTGGACCAATGCTTCTTCATTACCGACCCGTCAAAGACCAGTCGTGTTGTCGTGAGGAGATGCAAAAGGAAGATCATCGGAATGGATGGAGTAGCCAATGAGCAAGACTTCGACAAGTACGGTGACCCGAGGATCGAACATGACGACGATGATGAAGTAGCAGCATACACCACAAGAAGAAGCAGGACCACCCTACCTAAAGGACGTCCGTTCCACAGAAGAACTCCATTTGCGAAAAAGAAGGGCAAGAAGATTGTTAACAGATAGCTAGCTAAGATCGATTGTATTTAAATCGTAGCCTTCAGTTCTCGATTGTATTTCACGGGCACTTTTTGAACTATCATGAATATTTTTAAATTTCATGGACACTCGATCTCGATCCCCCTCCATCTCGATCGCTATCCCACCTCGCCAGATCCGGTCCCCCTCGCCGCAGAGCACCCCCCGGTCCACCGGCCGCCGCCGTCGACCCTCCCGCACCCTCGATTCCCCTACTCAACCGCCACCGCCGACCCCCCGCACCCTCCCCCGCTCCACCGGCATTACTGTTTGATGATATTTAAAAAAAAATTATTACTGTCTTATAAAAAAATTACTGTTATGATTTAAACAAGTTTGAACATATTTAAACACAAATAAGTATCAAACAGCATTTTAAATGCATAAAAAAATTGTGGAGCCTGGGAATCGAACCCAGGACCTCCTGGTGTGAAAACTGGCTACTGACCAGTCGAGCTAGTAGAGGGGACTTGATGTGGATAAGGTCAGGTGGGAGATAACCTGTTGGCTCGAGCAGAAAAAAATACTAATGGCGCACCTGGGCGAGGTGCGCCATTAGTATGGATGTACTTATCGCGCACCGAGGTGTGGTGCGCCATTAGTATTGTGCCGCCCCATGCATACTTCCTCCCCGGCCCACTATCCCCTCTATCTCCCTCACCCCGCCCTCGATCCCCTTCCCCTCGACACTGCCCCTTCCCCTTGACGCTGCCCCGCCGCCTCGACGCCCACCCCACTCCTCCTCCGGCGCCTCTCCGCCCAGCCCAAGCCCAAGGCCGCTCCGCCTCCACCTCCTCCGCCTCCGCCGTCGGACAAGGGCGTCGCAGCGTGGGCCCATCGCGCGGCCGCGCTCCCGCTGTTGGGGCTCACCGGCGCCGTCGCCGCCAGAGCCTTCAGCGACCTCTTCGTCCGCAGCAAAGGAGCCCCTCCACCGCCTGTAGCCAAGGAGTCGAGTCGACCGCCGCCGATGAGCCGCGTCGCCAACCGCCAGCGTGGAGTCGACCGTCGCCGGACAACCCCGCCGTACTTCCTCAAGAACTCAAGGCACAGGTGGCGCGGATTCTGGAGATTGTCCAAGAGCATGTGCAACAACAACTCGGAGCGACGATCACCGCCATTGTGCCTACCTTGATCCAGGGGTTGAGTGCGTGGATTGCGGGCGGCCAACAGGGGCCGCCCCCGATTCCTAGCTTCACTGCCAGCAACTCGCAGAACGCGATGGCGGGGCCATTGGTGTCTCCGACGCCGGCACGGGAGCTTAATGCACCCGGGTGTACGCCAGCCGGCACCTCTGCAGCAAGCGGCCCCTCCGTCAACTGCACGCCCGCCGTTGGCGGTGCCTCGACATTAGCCGAGCTCGACGCCATCATCACGGTAACTAATTAAGCCTCTCTCGGCCGAGGGCTTCATCTCCTTGCCTTTGACTGGGCATCCCTGACGCCCTACATGTTTTCGCAGGGCGCCGCTGATGTTCCGTGCACTCTCCTGCACTTCGTGAACAATGAGTTGGTCGATGTCGCCAAGGGCAAAATCGTTCAACCGGGCAACCCCTTGTTCCACGGTACCCAGATGCCACCCAACTGGTTTAGGGTTCAACTAGTTCGGGTGCTGCCAGGCTGCGACGAGTTGTTACCTCCGATTCAACCCGTCGGGCCCGACAATGATGACGTGATGACCCTTAGCGCCTGCCTGAGCTGGCCCCTGCTTTGGCCGAAGAGCCAGATTCGTTTGGGGGCGGGGGACACCACCCCAATGACAACACCGCCAGTCGTGCCGGTGCCAAGTCGGCCCCATGGCAAGACCGCCGCAACGGTGCCGGACATCCCTATGCCACTGGATCCAAACATGCATATGGCACAGGATCAGAACGACGACGACGACGATACATTTGCCAACGTCGATCGGTACTTTGCCGATCATGGGTACGAGGGCGACTTCATGGGGCCTCCTTCTCAAGAACCCAACCCAACAAAAGACGTGCGCGTTCTAGCTGGTACCGCGGAGAAGCCAAGTTGCAACAGGCGTCGTCTGCCGTTCAGCTCTCAGGAGACGCCTCCAGCTGCCGACTTCACCGAGCCTCAGATAGGCGAGGTGCAAAATATTCTCAGCCCCAACACACTCAAGAAGGCGGTCTGTGAGCAGAACTCGGTCCCATTACAGGAGAAGAAGAAGGCACGCAAAAGAAAGACTAACAAGGGTGCGGGCCAGACGGCACCGAGTACGATCCGTGCTTAGGACGGGCCACCTTCACCTGAGGATTTAATGAGGAGGGTGCATGTGGCGGGTAGGCCGATGCTACCGAGAAATATGCTCGATGTTGCAGCCAGTGCTATGCGGAGTCTGCATGACAGTGTTCTTTCTTTGGAGAAGCGGCGTCTCAGAGAGAAGGATGTGGCATACCCGGTTTTCGTGGCCAAGGTGCCAGAGGGCAAGGGCTTTGTGGATAACTACATCGGGGGAACGATCGTCCTGCGGTTTGATGACATCCGCGCTATGTTGAACCTTCATCCGCTGCACTACACCTTCGTTCGGCTATTTTCGCTGAGTATGGAGATGCGGATCATTCGCGACAAGACCCCGGACATCGTGATAGTCGACCCCTTCTACATGCGTGCCAAGATCTTGGGTAGCGCTGGGGACCGGCAAGTCGCGAGTTCTTACCTCGAAGGCGTCATTCTGGCAAACCCAGATAAGGATAACTTCCTCGTGCCTTACTTTCCCGAGTAAGTCCTCCCCTCAACCGCCCCGTAACATACGAATTCTTAGATTTCGATCGTTTTTCTTTTAACATTCCGTGTTTTCTGCAGTGACACACATTGCACGCTCATCCTCCTAAGCCCCAAATATTCCATGGCCACGTATTTCGACCCGGACCGTCAGTCGAACGTAGACTACACAAATGTCAAGAAGGTTCTTGATGATGTTCTCCCCGGCTACGCCCAATCTGGAGGCACCTTCAACAGGCCTATTCGTAAGTACGGCAAGCACGTGTTCTCCCACAATATGACGTTCTGCTGCGTCAAGCAGACGCCTGGAGGTCAGAAGGGTGCCTACTACGCCATCCATCACATGCGGGCGATCGTACGGGACCATCATCAACTTCTGCTACTGAGTAAACTCAAAGATTGGGCCGCGAGCGTGTCGGCAATCCAGGACGCGGACATCAGACAAGAATTCTTTCGCATCCAGTCGGAGTTTGCGGAAATCATCCATCAAGATGTCCTTCGTACCTCGGGGCAGTTCTACCTCAGAAATCAACCGTCCAACAGTGAGATAGACGGAATGCTACAAATGCAGGCTGACAACGCCCGTAATTTCATGACTCCCACGATAGACGGCGGCTTCATCCACGCTCCGGTCCCTTGAGTCGAGTCGAAAGCAGTGATGATGTGTCTAGTTCTGAAACATCGATTGGCTCATGTTGTAATTAAACTTTAATGAACTTGTAGTATGTCTCTTTGGTTTCGAGAGTCGTTCAACTTAGATGTAATTGATGCTATTAATGTCTTGCTTTTCTCTTCCGATCGTTCTGTTGCATACTTATATATTGCTTATGTATTGTCTGTGAATTGGTACTAACGTTTCGTTTCGCTAGTGCATAGCGATGTCGTCGTATGTCGTGTACAAGGGTAAGGTTCCCGGAGTCTACGACGACTGGGAGGAGTGTCGGAGACAGGTTCACCGATTCAGCGGAAACAGTTACAAAGGGTACACCACTAGGGCCGAGGCCGAATCTAGATACGCCCGCTATCTAGCACGAGAGGGGAGGGAGCGTTGGAGGAACCGGATGAAGACGAGTTTCATCGTGATGATGCTCATCGTGATGACCGCAGCTCTCTTCTATGTGATGGTAGTTTAGATGATCGATATCTACTTGTAATGTGAAGACAAACTCGCTACTCGCGGTCTCGAGACTTGTAATATAATGTTCTATCTTTGTTCGGTCTTTTCAATTCGGAGACTAATGTGATGAATTGTATTTGGAGACTAATATGATGAATTGTATTCAGAGACTAATCTTCTATTGTATTCGATGGATCTGTTGTTGATGTGTGCTGTCTATATTTTGTCCAATTATACATTTTGTAACCTGTGCAAAAAAAACAGAAAATTAAAAAATTAAAAAAAACCTAATATTCATACTAATGGCGCATCACATAAAAGTGCGCCATTAGTATTCCAGAGGATACTAATGGCGCATCTTTAAGCAGTGCGCCATTAGTATGCCGAGGTTACTAATGGCGCATCACCCTGTGGTGCGCCATTAGTATACCAAAGCACCTGGCTATACATGGCCCTGGGAGGCATACTAATGGCGCACCGTGCCCTATACTAATGGCGCACCAGTGGTGCGCCATTAGTAAGTATTACTAATGGCGTGCTACTAATGGCGCACCACTAATGCGCCATTAATGGCCAAATTAGGTGCGCCATTAGTAGCCCTTTTTCTAGTAGTGCATACAGTATAGGAACCATTAAGAGTAGGCAAACTAGCAATCAAATTTTTGGGCAATCCTCTAATGATGAGCTCAACGGTTCTAAGATTGTGAATCATGTCTAATGGTGTGCTACTAATGGCGCACCACTAATGCGCCATTAATGGCCAAATTAGGTGTGCCATTAGTAGCCCTTTTTCTAGTAGTGCATACAGTATAGGAACCATTAAGAGTAGGCAAACTAGCAATCAAATTTTTGGGCAATCCTCTAATGATGAGCTCAACGGTTCTAAGATTGTGAATCATGTCAATATCTTCATCTAGGGTAGGGTGCAAAGGATCAATATGACGTGCACAAGGATTAGCAATGTACTTGTTCAAATGATATTCATTGAAAATCTCAAGCATTTCATTTTTCCACTCATGAAAATACTCTCCATCAAGAATGGGCACTCTATGTCTAAGACTCCCTAAAGTAGACACATCCATCTTCCTCCAAAGGTGTTTAAACCAAGGCAATGGAGACCAAAGCTCTGATACCAATTGAGGAGATCGAGAAGAGGTGTCTAGAGGGGGTGATTAGACACTAAGTACCAAAACTTGCAGTTTTTAAAATTCTTAAGTTTAGGTGGAGTTTAGGCACAAGTTTACCAAACACAATACATATCAAGCAAGCATGCAATGAGTATATGAGCAGCGGAAAGTAAAGCATGCAACTTGCAAGAATGTAAAGGGAAGGGTTTTGGAGTATTCAAACGCAATTGAAGACACGGATGTTTTTGGCGTGGTTCCGATAGGTGGTGCTATCATACATCCACGTTGATGGAGACTAAAACCCACGGAGGGTAACGGTCGCGCGAGTCCACGGAGGGCTCCACCCACGAAGGGTCCACGAAGAAGCAACCTTGTCTATTCCATCATGGTCGTCGCCCACGAAGGACTTGCCTCACTAGCGGTAGATCTTCACGAAGTAGGCGATCTCCTTGCCCTTACAATCTCCTTGGTTCAACTCCACAATCTTGTCGGAGGCTCCCAAGTGACACCTAGCCAATCTAGGAGACACCACTCTCCAAGAAGTAACAAATGGTGTGTTGATGATGAATTCCTTCCTCTTGTGCTTCAAATGATAGTCTCCCCAACACTCAACTCTCTCTCACAGGATTTGGATTTGGTGGACAGAAGATTTGAGTGGAAAGCAACTTGGGGAAGGCTAGAGGTCAAGATTCGTATGGTAGGAATGGAATATCTTGAGCTCAACACAAGGGTGGGTAGTTCTCTCTCAGAAAATGTGTATTGGAAGTGAAGATCTGTTCTGATGGCTCTCTCTCCGAATGAAGAGTGGGTGGAGGGGTATATATAGCCTCCACACAAAATCTAACCGTTACACACAATCTGCCAAACTCGGTGGGACCGAATCGTTAAACTCGGTCGGACCGATTCAGCAAACCTAGTGACCGTTAGGATTTTCGGTGGGACTGAGATGCAACTCGGTAGGACCGATATGGTTAGGGTTAGGGCATAACGTAATCTCGGTGTGACCGATTACACAAACTCGGTGAGACCAATTTTGGTAATAAGCTAACCAGAGAGTTGGTCAGGCAAAACTCGGTGAGACCGATTACACAAACTCGGTGGGACTGATTTTGGTAATAAGCTAACCAGAGAGTTTGCATTGTAATCTCGGTAGTACCGATTGCACAAACTCGGTGAGACCGATTTTGGCAATGGACATACAAAGTGAGATTGCAATCCCATCTCGGTGAGACCCAGATCCCTATCGGTGAGACCGATTTGCTAGGGTTTGTGGCAGTGGCTATGACATGTGAAACTCGGTGGCTCCGGATAGAAAGAATCGGTGGGGCCGAGTTTGACTTTAGGTTTGGGTCATATGTGGATATGGAAAGGTAGTTGAGGATTTTGGAGCATATCACTAAGCACATGAAGCAAGAGGCTCATTAAGCAACACCTCATCCCTCCTTGATAGTATTGGCTTTTCCTATGGACTCAATGTGATCTTGGATCACTAAAATAGAAAATGTAGAGTCTTGATCTTGAAGCTTGAGCGAATCCTTTGTCCTTAACATCTTGAAGGGGTTCCACATCCTTTAGTCCATGCCACTCCATTGTTGAACTTATCTGAAACATACTAGGTAAAAGTGTTAGTCCAACAAGAGATAAGTTGACATTAATTACCAAAACCACCCAGGGAGCACTTGTGCTTTCAATCTCCCCCTTTTTGGTAATTGATGACAGCATACATCAAAGCTTTAGATAAGGATATAGAGAATAGCAAGTAAAGCTTTGGAAAGACATGTAACATGCATAGGCTCCCCCTACATGTATGCAATCATGTGGATATGGAATATAGGAGCATGTGAGTGCATAAGCATGATAGAGTGAGCAATGTGTTACATGTATCTTGGCTATATGCATCAGAGCAAATGATGTCACTATGAGAAAAGTACCTTCATGCTTATGAGTCCTTCTTGCAAACAGTATGTACATCAGCAAGAACTTCTCATTCACATGACTGTGATGCATATACTTACCTTGTGGTCTTGAGTTGGCTTAGGATGGGATGAACTTGCGCAAACAAGGTTAGATAACACAGATACACTTACTAACCAGAGCAAACAAAAGGACCACAATAGAACCAAGACTGGGATGACATGTAGAGTGAGTACTAAGTACTACATTGGATATAGACATGTCCCCAAAGGTAAAGATATGCAATAAAATCAGAGATTTCCTTTCCTTAGATGTCTTGCTCCCCCTGAATCTAACATGAGATATTGGAGAAGATAGGAAACGGAAAGTCAGAGTAATAGAAAAATAATCAACAGAGCTTGAGCTAAAGCAAGCAAACAAACATAAACATGTCTTTTCCCCTCTTAAAGACATGTGACATCTGTCCTCTTGAACACCAAGCATCTGGGGTCATTGATGATATTACTTTACTTCCTCTCCCCCTGAGTATTATCTCTTTCTCCCCCTATAGGAAAGATTTAGCTTTGATGTGATCTCTCTCCCCCCTTTGACATTAATTTCCAAGAAGGGTCTTCTGGACATGTGATACAAATGGGTTGGAACCGGGACTTTAACGACGTTTAGTGTGTCATGCTTTACGGCTTAGAACCGGGACTTCAACGACGTTTTGAACGTCATGGAGCATATGAGATGTTCCAGAAGTTGAAGTTAATATTTCAAGCAAATGCCCAGATTGAGAGATATGAAGTCTCCAATATGTTCTACAGCTGTAAAATGGAGGAGAATAGTTCTATCAGTGAACATATACTCAAAATGTATGGGTATCATAATCACTTGACTCATCTGGGTGTTAATCTTCCGGTTGATAGGGTCATTGACAGAGTTCTTCAATCACTGCCACCAAGCTACAAAAGCTTCGTGATGAACTATAATATGAGAGGGATGAATAAGACAATTCCCGAGCTCTTCGCCATGCTAAAGGCTGCGGAGGTAGAAATCAAGAAGGAGCATCAAGTGTTGATGGTCAACAAGACCACTAGTTTCAAGAAAAATGGTAAAGGGAAGAAGGGGATCTTCAAGAAGAACGGCAAGCAAGTTGCTGCTCAAGTGAAGAAGCCCAAGTCTGGACCTAAGCCTGAGACTGAGTGCTTCTACTGCAAAGGAACTGGTCACTGGAAGCGGAACTGCCCCAAGTATTTGGCGGATAAGAAGGATGGCAAAGTGAACAAAGGTATATGTGATATACATGTTATTGATGTGTACCTTACTAATGCTCGCAGTAGTGCCTGGGTATTTGATATTGGTTTTGTTGCTAATATTTGAAAATCAAAACAGGGACTACGGATTAAGCGAAGATTGGCTAAGGATGAGGTGACGATGCGCGTGGGAAATGGTTCCAAAGTTGATGTGATCGCCGTCGGCACGCTACCTCTACATCTACCTTCGGGATAAGTTTTAGACCAGAATAATTGTTATTTGGTGCCAGCGTTAGGCATGAACACTATATCTGGATCATGTTTGATGCGAGGCAGTTATTCATTTAAATCTGAGAATAATGGTTGTTCTATTTATATGAATAATATCTTTTATGGTCATGCACCCTTGAAGAGTGGTCTATTTTTGTTGAATCTCGATAGTAGTGATACACATATTCATAATATTGAAGCCAAAAGATGTAGAGTTGATAATGATAGTGCAACTTATTTGTGGCACTGCCGTTTGGGTCATATTGGTGTAAAGCGCATGAAGAAACTCCATACTGATGGACTTTTGGAATCACTTGATTACGAATCACTTGGTACTTGCGAACCATGCCTCATGGGCAAGATGACTAAAACTCCGTTCTCCAGAACAATGGAGCGAGCAACAGATTTATTGGAAATAATACATACTGATGTGTGCGGTCCGATGAATATTGAGGCCCGTGGTGGATATCTTTATTTTCTGACCTTCACAAATGATTTAAGTAGATATGAGTATATCTACTTGATGAAACATAAGTCTGAAACATTTGAAAAGTTCAACGAATTTCAGAGTGAAGTGGAAAATTATCGTCACAAGAAAATAGAGTTTCTGCGATCTGATCGTGGAGGAGAATATTTGAGTTACGAGTTTGGTCTTCATTTGAAACAATGCGGAATAGTTTCGCACCTCACGCCACCCAGAACACCACAGCGTAATGGTGTGTCTGAACGTCGTAACCGCACTTTATTAGATATGGTGCGATCTATGAAGTATCTTACTAATTTACCGCTATCATTTTGGGGTTATGCTTTAGAGACGGCTGCATTCACGTTAAATAGGGCACCTTCTAAATCCGTTGAGATGACACCTTATGAACTGTGGTTTGGCAAGAAAATGAAGTTATCATTTCTTAATGTTTGGGGGCGATGCTTATGTGAAAAAGCTTCAACCTGATAAGCTCGAACCCAAATCAGAGAAATATGTCTTCATAGGATACCCAAAGGAGACTGTTGGGTACACCTTCTATCACAGATCCGAAGGCAAGACATTTGTTGCTAAGAATGGATCCTTTCTAGAAAAGGAGTTTCTCTCGAAAGAAGAAAGTGGGAGGAAAGCAGAACTTGATGAGGTAACTGTACCTGCTCCCTTATTGGAAAGTAGTTAATCACATAAATCAGTTCCTGTGACTCCTACACCAATTAGTGAGGAAGCTAATGACGATGATCATGTAACTTCAGATCAAGTTACTACCGAACCTCGTAGGTCAACCAGAGTAAGATCCACACCAGAGTGGTACGGTAATCCTGTTCTGGAGGTCATGTTACTTGACCGTGACGAACCTACGAACTACGAGGAAGCGATGATGAGCCCAGATTCTGCGAAATGGCTTGAGGCCATGAAATATGAGATGGGATCCTTGTAAGAGAACAAAGTGTGGACTTTGGTTGACTTGCCCGATGATCGGCAAGCCATAGAGAATAAATGGATCTTCAAAAAGAAGACTGACGCTAACGGTAATGTTACTGTCTACAAAGCTCGACTTGTTGCGAAAGGTTTTTGACAAGTTCAAGGAGTTGACTACGATGAAACCTTCTCACCCGTAGCGATGCTTAAGTCCGTCCAAATCATGTTAGCAATTGCTGCATTTTATGATTATGAAATTTGGAAAATGTATGTAAAACCTGCATTCCTGAATGGATTTCTGGAAGAAGAGTTGTATATGATGCAACCCGAAGGTTTTATCGATCCAAAGGATGCTAACAAAGTGTGCAAGCTCCAGCGATCCATTTATGGACTGGTGCAAGCATCTCAGTGTTGGAATAAACGTTTTGATAGTGTGATCAAAGCATATGGTTTTATACAGACTTTTGGAGAAGCATGTATTTACAAGAAAGTGAGTGGGAGCTCTGTAGCATTTCTAATATTATATGTGGATGACATATTGTTGTTTGGAAATTATATAGAATTTCTGGATAGCATAAAAGGATACTCAAACAAGAGTTTTTCAATGAAAGACCTCGGTGAAGCTGCTTATATATCGGGCATCAAGATCTATAGAGATAGATCAAGACGCTTAATTGGACTTTCACAAAGCACATACCTTGATAAAGTTTTGAAGAAGTTCAAAATGGATCAAGCAAAGAAAGGGTTCTTGTCTGTGTTACAAGGTGTGAAATTGAGTCAGACTCAATGCTCGACCACTGCAGGAGATAGAGAGAAAATGAAAGTCATTCCCTATGCTTCAGCCATAGGTTCTATCATGTATGCAATGCTGTGTACCAGACCTGATGTGTGCCTTGCTATTAGTTTAGCAGGGAGATACCAAAGTAATCCAGAGAACATCCTGAAATACCTGAAAAGGACTAAGGATATGTTTCTCGTTTATGGAGGTGACAAAGAGCTCGTCCTAAATGGTTACGTCAATGCAAGCTTTGACACTGATCCGGATGACTCTAAGTCACAAACCGCATACGTATTTACATTGAACGGTGGATCTATCAATTGGTGCAGTTCCAAGCAAAGCGTCGTGGCAGGATCTACTTGTGAAGTGGAGTACAAAGCTGCTTCGGAAGCAACAAATGAAGGATTCTGGATGAAGGAGTTCATATCCGATCTAGGTGTCTTACCTAGTGCATCGGGTCCAATGAAAATCTTTTGTGACAATACTGGAGCAATTACCTTGGCAAAGGAATTCAGATTTCACAAGAGAACCAAACACATCAAGAGGCGCTTCAATTCCATCTGCGATCAAGTCAAGGAGGAAGACATAGAGATTTGCAAGATACATACAGATCTGAATGTTGCAGACCCGTTGTCTAAGCCTCTCTCACGAGCAAAACATGATCAACACCAAGACTCCCTGGGTGTTAGAATCATTATTGTGTAATCTAGATTATTGACTCTAGTGCAAGTGGGAGACTAAAGGAAATATGCCCTAGAGGCAATAATAAAGTTTTTACTTACATTTCCTTATATCATGATAAATGCTTATTATTCATGCTAGAATTGTATTAACCAGAAACTTAGTACATGTGTGAATGCATAGTGATAACCCACAAGTATAGGGGATCAATTGTAGCCTCTTTCGATAAGTAAGAGTGTCGAACCCAACGAGGAGCTAAAGGTAGAACAAATATCCCCTCAAGTTCTATCGACCACCGATACAACTCTACGCACGCTTAACGTTCGCTTTACAAAAACAAATATGAAACTAGAAGTACTTTGTAGGTGTTGTTGAATAGATTTGCAAGATAATAAAGAGCGCGTAAATAAAAAGTAGGGGCTGTTTAGAAGAAGACACAACTAAGTTAGTTTTAGTAGAGAGCTTTTTGTCACACAAAAAAGTTATTTGTCCCTAGGCAATCGATAACTAGACCAGTAATCATTATTGCAATTTTATATGAGGGAGAGGCATAAGCTAACATACTTTCCCTTCTTGGATTATATGCACTTATGATTGGAACTCTAGCAAGCATCCACAACTACTAAAGATCATTAAGGTAAAACCCAACCATAGCATTAAAGTATCAAGTCCTCTTTATTCCCATACGCAAACAACCTACTTACTCGGGTCTATGCTTCTATCACTCACGCCACCCACCATAAGCAAATCATGAACATATTGCAAACCCTACAGTGGGGATCCCTCACGCTTGCGCGACATGGAGAGTGCTACCTCTTGAGGACTGCGTTGGATTTCCTTGAAGAGGAAAGGGTGATGCAGTAGAGTAGAGTAAGTATTTCCCTCAGTTTTTTAGAACCAAGGTATCGATCTAGGAGGCTACGCGTGAGTCCCTCGTACCTACACAAAACAAAGAGCTCAACGCAACCAACGCGATTAGGGTTTGTCAATCCCTTCACGGTCACTTACGAGAGTGAGATCTGATAGAGATGATAGATAATATTTTTGGTATTTTTGATATAAAGATGCAAGGTAAAATAAAAGGCAAAGTAAAAAAACAAAGCAATAATAAAGTGATTGAAGATTGATATGATGAGAATAGACCCTGGGGCCATAGATTTCACTAGTGGCTTCTCTCAAGAGCATAAATATTCTACGGTGGGTGAACAAATTACTGTTGAGCAATTGACAGAATTGAGCATAGTTATGAGAATATCTAGGTATGATCTTGTATATAAGCATCACGTCCGAGACAAGTAGACCGACTCCTGCCTACATCTACTACAATTACTCCACTCATCGACCGCTATCCAGCATGCATCTAGACTATTAAGTTCAAGAAAACATAGTAACGCCTTAAGCAAGATGACATGATGTAGAGGGATAAATTCATGCAATATGATAAAAACCCCATCTTGTTATCCTCGATGGCAACAATACAATATGTGCCTTGCTGCCCCTACTGTCACTGGGAAAGGACACCGCAAGATTGAACCCAAAGCTAAGCACTTCTCCCATTGCAAGAAGAACCAATCTAGTAGGCCAAACCAAACTGATAATTCGAAGAGACTTGCAAAGATAACCAATCATACATAAAAGAATTCAGAGAAGATTCAAATATTGTTCATAGATAAACTTGATCATAAACCCACAATTCATCGGTCTCAACAAACACACCGCAAAAACAAGATTACATCGAATAGATCTCCACGAGAGAGGGGGAGAACATTGTATTGAGATCCAAAAAGAGAGAAGAAGCCATCTAGCTACTAACTATGGACCCGAAGGTCTGAGGTAAACTACTCACACTTCATCGGAAGGGCTATGGTGATGATGTAGAAGCCCTCCGTGGTGGATTCCCCTTCCGTCGGAGCTCCGGAACAGGCCCCAAGATGGGATCTCGTGGGTACAGAAGGTTGCGCCAGTGGAATTAGGTTTTTGGCTCCGTATCTGATCGTTTGGGGGTACGTAGGTATATATAGGAGGAAGGAGTATGTCGGTGGAGCAAAGGGGGGCCCACGAGGCAGGGGGCGCGCCCTAGGGGGGCACCCTCCACCCTCGTGACCGCCTCCCTCCTTTCTTGACGGAGGGTCCAAGTCTCCTGGATCTTATTTGTTGAGAAAACCACGTTCCCGAAGGTTTCATTCCGTTTGAACTCTGTTTGATATTCCGTTTCTTCGAAACACTGAAATAGGCAAAAAAACAGCAATTCTGGGCTGGGCCTACGGTTAATAGGTTAGTCCCAAAAGTAATATAAAAGTGGAAAATAAAGCCCAATATGGTCCAAAACAGTAGATAATGTAGCATGGAGCCATCAAAAATTATAGATACGTTGGAGACGTATCAGAGAGCACCATAGGACAGCACCAATAATAAAACATGCAACTCAAACCAATCACTATCATCAATTAACCCATAGGACAAAACGGATCTACTCAAACATCATAGGATAGCCATACATCATTGGGAAATAATATATAGCATTGAGCACCATGTTTAAGTAGAGATTACAGTGGGTAAAAGAGGGGTTACTGCTGGGGAACGTAGTAATTTAAAAAAAAATTCCTACACACACGCAAGATCATGGTGATGCATAGCAACGAGAGGGGAGAGTGTCGTCCACGTACCCTCGTAGACCGTAAGCGGAAGCGTTATGACAACGCGGTTGATGTAGTCGTACATCTTCATGATCGACCGATCCTAGTACCGAACGTACCACACCTCCTCGATCTGCACACGTTTAGCTCGGTGACGTCCCACGAACTCACGATCCAGTAGAGCTTCGAGGGAGAGTTCCATCAGCACGACGGCGTGATGACGGTGATGATGATGCTACCGACGCAGGGCTTCTCCTAGGCATCGCTATGATATAACTGAGGTGGATTATGGTGGAGGGGGCACCACACACGGCTAAGAGATCAATGATCAACTTGTGTCTATGGGGTGCCCCCCTCCCTGGTATATAAAGGAGTGGAGGAGGGGCAGTGGGCCGGCCTCCTAGGCGCGCCCCAAGGGGAGTGCGATTCCCACCGGGAGTAGGATTCCACCCCTTCCAAGAGTAGCAGTAGGAGGGAAGGAAGGAGGAGAGAGGGCGAAGGAAAAAGGGGGGGCTTTCTTGTCCAATTCGGACGACAGGGGGAGGGGCGCGCGGCCTGCCCTCGCTGCCCCTCCTCTTCTCCACCAAGGCCCATGAGGCCCATTACACTCCCCGGGGAGTTCCGGTAACCCCCCGGTACTCCGGTATTTGTCCGAACTTACCCGGAACCCTTCCGAAGTCCAAACATAGTCATGCAATATATCGATCTTTATGTCTCGACGATTTCGAGACTCCTCATCATGTACGTGTCATATCCGGGACTCCGAACTACCTTTTGTACATCAAAACACATAAACTCATAATACCGATCATCACCAAACGTTAAGAGTGCGGACCATACGGGTTCAAGGAAGTATGTAGACATGACCGAGACACGTCTCCGGTCAATAACCAATAGAGGAACCTGGATGCTCATATTGGCTCCCAAATAGTCTACGAAGATCTTTATCGGTCAAACCGCATAACAACATAGGTTGTTCCCTTTGTCACCGGTATGTTACTTGCCCGAGATTCGATCGTCGGTATGTCAATACCTAGTTCAATCTCGTTACCGGCAAGTCTCGTTACTCGTTCCGTAATGCATTATCCCGCAACTAACTCATTAGTTACATTGCTTGCAAGGCTTATAGTGATGTGCATTACCGAGAGGGCCCAGAGATACCTCTCCGATACTCGGAGTGACAAATCCTAATCTCGATCTATGCCAACCCAACAAACACCTTCGGAGACACCTGTAGAACATCTTTATAATCACCCAGTTACGTTGTGACGTTCGATAGCACACAAGGTGTTCCTCAGGTATTCAGGAGTTGCATAATCTCATAGTCATAGGAACATGTATAAGTCATGAAGAAAGCAATAGCAACATACTAAACGATTAAGCTCTAAGTCAATCACATCATTCTCTAATGATGTGATCCTGTTAATCAAATGACAACTCATGTCTATGGCTAGGAAACTTAACCATCTTTGATTCAACGAGCTAGTCAAGTAGAGGCATACTAGTGACACTCTGTTTGTCTATGTATTCACACATGTACTAAGTTTCCGGCTAATACAATTCTAGCATGAATAACAAACATTTATCATGATATAAGGAAATATAAATAAAAACTTTATTATTGCCTCTAGGGCATATTTCCTTCAGTCTCCCACTTGCACTAGAGTCAATAATCAAGTTCACACCGCCATGTGTTTTAACACAATAGTTCACATCAACATGTAATCCATAGTTCACATCGCCATGTGGACAACACTCAAAGGGTTTACTAGAGTCAGTAATCTAGTTCACATCGCCATGTGGTTAACACCCAAATAGTACTAAACTGTGATCATGTTTTGCTTGTGAGAGAAGTTTAGTCAACGGGTCTGCCAAATTTAGATCCGTATGTATTTTGCAAATTTATATGTCTACAATGCTCTGCACGAAGCTACTTTAGCTAATTGCTCCCACTTTCAATATGTATCCAGATTGAGACTTAGAGTCATCTAGATAAGTGTCAAAACTTGCATCGACGTAACCCTTTACGACGAACCTTTTGTCACCTCCATAATCCAGAAACATATCCTTATTCCACTAAGGAGAATTTTGACCGTTGTTCGGTGATCTACTCCTAGATCACTATTGTACTCCCTTGCCAAACTCAGTGTAGGGTATACAATTGATTTGGTACACAGCATCGCATACTTTATAGAACATATGGCTGAGGCATAGGGAATGACTTTCATTCTGTTTCTATCTTCTGTCGTGGTCGGGCTTTGAGTCTTACTCAATTTCACACCTTGTAACACAGGCAAGAACTCTTTCTTTGACTGTTCCATTTTGAACTACTTCAAAATCTTGTCAAGGTATGTACTCATTGAAAAAACTTATCAAGCGTCTTGATCTATGTCTATAGATCTTGATGCTCAATATGTAAGCAGCTTCACCGAGGTCTTTCTTTGAAAAAACTCCTTTCAAATACTCCTTTATGCTTTCTAGAAAATTCTACATTATTTCCGATCAACAATATGTCATTCACATATATTTATCAGAAATGTTGTAGTGCTCCCACTCACTTTCTTGTAGATACAGGTTTCACCGCAAGTCTGTATAAAACTATATGCTTTGATCAACTCATCAAAGTGTATATTCCAACTTCGAGATGCTTGCACCAGTCCATAGATGGATCGCTGGAGCTTGCACATTTTGTTAGCACGTTTAGGATCGACAAAATCTTCTAGTTGCATCATATATAACTCTTCTGTAAGAAATCCATTAAGGAATGTAGTTTTGACATTCATTTGCCAGATTTCATAAAATGTGGCAATTTGCTAACATGATTCGGACAGACTTAAGCATCGCTACGAGTGAGAAAATCTCATCATAGTCAACACCTTGAACTTTGTCAAAACCTTATTCGACAAGTCTAGCTTTGTAGATAATAACACTACTATCAGCGTCCGTCTTCCTCTTGAAAATCCATTTATTCTCAATGGCTTCCTGATCATCAGGCAAGTCAACCAAAGTCCATACTTTGTTCTCATACATGGATCCCATGTCAGATTTCATGGCCACAAGCCATTTCGCGGAATCTGGTCTTATCATCGCTTCCTCATAGTTCGTAGGTTCATCATGGTCAAGTAACATGAGCTCCAGAACAGGATTACCGTACCACTCTGGTGCGGATCTCACTCTACTTGACCTACGAGGTTCGGTAGTAACTTGATCTGAAGTCACATGATCATTATCATTAGGTTCCTCAGTAATTGGTGTAGGAGTCACAGGAACAGATTTCTGTGATGAACTTCTTTCCAATAAGGGAGCAGGTACAGTTAACTCATCAAGTTCTACTTTCCTCCCACTCACTTCTTTCGAGAGAAACTCCTTCTCTAGAAAGGATCCATTCTTAGCAACGAATGTCTTGCCTTCGGATCTGTGATAGAAGGTGTACCCAACTGTCTCCTTTGGGTATCCTATGAAGACACATTTCTCCGATTTAGGTTTGAGCTTATCAGGATGAAACTTTTTCACATAAGCATCGCAACCCTAAACTTTTAAGAAACGACAACTTTGGTTTCTTGCCAAACCATAGTTCATATGGTGTCATCTCAACGGATTTAGATGGTGCCCTATTTGACGTGAATGCAGCCGTCTCTAAAACATAACCCCAAAACGATAGCGGTAAATCAGTAAGAGACATCATAGATCACACCATATCTAGTAAAGTACGATTACAACATTCGGATACACCATTATGTTGTGGTGTTCTAGGTGGCGTGAGTTGCGAAACTGTTCTGAATTGTTTCAAATGAAGACCAAACTCGTAACTCAAATATTCTCCTCCACGATCAGATCGTAGAAAATTTATTTTCTTGTTACGATGATTTTCCATTTCACTCTTAAATTCTTTGATCTTTTCAAATGCTTCAGACTTATGTTTCATCAAGTAGATATACCCATATCTGCTCAAATCATCTGTGAAGGTGATAAAATAACGATACCCGCGGCGAGCCTCAACACTTATCAGATCGTATACATCAGTATGTATTATTTCCAATAAGTCAGTTGCTCACTCCATTGTCTCCTGAGAACGGAGTCTTAGTTATCTTGCCCATAAGGCATGGTTCACAAGCATCAAGTGATTCATAATCAAGTGATTCCAAAATCCCATCAGCATCGAGTTTCTTCATGCGCTTTACACCAATATGACCTAAACGGCAGTGCCACAAATAAGTTGCACTATCATTATTAACTTTGCATCTTTTGGCTTCAATATTATGAATATGTGTATCACTACGATCGAGATCCAACAAACCATTTTCATTGGGTGTATGACCATAGAAGGTTTTATTCATGTAAACAGAAAAACACTTATTCTCTAACTTAAATGAATAACCGTATTGCAATAAACATGATCAAATCATATTCATGCTCAACGCAAACACCAAATAACACTTATTTAGGTTCAACAGTAATCCCGAAAGTATAGGGAGTGTGCGATGATGATCATATCAATCTTGGAACTACTTCCAACACACATCGTCACCTCGCCCTTAACTAGTTTCTGTTCAATCTGCAACTCCCGTTTCGAGTTACTACTCTTAGCAACTGAACCAGTATCAACTGCCGAGGGGTTGTATAAACATTAGTAAAGTACACATCAATAACATGTATATCCAATATACCTTTTTTCACTTTGCCATCCTTCTTATCCGCCAACTATCTAGGGCAGTTCCACTTCCAGTGACCATTTCCTTTGCAGTAGAAGCAATCAGTTTCAGGCTTGGGTCTAGCTTTGGGCTTCTTCACGGGAGCAACAACTTGCTTGCCGTTCTTTTTGAAGTTCCCCTTCTTCCCTTTGCCCTTTTCTTGAAACTAGTGGTCTTGTCAACCATCAACACTTGATACTTTTCTTGATTTCTACCTTTGCCGATTTCAGCATCACGAAGAGCTTGGGAATCGTTTCCGTTATCCCTTGCATATTATAGTTCATCATGAAGTTCTAGTAACTTGGTGATAGTGACTAGAGAACTCTGTCAATCACTATCTTATCAGGAAGATTAACTCCCACTTGATTCAAGTGATTGTAGTACTCAGACATTTTGAGCACATGTTCACTAGCTGAGCTATTCTCCTCCATCTTGTAGGCAAAGTACTTGTCAAAGGTCTCATACCTTTCGACATGGGCATGAGTCTGAAATACTAATTTCAACTCTTGGAACATCTCATATGCTCCTTGGCGTTTAAAAAACGTCTTTGAAGCCCCGATTCTAAGCCGTAAAGCATGGTGCACTAAACTATCAGGTAGTCATCATATCGAGCTTGCCAAACGTTCATAATGTCTGCATTTGCTCCTGCAATCGGTCTGTCACCTAACGGTGCATCAAGGACATAATTCTTTTGTGCAGCAATGAGGATAATTCTCAGATCACGGATCCAATCTGCATCATTGCTACTAACATCTTTCAACTTAGTTTTCTCTAGGAACATATCAAAAATAAAACAGGGGAGCTAAACGCGAGCTATTGATCTACAACATAGATATGCAAATACTATCAGGAATAAGGTCATGATAAATTAAAGTTCAATTAATCATATTACTTAAGAACTCCCACTTAGATAGACATCCCTCTAATCATCTAAGTGATCACGCGATCCATATAACCTAAACCATGTCCGATCATCACGTGAGATGGAGTAGTTTTCAATGGTGAACATCACTATGTTGATCATATCTTCTATATGATTCACGCTCGATCTTTCGGTCTCCAGTGTTCCGAGGCCATATCTGCATATGCTAGGCTCGTCAAGTTTAACCCGAGTATTCTGCGTGTGCAAAACTGGCTTGCACCAGTTGTATCTGAACGTAGAGCTTATCACACCCGATCATCACGTGGTGTCTCGGCACGACGAACTTTCGCAACGGTGCATACTCAGGGAGAACACTTATACCATGAAATTTAGTGAGAGATCATCTTATAATGCTACCGTCGATCTAAGCAAAATAAGATGCATAAAAGATAAACATCACATGCAATCAATATAAGTGATATGATATGGCCATCATCATCTTGTGCCTTTGATCTCCATCTCCAAAGCACCGTCATGATCACCATCGTCACCGGCATGACACCTTTGATCTCCATCGTAGCATCATTGTCCTCTCGCCAACTATTGCTTCTACGACTATCGCTACCGCTTAGTGATAAAGTAAAGCAATTACATGGCGATTGCATTTCATATAATAAAGCGACAACCATATGGCTCCTGCCAGTTGCCGATAGCTCTGTTACAAAACATGATCATCTCATACAATAAAATTTAGCATCATGTCTTGACCATATCACATCACAGCATGCCCTACAAGAACAAGTTAGACGTCCTCTACTTTGTTGTTACAAGTTTTACGTGGCTGCTACGGGCTAAGCAAGTACCGTTCTTCGTTACGCATCAAAACCACAATGATATTTCGTCAAGTATGTATTGATTTAACCTTCACAAGGACCGGGCGTAGCCACACTCGATTCAAGTAAAGTTGGAGAAACTGACACCCGCCAGCCACCTGTGTGTGAAGCATGTCGGTAGAACCAGTCTCGCATAAGCGTACGCGTAATGTCGGTCTGGGCCGCTTCATCCAACAATACCGCCGAATCAAAGTATGACATGCTGGTAAGCAGTATGACTAGTATCGCCCATAACTCATTTGTGTTCTACTCGCGCATATAACACTACTAGGAAAAGGGCTATAGATGATATGGACACTAAATACTAATGGCGCACCATGTGTTGGTGCGCCATTAGTGTGCAAATACTAATGGCGCACCACATCCACGGTGCGCCATTAGTAAAAAAAAAATAATTTTTTCAAAACTACTAATGGCGCACCATCCCATGGTGCACCATTACTAGTTGAACTAGTAATGGCGCACCATCCCATGGTGGGCCATTAGTAATTTGGCCCAAACATTCCCCCGAATGCACCCCCCCCGGTGGACCGCCTTTTCAGTTTAAAATAAAATAAAAGAAAATGATAGAAATGTCAAAAAAAATAAAAGAAAATAAGATTCCCATGTGATATGTGGTCTTGTTGTTAGCAAAATTTACAAACATGAATTTTTGACTTTTTTGCAAAATCTCTCGAGAATTTGTAAAAATGGGCATAACTTTTGCATACGAACTCGGATGAAAAAGTTTTTTATATGAAAAATCATCTACTCGAAAAGTTACATCCGAATTTAACAGGGGGAATCCAGTTAAACATTTTCAAAATCCTCAAAAAACCTAACAGAAAAAAGATACGAGGCTTTTAAGATCTAGAGATGCAAAAAAATTCAAAAAAATTCAAACTTACTAATGGTGCACCTACCCATGGTGCGCCATTACTATCTTCCCGCCTTTAAAATTCAAAATAAGTCAAAAAAATAAAATAAAAAGTTACTAATGGCGCACCTGCCCATGGTGCCCCATTAGTATATTGCCGCCTTCAAAATTCAAAATAAGTCAAAATAATAATAAAAAAAGGTTACTAATAGCGCACCTGCCCATGGTGCGCCATTAGTACCTTCCCGCCTTCAAAATTCAAAATAAATAAAAAAAATAAAAATAAAAGTTAGTAATGGCACACCTGCCCGCGGTGCGCCATTACTATGTCGTATATATGGCTGGGCGTGGTCCTCTCCTCCTTACCTCTTCATTCTTCTCCTCCACTCCACCTCTCCTCCACTCCATCTCCTCCTCTCCTCCACTCCATCTTCCCTTCTCTCCTCCACCATACTACCCTCCTCCTCTCCGGCGACCTCCTCCTCCTCTCCGGCGACCTCCTCCTCCCTCCTCTCCTCCCCTCATGGTTTCTCCTCCCTCCTCTCCGGTGAGCTCCTCCTCTCTCCTCTCCGGTGAGCTCCTGATCCCTCCTCTCCTCCCATCCCCTCATGGTTTCTCCTTCCTCCTCTCCGATGCTTCGGTGAACTCCTCTCCGGCGACCTCCTCCTCTCCGGCGATGTAGGCGAGCGCCTCTCCGGTGACCTCCTCCTCCTCCTCTCCGGCGAACTCCTCTCCGGCAAAAGAACACGACAAAAGAACGTACAAGATCCAAGAACAGGAACAAAATTTGAAATAATATCGTGCCAAAAAACGAGCAAAAAAACAAGCAAAAAATGGGCAAAAAAATCACGATCCAGGTCCAAATTCAAAATTCAAAAATAGCAATGGCGCATGGCGGGGGTTAGACGGTGCGCCACTACTATTTTCCCGCCTTCAAAATTCAAAAATACTAATGGCGCACCGTGGCCTATACTAATGGCGCACCAGTGGCCTATACTAATGGCGCACCGTGGCCTATACTAATGGCGCACCAGTGGTGCGCCATTAGTATACCAGATACTAATGGCGCACCAGTGATGCGCCATGTGACGCCCGGATAATTAAGCGACAGTAAAACTCTGCTAATGATGCCACGTCACCTCTGTCGCTGTAGTTAATCTTGGATTAGTCAAAACCTATTCAAATTCAAAATTTAATTATAGGCAAACAATAAAAGTTTTCGAATGATAAAACTAAAATGTTCGGTGTGAGCCATATAATTAATAAGTAAATCCGGTGAAGAAAACCACATTGTTATAAAATGCTTAAATGCTTTAAAATAAATAAAACAGCAGCAAAACAATTATTAAAAGCCTCTTATAATTTATAAAGTGTTAAACTAATTTTTTATTGGATAACCAAATTGTATTATTATAGTAATGCTAACTTAGAGACTATTTTTATAGTTTGTAAAACTAGAATAAAAGAAAATAGAAGAAAACAGAAAGATAAAAATAAATAGAGAGGAAAAGAAAACCAAGAAAAATAAAAGACAACTCCCCCCCCCCCCGACTGGGCCTTGGCCCAGTTGACCGTGTGGCCGAGACAGCCTGCCGGCCCATCCCACGCCCGTGACCTACTGGCCCAACTGCCACCTACGTAACCCCCCACTCCCCGCTGACCTAGCCGCTACCCGCACATCCCCTCCTCTCGTCCCCCCCACGTTCTCTCTCTCCCACTCCCGATCCAATCGGGACCGGGATCGATCCCGCCCGGCGCTACCCACCACCGCCGACCGAAGCCACCTTGCGGCACCCATCCCCGGCGCCGCCCCGCCCTGTCACCGCCTCCTCCTCACCTCACCCCCGAGTCACCCCCGACGCCCGTCCGCACGCCGCCCCCGATCTGGGTCTAGGACTCGGTCCCGACGCCACCGACGCCCCGCCCCGCCCCGCACGCCGCCGGTCCGCTCGTCGTCTCCGGCCCCGCCCCGCCATCGTCGCCTCGACCGCGCCGTCGCCAGAGCCCTCCCCTGCCGACACCTCATCGCACCCGAGGCCGCCGCCCCAGCGCGACCCCCCCGACCTCGCCTCTTCCCCCCGACGGCAGCTGGCGCCCCCGTCGTCGCGTTGCAGCTCGCCATCGTCCGCGCCCCGCCGACCATCGCCACATCGCCGGACTGCTTCCTCTCCGGCGCCGTCATCCCCGACCCCCTCCACGACCCCCGCTGCCCAGACCCTACTCCTTCCCGTAAGCTCCCCCTCTCTCTCCCCGTGTCCCGCCGGGCTCGTCAGCTCCGACCACCGCAGCACACCGTGCCCCGCCACCCGCCTCTCCCCCCGCTGCGTTGCCGCGCCGGCGTGCCCTCAAGCCCGCGCGCGCCGCCACTTTCCTTCCCCTGTGCGCGCACGACCGCAGCAGTCGTCGTGCCCGCCCGCCTTCACATCGCCCGCGCCGTGGCCGCCCCGTTCCTTCCCCGACGCGGCTCTGGCCCCTGCTCGCCGCCGTCCACCAATGGCCTTGTCCCGCTTCGGTCATGGCCATGCCGTGGCCACCGTCCGCTGCGACCACGCGCGCCCCTGGCCGTGCCCCGGTGCCGCCCCTGGGCGAGCGCCTGAACGAGCGGTGCTAGGCACCCGTTAGCGCCGGCGCCTGCTAAGCCCCCTGGGGCCGCTGACATGGGGGCCCCACCCCCAGAACGTTTTTTGTTTTTTTTAAAGAAAGAAAACAATTAATAAAAATAATAAATAAATAAATAAATAGTGAAATTAATTAATTAATTAATTAAATTAATTAATTCTGATTAAATTAACTAATTAAGGTTAATTAACCTAATGTTTAATTAACCTAATTAACTACTGCTAATTAGCTAAATTAATTAATATGACAGTGGGGCCCACACCCGCTAATTAGTTTTGATTAAATTAATTAAATTGGTTAATTAAAATGTGTCACTGACCAGTGGGACCCACTGGTCAGGTTGACCAGTCAACCCTGTTGACTGCTGGCGTCAGCATGACATCATGCTGATGTCATTAATCTATTTTCGAACTAAGTAATTAATTAAATTCCAGAAATTAATATAATCTTTAGAAAATCATATCTTTTAATCCGTAACCCGGATTAAAATATTTTCAACATGAAAGTTGCTCAGAACGACGAGACGAATCCGGATACGCAGCCCGTTCGTCCGCCACACGTCCCTAACATATCAAACTCGCAATTTTCCCCCTCCGGCTCCTCTGCCCGAAAACGCGGAACCCTGGGGATACTTTCCCGGATGTTTCCCCCCTTCACCGGTATCATCCCATACCGCGTTAGGGCACCTCTAACGCCGTTACTTGTCATGTCATGCATCACTATGCCTCTGCTTGTTTAAATATTTATTGTTTCTCCCCCCTCTTCTCTCGATAGACACCGAGACCGACGCTGCTGCTGCCCCGTTCGACTACGGAGTTGACGATCCCTCTCTCTTGCCAGAGCAACCAGGCAAGCCCCCCCCCCTTGATCACCAGATATCGCCTACTCTCCTCTATATTGCTTGCATTAGAGTAGTGTAGCATGTTACTGCTTTCGTTATTCCTATCCTGATGCATAGCCTGTCTTTGATACTGTTGTTGATACCTTTACCTGCAATCCTACTGCTTAGTATAGGATGCTAGTGTTCCATCAGTGGCCCTACACTCTTGTCCGTCTGCCATGCCATATTACTGGGCCGCGATCACTTCGGGAAGTGATCGCGGGCATATACTATATACTTTACACTGTTACCTGTGATACTGTTCGGAGATGGGGGCTGAAGGGGCAGGTGTCTCCATCCCGGTAGAGGTGGGCCTGGTTTCCCGACGGCCCCCGACTGTTACTTTGTGGCGGAGCGATAGGGCAGGTTCAGACCACCTAGGAGAGAGGTGGGCCTGGCCCTAGTCGGCGTTCGCGATACTTAACACGCTTAACGAGATCTCGGTATTTGATCTGAGTCTGGCCATTTGGTCTATACGCACTAACCACCTACGCGGGAGTAGTTATGGGTATCCCGACGTCGTGGTATCAGCCGAAGCATTTCTTGACGTCAGCGACTGAGTGGCGCGCGCCGGATTGGACTGGAACGCCACTAGGCTAGGTCTGCTTCCGGCCGCGTTCGCAACGTGCAGGTGTGCTCAGGGCGATGGGCCCAGACCCCTGCGCGCTTAGGTTTAGACCGGCGTGCTGACCGCTCTGTTGTGCCTAGGTGGGGCTGCGACGTGTTGATCTTCCGAGGCCGGGCATGACCCAGGAAAGTGTGTCCGGCCAAATGGGATCAAGCGTGTTGGGCTATGTGGTGCAACCCTGCAGGGAAGTTTATCTATTCGAATAGCCGTGTCCCTCGGTAAAAGGACGACCCGGAGTTGTACCTTGACCTTATGACAACTAGAACCGGATACTTAATAAAACACACCCTTCCAAGTGCCAGATACAACCCGGTGATCGCTCTCTAACAGGGCATCGAGGAGGGGATCGCCGGGTAGGTTTATGCTATGCGATGCTACTTGGAGGACTTCAGTCTACTCTCTTCTTTATGCTGCAAGACGGAGGCGACCAGAAGCGTAGTCTTCGATAAGACTAGCTATCCCCCTCTTATTCTGGCATTCTGCAGTTCAGTCCACTGATATGGCCCTTTACACATATATCCATGCATATGTAGTGTAGCTCCTTGCTTGCGAGTACTTTGGATGAGTACTCACGGTTGCTTTTCTCCCCCTTTTCCCCCTTTCCCTTCTACCCGGTTGCCGCAACCAGACGATGGAGCCCAGGATCCAGACGCCACCTTCGACAACGACTCCTACTACTCTGGAGGTGCCTACTACTACGTGCAGCCCGCTGACGACGACCAAGAGTAGTTAGGAGGATCCCAGGCAGGAGGCCTGCGCCTCGTTCGATCTGTATCCCCGTTTGTGCTAGCCTTCTTAAGGCAAACTTGTTTAACTTATGTCTGTACTCAGATATTGTTGCTTCCGCTGACTCGTCTATGATCGAGCACTTGTATTCGAGCCCTGGAGGCCCCTGGCTTGTATTATGATGCTTGTATGACTTATTTTATTTGAAGAGTTGTGTTGTGATATCTTCCCGTGAGTCCCTGATCTTGATCGTACACATTTGCGTGCATGATTAGTGTACGATTGAATCGGGGGCGTCACAAGTTGGTATCAGAGCCGACTGCCTGTAGGAATCCCCCTTCCACACTCCTTGGCCGAAGTCGAGTCTAGACCTTGCAAAAACTTTTACTAACATGGTTGTGTGCCTTACGGGCCCACGTCGCCATTGGGTGGTATTAGGATCTTTTACTCCTCGACCTTTACTCTGGGACTCCGATCTCTCCTCTATTCGGGTTAAATGAATTTTGCTAAATCTAACATTAGGATCTCGTTATCACTTTCACCCGGAGAGCCCCTTATTATTGATGATCGTCTGCTGCACGAGAAGACCCTGAAGATACTCTCCGCTGTTAACCCGAGGACTTGTGTCCATTGCGTTTGCAATTCCCTTCCACCGTAAACCCTTATGGATAACTACTTGCAGTTGTTATTCTTACATTCATCCCAGTTGGTCTTGTTATTACAAGATACCTTGAAAAACTCGTCGTTGTTTCGTTAGTCCTTTGAGCTTACTGCCTTGCTGTTCTTTGTCACCTGAATACCCCTACGGATAATTCTCGCACTTATCGAGTATCCGCTCATCCCCCAGTTGTTCATGTGTTTCACAAAATTCTTCCAAATACTATCCGATCTTTCGAGGACCCTCATTAGCCTATGGCTCTTGAAATGCTTGTCTGCTTGCATTTTGGTTAATTCCAAATGGCTAACAATATTCATGGATGTCCTTTGCCTTTATCATCTTGGGTCCCTTGATCCAATATGTTGTGAATGCTCGCGTCCCTCAATCGAATCCTAGAATTCATCCTTCCGGCTCAGTGTCAGTTTTAACATTAGCTGGTTCTCAACCAATTAAATTGTCGTCTATTCAACTATTCCATCCTTAATCAGAGCATTTGCTTCTGATCCCTTGAATTGGAAATCATAAATCCTTTGCGATTGAGCTTTGAATTAGTCAGTTGTTTCTATCCTATGATCTCCTTGCATTCTTTCTTCTTCTGGTTGAGTACCGATGCTCACATCAGATCCCTTATGGACCACCTGATCCTATATTGGATTTTATCTTACGACGCCCTTCATATTCAATAACCTTGTGAGCCTTTCCTCGGATACATAATGCCTTTGGTAAATTGTATCCTCTGCTTTCTCAACCATGCTCTGCCTTCGAGCTTGAGTTAAATTACTCCTAAAGATTGTGGTATATGATTCTAAGATGCCCCGATGGGTTGGACCAATGCCTTCCCTAAACTGTGAGAACCCGAAAGATTTCACTGGTCATACTTAGCTGGTATTGCGCCAGGTAAAACTTTCAGCAACTAATGACACTTTTGAACCATGAGAAGTGAATGAAAGGTTATGCATTGGAGAAGTGGGAGTCGACCTTGAACTTTGTGTTCATGCCCATGGACACGATGTAGAACTTATCGTGGAAGCTGCTCGTAAAAATAATTACCCCCTTGTTAGAAGTTCATCTTGTACCCGTGGTTTGATCATTTATGATTGTGGTTCCGACCATAATTTCTTCCTCTGATTCCACTTCTCAGACAAGTTAAAGCGCTTGTCTTCTATATATCAATACACCCCACTTCAACCTTTCATTTGATATGCCTTCAAGTACTATCCCCCTGGTATCTCGAGGATATCATGCCATTGCACTACATCTTATGAATTTGTGCTGGAGTAATACCTTTCCCTATCAGAGTCACTCCATGAGTTCTGGGTTGTCGTCAACCGAGAACATCGATAAGTGAATTGATTCCGCACTCAGATTCAGTAACTCTAAGTAATTCCCGTTGCTTACGAGTTTAATAACCCTTCAAGTCATTTCCAAGCCTTATCGGCTATATCATTATCGTGCAAACTTTTAACTGTGCTACTTGGTCCTTCTTCCTATAGCACAATTTTCGATGATAAGCTAAGCTTACATCAATTTTCCTCATCATATCATTTCACCTAACAGAAAGCTTGATTTCGAGTATGTGTTGTACCCGTGTTCCAATAACCTTCCGTTTCATCATTCCTTTGACTTGATGTCATCGTTGATTTTTTTTACATCTTCGAGGAGCTTCTCGACAACTGTCTTGTGATCATCATCAACATTTTGAGGTCTTCCAAGATATCGGTCGAATTCATGGTGAGAAGTACCATCCTTGCCCTTCGATGAATTGTGTTATCACCGACAACATTATTGCTTTCCCTCCAACACAAACTTGTTCGTGTTTTGTGTTATACCTGGAGATCCGTGCTATCCAGCCATTATTCTTCTTTACCTTGGAGTATTACCATCTTTGATGTCAAGGATGTTGTGAGAATTTCACCACCTCTTGCGAATTCTTGATATAAGTGATACTTCACCATCACCATTCTTTCTTGGTCCTCGTGTTGATTCCAACCGGGGTACCAACAAGTGAACGGTGCTGTTTGGATTCTGCACTTCTAGCAACCCTATTGCTTTGAAGTTAATGGTCGGCCGTTCATTCTTAGACTATTGATTATTGAATCACCATTCTGACATTGGTCGTGCAACCCAACCCATATTTCGGGCGCACCTTTCAACCAATGTTTAATTGTGTATGTTTTCCTCGGGCATACTTCCTTATATCATTTGATCTGCCAAAGGTTATCTCCTTATCCACATAATTGTGGAGATCCATATTTTTGGATACCTCGTTGAATTATCGCTGAGTCCATCAACCACCTCCTGCTCCTCTTCTTGATTTAATGATGAACTCATGTTTCGGAACTCGCTTCCATAGTTCATTTCCCGAGGATCTTCGATGTCATCTCGTCATTGTGTGTCGCACCTTTTCTCCTCGGGCATCATGAGTCTAAGTTATCCTAACACCAATCAGATCTGAATCTCAGTCAGATATGATGGTTGGAACATATTTCCAAGAGTTATAACATTGGTCGTTATATGATCCGGTAAGGTGATGTCTCGCCCAGCACACCTGGCCGGAGGGCCTACTGTTATAGTTTTCTTTTTAGTAGGGTTATCCTTTCTTCCATGAGGAAATTGTAAGACTTATTCTATAAGTTGTTCCTGATGGATCCTTTTTGTTTCCAAAGTCTGATCTTCACCTGTTGACCATGTCAATGCTATCTCGAAGCATGTCTATGATGCTCCAATTTTCAACAGGAACATTTGAAGCCCAATGTTAAATGTTTCGTGCTCAATTATCCAAACACCGCTGTATGGGTAATCTCATGAAAATTCTCTCCCGTACCTAAAGAGTTTTCTACATTATATCCTGTCATGGATATCATGCTCTGCTTGTCCTTGGGAAGGATATACCCTTGAAATATGTGTTTAAACACATTTTTCTTTCCATTGTTCTGTTTAATCTGATAATCGTATTTTCCTTTCCATTGGTTGGTTTAATGTCTCTTGTGATCTATATGATCTAAGCAGTAATATTCTCCTGCTTATGTAAACACCTCGGTGTACAACTCTATCAGTAAGATCCTGTTACTATTGTTGATAACATTCCGGTAGCCACCGATGGACGCGAACTTTGCCTATTGGTCTGCCTCGTTCAACGAGCAGGAAAATGGTTCTCTTCGTCCCTCGCCCTTGGTACCGACTTTGTTGCCAACATAAATGGCAGGCTACCCTCTGAATTACCTTACTATCGTGACCGTGCAAGATGTCAGCACCCTTGCTACTTTAACCCACATGGTGGGCCCATAACCCACAGTTCCACAGGATCGGAACCTGACTCTCCTATACCCCTATACCCAAGGTTGTTCCTCGCGCGTGACCTCATATGTAATTCCTGAGCCACCTTCCAAGAGATCATCAACTTTGGCCTCAGACGCAATACTTATTCTTGTTGCTCTGAACCCCTTTCACCTTCTGATTAGGCCATTGAATGATTGCTTGCCATTGGAAACTCCTCATGGTACCTTCTTACTATACTCTCGATAATCTCTTAAGTATCTATTCGAGAGTTACTTTCTACCACATTCTGAGTTATCTGCCAGATAGTTGACCTTGAAGGTCCGTTCTTCAGAAGTTACCCCTTATCATTATCGTAAGTACGATGGAGTTCCTGAACAAAGGACGGCAACCTCATCATGATGCATTGATGCATAGGAATGAAGACATCAGCGCTATGGATCGACCTCTTCGAGAAGAGCAACTATGACCGAGAAGAATCGTTAGAATTTCGTAACCAAATCTTTCCCCCTTACCCTACCACTTAAAATCTCGGGACGAGATTTCTTGTAGTGGAGGAGAATTGTGACGCCCGGATAATTAAGCGACAGTAAAACTCTGCTAATGATGCCATGTCACCTCTGTCGCTGTAGTTAATCTTGGATTAGTCAAAACCGATTCAAATTCAAAATTTAATTATAGGCAAACAATAAAAGTTTTCGAATGATAAAACTAAAATGTTCAGTGTGAGCCAGATAATTAATAAGTAAATCGGGTGAAGAAAACCACATTGTTATAAAATGCTTAAATGCTTTAAAATAAATAAAACAGCAGCAAAACAATTATTAAAAGCCTCTTATAATTTATAAAGTGTTAAACTAATTTTTTATTGGATAACCAAATTGTATTATTATAGTAATGCTAACTTAGAGACTATTTTTATAGTTTGTAAAACTAGAATAAAAGAAAATAGAAGAAAACAGAAAGATAAAAATAAATAGAGAGGAAAATAAAACCAAGAAAAATAAAAGACAACTCCCCCCCCCCCGACTGGGCCTTGGCCCAGTTGACCGTGTGGCCGAGACGGCCTGCCGGCCCATCCCACGCCCGTGACCTACTGGCCCAACTGCCACCTACCTAACCCCCCCACTCCCCGCTGACCTAGCCGCTACCCGCACATCCCCTCCTCTCGTCCCCCCCACGTTCTCTCTCTCCCACTCCCGATCCAATTGGGACCGGGATCGATCCCGCCCGGCGCTACCCACCACCGCCGACCGAAGCCACCTTGCGGCACCCATCCCCGGCGCCGCCCCGCCCTGTCACCGCCTCCTCCTCACCTCACCCCCGAGTCGCCCCCGATGCCCGTCCGCACGCCGCCCTCGATCTGGGTCTGGGACTCGGTCCCGACGCCACCGCCGCTCGTCGTCTCCGGCCCCGCCCCGCCATCGCCGCCTCGACCGCACCGTCGCCAGAGCCCTCCCCTGCCGACACCTCATCGCACCCGAGGCCGCCGCCCCAGCGCGACCCCCCCGACCTTGCCTCTTCCCCCCGACGGCAGCTGGCGGCCCCGTCGTCGCGTTGCAGCTCGCCATCGTCCACGCCCCGCCGACCATCGCCACATCGCCGGACTGCTTCCTCTCCGGCGCCGTCGTCCCCGACCCCCTCCACGACCCCCGCTACCCAGACACTACTCCTCCCCGTGAGCTCCCCCTCTCTCTCCCCGTGCCCCGCCGGGCCCGTCAGCTCCGACCACCGCAGCACACCGTGCCCCGCCCCCCGCCTCTCCCCCCGCTGTGTTGCCGCGTCGGCGTGCCCTCAAGCCCGCGCGCGCCCCCACTTTCCTTCTCCTGTGCGCGCACGACCGCAGCAGTCGTCGTGCCCGCCCGCCTTCACATCGCCCGCGCCGTGGCCGCCCCCATCCTTCCCCGACGCGGCTCTGGCCCCTGCTCGCCGCCGTCCACCAATGGCCTCGTCCCGCTTCGGTCATGGCCATGCCGTGGCCACCGTCCGCTGCGACCACGCGCGCCCCTGGCCGTGCCCCGGTGCCGCCCCTGGGCGAGCGCCTGAACGAGCGGGTGCTAGGCACCCGTTAGCGCCGGCGCCTGCTAAGCCCCCTGGGGCCGCTGACATGGGGGCCCCACCCCCAGAACGTTTTTTGTTTTTTTTAAAGAAAGAAAACAATTAATAAAAATAATAAATAAATAAATAATGAAATTAATTAATTAATTAATTAATTAACTTAATTAATTCTGATTAAATTAACTAATAAAGGTTAATTAACCTAATGTTTAATTAACCTAATTAACTACTGCTAATTAGCTAAATTAATTAATATGACAATGGGGCCCACACCCCCTAATTAGTTTTGATTAAATTAATTAAATTGGTTAATTAAAATGTGTCACTGACCAGTGGGACCCACTGGTCAGGTTGACCAGTCAACCCTGTTGACTGCTGGCGTCAGCATGACATCATGCTGATGTCATTAATCTGTTTTCGAATTAAGTAATTAATTAAATTCCAGAAATTAATATAATCTTTAGAAAATCATATCTTTTAATCCGTAACCCGGATTAAAATATTTTCAACATGAAAGTTGCTCAGAACGACGAGACGAATCCGGATACGCAGCCCGTTCGTCCGCCACACGTCCCTAACATATCAAACTCGCAATTTTTCCCCTCCGGCTCCTGTGCCCGAAAACGCGGAACCCTGGGGATACTTTCCCGGATGTTTCCCCCCTTCACCGGTATCATCCCATACCGCGTTAGGGCACCTCTGACACCGTTACTTGTCGTGTCAAGCATCACTATGCCTCTGCTTGTTTAAATATTTATTGTTTCTCCCCCCTCTTCTCTCGATAGACACCGAGACTGACGCTGCTGCTGCCCTGTTCGACTACGGAGTTGACGATCCCTCTCTCTTGCCAGAGCAACCAGGCAAGCCCTCCCCCTTGATCACCAGATATCGCCTACTCTCCTCTGTATTGCTCGCATTAGAGTAGTGTAGCATGTTTCTGCTTTCGTTATTCCTATCCTGATGCATAGCCTGTCTTTGATACTGTTGTTGATACCTTTACCTGCAATCCTACTGCTTAGTATAGGATGCTAGTGTTCCATCAGTGGCCCTACACTCTTGTCCGTCTGCCATGCCATATTACTGGGCCGTGATCACTTCGGGAAGTGATCGCGGGCATATACTATATACTTTACACTGTTACCTGTGATACTGTTCGGAGATGGGGGCTGAAGGGGCAGGTGGCTCCATCCCGGTAGAGGTGGGCCTGGGTTCCCGATGGCCCTCGACTGTTACTTTGTGGAGGAGCGATAGGGCAGGTTCAGACCACCTAGGAGAGAGGTGGGCCTGGCCCTAGTCGGCGTTCGCGATACTTAACACGCTTAACGAGATCTGGGTATTTGATCTGAGTCTGGCCATTTGGTCTATACGCACTAACCACCTACGCGGGAGTAGTTATGGGTATCCCGACGTCGTGGTATCAGCCGAAGCACTTCTTGACGTCAGCGACTGAGTGGCGCGCGCCGGATTGGACTGGAACGCCACTAGGCTAGGTCTGCTTCCGGCCGCGTTCGCAACGTGCAGGTGTGCTCAGGGCGATGGGCCCAGACCCCTGCGCGCTTAGGTTTAGACCGGCGTGCTGACCGCTCTGTTGTGCCTATGTGGGGCTGCGACGTGTTGATCTTCCGAGGCCGGGCATGACCCAGGAAAGTGTGTCCGGCCAAATGGGATCAAGCGTGTTGGGCTATGTGGTGCACCCCTGCAGGGAAGTTTATCTATTCGAATAGCCGTGTCCCTCGGTAAAAGGACGACCCGGAGTTGTACCTTGACCTTATAACAACTAGAACCGGATACTTAATAAAACACACCCTTCCAAGTGCCAGATACAACCCGGTGATCGCTCTCCAACAGGGCATCGAGGAGGGGATCGCCGGGTAGGTTTATGCTATGCGATGCTACTTGGAGGACTTCAGTCTACTCTCTTCTTTATGCTGCAAGACGGAGGCGACCAGAAGCGTAGTCTTCGATAAGACTAGCTATCCCCCTCTTATTCTGGCATTCTGCAGTTCAGTCCACTGATATGGCCCTTTACACATATATCCATGCATATGTAGTGTAGCTCCTTGCTTGCGAGTACTTTGGATGAGTACTCACGGTTGCTTTTCTCCCCCTTTTCCCCCTTTCCCTTCTACCCGGTTGCCGCAACCAGACGATGGAGCCCAGGATCCAGACGCCACCTTCAACAACGACTCCTACTACTCTGGAGGTGCCTACTACTACATGCAGCCCGCTGACGACGACCAAGAGTAGTTAGGAGGATCCCAGGCAGGAGGCCTGCGCCTCGTTTGATCTGTATCCCCGTTTGTGCTAGCCTTCTTAAGGCAAACTTGTTTAACTTATGTCTGTACTCAGATATTGTTGCTTCCGCTGACTCGTCTATGATCGAGCACTTGTATTCGAGCCCTCGAGGCCCCTGGCTTGTATTATGATGCTTGTATGACTTATTTTATTTGAAGAGTTGTGTTGTGATATCTTCCCGTGAGTCCCTGATCTTGATCGTACACATTTGCGTGCATGATTAGTGTACGATTGAATCGGGGGTGTCACACGCCATTAGTAGGCAAAACTGGTGTGCCATTAGTAGCCCTTTTCCTAGTAGTGTAACATCTACGCATAAACCTGGCTCTGATACCATTGTTGGGGAACGCAGTAATTTCAGAAAAATCCTATGAGAGGGGAGAGTGTCGTCCACGTTCCCTCGTAAACCGTAAGCTTCACGATCGACCGATCCTAGCACTGAACATACACCTCCGCGATCTGCACACGTTCAGCTCGGTGACGTCCCACGAACTCATGATCCAGTAGAGCTTCGAGGGAGAGTTTCGTCAGCACGACGGCGTGATTACGGTGATGATGATGCTACCGACGCAGGGCTTCGCCTAAGCACCGCTACGATATGACCGAGGTGGATTATGGTGGAGGGGGGCACCGCATACGGCTAAGAGATCAATCATCAACTTGTGTTTATGGGGTGCCCCCCTCCCTGGTATATAAAGGAGTGGAAGATGGGGAAGGGGCCGGCCTCCTAGGCGTGCCCCAAGGGGAGTCCTACTCCCACCGGGAGTAGGATTCCACCCCTTCCAAGAGTAGGAGTAGGAGGGAAGGAAGGAGGAGAGAGGGGGAAGGAAAAACGGGAGCGCACCCCCTTCCTTGTCCAATTCGGACTAAAGGGGGAGGGGGCGCGCGACCTGCCCTGGCCGCCCCTCCTCTTCTCCACCAAGGCCCATGAGGCCCAACTCCCCCCGGGTACTCCGGTATTTGTCCGAACTTACCCGGAACCCTTCCGAAGTCCAAACATAGTCATCCAATATATCGATCTTTATGTCTCGACCATTTCTAGACTCCTTGTGATGTCTGTGATCATATCCGGGACTCCAAACTACCTTCGGTACATCAAAACACATAAACTCATAATACCGATCATCACCGAACATTAAGCGTGCGAACCCTACGGGTTCGAGAACTATGTAGACATGACCGAGACACATCTCTGGTCAATAACCAATAGCGGAACCTGGATGCTCATATTGGCTCCCACATATTGTAGGAAAATCTTTATTGGTCAAACCGCATAACAACATACATTGTTCCCTTTGTGATCGGTATGTTACTTGCCCGAGATTCGATCATCGGTATCTCAATACCTAGTTCAATCTCGTTACCGGCAAGTCTCTTTGCTCGTTCCGTAATGCATTATCCCGCAACTAACTCATTAGTTACACTGCTTGCAAGGCTTATAGTGATGTGCATTACCGAGAGGGCCCAGAGATACCTCTCCGATACTCGGAGTGACAAATCCTAATCTCAATCTATGCCAACCCAACAAACACCTTCAGAGACACCTGTAGAGCATCTTTATAATCACCCAGTTACGTTGTGACGTTTGATAGCACACATGGTGTTCCTCCGGTATTCGGGAGTTGCATAATCTCATAGTCATAGGAACATGTATAAGTCATGAAGAAAGCAATAGCAACATACTAAACGATCAAGTGCTAAGCTAACGGAATGGGTCAAGTCAATCACATCATTCTCTAATGATGTGATCTCGTTAATCAAATGACAACTCATGTCTATGGCTAGGAAACTTAACCATCTTTGATTCAACGAGCTAGTCAAGTAGAGGCATACTAGTGACACTCTGTTTGTCTATGTATTCACACATTTACTAAGTTTCCAGTTAATACAATTCTAGCATGAATAATATACATTTATCATGATATAAGGAAATATAAATAACAACTTTATTATTGCCTCTACGGCATATTTCCTTCAGTTACACCGCTGCATAGAGTGGGGAAGAGTTGGTGATGACGGCGGTGAAGTGATACGTCTCCAACATATCTATAATTTTTGATTGCTCCTTGCTATATTATCTACTGTTTTAGGCAATATTGGGCTTTATTATCCACTTTTATATTACTTTGGGGACTAACCTATTAACCGGAGGCCCAGCCCAGATTTGTTGTTTTATGCCTATTTCAGTGTTTCAAAGAAAAGGAATATCAGACGGTGTCGAAACGGAACGAAATCAACTGGAGAAGTTATTTTTGGAAGGAAACCTACCGGATAGACTTGGACCCTACGTCAGAAGATGAAGGAGGTCCTCACGAGGGTAGGGGCCCGCCCACCCCCCTGGGGCGTGCCCCCCTGCCTCGTGGCCCCCCCTTCGCTCCACCGACATACTCCTTTCACCTATATATACCTACGTATCGTAAAACTTCCAGAACGGAGATTAGATCGGGAGCTCTACCGCCGCAAGCCTCTGTAGCCACCAAAAGTCAATCGGGACCCTGTTTCGGCACCCTGCCGGAGGGGGGAACCCTCACCGATGGCCATCTTCATCATCCTGGCGCTCTCCATGACGAGGAGGGAGTAGTTCACCCTCGGGGCTGAGGGTATGTACCAGTAGCTATGTGTTTGATCTCTCTCTCTCTCTCTCTCTCTCTTTCTCTCTCTCTCTCTCTCTCTCGTGTTCTTGATTTGGCACGATCTTGATGTATCGCAAGCTTTGCTATTATAGTTGGATCTTATGTTTCTTCTCCCCCTCTTCTCTCTTGTAATGGATTGAGTTTCCCCTTTGAAGTTATGTTATCGGATTGAGTCTTTAAAGATTTGAGAACACTTGATGTATGTCTTGCGTGGGATAACCGTGGTGACAATGGGTTATTCTATTGATCCACTTGATGTATGTTTTGGTGATCAACTTGCGGGTTTCGTGACATTGGGAACCTATGCATAGGGGTTGGCACACGTTTTCGTCATGATTCTCCGATAGAAACTTTGGGCACTCTTTGAGGTTCTATGTGTTGGTTTGAGTAGATGAATTGAGATTGTGTGATGCATATGGTATAATCATACCCACGGATACTTGAGGTGACATTGGAGTATCTAGGTGACATTTGGATTTTGGGTTGTTTGTGTCTTAAGGTGTTATTCGAGCACAAACTCTAGGGCTGTTTGTGACAATTATAGGAATAGTCCAATGGATTGATTGGAAAGAGTAACTTTGAGGTGGTTTTGTACCCTACCATAATCTCTTCGTTTGTTCTCCGCTATTAGTGTCTTTGGAGTGACTCTTTGTTGCATGTTTAGGGATAGTTATATGATCCAACTATGTTATTATTGTTGAGAGAAATTGCACTAGTGAAAGTATGAACCCTAGGCCTTGTTTCCTAGCATTGCAATACCGTTTACGCTCAGTTTTATCGCTTGCTACCTTGCTGTTTTTATATTTTCAGTTTACAAAAACCTATATCTACCATCCATATTGCACTTGTATCACCATCTCTTCGCCGAACTAGTGCACCTATACAATTTACCATTGTATTGGCTGTGTTGGGGACACAAGAGACTCTTTGTTATTTGGTTGCAGGGTGGCTTGAGAGAGACCATCTTCATCCTACGCCTCCCACGGATTGATAAACCTTAGGTCATCCACTTGAGGGAAATTTTCTACTGTCCTACAAACCTCTGCACTTGGAGGCCCAACAACGTCTACAAGAATAAGGTTGTGTAGTAGACATCAAGCTCTTTTTCTGGCGCCGTTGCCGGGGAGACTAGGTGAGTGAAGGTATATCTTTAGATCTTGTAATCGAATCTTTTTGTTTCTTGTTTTAGCACTAGTCTAGTTTATAAAATAAAACTACCAAAAAATGGAATTGAGTTTGTCTCATACACTTCATCTTTTTAATATCTTCCGTGAGTATGATAGAAAGGAAAATTGTGCCAAAGTGTTGGAAGAAGAATGCATTAAAATGTTTGGCACTAAATACTTGAATGATGAGCATGATTGCAATGTTGTTAGTACGAATTCTTTGAATATACATGATGCTAATGATGATTGCACTAGTTATGATGAAAATATCTCCTATAAACATGTCAATTTTTGTGGAGTAGATTGGGTTTGCAAGTACACACCAAATAGGGAAGATAGATATTGCAAGAGGCATAAGTACTTAGAAACCAAATTTTTGCAAGAAGATCTAGATGAATGTGCTGAAAGATTCAATATTTTTCATGCCCCTTGTGAACTTTTCAGTGAACATGGTCATTTAAAGCTCCAATGCTATTTGTTTCATGATCAAGTCGTGTCCAAATATTGTGATAATTTGATTACCCTTAAGCATCATAAAGAACTTAGCCTTCTTTTGGGTTATGAAGAAATGAAACGTATAACTGAGGGTATTCCAAAATTTAGTCTTGATAAAATTCTTGATTTTGATCTAGAGAATATTTATATGTATTGTGTGGTGAATTGCATTAAAAATCCTTATATTGCCAATTACATAAAGAAAAGAAAACAAATAGAGGATGAAGAGAATACTAATGAAAGGGAAGAGACTTCCCAATATCCTCCTATTATTTCTTATGATGAATCAGGTAACGAGGAGGAGCCTTCTATTCAACCAATCTCATTAATAAGGACCTCCAAAAAGAGGATTGAACCCACACATGATGTGAAGAAGAAGAAAAGAAAAAGGAAGAGAGGTAAAAAGGTATCTCTCCCAAATAAAGTCGCTCCTATTATTGTTATGCCTCATGAAAATGAAGATGATACACTTGATGATGATCTCGTTATGCCTATTGCTTGTTGTGATGATTATGATTGGGAAGATAATGATACTTCTTATAATCTTGAAAATCTTTTTGGCACTTGCTTGGAAGAATGTAATAATTGCTATACTATTGGTGCTATCCATGCTATTAATGATGAGAGTGATTATGCTTATGATACGAAAAGGCCCAAGCTTGGGGAAGCTATGTTTGATGAGGATGACATATTTGAGAATATATTTGCTGCAATTAATGTTTGTCCAGAGCTTGGGGATGCTATGTTTAATAATGATGATATTTTTAGCCTCTCAAGTTTTGATATGCAAAGTAGTTATGATGATAGCATGCCTTTTACCTATGATGATTATATTTATGAAAGTGGGTTTGGAAGAGTGTCAACTTTAGGAAGTAGTGATCCCACTATTTTGGAGGATTTTGAATCTTATAATATTTATGAAAGTGGATTTGGAGAGGTCATGACTTTATTTAGTGATGTATCCACTATCTCAGAAGAGGTTTCAATCGATTATGATGAGAACAAAGTTGCTACTTATGATGATTATTGTGATAAAACTTATGCTATAAAGAGTAGTGATGATTATATCTATAAAACTTGTCCTGATTATGAGTACCCTTTCTCTGAACGTTACTCTTTTAATGTGGAAACAATTTATAGTGTTCAAGTCTCTTATGATACTCCCACTATCCCGAATGAGAAGAATTTTGCTTATGTGGAGAGTAGTAAAATTTCTATGCTTGTAGGTCATGAAAAGAATGCTTTAGGTGCTGGTTATATTGTTGAATTCATCCATGATGCTACTGAAAATTATTATGAGGGAGGAATATATGCTTGTAGGAATTGCAATAATATCAAGTTTCCTCTCTATGTGCTTAAAATTTTGAAGTTATGCTTGTTTTGCCTTCCTATGCAAGTTGATTATTGTTCCCATAAGTTGTTTCCACACAAAATCCCTATGCATAGGAAGTGGGTTAGACTTAAATGTGCTAGTCATATTGTTCATGATGCTCTCTTTATGTTTCAATTCTTATCTTTTATGTGAGCATCATTGAAATCATCATGCCTAGCTAGGGGCGTTAAACGATAGCGCTTGTTGGGAGGCAACCCGATTTTATTTTAGTTTCTTGATTTTTGGTTCTGTATAGGAATAAATAACCCATCTATATTCTGTTAAGATGTGGTTTTATGTTTTAGTTAGTGTTTGTGCCAAGTAGAACCTTTGGGAAGACTTGTGTGAAGTCTTTATGATCATGCTTTAAAAAAACAGAAACTTTAGCGCTTACGAGATTAGCTTCAACTTTTTACCGGAGAGTGCTATTTAGTTGATTATTTTTGCATATGATTACTAGACAAATTCCTAAGGTCCACCCATTTATTTTAGATTTTTTGGAGTTCCAGAAGTTTGCGTTAGTTACAGATTACTACAGACTGTTCTGTTTTTGACAGATTCTGTTTTTCGTGTGTTGTTTGCTTATTTTGATGACTCTATGGCTAGTAAAATAGTTTATAAACCATAGAGAAGTTGTAATACAGTAGGTTTAACACCAATATAAATAAATAATGAGTTCATTACAGTACCATGAAGCGATGTTTTGTTTTCTTTCGCTAACGGAGCTTACGAGTTTTTTGTTTAGTTTTGTGTTGTGAAGTTTTCATGTTTTGGGTAAAGATTCGATGGACTATGGAATAAGGAGTGGCAAGAGTCTAAGCCTGGGGATGCCCAAGGCACCCCAAGGTAATATTCAAGGATAACCAAGCGTCAAAGCTTGGGGATGCCCCGGAAGGCATCCCCTCTTTCGTCTTCGTTCATCGGTAACCTTACTTGGAGCTATATTTTTATTCACCACATGGTATGTGTTTTGCTTGTAGCGTCATTTTATTTTCTTTCGTTTTGCTTGCTGTTTGAATAAAATACCAAGCTCTGAAATTCTTAAAATGGGAGAGTCTTTACATAGTTGCATAATTATTTTACTACTCATTGATCTTCACTTATATCTTTCGGAGTAGTTTGTCATTTGCTCTAGTGCTTCACTTATATCTTTTAGAGCACGGTGGTGCTTTTATTTTGAAGAAATAGATGAACTCTCATGCTTCACTTAGATTATTTTGAGAGTCTTAAATAGCATGGTAATGTGCTTAATTCTAATATGCTAGGCATACAAGACTAATAAAAGAAAAATTCTTATGAGTGTGTTGAATACTAAGAAAAGATTGAAGCATGATAATTGTTTTGAGATATGGAGGTGATAATATTAGAGTCATGCTAGTTGAGTAGTTGTGAATTTAAAAGAATACTTGCATTGAAGTTTGTGATTCCCGTAGCATGCACGTATGGTGCACCGTTATGTGACGAAGTCGGAGCATGATTTATTTATTTATTGTCTTCCTTATGAGTGGCGGTCGAGGACGAGCGATGGTCTTTTCCTACCAATCTATCCCCCTAGGAGCATGCGAGTAATACTTTGCTTTGATAACTTCTAGATTTTTGCAATAAGTATATGAGTTCTTTATGACTAATGTTGAGTCCATGGATTATACGCACTTTTTCCCATGCTTCCACCATTGCTAGCCTCCCTAATACCATGCACTTTTCACCGGTATCATACACCCACCATATATCTTCCTCAAAAGAGCCACCATACCTACCTATCATGGCATTTCCATAGCCATTCCGAGATATATTGCCATGCAACTTTCCACCGTTCTGTTTATTATGACACGCTCCATCATTGTCATATTGCTAGCATGATCATGTAGTTGACATTGTATTTGTGGCAAAGCCACCATTCATAATTCTTTCATACATGTCACTCTTGATTCATTGCATATCCCGGTACACCGCCGGAGGCATTCATATAGAGTCATATCTTGTTCTAAGTATCGAGTTGTAATTGTTGAGTTGTAAGAAAATAAAAGTGTGATGATCATCATTTATAGAGCATTGTCCCAAGTGAGGAAAGAATGATGGAGACTATGATTCCCCCACAAGTAGGGATGAGACTCCGGACGAAAAAAAAAGAGAAAGAGAAAAAAAAGGCCATAAAAAAGGAGAAAGGCCCAAAAAATGAGAGAAAAAGAGAGAAGGGGCAATGCTACTATCCTTCTACCACACTTGTGCTTCAAAGTAGCACCATGATCTTCATGATAGAGAGTCTCCTATGTTGTCACTTTCATATACTAGTGGGAATTTTTCATTATAGAAATTGGCTTGTATATTCCAATGATGGGCTTCCTCAAAATGCCCTAGGTCTTCGTGAGCAAGCGAGTTAGATGCACACCCACTTAGGTTCTTTTGTTGAGCTTTCATATACTTATAGCTCTAGTGCATCCGTTGCATGGCAATCCCTAATCACTCACATTGATATCTATTAATGGGCATCTCCATAGCCCGTTGATACGCCTAGTTGATGTGAGACTATCTTCCCCTTGTTTGACTTCTCCACAACCACCATTCTATTCCACATATATTGCTATATCCATGGCTCACGCTCATGTATTGCGTGAAGATCGAAAAAGTTTTGAAAATGTTAAAGTATGAAACAATTGCTTGGCTTGTCATCGGGGTTGTGCATGATTTAAATACTTTGTGTGGTGAAGATGGAGCATAGCCAGACTATATGATTTTGTAGGGATAACTTTCTTTGGCCATGATATTTTGAGAAGACTTAATTACTTTGTTAGTATGCTTGAAGTATTATTATTTTTATGTCAATATGAACTTTTGTCTTGAATCTTTCGGATCTTAATATTCATGTCACAATTAAGAAGAATTACAATGAAATTATGCCAACTAGCATTCCACATCAAAAATTATCTTTTTTATCATTTACCTACTCGAGGACGAGCAGGAATTAAGCTTGGCGATGCTTGATACGTCTCCAATGTATCTATAAATTTTGATTGCTCCATGCTATATTATCTACTGTTTTAGGCAATATTGGGCTATATTATCCACTTTTATATTACTTTTGAGACTAACCTATTAACCGGAGGCCCAGCCCAGATTTGCTGTTTTATGCCTATTTCAGTGTTTTGAAGAAAAGGAATATCAGACGGAGTCGAAACGGAACGAAATCAACTGGAGAAGTTATTTTTGGAAGGAAACCTACCGGATAGACTTGGACCCTACGTCAGAAGATGAAGGAGGTGCTCACGAGGGTAGGGCGCGCCCACCCCCCGGGGCGCGCCCCCTGCCTCGTGGCCCCCCTTCGCTCCACCGACGTACTCCTTTCGCCTATATATACCTATGTATCGTAAAACTTCTAGAACGGAGATTAGATCGGGAGTTCCGCTGCCGCAAGCCTCTGTAGCCACCAAAAGTCAATCGGGACCCTGTTCCGGCTCCCTGCTGGAGGGGGGAACCCTCGCCGGTGGCCATCTTCATCATCCCGGCGCTCTCCATGACGAGGAGGGAGTAGTTCACCCTCGGGGCTGAGGGTATGTACCAGTACCTATGTGTTTGATCTCTCTCTCTCGTGTCCTTGATTTGGCACGATCTTGATGTATCGTGAGCTTTGGTATTATAGTTGGATCTTATGTTTCTTCTCCCCCTCTTCTCTCTTGTAATGGATTGAGTTACCCCTTTGAAGTTATGTTATCGAATTGAGTCTTTAAAGATTTGAGAACACTTGATGTATGTCTTGCCTGGGATAACCGTGGTGACAATGGGTTATTCTATTGATCCACTTGATGTATGTTTTCGTGATCAACTTGCGGGTTTCGTGACACTGGGAACCTATGCATAGGGGTTGGCACACGTTTTCGTCGTGATTCTCCGGTAGAAACTTTGGGCACTCTTTGAGGTTCTATGTGTTGGTTTGAGTAGATGAATTGAGATTGTGTGATGCATATCGTATAATCATACCCACGGATACTTGAGGTGACATTGGAGTATCTGGGTGACATTAGGGTTTTGGTTGATTTGTGTATTAAGGTGTTATTTGAGTACGAACTCTAGGGTTGTTTGTGACACTTATAGGAATAGCCCAATGGATTGATCGGAAAGAATAACTTTGAGGTAGTTTCATACCCTACCATAATATCTTCGTTTGTTCTCCGCTATTAGTGTCTTTGGAGTGACTCTTTGTTGCATGTTTAGGGATAGTTATATGATCCAACTATGTTATTATTGTTGAGAGAACTTGCACTAGTGAAAGTATGAACCCTAGGCCTTGTTTCCAATCATTACAATACCGTTTACGCTCACTTTTATCGCTTGCTACCTTGCTGTTTTTATATTTTCAGTTTACAAAAACCTATATCTACCATCCATATTGCACTTGTATCACCATCTCTTCGCCGAACTAGTGCACCTATACAATTTACCATTGGATTGGGTGTGTTGGGGACACAAGAGACTCTTTGTTATTTGGTTGCAGGGTTGCTTGAGAGAGACCATCTTCATCCTACGCCTCCCACGGATTGATAAAACTTAGGTCATCCACTTGAGGGAAATTTGCTACTGTCCTACAAACCTCTGCACTTGGAGGCCCAACAACGTCTACAAGAAGAAGGTTGTGTAGTATACATTATGAAGTTGTTGGTGTAGATTGAGGTGACGATGATGGCCCCGGTGGCACTCCGGTGCCACCGGAAGCGAGGGGGAGAGAGCCCCCTCCTTCTTCTTCTTCCTTGAAATTCTCCCTAGATGGGAGAAGGGTTTCCCCTATGGTCCTTGGTCTCCATAGCATGGGAGGAGCGAGAGCCCCTCCGAGATTGGATCTGTCTCTCTGTCTCTCTCTGTTTCTGCGCTCCTTAATTCCGACCTTTCACCGTTTCTTATATTCCCGGAGATCCGTAACTCCGATTGGATTCAAATTTGAACACGATTTTTATCCGGATATTAGCTTTCTTGCGGCGAAAGAAGGGCACCAACCGCTTTACGGGGTGTCCATGAGGGTTAGGGGCACGGCCCCCTGCCTCGTGGCCCCCTCGAGCATCGTCTCGCGGTGATTTCACTTCCCAAAATTCACATATATTCCAAAAAAATCTCCATCAGTTTTTATCCCGTTTGGTCTCCGTTTGATATGGATTTTCTGTGAAACAAAAAATATGCAACAAACATGAACTGACACTGGGCACTAGATCAATATGTTAGTCCCAAAAATAGTATAAAAAGTTGCCAAAAGTATGTAAAAGTTGTAGAATATTGGCATGGAACAATCAAAAATTATAGATACGACGGAGACGTATCAGCATCCCCAAGCTTAATTCCTCCTTGATCCTCGAGTAGGTAAATGATAAAAAAGATAATTTTTCATGTTGAATGCTACCTAGCATAATGTTGATCATGTAATCTAATCATGGCATGAATATTAGGACACGGGTGATTCAAAGCAATAGTCTATCATTTGACATTAAGACAATAATACTTCAAGCATATTAATAAAGCAATCATATCTTTTTAAAATAACATGGCCAAAGAAAGTTATCCCTACAAAATCATATGGTCTGGCTATGCTCCATCTTCACCACACAAAATATTCAAATCATGCACAACCCCGATGACAAGCCAAGCAATTGTTTCATACTTTTGACGTTCTCAAACCTTTTCCACTTTCACGCAATAGATGAGCGTGAGCCATGGACATAGCACTATAGGTGGAATATAATAATTTGATGGAGGTTGCGTGGAGAAGACAAAAAAGGGAGAAAGTCTCACATCGACGCGGCTAATCAACGGGCTATGTAGATGCCCATCAATAGATATCAATGTGAGTGAGTAGGGATTGCCATGTAACGGATGCACTTGAGCTATAAGTGTATGAAAGCTCAACAAAAGAAACTAAGTGGGTGTGCATCCAACTTGCTTGCTCACGAATACCTAGGGCATTTTGAGGAAGCCCATCATTGGAATATACAAGCCAAGTTCTATAATGTAAAACTCCCACTAGTATATGAAAGTGACAAAATAGGAGACTCTCTATCATGAAGATCATGGTGCTATTTGGAAGCACAAGTGTGGTAAAAGGATAGTAACATTGTCCCTTGTCTCTTTTTCTCTCATTTTTTTGTTTTTTTATAGTCTTCTTTGGCCTCTCTCTTTTTTTTGGGCTTATTTGGCCACTTTTATTTTGATAACCTCACATGGGACAATGTTCTAATAATGATGATCGTCACACTTTTATTTACTTACAACTCAATATTACAACTCGATACTAGAACAAAGATATGACTCTATATCAATGCCTCCGGCGGTGTACCAGGATGTGCAATGATCTAGCGTAGCAATGACATAAAAAATGGACAAGCCATGAAAACATCATGCTAGCTATCTTACGATCATGCAAAGCAATATGACAATAAATGCTCAAGTCATGTATATGATGATGATGGAAGTTGCATGGCAATATATCTCGGAATGGCTATGGAAATGCCATGATAGGTAGGTATGGTGGCTGTTTTGAGGAGGATATAAGGAGGCTTATGTGTGACAGAGCGTATCATATCACGGGGTTTGGATGCACTGGCGAAGTTTGCACCAACTCTTGAGGTGAGAAAGGGCAATGCACGGTACCGAAGAGGCTAGCAATGATGGAAGGGTGAGAGTGCGTATAATCCATGGACTCAACATCAGTCATAAAGAACTCACATACTTATTGCAAAAATCTATTAGTCATCGAAACAAAGTACTACGCGCATGCTCCTAGGGGGATATATGTTGGGGAACGTTGCAGAAAATTAAAATTTTTCCTACGGTTTCACCAAGATCCATCTAGGAGTTCATCAAGCAACGAGTATTCAGATTAGATAGCATCTACATACCACTTTGTAGATCGCAACGGAAGCGTTCGAGTGAACGTGGATGAGGTAGTCGTACTTGCCGTGATCCAATTCACCGATGACCTAGTGCCGAACGGACGGCACCTCCGCGTTCAACACACGTACGGAAAGCGTGACGTCTCCTCCTTCTTGATCCAGCAAGGCAAAGGAGAGGTTGGGGATGAAGGCTCCAGCAACAGCACGACGGCGTGGTGATGGTGGAACTGCAGTACTCCGGCAGGGCTTCGCCGTGCTCAATGGAGGAGGAGGAGGTGTTGGAGAGGGAGAGGGAGGCGCCAGGGCAATGGGTGATCAGCCCCCTCTCTCCCCCCCTTTATATAACCCCAAGGGGGGGCGCCTGCCCTAGGAGATGAGATCTCCTAGGGGGGGCGGCGGCCAGGGCAAGGGGGCTTGCCCCCCAAGCAAGGGGGGCGCCCCCTTTAGGGTTTCCCTCCCCCCCAAACCCTAGGCGCATGGGCCCATGGGGGGGAGGCGCACCAGCCCACTATGGGCTGGTTCCCTCCCTCATACAGCCCATGGGGCCCTCCGGGATAGGTGGCCCCACCCGGTGGACCCCCCGGGACCCTCCGGTGGTCCCGGTACAATACCGATAACCCCGAAACTTGTCCCGATGTCCGTATGATGACTTTCCATATATAAATCTTTACCTCCGGACCATTCCGGAACTCCTCGTGACGTCCGGGATCTCATCCGGGACTCCGAACAACATTCGGGTTACTGCACATACATATCCCTACAACCCTAGCGTCACCGAACCTTAAGTGTGTAGACCCTACGGGTTCGGGAGACATGTAGACATGACCGAGACGGCTCTCGGGCAATAACCAACAGCGGGATCTGGATACCCATGTTGGCTCCCACATGCTCCACGATGATCTCATCGGATGAACCACGATGTCAAGGATTCAATTAATCCCGTATACGATTCCCTTTGTCAATCGGTATTTTACTTGCCCGAGATTCGATCGTCGGTATACCAATACCTCGTTCAATCTCGTTGCCGGCAAGTCACTTTTCTCGTTACCGTAATGCATGATCCCGTGATCACACACTTTGATCACATTGAGCTCATTGTGAAGATGCATTACCGAGAGGGCCCGGTGATACCTCTCCGTCAAGCGGAGTGACAAATCCCAGTCTCGATCCATGTCAACCCAACAGACACTTTCAGAGATACCCGTAGCATACCTTTATAGTCACCCAGTTACGTTGTGACGTTTGGCACACCCAAAGCACTCCTACGGTATCCGGGAGTTGCATGATCTCATGGTCTAAGGAAAGGATACTTGACATTGGAAAACTCTAGCAAACGAACTATGCGATCTTATGCTATGTTTAGGATTGGGTCTTGTCCATCACATCATTCTCCTAATGATGTGATCCCGTTATCGATGACATCCAATGTCCATAGTCAGGAAACCATGACTATCTGTCGATCAACGAGCTAGTCAACTAGAGGCTTACTAGGGACATGTTGTTGTCTGTTATTCACACATGTATTACGATTTCCGGTTAACACAATTATAGCACGAATAAAGACAATTATCATGAATAAGGAAATATAATAATAAAGCTTTTATTATTGCCTCTAGGGCATATTTCCAACAGTCTCCCACTTGCACTAGAGTCAATAATCTAGTTACATTGTGATGAATCAAACACCCATAGAGTTCTGGTGCTGATCATGTTTTGCCTTAGGGAGAGGTTTAGTCAACGGATCTGCGACATTCAGATCCGTGTGTACTTTACAAATCTCTCTGTCTCCATCTTGAACATTTTCATGAATGGAGTTGAAGCGACGCTTGATGTGCCTAGTCTTCTTGTGAAACCTGGGCTCCTTTGCATGTGCAATAGCTCCAGTGTTGTCACAGAAGAGCTTGATTGGCCCCGACGCATTGGGTATGACTCCGAGGTCGGTGATGAACTCCTTCACCCATATTGCTTCATGTGCTGCCTCCGAGGCTGCCATGTACTCCGCTTCACATGTAGATCCCGCCACGACGCTTTGCTTGCAACTGCACCAGCTTACTGCCCCACCATTCAAAATATACACGTATCCGGTTTGTGACTTAGAGTCATCCAGATCTGTGTCGAAGCTAGCGTCGACGTAACCTTTTACGACGAGCTCTTCGTCACCTCCATAAACGAGAAACATTTCCTTGGTCCTTTTCAGGTACTTCAGGATATTCTTGACCGCTGTCCAGTGTTCCTTGCCGGGATTACTTTGGTACCTTCCTACCAAACTTACGGCAAGGTTTACATCAGGTCTGGTACAGAGCATGGCATACATAATAGAACCTATGGCTGAGGCATAGGGGATGACACTCATCTCTTCTATATCTTCTGCCGTGGTCGGACATTGAGCTGAGCTCAATTTCACACCTTGTAATACAGGTAAGAACCCTTTCTTAGATTGATCCATATTGAACTTCTTCGATATTTTATCAAGGTATGTGCTTTGTGAAAGACCTATGAGGCGTCTCGATCTATCTCTATAGATCTTGATGCCTAATATATAAGCAGCTTCTCCAAGGTCCTTCATTGAAAAACTCTTATTCAAATAGGCCTTAATGCTGTCCAAGAGTTCTATATCATTTCCCATCAAAAGTATGTCGTCTACATATAATATGAGAAATGCTACAGAGCTCCCACTCACTTTCTTGTAAACACAGGCTTCTCCATAAGTCTGTGTAAACCCAAACGCTTTGATCATCTCATCAAAGCGAATGTTCCAACTCCGAGATGCTTGCACCAGCCCATAAATCGAGCGTTGGAGCTTGCACACCTTGTCAGCATTCTTAGGATCGAAAAAACCTTCCGGCTGCATCATATACAATTCTTCCTTAAGGAAACCATTAAGGAATGCCGTTTTGATGTCCATTTGCCATATCTCATAATCATAGTATGCGGCAATTGCTAACATGATTCGGACGGACTTCAGCTTCGCTACCGGTGAGAAAGTCTCATCGTAGTCAATTCCCTGAACTTGTCGATAACCCTTAGCAACAAGCCGAGCTTTATAGATGGTCACATTACCATCCGCGTCTGTCTTCTTCTTAAAGATCCATTTATTTTCTATGGCTCGCCGTTCAACGGGCAAGTCAGTCAAAGTCCATACTTCGTTTTCATACATGGATCCTATCTCGGATTTCATGGCTTCCAGCCATTTGTCGGAATTCGGGCCCGCCATTGCTTCCTCATAGTTCGAAGGTTCACTGTTGTCTAACAACATGATTTCCAAGACAGGGTTGCCGTACCACTCTGGTGCGGAACGTGTCCTTGTGGACCTTCGAATTTCAGTAGCAGCTTGATCAGAAGCATCTTGATCATCATCATTAATTTCCTCTCTAATCGGTGCAGGCACCTCAGGAACGATTTCTTGAGTTTCGCCATTTTCCGGTTCAAGAGGTAACACTTCATCAAGTTCTACTTTCCTCCCACTTACTTCTTTCGAGAGAAACTATTTCTCTAGAAAGGATCCATTCTTGGCAACAAAGATCTTGCCTTCGGATCTGAGGTAGAAGGTATACCCAACAGTTTCTTTAGGGTATCCTATGAAGACGCATTTTTCCGATTTGGGTTCGAGCTTTTCAGGTTGAAGTTTCTTGACATAAGCATCGCATCCCCAAACTTTTAGAAACGACAGCTTAGGTTTCTTCCCAAACCATAATTCATACGGTGTCGTCTCAACGGATTTCGACGGAGCCCTATTTAAAGTGAATGCGGCAGTCTCTAAAGCATAGCCCCAAAAAGATAGCGGTAAATCGGTAAGAGACATCATAGATCGCACCATATCTAATAGAGTGCGATTACGACGTTCGGACACACCATTACGCTGAGGTGTTCCAGGTGGCGTGAGTTGTGAAACTATTCCACATTTTCTTAAGTGTGTGCCAAATTCGTGACTCAAGTATTCTCCTCCACGATCTGATCGTAGAAACTTGATCTTTCTATCACGTTGATTCTCAACCTCATTCTGAAATTCCTTGAACTTTTCAAAGGTCTCAGACTTGTGTTTCATTAAGTAGATATACCCATATCTACTCAAGTCATCAGTGAGGGTGAGAACATAACGATAGCCACCGCGAGCCTCAACACTCATTGGACCGCACACATCGGTATGTATGATTTCCAATAAGTTGGTAGCTCGCTCCATTGTTCCTGAGAACGGAGTCTTGGTCATTTTACCCATGAGGCATGGTTCGCATGTGTCAAATGATTCATAATCAAGAGACTCTAAAATTCCATCTGCATGGAGCTTCTTCATGCGTTTGACACCTATGTGACCAAGGCGGCAGTGCCACAAATATGTGGGACTATTGTTATCAACTTTAACTCTTTTGGCACTCACACTATGAATATGTGTATCATCACGTACGAGATTCATCAAGAATAAACCATTAACCATCGGAGCATGACCATAAAACATATCTCTCAAATAAATAGAACAACCATTATTCTCGGATTTAAATGAGTAGCCATCTCGAATTAAGCGAGATCCGGATACAATGTTCATGCTCAAACTTGGTACTAAATAACAATTATTGAGGTTTAAAACTAATCCCGTAGGTAAATGTAGAGGCAGCGTGCCGACGGCGATCACATCGACCTTGGAACCATTCCCGACGCGCATCGTCACCTCGTCCTTCGCCAGTCTCCGTTTATTCCGTAGCTCCTGCTTTGAGTTACAAATGTGAGCAACTGCACCGGTATCAAATACCCAAGAGCTACTACGAGTGCTGGTAAGGTACACATCAATTACATGTATATCACATATACCTTTGGTTTTGCCGGCCTTCTTGTCCGCTAAGTATTTGGGGCAGTTCCGCTTCCAGTGACCACTTCCCTTGCAATAAAAGCACTCAGTTTCGGGCTTGGGTCCATTCTTTGGCTTCTTCCCGGCAACTTGCTTACCGGGCGCGGCAACTTCCTTGCCGTCCTTCTTGAAGTTCTTTTTACCCTTGCCCCTTTTGAACTTAGTGGTTTTATTCACCATCAGCACTTGATGCTCTTTCTTGATTTCTACCTCTGCTGATTTCAGCATAGCATACACCTCAGGAATGGTCTTTACCATCCCCTGCATATTGTAGTTCATCACAAAGCTCTTGTAGCTAGGTGGAAGCGACTGGAGGATTCTGTCAATGACCACTTCTTCCGGAAGATTAACTTCCAGTTGAGTCAAGCGGTTGTGCAATCCAGACATTCTGAGTATGTGCTCACTGACAGAGCTATTTTCCTCCATCTTACAGCCAAAGAATTTGTTGGAGATCTCATATCTCTCAACCCGGGCATGAGCTTGGAAAACCATTTTCATCTCTTTGAACATCTCATATGCTCCATGTCTCTCAAAACGCTTTTGGAGCCCCGGCTCTAAGCTGTAAAGCATGCCGCACTGAACGAGGGAGTAATCGTCGCATCGCGACTGCCAAGCGTTCATAACGTCTTGTTGTGCAGGGAGAACAGGTGAGTCACCCAGCGGTGCTCGTAGGACATAATCTTTCTTGGCAGCTATGAGGATGATCCTTAGGTTCCGGACCCAGTCCGTATAGTTGCTACCATCGTCTTTCAGCTTGGTTTTCTCTAGGAACGCGTTGAAGTTGAGGACTACGTTGGCCATTTGATCTACAAGACATATTGTAAAAATTTAGACTAAGTTCAGATAATAAAGTTCATTTAATCAAATTATTTAATGAACTCCCACTTAGATAGACATCCCTCTTCCAGTCATCTAAGTATTACATGATCCGAGTCAACTAGGCCGTGTCCGATCATCACGTGAGACGGACTAGTCAACATCGGTGAACATCTTCATGTTGATCGTATCTTCTATACGACTCATGCTCGACCTTTCGGTCTTCCGTGTTCCGAGGCCATGTCTGTACATGCTAGGCTCGTCAAGTCAACCTAAGTGTTTGCGTGTGTAAATCTGTCTTACACCCGTTGTATGTGAACGTTAGAATCTATCACACCCGATCATCACGTGGTGCTTCGAAACAACGAACTGTCGCAACGGTGCACAGTTAGGGTGAACACTTTCTTGAAATTATTATGAGGGATCATCTTATTTACTACCGTCGTTCTAAGTAAACAAGATGCAAAACATGATAAACATCACATGCAATCAAATAATAAAAGTGACATGATATGGCCAATATCACATTGCTCCTTTGATCTCCATCTTGGGGCTCCATGATCATCTTGTCACCGGCTTGACACCATGATCTTCATCATCATGATCTTTATCATCGTGTCTCCATGAAGTTGCTCGCCAACTATTACTTCTACTACTATGGCTAACGCGTTTAGCAATAAAGTAAAGTAACTTACATGGCGATTCTCAATGACACGCAGGTCATACAAAAATAAAGACAACTCCTATGGCTCCTGCCGGTTGTCATACTCATCGACATGCAAGTCGTGATTCCTATTACAATAGCATGAACATCTCATACATCACATATAGATCATTCATCATACATCACAACTTTGGCCATATCATATCACAAAGCACTTGCTGCAAAAACAAGTTAGACGTCCTCTAATTGTTGTTGCAAGTTTTACGTGGCTGAATTAGGGTTCTAGCAAGAACGTTTTCTTACCTACGTTAAAACCACCACAACGTGATTTGTCAACTTCTATTTACCCTTCATAAGGACCCTTTTCATCGAATCCGCTCCAACTAAAGTAGGAGAGACAGACACCCGCCAGCCACCTTATGCAACTAGTGCATGTTCGTCGGTGGAACCGGTCTCACGTAAGCGTACGTGTAAGGTTGGTCCGGGCCGCTTCATCCCACAATACCATTGAAGCAAGATAAGACTAGTAGCGGCAAGAAGAGTTGACAACATCTACGCCCACAACAAATTGTGTTCTACTCGCGCAAGAAGAACTACGCATAGACCTAGCTCATGATGCCACTGTTGGGGAACGTTGCAGAAAATTAAAATTTTTCCTACGGTTTCACCAAGATCCATCTAGGAGTTCATCAAGCAACGAGTATTCAGATTAGATAGCATCTACATACCACTTTGTAGATCGCAACGGAAGCGTTCGAGTGAACGTGGATGAGGTAGTCGTACTTGCCGTGATCCAATTCACCGATGACCTAGTGCCGAACGGACGGCACCTCCGCGTTCAACACACGTACGGAAAGCGTGACGTCTCCTCCTTCTTGATCCAGCAAGGCAAAGGAGAGGTTGGGGATGAAGGCTCCAGCAACAGCACGACGGCGTGGTGATGGTGGAACTGCAGTACTCCGGCAGGGCTTCGCCGTGCTCAATGGAGGAGGAGGAGGTGTTGGAGAGGGAGAGGGAGGCGCCAGGGCAATGGGTGATCAGCCCCCTCTCTCCCCCCCCCCTTTATATAACCCCAAGGGGGGGGCGCCTGCCCTAGGAGATGAGATCTCCTAGGGGGGGCGGCGGCCAGGGCAAGGGGGCTTGCCCCCCAAGCAAGGGGGGCGCCCCCTTTAGGGTTTCCCTCCCCCCCAAACCCTAGGCGCATGGGCCCATGGGGGTGAGGCGCACTAGCCCACTATGGGCTGGTTCCCTCCCTCATACAGCCCATGGGGCCCTCCGGGATAGGTGGCCCCACCCGGTGGACCCCCCGGGACCCTCCGGTGGTCCCGGTACAATACCGATAACCCCGAAACTTGTCCCGATGTCCGTATGATGACTTTCCATATATAAATATTTACCTCCGGACCATTCCGGAACTCCTCGTGACGTCCGGGATCTCATCCGGGACTCCGAACAACATTCGGGTTACTGCACATACATATCCCTACAACCCTAGCGTCACCGAACCTTAAGTGTGTAGACCCTACGGGTTCGGGAGACATGTAGACATGACCGAGACGGCTCTCGGGCAATAACCAACAGCGGGATCTGGATACCCATGTTGGCTCCCACATGCTCCACGATGATCTCATCGGATGAACCACGATGTCAAGGATTCAATTAATCCCGTATACGATTCCCTTTGTCAATCGGTATTTTACTTGCCCGAGATTCGATCGTCGGTATACCAATACCTCGTTCAATCTCGTTGCCGGCAAGTCACTTTTCTTGTTACCGTAATGCATGATCCCGTGATCACACACTTTGATCACATTGAGCTCATTGTGAAGATGCATTACCGAGAGGGCCCGGTGATACCTCTCCGTCAAGCGGAGTGACAAATCCCAGTCTCGATCCATGTCAACCCAACAGACACTTTCAGAGATACCCGTAGCATACCTTTATAGTCACCCAGTTACGTTGTGACGTTTGGCACACCCAAAGCACTCCTACGGTATCCGGGAGTTGCATGATCTCATGGTCTAAGGAAAGGATACTTGACATTGGAAAACTCTAGCAAACGAACTATGCGATCTTATGCTATGTTTAGGATTGGGTCTTGTCCATCACATCATTCTCCTAATGATGTGATCCCGTTATCGATGACATCCAATGTCCATAGTCAGGAAACCATGACTATCTGTCGATCAACGAGCTAGTCAACTAGAGGCTTACTAGGGACATGTTGTTGTCTGTTATTCACACATGTATTACGATTTCCGGTTAACACAATTATAGCACGAATAAAGACAATTATCATGAATAAGGAAATATAATAATAAAGCTTTTATTATTGCCTCTAGGGCATATTTCCAACAATATATTGGTAGGAAAAGACCATCGCTTGTCCCTGACCGCCACTCATAAGGAAGACAATCAATAAATACCTCATGCTCCAACTTCGTTACATAACGGTTCACCATACGTGCATGCTACGGGAATCACAAACTTCAACACAAGTATTTATACAATCCACAACTACCCACTAGCACGACTCTAATATCACCATCTTTATATCGCAAAACTATTGCAAGGAATCAAACAGTGATCTACAAGTTTTATGTACGATTTTATGACTAACCATGTGAATGACCAATTCATGTCATCTCTCTAAATAGATATAAGTGAAGCAAGAGAGTTTAATTATTTCTACAAAAGATATGCCCACGCTCTAACAAATATAGGTGAAGCAAAAGAGCATTCTACAAATGACGGTTTTCTATGTGAAGAGAAATAGGCAATCCAAACTTCAAATGATATAAGTGAAGCACATGAAGCATTCTATAAAGCCATACTCAAAAGATATAAGTTAAGTGCAATGAGCATTCTATAAATCAACCAAGGACTATCTCATACCAGCATGGTGCATAAAAGAAAAGTGAAAACTAAATGCAAAAGACGCTCCAAGATTTGCACATATCGCATGAACGAAACGAATCCGAAAACATACCGATACTTGTTGAAGAAAGATGGGATGCCTTCCGGGGCATCACCAAGCTTAGACGCTTGAGTCTCCTTGAATATTTACTTGGGATGCCTTGGGCATCCCCAAGCTTGAGCTCTTGCCTCTCCTCCTTCTCCTCACATCGAGACCTCCTCGATCATCGAACACTTCATCCACACAAAACTCAACAGAAAACTCGGTAAGATCCGTTAGCATAATAAAGCAAATTACTAATCTAAGTACTGTTGCAAACCAATTCATATTTTGTTTTTGAATTTTAGCTACTCTAATATAACTTTTCCATGGCTTAATCCACTGATATAAATCGATAGTTTCATCAAAACAAGCAAACTATGCATCAAAAACAGAATCTGTCTTAAACAGGACAGTCTATAATAATCTGAACATTCACCATACCTCTGGTACTCCAAATATTCTACCAAAATTAGTAAAAATAAAAAATTTGTACAGAAAGACAGTGAAAAAAGTTTCAGAACCGTTTGACATTCCAGTAAAAAATGTAAAATCGTGCACTACAGCTAAAGTTTATGTTCTGCACCGCACAAACCAAGAAGCAATGTAAACATCCTAAAGGCAAATCTTGGCACATTATTTTTATAATACAATGGAATTGTATAAGGGGATAATTATTTTTGTTGAAAAGTTTCTGTAATCAAGGGTCACAAAGTTTCCATGGGCATGAACAAAGTTCAAGGCTAGCTCCCATTTTAACAATGCTCGTCTTTCTCACTTTCACTTTTCTTTTTGAAAAAGTTTTAGGTTCCCCTCTTTATTTTTTTAAACTTTATAAAAGCACATAACAAAAATAAATGACTCTCTAAAGCTTCCGGGTTGTCTCCCTGGCAGCGCTTTCTTTAAAGCCATTAAGCTAGGCATATAGTGCTCCAGTAATGGATCCACCCGGATCCCACGGTATATCAAAGCCAATTTTAATTAACAATGATTTGTAATTTAGTAGTGAGCACAAAGTAACATATATCATGCAACAACGAAGTCTAACTCTCTTCCTATGCATTGGCATGTCATAAAAGAACAATTCATGCACACATAGTAAAGGCCAATGCATAGTATAAACAGTTTCTTGCAATTTTATCATATTGGAAACATATAGAGGCGGAGATGTAGTTCCTCTCTCATAATAATTGCAAGTAGGAGCAGCAATCACATGCATATTATATCTATCGAAATCATCATGTGTAGTAGTAAAACGCAACCCATCAATATAATCCTTAATAAGGGCAAACTTCTCCGATATAATGTAGTTTGGAGAATTCAAAAAGATAATAGGACTATCATGCGTGGGTGCAATAGAAACAATTTCATGTTTAACATAAGGAAATATAGCAAGTTCATCTCCATAAGCATATTTCATATTGGCATCTAGGCCACAAGCATAGCAAGCATCATCAAAAAGCGATATTTCAAAAGAATCAACAGGATCATGATAGTCATCATAGCAATCATCCCTCGGTAAGCACGAAGGGAAATTAAACAATGTATGAGTTGAAGAGTTACTCTCATTAGAAGGTGGGAACGGGAAGCTAATCCGCTCTTCCTCCTTTTGTTCTTCGCTCTCCTCATCATCTTTTTCATCCAATGAACTAACAGTGTCATTAATTTCTTCTCCCATAGACTCCTGCATAATATTAGTCTCTTCTTGGACGGCAGAGACTCTCTCAATAAAATCATCAATATCGGAATTGAATTCATAATTCTCATAGCAATATTTAAGGATAGCTAAATTTTCAGGTCTATAAACCGAATCATCAAAATCTTTAAACTCTTTAAACAAAGATTCAATTTCACATGCACCCTTAAAAGCAACAAATTCTTCTATTCGTTCCACATCATCGTAATCATATATACCTCTAGCATAAGAAGCCAAGGTTTCATTATCATTAAATTTGCATGAAAAGGGAAGGTGTCGAGCCTTCATCCTAGAGCAACAAGTATAATCATATCTCAAGCATAGTTGCCTAGCATACCAATACAACATATAAATTTGATCCCATAATAGTTTCCCTTTTTGAGTCAAGCGATAATCCCTAAAGTATTCACGTTGATCCAAGATGTCTCCCGTTACAAAATTGAATGGGGTTTTCTCAGGATTATCAAAGTAGTACATAATATCTTTCACATAATGAGCACCGAGGGTTTTAGGAGGTTCCCCATCTCCATGAGTAGCAAGTAAACCTAATTTTTTTGGTATTTCGTGTTCCATATCCATAACTAAAGATAGAGAACAACTTAGAATAGCAAATAAAAATTACTTAGTGATAAAGCAAACAAGCACACACGAGAATATTCACCCCGTGATATTGCTCCCCGGCAACGGCGCCAGAAAAAGGTCTTGATAACCCACAAGTATAGGGGATCAATTGTAGCCTCTTTCGATAAGTAAGAGTGTCGAACCCAACGAGGAGCTAAAGGTAGAACAAATATTCCCTCAAGTTCTATCGACCACATATACAACTCTACGCACGCTTAACGTTCCCTTTACCTAAAACAAGTATGAAACTAGAAGTACTTTGTAGATGTTGTTGGATAGGTTTGCAAGATAATAAAGAGCGCGTAAATAAAAAGTAGGGGCTTTTTAGAAGAAGACACAACTAAGTTAGTTTTAGTAGAGAGCTTTTTGTCACACAAGAAAGTTATTTGTCCCTAGGCAATCGATAACTCGACCGGTAATCATTATTGCAATTTTATATGAGGGAGAGGCATAAGCTAACATACTTTCTCTTCTTGGATCATATGCACTTATGATTGGAACTCTAGCAAGCATCCGCAACTACTAAAGATCATTAAGGTAAAACCCAACCATAGCATTAAAGTATCAAGTCCTCTTTATTCCCATACGCAAACAACCTACTTACTCGGGTATGTGCTTCTATCACTCATGCCACCCACCATAAGCAAATCATGAACATATTGCAAACCCTACAGCAGGGATCCCTCACGCTTGCGCGACACGGAGAGCACCATAGGACAGCACCAATAATAAAACATGCAACTCAAACCAATCACAATCATCAATTAACCCATAGGACAAAACGGATCTACTCAAACATCATAGATAGCCATAAATCATTGGGAAATAATATATAGCGCTGAGCACCATGTTTAAGTAGAGATTACAGCGGGTAAAAGAGGGGTTACACCGCTGCATAGAGGGGGGAAGCGTTGGTGATGACGGCGGTGAAGTTGTTGGTGTTGATTGCGGTGACGATGATGGCCCGATGGCACTCCGGTCCACCGGAAGTGAGGGGGAGAGAGCCCCCCTCCTTCTTATTCTTCCTTGACCTTCTCCCTAGATGGGAGAAGGGTTTCCCCTCTGGCCCTTGGTCTCCATGGCATGGGAGGGGCGAGCCCCTCCGAGATTGGATCTGTCTCTCTGTCTCTCTCTGTTTCTACGCTCCCTAATTCTGGTCTTTCACCGTTTCTTATATTTCCAGAGATCCGTAACTCCGATTGGATTGAAATTTGAATACGATTTTTATCCGGACATTAGCTTTCTTGTGGCGAAAGAAGGGCACCAACCGCCTAATGGGGTGTCCACGAGGGTCAGGCGCCTGCCCCCCTGGGGCGCGCCCCTGCCTCGTGGCCCCCTCGAGCATCGTCTCGCGTTGATTTCACTTCCCAAAATTCACATATATTCCAAAAAAATCTCCGTCAGTTTTTATCCCATTTGGACTCCGTTTGATATGGATTTTCTGCGGAACAAAAAACATGCAACAAACAGGAACTGGCACTGGGCAGTGGATCAATATGTTAGTCCCAAAAATAGTATAACAAGTTGCCAAAAGTATGTAAAAGTTGTAGAATATTAGCATGGAACAATAAAAAATTATAGATACGACGGAGACGTATCACATAGACAAACAGAGTATGACTAGTATTCCTCTACTTGACTAGCTCATTAATCAAAGATGGTTAAGTTTCCTAACCATAGACATGAGTTGTCATTTGATTAACGGGATCACATCATTAGTGAATGATGTGATTGACAAGACCCATCCATTAGCTTAGCACGATGATCGTTTAGTTTGTTGCTATTGCTTTCTTCATGACTTATACATGTTCATGTGGCTATGGGATTATGCAACTCCCGAATAACGAAGGAACACCTATGACCATGATTATAAAGATGCTCTAGCGGTGTCACCGATGGTGTTTATTGAGTTGGCATAGATCGAGATTAGGATTTGTCACTCCGATTGTCAGAGAGGTATCTCTGGGCCCTCTCGGTAATGCACATCACTATAAGCCTTGCAAGCAATGTGACTAATGAGTTAGTTACGGGATGATGCATTACAGAATGAGTAAAGAGACTTGTCGGTAACGAGATTGAACTAGGTATTGAGATACCGACAATTGAATCTCGAGCAAGTAACATACTAATGACAAAGGGAACAACGTATGTTGTTATGCGGTTTGACCGATAAAGATCTTCGTAGAATATGTGGGAACCAATATGAGCAGCCAGGTTCCGCTATTGGTTATTGACCGGAGATGATTCTCAGTCATGTCTACATAGTTCTCGAACCCGTAGGGTCCGCACGCTTAACGTTCGATGACGATTAGTATTATGAGTTTATGTGTTTTGATGTACCGAAGGTAGTTCGGAGTCCCGGATGTGATCACGGACATGACCAGGAGTCTCGAAATGGTTGAGACATAAAGATTGATATATTGGACCATGTTATTTGGACACCGAAAGTGTTCTGGGAGGTTTCAGATAAAACCGGAGTGTCAGAGACTTACCGGACCCCCCCCCCCGGGGAAGTTATGGGCCCTTAGTGGGCTTTAGGGGAGAGAGAGGGCAGCAGCCAGGAGGTGCCCCCCCAAGGGAGTCCGAATTGGACTAGGGGAGGGGGGCGCAGCCCCTTCCCTCTCCCTCCCCCTCTCCTTCCTTCTCCTCCTAGTTGGACTAGGAAAGGAGGAATCCTACTACTACTAGGAGGAGGATTCCTCCCCCCCTTGGCGCGCCTATGAGGGCCGGCTGGCCTCCCCCTCCCTCCTTTATATACGCGGGGAGGGGGGGCACCCTAGGACACATCAAAGTTGATCTTAGCCGTGTGCGGTGCCCCCCTCCACATATTTCCACCTCGGTCATATTGTTGTAGTGCTTAGGCGAAGCCCTGCGTCGGTAACTTCATCAACACCATCACCACACCGTCGTGCTGACGGAACTCTCGCTCGGCCTTAGCTGGATCAAGAGTTTGAGGGACGTCATCGAGCTGAACGTGTGCAGATCACGGAGGTGCCGTGCGTTCGGTACTTGATCGGTTGGATCGCGAAGACGTTCCACTACATCAACCGCGTTACTTAACGCTTCCACTTTTGGTCTACAAGGGTACGTGGACGCACTCTCCCGCTCGTTGCTAGGCATCACATAGATAGATCTTGCGTGATCGTAGGTAAATTTTTTGAAATACTGCGTTCCCCAACACTTCCATGGTAACGATGATGGTGGGAGTGATGTCGGGGACACAACATTGGTTGCGATAGTCGACTCTTCTTCGGCATGTCCGCAGGACTACCTCAATTTGTTTGTTGCTATGAAGTCGAAGTTGCGGTGCCGGGGTCCACGTGGTGTACGGTGATGGGCAACGGGTGGTTCATTCGATGATCTTCCGCGGCGCCAGCCGTGTGTAATTCTCCTTCTTAGTTCTTCTCAAAGTCGGAGCTGCACTGTCTGGTCATAGGAGGCTAAATTCTGCCGCAGATCTTTATATAGCTCCTCACAAGCTCTGGAATGTGGGTTGGGTCGATGATTACCTACGGCGAAGTCGGAGTCGTTTTCTCAGAGTTTAGGGATGGCGATGACGCCTTCTAGGGGAGGAGTGATGACGATGCCCCTTGCGGGTTGTCTCGGCGAGGCCCTACTTGGAGTGGGGTGCCTGGAGTATAATCTGTGTGCCACTCGGCGGTTTGTGCTGGTTGTCGCCTGGGTTCCCATAATTAACTAGGAAATTCTCTTCTGCTTAATTAATGTATGAGGCAAATCTTTTGCCTCCGTTTTAAAAAAAAATCTGCTATTACAAGATGATGAATGATACTAGGTCCCTACTGCAACCAAGAAGCGGTGATGCAGGTTGTTAGATTAGAATGAACTTTTAGACCAATATGTCAAGCATCTCAGTTTATGATGTTTGAATTGACTTATAGAAACTGAATGGTCATAAATAAAATGAACTTATCTAAACAATGTTGTCCATTTGAACATCAAATCATATGTACACTTGATTGTCAATATTTTTTAGATTCTATTTGGAATTAATCATAGACATAATATTTGTGAAATTCTTGTTGAATGCACTAGCTTTGATATTATTTTCCCCTAGAATATCATATATTTTTCTCTATTTATGGATAGTTCCACCTTGTCAAAAAAAATTAACATTTGTTTATGAATTTCCCAATTGTTTTTGAAAAAATTCAATTCAAAATTCAATTATTGTTACATCAGTTTGTTATTTAAAAAAAATATTGGTAGTAGCGAAGGTGCTAGATTGTTTGAATGTCCAATTGTACTCTTATAACCTTGAACTAGAGACGACACGTAAATGGTCAAACTAGTGTCGACAACGATCAAAATTCACAAGCTATAATCGGCTGCAGACCAAAAAAATCCGGCTTATATATTCCTACATCACATTGCAAATGGCCTTCTCAGAAATAATAATGATAGGATGAAGATATGTATGTCAACACGCCTTGTTTTGATTGTGTCAACTACTAGGAATGTGCCCGCATGAAGCTAGAATATTCTGTCTTGGTTTGTCCTTGGTGGCTTGCTAAGTGGTTGGACTGTGCCCTCCAGCTGAACTACAGGAGTTTTTTTGTGAGAGTAGGCAGACATCACAACATTTTTTTTTGTAGAAAGCAATACAACACAACTGGGCACATTATCCATCATATGTGAGATAGCAATTGTGGTAGGGAGTGTGTTGTGACCTGTTTTTAACATGATAGAAAATATCGAGGTTTTTCAACTTCGTTCTATGGATCATCACCATCCGATCTCATCTCTGGGGCCGAAAATGTGCTTGGAGTGCTAAGATTTGGCACTCAGAATACTATTTGGCCGACTACGCCTCCAAGATGATCTCAGATGTAAGCCTGCATAGAGATGGATCCTCGTTGCTCATCTTACCCCTCTTTTTTTCCGAGTATCTCACGACTCGTTCGACAGCACATCAGGGAAACACAACCAACCACATACAAATTTAAACAATGCGTCATTACCTAGATGGCAAGCTTCTATTCAGTTTACTAAACGACAATCTTTAGCGAAATCGTTCAACTTACATATACCCTAATACGTAATACTAACATTAGATCTTCGCCAGCTGTACTACAAGTGGCTTCAATATTATTGACACCATTAGTAGCTCATTCCTTGGTTTGTTCCAGTTGTAGTGCACGGTAATGAATACATAAGAGAAAATGAAGTATCACATCGACAATCTCACGGCCCTGCTCAAATTTCGTTTTCACCATTACAATTCGTCGTGACGAGTTGCAACTCTTTTATTATTTTTGTTTTTTCAGGGAAAGTGAAAAGGAGTTTGCATTCCACACGGTAACTGTCGGCCGGTTCGCACTTGCGTGTTGCCATAGCCCTCATACAATTTAGCTTTAATTAATGTCTCAGCTAACTACTAATGATCAGACGTGACAAATGAACAGGTCAAAGAGACGACGCAACTAAAGTGTACCATGATGCTTCCTGGAGCGTACGTAAGTATACGTCTCATTTCTCACCTGCTAAAAGGCTAAATTTTTGTTCATGCTACCAAGGGATTATTAGTTGACGACTTGAGCGCTAGTCATTCATCCCTAGCTGGGTTCTTGGGATATTTTGATTCTCGGCTTAGGGCGCGTCGGCGCCTTCATAGCAAATAATTGATGAAGGGCTATATATGGTTGGCACATATCATCATCCGGAGGGAGTGGTCTTACTTGACGCCTGCGTGGCCTCAAAGAAAGTGGAAATTAACGTACGTGACGTCTTCATTAAAGCATGATGAAAGTACGGAGTTGAAGAAGACGAAGCACACATGAAACATTCTTCATTAACGTATGTGTGTCTGAACGACCGGAAAAACAGGCGTCCCATCTGCCACTGGAACATACAAAACTGAGGTTGGGGTGCATGTTTTTTGATGGAACGTGTGGAAACAGTGAATACAAGGGGATTATTGGCCCTCATATTGACGTTATCAATCATATGTGAGATAGTAATTGTGCCAGGGAGTGTGTTGACACCAGTTTATGGCACGACAGAAAATGTAATTAAGATGGCCTAAACTGAAAAGGTGCCCAATATGAAAAAACTCTGTATGATCAAAATGAACAACTTTGATGTTCGAGTCATCGCCATGCGATCTCATCTCGGGGACCGAAGATATGCTCGGAGTGCTGAGATTTGTCATTCAGAGTACTGTTTGGCCGATTACGCCTCCAAAACGACCTCAGATGTAAATCTGCATAGAGATGGATCCTGGTTGCTCATCTCACCACCCTTTCGACACCACATAAGTGAAACCATCATCTTGCAACCAACCACATACAAATTTAAACAACGCATCATTACCTAGATGGCAAGCTGCTATGGAGTTTACTAAACGACAATCTCTAGCGAAATCGTTCAAGTTACATAAACTATAATAAGTAATACTGACATTTTGATCTTCGCTAGTAGTACTTTTTTGCGACGATCTTCGCTAGCAGTACTACAAGTGGCTTCAACATTATTGACACCATTAGTCGCTCATTCCTTGGTTTGTTCTAGTTCTAGTCCACGGTAATGAATACGTAAGAGAAAATGAAGTATCACATCTACAATCTCACACGGTCCGACTCAAAATTCATTTTCAGCATTAAAATTCGTCGTGGCGAGTTGCAACGCTTTTATTCTTCTTCTATTTTGCGGGAAAGTGCAAAAGAGTTTGCATTCCATACGCTAACTGTTCGGCCGGTTCGCATGCGCGCGTTGCCATAGCCCTCAAACAATTTAGCTTTAACGTCTGAGCTAGCTAAAAACTAGCTAATGATCAGACGTGACAAATGAACGGGTCAAGGAGATGACGCAATTAAAGTGTACTATGACTCTTCCTGGAGCGTACCTAAGTATACGTCTCACCTGCTAAAAGGCTAAAAAAAATTAATGCTACCAAGGGATTATTAGTTGGAGTACGCCCGGGTGGCCTCAAAGAAGACGAAGCACACATGAAACGTTCTTCATTAACGTACGTGACGTCTCAACGGGTGGCAAAACAGGCGTCCCCATCTGCCACTGGTACGGCGGATCATATCGTACATACAAAACTGCAGGAAAGAAAGAAACACGGAGCTGGCTACATCAATCAGCTGCTCGATCTAGCTATTACGAAATAGCTAGCTCCAGCTTATGCATATGGCCGCTTCATGTAGTGAATAGCTAGCTGTTTGTTACTATTTGTGTATGATATCATTACGGACGCCCTTTGATTAGTTTTCGGTGCCACTGGGTGGGACGAGTACACAGTCAACAAATTCAATGACGATCGGTGGCAACAACCCGGTGTAGTAACGTTCCAACGAAGCCAAGATAATGATTGTTAATTTTAAGCACATGCCAACATATATGTGCATATATTCTCGGACAAGCTAGGTCGTACGTCGAGTGTCCACCTATATAAGTAGATAGCTTCCTGCTAGAGGTATATCAACATAAGGCATTCTCCACCGATCAACAACTTCTCACACTTCTCTCTTCCTATATCCACCAATCGAGGTAGATAGCTTCATCTTAGTCAAGCAAGCAAGCAAGCTAGCTAGCTTCGAAGAAATAGAAATGGCAGCTGTTGCTGCAAAGCGGCAGGTTTTGGTGGCCTGTGCCTTGCTGGTCCTCGCTGTGGGGTGCCAGGCCAGCCCTTTCTGGCCACTGGAGATCGGCTACTACCACGACAAGTGTCCCCAGGCGGAGGCCGTCGTCAAGGGCATCATGGAGAAGGCCATCTCCCAGAACCCCGGCAATGGCGCCGCCATGATCCGCATGCTCTTCCACGACTGTTTCGTCGAGGTACTTACTGCAAGAAACGATTTTGCAAACATATAGTATATACAGCCGATTAGCCAGACTTGATTAATTAATCTCGTTGAGTTGATGATTATTAGGGCTGTGATGCTTCCGTCCTCCTGGACCCGACCCCATTCAGCCCCACGCCGGAGAAGCTCAGCCCGCCGAACGACCCTACCCTGCGCGGCTTCGAGCTGATTGACGCCATCAAGGACGCCCTGGAGGCGGCCTGCCCGGGCATCGTCTCCTGTGCAGACATCGTCGCCTTCACGGCCCGTGACGCGTCCTGCATCCTCAGCAGGGGCAAGGTAAACTTCGAGATGCCGTCCGGCCGCCGCGACGGCACCTTCTCCAATGCCTCCGAGCCGCTCAAGTTCCTGGCGCCGCCGACGTCCAACCTCAGCGACCTCGTCGCTAGCTTCGTCATCAAGGGCCTCAACGCGGAGGACCTGGTCGTCCTCTCAGGCGCGCACACCATCGGTCATTCCCACTGCTCATCCTTCGTCTCCGACCGCCTCAACACCCCCTCCGATATCAACGGCGGCCTCGCTGCATTCCTGAGGGGGCAGTGCCCGGCCGACGCGACGCCGGGCGGCAATGACCCGACGGTGATGCAGGACGTGGTGACGCCCAACAAGCTGGACAGGCAGTACTACAAGAACGTGCTGTCGCACACGGTGCTCTTCACCTCCGACGCGGCGCTCATGACGTCGGCGGCGACGGCAAGAATGGTGAAGGAGAACGCCAAAATCCCGGGGTGGTGGGAGGACAGGTTCGAGAAGGCCATGGTGAAGATGGCCGGTATCGAGGTCAAGACCGGCTACCAGGGCCAGATCAGGAAGAACTGCCGCGCAATCAACCACTACTAATGAGTGGAGTACGTACGCAGTGCAGCAGCTGCGCACGTACGTGCATGCATGGTAAAATTTGGTATTTGTTTGCTTCAATTTGGTGATTCTTTCACTGCGTGTCTTTTTTTCTTCTTTGGTTATTCCTTGGTTCAATTCTAGCCAAGCTACGGAATTGTTCGTGTATATGGGGTTGTGCATGTCTAATTGCGAATCAGTGTTCTTTGTTGAAAGAATAAAAGTGATGCACACAACATGTTATTGATGAACAGAAAAATATCTAGGATACTTCCAAAATCCTACTCCTGAATTACCTCAGCTGGTGCATAAAACATGAAGAATGTTGCCATCAACGATGACCGGAAAAGGAACTGGTTCCGTTATGATTTTCCATGTAACAACACTAGGAACGAATAAAGGGACTATACATCTATGCAATCATAAATCTGAATTTATCAATAGGCTGCGGGCGTCTGCGTTAGTCTGCGTTAATTAAAGAGAGCGAGTCAGCGAGATGGGGGCATTCTCTGACCTATATTTTTTAAACTAGTGGACTGATATGTCAAACAACTAAAAAATAATTCCAGGATCTTTTTAGATTTTTTTGTGCGGGGAGTAAGGGAGTTTTATACCATAGCTATAGGGTTATAATCTGCTAATACAAGATGATGAATGAAACCAGGTCCCTGCGGCAACCAAGAAGCCATGCTACATGCCGTTAGATTTGAATGAACTTTTAGACGAATATATATGTCAAGCATCTCGGATTATGGTGTTTGAATTGACTTATAGAAACTGAATAGTCATAAATAATATGAACTTATATTTGAACAATGTTGTCCGTTTGAACTTCAGTTCGTATGCACACTTGATTGTCAATATTTTTTAGATTCTACTTGGAAATAATAGACTTAATATTTGTCAGATTCTTGTTGAATGCACTTGCTTTGATATTATTTACCCCTAGAATATCATATTTTTGTCTCTATTTTTGGATACTTCCGCCTTCAAACTAACGTTTGTTTGTGAATTTCCCAATTGTTTTTGAAAAAAATGTAATTCCAATTATAATTATTGTTACATTACTTTTTTTTTGAAATTATTGGTAGTACCGAAGGTGCTACAATGTTTGAATGTCCAAACTAGAGATGACACGCAAATGGTCAAACTAGTGTCGACAACGATCAAAAGTCACAAGCTAGAATCCGCTGCAGAATAAAAAAAATCCGGCTTATATATTTCTAACATCACATTGCGAATGGCCATCTCTGAAATAATAATGATACAATGAAGATACATATGTCAACACGCCTTGTTTTGATTTTGTCAACCACTTATTCAAATTCAGAATGTGCACTCAGAACAAAACAAAAGGTTTTCTAAGCGGAAAGGAAGGTTGAATATTCTGTCTTGTTTTGTCCTTGGTGGCTAGCTAAGTTGGTTGGACCGTGCCCTCCAGCTGAGCTACAAAAGTTTTTTATGAGAGTAGGCAGACAACACAACTTTTTTTATAGAAAGAGGTACAATGAATATAACGGGATTGCTCGCCCTCATACTGACACTATCAGTCATATGTGAGATAGAAATTGTGCCAGGGGTGTGTTGACAACCAGTTTTTGACATGATAGAAAACATAATCAAGATGGCCTCAACTGAATAATTGTTCAACATGAAAAAACTCCGTATGATCAAAATGAACAGCTTTGTTCTTTGGATCATCAACATCCGATCTCATCTCTGGGGCCGAAGATGTGCTCGGAATGCTGAGATTTGGCATTCAAAATATTGTTTGGCCGATTAAGCCTCCAAGATGACCTCAGATGTAAATCTGCATAGAGATGGACCTCGTTGCTAATCTCACCACTCTTTCGACACCATGTCAGTGAAACCATCATGTTGCAACCAACCACATACAAATTTAAACAATGCATCATTACCTGGATGGCAAGCTGCTATGGAGTTTACTAAACGACAATCCCTAGCGAAATCATTCAAGTTACATATACTATAATAAGTAATACCGACATTTGGATCTTCGCTAGCAGTACATGTCAGTACCCCGATTCCAAGTCACATCGATCTAGCCGGTAACACCTCATATCACTTTGTGGCCTCACGCACGGTATTCCCACGGGTGTCGCCTTACCATGGCCCGGGACCGTTTGCCTCTTTTGGCTCACGTATATGATAGTGTCGCTAGCATCCATATGACAGAGAACCCGGGCCGACAATGGCTAGTCGTGAACCCAAAGCGGCACTAACCCATGGAGACAGGCATACATGAATCAACTTCGAGCATGTCGGTCAGCAGCGTGCGAATCCGGGCTGTAGCACTGGGCTAACAGGACTCCGGTAACCCGGGCTGTAGCAGGCTAGGCAGGACTCCGGATGTCACCGCGTGACATTTCCCCGAAGGGACAAACACAGGAAAGAAGTGAAACACATGCCGGCCATTCAAGTGTTCTACAGCATTAGTGCTGGGCTAGCAGGACTCCGGTGAACCGGGCTGTAGCGGACTACTATGGCTCAAGGAAGCACTAGACTACATCCATAGCACTCACGCTTATCTTGCGTATTTTAGAGTATCCACTTTCACTTGTCTATGAACCGTTATAGGCAACCCAGAAGTCCATTACCGCGGACACGGCTATTCGAATAGATCATTTATAACCCTGCAGGGGTGTACTTCTTCACACACGCTCTCGCCACTTACCACCATGTACACGTCGTGTACCTCGGCAACCTTCAAGCGGAAGCCTGGCGAGGGAGTTGGCCACAACCTGACTAACCACACAAGTCTCTAGTCCAGGTTTATCGCCTATTCGGGTTCCATCCGCGAGGAGATCCGGCCGGAGTTTCGCTCACAGCCCCAAACGATGTGTGCAGGATTCCCGAGACACCAAACGGGCGCCCGATACACCGTGCCACGTGCCTACCGCAACACAGCCCACCCCTCAGGTCAGCGCTGCGTACGGCCCCCAGCATACTACAAACACCAGAAACTACTTGCAACTCCTGGACAGAGGACTAGGGCATTTAATAAGTCGAGAGGGTCCATAGGTTTCGGGACCAATGCATGGTAGTAACTGTTTCATGGATCACAAGCACAGAACTCAGTTCCTGAGGACGGCTTCAATGAGACAACCCACCATGTACCCCTACATGGCCTCCCACCGCTACTTTTACCAAATCGTGTTCACACACTTAGCTCACACACAATAGGACATGTTCATCACCATTCCAATTCATTCCCGATGAATCAAACCTGACTCAACTCTAAGCAGTAGCAGGCATGACAAACAAGCATGAATGAGTAGGCACATCAGGGCTCAAACAACTCCTACTCATACTAGTGGGTTTCATCTATTTACTGTGGCAATGACAGGTCATGCAGAGGAAAAGGGGTTCAGCTACCGCAGCATATAACAGTTGAATCGATGTTGTCCTAATGCAGTAAAAGAGAGCAGGAGCGAGAGAGTGGGATTGTATCTGAATGAACAAGGGGGTTTTGCTTGCCTGGCACTTCTGACGATAATATAACTCTTCATCGGTGTCATCGAACTCATTGTCGAAACACGTCTACCGAGAGGGAACAACCACCGGCAAACACAAAGAACCATCATTCACTGCAATGCACAATCAAATGAATGACATGTCATGTTAAGGAACTGAATTGACCTAATGCAGCAGTAAGCCAAGTTAATTGAAGTGGAATTCAACCAAGGTTAAACTCCAACTCCAAATGCTAGTTCATAAATTGCCCTAATCATGACTCATCCTATTCAGTGAGGTTAACTTGTTCAATCATGCATGTAAGTTCCATAAACAGATTCTTCATATTTTTCTGATCAATTTTCATATATAATTTGTTTGATTTGGAGTTACGGTTGAATTACTATGAATTTTTGGAGTTAGCATTATTTTCTGAAATTTCCTGAATAAGAATAAATCCAGAAAATAATTAACCGCATCAGCACTGCGTCACTGTGACGTCAGCGGTCAACGGGTCAGCCCAAGTCAAACTGACCAGTGGGTCCAGTCAACAGCCATGTCAGCAAAGTCAACCTAACATGTGGGCCCGGTGGTTTAGTCTAAGTTAAACAGGGAATAAATCATGGGGTTAATTAGCGCGTGGGGCCCATCCGTCAGTGGCACAGTGATTAGCTAATGGCGTCATTAGTGTTAACTAAGTGTGCCACGTCGGCACGCCGGAGTCCCACTGGCGGCGACCAAATCTACGGCGGAAGCTCGCCGGGGCTGCGCTATAGGCGGCGTATGGACGCGCGAAGGCCACCAGAAGGTAGCCCGAGCACGCCCGCATCTAGCTAGCAGCATGGGAGGCCGCGTGGTCGCCAGAATCGACGACGGCGAGCGCATCCGCGGTGGCCGGAGTTCGGACGAGGAAGGGGTCGACGCTACGGTGCACTAGAGGAGAAACCGAAGGGTGCTGCGGGCTCCTGGGAGTGCAGCGAACATGGTGACGCGCTCAGGCGCAAGCGGGGGTGGCCCTAGCCACGGCGGTGAGGGACTACGGCGGCGATGAGCTCTCGGGTCCGGTGGTTAGTGCGGCTACGGCACGCAAACGAGGAAGAGAGGAGAGGGGAAGCGACGAGGTGCTCACAACGAGGCCGTCGGGGTGCTCAACAGGCTCAGGGGAGGTCCGGTGCAGGCGGAACAGCGGTGACGATCTCGGCGGACCGAGGTTGAAGAAGACGGCGTGGTCGGCGTTTGGGGGCGTCCGGGCTTGCGCTTGTTGAGGGGGAAGCTTCACGGCATAGAAGCGGACAGCGGGGATAGCACGGAGAGGCAAGGGAGAGGCGATGGCCGCGGTTGTGCTCGTCGGCGGCGACGATAGCGCTCGGTGGTTGCGTGCGAAGGAGCCAGAGGAGGGGAGGAGCTCGGGGAGAGGCTTAGAGGGCCTGGGGGCGCGTGGCGGCTCCAGGGCGACGTCGGGGAGGCGGCAGCAAGCAGGAGGTGGCCAGGCGCGTCGTCGGCGCTCGCCACCGCGCTACTTCGTGCGCTGTCAAGGGGAGGAAGACAAGTGTGCCCCTGGTGGGCTGGGCCAGTTGGCTGGGCTGCCAGTTGGGCCGGCCAGGTGGGCTGCCGGTGAGGTTACTCTCTCTCTCTCTCTCTCTCTCTCTCTCTTAATTTAGTTTCTGTTTTCTATTTTTTTCCTCTGTTCTGATTTAGTTTAGCAACTAAATCATTTTAAAAAATTCTGCAGGTTATTATATGGCTTGCTGAAATATATACAAAGCCACTCACAAACTTCCAGAATTATTGGAGTTATATTTAATATATATTAAATATAAATCCAAAGCAAATAGTTATTGGATTAGTTCAAATGGCCAAAATAAATATTTCTGTGACTCCAAAATTATTGGTTTGAATTTTACCTCTTACCAATATTTCTATAGAATAACAGGAACATTTTCTTGGACTTATTTGAAGCAATTTTTATCTTGGTCATTTTTAGAAATGTTCTCTGAGGCTTTCACATGTCCCCATTTCCAGTTTCTTGAAATTAACAGGATGCATGATGCTCACTGATGCAACTATCTGCAAACAATTCTAGGGCTGTGACAACTCACCCCCACTAAACAAGAATCTCGTCCCGAGATTCAAGACGTGAGGTAAGAAGACAGAGGGGCACAAGCTAACACGGTCTTCACGATCCAGGTTGCACTTCATAGGAACATTGACACGATCACCATCTTTGTCTCGATGTCTTGCTCTGAGAACTCCATCCAACACGATAACGGGAAGAAAAGAAACTCTCGAAGAATCGATCTTCTCGAAGATCGAGCAACTGACGATCAACTCACAGAACGAGACATAGCGGCATCTGTCGAGATGAGACACGATACACACATCAAGAATGATGGAAATGAGCATATGACAAGGTTTAAATAAGTAGCGGAATTCCCACACCTAGGAGGGTGGTGAACGGGGTCAACGTAGCGAGGAGTTGGGTTGCCATGATACCACAACGAGACACCTTAAGGAAGGTGACTCGCAGAAATATTCCCTTAAGTGGAAAAAGAATTACTTTTGATCCATAGATCATTGAAAATCTTCATACTAGATTAAGGCAATTTACAATTGATCGTTTGAAATAGCTCGAAGAAATGGCATACTCGGACTAGGATGGATGATGTGGACTACCTTGTTGAAGACAACGCAAGGGATGGTTTTGCTTGCGCGTGCTCTCAAGAACTTGAGCATTTCCATATTCATCAAGGTTCTACCAACAACCGTGTCGAGGATCCTGGCAACACATCTTACTACCTTAACAAATAGTGATGGACAATGCAGATGCATAAAAGACACCCCTTTCTCAGATTTCACCTTAGCGAGGCCAAGGGAACGAAATCTGGATGATCGACCAAGAGACATTTAGCACCCCGCTTCTAATGTTCTCCTTGATGTGCTAGCGCAACCCATTTATAGATATGGCTTGATAACTAGAACATCAAGTAAAAGGTCGGACTTCGGAAGCTCAAGAATCCATCAGGAATAACTACGGAGGTAGATCCTGCGAGATCCTTATGGGGAGGTTACCAACTTCTTCAACCAAGATATTGCAATAATAGGCCTTCCGGCTAGGTGGGTTGGCCACGACATCCACGTTACCGGGTTACCGAGAGACCAATATTATAATTCTTGGAACACGTTCCAACCATCATATCTGCCTGAGATTCAGATCTGGTTGGTGTCAGGATATTCCAGACTCATCAGGTCTAGAAAGAAAAATGAAGGTTTGCAACGCAATACGACGAGATGAGGTTGCGAGATTCTCGGGAATGAGCTACGATAGCAAGCTCCAAAACATGAGTTGGTTCAGCTACAAATCTATGAACACGCTATCCAAGACAAGCATGACCATGTGGTAGTCTTATAATAAAACACTACCGAGTTCAGGTGGGGAACCATCATCGAGGATATCAAAGTCCTTGTGCACTTATCGATGAACTTCTTATCCTTGAGCAAGTTAATCAGTGGCTTGGTGTGCTAGGAACACATATAGAATGGAGGCGGCCAACCTATCAAACCATAGAGCACTTCGCATGTGCATGACTAACTTGGGATGATTCCAGAGGAGGCAAAAACAAACTTTCTCGAATTCACGGCGGCAACTTACATCTAATGCACGTGAATCAAAGGAAGCCACTCCTTTTATCCCAACATAGGCTTCATGAACGGAACACGAAGATAATGCTTACAAAAGTTTCGAATACTAGCTTGATGTTCAACATGAGTCATGGAGGAGACAAAATGCTGCTGATGGGCTCAACAGCAACTCATCAGAATTTCCATATCACTGGACTTCCACCATCATGTGAACACGGTGATAGCATTGGTCAGACCAAAGGATGTAATGGTGTATGCTCGAGGGGTCAACCACGAGTAAGACAACATTACGAACATCGTTGGTTCTGATTTGACTTGACAATAGCCCATGCTCAAGTCAAAGTTTTGACAAGGCAATAGATCCAACAACTGATCACGAGGACCAATCGACGGAGATATCATCTTTCTTCAACACACACACACACACAAAAAAAAAGATATCCCTTATCATGAACTAAGTCAGACAAGCTTTTATCTCCCAACTCTCCAAGTTGTTGTTTGGCTTAACCAACTAGCTCAGGGGTATCCCACACAGACTCTTGGAGAATGGGTGGTTTGGAGGAAACCCAACATGATCACGAACTCAACATAGCGGTCAGGTGACAACCTGGTAATACTTCCGAGAAGATATTCGGAACATCACGAACCACCGATATGTTACTAAGCTCGAGAACAATCTTGCTTTTCAGAGCAACACGAGATGATCAACTAAGCAAGGGATTGAATAATCCTAACTCATTGATCGAAGTGTGCACCAGAAATAAGGACTAGGTAGCACGGTCAATCTTAGGATGATGATTTAATAACCAACACGCTAAGAATGAGAATATTGTCCATTTACTACCAAGCAACGAGTTGCTCGAAGCATTGATTTCACACATCACGGTTCACTTGTCGGTATTCCGGTTGAAATAACACGGAACCGAGGAGCGGATAATGATGGCGAGAAGTATCACTTCGTCAAGAATTCATAAGAGGTGGTGCAACTCTCATGGCAATCCTGACATAAAGGGGGTAATACTCCGAGGTAGAGCAGAACAAAAGTTGGATTGGCATTTTGATCTGTGGAATACAACTACTTTGACCAGTCCAAGAAATGGATGAGGTGCTGGAGTTTGTTTCTCCTAGTCATTCTGTAATAGAATAGCTTAACGGACCACACGAATGATAAGCATCGATAACACGGATGCACAATTACTCCTGACTATCAATTGATAGATGATAGTCGGAATACAAATGAAGAGGGACAACTTAAGGGGACATATATCTTTCTGAATTGTGGATTCATGGGTTAGTATGTCAAACGAGTTCAACAAATTTCTTCCGGATAACCCATGCAGAATGATAGAACTGGCAGAGTCACAATATGAATGGAGTACTCCTCAAGAGCACCCTGGTTGTGATCTTTTGGTTCAAAGAACATCTGCCTTAATGGTTCATGGTATTTGGAAGAAGGAAATACCACGGACCTCGAGGACTATCGCAAAGGTTACTAATATCCTAAAGGTACGAGCAACACTATCGACACGAGGTAAGTAGAGTGAATCTTGGGTCAAGAACCCAAGAGTAGAATACCTACTACTAAATGGCATCGCGAGATGCTTTCGAGAATGGTGGCCAGAATCATCACACCGGGAACACAAAACATGGCTAGATTACTAGGTGACTCCCTAAAACACCTAGGGTCATAATAATAGCTCCAACATATATGTCGAGGCAACAGAGTACCTCAACAGACCGATTAGTGTGATTAATCTGGCCCAAATGGACATCAGGAACATGGAGGGATGATTGCAAGTGCATCAAATTATCTAGAAACCTGGGATGACTCGGACAGCATAACGGCAGTAAATGCTCAAAAATATTTGAGACATCCTGCAAAATAGTGGCATGACCACTCAACATCACAATATCAAGGTTCTGAGGCCAGCTATGAGCATACGGAAGTAATAGGAACTGAATTGAGACTTGAATCCAACAATCCTATAAGTCTACGGATTAGTAACACGTCATCCTGATAGATAGATGAGAAGGCCTAGTTCTTAATCCCCATAGAAAGGAAGAGGATGACTCAGATCAGAGGGCATGAGGTATAAGGAGTGAAAAGAGCCTTACGTTCCCTTCCACAATCAATTCCCTTACATAACTAAAGCATTTCTAGACACAACTTCGACCAGTTTGGCTTGATAATCCTACAGGCAGTCAGGCTTTGATACCAACGCTGTCAGTACCCCGATTCCAAGTCACATCGATCTAGCCGGTAACACCTCATATCACTTTGCGGCCTCACGCACGGTATTCTCACGGGTGTCGCCTTACCATGGCCCGGGACCGTTTGCGTCTTTTGGCTCACGTATATGATAGTGTCGCTAGCATCCATATGACAGAGAACCCGGGCCGACATGGCTAGTCGTGAACCCAAAGCGGCACTAACCCATGGAGACAGGCATACATGAATCAACTTCGAGCATGTCGGTCAGCAGCGTGCGAATCCGGGATGTAGCACTGGGCTAACAGGACTCCGGTAACCCGGGCTGTAGCAGGCTAGGCAGGACTCCGGATGTCACCGCGTGACATTTCCCCGAAGGGACAAACACAGGAAAGAAGTGAAACACATGCCGGCCATTCAAGTGTTCTAGAGCATTAGTGCTGGGCTAGCAGGACTCCGGTGAACCGGGCTGTAGCGGACTACTATGGCTCAAGGAAGCACTAGACTACATCTCCCCATAAGAGAGGCTGCCAAGGATAAACAACTAGATTGTCGGATCCCATACATACCAAGCATTTCAATCATACACACAATATGCTCGATATGTGTAAATATAACATGGCATCACAACATAACTCTACGACTCAAGGTATTTATACATTAGGCTCCGAGGAGTGAGATATTACAAACATGGGTCTCATGACCCAACATTCACAGCATACAAGCAACAAGCATAAGCGGAAGCTTAACATGTCTGAGTACAAACATCTACAAATGAAAAAGGCTGAGAAGCCTGACTATCTACCAGATCCTGCCGAGGCCACAAGATCGTAGCTGAGGTATCAAGCTAAACGTCGAAGTCCACACGGAACTACTAGCGAGTCTGACATCTCTCTGCAAAACATAAAATAAGCAAACGTGAGTACAAATGTACCCAGCAACACTTACATCAGAACTATCTACATATGCATCAGTATCAAAAAAGGGGTGGTGGAGTTTAACTGCAGTAAGCCAGCTTTGACTCGGTGGCTATCCTGAACTACGACTGCAAGTAACTCTTTTGAGGTGGCGCACACGAGTCCACATATTCACCATATCAATACACCACTATGGATCCGCTCCCGTCTCCTGACGAGAAGGCCATCCATAGCACTCACGCTTATCTTGCGTATTTTAGAGTATACACTTTCACTTGTCTATGAACGGTTATAGGCAACCCAGAAGTCCATTACCGCGGACACGGCTATTCGAATAGATCATTTATAACCCTGGAGGGGTGTACTTCTTCACACACACTCTCGCCACTTACCACCATGTACACGTCGTGTACCTCGGCAACCTTCAAGCGGAAGCCTGACGAGGGAGTTGGCCACGACCTGACTAACCACACAAGTCTCTAGTCTAGGTTTATCGCCTATTCGGGTTCCATCCGCGAGGAGATCCGGCCGGAGTTTCGCTCACAGCCCCAAACGATGTGTGCAGGGTTCCCGAGACACCAAACGGGCGCCCGGTACACCATGCCACGTGCCTACCGCAACACAGCCCACCCCTCAGGTCAGCGCTGCGTACGGCCCCCAACATACTACAAACACCAGAAACTACTTGCAACTCCTGGACAGAGGACAAGGGCAGTTAATAAGTCGAGAGGGTCCATTGGTTTCGGGCCCAATGCATGGTAGTAACTGTTTCATGGATCAAAAACACAGAACTCAGTTCCTGAGGACGGCTTCAATGAGACAACCCACCATGTACTCCTACATGGCCTCCCACCGCTACCTTTACCAAATCGTGTTCACACACTTAGCTCACACACAATAGGACATGTTCATCACCATTCCAATTCATTCCCGATGAATCAGACCTGACTCAACTCTAAGCAGTAGCAGGCATGACAAACAAGCATGAATGAGTAGGCACATCAGGGCTCAAACAACTCCTACTCATACTAGTGGGTTTCATCTATTTACTGTGGCAATGACAGGTCATGCAGAGGAAAAGGGGTTCAGCTACCGCAGCATATAACAGTTGAATCGATGTTGTCCTAATGCAGTAAAAGAGAGCAGGAGCAAGAGAGTGGGATTGTATCGAAATGAAAAAGGGGGTTTTGCTTGCCTGGCACTTCTGAAGATAATATAACTCTTCATCGGTGTCATCGAACTCATCGTCGAAACACGTCTACCGAGAGGGAACAACCACCGGCAAACACAAAGAACCAACATTCACTGCAATGCACAATCAAATGAATGACATGTCATGTTAAGGAACTGAATTGACCTAATGCAGCAGTAAGCCAAGTTAATTGAAGTGGAATTCAAACAAGGTTAATCTCCAACTCCAAATGCTAGTTCATAAATTGCCCTAATCATGATTCATCCTATTCAGTGAGGTTAACTTGTTCAATCATGCATGTAAGTGCCATAAACAGATTCTTCATATTTTTCTGATCAATTTTCATATATAATTTGTTTGATTTTGAGTTACGGTTGAATTACTATGAATTTTTGAAGTTAGTATTATTTTCTGAAATTTCCTGAATAAGAATAAATCCAGAAAATAATTAACCGCATCAGCACTGCGTCACTGTGACGTCAGCGGTCAACGGGTCAGCCTAGGTCAAACTGACCAGTGGGTCCAGTCAACAGCCATGTCAGCAAAGTCAACCTGACATGTGGGCCCGGTGGTTTAGTCTAAGTTAAACAGGGAATAAATCATGGAGTTAATTAGCGTGTGGGGCCCATCCGTCAGTGGCACAGTGATTAGCTAATGGCGTCATTAGTTTAACTAAGTGTGCCACGTCGGCACGCCGGAGTCCCACAGGCGGCGACCAAATCTACGGCGGAAACTCGTCGGGGCTGCGCTATAGGCGACGTATGGACGCGCAAAGGCCACCAGAAGGTAGCCCGAGCACGCCCGCATCTAGCTAGCAGCATGGGAGGCCACGTGGTCGCCGGAATCGACGACGGCGAGCGCATCCGCGGTGGCCGGAGTTCGGACGAGGAAGGGGTCGACGCTACGGTGCACTAGAGGAGAAACCGAAGGGTGCTGCGGGCTCCTGGGAGTGTAGCGAACACGGTGACGCCCTTAGGTGCAAGCTGGGGTGGCCCTAGCCACGGCGGTGAGGAACTACGGCGACGATGAGCTCTCGGGTCCGGTGGTTAGTGCGGCTACGGCACGCAAACGAGGAAGAGAGGAGAGGGGAAGCGACGAGGTGCTCACGGCGAGGCCGTCGGGGTGCTCAGCAGGCTCGGTGGAGGTCCGGTGCAGTCGGAACGGCGGTGACGATCTCGGTGGACCGAGGTTGAAGAAGACGGCGTGGTCGGCGTTTGGGGGCGTCCGGGCTTGCGCTTGTTGAGGGGGAAGCTTCACGGCGTCGAGGCGGACAGCGGGGATAGCACGGAGAGGCAAGGGAGAGGCGATGGCCGCGGTTGTGCTCGTTGGCGGCGACGATAGCGCTCGATGGTTGCGTGCGAAGGAGCCAGAGGAGGGGAGGAGCTCGGGGAGAGGCTGAGAGGGCCTGGGGGCGCGTGGCGTCTCCAGGGCGACGTCCGGGAGGCGGCAGCAAGCAGGAGGTGGCCAGGCGCGTCGGCGGCGCTCGCCACCGAGCTGCTTTGTGCGCTGGCAAGGGGAGGAAGACAAGCGTGCCCCTGGTGGGCTGGGCCAGTTGGCTGGGCTGCCAGCTGGGCCGGCCCGGTGGGCTGCCGGTGAGGTTACTCTCTCTCTCTCTCTCTCTCTCTCTCTCTCTCTCTCTCTCTCTCTCTCTCTCTCTCTCTCTCTCTCTCTCTCTTAATTTAGTTTATGTTTTCTATTTTTTTTCCTCTGTTCTGATTTAGTTTAGCAACTAAATCATTTTAAAAAATTCTGCAGGTTATTATATGGCTTGCTGAAATATATACAAAGCCACTCACAAACTTCCAGAATTATTGGAGTTATATTTAATATATATTAAATATAAATCCAAAGCAAATAGTTATTGGATTAATTCAAATGGCCAAAATAAATATTTCTGTGACTCCAAAATTATTGGTTTGAATTTTACCTCTTACCAATATTTCTATAGAATAATAGGAACATTTTCTTGGACTTATTTAATGAAATTTTTATCTTGGTCATTTTTAGAAATGTTCTCTGAGGCTTTCACATGTCCCCATTTCCAGTTTCTTGAAATTAACAGGATGCATGATGCTCACTGATGCAACTATCTGCAAACAATTCTAGGGCTGTGACAGTACAACAAGTGGCTTCAACATTATTGACACCATTAGTAGCTCAGTCCTTGGTTTGTTCCAGTTGTAGTCCACGATAATGAATACAGAAGAGAAAATGAAGTTTTTTTCGAACCGGGCTTTACCCCTTTCCATTGCAAAGAATGGAAATACAACCAAATTCAGAGAACAATGTCAGGAGGGATAGATGTAGAGCGAGTTCGAGCACTGCCAGAAAACCCACTGTCATTTCGCTCACCGTCAAAACGAATGTTGTGGGACGAAAACCAGGCAGCACATACAGTTCAGAACAACCAAACTATTACAGCCTTCATCACAAGTATCAGGAAACAACCCTAGACCGCCCAGAAGACATAGTAATCCCTACGAAGATCTCTCCCATTCATGCATTAGAAGCAAGAAGAAGCGCGTCCATCATGTTCCTCCGATCGGGCGACTCGCTGCATCGCACGCCTTCATCAGTTGCATCGTGCTCGCTCTGATCATTTCGGGACCTGAGCGCAGCTTGTCGATGTCGCCTCCCTGCTGCAGTCCTATCCAATATAAGAGAAAAGAGCATATGGAAAACACAATTTCAAAGGGGTTTCTAATATGTTTCTTTTCAAAAGTAGCCCTATTGCGAGCAAGCCAGATTGCCCAGCAAGCAGCGGCGAGCCCATCTGTATAGAACTTCCCCCCACCTGGGAGAAATGTATGACACAAAGTAAAGAACAACCAGTAGTTATTAGGGCATTTGTCAGTGCCAAGGACCATCCCAATTGATCGCCACACAATCTTGGCCACTGGACACGTAAAATGAAGTACTCCTATCACATCGCCAATCTCTCATGGTCCGATTCAAAATTCATTTTCACCATTAAAATTCGTCATGATGAGTTGCAACTCTTTTATTCTTCTTCTTTCAGGGAAAGTGAAAAGGAGTTTACATTCCACACGCTAACTGACGGCCGGTTCGCATGCGCGCATTGCCACAGCCCTCATATAGTTTAGCTTTAACGTCTCAGCTAACTAAAAACTAGCTAATGATCAGACGTGACAAATGAACTGGTCAAAGAGACGACACAATTAGTGTACTATGACGCTTCCTGGAGCATACGTAAGTATACGTCTCACCTGCTAAAAGCCTAATTTCTTTCATGCTACCAAGGGATTATTAGTTGACGCCCGCGTGGCGTCAAAGAAAGTGGAAATTGAGTACTTCATTAACGCATGATGAAAGACCTAACGGAGTTGAAGAAGACGAAGCACACTTGAAACGTTCTTCATAACGTATGTGACGTCTCAACGGCCGGAAAAACAAGCGTCCCCATCTGCCACTGGTACGGAGGATCATATCGTACATACAAAACTGCAGGAAAGAACGAAACACGGAGCTGGCTACATCAATCACCTGCTCGATGCAGCTATTACGAAATAGCTAGCTCCAACTTATGCATATGGCCGTTTCATATAGTGAACAGCTAGCCGTTTGTTTACTACTCCCTCCGTCATAAAAGGGGATGTATCTAGACGTATTTTAGTTCTAGATACATCTCTTTTTATCTATTTTGATGACGAGTATTTTCGGACGGAGGGAGTATTTGTGTACGATATCATTACGGCGCGGCGCTCATGACGTTGGCAGAGACGGCAAGAATGGTAAAGGAGAACGCCAAAATCCCGGGGTGGTGGGAGGACAGGTTCGAGAAGGTCATGGTGAAGATGGCCGGCATCGAGGTCAAGACCGGCTACCAGGGCCAGATCAGGAAGAAGTGCCGCGCAATCAACCGCTACTAAGTGGGGCAGTACAGCAACTGTGGACGTACGTGCATGCATGGTGACGGATCACTCGACCTAAATGGTTTGCTTCAACCTACAAGCGAGTTCATGTTGTAAAATTTGGCGATTCTTTCACTGTGTGCCTCTTTTTTTCTTTGATTATTCCTTGGTTCAATTCTAGCCAAGCTACGGATTTGTTCGTGTATATGGGGTTGTGCATGTCTAATTGCGAACCAATGTTCTTTGTTGAAAGAATAAAAGTGATGCACACAACATGTTTTGATGAACAGAAAAGGATCTAGGATGCTTCCAAAAACCTAATACTGAATTACAAGAAAAAGGTTTTCCCCCGCTTTATATTATAAAGAAAACATCCAATACATCCAGCTCCCTAGGGCCGCAGCACAGATAAGCCCAAAGAAAACAAAAGAAAATGAAAGAGAAATAAATGCCGACACCGGCAGATCAACGAAGAAAGGAAGACCGGCAACCGCTGCACCCTCCGACGAAGTGCCACCGCGCTCCCAGCATCTCGAAGCACCTCGCACCACGCAACACCTTCAAGAAGGAATGCGACGCAGCCGCCGCCGCTGTTGCCCGAACAAGTTCTAGGGTTTCCCCTGGTACACGAGGGATGGTGGGGAAGGGATATATCTGACGCCCCTCAGGAAGGTCCGATAGCGCCCGCAAGCGTCACCGCGTCAGTGCCGGACAAGCCGACAAGGATTTCTCCCGATCCACAACCACCACCATCACCCCAGGCACTTCGAGATGCACCATCCCAACAGCCGCCCACCAGCCTGTGCCACCACGGTTACCGGACAACCCCCGCCGCCTCACTGGAGCTGCCAACACGAGGCCTAGCTCGGGCAAGGAGACCCTGGCCACGGGAGTGAGCACAACTTGACCGGGGGAAGGGGACAACCTCCACCGCCGCAGGGGAGCCGACTGGACGCGGCGACGAGGACTTGTCCACTTGGACCCGGACAATCATGTCGCCACGCTGTGACACGCCGACCGACGAAGTCCGCACCGCCCGAGACCGCCGCCACCATGCCATCACCAGGAAATGACGCCGCGGAACACTGAGCCACGGGCCCACCCTAACCTAGATTGAGCCCAAATGGGCCCAGATCTGGGCTGGGCGGGCGCCGCCGGCCACCAACGCCACCGCGCCGACCACGCCGCCGCGTCGATACCCTCCGCGGCACGCGGCATCACCGCCGACGGGCCACACCGATTTCGGCCGAGCATGGGGGGCCGCGCGCGGGGAAGGGCAGACCCGCCGCCGCCAGCACCACGCGGCCGAGGCCCGGCGGCGCTCGCTGGCGGCGGCGGGAAGGAGGAGTAGCAAGGAGAGAGCTAGAGGGGAGCGGCGGAGGGGGCCCCCGGCCGCCTCGCCCTGGGAGGCGACGCGGGGGTACGGAGAAGGGAGGAGGTAGGGGAGGGGCGGGGGAGCGGGGGAGGCGAGCGGCGATGGCGGGCTCCGGCCGTGGTCGCGGCTCCGCACGGGGGAGCCGCCGCTGGCGGCGCGGGCACCCTAGGCGGAAGAGGGAGCTCGGAGGGGTCGATGCCTCGCTTCCTGGGAAGACGTGTTAACTCCGGCACCCTCTCGTGGGGGAGCCCTAATACTGAATTACCTCAGCTGGTGCATAAAACATCGACAATGTTGGCATCAACAATGACCGGAAAAGGAACTGGTTTCATTATGATTTTCTATGTAACAGCGAACCAATCCGTGGTTGGATGGTTAGGAGGACAGTGGTACCCAAGTTTAGAAGGGTTCAAGTCCTGATGCTCGCATTATTCTCGGATTTATTTTATAATTTCCGGTGATGCGCGTTCAGTGGGAGGAGATGTTCCCCTCGACTACGTGGCACCTGTGGCGACTTCGTCAATCTTAAGATGATAAGCCAGTTCAGTCACTCGGAAGTGCTCACAGAGATAGGGTTTGCATGTGTACGTTCATAGATATGCAGTTTGGGAGATGATTCTCAGGATTGCTACTTTATTACAGTTTGGGAGATGCAGTTGTTTTGTCGCCTAGTAGTGTAGCCCGTAACATCAGTGGATTAGTGCTTGTCTTTTGGCTGTAATAACTAATAAGTCGTAGTTGTTTCCAGATATTGTGGTTCTTTGGCTCTCACTTGCTGTTTTTGGGATTATGTACGTGGTGTGAGGTTTTATTAGCTTTGCTGAACCTTTATTTTGATGGGTTAGCTGAGACAGTTGTCCTGTATTTATCGGTTCCATTTTTCATGAAACGAAATTAAGAGCTATGCTCCTTAATTCGAAAAACACTACTCCGTCTGTACCGGTGCATTAGGCACATTACGAACCAAATAATTTCAAAACGCTTAGGCGCAGCGCACTAATTTTCACCTCGTTCCTTGTTTCTTGACATGAATAAAGGAATCAACCAATAAAAGCATGGGACGTGTATGTTTTTAATGACTTAAGATTACCTAACACGACATGCAGTGGTCAGTTCATTACATAGAATAGTATTAGTAATTAGCAAATAAATATTAAGTTCTCTTGTTTTTCTCAACATCTTGATCATGCTGCGCAACCTAAGATAACTAATGCACCGGTACAGATGGAATACATTAGCATGTTTTTACAAGCTAGTTATTTGTTAGTATCACATTTCTGTTAACTAATGCACCGGCTGAGCAAGTGAAATGTCGCTGCCGTGTTTGACATGCCTAGAGATTGCTTTCAAAGGCCTACATACGGCTAGCAAGATAATTAACAGATCCCATCCTCCAGTTTACTTTTTCTCTATTCTCTTTGCCGTATTAAAGCGAACCTATCCACATAGAAAAAACGTCAAATTTGAGAGAGGGTTTGTGCATGTAGCTGCGGGGCTCGGACCCTATCTTTTTGGCTTTCAATTTTGAATCTTTTGTGTCTTTTGAATCAAGCGAATGCAATAGGAGTTTGGATATCCGTGTTTCTTGTGATGAGGACTTTCAAATAAGACCACTTTTGAGTAGGTTTTGACGAGTTTTAAAAACTTCACCTAGTTTCAAATTCCGAAACTTGATACGAGCAAACGCCAAATCAGCAAGTTTCAGAAACCGAACTAGGATTTGTGGCATGCATATTCGTGTTTCTTGTGACGAGGGATTTTAAGACCACTTTCGAATAGGCTTTGACATTTTTTTTAAACTTCACCATGTTTCAAGTTCTGAAACTTGATACTAGCAATAGCCAAAATCAGCAAGTTTCAAAAACTAAAACTTCAAACATGTTGTGCCCTTGTGGGGAATCCAGTGATTTTGCGGATCACGATGCAATCTTGCAGCTGGGCTCGGCTGGGCAGGTGCGTGCCCCTGCAAATTTTTCCGAAAAAATCTAATTTCAATCTTTTTTTCTCGTCAAAACAGGGTAAAAGAGATTGGAAACAGGAAGGGGTATATGTGTGAGTTTTTGAAGAAATTGTTTTATAAAAATATGCAAACTACCTCCTCCAAATGGAAAAGCCTAATGCTCCAATGACATGTTTCCGGGAACAAGTAAGCCTTACATAGTCGCATCGTAACCTTGAACTAGCCACGGTTTATAAGTAGTCAAACTGGTGTCCACGACGTGCAGACTCAGGTTGCATGGGCTCAATTCCTACACTTAACCCTGCACTAATACTAAGCATGGCAAAAATTGAAGACTTCGTGAAGTTTTCAACATTTTGAGGGCGCTATGAGTGTTTGCGTCTTCTTTGATTTAATTTAGGACTTTTCAATCTATTTCTATTTATGTAATTATATCTACTCCCTAGAGGATGCTAGCAAAATGTAAATAATTTTTGTATTCTCTTGGTGACTTAGTTAGGACCCTGACCCAAAAGTAGCTCACATAGCCTGCAACCCTTAAGTCTCATGCTCAAGTCCTCAACCGAGTTCCTTCAGTTCGTATGTACACCTGATTGTAAATAGTTTTTAGATTCTAATTGGAATTAATTATATACTTAATATTTGTGAAATTCTTGTTGAATGCACTAGCTTTGAATATCATAATTTTGTCTCTATTTGTGGATACTTCCGCCTTGTCAAAATTTTATGGTTTGTTTGTGAATTTCCCAAATTTTTTTGAAAAATATGCAATTGAAAATTTAATTATTGTTACATCAGTTTGCTTTTTTTTATGAAATTATTGGTAGAAGCGAGGGTGCTTGATTGTTTGACATGTTCAATTGTACTCTTATAACCTTGAACTAGAGATGACACATAAATGGTCAAACTATTGTCGGTGACGATCAAAAGTCACAAGCTAGAATCCACCGCAGCTAAAAATTGACTTATATATTCCTAACATTACATTGCAAATGGCCTTCTCTAAAATAATAATGATAGGATGAAGATACATATGTCAACACGCCTTGTTTTGATTTTGTCAAACATGCCTTGTTTTTATTTTGTCAACCACTTACCCAAATTTGGCTTGCGCACTCAGAACAAAACAGTCTATGCGGAAAGGAAGGTAGAATATTTTGACTTGGCTTGTCCTTGGTGGCTAGCTAAGTTGGCTTGACTGTGCCCTCCAGCTGAACTACAGAAGTTTTTTTGTGAGAGTAGCAGATAACACAATTTTCTTTTTGTAGAAAGCAATACAACACAACTAAGGCACATATTTGCCTCAAAAAATAATCTTAGACACACATTACATTTTCTTAATCATGTAAGTGTTAGAATTTAGAAAAATACTTTGGCTAACTAGGATTGGCCATCCAGATTCTAATGATCAAATATGTGTAAGTGAAACTAAACAACCTCACTCTTGTTGCAACCAGTAAACACTAGTAGAAAACAGGGCTTTGGTCCAGGCCGGGTAAGACCATTAATCCCGGTTCACTCATGAACCGGGACCCATGGGGGCATCAGTCCCGGTTCGTGAGGCCAGGGGGCCGGCCGGGCCTCATGGGCCATTGGTTCCGGTTCGTCTAGCCCCTTTGGTCCCGGTTCCAGACACGAACCGGACCAGTGGGCCTCGCTCCTGGCCCACAACCATTGGTCCTAGTTTGTGGCTGGAACCGGGACCAAAGGGGATCCATTAGTCCCGGTTCCAGCCACGAACCGGGATCAATGAGATGCCTATATATACCCCCTTGCCCGTGAGCAGAGCAGTGGAGTGCTCTGTTTTTTTGGCCGACTGTGGGAGAGCTTTGTGGTGCTCTAGCTCACCTCCTATGCACATGAGGTGTTCGATGAAATGCCCGAGCCACACTTAAGCTTTCTCCTCTCGAAGCTCCTTGTCCAAACTCCATTCTTCTCAAGATTTGTCTAGGTTTGGCGGTCCGTCCTGTCCCGTGCCCGTCCTCACCGCCGTCGATCGCCCGCGTCGATCTCGTCGCTGGCACCACCGTGGTGAGCCTCTTGATCTTATCATCTTTCTAAAAGAAGAAAGTTCTTACTTGTATGATTTAGATAGATACTTGTGTAATTTTCTTACTTTTATTATTGTTTGTTATTATATAGTGCGATGGTTTTGGTATCCGCCTCCGTCGGCCCTCGTCCTGTCTATGATTCGGATATGGTATATATTATCTTTTATAACTATTTGTTTCATTTAGTGTTTATGACAATTATGCCGACCAACGTGACATAGATTTTTTTATCTAGGAGGTATGTGAACCAGAAATTCCAACCGACCCTATTGTCGAGAGGTTAAATTTAGTTGAAAAAGAAAACAATTACTTGAAGGAAAAATTGAAAAAATTTGAGGAGGAGAAGATGATATTGGAGTTGCATCTTGCGGATGTCGTCGATGATCACAAGATCAAGATGGATGCAATGCGCTTGAAGATTTGAAAGGTTAGAAAATATGCCATTCATACTGAGACTTGGTATCATTATGCCGTTTGATCAATTGTTACCTTAGTTGCGATTATGATCGCATTTGTTGTTGCATTGAAATGTTTTAGATAGTTTCAATGTATGGTTTAATTAGATGCTCTGGAGCGCTATATGTTGTTCAATGAGAACTATATATGTACTTTGGTTTTAATGTGATGATGAACTTCTATTAATTTGGTCACTTATCTATTCATGATGTTCTGTAATGGTTTTTGACACACTTAATTATATATAATGCACACAGATGAACTAGCAATGGATGTACGGTGACAGACGCACCTCCGAGTACATTAAGGGCGTGCATAATTTTTTCGAAGTGGCTGAGGCAAACAAGAAGGATGGTTTTATGTGTTGTCCATACCCTATATGTGGGAATACAGAGTCTTACTCTAACCGGAAAATCCTTCACAGCCACCTGCTGTATAAGGGTTTCATGCCACACTATAATGTTTGGACCAAGCACGGAGAAGATGAGTTATGATGGAAGACAACGAAGAAGAAGAGGATAATGACAACTATGTGCCCCTGAATATGGTGATGCTGCAACGGGGGAAGCTGAAGATCAAGAGGAACCAGACGATGTGCCCGATGATGATCTTCGCCGGGTCATTGTTGATGCAAAGAGACAGTGCGAAAGTGAAAAGGAGAAGCTGAAGTTCGATCTCATGTTAGAGGATCACAAAAAAGGTTTGTACCCCAATTGCGAAGATGGCAATACAAAGCTCATTACCACACTGGAATTGTTGCAGTCGAAGGCAGAGAATGGTGTACCTGACAAATGATTTGAGAAGCTACTGAAAATATTGAAGAAGAAGCTTCCAAAGGATAACGAATTGCCCGACAGTACGTACACAACAAAGAAGGTTGTATGCCCTCTAGGATTCGAGGTGCAGAAGATACATGCATGCCCTATTGATTGCATCCTCTACCGCGGTGCGTACGAGGATTTGAACGCATGCCCGGGATGCGGTGCATTACGGTATAAGATCAGACGAGATGACCCTGGTGATGTTGACGGCGAGCGTCCCAGGAAGAGGGTTCCTACCAAGGTGATGTGGTATGCTCCTATTATACCAAGGGTGAAACATCTGTTCAAAAACAAAGAGCATGCCAAGTTGATGCGATGGCACAGAGAGGACCGTAAGAAAGACGGGAAGTTGAGAGCACCCGCTGATGGCTCGCAGTGGAGAAAAATCGAGAGAAAGTACTGGGAGGACTTTGCAGGTGATGCAAGGAACATATGGTTTGGTTTAAGCGCGGATGGCATTAATCCTTTTGGGGAGCAGAGCAGCAATCACAACACCTGGCCCGTGACTCTATGTATCTATTCCTCCGTGGATGTGCATGAAGCGGAAGTTCATTATGATGCTAGTTCTCATCCAAGGACCTAAGCAACCCGGCAACGACATTGATGTGTACCTAAGGCCATTAGTTGAAGAATTTTTACAGCTGTGGAATGGAAACGGTGTACATGTTTGGGATGAGCACAAACAGCAGGAATTTGACATGCATGCGTTGTTGTTTATAACCATCAATGATTGGCCTGCTCTCAGTAACCTTTCAGGACAGACAAACAAGGGATACCACGCATGGACACACTATTTAGATGACACCGAAAGTATATACCTGGACAAATGCAAGAAGAATGTGTAGCTGGGGCATCGTCGATTTCTTCTGACCGACCATCAATGTCAAAAGAAAGACAAGCATTTCAAAGGCGAGGTAGATCATCGGAAGAAGTCCGCCATCCGTACCGGTGATCACATACTTGCTATGCTTAATTATTTACAAGTAATCTTTGGAAAGGGTCCCGGCGGACTATCTGTTTCGAATGACGCTGAGGGACGCGCACCCATGTAGGAGAAGAAATCTATATTTTGGGACCTACCCTACTGGAAAGACCTAGAGGTCCGCTCTGCAATCGACGTGATGCACGTGACGAAGAATCTTTGCGTGAAACCGCTAGGCTTCTTGGGCGTATATGGGAAGACAAAAGATACATCGGAGGCAATGGAGGACCAGCAACGTGTGCATGAAAAAGACGGCATGCCTCCAAAGCAGTATGAAGGTCCTGTTAGCTATGCTCTTAGCAAAGAAGAGAAGGAAATCTTCTTTGAATGCCTACTCAGTATGAAGGTCCCGTCTGGCTTCTCGTCGAATATAAAGGGAATAATAAATATGCCAGAGAAAAAGTTCCAGAACCTAAAGTCTCATGACTGCCACGTGATTATGACACAACTGCTTCCGGTTGCATTGAGGGGGCTTCTACCGAAAAACGTTCGATTAGCCATTGTGAAGCTATGTGCATTCCTCAATGCAATCTCTTAGAAGATGATCGATCCAGAAATCCTACCAAGGTTAAGGAGTGATGTGGCGCAGTGTCTTGTTAGTTTCAAGTTGGTGTTCCCACCATCCTTCTTCAATATCATGACACACGTCCTAGTTCATCTAGTCGACGAGATTGTCGTTCTCGGCCTTGTATTTCTACACAATATGTTCCCCTTTGAGAGGTTCATGGGAGTCCTAAAGAAATATGTCCGTAACCGCGCTAGGTCAGAAGGAAGCATCTCCATGGGACATCAAATAGAGGATGTCATTGGGTTTTGTGTTGACTTCATTACTGACCTTAAGAAGATTGGTCTCCCTCAATCGCAGTATGAGGGGAGACTGACTGGAAAAGGCATGCTAGGAGCGGACTCAATATTATGTAGGGATGGGCATTCTTGGTCTCAAGCACACTACACAGTTGCTACCTCTTAAGCACTACGTTGGTTTTCCCTTGAAGAGGAAAGGGTGATGCAGCAAAGTAGTGTAAGCATTTCCCTCGGGTTTTTAGTTCAAGGTATCAATCCAGTAGGAGGCCACACGCAAGTCCCTCTACCTACACAAACAAATAAGAATCTTTGTCAATCCCTTCACGGCCACATGCAAAAGTGAGATTTGATAGAGATGATAAGATAATATTTTTGGTATTTTTATGATAAAGATTGAAAGTAAAGATTGCAAAGTAAAAATAGATTGGAAACTTATATGATGGAAAATAGACCCGGGGCCATAGATTTCACTAGTGGCTTCTCTCAAGATAGCATAAGTATTACGGTGGGTGAACAAATTACTGTCGAGCAATTGATAGAAAAGTGCATAATTATGAGAATATCTAGGCATGATCATGTATATAGGCATCACGTCCGTGACAAGTAGACCGACTCCTGCCTGCATCTACTATTATTACTCCACACATCGACCGCTATCCAGCATGCATCTAGAGTCACTACTGGAAAACAGGCTATAGATAATATAGACACTAATGGCGCATTATACATGCGGTGCGCCACTACTATATAGTAATGATGCACCTATACATAGTGCGCCATTAGTATCTAAATTAGTAATGGCGAACCTAGTAAAAAGTGCGCCATTACTATGTTTGACCAAGCTTTGACCACTTCTGGACATAGTAATGACGCACTTTTCCCTGATGCGCTACTGCTATTTTTGATACTAATGGCGCACATTTTGTGACGTGCGCCACTGCTAAGTTTGGAGGGAAGTGGTCCCAGTCAGAGAAATAGCTATGGCGCACCTTGTAAAATGTGCACCATTAGTACTAATGTCGCATTGCTTAGGAGGTGCGCCATTGTGGTTTTTGTAGGTAAGTGCCGCAGGCCGACCGCCCACCATCTCTCTCCTCTTTGTCTCGCACGGAAACACACACACACACGTCTCTCGGCCTCGCCCCGGCCTCGATCCATGCCGCCTCCCAATGCTCCCTCCTCTTCCTGCGGGGCGGCCCTTGCCCTCCTCTCTCTTCGGTCCCCTTCGCGCCTCCTCGCGGCAGTCGCAGCCAAGGAGCCCGAGCTCGGCAGTGACGGATCGGAAGGCAGCGTCGGCGCTGGATCTGGGAGTGGTGGAGCCGCCGCCGTCTCCACTCGTCGGGAACCGGCCAGATCCGCCCCACGAGCTTCAGAGGTGCGACCTCCTCCGCCACCAGCCACGGTGGCCTCCCCCGCCCTGTATCGGCGCGGATCCAGCCACCATCTCCCGCAGCAATGGCGGCCTCACCCTGCTCCGCCCCTGCTCCTCCTCCTCCGCGCCTTCGCCTCGCTCCCCATCCCGGCCGCCGCGAGAGGCGGCCTCGACCCGCCTCCCTCAGGTTCTCTCCGCTCTCACACCCTCCGTGTCCGTCCTCTGGATTCCGTTTCCCGAGGCCTTGCGCGCAGCGACGCACGCCGCGCGTGCTGGACCGGCGACCGATATCGTACATGTGACTAGCTCGATAGGACGCGGATCCTTTAGTTGGCTTGAATTCGTGGATTATGCCGTTGTTATTCATGGACTGGGACTGGTGTTAAGACAGACTGTCAATGCACTGGCAGTGGCAGTGATGAAGAGCAAGAGCTCTCCGGATGCATGATTTGGAGTGACTCCTACACTAATTCGTAAACCTAGATCCCTGAAATGCACATATCTTCTCTCTGTCTGTCACCAAACTTGCTCTATCAGTCAAGACTATGCATCCATTTGCCACTTGCTGGCCACATGTTAATTCAGCTCCTGCAATTAATGTTACCAAATGAATATCTTCTCTATTTCCCCAAACTCGCTTTATCAGTCACGGCCGCGTATCGATCTGCCACTTTCCTGCCATAGATTAATTCAGCTCCCTGAAAAAATAAGAATAGAAAAAAAATCAGCATCGATTTGGTCGTCTATTCATTCTTCATAAACTTCACATGCAATTTCTAGCATATGGTGTTCACCCAAGTAATAATCTGCTATTGTTAACCAAGTATCATCCATGAAAAACATGGGTCGTTTTCGCGTACTCTTCTTCAGGATAAGCCTGAGATCACGTATGCTCGTGGGAATATTTGTTGAAACATGCCCCGTAATGGTTTTTCCAACAAATTTAGGGAAGAAATGATTCGTGGGTATATGAGCAATTCTGAACTTGAGACTGCTATACAAGACTTTGTGTGGCGCTGTGCTAATGTCTCGATATACAGGTATATGATGTAATACTTTGCTCCCTGTCAATGAGTACGCTCAGAGTTTCTCGAGCATTTTTTGGGATCGTCAATTTGTTTAGCCATGTCATATAGATATTGTTATGATTGGTTAATATCCAACTGTGGTAGGTAGACGATAGAAATAAAATGCATTACTGATCTAAATGGGGTTCAGTAGTTCATAGTTACACTCATTGAGAGGTAATATAACTTAAAATCAGTTCAATGTGTATGACTGTAACTTGCGGCGGAGGAGCAGAGGCGGCAGCCCGCGCACAGGGCGGCTGCTCCGGCCAGCCCCTTCGACTTCTCCACCATGATGAACTTGCTGAATGTAACCAAGAGCTTATACTGAATTCTCTGAATGAAGCGTTTACAGTTTCATACTCTGTTTTGTTCTGTTCATTTTCAAACGTGAGTTCTTGGAGGATTTACATATACTACAGGTTTGAATCGGTTGTTAAATTGGTTGGGTTTCACTAAAGATATTCGCGTCCATTTTAACATATTCGAACTTGCTCAATGTAACCAAGCTCTACAGAAGCATTTTACAGTTTCTGCAAAACTAGAAATACTCTGCTCTGTTCTCTCCATTGTCAAAGTTGAGTTATTGGGAAGATTTATTTATACAAGCTCGAATTTCCTGTGAATTTGTTTCGATTTCATGGGAATTTGTGTGACAATTAACTTGAATCGTGGATTTTGTTGTGGCGTGGGCGCAGGACCCGAGCATCAGGAGATGACGGAGCAGATCGCCAAGGACCCGTCCTTCAGCGAGATGCCCCGTAAATCTACTGTATGATCAATCAAAACACGTTTTTTCCAAAGTCCAAACTTAATGGTAAACAAGAGGCTAATCTTGCTATTTTTGTTTGTTATGCGGTTTGCACTTTCTGTTTCCTTGAACAGTTTATAGTTCATCTAATTTACATCTTTTATGTTAACTTTAGCAATTAATTTACCTCAAACAAGGTAATTAATATGATAATTATCCCCTGTGTATACCGCAAGTAAGTAACTTACTGTAATTATGTTAAGAAATTAGAATGTTTGTGACCGACTGTTTAATAAGATGCTCTTTTCACAAGGTGTGATATTGTGGCATATTTACCCTGGAGCTAGCATATATATGGAGCTGACTTTGTTCCTCGAGGTGAGCATATATTGTTGATCTTCTCATGTCAATTGCAGAAGTTCCTTGATTCACAATTTATATAGTGTGGTATAGTGGTTATATTTGGAGGTTTATCCCTGTGAAATAATCACCGCAAGGTGAGTACTTTCTGCAACTAATGTGTTATGCATAAGCTTAGTGTGTTTGCTCAATTAGCTACTGCTCAATTAAAATTGGTGACCTTCCATCGATGATAGGTTTAGAAATTATGCATTGAGTAACTGGACCTGACCTGGAGTACTTGGTTAATTCAGTGATCTTTTAACAAAATTTTAACTGAATTATTTTGGGCAATGGAGTACTGAATTTTAACTGAGTAACTTGCACTTGCATATGCACTAGACCACTTGTAAATTCTTTGGCTCCTCTTTAATCTGGTGCAATTACTTAACTGGCCGTAATAGCCCTGACACTTGTAAGTAACCATATCATTCAAACATCCAATTAAATCTATTCTACTTCATTTCCTGAGATGAAATTGTGATGATGGGAGTGACATTAAACAGCTTGAACATCTAATTGTGCATGTACTCCATTGTTATATACTGATCCATCTTGTCTTTGCCCCATGTTAACATTCAAATTGTTAATTGCATTCAAAGTGTTAATTGCAGGAGCAGACACAGAGGAGGAATCTGCTACCTCAAAGCAGTTGATCGACGCCGGGAGGGTGGGTACGTGATGTCAGAGGCTGCCGGGAGGGTGGTGACGAGCTACCGAAGAGATGAGTTCTGGCTCTCCTGGATGCCAGGACGAGGCGCTGCTGCTGATCGGACGTGGACTCGGTTGATTTTGATTTGAAATATGATGGGTTGTAATGTAAAATGCACTTCAGTTCAAAATTTCCTCCCCTTGCGAGAGGTATTCTTGGACGGAGGGAGTAGAAGATTAGTTATAGGATTTTGTTTTATTTCTGTGCAATTTTCTTTTTATTGGATACTTGTAAAGACATGGTAATATTCTTGCTATAATAAAAATTATGGTTTTGTTTCTTTTTTTGTTTTTAAATTATTTTTCCTTATAGGTTGTTTTTTGTAAATTTGTATTTTTTTATTTTCCAAATATACTATTAGTAGCGCATTTCAGCCTTTATTCGTGGCGCACCTAGCTTTTTAGCTAGTGGCGTACCTCTAAGGTTACTAGTGGTGCACTTGGCTTTATTACTAGTGGGGCACCTAAGGGTTAGTAATGGTGCACTATTAGGTGCGCCATTACTAAAACTTACTAATGGTGTGCTAGTAATGACGCACCTAATGTGCGCCATTAGTAGCCAAAATAGGTGCGCCATTAATAACCTGTTTTCCAGTAGTGAGTGTTAAGTTCATAAGAACAGAGTAACGCATTAGGTAAGATGACATGATGTAGAGGGATAAACTCATGCAATATGATATAAACCCCATCTTTTTATCCTCGATGGCAACAATACAATATGTGTCGTTTCCCCTACTGTCACTGGGATCGAGCACCGCATGATTGAACCCAAAGCTAAGCACTTCTCCCATTGCAGGAAAGATCAATCTAGTAGGCCAAACCAAACTGACAATTCGAAGAGACTTGCAAAGATAACCAATCATACATAAAAGAATTCAGAGAAGATTCAAATATTGTTCATAGATAATCTTGATCATAAACCCACAATTCACCGGATCTCGACAAACACACCGCAAAAAGAGTTACATCGAATAGATCTCCAAGAAGATCGATGAGAACTTTGTATTGAGATCCAAAGAGAGAGAATAAGCCATCTAGCTAATAACTATGGACCCGAAGGTCTGTGGTAAACTACTCACACATCATTGGAGAGGCTATGGTGTTGATGTAGAAGCCCTCCGTGATCGATGCCCCCTCCGGTAGAGCGCCGGAAAAGGCCCCAAGATGGGATCACACGGGTACAGAAGGTTGCGGCGGTGGAATTAGGTTTTCGTGGTGCTCCTCGATGGTTTGGGGGTATGTAGATATCTATAGGAGGAAGAAGTAGGTCGGTGGAGCCACGAGGGGCCCACGAGGGTGGAGTGTGCGCCCAGAGGGGTAGGCGCGCAGCCTGCCTCATGGCCTCCTCGGTGATTTCTTGATGTCCACTCCAAGTCCTCTGGATCACGTTTGTTCCAAAAATAACTCTCCCGAAGGTTTCATTCTGTTTGGACTCCGTTTGAACTTCTTTTTCTGCGAAACACTGAAATAGGCAAAAAAAACAGCAATTTGCACTGGGCCTTGGGTTAATAGGTTAGTCCCAAAAAATAATATAAAAGTGTATAAATAAGCCCATTAAACATCTAAAACAGAATATATAATAGCATGGAGCAATAAAAAATTATAGATACGTTGGAGACGTATCAAGCATCCCCAAGCTTAATTCCTGCTCGTCCTCGAGTAGGCAAATGATAAAAACTGAATTGTTGATGTGGAATGCTACTTAGCATATTCTTCAATGTATTTCTCTTTATTGTGGCCTGAATGTTCAGATCCGAAAGATTCAAGATAAAAGTTTAATATTGACATGAAAATAATAATACTTCAAGCATACTAACAAAGCAATCATGTCTTCTCAAAATAACATGGCCAAAGAAAGTTATCCCTACAAAATCATATAGTCTGGCTATGCTCTAACTTCACCACACAATGTATTTAAATCATGCACAATCCCGATGACAAGCCAAACAATTGTTTCATACTTTTGATATTCTCAAACTTTTTCAATCATCACGCAATATATGAGCGTCAGCCATGGACATATCACTATATGTGGAATAGAATGGTGGTTGTGGAGAAGACAAAAAAGGAGAAGATAGTCTCACATTAATTAGGCGTATCAACGGGCTATGAAGATGCCCATCAATAGATATCAATGTGAGTGAGTAGGGATTGCCATGCAACGGATGCACTAGAGCTATAAGTGTATGAAAGCTCAACAAAAGAAACTAAGTGGGTGTGCATCCAACTTGCTTGCTCACGAAGACCTAGGGCATTTTGAGGAAGCCCATCATTGGAATATACAAGCCAAGTTCTATAATGTAAAATTCCCACTAGTATATGAAAGTGACAAAATAGGAGACTCTCTATCATGAAGATCATGGTGCTATTTGGAAGCACAAGTGTGGTAAAAGGATAGTAACATTGTCCCTTGTCTCTTTTTCTCTCATTTTTTTATTTGGGCTTTCTTCTCTTTTTTTATGGCCTCTTTTTTTCGTCCGGATTCTCATCCCGACATGTGGGGGAATCATAGTCTCCATCATCCTTTCTTCACTTGGGACAATGCTCTAATAATGATGATCATCACACTTTTATTTACTTACAACTCAAAGACTACAACTCAATACTTAGAACAAAATATGACTCTATGTGAATGCCTCCGGCGAGGTACTGGGATATGCAATGAATCAAGAGAGACATGTATGAAAGAATTATGAAGGTGGCCTTGCCACAAATATGATGTCAACTACATGATCATGCAAAGCAATATGACAATGATGAAGCGTGTCATAATAAATGGAACGGTGGTAAGTTGCATGGCAATATATCTCGGAATGGCTATGGAAATGCCATAATAGGTAGGTATGGTGGCTGTTTTGAGGAAGGTATATGGTGGGTATATGATACCGGCGAAAGGTGCGCGGTATTAGAGAGGCTAGCAATGGTGGAAGGGTGATAGTGCGTATAATCACTACTAAGGAAAAGGCTATACACAGAATCTTACTAGCAGCGCGCTTTAAAATCAGGCGCTGCTGCTAAGTAGCAGTAGCGCGGGTTTTTAAACCTCGCTACTACTAAGCTGATAGCAGTAGCGCTGGTTTCTAACCGTCGCTACTACTAAGCGGTCTCTACCGTGCCCCCCGGGACATGCCATAGTAGTAGCGCGGGGTTTTCACCCTCGCTACTACCAAGTTTATAGCAGCAGCGTTGGTTTTTAACCCTCGCTACTACTAAGTGGTCTCTACCGTGCCCCTGGACCATGCCATAGTAGTAGCGATGGTTATAAACCTTGCTACTACTAAGTTGATAGTAGTAGCACGGGTTTTTACCACTCGCTACTACTAATCGTCTGCCATAGTAGTAGCGCGGGGTGTGGTCCCATTTTCAAACTCTACCCCCCTGTGGATCGCCTTTTCAGTTTAAAAAAATAAAAAAAATGATGAAAATGTCAAAAAAAATAAAAGAAAATAAGTTTCCCATGTGATATGTGGTCTATTTGTTGGGAAAATTTGCAAATATGAATTTCGACTTCATTTGCAAAATCTCTCGAGAATTTGTAAAAATGGGCATAACTTTTGCATACTAACTCGGATGAAAAAGTTTTTAATATGAAAAAATCATCTACTCGAAAAGTTACGGGGCTTTTAAGATCTGGAGGCAAAAAAATTCATCAAATTTCAGTTTTTTCTTTAACTTTTGTTAAATCTGCTCAAACTGTGGTCAAACTAATTATTCAAGAATATTAGTGTTACTAAATAATTATTCAATTTTTTTTGAATTTTGGTCAAATCTGGTCAAAATCTGGTCAAACTATGGTCAAACTATGGTCAAACTAGTTATTCAAGAAATATTACTGTTAATAAATAATTATTGTTTTTTAGAACAATAGTTTTAAACTCAAGCAGTGAAATGTGTGACTTCATGCTCAAGCTAAACTCCCGAGGGTTAATAGGATTGACATCTTACTATTGTCAGGAAAACAACAAGTGCAGACTTGGAATCGAGGGAGAATAGAACCCGGAAGTTAAGCATGCTCAGGCTGGAGTAGTGAGAGGATGGGTGACCGTCTGGGAAGTTAGATGATTTGAAATGATGAGGGGTGATTAGACATTAAATTGAGCAGCGATGTGGGTGATTAGAGATTAGAGGTTAAAATAATTCAGAAATTTTAAATTTCGGGCAAAAAATTCGAAAAAAAAATCACGGGTTAGTAGTAGCGCGGGTTTGTACCCACGCTGCTACTAACGGACGTAGTAGTAGCGCGGGTGGCACCCGCGCTGCTGCTATACATTAGCTGTAGCGCCTTATTAGTAGCGCCGGTCCCCGCGCTGCTAATAGGCCCAAAACCCGCGCTGCTGCTAGGCTTTTCCCTAGTAGTGAATACATGAACTCAACGTTAGTCATAAAGAACTCACATACTTGTTGCAAACATCTATTAGTTATCGAAACGAAGTACTACGCGCATGCTCCTAGGGGGATAAATTGGTAGGAAAAGACCATCGCTCGTCCCGACCGCCACTCATAAGGAAGACAATCAATAAATAAATCATGCTCCGACTTCATCACATAACAGTTCACCATACGTGCATGCTACGGGAATCACAAACTTTAAAACAAGTATTTTTCAAATTCACAACTACTCAACTAGCATGACTCTAATATTACCATCTTCATATCTCAAAACAATTATCAAGTATCAAACTTTTCTTAGTATTCAATGCACTTTATAGTTTTTATCTTGGATGCCTATCATATTAGGACTAATTTTATAACCAAAGCAAATTACCATGCTGTTCTAAAGGACTCTCAAAATGATATAAGTGAATCATGAGAGATCAATAATTTCTATAAAATATAACCACCACTGTGCTCTAAAAGATATAAGTGAAGCACTAGAGCAAAATTGTTTAGCTCAAAAGATATAAGTGAAGTACATAGAGTATTCTAATAAATTCCAAATAATGTGTCTCTCTCTCAAAAGGTGTGTACATAAAGGATGATTGTGGTGAACTAAAAAGCAAAGACTCAAATCATACAAGACGCTCCAAGCAAAACACATATCGTGTGGTGAATAAAAATATAGCTCCAAGTAAAGTTACCGATGGACGAAGACAAAAGAGGGGATGCCTCCCGGGGCATCCCCAAGCGTAGGCTTTTTGGTGTCCTTAGATTTTACCTTGGGTTGCCTTGGGCATCCCCAAGATTAGGCTCTTGCCACTCCTTGTTCCATAATGCACCAAATCTTTACCCAAAACTTGAAAACTTCACAACACAAAACTTAACACAAAATCTCGTGAGCTCCGTTAGCGAAAGAAAACAAAACACCACTTCAAGGTACTGTAATGAACTCATTATTTATTTATATTGGTGTTAAACCTACTGTATTCCAACTTCTCTATGGTTCATAAGCTCCATTACTAGCCATAGATTCATCAAAATAAGCAAACACACGAAAAACAGAATCTGTCAAAAACAGAACAGTCTGTAGTAATCTGTAAGTAACGCAAACTTACGGAACTAAAATAAATTTATGGACGTGAGGAATTTATCTATTAATCATCTGCAAAAAGAATCAACTAAATATCACTCTCTAGTAAAAAGTTGTAGCTAATCTCGTGAGCGCTAAAGTTTCTGTTTTTTACAGCAAGATCGCGAAACTTTCCCCAAGTCTTCCCAAAGGTTTTACTTGGCACAAAAACTAATCAAAACACAAAACCACATCTAAACAGAAGCTATATGGATTATTTATTCCTAAAAATAACCAAAAAGCAAAAAACTAAAAAAAATTGGGTTGCCTCCCAACAAGCGCTATCGTTTAACGCCCCTAGCTAGGCATAAAAGCAAGAATCTAGGTATTGCCATCTTTGCTAGGCAATCCATAAGTGGCTCTCATGATAGATTCATAAGGTAATTTTAGCTTCTTTCTAGGAAAGTGTTCCATGCCTTTCCTTAATGAAAATTGGAATCTAATATTTCCTTCCTTCATATCAATAATTGCACCAATTGTTCTAAGGAAATGTCTACCAAGAATAATAGGACATGAAGGATTGCAATCTATATCAAGAACGATGAAATCTACGGGCACATAATTCCTATTGCAACAATAAGAACATCATTAATTCTTCCCATAGGTTTCTTAATGGTGGAATCCGCAAGGTGCAAGTTTAAAGAACAATCATCAAATTCACGGAAACCCAACATATCACACAAAGTCCCAAATCACACAAAGCGTAGCATTCATGATCCTTAATTTTAATTTTAATAGTAGGTTCCCACTCATCATAAAGTTTTCTAGGGATAGAAACTTCCAATTCAAGCTTTTCTTCATAAGATTGCATTAAAGCATCAACGATATGTTTAGTAAAAGCCTTATTTTGACTATAAGCATGCGAAGAATTTAGCAAGGATTGCAACAAGGAAATATAATCTTTGCTTGTTATGGTAATTCCTCTAATAATTATTAGAGGAATTACTAGAATTACTATAAGCATGCGAAGAATTTAGCAAGGATTGCAACAAGGAAATATAATTACTAGGAATTTAGCAAGGATTGCAACAAGGAAATATAATTATTAGTAAAATTTCCATAAGAGTTTTGTAGGAATTACCATAATTATTAGAGGAATTACTAGGATACGGCCTAGGATTAAAGTTTCCTGTATAAGCGTTGTTGCCAAAATTGTTCCTACCAACAAAATTCACATCCATATATTCATTATTATTCTCAATCAAAGTAGACAAAGGCATATCATTGGGATCAGAAGAAACACTCTTATTAGCAAACAATTTCATATGTTCATCCATCTTTCCACTCAAAACATTAATTTCTTCAATTGCATGCACCTTTTTACTAGTAGATCTTTCAGTGTACCATTGAGAATAATTGACCATAATATTATCTAGGAGTTTAGTAGCTTCTCCTAAAGTGATTTCCATAAAAGTGCCTCCCGCATAAATTTTTGTAAAATCATCCATAAGTTCAAACCATGTGTAGGGCAATTACGTATCATTAATTTCATTCTCTCCCAAGCTTGTGCAACATGTTCATGATCAAGTTGCTTAAAGTTCATAATATCGTTTCTAAGAGAGATGATCTTAGAGGGAGGAAAATATTTAGAGATAAAAGCATCTTTGCACTTATTCCAAGAATCAATACTAATTTTAGGCAAAGACGAAAACCAAGTTTTAGCACGATCTCTAAGCGAAAAAGAAAATAGCTTCAATTTAACAATATCATTGTCCACATCTTTCTTCTTTTGCATATCACACAAATCAACAAAGCTATTTAGATGGGTAGCGGCATCTTCACTAGGAAGGCCGGCGAATTGATCTTTCATGACAAGATTCAGCAAGGCAGCATTAATTTCACAAGATTCAGCATCGGTAAGAGGAGAAATCGGAGTGCTAAGAAAATCATTGTTGGTGGTATTGGCAAAGTCACACAATTTAGTATTATCTTGAGCCATCATGACAAGCAAGCAATCCAACACACAAGCAAGCAATCCAACACACAAGAAGCAAGCGGAAAAAAGGCGAACGGAAAGAGAGGGCAAATAAAACAGCAAGGGTGAAGTGGGGGAGAGGAAAACGAGAGGCAAATGGCAAATAATGTAATGCGAGGGATAAGAGTTTGTGATGGGTACTTGGTATGTCTTGACTTGTGCGAAAACTCCCCGGCAACGACGCCAGAAATCGCACGTTGGTGGGAGATCAAATCTTGACTTGACTTGGTGTAAGCCTCCCCGGCAACGGCGCTAGAAACCCTTCTTGCTACCCCTTAAGCATTGCGTTGGTTTTCCCTTGAAGAGGAAAGGGTGATGCAGCAAAGTAGCGTAAGTATTTCCCTCAGTTTTTGAGAACCAAGGTATCAATCCAGTTGGAGGCCACAAGCAAGTCCCTCGTACCTACACAAACAAATAAGAACCTTGCAACCAACGCGATAAAGGGGTTGCCAATCCCTTCACGGCCACTTGCAGAAGTGAGATCTGATAGAGATGATAAGATAATATTTTTGGTATTTTTATGATAAAGATTGAAATTAAAGATTGCAAAGTAAAAATAGATTGGAAACTTATATGATGGAAAATAGACCCGGGGGCCATAGGTTTCACTAGTGGCTTCTCTCAAGATAGCATAAGTATTACGGTGGGTGAACAAATTACTGTCGAGCAATTGATAGAAAAGTGCATAATTATGAGAATATCTAGGCATGATCATGTATATAGGCATCATGTCCGTGACAAGTAGACTGACTCCTGCCTACATCTACTACTATTACTCCACACATCGACCGCTATCCAGCATGCATCTAGAGTATTAAGTTCATAAGAACAGAGTAACGCATTAGGTAAGATGACATGATGAAGAGGGATAAACTCATGCAATATGATATAAACCCCATCTTTTTATCCTCGATGGCAACAATACAATACGTGTCATTTCCCTTGCTGTCACTGGGATTGAGCACTGCATGATTGAACCCAAAGCTAAGCACTTCTCCCATGGCAAGAAAGATCAATCTAGTAGGCCAAACCAAACTAATAATTCGAAGAGACTTGCAAAGATAACCAATCATACATAAAAGAATTCAGAGAACATCCAAATATTGTTCATAGATAATCTTGATCATAAACCCACAATTCATCGGATCTCGACAAACACACCGCAAAAAGAGTTACATCAAATAGATCTCCAAGAAGATCGAGGAGAACTTTGTATTGAGATCCAAAGAGAGAGAAGAAGCCATCTAGCTAATAACTATGGACCCGAAGGTCTGTGGTAAACTACTCACACATCATCGGAGAGGCTATGGCGTTGATGTAGAAGCCCTCCGTGATCGATGCCCCCTCCGGCAGAGCGCCGGAAAAGGCCCCAAGATGGGATCTCACGGGTACAGAAGGTTGCGGCGGTGGAATTAGGTTTTCGTGGTGCTCCTCAATGGTTTGGGGGTACGTAGGTATGTATAGGAGGAAGAAGTAGGTCGATGGAGCCACGAGGGGCCCACGAGGGTGGAGGGCGCGCCTAGGGGAGTAGGCGCGCCCCCTGCCTCGTGGCCTCCTCGGTGATTTCTTAACGTCCACTCCAAGTCCTCTGGATCACGTTTGTTGCAAAAATAACTCTCCCGAAGGTTTCATTCCGTTTGGACTCTGTTTGATATTCCTTTTCTGCGAAACACTGAAATAGGCAAAAAACAGCAATTTGCACTGGGCCTTGGGTTAATAGGTTAGTCCCAAAAATAATATAGAAGTGTATAAATAAGCCCATTAAACATCCAAACAGAATATATAATAGCATGGAGCAATAAAAAATTATAGATACGTTGGAGACGTATCAACAGTTCTACAGAATTCTACCTTGGTGTCCACGTATGTCGATGAACACAAGAACATTCTGCGCTCCAAACACCCGGAGCAGTGTGACGATTGGATTGCATGTGAACACATCAGGACTTTTGGCAGTTGGTTGCAAACATGTCTCAGGGGTGACAAAACTGTTTCTGATGAGTTGTACTCATTGGCCAGGGGATCATCTTCCACTGTATTGACTTAGAAAGGGTACGAGATAAATGGGAATACATTTTACACGATCGCCCAAGATCAAAAGAGCACCAACTAAACAGCGGTGTCCGCTTTGATGCAGCAACCAAGAGGGGAAATGACACATATTATTGATACATAGTGAACATATGGGAACTTGACTATGGACATGATTTTAAGGTCCCTTTGTTTCAGTGCAAATGGGTCAATCTGTCAGGAGGCGGGGTACAGGTAGACCCATAGTACGGAGTGACAACAGTGGATCTGAACAATTTTGGGTACACAGACGAACCATTTGTCCTAGCCAATGATGTGGCGGAGGTTTTCTATGTGAAGAACATGTCTACCAAACCGAGAAAAAGAAAAGATAAGGAAGTTAATGCATCATACGATGAGCCAAAGCGCCACATAGTTCTTTCAGGAAAAAGAGACATCGTGGGATTGGAGGGCAAGACAGACATGTCTGAAGATTATGAGAAGTTTCATGAAATTCCTCCCTTCAAAGTCAAGGCTGACCTAAGCACCCTGTTAAATGATGAAGATTATACATGGTTATGGCGCAATAAGCAAAGGACACAAGCGAAGAAAAACTGAAGACTTTTTCTCCACAACTATTATGATGATACCTTTGATCTAGAATATCACTGCAGTTACATCTGAGGAAATGAAATGTGGGTGAAATGATGCCTTTGATCTAGAAAGTGCATCCAGTTTTTGCCGTAACCCTCTCAACTTTTTATAACATGCTATGTGGGTGAAATGATGATACCATGCCAACTCTCAACTTTTTCAGAGTTCATTTGTAGTGCTTTTCAATTTCGGGGTCATATAGCTCAAAAAATCAGTAAATGCATGAAAATAACAAATGAAGTCAAAAAGAGTTGAAAATTGATGATGTGGCTTTGAATGGTGCATTTTGAACACACAAAAAGTCTGGAGTTCAAACAAGTTCAAAAAAGTGAAATCCCTTTGTAACAGATGAGTTTTCGTCCGAAACCCTGATACTTCGAAAGAGATTGTCCATTTTGTTCACGAAGTGCATCCAACTTTTGCCGTAACCCTCTCAACTTTTAGCACATGCTATGTGGGTGAAATGATGATACCATGCCAACTTTCAACCTTTTCTGAGTTCATTTGTAGTGTTTTTCAATTTCAGGGTCATTTAGCTCAAAAAAATTAGTAAATGCATGAAAAATAACAAATGAAGTCAGAAAGAGTTGAAAATTGATGATGTAGCTTTGAATGGTGCATTTTTGAACACACAAAATTTCTTGAGTTCAAATAAGTTCAAAAAAAGAAATCCCTTTGTAACAGATGAGTTTTCGTCCGAAACCCTGATACTTCGAAAGAGATTGTCCATTTTGTTCACGAAGTGCATCCAACTTTTGCCGTAACCCTCTCAACTTTTTAGCACATGCTATGTGGGTGAAATGATGATACCATGGCAACTTTCAACTATTTCAGAGTTCATTTGTAGTGCTTTTCAATTTCAGGGTCATATAGCTCAAAAAATAAGTAAATGCATGAAAAATAACAAATGAAGTCAGAAAGGGTTGAAAATTGATGATGTGGCTTTGAATGGTGCATTTCGAACACACAAAAAGTCCGGAGTTCAAATAAGTTCAAAAAAATGAAATCCCTTTGTAACAGATGAGTTTTCGTTTGAAACTCTGATACTTCGAAAGAGATTATCCATTTTGTACACGAAGTGCACCCAGCTTTTGCCGTAACCCTATCAACTTTTTAGCACATTCTCTGTGGGTGAAATGATGATACCATGCTAACTTTCAACCTTTTCACAGTTCATTTGAAGTGCTTTTCAATTTCAGGGTCATTTAGCTCAAAAAATTAGTAAATGCATGAAAAATAACAAATTAAGTCAGAAAGGGTTGAAAATTGATGATGTGGCTTTGAATGGTGCATTTTGAACACACAAAAAGTCTTGAGTTCAAATAAGTTCAAAAAATGAAATCCATTTGTAACAAATGAGTTCGCGTCCGAAACCCTGATACTTCGGAAAAGATTGTCCATTTTGTTCACGAAGTGCATCCAACTTTTGTCGTGACCCTCTCAATTTTTTAGCACACACTAGTAGAAAAAGGGTCAAACGTGAAGCACATTAGTGCCGGTTTGAATTAGAGCCGGCACTAATGTATACATTAGTGCCGGTTCCAACGGCTAGCCGGGCCGCTCTCATTAGTACCGGTTCGTGGCGAACCTTTAGCACCGGTTCGTGGCACGAACCGGTACTAATGAGAGTGGTGGCAGAATGTTGTCAGTCTGGGGCCCCTCCAGCACCTTTAGTACCGGTTCGTGGCACGAACTGGTACTAAAGGTCGTCCTACATAAACCCTTCGTCCACCCGAGCTCGCTCTGTTCTTCCCCTTTCCCCTCTCCTCTCTGTTCTTCCCCTCTTCCTCTCGAGCTCATCACACATTTTGCCCAAAATTTGTCAAGATTTGAAGGCCCCCATCCATTCAAATGATCACAAAGGTTAGCAACTTTGTCCTTTCATCTCTCATTGCTAGATTAGCTCTTGCAATGCTTTATATAGTGATTAATTTGTGAGTTTAGTAATTTGGGAGGAAATATATATATGTCCTAGTATTTGATTTATATGCAATTTGAGGTCAAAAATAACACTTAGTTTGCATATGTAGGTGTGGTTTACTTAGTGCCTTCTAAATCTCCGCCGTAACCACCGTCGATCGCCCGCACCGTCCCGTCGCCGGCACCACCTTGTGGTGAGCCTCTTGTTCATGAAATTTTATATAAAGATTGATGTTTGTGTGATTTGGATATATAGTTACTCGTATAATTATCTTACTCGTACGTTGTTTGTTATACATATAGTGCCATGGTTTTGATATCCGTCCCCGTCGTCCCTCGTCCTTGTTATGATTCGGATGTGGTATATATATTCTCTTTTAAAACTAGTTGCATTTCGTGTTTATGACAAATTATGCCCATCAAGTTGACATAGAAATTTTTTCTAGGAGGTATGTGAACCGGAAATTCCAACCGACCCTATTGTCGAGAGGTTAAATTTAGTTGAAAGAGAAAATGAGTACTTGAAAGAAAAATTGAAAAGAATTGAGGGGGAGAAGATGGAATTGGAGTTGCATGTTGCCGATGTCGTCGATGATCACAAGATCAAGATGTAGAAAATGCGCTTGAAGATTAGAAAGATTAGAAAATATGCCATCGATAGTGAGGCTTGGTATCATTATGCTGTTGGATCGATTGTTACCTTAGTTGCAATCTTGATCGCATTTGTTGTTGCATTTAAATGCTTTAGCTAGAGAGTTATTTGTTTGTTGCATTTAAGTGTTGTATGAACTTTATGTATGAACTTGTGTTAATTTGGTCTATTCGGTGTTGTGTAATGAAGATGAGCCGGCAATGGATGACCGATGCTCTCCCCAGTTCATTGAGGGCGTGCATACTTTTCTGATTGCGGCTGAGGCAAGCAAGCGGGCGGATGGTTTTATGCCTTGTCCATGTGCTGGCTGTAAGAATGGTCACAATTACTCTAAGTCAAGAACCATTCACGTCCACCTGTTTGAGTCTGGTTTCATGCCCCACTATAATGTTTGGACCAAGCATGGAGAAAGAGGGGTTATGATGGAAGACAATGAAGATGAAGAGGACGACGACAGCTATCCTGGCCATGGGTTCCCTGAATACGATGATACAACAATGGGGGAAGAAGCTGAGCCGGTAATGCGGGAAGAAGCTGAGCCGGCAATGCGGGAAGATGCTGAAGAAGAGGCATCAGATGATCCCGTTGATGATCTAGGTCGGGCCATTGCCGATGCAAAGAGAAACTGCGCAAGTGATTTGGAGAAGAAGAAGTTGCAGCGCATGTTAGAGGATCACAAAAAAATGTTGTACCCGAATTGCGTAGCTGACAAGAAAAAGCTGGGCACCACACTGGAATTGCTGCAATGGAAGGTAGAGAATGGTGTATCTGACAAGGGATTTGGAAAGTTGCTGGTAATGATAAAGGATATGCTTCCAAAGGACAACGAATTGCCCGAGAGTACGTACGAAGCAAAGAAGGTTGTCTGCCCTCTAGGGTTAGAGGTGCAGAAGATACATGCATGCCCTAATGATTGCATCCTCTACCGCGGTGAGTACGAGGATTTGAACGCTTGCCCGGTATGTGGTGCATTGCGCTATAAGATCAGCCGCAATGACCCTTGTGATGTCGAGGGCGAGCGCCCCAGGAAGAAGATTCCTGCCAAGGTGATGTGGTATGCTCCTATAATACCACGGTTGAAACGTTTGTTCCAAAACAAAGAGCATGCCAAGGCGATGCGATGGCACAAAGAAGACCGTAAGAAAGACGGAAATTTTAGAGTACCCGCTGGCGGGTCGTAGTTGAGAAAAATCAAAATAAAGTACGGGAAGGAGTTTGCAGATGACGCAAGGAGCGTATGGTTTGGTCTAAGCGCAGATGGCATTAATCCTTTTGGGGAGCAGAGCAGCAACCATAGCACCTGGCCTGTGACTCTATGTTTGTATAACCTTCCTCCTTGGTTGTGCATGAAGCGGAAGTTCATTATGATGCCAGTGCTCATCCAAGGCCCTAAGCAACCTGGCAACGACATTGATGTGTACCTAAGGCCTTTAGTTGAAGAACTCTTACAACTGTGGAATGGAACAGGTGTACGTGCGTGGGATGAGCACATGGGGGAAGAATTTGACCTAAAGGCGTTGCTGTTCGTGAGCATCAATGATTGGCCTGCTCTCAGTAACCTTTCAGGACAGACAAACAAGGGATACCGCGCATGCACGCACTGTTTGGACGATACCGACAGTATATATTTGGCTAATTGTAAGAAGAATGTGTACCTAGGACATCGTCGATTTCTTCCGAGCAGGCATCCCGTAAGAAAGAAAGGCAAGCATTTCTAAGGTCAGGCGGATCACCGGACGAAGCCTGGCCACCGTACTGGTGCTGATGTACATGATATGGTCAAAGATTTGAAGGTGGTCTTTGGAAAGGGTCCTGGTGGACAACCTGTTCCGAATGACGCTGACGGACGCGCACCCATGTGGAATAAGAAATCTATATTTTGGGACCTGCCCTATTGGAAAGACCTCGAGGTCCGCTCCGCAATCGACATGATGCAGGTGACGAAGAATCTTTGTGTGACCCTGCTTGGCTTCTTGGGCGTGTATGGGAAGACAAAAGATACACCTGAGGCACGGGAGGACCAGCAACGTATGCACGGAAAAGACGGCATACATCAGGGTCATGCAAGCTACGCTCTTACCAAAGAAGAGAAGGAAATCTTCTTTGAATGCCTGCTCAGTATTAAGGTACCGTCTGGCTTCTCGTCGAATATAAAGGGAATAATAAACATGGCAGAGAAAAGTTCCAGAACCTAAAGTCTCATGATTTCCACGTGATTATGACGCAACTGCTTCCGGTTGCATTGGGGGGGCTTCTATCGGAAAACGTTCGATTAGCCATTGTGAAGCTATGTGCATTTCTCAATGCAATCTCTCAGAAGGTAATCGATCCAAAATCATACCAAGGTTACAGAATGATTTGGTGCAATGTCTTGTCAGTTTCGAGTTGGTGTTCCCACCATCCTTCTTCAACATCATGACGCACGTCCTAGTTCACCTATGCGAAGAGATTAACGTTTTTGGTCCTGTATTTCTACACAATATGTTCCCCTTTGAGAGGTTCATGGGAGTCTTAAAGAAATATGTTCATAACCGTGCTAGGCCAGAAGGAAGCATCTCCAAGGGCCGTCAAAATGAGGAGGTCATTGAGTTTTGTATTGACTTTATTCCTGACCTTAAGCCGATTGGTGTTCCTGAATCGAGGCATAAGGGCAGACTGGATGGAAAAGGCACGCTAGGAGGGGAACAAATAATATGTATGGACGGACATTATCTCACTGAAGCACACGACACAGTTCTACAGAATTCCGCCTTGGTGGCTCCGTATATGGATGAACACAAGAATTTGCTACGCTCCAAACCCCCGGAGCGGTCTGATGACTGGATTACATGTGAACAAACCAGGAGTTTCGCCAGCTGGTTGCAAGCATGTACCATGCATGACACCTCTATTGAAGATGACCTGTACTTGCTGTCCCAGTTACCATCTTCGAATATAATGACTTTCAAAGGGTACCAGATAAATGGTAATACATTTTACACGATCGCCCAAGATAAGAAGAGCACCAACCAAAACAGTGGTGTCCGCTTTGATGCAGAAACCAAGACGGGAAAGGAAACATATTATGGTTATATACAGGACATACGGGAACTTGACTATCGACGTGGTTTGAAGGTCCCTTTGTTTCGGTGCAAATGGGTCAATATGACACGAGGCGGGGTAACGGAAGACCCGCAGTACGGAATGACAACAGTGGATCTCAACAATCTTGCGTATGCAGACGAACCATTCGTCCTAGCCAATGATGTGGCACAGGTTTTCTATGTGAAGGACATGTCTACCAAGCCAAAAAAAAGAAAAGATAAGGAAGCGAATGCATCGTACGATGAGCCAAAGCGGCACATAGTTCTTTCTAGGAAGAGAAACATTGTGGGAGTGGATGACAAGACAGACAAGTCAGAAGATTATGAAAAGTTTGATGAAATTGCTCCATTCACAGTGAATATTGACCCGAGCATCCCGTTAAATGATGAAGATTTTCCATGGCTACGACGCAAAGGGACACACGCGAAGAAAAAGTTTCACACCCAAAGATCTGGGATGTGATCGGCTTAACTATCATCACTTTCTTCTGTGTTTCACACCCAGGAGGGATCTCTGTAATAGTTAGGGTAGCTAGTTATGTGTTTTGGCATTTGAAACGCGAAGAAATTTTATGTGCAAGCAAATTATTTCATGCATTTACTGATTTTTTCAGCTAAATGACCCTGAAATTGAAAAGCATTTCAAATGAACTCAGAAAAGGTAGAAAGTTGGCATGGTATCATAATTTCACCCACATAGCATGTGCAAAAAATTAGAGAGGGTTACCGCAAAAACTGGATGCACTTTGTGTACAAAATGGACAATCTGTTTCGAAGTATCAGGGTTTCGGACGAAAACTCATCCGTTACAAAGGCATTTCATTTTTTAAATAACCTAAGCATTACCAAATTGAATATAATGATAAAACACACTAATATTAAACATAAGAAAAAAGAATCACTGAAAAATCTATTTTCAAAGTTAAGTTATTCACAAAAATAAATAAAGCAAAAAAAAAGAAAAAAAAGCCCACCTACTGGGCCACAGCGGCCTGCATACGACTAGAAACCCAAATTCAAGTTGGGCCAGGATGCAGGTCCGCTAGCCCAGTAGGCCCAACAGGGCATCGCAGAAGAGGTAGGCCTAGAAGGCCTGCTTAAGAGAGGAGCTCGAGACAACAGCGACGGCGGGGCTTATAAGCAGGTGCGAGTGCCCCTCGGCTAGCGAGGTGGGACTAAACTTTTGTGCCCCTCGTCTGGCAGCGCACACCCGTTAGTACCGGGTCGTGGCACCAACCGGTACTAAAGGGGGGCCTTCAGTACCGGTTGGAGCCACGACCCGGTACTAAAGGGGGTCGCTTCCCGCCGCTTGGGCTAGCCAAAACAGACCTTTAGTACCGGTTGGTGGCTCCGACCGGTACTAAAGGTGGGTTCTATATAAGAAAACACTTCAAAATTTCGTCAGTTTCTCATCTCTCCCTCCGCTTCTTCTCCTCTGCACCGTCGCCCGCCGCCCTCGTCGCCGCCCCGTCGCCGCCCCCGTCGCCGCCCCGTCCCCGTCGTTGCCGCCCGTCGTCCCGTCCCCGTCGTCACCGCCGCCCCGGCCCGTACGTCCCCGTCCCCGTCGCCGCCCCGGCCCGTACGTCCCCGTCCCCGTTGTCGCCGCGCCCGTCGCCGTCCCTGTCGCCGCGTGCCCCCCGTCGCCACCCCCCGTCGCCTCTCGCCTCGCCGGCCGGTGAGCGCGCGCACACACACACATACATTTTTAGTTATAGATTTTTCTGTTTTTTAGAAATTGTTAGACATTTTTCTGTTTTTTAGAAATAGGTAGAAATGTTAGAAATGTTAGAATAGTTAGAAATGTTAGAATTGTTAGAAATGTTAGAATTGTTTGATATTTTTCTGTTTTTTAGTTATAGAAATAGTTATAAAAAAGTTAGAATTGTTAGAAATTTTTCTGTTTTTTAGTTATAGAAATAGTTATAAAAAAGTTAGAATTGTTAGAAATTTTTCTGTTTTTTAGTTATATATAGCATTGTTAGAAATGTTATAGAAATTGTTAGAAATTGTTATAGAAATAGTTAGAAATTGTTATAAAGTTAGAAATGTTATAGAAATGTTAGTTATATATAGCATTGTTAGAAATGTTATAGAAATGTTAGAAATTTTAGTTATCAAAATCCAATCGTTAAAAAAATGTTACTTTTTGCGGGCATATAGCTAGTATTTGTTGTAGACGATGCCCGGCCCGCATCCTCGCCGTTGACACGTCCGCGACGACATCCAGCTGACCCATGTCCGGGACTGGGCTCCGCCGGGCTGGCACTGGGAGGTGCTGCCTGGAGGGGCGCGCCGCTTGATGAGGAACCCGGCCCCGGGTCCCGTCGTCGACCCTGATCTCGTTTGGTGGTGTTCGCGTGGGCTAGTTTCGGTGCGGAGGGAGCCGACCCCGCCGGAGGTGGTACGTCGTCGTGTTAGGGAGGAGGACGAGCACGTCCATCGCTACATGGTTGCGCTAGAGGGCGGCAGGTTCTCCAATACCTGGTAGTTTCTCCAGGGATCTCACTTCAGCTATGATCCTGTGAGGGTTCCTTCTCTTTGGGTGTCCACCGCCCACGCCGCAGGAACCGCGAGTGTCCTAGATTCTTCTGTAGTATTCGATCTTTAATTAGCTACCTAGCCAGTGATGTACTATTCAATATTATATATTATTCGAGACGATGTATTCGAGATTAAATCTATTATTCGAGACGATGTATTCGAGATTATATCTATTATTCGAGACGATGTATTCGAAATTATATCTATTATTCGAGATTATACTAAATTGTTTTATATTTCTTTTGGCATAGTTAAATAAACGCTATGGCGGACAATACCGACAGAGAGAGAGAGAGAATAGACCATGTTCGATATGATACGCGGGCCACATGATGATCAGAATGAAGAAGATTTTGATGGCTCCGAATTTCTAAACAACACCGGAGAGGGTGATATGATATTCGATCGCGATGACCGAATTGATGAAGTCATGAACTACGATTATGACGATGACGAAGAACATGTTGATCCTGAAACAACAAACACCGGCGAGGTATATATATTTATATAAGCAGGAATCTGGTGATCATCGCATGTTTTAAATGAGATGAAGATATATTAACGAATCGATCTTTCTTCTTTCAGCCATCCGGATCGAGCAAATCTTCAGGCAAAAGGACGAAATGAGGCCCGAATTTTTTTTTCAAGGAGGGCGTAAAGTACAATATCGAGGCATTCAGACCTAATGGCGAACCATTAGCGCCTAAGAAGATTGCGGACAAGTTCGTTCGTCAGTGCAGAGTTCTTGTGAAGGACCAACTCCCGATCTCCCTTCAAGAATGGAGAAAGCCAGCAAAGCCACGTCCAGATGTTACTTTTGTCGACGAGAATCAAAAAAACCTGCTTTGGGATACTCTCATGGAACATTTCACCCTACCAGATCATTTCACATAAGCAGATGTGCAGAAAGTCACGGACGCTGCTCTTAGGAAGATGGCGGTTGCATTCAAGAACCACAAGAGAACGACGTGGGAGAAGTACGTCAAGGGAGGAAGGAAGACTCCAGTATTCGAGGGGATACTAGAGAATCAAAGTGCTCATTGGGACGATTTCGTGAAATTCAAGGATTCAGAGTTAGCTAAGGAACGGTCGAGAATAAACAAGAAGAATGCCAAAAAAAGGATAAGTTCCATAAGCTGGGGCCAGGTGGCTACGCGGTGGCAATGCCTAAGTGGGATAAGTCTGAGAAAGAGATGGAGGATGCAGGTGTCATTCCGGTTACTAAGAGCTGCCCCCCCAGGGTCAGGAGTTGGTTCTATGCGCATGGGGGGGAGTTGGACCCGAAGACAGGCAAAGTTTCGACGAAGGCATGTCTGAACGGAGACGACGATGACATACTTGTTGCAATAGAAGAGGCTCGAACGGGGGTGTTCCAGCCGAACAGAGAGAAGGACGAGCTTACACGTGCCCTGAAAAATCATGAACACCCGGGAAGAACACGAGGCAAGGGCGCTATTCCGTGGTATGAGGGGTTTTCGGAATGGAACGCCGACTACAGAACCCGTGCGAGAAGGAAGATTGCAGAGGAGAAGCAGAGGAAGATGGAGGAGGAGAAGAGGAAGCGGGACTATGAACGCCTTCAAGGCCTAGAATCCACGTACGAGGACTTGGCAGACAAATTCTAGCGGCAGCAGGAACAGATCGACTCACTTAGCCAGCAAAGGGGGTCTCAGCAGCTGCAACAGCTAGCGGATGATCCAGCATTGGATACCACCGCCCCATCCATGCCGAGAAGCAGTGTGGGTTCCGCCCCGTTTGATGCAATGCTGGATAGATACCCCGTGGATGACATCATGGAGAACACTAACTGCGAGCTACACTTCAAAATGAAGAACATATCCATGAAGGTGGCGGACGGCGTTGCTTATACAAATTCCCCCGATGCAACCTTCCATTGCAACCCGATTCCAGCAGCCTATGCTCGTGTCGTGGTTGATGAGGTGGTGGACCAATATTCGGGGCTAGAGCTTGACATTCCTGGAGGTGACGAGGAGCACACACTCGGAGATGCCAAACATCGTATCATCCTATGGAGAAAGGATTGCATCATCTTTCGAAGGCCACCGACACCGCGTCACCTGACTCCTCGTCAAAGTCCGCCACCGAGTCAGCAGACTCCCGCTCCTCCAAGTCCACCAACGCGTGAGGCCACTCCTCCTCCTCCAAGTCCGGCAAAGTGTCAGGCCACTCCTCCTCCAAGTCCAACACAGCGTCAGACGTCCACTCCTCCTCCAAGTCTGGCAAAGTGTCAGTCCACTCCTCCTCCAAGTCCGGCACAGCTTCAGGCCACTCCTCCTCGTCCAACTCAGCCCCGTCGGCCGTCTCCGCCGCCTCAGCAATCCACGAAGAGACACCCTGCAACTATGGTGCGTAGCGGTACCAGTCGAGGTCATAGTACAGGAAGTACAGGCGGAGGCAAGCGATATAAGTATGGTCCAAACCTCAGTACTCCTCTTCCTGAGAGGGCTTACGGCAGGACCAAGGAGCAAACCAATGTCATAGTGCGGGCAGAAGTCGACGCCCATTTTGGACCGAAACCGCCACCGCCGCCAAGGGAGAAAGTGCCTGTGGAAGTTCTTGACCACTTCGTTCGTATGGATGAACCACCAGCTCCTAAGCCTGTTGACACAGACTATGAGCGCCACATCAGGAAGTTGCATCGACAACGTCTACAGAAGGAGGCGAGCTCGAGCTCGAGCAAACAACAAGCAGTTGTCAAAAAATGCGGGAGAACCATTGCCCAGCTGGGGGAACAGTGGGCGCAACCGATCCCCCCGCTTGTTGTGCCGCCAACAACACGTGACAGTACGCGTGGCCAATATTATTGTGGGCAAACAGTTTACGTTCCCCAGGTGGGCGATGTGGTAATAACCCAGGAGCATATAGCGCAGGCTGAAGAACTCAAGATCACTGTTGGATAACTCCTCGAGATCGAGGACATGCCTGTGCTTACAGAGGAGGAAATAAAACGGAAATATGTCCGGGACCAACCTTTGGTCAAGCCAGAAGATGTCAAGAAGCTCCCAACGAGAATGTATGAATTGCATCAATGGTACATGGACATTACCAAGAGATCCAATCGACAGTCCCTCATGGTGCAAGTCAACACGGATCATTTCTACCATGAGAAACCTGGGACCGTTGAGTATTCTGAACTGTTTCAGTTATACAATCAAGACGCACTCGACAAATCTATCGTCAGTTGCTATTGTCTGTAAGTTATTTCTTTCTGTAATTTAAGTCTCAAGCTAACTGTATTGATCCTTTTGATCAATCATTACCTGTAGTTATCCTCACTATATTCTTTTCTGTGGTATTATGCAGGATGAAGATGTATGAAATGAAAAAAGGTGGACGCTTTGGCATTGGGTTCATTGACCCAAACACCGTTAATGAATACACATGGAATATAAGCGACTATTATAAAAAGCAGGTAGAGGACAGCATGTTCGAGTTCTTGAAGCACCTCAAATACAATGAAGATATACTACCTTACAACTTCAAGTGAGTCACACTTTCTTGTACTACAAATTCTCTGTTTTTGCCTACTAGCTAGCTAGCTACATGTTTTTGCTTACATATATATGCCCGATTAATTAAGACATGCAAACGTGTGTGCATGCAGATTTCACTGGATCTTGTGTATCATTAAAGTTGACGAAGGAACAGTTGAAATACTGGACTCACTACTCTCAGAAAATAAAGACTATAACATCTTGTTTGGGATAGTCAACAGGTAATTTCAATCATTATTAACTATATATCTCGGCCTATTTAGTTCGTCATTTCATGATATGAACTATTTAATAACCCCTTTATTCATTTTCTTTGTCGACAGGCAGGGCTTGGGCAAGGTTCATTAGCATAACGGAAGGCGAATGGAAACGACAGCTAAGATGGCTTCGACCCAGGGTAAGTAATTAAGTAGTGTGGTAGCTAGCTGCCATCTTTTTAATATTATCATGCTTGATTAATTATTATCTGATCAAATTAAATTCCATTCTCGTAAAGGCCATAAAGCAGGCGCAGGGGACTGATCTGTGTGCATACTGCATTTGCGAGAACATTCGCATGATGACGTCCGAAAGGAGCAGATCTCAAAGACAGGAATGGGTACGCTTGTCAGAACACTATTCACAATTTGTGCACCATTATCGATATCTAGTCACACAACTAATACACATGCATATTGATCTCCTTCTTAACAGTTCAGAGAGGTGTGGGACAAGCTCCTAGATACGGAGCGCGTACAAGCACTTCAAGAGGAAATAGCGGGATTTTTGCTCGACCAGGTCATAAATCCGAAGGGAGAATACTATTACCCGCTACCGCCCCCATCAACCAGGTCATGAACCACTTCCAATTTGTCATCGTGCTCCGAGGGCACCAATTAGGCTAATGCAAACTGACTCCGAAGGCAACATGCATATGAACGAGAAATTGTATATATAGCTATACATGTGTGTATGTGTGAATTAATATGGTGGTTTGTGAGACATTGATGATCTATATATATATATATATATATATATATATATGATTGGTTCTACTAGCTACCATATATATGCATAATGTGTACAATGTGTAGTATCGTAAAATACCAGCAAACGAAAAAGAATTAAAATGGAAAACACAAAATTAAATGAAAAAGAAATCATAAAACCAAAACCCCCCCAAACATTTTAGTACCGGTTGGTGGGCCTCCCGGCCCCCGGAGCTGGCTCGTGCCACGTGGTTGCCCTTTAGCACCGGTTCGTGCTGGACCGGTACTAAAGGGGGGGGGCTTTATTGCCCAAACTTTAGTGCCGGTTATGGAACCGGCACTAAAGGGCCTTACGAACCGGTGCTATTGCCCGGTTCTGCACTAGTGACATTCTATGTGGGTGAAATTATGATACCATGCCAACTTTCAACCTTTTCAGAGTTCATTTGTAGTGCTTTTCAATTTCAGGGTCATATTACCCTTCAAAGTTTTGTCTTGTCGGATTAAACATTCAGAGATGAGAACACATCATATATGTCTTGCAATATGAATACTTGAGGTGACAATTGGGGTATCTTATTGATTCACTTGATATGTCTTATGGCATTCAACTCGCGTATTCTCGCGGTGATATTGGGGTAATCTATGCATAGGGGTTGATGCACGTTTTTCTCCGACGGAAACTTTGGGGTCTCTTTATAGTTCTATGTGTGGATTGAGTATTATGAATATGAATTTGCTTTGGAGTTATCTAGTACGAACTCTAGGATAGATCGAACGGAAAGAATAGCTTTGTGTTATCTTAGTACGAACTCTTGAATAGATTGAACGAAAAGAATAGCTTTGAGTGGTTTTGTACCCTACAAACAAATTCCTATATTTTGTTCTCCGCTAATAAGAACTCGAGAGTGATTCTTTGCTTCACTTTGAGGGATAATCATATGATCCAACTATGTTAGCATTGTTGAGAGGTTACACTAGCAAAAGTATGGACCCTAGGCCTCATTTTCAAGCATTGCAATACCGTTTTTGTGCCCGTTTACTATTTGCTACCTTGTTATTTTTATTTATTAAGATTATAAAAATATATTTCTACCATCAATATTACACTTTTGTCACCATCTCTTCACTGAAATAGTGCACCTATACAATTTTCCATTGTATTGGGTGTGTTGGGGACACAAGAGATTTCTTGTATTTGGTCGCAGGCTCGTTTGAGAGAGACCATCTTCATCCTACACCTCCCACAGATTGATAAACCTTAGGTCATACACTTGAGGGAAAATTGCTACTGTCCTACAAAACTCTACGCTTGGAGGCCCAACCTGAGTCTACAAGAATAAAGTTGCGTAGTAGACATCAAGCTCTTTTCTAGCGCCATTGCCGGGGAGGTTAGGAAAGCGGCACTCATCCCGTCAATGAAGCTCTTTTCTGGCGCCGTTGCCGGGGAGGTGAGTGCTTGAAGGTATATCTTTAGATCTTGCAATTGTATCATTTAGTTTCTTGTTTTATCACTAGTTTGGTTTATAAAAGAAAACTACAAAAAATGGAATTGAGGTTGCATCATATTATTGATCATCTTTATAATATCTTTCTCGAAAATGATGGATCCGAAAATTGTGCTCAATTTTTAGAAGAAGAAGTCAATAAAATGTTTGGCACAAACTATTTGAATGATGAGCATGATTGCAATGTTGTTAGTATCAATTCTTTGAATATCCATGATGGTAATGGTATGCAAAGGCATAAGCTTGGGGATGGTATATTTGATGAAGATGATATTTTTAGCCCCCCAAGTTTTGATGAGAATATTTATTATGATGAAAGCATGCCTCCTATTTATGATGATTATGGTGATGACATGTATGCTATAAGGAATAATGATATCCATGAAACTTGTCATCATGATTTTAATTTTCAATCACATGATAGTTATTTTGTTGAGTTTGCTCCCACTACTATTGATGAGAATAAATTTGTTTATGTGGAGAGTAATAATTTTTTTATGCATGTAGATCATGAAAAGAATGCTTTATGTGATGGTTATATTGTTGAATTTCTTCATGATGCTACTGAAAATTATTATGAGGGAGGAACTTATGCTTGTAGGAATTGCTATAATATCAAGTTTCCCCTCTATGTGTTGAAAATCTTGAAGTTGTGCTTGTTTTGCCTTCCTATGCTAGTTGATTCTTGTTCCCATAAATTTTTGCTCACAAAATTGCTATGCATAGGAAGTGGGTTAGGCTTAAATGTGTCATATGCTATGATGTTCTCTTTATGTTTCAATTCTTATCTTTTATGCAAGCATCACTGAAATCATCATGCCTAGCTTAAAAGGCATTAAAGAAAAGCGCTTGTTGGGAGACAACCCAACACTTTTACCTACTGTTTTTGTGTGTTAACATGATTAAGCTATTGTATTAATCATGTTTTATTGCTTTGTTTCAATAAAGTGCCAAGTAAACCCTTTGGAACCATGTTGGGTGATAGTTGATTTGACCCTGCTGAAAAACAGAAATTCTGCGCTCACAAAAATGGGTCCCATTTTTAACAGAAAGTGATTTTGAGTTGATTCTTTTTGCAAGAGTTTAGTATAAAAATTTCTCACGTGGTCCAATTTGTTTCATAATTTTTGGAGTACCAGAAGTATGGTAGTTATCCAGGTCATGACAGACTGTTCTGTTTTTGACAGATTCTGTTTTCAATGCATAGTTTGCTTGTTTCCTAGTTTCTATGGCTTATATTGCTCAATATAAATTTTGGAAATGATATGATACAGTAGTCCTTGTGTGGAAACAATTATGAATCTTGTCTTTGACAGTACCAAAGTGAAATGGTTTGCTCTTTATCATACTAACCTATCTCACGAAGTTTTGTTAAGTTTTGTGTGATTGAAGTTTTCATGTTTTGGGCGAGATATCAATATGAGGAGAATAAGGAGTGACAAGAACCTGAGCTTGGGGATGCCCAAGGTACCCCAAGTTAATATTCAAGGAATATCCAAGCAAATAAGCTTGGGGATGCCCCGGAAGGCATCCCCTCTTTCGTCTCCAACATTATCGGTAACCTCACTTGGAGCTATGTTTTCATTCGTCACATGATATGTGTTTTGCTTGGAGCGTCAATTTATTTTGTTAGGATTTGCTTGCTGTTATTTAGAATAAATCTTTGCATCTTTTATTTCAATAAAAGTGGCATTGATAGCCTTTGGCATGCTTATTTTACAAGTCTACATGTTGCTGTTTCAAAACAGAAAGTTTATCAATGTTGCAAAAATTCCCTAGAAAAGTCAGTATGTGATAAATGTTGAAGCTTTTTGCAAATTAAACTCTGATAAATTTTCTATAGTGTGGTAGAATTTCATAATGTTTGGAGTTGAATAAGTATTCATACTCTTGCATTCTTTATAGACTGTACTGTTTTGGCAGATTGCTTTTATGTTTGGATTGTTTGCATATGTTTGCTTGTTTAATGATTCTATTTGAGGATAGGAGTATTAAATATTCAGAGGCATTTAGTATGCAATGTTGAATAATAATTTTAGTGATTTTCTACAGTAGAGAATGATAAAGTTTTTGCATTGGTTTATACTAACTTATCTCACGTGTTCTTGCTGAGTTTTGTGTGGATGAAGCTTTTGAGATCTAGGAAACAGTGATATGAGAGGAATTAAGGAGACACAAAAGCTCAAGCTTGGGGATGCCCAAGGCACCCCAAGATAATATTTCAAGAAGTCTCAAGCATCTAAGCTTGGGGATGCCCCGGTAGGCATCCCACCTTTCTTCTTCAACAATTATCGGTTAGTATCGGTTGAGCCTAAGTTTTTGCTTCTTCACATGATGTGTGCTATCCTTGAAATGTAATTTTATTTTGTTTTTGCTAGCTTTTTTAATAAAATACTTAGATCTGAAAGTTTTTAAATAAGAGAGAGTCCTCACATAGCTATCTATTTACTTAACTACTCGCATGATCTTCACTTATATCTTTTTGGATTAGTTTGTCATTTACTCTTGTGCTTCACTTATATCCTATGAGTAAATTGTTGAATAAATTGAATGTAATGAAGTTGAAATCATATCATGCCTAGTGGTAGCTTCACATTTGGGTTTAGAAAGTGAAACCTTTTGTGGCTTGACAATCACAATATTGGTCATACAAGCAATTCACGAATAATTAGTATAAGGAAGAGAACTTTCACATGCAAATACACTATCATGGAATTCTTTTGTGATTGTGAGCCCCCATTAAAATATTATATGCCAAAAATTGTTGACGTTGGACAAGTAAGACAATGTAATGGTTTATGTTTGTTCATATTCACATAGAAGTCATATTGTCATAAATCCTTCAACATGTGGTGCTTGCCCCCCATCTTTGCTAGCCAAAAATTCCGCACCAAGTAGAGATACTACTTGTGCATCCAAAAACCCTTAAAACCAAATCTTATTTTCAAGAGTCCACCATACCTACCTAAGGATTGAGCAAGATCCTTCAAGTAAGTTGTCATCGGTGCAATAAGGCAATAAAAATTGCTTCTAAAAGTGTTAGATCATTTAGTGTAAGAGAAAATTGAGCGTTGTACAGACTTATGACGGCAAAGCAATAAAAGCAACGGACTGCATAATAATTGTTTCTATCATAAGGGGAAATATAACGTGACGTTCTTTTGCACTAAGGGGTTGAGCATACCAACAAATAAGTGCATGGCAACCTCTGCTTCCCTCTGCGAAGGGCCTATCTTTTAATTTTTAGTATATATTTTTATGCAAAGAGTCAAAGTTATTCTCTCTATTCCCTTTTTATTTTTCTCTTTTGGCAAGCATCATGTGGTGAGGAAAGATCTAGGCACATATGTCCAGTTGAATATGGGTAGCATGAGTTATTATTGTTGACATCACGCTTGAGGTGAATACGTTGGGAGGCAAAACAATAAGCCCCTGTCGGTGTCAAAACCGGCGGATCTCGGGTAGGGGGTCCCGAACTGTGCGTCAAGGTCGGATGGTAACAGGAGACAAGGGACACTTTATTTTACCCAGGTTCGGGCCCTCTCGGTGGAGGTAAAACCCTACTCCTGCTAGATTAATATTGATGACATGGGTAGTACAAGAGTGGATCTACCACGAGATCAAGGAGGCTAAACCCTAGAAGCTAGCCTATGGTATGATTGTGTATGATGATGGTTGTCCTACGGACTACAACCCTCCGGTTTATATAGACACCGGATAGGGTTAGGGTTACACAGAGTCGGTTACAATGGTAGGAGATCTTGAATATCCGCACGCCTAGCTTGCCTTCCACGCCAAGAAAAGATCCTTCCGGACACGGGACGAAGTCTTCCATCTTGTATCTTCATAGTCCCGGAGTCCGGCTGAAGGTATAGTCCGGCTATCCGAACACCCCCTAATCCAGGACTCCCTCAGTAGCCCCTGAACTAGGCTTCAATGATGACGAGTCCGGCGCGCAGATTGTCTTCGGCATTGCAAGGCGGGTTCCTCCTCCAAGTTCTTCAAGAAGATTATAAACACCAAAAATAGTGTCCGGCTCTGCAAAATAAGTTTCCACATATTGCCATATAGAGAATTAACACAAATCAAATCCGCTGACGTATTCTGCAGTGCGTCATAACACTGCGACCAAGCCTTCTATATAAGTTGCTTTCATTGTTCCACCTTAGCGTGTTTAGCGAGGCGGTTTCCTTGGCACGTCTTGTCAAAGCAGAGATCATGTGCCCCCTTTAACGGGATTCTCATTAATACGGACGTGGGTAACCCAACCACGCCATTTACCACGGCGTTTGGGAGGCAAGTGAGTTTTATTAGGTAGGTGGGGACGCCTAACCGTACCTGCTTATATAAAGGGATAAGGATTCACCTTTTTAACCTACGCCTTCTTCCTCCTTTGCCAATCCATCTCTCGCGAACTCAAGCTCCAGCGCCCAAGTCCGCTCTTCCTTCCTCAACTTTCTCCAACAATGTCCGGAGCGGGAGGCAAGTGGATGGTCTCCTCCGTTACGGAGGCTCAAGTAAAAAAGTTAAGGAAAGCCGGATACTTGTCCAAGGACATCCCGCATCGGCTTCCTGAGAAAGGGCATCTTCTTCCTACCCCAAGGCCCCATGAGAGGGTAGTTTTTCTTCCCCACTTCCTCCGCGGACTGGGCTTTCCACTTCACCCATTTGTCCGGGGGCTCATGTTCTACTACGGCCTGGATTTCCACGATCTGGCCCCGAACTTTGTTCTCAACATCTCGGCGTTTATCGTCGTGTGTGAGGCCTTTCTCCGCGTCCGCCCCCACTTCGGCCTCTGGCTCAAGACCTTCAACATCAAGCCCAAGGTGGTGTCCGGCACCCAGGCGGAGTGCGAAGGCGCTATGGTTGGCAAGATAGCCAATGTCCTCTGGTTCGATGGCTCCTTTGTGGAGTCCCTAAAGGGGTGGCAGGCCGGGTGGTTTTACATCACCGAGCCCCGCGATCCGAAATGGGTCGCGGACCCCGAGTTCAGATCCGGACCCCCCACGCGGCTCATGTCCTGGAAAGAGACAGGCGTGTCGTGGGGCAACGAGGAAGAAGTGACTGGGTTGCAAACGTGCATCCAGTCCCTGGTGAACAAGCCAATCCGGCTTGTCAATATAGTCCAGGTCATGCTCGTTCGCCTGATTGGCACGGGATTTTAGTTTGTGGGAATTCGACCCGGCGCATCACCAAACCCTTAGTAGGCTCTTCGACACGACGTATGAAGATGTCTGGAAGGTGCTGACCAAAGGCGCCGAGTCCCCCACATCCGCCTCCGAGGATCGCGGATACAGCTCGCAGCGTAACCCTAGCGAGGTAAGCTATCTATACCTTTGACAGGTTCGTTAAGCTCTTCTTCATAGATTAACTCTATGCGGGATTTAAACTCCCTTTACCTTTGACAGGCTTGGCAGGAGGTATCCGGACCAATTAACTGTTCGGCTCCTCTGCCCGAAGACCCGGCCCCAGCTCTCTTAGTGAAGCTGATGGCTCCGGCACCTTACGTGGTGCCAGAGAGGAAGGCCAAGAAGAAGAAAACCACCGGGACTCGAAGAAGTTCCCGCAACATGGTGGTGTCAGACTCGTCATCTGACGAGTCCGCAACGCTCTCCTCTCGTGAAAACGAGGAGGAGGAACAAGGAAGCTCTGCCCCCCAGTGAGGGGAGCAAAGAGGAAGAAGGCCGCCCCAACAGGGGAGGCCGAGGGGTCGAGGAAAAGGAAAACCCCTCCGCCGGACTACTCCCACGATGCCGAAGAGGGCGGAGAGGAGTGGCTGGACCGAACCAAGCGTCCGGCGACATCGTAAGTGTTTACATATCAGAGTGACTCATGATATTCTTTTAATGTGCGGCTTTCCCTAATATCGAACGTAATTTATGCAGCCCGCCCCGGGCCGGACTCGACGATTCGTCGAGCGGCTCCCTGGATTCGTCGGACGTGAACTCTGTTCCGCCCGCGGTCTCCCCCTGCGAGGCGGACGACGCCAAAGTGGCGCCCCGCCAAGCTTCGGGGCAGGAGGAGATAGTCCTGGAGGAGCCACAAGGCAATCCTCCAGGCCCCAGGAGTAAAGGGGATGAAACCCCCCAGGGCTCCAAGTCCGGCTTTGTGCCGGACACCGCGCCGGACTCGATAGTCCCGGTCTGCGGTGGGCGAACTCCTTCCAAGAGGAGTAAGCCGTCTGAGCCGGCGGCCTCCATCCAACCGGAGGCGCCGGACAATCTGCTGGAGGTGCTTAAGGGCGCCGCCATCGACGAGGAGCACTGTACTGTTATGAGTACGGTGATCCAAAGGGTTCAGTCTGCCAAGAGCGGACTGAATGAAGCTTGTGCTAGCCTTCTAACAGGCTTCGAGGTAAGTAAAAATATGTCAAATTATTTACCGCATAGACAGTAGCCCCTGATGCTCTGTTCGGTGTTCGGAAAGAAAAGCCGGATAGAGGATCTAGTGATTTTCGCAGGAGTCTAAAAAAAGGTCAAATATGCGTATGCGGGCTTTACTGCTGTCCACCGCCGCACTGACTGCGCAGGTGGATGTCCTTAAAAAGGACCTCGGGCGGACCGAGCAAGAGCTCGGCCTTGCCAAACGACAGCTCGAGGAGAAGGAAGGTAAGAAATACCTAAAAAAAGAGAGAAAGAAAAAGAAAAAAATGTGCCTATAGAGAGGCTTGATTGCAGAAAGAAATAACAGGATTGTACTGCTTATTGTAGGGGCCGCAACCGAGGTGGCAACCCTGAAGCAGGCGCTGGCAGAGGCCGAAAAGAAAACGGCCGAGGAGCGCGCCGAGCGAGAAAGGCTTGGGGTTCAGGTCGACGAGGTGCAGCAAGAGCTGCAAGCTCTCATGACAAAACATGAGGGTTTGGAGCTTGAGTCAAAAACGCAAGCATCCGAGCTCACGTCGGCCGTCGAGACCGCCAAGAGTGCCAAGGCCGAAGCCCAAAAGGCCCTCCAAGAGTTGGAGGAGGTGAAAACGATAGCAACGGGTAAGGCATTCTCAATGCAAAGTAGGAATATAAAAGTAAACTACCTATTACTTACCCGAATCCGGAGTTCTCCAGGGGCGTTCGCCGATCTTCCCTGCAGCATATCCGCCGCCGCCGCGTTCTACCGAGCTGAAGAGGGCAGCTCGACGGAGAGTGTGTTCTGGTCTCAGTATTCTGAGGCCGGACACCCTGTGCCCTTAAGCGATCAGCTGAAACAGCTGGTCGAGCTCCACAAGGCGGCCGAACAGGCCATGAAGGGCTTACTAGTTCGGCTGTGGCCTGGAGAGGCCCTGCCTGGGAGCTATTTCGGGCTGGTGCGGCGGTTGGTGGAGGCCTGTCCATGGCTTGAGGTCACCAAGCGCTCCGTCTGCATTCAAGGTGCCCGGAGGGCCCTTGCCCGTGTAAGGGTACACTGGGGTAAGCTGGACGGAGAGTAGCTGGTGAAGGACGGGCCGCCGCAGGGGAAGGAGCATCGCAAGCCCGAGAACTACTACAAGGAAGTTCTTGCCGGAGCCCGCCTTGTCGCGGATGAATGTACTAAAGATGTAATATTTGAGTGAACTCGCTCGTTTGTATCCTGTGCGCTGAAAACTTGTTCATATGCGCAAAGCAATGCTTATTGAATTTAAAATATTATTTTCTGTGCGGCCGTTTATCAAAAATTTGAGAGATGGCCAGTCGTCGGCTTCTGCCCCCATGCCACTAGTGCTGGGGTGTTCGGGATAAACCTGAGGGCTCTTGTTCCCATAGTTGGGTCCTTCGAGGGAGGCGCTCAGCACAACGAACCAGGCAATCAGACTATAATGCTTGAACACTCTCACTTAGCCATAGAACGTTATAATTTTAAATTTCGGCGAAGCCCCTAGTTCGGAAGGCCGAATTCGGGGCGCTATCCACGCCTTTGGCCGGACATAGCCAACTCCTCACTCAAAGCGGCATAAGCCTTTAAGGACTCGAAAAACCTCTCGAACAGCGACCGGTCTCGCACCTTATCATGACAGTCTGTTTTAGCTTTCTCCACTGAGGTGCTCAACCCACCTGATTTGGGGCACAATCGCAGTGGTTCTCCTAGTGCTACCTTAGCCAATAAAGCGGAACGTAAGGCACCAAAACATAGGAGCCGGGCAAACCCAACATGTGACCAAAATCATGACTCGGAGCCGATGCATATAGTGCTATAAGTTCGGGGTGCCGCACTTGTGAAAGTGTACGGACTTCTCACACCAGATAAAAGGGTAATGAAGCCCCTGGCGTGGTTTGCCATACCATGTTGTACGGGTGCTGAGATTTCCGGAATGCGGCGTAGCTTTGTCTGCTTTCCTGGATTTTGCATCGTCTGTGCGACAACAATGCTGAACAGGTTATCCAGAGTATGGAGTCCTGAAAGTAAAAAAAAGTAAAAAAGAAAAATTCGGCAGCCCCTAGTACGTTTGACGCCGTGTTGTAGGCATGCCGTTAATGTGCCCCTCCCCCTGTGCCCATGGAATTTGAAGGGCGTAATTGTGTACTCGAGGTACTTGCTCCGCTATGTTGCCATGGCTGGGGTCGGGGTCGTATTGCTACGCTTGCTCTGATCGTGCCAGGTGGTCTTGTTGCAGGTTACTCCGGGCGCGCTTTGCATTGTCCGGTTTTTTAACGGCCGGACTGGAGAGTTGCCTTGAAAGGCTGCTTTGTACTTCCGCTGCGAGGGCCGCCGTGTGCTCCTCCGTACGGATGGAGCGTTCTGTGTTCCGCTGACCGTAATTACTCCTCGAGGGCCTGGCATCTTGAGCTTGAGATATGCGTAGTGCGGCACCGCATTGAATTTAGCGAATGTGGTTCGTCCGAGCAGGGCGTGATAGCCACTTCGGAACGGCACTATATCGAAGATTAACTCTTCGCTTCGGAAGTTATCCAGAGATCCGAAGGCCACATCAAGTGTTATCTAGCCTGTGCAATTGGCCTCTACACCTGGTATGACGCCTTTAAAGGTCGTCCTTGTGGGCTTGATCCTTGATGGATCTATGCCCATTTTCCGCACTGTATCCTGATAAAGCAGGTTCAGGCTACTGCCGCCGTCGATGAGGACTCTTGTGACATGAAATCCGTCCACGATTGGGTCGAGGACCAGTGCGGCAAAACCGCCGTGACGGATGCTAGTGGGGTGGTCCCTTCGATCGAAAGTGATCGGGCAGGAGGACCATGGGTTGAACTTTGGGGCGACTGGCTCCATCGCGTATACGTCCCGTAGCGCACGCTTCCTCTCCCGCTTGGGAATGTGGGTCGCGTATATCATGTTCACCGTCCGCACTTGTGGGGGAAACCCTTTCTGTCCATTGTTGTTCGGCGGCCTGGGCTCCTCCTCGTCGTCGCTATTCAGCCCCTTGTCCTTGTGTTCGGCTCTTAACTTGCCTGCCTGCTTGAACACCCAACAATCCCTGTTGGTGTGATTGGCTGGCCTTCCGGGGGTGCCATGAATCTGGCACGAGTGGTCGAGTATCCGGTCCAAACTGGACGGGCCCTGGGTATTCTTTTTAAACGGCTTTTTCCGCTGACCGGATTTATAGCCTCTGAATCCGGCATTAACTGTCGTATCCTCATTGCTGTCGCTGCTAATGTGGTGCTTTTGATTATTTCGACGTGACCTGCCACTTTTGTCCTTGCTATCCGAATTACCGGGCTTCTTCGATAAGTTGTTGCTGCGAGCTAGCCAGCTATCTTCGCCCGCGCAAAAGCGGGTCATGAGTGTCGTGAGGGCTGCCATGGTTTTCGGCTTTTCCTGTCCCAGGAGCCGGGCAAGCCACTCGTCGTGGATGTTATGTTTGAAGGCTGCTAGGGCCTCTGCGTCCGGACAATCGACCATCTGATTTTTCTTTGTTAGGAACCGTGTCCAGAATTGCCTGGCCGATTCTTCTGGCTGCTGAATTATGTGGCTTAGGTCATCGGCGTCCGGTGGCCGCACATAGGTCCCCTGGAAGTTGTCGAGGAATACGGCTTCCAGGTCCTCCCAAGAACCGATTGAGTCCGCTGGTAGGCTGTTAAGCCAGTGTCGGGCTGGTCCTTTAAGCTTAAGGGGTAGGTATTTGACGGCGTGTAGATCATCGCCACGTGCCATGTGGATGTGAAGGAGATAATCCTCAATCCATACTGCCGGATCTGTCGTACCATCGTACGACTCGATATTGACGGGTTTAAAACCCTCTGGGATTTTATGATCCATTACTTCGTCTGTGAAGCACAGTGGGTGTGCGGCGCCCCTGTACTGGGCTATGTCACGACGCAGCTCGGAAGAGCTGTGCCTGCTGTGTTCGGCCCGGCCGAATTATTGTGTCCGGAGTGAAGATCATCACGTGTCGTCGGGCGTCCGCACGATCCATAGATCGATCTTGTTTGCTTTGCTTTATCCTCCAGTACGTCTCGCAGGTCTGGCTCGTTTTCCCGTGCCTTATTTGAACGGCGCCGGGGCATGGCTTGCTTAAGGGTTCGACAGGCCTCTTTGTCGCGGCCACGGGGTGGCCGGTCTGCCATGTCATATGCTTCCCCCTCTGATTGGGGTAGCGACCTGCGCTTAGGATAATTCTTGGAGGGGCGCCCGAGTTCATACTCTTCGGCCGCAAGGACTTTAGTCCATCTATCAGCTAGCAAATCTTGATCAGCTCTAAGCTGTTGTTGCTTTTTCTTTAGGCTGTTGGCCGTGGCTAGAAGCCTGCATTGAAAACGCTCTTGTTCGGCGGGGTCTGATGGTACGACGGATTCATCGTCGTCGAGGCTTGCCTCGTCTTCGGAGGGAGGCATGTAGTTATCATCCTCAACCTCTCGCTCTGCCGCTCTCTCCTGAGGGCTGGCTTTTCCATCTTCCTGCGCCGAATCTTGCTGGTTCTGGTGTTCTTTGGTGCTGTCCGGGGTAGTATTATCTCCCGTGCCGGAATCACCGTTTCTGCTGTGGCGGGATTTAGAGCGGCGCCGTTGGCGCCGGCGTTTTGGCGGTTTTTTCGAGTTATCGTCTTCCGCTGTTCCATCGCCATCCGCATCCTTTGGAGCATCCACCATATATATGTCATATGACGAGGTGGCGGTCCAGCGCCCTACAGGTGCTGGTTCTTGTTCGTCTCCTCCTTCGTCGTCCATACCGTCGAAGTCTTCGGAGCCGAAGTCAAGCATGTCGGTTAAATCATCGACAGTGGCTATTAAGTGGGTGGTGGGTGGGCTTTGTATTTCTTCGTTGTCCGAATCCCAACCTCGCAGACCAAAGTCCGGCCTGGGCTCTCCTGATAAACAGAGAGACTTGAGAGAATTCACGATATCACCGAAAGGTGAGCACTGAAAGATGTCCGCGGCAGTGAACTCCATTACAGGCGCCCAATCAGATTCGATCGGCGGGGGCACGAAAGGCCCGGAGTTCGGAGAAGAGTCCGGCTCCTTGGAGTCCTGGGCCGTGCGGAGTACGGGGCTGGCGTTCGGCTCGATCGCCTTTGAGATCGCAGCCCCCGAGGTGACGTCCAACCGTTCATCCTCGGAGAACGCAACGGGCTCCGAGTAAAGGATCGGGGCCGGAGCGTGTGCGGCCTCCAGGGTACTATTCAGAGGCAGAGCTATATCATGCCCCTCGAAATAGTGCGGCGCGCTTGGCTGTGGCTCGAACCCGTCGAAGATCAAGTCTCCGCGGATATCAGCCGTGTAGTTTAAGCTTCCAAACCTGACTTGATGGCCAGGGGCGTAGCTTTCGATCTGCTCCAGATGGCCAAGCGAATTGGCCCGCAGAGTGAGGCCGCCGAAGACGAAGATTTGTCCGGGGAGGAAAGTCTCACCCTGGACCTCATCGTTGTTGATGATCAAAGGAGCCATCGGGCCTAAGAGAGACAACACAGAGTAACTCTCAAAGAAAGCACCAATGTCGGTGTCAAAACCGGCGGATCTCGGGTAGGGGGTCCCGAACTGTGCGTCAAGGTCGGATGGTAACAGGAGACAAGGGACACTTTATTTTACCCAGGTTCGGGCCGTCTCGGTGGAGGTAAAACCCTACTCCTGCTAGATTAATATTGATGATATGGGTAATACAAGAGTGGATCTACCACGAGATCAAGGAGGCTAAACCCTAGAAGCTAGCCTATGGTATGATTGTGTATGATGATGGTTGTCCTACGGACTACAACCCTCCGGTTTATATAGACACCGGATAGGGTTAGGGTTACACAGAGTCGGTTACAATGGTAGGAGATCTTGAATATCCGCACGCCTAGCTTGCCTTCCACGCCAAGAAAAGATCCTTCCAGACACGGGACGAAGTCTTCCATCTTGTATCTTCATAGTCCTGGAGTCCGGCTGAAGGTATAGTCCGGCTATCCGAACACCCCCTAATCCAGGACTCCCTCAGCCCCTATCTTTCTATGTGTCTGGTTGAAACGTTTTGCTCATGTGTACGCGGTGAGTGTTTGCAATCATAGAAGACTATATGATGGTTGAGTATGTGGAGCACTTACTTAGATTCCGTTGAATAAGTTGAATTGCAATTGCTTGGTGACTAAGAACATAGGTTGTTGGGTTTCAAGAGAGCTCATTGTTTAAACCTTCACATGTGAATTGGTTGCCACTACAACATGAAAAAATTTATGAGAAAGAATTGCTGTTATGATGCTAGAAAAAGTGATTGACATTTTCATTGGTCAAACTTTTGCACTTTGCTAGCATTTCACACTTCATAAATTATTTCTTTTATCATTTACCTACTCGAGGACGAGTAGGAATTATGCTTGGGGATGCTGATACGTCTCGAACGTATCAATGATTTATGAAGTATTCATGCTGTTTTTTTATCATTCTTGGATGTTTTACAACCATTTTATAACAAATTCATATCATTTTTTGGGACTAACCTATTGACCCAGTGCCCAGTGCCAGTTGCTGTTTTTTACATCGCAGGAAATCAATATCAAACGGAGTCCAAACAACGTGAAACTTTTTTTGAGATTCTTTTTGGGCTAGAAGACATCCATTGGGCCAAAACAGCACCTGGGGGGTGCCCTGAGGGGGGCACAACCCACCAGGGCGCGCCAGAACCCACCTCGGTGGCCTCCTGCACCCCCTCTTTGCACTATAAATTCGCAAATATTCCGAAACCCTTCGGGGTTACCCTAGATCAGAAGTTTCGCTGCCACAAGGCTCTGTAGCCACCGAAAACCAATCTAGACCCGTTCTGGCACCCTGCGAGAGGGGGGAATCATCTTCGGTGGCCATATTCGTCATCCCGGCGGCCACCACGATGAGGAGGGAGTAGTCCATCCTCGGGGTTGAGGGTTTGTACCAGTAGCTGTGTGTTTGATCTCTCTCTCTCTCGTGATCTATATCATGGGCTTTGTTAATATAGTCGGATCATATGATGTTTCTACCCTCTATATTCTTGTTATGATGAATTGAATCTTTACCCTTCAAAGTTTTGTCTTGTCGGATTGAATATTCAGATGCAATCAGTGTCCAAATACTAATGGGCTATAGATGGAATTGACACTAATGGCGCACCAGACATGTGGTGCGCCATTACTCTATACTAATGGCGCACCATCTGTTGGTATGCCATTAGTGTCCAAATACTAATGGCGCACCACATCCGCGGTGCGCCATTAGTAAAAAAAAGAAATTTCAATTTTTTTCAAAACTACTAATGGCGCACGTGGGAGTGGTGCGCCATTACTAGCTGAACTAGTAATGGCACACCACATCCACGGTGCGCCATTAGTAAAAAAAATATTTTTTTTCAAAACTACTAATGGCGCACCGTGGGAGTGGTGCGCCATTACTAGTTGAACTAGTAATGGCGCACCATGCCACGGTGCGCCATTAGTAACTTTGACACCACTTCCACAGAATGCACCCCCCCTGGATCGCCTTTTCAGTTTAAAAAAAATAAAAGAAAATGATGAAAATGTCAAAAAAATAAAAGAAAATAAGTTTCCCATGTGATATGTGGTCTAGTTGTTGGGAAAATTTGCAAATACGAATTTCGACTTCATTTGCAAAATCTCTCGAGAATTTGTAAAATTGGGCATAACTTTTGCATACTAACTCGGATGAAAAAGTTTTTTATATGAAAAATCATCTACTCGAAAAGTTACATCCGAATTTAACTGGGGGACCCCGTTAAACATTTTCAAAATCCTCAAAAACCTAACAGAAAAAAAGATACGGGGCTTTTAAGATCTCGAGAGGCAAAAAAATTCAAACTTACTAATGGCGCACCTGCCCATGGTGCGCCATTAGTATCATCCCGCCTTCAAAATTCAAAATAAGTCAAAAAAATAAAAAAAGAGTTACTAATGGCGCACGTGCCCTTGGTGCACCATTAGTATCTTCCCGCCTTCAAAATTCAAAATATGTCAAAAAAATAAAAATAAAAAGTTACTAATGGCGCACTTGGCCACGGTGCGCCATTAGTATCTTCCCACCTTCAAAATTCAAAATAAATCAAAAAAATAAAAAGAAGTTAGTAATGGCGCACCTGGCCACGGTGCACCATTACTATGTCGTATATATGGCTGGGCGCACCTCCTCCACTCCACCTCTCCTCCACTCCATCTCCACCTCTCCTCCACTCCATCTCCTCCTCTCCTCTCCTCCACTCCATCTCCTCCTCTCCTCCACTCCATCTTCCCTTCTATCCTCCACCATACTACCTCCTCCTCTCCGGCGACCTCTCCGGCGACCTCCTTCTCCTCTCCGGCGACCTCCTCCTCCTCTCTGGCAACCTCCTTCTCCTCTCCGGCGACCTCCTCCTCCCCGGGAACCTCCTCCTCCCTCCTCTCCTCCCCTCCCCTCCCCTCACGGTTTCTCCTCCCTCCTCTCCGGTGAGCTCCTCCTCCCTCCTCTCCTCCCATTCCCTCATGGTTTCTCCTTCCTCCTCTCCGATGCTTCGGTGAACTCCTCTCCGGCGACCTCCTCCTCCTCTCCGACGATGTAGGCGAGCGCCTCTTCGGTGACCTCCTCCTCCTCCTCCACTCCGGCGAACTCCTCTCCGGCAAAAGAACACGGCAAAAGAACGTACAAGATCCAAAAACAGGAACAAAATTTGAAATAATATCGTGCCAAAAACGAGCAAAAAAAAACTAGCAAAAAATGGGCAAAAAAAATCACGATCCAGATCCAAATTCAAAATTCAAAAATAGCAATGGCGCACGGTGGGGGTTAGACGGTGCGCCACTACTATTTTCCCGCCTTCAAAATTCAAAAATACTAATGGCACACCGTGGCCTATACTAATGGCACACCAGTGGCCTATACTAATGGCGCACTAGTGGTGCGCCATTAGTATACCAGATACTAATGGCGCACCAGTGGTGGGCCATTAACAAAAATTACTAATGGAGTGCTAGTAATGGCGCACCAGTGATGCGCCATTAGTAGGCAAAACTGGTGCGCTATTAGTAGGCCTTTTCCTAGTAGTGAGTTGAATCGCAATTGCTTGGTGACTAAGAACATAGGTTGTTGGGTTTCAAGAGAGTGCATTGTTTAAACCTTCACATGTGAATTGGTTGCCACTACAACATGAAAAAAATTATGAGAAAGAATTGATGTTATGATGCTAGAAAAAGTGATTGAAATTTTCATTGGTCAAACTTTTGCACTTTGCTAGCATTTCACACTTCATAAATTATTTCTTTTATCATTTACCTACTCGAGGACGAGTAGGAATTATGCTTGGGGATGCTGATACGTCTCGAACGTATCAATGATTTATGAAGTATTCATGCTGTTTTTTTATCATTCTTGGATGTTTTATAACCATTTTATAACAAATTCATATCATTTTTTGGGACTAACCTATTGACCCAGTGCCCAGTGCCAGTTGCTGTTTTTTACATCGCAAGAAATCAATATCAAACGGAGTCCAAACAACATGAAACTTTTTTTGAGATTCTTTTTGGGCTAGAAGACATCCATTGGGCCAAAGCAGCACCTGGGGTATCATATTCAGAGATGAGAACATGATATATGTCTTGCAATATGAATGCTTGAGGTGAAAATTGGGGTATCTTATTGATTCACTTCATATGTGTTATGGCATTCAGCTCGTGGATTCTCGCGGTGATATTGGGGTAATCTATGCATAGGGGTTGATGCACGTTTTTCTCCGACGGAAACTTTGGGGTCTCTTTATAGTTCTTTGTGTGGATTGAGTATTATGAATATGAATTTGCTTTGGTGTTATTCTAGTACGAACTCTAGGATAGATCGAACGAAAAGAATAGCTTTGTGTTATCTTAGTACAAACTCTTGAATAGATCGAATGGAAAGAATAGCTTTGAGTGGTTTCGTGCCCTACAAACAAATTCCTATCCTTTGTTCTCCGCTAATAGGAACTCAAGAGTGATTCTTTGCTGCACTTTGAGGGATAATCATATGATCCAACTATGTTAGCATTGTTGAGAGGTTGCACTAGCGAAAGTGCGGACCCTAGGCCTCATTTTCAAGCATTGCAATACCGTTTTTGTGCCCGTTTACTATTTGCTAATTTGCTGTTTTTATTTATTCAAGTTATAAAAATATATTTCTACCATCAATATTACACTTTTATCACCATCTCTTTGCCGAACTAGTGCACCTATAAAATTTGCCATTGTATTGGGTGTGTTGGGGACACAAGAGATTTCTTGTGTTTGGTCGCAGGGTCGTTTGAGAGAGACCATCTTCATCCTATACCTCCCATGGATTGATAAACCTTAGGTCATCCACTTGAGGGAAAATTGCTATTGTCCTACAAAACTCTGCGCTTGAAGGCCCAATACGAGTCTACAAGAATAAAGTTGCGTAGTTGCCGCCCGACCCGTCCCCGTCGTTGCCGCCCGTCGTCCCGTCCCCGTCGTCACCGCCGCCCCGGCCCGTACGTCCCCGTCCCCGTCGCCGCCACGGCCCGTACGTCCCCGTCCCCGTCGCCGCCCCGGCCCGTACGTCCCCGTCCCCGTCGTCGCCGCGCCCGTCGCCGTCCCTGTCGCCCCGTGCCCCCCGTCGCCGCCCCCGTCGCCTCTCGCCTCGCCGACCGGTGAGAGCGCGCACACACACACATACATTTTTAGTTATAGATTTTTCTGTTTTTAGAAATTGTTGGACATTTTTCTGTTTTTTAGAAATAGGTAGAAATGTTAGAATTGTTAGAATAGTTAGAAATGTTAGAATTGTTAGAAATTTTTCTGTTTTTTAGTTATAGAAATAGTTATAAAAAAGTTAGAATTGTTAGAAATTTTTCTGTTTTTTAGTTATAGAAATAGTTATAAAAAAAGTTAGAATTGTTAGAAATTTTTCTGTTTTTTAGTTATATATAGCATTGTTAGAAATGTTATAGAAATTGTTAGAAATTGTTATAGAAATAGTTATAAAAAGTTAAAAAGTTAGAAATGTTATAGAAATGTTAGTTATATATAGCATTGTTAGAAATGTTATAGAAATGTTAGAAATTTTAGTTATCAAAATCCAATCGTTAAAAAAATGTTACTTTTTGCGGGCATATAGCTAGTATTTGTTGTCGACGATGCCCGGCCCGCATCCTCGCCGTTGACACATCCGCGACGACATCCAGCTGACCCATGTCTGGGACTGGGCTCCGCCGGGCTGGCACTGGGAGGTGCTGCCTGGAGGGGCGCGCCGCTTGATGAGGAAACCGGCCCCGGGTCCCGTCGTCGACCCTGATCTCGTTTGGTGGTGTTCGCGTGGGCCAGTTTCGGTGCGGAGGGAGCCGGCCCCGCCGGAGGTGGTACGTCGTCGTGTCAGGGAGGAGGACGAGCACGTCCATCGCTACATGGTTGCGTTAGAGGGCGGCAGGTTCTCCAATACCTGGCAGTTTCTTCAGGGATCTCACTTCAGCTATGATCCTGTGAGGGTTCCTTCTCTTTGGGTGTCCACAGCCCGCGCCGCAGGAACCGCGAGTGTCCTAGATTCTTCTGTAGTATTCGATCTTTAATTAGCTACCTAGCCAGTGATGTACTATTCAATATTATACATTATTCGAGACGATGTATTCGAGATTAAATCTATTATTCGAGACGATGTATTCGAGATTATATCTATTATTCGAGACGATGTATTGGAAATTATATCTATTATTCGAGATTATACTAAATTGTTTTATATTTCTTTTGGCATAGTTAAATAAACGCTATGGCGGACAATACCGACAGAGAGAGAGAACAGACCATGTTCGATATGATACGCGGGCCAGATGATGATCAGAATGAAGAAGATTTTGATGGCTCCAAATTTCTAAACAACACCGGAGAGGGTGATATGATATTCGATCGTGATGACCGAATTGATGAAGTCATGAACTACGATTATGACGATGACGAAGAACATGTTGATCCTGAAACAACAAACACCGCCGAGGTATATATATTTATATAAGCAGGAATCTGGTGATCATCGCATGTTTTAAATGAGATGAAGATATATTAACGAATCGATCTTTCTTCTTTCAGCCATCCGATTCGAGCAAATCTTCAGGCAAAAGGACGAAATGAGGCCCGAACAAAAAGTTGAAGGAGGGCGTAAAGTACAATATCGAGGCATTCAGACCTAATGGCGAACCATTAGCACCTAAGAAGATTGCAGACAAGTTCGTTCGTCAGTGCAGAGTTCTTGTGAAGGACCAACTCCCGATCTCCCTTCAAGAATGGAGAAAGCCAGCAAAGCCACGTCCAGATGTTACTTTTGTCGACGAGAATCAAAAAACCCTGCTTTGGGATACTCTCATGGAACATTTCACCCTACCAGATCATTTCACAGAAGCAGATGTGCAGAAAGTCACGGACGCAGCTCTTAGGAAGATGGCGGTTGCATTCAAGAACCACAAGAGAATGACGTGGGAGAAGTACGTCAAGGGAGGAAGGAAGACTCCAGTATTCGAGGGGATACTAGAGAATCAAAGTGCTCATTGGGACGATTTCGTGAATTTCAAGGATTCAGAGTTAGCTAAGGAACAGTCGAGAATAAACAAGAAGAATGCCAAAAAAAGGATAAGTTCCATAAGCTGGGGCCAGGTGGCTACGCGGTGGCAATGCCTAAGTGGGATAAGTCTGAGAAAGAGATGGAGGATGCAGGTGTCATTCCGGTTACTAAGAGCTGGCCCCCCAGGGTCAGGAGTTGGTTCTATGCGCATGGGGGGGAGTTGGACCCGAAGACAGGCAAAGTTTCGACGAAGGCATGTCTGAACGGAGACGACGATGACATACTTGTTGCAATAGAAGAGGCTCGAACGGGGGTGTTCCAGCCGAACAGAGAGAAGGACGAGCTTACACGTGCCCTGAAAAATCATGAACACCCGGGAAGAACACGAGGCAAGGGCACTATTCCGTGGTATGAGGGGTTTTCGGAATGGAACGCCGACTACAGAACCCGTGCGAGAAGGAAGATTGCAGAGGAGAAGTAGAGGAAGATGGAGGAGGAGAAGAGGAAGCGGGACTATGAACGCCTTCAAGGCCTAGAATCCACGTACGAGGACTTGGCAGACAAATTCTAGCGGCAGCAGGAGCAGATCGACTCACTTAGCCAGCAAAGGGGGTCTAAGCAGCTGCAACAGCTAGCGGATGATCCAACATTGGATACCACCGCCCCATCCATGCCGAGAAGCAGCGTGGGTTCCGCCCCGTTTGATGCAATGCTGGATAGATACCCCGTGGATGACATCATGGAGAACACTAACTGCGAGCTACACTTCAAAATGAAGAACATATCCATGAAGGTGTCGGACGGCGTTGCTTATACAAATTCCCCCGATGCAACCTTCCATTGCAACCCGATTCCAGCAGGCTATGCTCGTGTCGTGGTTGATGAGGTGGTGGACCAATATTCGGGGCTAGAGCTTGACATTCCTGGAGGTGACGAGGAACACACACTCGGAGATGCCAAACAGCGTATCATCCTATGGAGAAAGGATTGCATCATCTTTCGAAGGCCACCGACACCGCGTCACCCGACTCCTCGTCAAAGTCCGCCACCGAGTCAGCAGACTCCCGCTCCTCCAAGTCCACCAACGCGTGAGGCCACTCCTCCTCCTCCAAGTCCGGCAAAGTGTCAGGCCACTCCTCCTCCAAGTCCAACACAGCGTCAGACGTCCACTCCTCCTCCAAGTCCGGCAAAGTGTCAGGCCACTCCTCCTCCAAGTCCGGCACAGCTTCAGGCCACTCCTCCTCGTCCAACTCAGCCCCGTCGTCCGTCTCCGCCGCCTCAGCAATCCATGAAGAGACACCCTGCAACTATGGTGCGTAGCGGTACCAGTCGAGGTCATAGTACAGAAAGTACAGGCGGAGGCAAGCGATATAAATATGGTCCAAACCTCAGTAAACCTCAATACAATGAAGATATACTACCTTACAACTTCAAGTGAGTCACACTTTCTTGTACTACAAATTATCTATTTTTGCCTACTAGCTAGCTAGCTACATGTTTTTGCTTACATATATATGCCCGCTTAATTAAGACATGCAAACGTGTGTGCATGCAGATTTCACTGGATCTTGTGTATCATTAAAGTTGACGGAGGAACAGTTGAAATACCGGACTCACTACTCTCAGAAAATAAAGACTATAACATCTTGTTTGGGATAGTCAACAGGTAATTTCAATCATTATTAACTATATATCTCGGCCTATTTAGTTCGTCATTTCATGATATGAACTATTTAATAACCCCTTTATTCATTTTCTTTGTCGACGGGCAGGGCTTGGGCAAGGTTCATCAGCATAACGGAAGGCGAATGGAAACGACAGCTAAGATGGCTTCGACCCGGGGTAAGTAATTAAGTAGTGTGGTAGCTAGAAGCCATCTTTTTAATATTATCATGCTTGATTAATTATTATCTGATCAAATTAAATTCCATTTTCGTAAAGGCCATAAAGCAGGCGCAGGGGACTGATCTGTGTGCATACTGCATTTGCGAGAACATTCGCATGATGACGTCCGAAAGGAGCAGATCTCAAAGACAGGAATGGGTACGCTTGTCAGAACACTATTCACAATTTGTGCACCATTATCGATATCTAGTCACACAACTAATACACATGCATATTGATCTCCTTCTTAACAGTTCAGAGAGGTGCGGGACAAGCTCCTAGATACGGAGCGCGTACAAGCACTTCAAGAGGAAATAGCGGGATTTTTGCTCGACCAGGTCATAAATCCGAAGGGAGAATACTATTACCCGCTACCGCCCCCATCGACCAGGTCATGAACCACTTCCAATTTGTCATCGTGCTCCGAAGGCACCAAATAGGCTAATGCAAACTGGCTCCGAAGGCAACATGCATATGAACGAGAAATTGTATATATAGCTATACATGTGTGTATGTGTGAATTAATATGGTGGTTTGTGAGACATTGATGATCTATATATATATATATATATATATATATATATATGATTGGTTCTACTAGCTACCATATATATGCATAGCGTGTACAATGTGTAGTATCGTAAAATACCAGCAAACGAAAAAGAATTAAAATGGAAAACACAAAATTAAATGAAAAAGAAATCATAAAACCAAAAACCCCCAAACATTTTAGTACCGGTTGGTGCTACCAACCGGTACTAAAGGGCTCCCGGCCTCCGGAGCTGGCTCGTGCCACGTGGTTGCCCTTTAGCACCGGTTCGTGCTGGACCAGTACTAAAGGGGGGGGGCTTTAGTGCCCAAACTTTAGTGCCGGTTATGGAACCGGCACTAAAGGGCCTTACGAACCGGTGCTATTGCCCGGTTCTGCACTAGTGACATTCTATGTGGGTGAAATTATGATACCATGCCAACTTTCAACCTTTTCAGAGTTCATTTGTAGTGCTTTTCAATTTCAGGGTCATATAGCTCAAAATATCAGTAAATGAATGAAAAATAACAAATGAAGTCAGAAAAGGGTTGAAAATTTATGAAGTGGCTTTGAATGGTGCATTTCGAACATACAAAAAGTTTGGAGTTCAAATAAGTTGAAAAAATGAAATCCCTTTGTAACAGATGAGTTTTCATCCGAAACCCTGATACTTCGAAAGAGGTTGTCCATTTCGTACACGAAGTGCATCCAGCTTTTGCCATAACCCTCTCAAAATTTTAGCATATGCTATGTGGGTGAAATGATGATACCATGCCAACTTTCAACGTTTTCATAGTTCATTTGAGGTATTTTTCAATTTCAGGGTCATTTAGCTCAAAAAAATTAGTAAATGCATCAAAAATACCAAATGAAGTCAGAAAGGGTTGAAAATTGATAACGTGGCTTTGAATGGTGCATTTTGAACACACATAAAGTTTGGATTTCAAATAAGTTCAAAAATTTAATCCCTTTGTAACAGATGAGTTTTCGTCCGAAACCCTGATACTTCAGAAGAGATTGTCCATTTTGTACACGAAGTGCATCCAGCTTTTGCCGTAACCCTCTCAACTTTTTAGCACATGCTATGTGGGTGAAATGATGATACCATGCCAACTTTCAACCTTTTCACAGTTCATTTGAAGTGCTTTTCAATTTCAGGGTCATTTAGCTCAAAGAATGAACTAATAGCAAAAAGAATGAACTAGAAAAAATTTATGAAACTCTAATAAAAAATAGAATGAACTAAAAATATCAATTAGAATATTCTGTTATGATCAACTAAAAAACTATAATACTCTTCAATAGCAAAAAGAATCAACTAAAAAGCTTTTATAAAACTCTTATAGCGAAAGGAATCAACTAAAAAGATTTCATAAACCTCTAGTATTTTTGAAACTAAATTTGTATAAAATTTATAAAACTTAAATTATGAAAGTATTTTTTGTTCAAAACATTAATAGCAAAAGGAATTTTCATAAAGAAATTTTTTGTTAGAAACTATTATAGCAAACTAAAATAACAAAAATTGTTTTTGATTAAAACAGACACTTAAAATAACCTAAAAATTACCTAAGCAAAATGAATCACTTAAAAACTCTAAAAAATAAGTAAAGCATAAAACAAAAAAGTACATTTTTTTTCGAATGCCACCAATAGGGTGACCACGGGTGCATACGACTAAAAACCCAACTAGCAAGTTGGGCAAGGATGCAAGCCCGCGGCAGGCCCATGATACGTCTCCAACGTATCAATGATTTATGAAGTATTCATGTTGTTATTTTATCATTCTTGGATGTTTTACAACCATTTTATAGCAACTTTATATCATTTTTTTGGACTAACCTATTGACCAAGTGCCAAGTGCCAGTTGCTATTTTTTGCTTGTTTTTTACATCGCAGTAAATCAATATCAAACCGAGTCCAAACAATGTGAAACTTTTTTGAGATTTTTTTGGGCCAGAAGACATCCATTGGGCCAAAGCAGCACCTGGGGGGTGCCCCGAGGGGGGCACAACCCACCAGGGCGCGCCCAGGTGGGTAGTGCCCACCTCGGTGGCCTCCTGCACCCCCTCTTTGCACTATAAATTCCCAAATATTCCGAAACCCTTCGGGGTTACCCTAGATCAGAAATTTCACCGCCGGAAGGCTTTGTAGCCGCTGAAAACCAATCTAGGCCCGTTCCGGCACCCTGCCGGAGGGGGGATTCATCTCTGGTGGCCATCGTCATCATCCCAGCGGCCACCACGATGAGGAGGGAGTAGTCCACCCTCGGGGTTGAGGGTTTGTACCAGTAGCGCTGTGTGTTTGATCTCTCTCTCTCTCTCTCTCTCTCTCTCTCTCTCTCGTGATCTATATCATGGGCTTTGTTGATATAGTCGGATCATATGATGTTTCTACCCTCTATATTCTTGTTATGATGAATTGAATCTTTACCCTTCAAAGTTTTGTCTTGTCGGATTGAATATTCAGAGATGAGAACACATGATATATGTCTTGCAATATGAATACTTGAGGTGACAATTGGGGTATCTTATTGATTCACTTGATATGTGTTATGGCATTCAACTCGCGTATTCTCGCGGTGATATTGGGGTAATCTATGCATAGGGGTTGATGCACGTTTTTCTCCGTCGGAAACTTTGGGGTCTCTTTATAGTTCTATGTGTGGATTGAGTATTATGAATATGAATTTGCTTTGGAGTTATCTAGTACGAACTCTAGGATAGATCGAACCGAAAGAATAGCTTTGTGTTATCTTAGTACGAACTCTTGAATAGATTGAACGAAAAGAATAGCTTTGAGTGGTTTCGTACCCTACAAACAAATTCCTATATTTTGTTCTCCGCTAATAAGAACTCGAGAGTGATTCTTTGCTTCACTTTGAGGGATAATCATATGATCCAACTATGTTAGCATTGTTGAGAGGTTACACTAGCAAAAGTATGGACCCTAGGCCTCATTTTCAAGCATTGCAATACCGTTTTTGTGCCCGTTTACTATTTTCTACCTTGTTATTTTTATTTATTCAGATTATAAAAATATATTTCTACCATCAATATTACACTTTTATCACCATCTCTTCACTGAAATAGTGCACCTATACAATTTGCCATTGTATTGGGTGTGTTGGGGACATAAGAGATTTCTTGTATTTGGTCGCAGGGTCGTTTGAGAGAGACCATCTTCATCCTACACCTCCCACGGATTGATAAACCTTAGGTCATACACTTGAGGGAAAATTGCTACTGTCCTACAAAACTCTACGCTTGGAGGCCCAACCTGAGTCTACAAGAATAAAGTTGCATAGTAGACATCAAGATCTTTTCTGGCGCCATTGCCGGGGAGGTCAGGAAAGCGGCACTCACATCCCGTCAATGAAGCTCTTTTCTGGCGCCGTTGCTGGGGAGGTGAGTGCTTGAAGGTATATCTTTAGATCTTGCAATTGTATCATTTAGTTTCTTGTTTTATCACTAGTTTGGTTTATAAAAGAAAACTACAAAAAATGGAATTGAGGTTGCATCATATTATTGATCATCTTTATAATATCTTTCTCGAAAATGATGGGTCCGAAAATTGTGCTCAATTTTTAGAAGAAGAAGTCAATAAAATGTTTGGCACAAACTATTTGAATGATGAGCATGATTGCAATGTTGTTAGTATCAATTATTTGAATATCCATGATGGTAATGGTATGCAAAGGCATAAGCTTGGGGATGCTATATTTGATGAAGATGATATTTTTAGCCCCCCATGTTTTGATGAGAATATTTATTATGATGAAAGCATGCCTCCTATTTATGATGATTATGGTGATGACATGTATGCTATAAGGAATAATGATATCCATGAAACTTGTCATCATGATTTTAATTTTCAATCACATGATAGTTATTTTGTTGAGTTTGCTCCCACTACTATTGATGAGAATAAATTTGTTTATGTGGAGAGTAATAAATTTTTTATGCATGTAGATCATGAAAAGAATGATTTATGTGATGGTTATATTGTTGAATTTCTTCATGATGCTACTGAAAATTATTATGAGGGAGGAACTTATGCTTGTAGGAATTGCTATAATATCTAGTTTCCCCTCTATGTGTTGAAAATCTTGAAGTTGTGCTTGTTTTGCCTTCCTATGCTAGTTGATTCTTGTTCCCATAAATTGTTTGCTCACAAAATCGCTATGCATAGGAAGTGGGTTAGGCTTAAATGTGTCATATGCTATGATGTTCTCTTTATGTTTCAATTCTTATCTTTTATGCGAGCATCATTGAAATCATCATGCCTAGCTTAAAAGGCATTAAAGAAAAGCGCTTGTTGGGAGACAACCCAACACTTTTACCTACTGTTTTTGTGTGTTAACATGATTAAGCTATTGTATTAATCATGTTTTATTGCTTTGTTTCAATAAAGTGCCAAGTAAATCCTTTGGAACCATGTTGGGTGATAGTTGATTTGACCCTGCTGAAAAACAGAAATTTTGCGCTCACAAAAATGGGTCCCATTTTTAACAGAAGAGTGATTTTGAGTTGATTCTTTTTGCAAGAGTTTAGTATAAAAATTTCTCACGTGGTCCAATTTGTTTCATAATTTTTGGAGTACCAGAAGTATGGTAGTTATCCAGGTCATTACAGACTGTTCTGTTTTTGACAGATTCTGTTTTCAATGCATAGTTTGCTTGTTTCCTAGTTTCTATGGCTTATATTGCTCAATATAAATTTTGGAAATGATACAGTAGTCATTGTGTGGAAACAATTATGAATCTTGTCTTTGACAGTACCAAAGTGAAATGGTTTGCTCTTTATCATACTAACCTATCTCACGAAGTTTTGTTAAGTTTTGTGTGATTGAAGTTTTCATGTTTTGGGCGAGATATCAATATGAGGAGAATAAGGAGTGACAAGAACCTAAGCTTGGGGATGCCCAAGGTACCCCAAGTTAATATTCAAGGAATATCCAAGCAAATAAGCTTGGGGATGCCCCGGAAGGCATCCCCTCTTTCGTCTCCAACATTATCGGTAACCTCACTTGGAGCTATGTTTTCATTCGTCACATGATATGTGTTTTGCTTGGAGCGTCAATTTATTTTGTTAGGATTTGCTTGCTGATATTTAGAATAAATCTTTGCATCTTTAATTTCAATAAAAGTGGCATTGATAGCCTTTGGCATGCTTATTTTACAAGTCTACATGTTGCTGTTTCAAAACAGAAAGTTTATCAATGTTGCAAAAATTCCCTAGAAAAGTCAGTATGTGATAAATGTTGAAGCTTTTTGCAAATTAAGCTCTGATAAATTTTCTACAGTGTGGTAGAATTTCATAATGTTTGGAGTTGAATAAGTATTCATACTCTTGCATTCTTTATAGACTGTACTGTTTTGGCAGATTGCTTTTATGTTTGGATTGTTTGCATATGTTTGCTTGTTTAATGATTCTATTTGAGGATAGGAGTATTAAATATTCAGAGGCATTTAGTATGCAATGTTGAATAATAATTTTAGTGATTTTCTACAGTAGAGAATGATAAAGTTTTTGCATTGGTTTATACTAACTTATCTCACGTGTTCTTGCTGAGTTTTGTGTGGATGAAGCTTTTGAGATCTAGGAAACAGTGATATGAGAGGAATTAAGGAGACACAAAAGCTCAAGCTTGGGGATGCCCAAGGCACCCCAAGATAATATTTCAATAAGTCTCAAGCATCTAAGCTTGGGGATGCCCCGGTAGGCATCCCACCTTTCTTCTTCAACAATTATCGGTTAGTATCGGTTGAGCCTAAGTTTTTGCTTCTTCACATGATGTGTGCTATCCTTGAAATGTAATTTTATTTTGTTTTTGCTAGCTTTTTAATAAAATACTTAGATCTGAAAGTTTTTAAATAAGAGAGAGTCCTCACATAGCTATCTATTTACTTAACTACTCGCATGATCTTCACTTATATCTTTTTGGAGTAGTTTGTCATTTACTCTTGTGCTTCACTTATATCCTATGAGTAAATTATTGAATAAATTGAATGTAATGAAGTTGAAATCATATCATGCCTAGTGGTAGCTTCACATTTGGGTTTAGAAAGTGAAACCTTTTGTGGCTTGACAATCACAATATTGGTCATACAAGCAATTCATGAATAATTAGTATAAGGAAGAGAACTTTCACATGCAAATACACTATCATGGAATTCTTTTGTGATTGTGAGCCCCCATTAAAATATTATATGCCAAAAATTGTTGACGTTGGACAAGTAAGACAATGTAATGGTTTATGTTTGTTCATATTCACATAGAAGTCATATTGTCATAAATCCTTCAACATGTGGTGCTTGCCCCCCATCTTTGCTAGCCAAAAATTCCGCACCAAGTAGAGATACTACTTGTGCATCCAAAAACCCTTAAAACCAAATCTTATTTTCAAGAGTCCACCATACCTACCTAAGGATTGAGCAAGATCCTTCAAGTAAGTTGTCATCGGTGCAATAAGGCAATAAAAATTGCTTCTAAAAGTGTTAGATCATTTAGTGTAAGAGAAAATTGAGCGTTGTACAGACTTATGACGGCAAAGCAATAAAAGCAACGGACTGCATAATAATTGTTTCAATCATAAGGGGAAATATAACGTGACGTTCTTTTGCACTAAGGGGTTGAGCATACCAACAAATAAGTGCATGGCAACCTTTGCTTCCCTCTGCGAAGGGCCTATCTTTTAATTTTTAGTATATATTTTTATGCAAAGAGTCAAAGTTATTCTCTCTATTCCCTTTTTATTTTTCTCTTTTGGCAAGCATCATGTGGTGAGGAAAGATCTAGGCACATATGTCCAGTTGAATATGGGTAGCATGAGTTATTATTGTTGACATCACGCTTGAGGTGAATACGTTGGGAGGCAAAACAATAAGCCCCTGTCGGTGTCAAAACCGGCGGATCTCGGGTAGGGGGTCCCGAACTGTGCGTCAAGGTCGTATGGTAACAGGAGACAAGGGACACTTTATTTTACCCAGGTTTGGGCCCTCTCGGTGGAGGTAAAACCGTACTCCTGCTAGATTAATATTGATGACATGGGTAGTACAAGAGTGGATCTACCACGAGATCAAGGAGGCTAAACCCTAGAAGCTAGCCTATGGTATGATTGTGTATGATGATGGTTGTCCTACGGACTACAACCCTCCGGTTTATATAGACACCGGATAGGGTTAGGGTTACACAGAGTCGGTTACAATGGTAGGAGATCTTGAATATCCGCACGCCTAGCTTGCCTTCCACGCCAAGAAACGATCCTTCCGGACACGGGACGAAGTCTTCCATCTTGTATCTTCATAGTCCTGGAGTCCGGCTGAAGGTATAGTCCGGCTATCCGAACACCCCCTAATCCAGGACTCCCTCAGTAGCCCCTGAACCAGGCTTCAATGACGACGAGTCCGGCGCGCAGATTGTCTTCGGCATTGCAAGGCGGGTTCCTCCTCCAAGTTCTTCAAGAAGATTATAAACACCAAAAATAGTGTCCGGCTCTGCAAAATAAGTTTCCACATATTGCCATATAGAGAATTAACACAAATCAAATCCGCTGACGTACTCTGCAGTGTGTCATAACACTGCGACCAAGCCTTCTATATAAGTTGCTTTCATTGTTCCACCTTAGCGTGTTTAGCGAGGCGGTTTCCTTGGCACGTCTTGTCAAAGCAGAGATCATGTGCCCCCTTTAACGGGATTCTCATTAATACGGACGTGGGTAACCCAACCACGCCATTTACCACGGCGTTTGGGAGACAAGTGAGTTTTATTAGGTAGGTGGGGACGCCTAACCGTACCTGCTTATATAAAGGGATAAGGATTCTCCTTTTTAACCTACGCCTTCTTCCTCCTTTGCCAATCCATCTCTCGCGAACTCAAGCTCCAGCGCCCAAGTCCGCTCTTCCTTCCTCAACTTTCTCCAACAATGTCCGGAGCGGGAGGCAAGTGGATGGTCTCCTCCGTTACGGAGGCTCAAGTAAAAAAGTTAAGGAAAGCTGGATACTTGTCCAAGGACATCCCGCATCGGCTTCCTGAGAAAGGGAAGCTTCTTCCTACCCCAAGGCCCCATGAGAGGGTAGTTTTTCTTCCCCACTTCCTCCGCGGACTGGGCTTTCCACTTCACCCATTTGTCCGGGGGCTCATGTTCTACTACGGCCTGGCTTTCCATGATCTAGCCCCGAACTTTGTTCTCAACATCTCGGCGTTTATCATCGTGTGTGAGGCCTTTCTCCACGTCCGCCCCCACTTCGGCCTCTGGCTCAAGACCTTCAACATCAAGCCCAAGGTGGTGTCCGGCACCCAGGCGGAGTGCGGAGGCGCTATGGTTGGCAAGATAGCCAACGTCCTCTGGTTCGATGGCTCCTTTGTGGAGTCCCTAAAGGGGTGGCAGGCCGGGTGGTTTTACATCACCGTGCCCCGCGATCCAAAATGGGTCGCGGCCCCCGAGTTCAGATCCGTACCCCCCACGCGGCTCATGTCCTGGAAAGAGACAGGCCTGTCGTGGGCAACAAGGAAGAAGTGACTGGGTTGCAAACGTGCATCCAGTCCCTGGTGAACAAGCCAATCTGGCTTGTCAATATAGTCCAGGTCATGCTCGTTCGCCTGATCCTCCCGTGCCAAGAACGGGATTTTAGTTTGTGGGAATTCGACCCGGCGCAGCACCAAACCCTCAGTAGGCTCTTCGACACGACGTATGAAGATGTCTGGAAGGTGCTGACCAAAGGCGCCGAGTCCCCCACATCTGCCTCCGAGGATCGCGGATACAGCTCGCAGCGTAACGCTAGCCAGGTAAGCTATCTATACCTTTGACAGGTTCGTTAAGCTCTTCTTCATAGATTAACTCTATGCGGGATTTAAACTCCCTTTACCTTTGACAGGCTTGGCAGGAGGTATCCTGACCAATTAACTGTCCGGCTCCTCTGCCCGAAGACCCGGCCCCAGCTCTCTTGGTGAAGCTGATGGCTCCGGCACCTTACGTGGTGCCGGAGAGGAAGGCCAAGAAGAAGAAAACCACCGGGACTCGAAAAAGTTCCCGCAACATGGTGGTGTCGGACTCGTCATCTGACGAGTCCGCAATGCTCTCCTCTCGTGAAAATGAGGAGGAGGAACAAGGAAGCTCTCCCCCCCCCCCCCAGTGAGGGGAGCAAAGAGGAAGAAGGCCGCCCCAAAAGGGGAGGCCGAGGGGTCAAGGAAAAGGAAAACCCCTCCGCCGGACTACTCCCACGACGCCGAAGAGGGCGGAGAGGAGTGGCTGGACCGAACCAAGCGTCCGGCGACATCGTAAGTGTTTACATACCAGAGTGACTCATGATATTCTTTTAATGCGCGGCTTTCCCTAATATCGAACGTAATTTATGCAGCCCGCCCCGGGCCGGACTCGACGATTCGTCGAGCCTGGATTCGTCGGACGTGAACTCTGTTCCGCCCGCGGTCTCCCCCTGCGAGGCGGACGATGCCAAAGTGGCGCCCCGCCAAGCTTCGGGGCAGGAGGAGATGGTCCTGGAGGAGCCACAAGGCAATCCTCCAGACCCCAGGAGTAAAGGGGATGAAACCCCCCAGGGCTCCAAGTCCGGCTTTGTGCCGGACACCGCGCCGGACTCGACAGTCCCGGTCCGCGGTGGGCGAACTCCTTCCAAGAGGAGTAAGCCGTCTGAGCCGGCGGCCTCCATCCAACCGGAGGCGCCGGACAATCTGCTGGAGGTGCTTAAGGGCGCCGCCATCGACGAGGAGCACTGTACTGTTATGAGTACGGTGATCCAAAGGGTTCAGTCTGCCAAAAGCGGACTGAATGAAGCTTGTGCTAGCCTTCTAACAGGCTTCGAGGTAAGTAAAAATATGTCAAATTATTTACCGCATAGACAGTAGCCCCTGATGCTCTGTTCGGTGTTCGGAAAGAAAAGCCGGATAGAGGATCTAGTGATTTTCGCAGGAGTCTAAAAAAAGGTCAAATATGCGTATGCGGGCTTTACTGTTGTCCACCGCCGCACTGACTGCGCAGGTGGATGTCCTTAAAAAGGACCTCGGGCGGACCGAGCAAGAGCTCGGCCTTGCCAAACGGCAACTCGAGGAGAAGGAAGGTAAGAAATACCTAAAAAAAGAGAGAAAAAAAAGAAAAAAAAGGTGCCTATAGAGAGGCTTGATTGCAGAAAGAAATAACAGGATTGTACTGCTTATTGTAGGGGCGGCAACCGAGGTGGCAACCCTGAAGCTGGCGCTGGCAGAGGCCGAAAAGAAAACGGCCGAGGAGCGCGCCGAGCGAGAAAGGCTTGGGGTTTAGGTCGACGAGGTGCAGCAAGAGCTGCAAGCTCTCATGACAAAACATGAGGGTTTGGAGCTTGAGTCAAAAACGCAAGCATCCGAGCTCACGTCGGCCGTCGAGACCGCCAAGAGTGCCAAGGCCGAAGCCCAAAAGGCCCTCCAAGAGTTGGAGGAGGTGAAAAAGATAGCAACGGGTAAGGCATTCTGAATGCAAAGTAGGAATATAAAAGTAAACTACCTATTACTTACCCGAATCCGGAGTTCTCCAGGGGCGTTCGCCGATCTTCCCCGCAGCGTATCCGCCGCCGCCGCGTTCTACCGAGCTGAAGAGGGCAGCTCGACGGAGAGTGTGTTCTGGTCTCAGTATTCTGAGGCCGGACACCCTGTGCCCTTAAGCGATCAGCTGAAATAGCTGGTCGAGCTCCACAAGGCGGCCGAACAGGCCATGAAGGGCTTACTAGTTCGGCTGTGGCCTGGAGAGGCCCTGCCTGGGAGCTATTTCGGGCTGGTGCGGCGGCTGGTGGAGGCCTGTCCACGGCTTGAGGTCATCAAGCGCTCCGTCTGCATTGAAGGTGCCCGGAGGGCCCTTGCCCGTGTAAGGGTACACTGGGGTAAGCTGGACGGAGAGAAGCTGGTGAAGGACGGGCCGCCGCAGGGGAAGGAGCATCGCAAGCCCAAGAACTACTTCAAGGAAGTTCTTGCCGGAGCCCGCCTTGTCGTGGATGAATGTACTAAAGATGTAATATTTGAGTGAACTCGCTCGTTTGTATCCTGTGCGCTGAAAACTTGTTCATATGCGCAAAGCAATGCTTATTGAATTTAAAATATTATTTTCTGTGCGGCCGTTTATCAAAAATTTGAGAGATGGCCAGTCGTCGGCTTCTGCCCCCATGCCACTAGTGCTGGGGTGTTCGGGATAAACCTGAGGGGTCTTGTTCCCATAGTTGGGTCCTTCGAGGGAGGCGCTCAGCACAACGAACCAGGCAATAGGACTATAATGCTTGAACACTCTCACTTAGCCATAGAACGTTATAATTTTAAATTTTGGCGAATCCCCTAGTTCGGAAGGCCGAATTCGGGGAGCTATCCACGCCTTTGGCCGGACATAGCCAACTCCTCACTCAAAGCGGCATAAGCCTTTAAGGACTCGAAAAACCTCTCGAACAGCGACCGGTCTCGCACCTTATCATGACAGTCTGTTTTAGCTTTCTCCACTGAGGTGCTCAACCCACCTAATTTGGGGCACAATCGCATTGGTTCTCCTAGTGCTACCTTAGCCAATAAAGAGGAACGTAAGGCACCAAAACATAGGAGCCGGGCAAACCCAACATGTGACCAAAATCATGACTCGGAGCCGATGCATATAGTGCTATAAGTTCGGGGTGCCGCACTTGTGAAAGTGTACGGACTTCTCACACCAGATAAAAGGGTAATGAAGCCCCTGGCGTGGTTTGCCATACCATGGTGTACGGGTGCTGAGATTTCCGGAATGCGGCGTAGCTTTGTCTGCTTTCCTGGATTTTGCATCGTCTGTGCGGCAACAATGCCGAACAAGTTATCCAGAGTATGGAGTACTGAAAGTAAAAAAGAAAAATTTGGCAGCCCCTAGTACGTTTGGTGCCGTGTTGTAGGCATGCCGTTAATGTGCCCCTCCCCCTGTGCCCAAGGAATTTTAAGGGCGTAATTGTGTACTCGAGGTACTTGCTCCGCTATGTTGCGATGGCTGGGGTCGGGGACGTATTGCTACGCTTGCTCTGATCGTGCCAGGTGGTCTTGTTGCAGGTTACTCCGGGCGCGCTTTGCATTGTCCGGTTTTTTAACGGCCGGACTGGAGAGTTGCCTTGAAAGGCTGCTTTGTACTTCCGCTGCGAGGGCCGCCGTGTGCTCCTCCGTACGGATGGAGCGTTCTGTGTTTCCGCTGACCGTAATTACTCCTCGAGGGCCTGGCATCTTGAGCTTGAGATATGCGTAGTGCGGCACCGCATTGAATTTAGCGAATGCGGTTCGTCCGAGCAGGGCGTGATAGCCACTGCGGAGCGGCACTATATCGAAGATTAACTCTTCGCTTCGGAAGTTATCCGGAGATCCGAAGACCACATCAAGTGTTATCGAGCCTGTGCAATTGGCCTCTACACCTGGTATGACGCCTTTAAAGGTCGTCCTTGTGGGCTTGATCCTTGATGGATCTATGCCCATTTTCCGCACTGTATCCTGATAAAGCAGGTTCAGGCTACTGCCGCCGTCCATGAGGACTCTTGTGACATGAAATCCGTCCATGATTGGGTCGAGGACCAGTGCGGCAAAACCGCCGTGACGGATGCTAGTGGGGTGGTCCCTTTGATCGAAAGTGATCGGGCAGGAGGACCATGGGTTGAACTTTGGGGCGACTGGCTCCATCACGTATACGTCCCGTAGCGCACGATTCCTCTCCCGCTTGGGAATGTGGGTCGCGTATATCATGTTCACCGTCCGCACTTGTGGGGGAAACCCTTTCTGTCCATTGTTGTTCAGCGGCCTGGGCTCCTCCTCGTCGTCGCTATTCAGCCCCTTGTCCTTGTGTTCGGCTCTTAACTTGCCTGCCTGCTTGAACACCCAACAATCCCTGTTTGTGTGATTGGCTGGCCTTCCGGGGGTGCCATGAATCTGGCACGAGTGGTCGAGTATCCGGTCCAAACTGGACGGGCCCTGGGTATTCTTTTTAAACGGCTTTTTCCGCTGACCGGATTTATAGCCTCTGAATCCGGCATTAACTGTCGTATCCTCATTGCTATCGCTGCTAACGCGGCGCTTTTGATTATTTCGACGTGACCTGCCACTTTTGTCCTTGCTATCCGAATTACCGGGCTTCTTCGATAAGTTGTTGCTGCGAGCTAGCCATCTATATTCGCCCGCGCAAAAGCGGGTCATGAGTGTCGTGAGGGCTGCCATGGTTTTCGGCTTTTCCTGTCCCAGGTGCCGGGCAAGCCACTCGTCGTGGATGTTATGTTTGAAGGCTGCTAGGGCCTCTGCGTCCGGACAATCGACTATCTGATTTTTCTTTGTTAGGAACCGTGTCCAGAATTGCCTGGCCAATTCTTCTGGCTGCTGGATTATGTGGCTTAGGTCGTCGGCGTCCGGTGGCCGCACATAGGTCCCCTGGAAGTTGTCGAGGAATACGGCTTCCAGGTCCTCCCAAAAACCGATTGAGTCCGCTGGTAGGCTGATAAGCCAGTGCCGGGCTGGTCCTTTAAGCTTAAGGGGTAGGTATTTGATGGCGTGTAGATCATCGCCACGTGCCATGTGGATGTGAAGGAGATAATCCTCAATCCATACTGCCGGATCTGTCGTACCATCGTACGACTCGATATTGACGGGTTTAAAACCCTCTGGGATTTTATGACCCATTACTTCGTCTGTGAAGCATAGTGGATGTGCGGCGCCCCTGTACTGGGCTATGTCACGACGCAGCTCGGAAGAGCTGTGCCTGCTGTGTTCGGCCCGGCCGGATTTATTGTGTCCGGAGTGAAGATCATCACGTGTCGTCAGGCGTCCGCACGATCCATAGATCGATCTTGTTTGCTTTGCTTTATCCTCTAGTACGTCTCGCAGGTCTGGCTCGTTTTCCCGTGCCTTATTTGAACGGCGCCGGGGCATGGCTTGCTTAAGGGTTCGACAGGCCTCTCTGTCGCGGCCACGGGGTGGCCGGTCTGCCATGTCATATGCTTCCCCCTCTGATTGGGGTAGCGACCTGCGCTTAGGATAATTTTTGGAGGGGCGCCCGAGTTCATACTCTTCAGCCGCAAGGACTTTAGTCCATCTATCAGCTAGCAAATCTTGATCAGCTCTAAGTTGTTGTTGCTTTTTTCTTTAGGCTGTTGGCCGTGGCTAGAAGCCTGTATTGAAAACGCTCTTGTTCAGCGGGGTCTGATGGTACGACGAATTCGTCGTCGTCGAGGCTTGCCTCGTCTTCGGAGGGAGGCATGTAGTTATCATCCTCAACCTCTCGCTCTGCCGCTCTCTCCTGAGGGCTGGCTTTTCCATCTTCCTGCGCCGAATCTTGCTGGTTCTGGTGTTCTTTGGTGCTGTCCGGGGTAGTATTATCTCCCGTGCCGGAATCACCGTTTCTGCTGTGGCGGGATTTAGAGCGGCGCCGTTGGCGCCGGCGTTTTGGCGGTTTTTTCGAGTTGTCGTCTTCCGCTGTTCCATCGCCATCCGCATCCTTTGGAGCATCCACCATATATATGTCATATGACGAGGTGGCGGTCCAGCGCCCTACAGGTGCTGGTTCTTGTTCGTCTCCTCCTTCGTCGTCCATACCGTCGAAGTCTTCGGAGCCGAAGTCAAGCATGTCGGTTAAATCGTCGACAGTGGCTATTAAGTGGGTGGTGGGTGGGCTTTGTATTTCTTCGTTGTCCGAATCCCAACCTCGCAGACCATAGTCCGGCCTGGGCTCTCCTGATAAAGAGAGAGACTTGAGAGAATTCAGGATATCACCGAAAGGTGAGCACTGAAAGATGTCCACGGCGGTGAACTCCATTACAGGCGCCCAATCAGATTCGATCGGCGGGGGCACGGAAGGCCCGGAGTCCGGCTCCTTAGAGTCCTGGGTCGTGTGGAGTACGGGGCTGGCGTTCGGCTCGATCGCCTTTGAGATCGCAGCCCCCAAGGTGACGTCCAACCATTCATCCTCGGAGAACGCAACGGGCTCCGAGCAAAGGATCGGGGCCGGAGCGTGTGCGGCCTCCAGGGTACTATTCAGAGGCAGAGCTATATCATGCCCCTCCAAATAGTGCGGCACGCTTGGCTGTGGCTCGAACCCATCAAAGATCAAGTCTCCGCGGATATCAGCCGTGTAGTTTAAGCTTTCAAACCTGACTTGATGGCCAGGGGCGTAGCTTTCGATCTGCTCCAGATGACCAAGCGAATTGGCCCGCAGAGCGAAGCCGCCGAAGACGAAGATTTGTCCGGGGAGGAAAGTCTCACCCTGGACCTCATCGTTGTTGATGATCAAATGAGCCATCGGGCCTAAAAGCGACGACATATAGTAACTCTCAAAGAAAGCACCAATGTCGGTGTCGAAACCGGCGGATCTCGGGTAGGGGGTCCCGAACTGTGCGTCAAGGTCGGATGGTAACAGGAGACAAGGGACACTTTATTTTACCCAGGTTCGGGCCCTCTCGGTGGAGGTAAAACCCTACTCCTGCTAGATTAATATTGATGATATGGGTAGTACAAGAGAGGATCTACCACGAGATCAAGGAGGCTAAACCCTAGAAGCTAGCCTATGGTATGATTGTGTATGATGATGGTTGTCCTACGGACTACAACCCTCCGGTTTATATAGACACCGAATAGGGTTAGGGTTACACAGAGTCGGTTACAATGGTAGGAGATCTTGAATATCCGCACGCCTAGCTTGCCTTCCACGCCAAGAAAAGATCCTTCCGGACACGGGACGAAGTCTTCCATCTTGTATCTTCATAGTCCTGGAGTCCGGCTGAAGGTATAGTCCGGCTATCCGAACACCCCCTAATCCAGGACTCCCTCAGCCCCTATCTTTCTATGTGTCTGGTTGAAACGTTTTGCTCATGTGTACACGGTGAGTGTTTGCAATCATAGAAGACTATATGATGGTTGAGTATGTGGAGCACTTACTTAGATTCCGTTGAATAAGTTGAATTGCAATTGCTTGGTGACTAAGAACATAGGTTGTTGGGTTTCAAGAGAGTTCATTGTTTAAACCTTCACATGTGAATTGGTTGCCACTACAACATGAAAAATTTATGAGAAAGAATTGCTGTTATGATGCTAGAAAAAGTGATTGAAATTTTCATTGGTCAAACTTTTGCACTTTGCTAGCATTTCACACTTCATAAATTATTTCTTTTATCATTTACCTACTCGAGGACGAGTAGGAATTATGCTTGGGGATGCTGATACGTCTCGAACGTATCAATGATTTATGAAGTATTCATGCTGTGTTTTTATCATTCTTGGATGTTTTACAACCATTTTATAACAAATTCATATCATTTTTTGGGGCTAACCTATTGACCCAGTGCCAAGTGCCAGTTGCTGTTTTTTACATCGCAGGAAATCAATATCAAACGGAGTCCAAACAACGTGAAACTTTTTTTGAGATTATTTTTGGGCTAGAAGACATCCATCGGGCCAAAGCAGCACCTGCGGGGTGCCCTGAGGGGGGCACAACCCACCAGGGCGCGCCAGGACCCCCTGGCGCGCCCAGGTGGGTTGTGCCCACCTCGGTGGCCTCCTGCACCCCCTCTTTGCACTATAAATTCGCAAATATTCCGAAACCCTTCGGGGTTACCCTAGATCAGAAGTTTCGCTGCCACAAGGCTCTGTAGCCACCGAAAACCAATCTAGACCCGTTCTGGCACCCTGCCAGAGGGGGGAATCATATTCGGTGGCCATCTTCGTCATCCCGGCGGCCACCACGATGAGGAGGGAGTAGTCCATCCTCGGGGTTGAGGGTTTGTACCAGTAGCTGTGTGTTTGATCTGTCTCTCTCGTGATCTATATCATGGGCTTTGTTAATATAGTCGGATCATATGATGTTTCTACCCTCTATATTCTTGTTATGATGATTTGAATCTTTACCCTTCAAAGTTTTGTCTTGTCGGATTGAATATTCAGATGCAATTAGTGTCCAAATACTAATGGGCTATAGATGGAATTGACACTAATGGCGCACCAGACATGTGGTGCGCCATTACTATATACTAATGGCGCACCATCTGTTGGTACGCCATTAGTGTCCAAATACTAATGGCGGACCACATCCGCGGTGCGCCATTAGTAAAAAAAGAAATTTCAATTTTTTTCAAAACTACTAATGGCGCACGTGGGAGTGGTGCGCCATTACTAGTTGAACTAGTAATGGCGCACCACATCCACGGTGCGCCATTAGTAAAAAAAATAATTTTTTTTCAAAACTACTAATGGCACCATGCTACGGTGCGCCGTTAGTAACTTTGACACCACTTCCACAGAATGCACCCCCCCTGTATCGCCTTTTCAGTTTAAAAAAAATAAAAGAAAATGATGAAAATGTCAAAAAAATAAAAGAAAATAAGTTTCCCATGTGATATGTGGTCTAGTTGTTGGGAAAATTTGCAAATATGAATTTCGACTTCATTTGCAAAATCTCTCGAGAATTTGTAAAATTGGGCATAACTTTTGCATACTAACTCGGATGAAAAAGTTTTTTATATGAAAAATCATCTACTCGAAAAGTTACATCCGAATTTAACGGGGGTACCTTGTTAAACATTTTCAAAATCCTCAAAAACCTAACAGAAAAAAAGATACGGGGCTTTTAAGATCTCGAGAGGCAAAAACTTCAAACTTACTAATGGCGCACCTGCCCATGGTGCGCCATTAGTATCATCCCGCCTTCAAAATTCAAAATAAGTCAAAAATAAAATAAAAAAAAGAGTTACTAATGGCGCACGTGCCCTTGGTGCGCCATTAGTATCTTCCCGCCTTCAAAATTCAAAATAAGTCAAAAAACTAAAAATAAAAAGTTACTAATGGCGCACCTGGCCACGGTGCGCCATTAGTATATTCCCACCTTCAAAATTCAAAATAAATCAAAAAAAATAAAAAGAAGTTAGTAATGGCGCACCTGGCCACGGTGCGCCATTACTATGTCGTATATATGGCTGGGCGCACCTCCTCCACTCCACCTCTCCTCCACTCCATCTCCACCTCTCGTCCACTCCATCTCCTCCTCTCCTCTCCTCCACTCCATCTCCTCCTCTCCTCCACTCCATCTTCCCTTCTATCCTCCACCATACTACCTCCTCCTCTCCGGCGACCTCTCCGGCGACCTCCTTCTCCTCTCCGGCGACCTCCTCCTCCTCTCCGGCGACCTCCTTCTCCTCTCCGGCGACCTCCTCCTCCCCGGGAACCTCCTCCTCCCTCCTCTCCTCCCCTCCCCTCCCCTCACGGTTTCTCCTCCCTCCTCTCCGGTGAGCTCCTCCTCCCTCCTCTCCTCCCATTCCCTCATGGTTTTTCCTTCCTCCTCTCCGATGCTTCGGTGAACTCCTCTCCGGCGACCTCCTCCTCCTCTCCGGCGATGTAGGCGAGCGCCTCTCCGGTGACCTCCTCCTCCTCCTCCTCTCCGGCGAACTCCTCTCCGGCAAAAGAACACGGCAAAAGAACGTACAAGATCCAAAAACAGGAACAAAATTTGAAATAATATCGTGCTAAAAAAGAGCAAAAAAACTAGCAAAAAATGGGCAAAAAAAATCACGATCCAGATCCAAATTCAAAATTCAAAAATAGCAATGGCGCACGGTGGGGGTTAGACGGTGCGCCACTACTATTTTCCCGCCTTCAAAATTCAAAAATACTAATGGCACACCGTGGCCTATACTAATGGCACACCAGTGGCCTATACTAATGGCACACCAGTGGTGCGCCATTAGTATACCAGACACTAATGACGCACCAGTGGTGCGCCATTAACAAAAATTACTAATGGCGTGCTAGTAATGGCGCACCAGTGATGCGCCATTAGTAGGCAAAACTGGTGCGCCATTAGTAGGCCTTTTCCTAGTAGTGAGTTGAATTGCAATTGCTTGGTGACTAAGAACATAGGTTGTTGGGTTTCAAGAGAGTTCATTGTTTAAACCTTCACATGTGAATTGGTTGCCACTACAACATGAAAAAATTTATGAGAAAGAATTGATGTTATGATGCTAGAAAAAGTGATTGAAATTTTCATTGGTCAAACTTTTGCACTTTGCTAGCATTTCACACTTCATAAATTATTTCTTTTATCATTTACCTACTCGAGGACGAGTAGGAATTATGCTTGGGGATGCTGATACGTCTCGAACGTATCAATGATTTATGAAGTATTCATGCTGTTTTTTATCATTCTTGGATGTTTTATAACCATTTTATAACAAATTCATATCATTTTTTGGGACTAACCTATTGACCCAGTGCCCAGTGCCAGTTGTTGTTTTTTACATCGCAAGAAATCAATATCAAACGGAGTCCAAACAACGTGAAACTTTTTTTGAGATTCTTTTTGGGCTAGAAGACATCCATTGGGCCAAAGCAGCACCTGGGGGTGCCCCGAGGGGGGCAAAACCCACCAGGGCGCGCCAGGACCCCCTGGCGCGGCCAGGTGGGTTGTGCCCACCTCGGTGGCCTCCTGCACCCCCTCTTTGCACTATAAATTCGCAAATATTCCGAAACCCTTCGGGGTTACCCTAGATCAGAAGTTTCGCTGCCACAAGGCTCTGTAGCTACCAAAAACAATTATAGACCCGTTCTGGCACCCTGCCAGAGGGGGGAATCATCTCCGGTGGCCATCTTCGTCATCCCGGCGACCACCACGATGAGGAGGGAGTAGTCCATCCTCGGGGTTGAGGGTTTGTACCAGTAGCTGTGTGTTTGATCTCTCTCTCGTGATCTATATCATGGGCTTTGTTAATATAGTCGGATCATATGATGTTTCTACCCTCTATATTCTTGTTATGATGAATTGAATCTTTACCCTTCAAAGTTTTGTCTTGTCGGATTGAATATTCAGAGATGAGAACATGATATATGTCTTGCAATATGAATGCTTGAGGTGAAAATTGGGGTATCTTATTGATTCACTTCATATGTGTTATGGCATTCAGCTCGTGGATTCTCGCGGTGATATTGGGGTAATCTATGCATAGGGGTTGATGCACGTTTTTCTCCGACGGAAACTTTGGGGTCTCTTTATAGTTCTTTGTGTGGATTGAGTATAATGAATATGAATTTGCTTTGGTGTTATTCTAGTACGAACTCTAGGATAGATCGAACGAAAAGAATAGCTTTGTGTTATCTTAGTACAAACTCTTGAATAGATCGAATGGAAAGAATAGCTTTGACTGGTTTCGTACCCTACAAACAAATTCCTATCCCTTGTTCTCCGCTAATAGGAACTCAAGAGTGATTCTTTGCTGCACTTTGAGGGATAATCATATGATCCAACTATGCTAGCATTGTTGAGAGGTTGCACTAGCGAAAGTGCGGACCCTAGGCCTCATTTTCAAGCATTGCAATACCGTTTTTGTGCCCGTTTACTATTTGCTAATTTGCTGTTTTTATTTATTCAAGTTATAAAAATATATTTCTACCATCAATATTACACTTTTATCACCATCTCTTTGCCGAACTAGTGCACCTATAAAATTTGCCATTGTATTGGGTGTGTTGGGGACACAAGAGATTTCTTGTGTTTGGTCGCAGGGTCGTTTGAGAGAGACCATCTTCATCCTATACCTCCCATGGATTGATAAACCTTAGGTCATCCACTTGAGGGAAAATTGCTATTGTCCTACAAAACTCTGCGCTTGAAGGCCCAATACGAGTCTACAAGAATAAAGTTGCATAGTAGACATCAGCCCAGTAGGCCCACAGGCATAGTAGTGTTGTATTAGGCCCGTAGGCATGCAGTTCAGAGGAGTTCGAGATGGAAGAGGCAGTGGAGCTTATAAACAGGTGCGGGGCGCTCTCAACTAACGAGGTGGGACTAAACTCCCACCACCACGCCGTTGTGCAAGGCTATTGGTCCTGGTTGGTGGCACGAACCGGGACCAATGCCGCCCTTTTGTCCCGGTTCACGGCACCAATCAAGATGAATGCCCACCTTTAGTCCCGGTTGGTGCCACCAACCGGGACCAAAGGTCCCTGTTTCCCGCCCTTTGGGCTGCTGAAAACTGACCTTTGGTCCTGGTTGGTGGCACCAACCGGGATTAAAGGGGTGCATTGGTTCTGGTTGGTGTCACGAACCGGGACCAAAGGCTTTCCTATATAAGTGACACTTCGGCATTTTTCCACATTCTCCCCGGACGCCAACGCCCCTGCGCCCCGACACCGCCAGGCGGCTCTCCTCGTCGCTGTCGCCATCGCCGCTGCCGCGCCCTGCCCCGTCGCCGCCCGCTCCTCGTTGTCGTCGCCATCGCCGACACCTCCCCGACCTCGCCATCGCCTCCTTGCGCCCTTTCCCTGCCCCACGCGCGCCTCTGCCTCAGCCCGGCCCCGACCTCGCCATCGCCGCCCTCTCCTCGTCGCCAACGCCGCCCCAGTGATCCGCTGCGCCCCTGCCCTGCCCCCCCCCCCCCCCCCCCCGCCGCCGTGGCCGACGCAAATTTCATTTTTTTGTTGATATATTTTTTAGTAAATGGATATGTATGCATATTTTTTCATATTTTTTATTAATTTTATTTGTCCGTATATATGATGATTTTTTTTGTTCATAGATGATCATATGAATATTTTTGTTCAGTCCATAGATGATCATATGATTTTTTTTGTTCATAGATGATCATATGATGTTTTTATTGTTCATAGATGGTCATAGATGACCATATGATGTTTTTATAGTTGTCGATCCGCTCGTCGATTTGTTCATATGTATGCAAGCGACGTCGTTGTCGATCTACCCCCTCCCCGATAACTTCGACATGAGGGGGGACGTCGGACATGCATGAGAGAGAGGTGGTCCACTCGTCGGACATGTCATGTGGATTTTTTTTTCATATAGAAAACTCTGGTAACTTCGACATGAGGGGGGACGTTGATCAACCCCCTCTCGCCGGTAACTTCATAGATGTATCATTTTATATCGCGGTGGACATATATCAAAGTTTGAATTTTGACATATGCAACATTTGATCATATATCAAAGTTTGATCATATGTCAAAGTTTGAATTTTGTCATATGCAACATTTGATCATATGTCAAAGTTTGAATTTTGACATATGCAACAATATTTGTTCATATGTCAAAGTTTGACTTTTGACATAGATTTATCAAGAATGCCCCCATTATGGATGTGCACAAGTTGATCCAATTTTTTTCTGATCTCATCTATATATATATTCTTCTATATGTCACGTTGTCTATGAAAGTATTGAATAAATCCATGGATTCATCATTAGCTGGAAGTAACAGGCGTATGATGCTACAAAGCTCGTCAAAGTTGTTTTGGAACGGAGTTCTAGATAGAATAATTCGCTTTTTGGTACGAATTTCAGCAAAGGCCTTCCAAATAGCGATATTCGGAAGGCTCTTGCTGAACTTCGTACCAAAAACTAATTATCCTATCCTGGACTCCGTTCCAAAACAATTTTGGAGAGCTTCGTACCATTATGCGCCTGTTACTTCCGGCTAATGATGAAGCCATGGTTTTCTTGAATCCTTTGACACTGACAACGTGACATATAGAAGGGATTTGAGGACGCCTCCACATGGCTATGTTGTTGCCACGGTTGATGAAGTAATGGAGGGATTTGAGGAGCTCGATCTTGACCACCCTACAGGTGAAGGGGATAATCAGCTGGTTTATGCTTTGAGGACTTGATGTCTATGGCGGAAGGAGTACATCAAGCTTCCGAACGGTACGCCTCTGCCTCCTCCTCCTCCCCCTCCTCCGGCGAGTCAGGGCACTCCGCCTCCTCCTCCTCCGGCGAGTGATCAGGGAACTCCGCCTCCTTCTCTGGCTCATCCGACGTGTGAGGGCACTCCTTCGCCTCCTCCGGTGCATCAGAGAAGTCCACCTCCTCCGCCACCTCGTCGGCAACGGCGGAAGACAGACAACGCCACTCCGGCTCCTCTGGCACGTCGGAGCACTATGCCTCCTTTTCCGCCTTGTAAGCAACGGTGGAAGAGAGACGCCGTCGCTCCCGCGGCTAGCAGTACAATCAGAGGCGGGAGGCAATTCAGCTACGGTCCATCTCTCAAGCCTCTGGAAAAGTTACCATATGAGAGGATCGAGAAGGAAAACGAGGACATATGTCGTGCCCAAGTGAGGGACAATTTTGCAAAGAAACATCCACCTTCGAAGGAGAAGATAGATCCGGTGAAAGCGAAGCGCGCTATTGATGCCCTGAAGCGACCACCACTGCCTCCGCCAGATTCCAACTATTTTCGCACTCTTCAAAGGACATATCAAGATGCGTGGCGGTCGAGAACTACTTCAAGTGATAAAAGGTTAGCAGAACGAAGAAGTGGGAAAAAATTCCCCAGCTCGGCAAACAGGCGAACCAATCGTGCCCCCCGCTCAAGGTGTCTAGCGATATCGTTGCTAATCTGCCGGGGATGGTGCCCGACACCAATCCTGGTGATTACGTGGGCGATGATGTAGAGTTTGAAACAATGGAGGTGGACGAATTCAGATACCAGTACGGGAAGCCTCTCGTCAAAGATGGAAGTCCTCCTCTAACAACGATGATGCAAAGGTTCCATCAATGGTACATGAAAACCTGTAGCAAGTCTGGGAAGAGGAGCACGACCTCGTTGGAACTAGTCTGTTCTCTATTGAATTTGATGAGTTATTTCAGTTATACAATCAAAAGGCCCTTGACAAAACACTCGTGACTTGCTACTGTCTATAAGTACTAGTTCTGTAATTAAGTCTCTATATATAGCTCAGCTCTTTCATTGCATGTGTATATATAATTATCCTCACTATATTATGCAGATTGAAGATCGTCGAATGCCGAAAATCACAAATCTATGACATTGGGTTCATTAACCCAAATATCATACATGAATGGACGGTTAAAAGGAATGTCATAGAAACCGAGGACAACTTTCTACAATCGTTGCTCAAAAATAACAAATTAAGTCAGAAAGGGTTGAAAATTGATGATGTGGCTTTGAATGGTGCATTTTGAACACACAAAAAGTCTTGAGTTCAAATAAGTTCAAAAAATGAAATCCATTTGTAACAAATGAGTTCGCGTCCGAAACCCTGATACTTCGGAAAAGATTGTCCATTTTGTTCACGAAGTGCATCCAACTTTTGTCGTGACCCTCTCAATTTTTTAGCACACACTAGTAGAAAAAGGGTCAAACGTGAAGCACATTAGTGCCGGTTTGAATTAGAGCCGGCACTAATGTATACATTAGTGCCGGTTCCAACGGCTAGCCGGGCCGCTCTCATTAGTACCGGTTCGTGGCGAACCTTTAGCACCGGTTCTTCGCACGAACCGGTACTAATGAGAGTGGTGGCAGAATGTTGTCAGTCTGGGGCCCCTCCAGCACCTTTAGTACCGGTTCGTGGCACGAACCGTTACTAAAGGTCGTCCTAGATAAACCCTTCGTCCACCCGTGCTCGCTCTGTTCTTCCCCTTTCCCCTCTCCTCTCTGTTCTTCCCCTCTTCCTCTCGAGCTCATCACACATTTTGCCCAAAATTTGTCAAGATTTGAAGGCCCCCATCCATTCAAATGATCACAAAGGTTAGCAACTTTGTCCTTTCATCTCTCATTGCTAGATTAGCTCTTGCAATGCTTTATATAGTGATTAATTTGTGAGTTTAGTAATTTGGGAGTAAATATATATATGTCCTAGTATTTGATTTATATGCAATCTGAGGTCAAAAATAACACTTAGTTTGCATATGTAGGTGCGGTTTACTTAGTGCCTTCTAAATCTCCGCCGTAACCACCGTCGATCGCCCGCACCGTCCCATCGCCGGCACCACCTTGTGTTGAGCCTCTTGTTCATGAAATTTTATATAAAAATTGATGTTTGTGTGATTTGGATATATAGTTACTCGTATAATTATCTTACTCGTACGTTGTTTGTTATACATATAGTGCCATGGTTTTGATATCCGTCCCCGTCGGCCCTCGTCCTTGTTATGATTCGGATGTGGTATATATATTCTCTTTTAAAACTAGTTGCATTTCGTGTTTATGACAAATTATGCCCATCAAGTTGACATAGAAATTTTTTCTAGGAGGTATGTGAACCGGAAATTCCAACTGACCCTATTGTCGAGAGGTTAAATTTAGTTGAAAGAGAAAACGAGTACTTGAAAGAAAAATTGAAAAGAATTGAGGGGGAGAAGATGGAATTGGAGTTGCATGTTGCCGATGTCGTCGATGATCACAAGATCAAGATGTAGAAAATGTGCTTGAAGATTAGAAAGATTAGAAAATATGCCATCGATAGTGAGGCTTGGTATCATTATGCTGTTGGATCCATTGTTACCTTAGTTGCGATCTTGATCGCATTTGTTGTTGCATTTAAATGCTTTAGCTAGAGAGTTATTTGTTTGTTGCATTTAAGTGTTGTATGAACTTTATGTATGAACTTGTATTAATTTGGTCTATTCGGTGTTGTGTAATGAAGATGAGTCGGCAATGGATGTACGATGACCGATGCTCTCCCCAGTTCGTTGAGGGCGTGCATACTTTTCTGATTGCGGCTGAGGCAAGCAAGCGGGCGGATGGTTTTATGCCTTGTCCATGTGCTGGCTGTAAGAATGGTCACAATTACTCTAAGTCAAGAACCATTCACGTCCACCTGTTTGAGTCTGGTTTCATGCCCCACTATAATGTTTGGAACAAGCACGGAGAAAGAGGGGTTATGATGGAAGACAATGAAGATGAAGAGGACGACGACAGCTATCCTGGCCATGGGTTCCCTGAATACGATGATACAACAATGGGGGAAGAAGCTGAGCCGGTAATGCGGGAAGAAGCTGAGCCGGCAATGCGGGAAGAAGCTAAAGAAGAGGCATCAGATGAGCCCATTGATGATCTAGGTCGGGCCATTGCCGATGCAAAGAGAAACTGCGCAAGTGATTTGGAAAGAAGAAGTTGTAGCGCATGTTAGAGGATCGCAAAAAATTGTTGTACCCGAATTGCGTAGGTGACAAGAAAAAGCTGGGCACCACACTGGAATTGCTGCAATGGAAGGCAGAGAATGGTGTATCTGACAAGGGATTTGGAAAGTTGCTGGTAATGATAAAGGATATGCTTCCAAAGGACAACGAATTGCCCGAGAGTACGTACGAAGCAAAGAAGGTTGTCTGCCCTCTAGGGTTAGAGGTGCAGAAGATACATGCATGCCCTAATGATTGCATCCTCTACCGCGGTGAGTACGAGGATTTTAACGCTTGCCCGGTATGTGGTGCATTGCGCTATAAGATCAGCCGCAATGACCCTAGTGATGTCGAGGGCGAGCGCCCCAGGAAGAAGATTCCTGCCAAGGTGATGTGTTATGCTCCTATAATACCACGGTTGAAACGTTTGTTCCAAAACAAAGAGCATGCCAAGGCGATGCGATGGCACAAAGAAGACCATAAGAAAGACGGAAAGTTTAGAGTACCCGCTGACGGGTCGCAGTGGAGAAAAATCAAAAGAAAGTACGGGAAGGAGTTTGCAGATGACGCAAGGAGCGTATGGTTTGGTCTAAGCGCAGATGGCATTAATCCTTTTGGGGAGCAGAGCAGCAACCATAGCACCTGGCCTGTGACTCTATGTTTGTATAACCTTCCTCCTTGGTTGTGCATGAAGCGGAAGTTCATTATGATGCTAGTGCTCATCCAAGGCCCTAAGCAACCCGACAATGACATTGATGTGTACCTAAGGCCATTAGTTGAAGAACTCTTACAACTGTGGAATGGAACAGGTGTACGTGCGTGGGATGAGCACATGGGAGAAGAATTTGACCTAAAGGCGTTGCTATTCGTGAGCATCAATGATTGGCCTGCTCTCAGTAACCTTTCAGGACAGACAAACAAGGGATACCGCGCATGCACGCACTGTTTGGACGATACCGACAGTATATATTTGGCTAATTGTAAGAAGAATGTGTACCTGGGACATCGTCGATTTCTTCCGAGCAGGCATCCCGTAAGAAAGAAAGGCAAGCATTTCTAAGGTCAGGCGGATCACCGGACGAAGCCTGGCCACCGTACTGGTGCTGATGTACATGATATGGTCAAAGATTTGAAGGTGGTCTTTGGAAAGGGGCCTGGTGGACAACCTGTTCTGAATGACGCTGATGGACGCGCACCCATGTGGAATAAGAAATCTATATTTTGGGACCTGCCCTATTGGAAAGACCTCGAGGTCCGCTCCGCAATCAACATGATGCAGGTGACGAAGAATCTTTGTGTGACCCTGCTTGGCTTCTTGGGCGTGTATGGGAAGACAAAAGATACACCTGAGGCACGGGAGGACCAGCAACGTATGCACGGAAAAGACGGCATACATCAGGGTCATGCAAGCTACGCTCTTACCAAAGAAGAGAAGGAAATCTTCTTTGAATGCCTGCTCAGTATTAAGGTACCGTCTGGCTTCTCGTCGAATATAAAGGGAATAATAAACATGGCAGAGAAAAAGTTCCAGAACCTAAAGTCTCATGACTGCCACGTGATTATGACGCAACTGCTTCCGGTTGCATTGGGGGGGCTTCTACCGGAAAACGTGCGATTAGCCATTGTGAAGCTATGTGAATTTCTCAATGCAATCTCTCAGAAGGTAATCGATCCAAAATCATACCAAGGTTACAGAATGATTTGGTGCAATGTCTTGTCAGTTTCGAGTTGGTGTTCCCACCATCCTTCTTCAACATCATGACGCACGTCCTAGTTCACCTATGCGAAGAGATTAACGTTTTGGGTCCTATATTTCTACACAATATGTTCCCCTTTGAGAGGTTCATGGGAGTCTTAAAGAAATATGTTCATAACCGTGCTAGGCCAGAAGGAAGCATCTCCAAGGGCCGTCAAAATGAGGAGGTCATTGAGTTTTGTATTGAATTTATTCCTGACCTTAAGCCGATTGGTGTTCCTGAATCGAGGCATAAGGGCAGACTGGATGGAAAAGGCACGCTAGGAGGGGAACAAATAATATGTATGGACGGACATTCTCTCACTGAAGCACACGACACAGTTCTACAGAATTCCGCCTTGGTGGCTCCGTATATGGATGAACACAAGAATTTGCTACGCTCCAAATACCCGGAGCGGTCTGATGACTGGATTACACGTGAACAAACCAGGAGTTTCGCAGGCTGGTTGCAAGCACGTACCATGCATGACACCTCTATTGAAGATGACCTGTACTTGCTGTCCCAGTTACCATCTTTGAATATAATGACTTTCAAAGGGTACCAGATAAACGGTAATACATTTTACACGATCGCCCAAGATAAGAAGAGCACCAACCAAAACAGTGGTGTCCGCTTTGATGCAGAAACCAAGACGGGAAAGGAAACATATTATGGTTATATACAGGACATACGGGAACTTGACTATCGACGTGGTTTGAAGGTCCCTTTGTTTCGGTGCAAATGGGTCAATATGACACGAGGCGGGGTAACGGAAGACCCGCAGTACGGAATGACAACAGTGGATCTCAACAATCTTGCGTATGCAGACGAACCATTCGTCCTAGCCAATGATGTGGCACAGGTTTTCTATGTGAAGGACATGTCTACCAAGCCAAAAAAAAAGAAAAGATAAGGAAGCGAATGCATCGTACGATGAGCCAAAGCGGCACATAGTTCTTTCTGGGAAGAGAAACATCGTGGGAGTGGATGACAAGACAGACAAGTCATAAGATTATGAAAAGTTTGATGAAATTGCTCCATTCACAGTGAATATTGACCTGAGCATCCCGTTAAATGATGAAGATTTTCCATGGCTACGACGCAAAGGGACACACGCGAAGAAAAAGTTTCACACCCAAAGATCTGGGATGTGATCGGCTTAACTATTATCACTTTCTTCTGTGTTTCACACCCAGGAGGGATCTCTGTAATAGTTAGGGTAGCTAGTTATGTGTTTTGGCATTTGAAACGCGAAGAAATTTTATGTGCAAGCAAATTATTTCATGCATTTACTGATTTTTTCAGCTAAATGACCCTGAAATTGAAAAGCATTTCAAATGAACTCAGGAAAGGTTGAAACTTGGCATGGTATCATAATTTCACCCACATAGCATGTGCAAACAAGTAGAGAGGGTTACCGCAAAAACTGGATGCACTTCGTGTACAAAATGGACAATCTGTTTCGAAGTATCAGGGTTTCGGACGAGAACTCATCCGTTACAAAGGCATTTCATTTTTTAAATAACCTTTGCATTACCAAATTGAGTATAATGATAAAACACACTAATATTAAACATAAGAAAAAAGAATCATTGAAAAATCTATTTTCAAAGTTAAGTTATTCACAAAAATAAATAAAGCAAAAAAATAAGAAAAAAAAGCCCACCTACTGGGCCACAGCGGCCTGCATACGACTAGAAACCCAAATTCAAGTTGGGCCAGGATGCAGGCCCGCTAGCCCAGTAGGCCCAACAGGGCATCGCAGAAGAGGTAGGCCCAGAAGGCCTGCTTAAGAGAGGAGCTCGAGACAACAGCGACGGCGGGGCTTATAAGCAGGTGCGAGTGCCCCTCGGCTAGCAAGGTGGGACTAAACTTTTGTGCCCCTCACCTGGCAGCGCACACCCTTTAGTACCGGGTCGTGGCACCAACCGGTACTAAAGGGGGGGCCTTTAGTACCGATTGGAGCCACGACCCGGTACTAAAGGGGGTCGCTTCCCGCCACTTGGGCTAGCCAAAACAGACCTTTAGTACCGGTTGGTGGCTCCAACCGGTACTAAAGGTGGGTTCTATATAAGAAAACACTTCAAAATTTCGTCAGTTTCTCATCTCTCCCTCTGCTTCTTCTCCTCTGCACCGTCGCCCGCCGCCCCCGTCGCCGCCCCGTCGCCGCCCCCGTCGCCGACCCGTCCCCGTCGTTGCCGCCCGTCGTCCCGTCCCCGTCGTCACCGCCGCCCCGGCCCGTACGTCCCCGTCCCCATCGCCGCCCCGGCCCGTACGTCCCCGTCCCCGTCGTCGCCGCGCCCGTCGCCGTCCCTGTCACCGCGTGCCCCCCGTCGCCTCTCGCCTCGCCGGCCGGTGAGCGCGCGCACACACACACACATTTTTAGTTATAGATTTTTCTGTTTTTTAGAAATTGTTAGACATTTTTCTGTTTTTTAGAAATAGGTAGAAATGTTAGAATTGTTAGAATAGTTAGAAATGTTAGAATTGTTAGAAATGTTAGAATTGTTAGAAATTTTTCTGTTTTTTAGTTATAGAAATAGTTATAAAAAAGTTAGAATTGTTAGAAATTTTTCTGTTTTTTAGTTATTGAAATAGTTATAAAAAAGTTAGAATTGTTAGAAATTTTTCTTTTTTTTAGTTATATATAGCATTGTTAGAAATGTTATAGAAATTGTTAGAAATTGTTATAGAAATAGTTATAAAAAGTTAAAAGGTTAGAAATGTTATAGAAATGTTAGTTATATATAGCATTGTTAGAAATGTTATAGAAATGTTAGAAATTTTAGTTATCAAAATCCAATCGTTAAAAAAATGTTACTTTTTGCGGGCATATAGCTAGTATTTGTTGTCGACGATGCCCGGCCCGCATCCTCGCCGTTGACATGTCCGCGACAACATCCAGCTGACCCATGTCCGGGACTGGGCTCCGCCGGGCTAGCACTGGGAGGTGCTGCCTGGAGGGGCGCGCCGCTTGATGAGGAACCCGGCCCCGGGTCCCGTCGTCGACCCTGATCTCGTTTGGTGGTGTTCGCGTGGGCCAGTTTCGGTGCCGAGGGAGCCGGCCCCGGCGGAGGTGGTACGTCGTCGTGTCAGGGAGGAGGACGAGCACGTCCATCGCTACATGGTTGCGTTAGAGGGCGACAGGTTCTCCAATACCTGGCAGTTTCTTCAGGGATCTCACTTTAGCTATGATCCTGTGAGGGTTCCTTCTCTTCGGGTGTCCACCGCCCGCGCCGCAGGAACCGCGAGTGTCCTAGATTCTTCTGTAGTATTCGATCTTTAATTAGCAACCTAGCCAGTGATGTACTATTCAATATTATATATTATTCAAGACGATGTATTCGAGATTAAATCTATTATTCGAGATGATGTATTCGAGATTATATCTATTATTCGAGACGATGTATTCGAAATTATATCTATTATTCGAGATTATACTAAATTGTTTTATATTTCTTTTGGCATAGTTAAATAAACGCTATGGCGGACAATACCGACAGAGAGAGAGAACAGACCATGTTCGATATGATACGCGGGCCAGATGATGATCAGAATGAAGAAGATTTTGATGGCTCTGAATTTCTAAACAACACCGGAGAGGGTGATATGATATTCGATCGCGATGACCGAATTGATGAAGTCATGAACTACGATTATGACGATGACGAAGAACATGTTGATCCTGAAACAACAAACACCGGCGAGGTATATATATTTATATAAGCAGGAATCTGGTGATCATCGCATGTTTTAACTGAGATGAAGATATATTAACGAATCGATCTTTCTTCTTTCAGCCATCCGGATCGAGCAAATCTTCAGGCAAAAGGACGAAACGAGGCCCGAACAAAAAGTTCAAGGAGGGCGTAAAGTACAATATCGAGGCATTCAGACCTAATGGCGAACCATTAGCGCCTAAGAAGATTGCGGACAAGTTCGTTCGTCAGTGCAGAGTTCTTGTGAAGGACCAACTCCCGATCTCCCTTCAAGAATGGAGAAAGCCAGCAAAGCCACGTCCAGATGTTACTTTTGTCGACGAGAATAAAAAAACCTGCTTTGGGATACTCTCATGGAACATTTCACCCTACCAGATCATTTCATAGAAGCAGATGTGCAGAAAGTCACGGACGCTGCTCTTAGGAAGATGGCGGTTGCATTCAAGAACCACAAGAGAACGACGTGGGAGAAGTACGTCAAGGGAGGAAGGAAGACTCCAGTATTCGAGGGGATACTAGAGAATCAAAGTGCTCATTGGGAAGATTTCGTGAAATTCAAGGATTCAGAGTTAGCTAAGGAACGGTCGAGAATAAACAAGAAGAATGCCAAAAAAAGGATAAGTTCCATAAGCTGGGGCCAGGTGGCTACGCGGTGGCAATGCCTAAGTGGGATAAGTCTGAGAAAGAGATGGAGGATGCAGGTGTCATTCCGGTTACTAAGAGCTGGCCCCCCAGGGTCAGGAGTTGGTTCTATGCGCATGGGGGGAGTTGGACCCGAAGACAGGCAAAGTTTCGACGAAGGCATGTCTGAACGGAGACGACGATGACATACTTGTTGCAATAGAAGAGGCTCGGACGGGGGTGTTCCAGCCGAACAGAGAGAAGGACGAGCTTACACGTGCCCTGAAAAATCATGAACACCCGGGAAGAACACGAGGCAAGGGCGCTATTCCGTGGTATGAGGGGTTTTCGGAATGGAACGCCGACTACAGAACCCGTGCGAGAAGGAAGATTGCAGAGGAGAAGTAGAGGAAGATGGAGGAGGAGAAGAGGAAGCGGGACTATGAACGCCTTCAAGGCCTAGAATCCACGTACGAGGACTTGGCAGACAAATTCTAGCGGCAGCAGGAGCAGATCGACTCACTTAGCCAGCAAAGGGGGTCTCAGCAGCTGCAACAGCTAGCGGATGATCCAGCATTGGATACCACCGCCCCATCCATGCCGAGAAGCAGCGTGGGTACCGCCCCGTTTGATGCAATGCTGGATAGATACCTCATGGATGACATCATGGAGAACACTAACTGCGAGATACACTTCAAAATGAAGAACATATCCATGAAGGTGGCGGACGGCGTTGCTTATACAAATTCCCCCGATGCAACCTTCCATTGCAACCCGATTCCAGCAGGCTATGCTCGTGTCGTGGTTGATGAGGTGGTGGACCAATATTCGGGGCTAGAGCTTGACATTCCTGGAGGTGACGAGGAGCACACACTCGGAGATGCCAAACATCGTATCATCCTATGGAGAAAGGATTGCATCATCTTTCGAAGGCCACCGACACCGTGTCACCCGACTCCTCGTCAAAGTCCGCCAAGGAGTCAGCAGACTCCCGCTCCTCCAAGTCCACCAACGCGTGAGGCCACTCCTCCTCCTCCAAGTCCGGCAAAGTGTCAGGCCACTCCTCCTCCAAGTCCAACACAGCGTCAGACGTCCACTCCTCCTCCAAGTCCGGCAAAGTGTCAGGCCACTCCTCCTCCAAGTCCGGCACAGCTTCAGGTCACTCCTCCTCGTCCAACTCAGCCCCGTCGGCCGTCTCTGCCGCCTCAGCAATCCACGAAGAGACACCCTGCAACTATGGTGCGTAGCGGTACCAGTCGAGGTCATAGTACAGAAAGTACAGGCGGAGGCAAGCGATATAAATATGGTCCAAACCTCAGTATTCCTCTTCCATAGAGGGCTTACGACATGACCAAGGAGAAAACCAATGTGATAGTGCGGGCAGAAGTCGACGCCCATTTTGGACCGAAACCGCCACCGCCGCCAAGGGAGAAAGTGCGTGTGGAAGTTCTTGACCACTTCGTTCGTATGGCTGAACCACCAGCTCCTAAGCCTGTTGACACAGACTATGAGCGCCACATCAAGAAGTTACATCGACAACGTCTACAGAAGGAGGCGAGCTCGAGCTCGAGCAAACAACAAGCAGCTGTCAAAAAATGCGGGAGAACCGTTGCCCAGCTGGGGGAACAGTGGGCGCAACCGATCCCCCCGCTTGTTGTGCCGCCAACAACACGTGACAGTACGCGCGGCCAATATTATTGTGGGCAAACAGTTTACGTTCCCCAGGTGGGCGATGTGGTAATAACCCAGGAGCATATAGCGCAGGCTGAAGAACTCAAGATCACTGTTGGACAACTCCTCGAGATCGAGGACATGCCTGTGCTTACAGAGGAGGAAATAAAACGGAAATATGTCCGGGACCAACCTTTGGTCAAGCCAGAAGATGTCAAGAAGCTCCCAACGAGAATGTATGAATTGCATCAATGGTACATGGACATTACCAAGAGATCCAATCGACAGTCCCTCATGGTGCAAGTCAACACGGATAATTTCTACCATGAGAAACCTGGGACCGTTGAGTATTCTGAACTGTGTCAGTTATACAATCAAGACGCACTCGACAAATCTATCGTCAGTTTCTATTGTCTGTAAGTGATTTCTTTCTGTAATTTAAGTCTCAAGCTAACTGTATTGATCCTTTTGATCAATCATTACCTGTAATTATCCTCACTATATTCTTTTCTGTGGTATTATGCAGGATGAAGATGTATGAAATGAAAAAAGGTGGACGCTTTGGCATTGGGTTCATTGACCCAAACACCGTTAATGAATACACATGGAATATAAGCGACTATTATAAAAAGCAGGTAGAGGACAGCATGTTCGAGTTCTTGAAGCACCTCAAATACAATGAAGATATACTACCTTACAACTTCAAGTGAGTCACACTTTCTTGTACTACAAATTCTCTGTTTTTGCCTACTAGCTAGCTAGCTACATGTTTTTGCTTACATATATATGCCCGCTTAATTAAGACATGCAAACATGTGTGCATGCAGATTTCACTGGATCTTGTGTATCATTAAAGTTGACGAAGGAACAGTTGAAATACTGGACTCACTACTCTCAGAAAATAAAGACTATAACATCTTGTTTGGGATAGTCAACAGGTAATTTCAATCATTATTAACTATATATCTCGGCCCATTTAGTTCGTCATTTCATGATATGAACTATTTAATAACCCCTTTATTCATTTTCTTTGTCGACGGGCAGGGCTTGGGCAAGGTTCATCAGCATAACGGAAGGCGAATGGAAACGACAGCTAAGATGGCTTCGACCCAGGGTAAGTAATTAAGTAGTGTGGTAGCTAGCTGCCATCTTTTTAATATTATCATGGTTGATTAATTATTATCTGATCAAATTAAATTCCATTCTCGTAAAGGCCATAAAGCAGGCGCAGGGGACTGATCTGTGTGCATACTACATTTGCGAGAACATTCGCATGATGACGTCCGAAAGGAGCAGATCTCAAAGACAGGAATGGGTACGCTTGTCAGAACACTATTCACAATTTGTGCACCATTATCGATATCTAGTCACACAACTAATACACATGCATATTGATCTCCTTCTTAACAGTTCAGAGAGGTGCGGGACAAGCTCCTAGATACGGAGCGCGTACAAGCACTTGAAGAGGAAATAGCGGGATTTTTGCTCGACCAGGTCATAAATCCGAAGGGAGAATACTATTACCCGCTACCGCCCCCATCGACCAGGTCATGAACCACTTCCAATTTGTCATCGTGCTCCGAAGGCACCAATTAGGCTAATGCAAACTGGCTCCGAAGGCAACATGCATATGAACGAGAAATTGTATATATAGCTATACATGTGTGTATGTGTGAATTAATATGGTGGTTTGTGAGACATTTATATATATATATATATATATATATATATATATATATATATATATATATATATATATATATATGATTGGTTCTACTAGCTACCATATATATGCATAACGTGTACAATGTGTAGTATCGTAAAATACCAGCAAACGAAAAAGAATTAAAATGGAAAACACAAAAATAAATGAAAAAGAAATCATAAAACCAAAAACCCCCAAACATTTTAGTACCGGTTGGTGCTACCAACCGGTACTAAAGGGCTCCCGGCCCCCGGAGCTGGCTCGTGCCACGTGGTTGCCCTTTAGCACCGGTTCGTGCTGGAACGGTACTAAAGGGGGGGGGGGCTTTAGTGCCCAAACTTTAGTGCCGGTTATGGAACCGGCACTAAAGGGCCTTACGAACCGGTGCTATTGCCCGGTTCTGCACTAGTGACATTCTATGTGGGTGAAATTATGATACCATGCCAACTTTCAACCTTTTTAGAGTTCATTTGTAGTGCTTTTCAATTTCAGGGTCATATAGCTCAAAAAATCAGTAAATGAATGAAAAATAACAAATGAAGTCAGAAAAGGGTTGAAAATTTATGATGTGGCTTTGAATGGTGCATTTCGAACATACAAAAAGTTTGGAGTTCAAATAAGTTGAAAAAATGAAATCCCTTTGTAACAGATGAGTTTTCATCCGAAACCATGATACTTCGAAAGAGGTTGTCCGTTTCGTACACGAAGTGCATCCAGCTTTTGCCGTAACCCTCTCAAAATTTTAGCATATGCTATGTGGGTGAAATGATGATACCATGCCAACTTTCAACGTTTTCATAGTTCATTTGAGGTATTTTTCAATTTCAGGGTCATTTAGCTCAAAAAAATTAGTAAATGCATGAAAAATACCAAATGAAGTCAGAAAGGGTTGAAAATTGATAACGTGTCTTTGAATGGTGCATTTTGAACAGACATAAAGTTTGGAGTTCAAATAAGTTCAAAAATTTAATCCCTTTGTAACAGATGAGTTTTCGTCTGAAACCCTGATACTTCAGAAGAGATTGTCCATTTTGTACACGAAGTGCATCCAGCTTTTGCCGTAACCCTCTCAACTTTTTAGCACATGCTATGTGGGTGAAATGATGATACCATGCCAACTTTCAACCTTTTCACAGTTCATTTGAAGTGCTTTTCAATTTCAGGGTCATTAAGCTCAAAGAATGAACTAATAGCAAAAAGAATGAACTAGAAAAAATTTATGAAACTCTAATAAAAAATAGAATGAACTAAAAATATCAATTAAAATATTCTGTTATGATCAAGTAAAAAACTATAATACTCTTCAATAGCAAAAAGAATCAACTAAAAAGCTTTTATAAAACTCTTATAGCAAAAGGAATCAACTAAAAAGATTTCATAAACCTCTAGTATTTTTGAAACTAAATTTGTATAAAATTTATAAAACTTAAATTATGAAAGTATTTTTTGTTCAAAACATTAATAGCAAAAAGAATTTTCATCAAGAAATTTTTTGTTAGAAACTATTATAGCAAACTAAAATAACAAAAAATGTTTTTGTTTAAACAGACACTTAAAATAACCTAAAAATTACCTAAGCAAAATGAATCACTTAAAAACTCTAAAAAATAAGTAAAGCATAAAACAAAAAAGTACATTTTTTTTTCGAATGCCACCTACAGGGTGACCACGGGTGCATACGACTAAAAACCCAACTAGCAAGTTGGGCAAGGATGCAAGCCCGCGGCAGGCCCATGATACGTCTCCAACGTATCAATGATTTATGAAGTATTCATGTTGTTATTTTATCATTCTTGGATGTTTTACTACCATTTTATAGCAACTTTATATCATTTTTTTGGACTAACCTATTGACCAAGTGCCAAGTGCCAGTTGCTATTTTTTGCTTGTTTTTTACATCGCAGGAAATCAATATCAAACCGAGTCCAAACAATGTGAAACTTTTTTGAGATTTTTTTGGGCCAGAAGACATCCATTGGGCCAAAGCAGCACCTGGGGGGTGCCCCGAGGGGGGCACCACCCACCAGGGCGCGCCCAGGTGGGTAGTGCCCACCTCGGTGGCCTCCCGCACCCCCTCTTTGCACTATAAATTCCCAAATATTCCGAAACCCTTCGGGGTTACCCTAGATCAGAAATTTCACCGCTGCAAGGCTTTGTAGCCACTGAAAACCAATCTAGACCCGTTCCGGCACCCTGCCGGAGGGGGGATTCATCTCTGGTGGCGATCTTCATCATCCCAGCGGCCACCACGATGAGGAGGGAGTAGTCCACCCTCGGGGTTGAGGGTCTGTACCAGTAGCGCTGTGTGTTTGATCTCTCTCTCTTTCTCGTGATCTATATCATGGGCTTTGTTGATATAGTCGGATCATATGATGTTTCTACCCTCTATATTCTTATTATGATGAATTGAATCTTTCCCCTTCAAAGTTTTGTCTTGTCGGATTGAATATTCAGAGATGAGAACACATGATATATGTCTTGCAATATGAATACTTGAGGTGACAATTGGGGTATCTTATTGATTCACTTGATATGTGTTATGGCATTCAACTCGCGTATTCTCGCGGTGATATTGGGGTAATCTATGCATAGGGGTTGATGCACGTTTTTCTCAGACGGAAACTTTGGGGTCTCTTTATAGTTCTATGTGTGGATTGAGTATTATGAATATGAATTTGCTTTGGAGTTATCTAGTACGAACTCTAGGATGGATCGAACGGAAAGAATAGCTTTGTGTTATCTTAGTACGAACTCTTGAATAGATTGAACGAAAAGAATAGCTTTGAGTGGTTTCGTACCCTACAAACAAATTCCTATATTTTGTTCTCCGCTAATAAGAACTCGAGAGTGATTCTTTGCTTCACTTTGAGGGATAATCATATGATCCAACTATGTTAGCATTGTTGAGAGGTTACACTAGCAAAAGTATGGACCCTAGGCCTCATTTTCAAGCATTGCAATACCGTTTTTGTGCCCGTTTACTATTTGCTACCTTGTTATTTTTATTTATTCAGATTATAAAAATATATTTCTACCATCAATATTACACTTTTATCACCATCTCTTCACTGAAATAGTGCACCTATACAATTTGCCATTGTATTGGGTGTGTTGGGGACACAAGAGATTTCTTGTATTTGGTCGCAGGGTCGTTTGAAAGAGACCATCTTCATCCTACACCTCCCACGGATTGATAAACCTTAGGTCATACACTTGAGGGAAAATTGCTACTGTCCTACAAAACTCTATGCTTGGAGGCCCAACCTGAGTCTACAAGAATAAAGTTGCGTAGTAGACATCAAGATCTTTTCTGGCGCCATTGCCGGGGAGGTTAGGAAAGCGGCACTCACATCCCGTCAATGAAGCTCTTTTCCGGCGCCATTGCTGGGGAGGTGAGTGCTTGAAGGTATATCTTTAGATCTTGCAATTGTATCATTTAGTTTCTTGTTTTATCACTAGTTTGGTTTATAAAAGAAAACTACAAAAAATGGAATTGAGGTTGCATCATATTATTGATCATCTTTATAATATCTTTCTCGAAAATGATGGGTCCGAAAATTGTGCTCAATTTTTAGAAGAAGAAGTCAATAAAATGTTTGGCACAAACTATTTGAATGATGAGCATGATTGCAATGTTGTTAGTATCAATTCTTTGAATATCCATGATGGTAATGGTATGCAAAGGCATAAGCTTGGGGATGCTATATTTGATGAAGATGATATTTTTAGCCCCCCAAGTTTTGATGAGAATATTTATTATGATGAAAGCATGCCTCCTATTTATGATGATTATGGTGATGACATGTATGCTATAAGGAATAATGATATCCATGAAAATTGTCATCATGATTTTAATTTTCAATCACATGATAGTTATTTTGTTGAGTTTGCTCCCACTACTATTGATGAGAATAAATTTGTTTATGTGGAGAGTAATAATTTTTTTATGCATGTAGATCATGAAAAGAATGCTTTATGTGATGGTTATATTGTTGAATTTCTTCATGATGCTACTGAAAATTATTATGAGGGAGGAACTTATGCTTGTAGTAATTGCTATAATATCAAGTTTCCCCTCTATGTGTTGAAAATCTTGAAGTTGTGCTTGTTTTGCCTTCCTATGCTAGTTGATTCTTGTTCCCATAAATTGTTTGCTCACAAAATCGCTATGCATAGGAAGTGGGTTAGGCTTAAATGTGTCATATGCTATGATGTTCTCTTTATGTTTCAATTCTTATCTTTTATGCGAGCATCATTGAAATCATCATGCCTAGCTTAAAAGGCATTAAAGAAAAGCGCTTGTTGGGAGACAACCCAACACTTTTACCTATTGTTTTTGTGTGTTAACATGATTAAGCTATTGTATTAATCATGTTTTATTGCTTTGTTTCAATAAAGTGCCAAGTAAACCCTTTGGAACCAATTTGGGTGATAGTTGATTTGACCCTGCTGAAAAACAGAAATTTTGCGCTCACAAAAATGGGTCCCATTTTTAACAGAAGAGTGATTTTGAGTTGATTCTTTTTGCAAGAGTTTAGTATAAAAATTTCTCACGTGGTCCAATTTGTTTCATAATTTTTGGAGTACCAGAAGTATGGTAGTTATCCAGGTCATTACAGACTGTTCTGTTTTTGACAGATTCTGTTTTCAATGCATAGTTTGCTTGTTTCCTAGTTTCTATGGCTTATATTGATCAATATAAATTTTGGAAATGATATGATACAGTAGTCATTGTGTGGAAACAATTATGAATCTTGTCTTTGACAGTACCAAAGTGAAATGGTTTGCTCTTTATCATACTAACCTATCTCACGAAGTTTTGTTAAGTTTTGTGTGATTGAAGTTTTCATGTTTTGGGCGAGATATCAATATGAGGAGAATAAGGAGTGACAAGAACCTAAGCTTGGGGATGCCCAAGGTACCCCAAGTTAATATTCAAGGAATATCCAAGCAAATAAGCTTGGGGATGCCCCAGAAGGCATCCCCTCTTTCGTCTCCAACATTATCGGTAACCTCACTTGGAGCTATGTTTTCATTCGTCACATGATATGTGTTTTGCTTGGAGCGTCAATTTATTTTGTTAGGATTTGCTTGCTGTTATTTAGAATAAAACTTTGCATCTTTTATTTCAATAAAAGTGGCATTGATAGCCTTTGGCATGCTTATTTTACAAGTCTACATGTTGTTGTTTCAAAACAAAAAGTTTATCAATGTTGCAAAAATTCCCTAGAAAAGTCAGTATGTGATAAATGTTGAAGCTTTTTGCAAATTAAGCTCTGATAAATTTTCTACAGTGTGGTAGAATTTCATAATGTTTGGAGTTGAATAAGTATTCATACTCTTGCATTCTTTATAGACTGTACTGTTTTGGCAGATTGCTTTTATGTTTGGATTGTTTGCATATGTTTGCTTGTTTAATGATTCTATTTGAGGATAGGAGTATTAAATATTCAGAGGCATTTAGTATGCAATGTTGAATAATAATTTTAGTGATTTTCTACAGTAGAGAATGACAAAGTTTTTGCATTGGTTTATACTAACTTATCTCACGTGTTCTTGTTGAGTTTTGTGTGGATGAAGCTTTTGAGATTTAGGAAACAGTGATATGAGAGGAATTAAGGAGACACAAAAGCTCAAGCTTGGGGATGCCCAAGGCACCCCAAGATAATATTTCAAGAAGTCTCAAGCATCTAAGCTTGGGGATGCCCCGGTAGGCATCCCACCTTTCTTCTTCAACAATTATCGGTTAGTATCGGTTGAGCCTAAGTTTTTGCTTCTTCACATGATGTGTGCTATCCTTGAAATGTAATTTTATTTTGTTTTTGCCAGCTTTTTAATAAAATACTTAGATCTGAAAGTTTTTAAATAAGAGAGAGTCCTCACATAGCTATCTATTTACTTAACTACTCGCATGATCTTCACTTATATCTTTTTGGAGTAGTTTGTCATTTACTCTTGTGCTTCACTTATATCCTATGAGTAAATTGTTGAATAAATTGAATGTAATGAAGTTGAAATCATATCATGCCTAGTGGTAGCTTCACATTTGGGTTTAGAAAGTGAAACCTTTTGTGGCTTGACAATCACAATATTGGTCATACAAGCAATTCACGAGTAATTAGTATAAGGAAGAGAACTTTCACATGCAAATACACTATCATGGAATTCTTTTGTGATTGTGAGCCCCCATTAAAATATTATATGCCAAAAATTGTTGACGTTGGACAAGTAAGACAATTTAATGGTTTATGTTTGTTCATATTCACATAGAAGTCATATTGTCATAAATCCTTCAACATGTGGTGCTTGCCCCCCATCTTTGCTAGCCAAAAATTCCGCACCAAGTAGAGATACTACTTGTGCATCCAAAAACCCTTAAAACCAAATCTTATTTTCAAGAGTCCACCATACCTACCTAAGGATTGAGCAAGATCCTTCAAGTAAGTTGTCATCGGTGCAATAAGGCAATAAAAATTGCTTCTAAAAGTGTTAGATCATTTAGTGTAAGAGAAAATTGAGTGTTGTACAGACTTATGACGGCAAAGCAATAAAAGCAACGGACTGCATAATAATTGTTTCTATCATAAGGGGAAATATAACGTGACGTTCTTTTGCACTAAGGGGTTGAGCATACCAACAAATAAGTGCATGGCAACCTCTGCTTCCCTCTGCGAAGGGCCTATCTTTTAATTTTTAGTATATATTTTTATGCAAAGAGTCATAGTTATTCTCTCTATTCCCTTTTTATTTTTCTCTTTTGGCAAGCATCATGTGGTGAGGAAAGATCTAGGCACATATGTCCAGTTGAATATGGGTAGCATGAGTTATTATTGTTGACATCACGCTTGAGGTGAATACGTTGGGAGGCAAAACAATAAGCCCCTGTCGGTGTCAAAACCGGCGGATCTCGGGTAGGGGGTCCCGAACTGTGCGTCAAGGTCGGATGGTAACAGGAGACAAGGGACACTTTATTTTACCCAGGTTCAGGCCCTCTCGGTGGAGGTAAAACCCTACTCCTGCTAGATTAATATTGATGATATGGGTAGTACAAGAGTGGATCTACCACGAGATCAAGGAGGCTAAACCCTAGAAGCTGTCCTATGGTATGATTGTGTATGATGATGGTTGTCCTACGGACTACAACCCTCCGGTTTATATAGACACCGGATAGGGTTAGGGTTACACAGAGTCGGTTACAATGGTAGGAGATATTGAATATCCGCACGCCTAGCTTGCCTTCCACGCCAAGAAAAGATCCTTCCGTTCACGGGACGAAGTCTTCCATCTTGTATCTTCATAGTCCTGGAGTCCGGCTGAAGGTATAGTCCAGCTATCCGAACACCCCCTAATCCAGGACTCCCTCAGTAGCCCCTGATCCAGGCTTCAATGACGACGAGTCCGGCGCGCAGATTGTCTTCGGCATTGCAAGGCGGGTTCCTCCTCCAAGTTCTTCAAGAAGATTATAAACACCAAAAATAGTGTCCGGCTCTGCAAAATAAGTTTCCACATATTTCCATATAGAGAATTAACACAAATCAAATCCACTGACGTATTCTGCAGTGCGTCATAACACTGCGACCAAGCCTTCTATATAAGTTGCTTTCATTGTTCCACCTTAGTGTGTTTAGCGAGGCGGTTTCCTTGGCACGTCTTGTCAAAGCAGAGATCATGTGCCCCCTTTAACGGGATTCTCATTAATACGGACGTGGGTAACCCAACCACGCCATTTACCACGGCGTTTGGGAGGCAAGTGAGTTTTATTAGGTAGGTGGGGACGCCTAACCGTACCTGCTTATATAAAGGGATAAGGATTCACCTTTTTAACCTACGCCTTCTTCCTCCTTTGCCAATCCATCTCTCGCGAACGCAAGCTCCAGCGCCCAAGTCCGCTCTTCCTTCCTCAACTTTCTCCAACAATGTCCGGAGCGGGAGGCAAGTGGATGGTCTCCTCCGTTACGGAGGCTCAAGTAAAAAAGTTAAGGAAAGCCGGATACTTGTCAAAGGACATCCCGCATCGGCTTCCTGAGAAAGGGAAGCTTCTTCCTACCCCAAGGCCCCATGAGAGGGTAGTTTTTCTTCCCCACTTCCTCCGCGGACTGGGCTTTCCACTTCACCCATTTGTCCGGGGGCTCATGTTCTACTACGGCCTGGATTTCCACGATCTGGCCCCAAACTTTATTCTCAACATCTCGGCGTTTATCGTCGTGTGTGAGGCCTTTCTCCGCGTCCGCCCCCACTTCGGCCTCTGGCTCAAGACCTTCAACATCAAGCCCAAGGTGGTGTCCGGCACCCAGGCGGAGTGCGGAGGCGCTATGGTTGGCAAGATAGCCAACGTCCTCTGGTTCGATGGATCCTTTGTGGAGTCCCTAAAGGGGTGGCAGGCCGGGTGGTTTTACATCACCGTGCCCCGCGATCCAAAATGGGTCGCGGCCCCCGAGTTCAGATCCGGACCCCCCACGCGGCTCATGTCCTGGAAAGAGACAGGCCTTTTGTGGGGCAACGAGGAAGAAGTGACTGGGTTGCAAACGTGCATCCAGTGCCTGGTGAACAAGCCAATCCGGCTTGTCAATATAGTCCAGGTCATGCTCGTTCGCCTGATCCTCCCGTGCCAAGAACGGGATTTTAGTTTGTGGGAATTCGACCCGGCGCAGCACCAAACCCTCAGTAGGCTCTTCGACACGACGTATGAAGATGTCTGGAAGGTGCTGACCAAAGGCGCCGAGTCCCCCACATCCGCCTCCGAGGATCGCGGATACAGCTCGCAGCGTAACGCTAGCGAGGTAAGCTATCTATACCTTTGACAGGTTCGTTAAGCTCTTCTTCATAGATTAACTCTATGCGGGATTTAAACTCCCTTTACCTTTGACAGGCTTGGCAGGAGGTATCCGGACCAATTAACTGTCCGGCTCCTCTGCCCGAAGACCCGGCCCCAGCTCTCTTGGTGAAGATGATGGCTCCGGCACCTTACGTGGTGCCGGAGAGGAAGGCCAAGAAGAAGAAAACCACTGGGACTCGAAAAAGTTCCCGCAACATGGTGGTGTCGGACTCGTCATCTGACGAGTCCGCAACGCTCTCCTCTCGTGAAAACGAGGAGGAGGAACAAGGAAGCTCTCCCCCCCCAGTGAGGGGAGCAAAGAGGAAGAAGGCCGCCCCAACAGGGGAGGCCGAGGGGTCGAGGAAAAGGAAAACCCCTCCGCCGGACTACTCCCACGACGCCGAAGAGGGCGGAGAGGAGTGGCTGGACCGAACCAAGCGTCCGGTGACATCGTAAGTGTTTACATACCAGAGTGACTCATGATATTCTTTTAATGCGTGGCTTTCCCTAATATCGAATGTAATTTATGCAGCCCGCCCCGGGCCGTACTCGACGATTCGTCGAGCGGCTCCCTGGATTCGTCGGACGTGAACTCTGTTCCGCCCGCGGTCTCCCCCTGCGAGGCAGACAACGCCAAAGTGGCGCCCCGCCAAGCTTCGGGGCAGGAGGAGATGGTCCTGGAGGAGCCACAAGGCAATCCTCTAGACCCCAGGAGTAAAGGGGATGAAACCCCCCAGGGCTCCAAGTCCGGCTTTGTGCCGGACACCGCGCCGGACTCGACAGTCCCGGTCCGCGGTGGGCGAACTCCTTCCAAGAGGAGTAAGCCGTCTGAGCCGGCGGCCTCCATCCAACCGGAGGCGCCGGACAATCTGCTGGAGGTGCTTAAGGGCGCCGCCATCGACGAGGAGCACTGTACTGTTATGAGTACGGTGATCCAAAGGGTTCAGTCTGCCAAGAGCGGACTGAATGAAGCTTGTGCTAGCCTTCTAACAGGCTTCGAGGTAAGTAAAAATATGTCAAATTATTTACCGCATAGACAGTAGCCCCTGATGCTCTGTTCGGTGTTCGGAAAGAAAAGCCGGATAGAGGATCTAGTGATTTTCGCAGGAGTCTAAAAAAAGGTCAAATATGCGTATGCGGGCTTTACTGTTGTCCACCGCCGCACTGACTGCGCAGGTGGATGTCCTTAAAAAGGACCTCGGGCGGACCGAGCAAGAGCTCGGCCTTGCCAAACGGCAACTCGAGGAGAAGGAAGGTAAGAAATACCTAAAAAAAGAGAGAAAAAAAAAGAAAAAAAAGGTGCCTATAGAGAGGCTTGATTGCAGAAAGAAATAACAGGATTGTACTGCTTATTGTAGGGGCGGCAACCGAGGTGGCAACCCTGAAGCTGGCGCTGGCAGAGGCCGAAAAGAAAACGGCCGAGGAGCGCGCCGAGCGAGAAAGGCTTGGGGTTTAGGTCGACGAGGTGCAGCAAGAGCTGCAAGCTCTCATGACAAAACATGAGGGTTTGGAGCTTGAGTCAAAAACGCAAGCATCCGAGCTCACGTCGGCCGTCGAGACCGCCAAGAGTGCCAAGGCCGAAGCCCAAAAGGCCCTCCAAGAGTTGGAGGAGGTGAAAAAGATAGCAACGGGTAAGGCATTCTGAATGCAAAGTAGGAATATAAAAGTAAACTACCTATTACTTACCCGAATCCGGAGTTCTCCAGGGGCGTTCGCCGATCTTCCCCGCAACATATCCGACGCCGCCGCGTTCTACCGAGCTGAAGAGGGCAGCTCGACGGAGAGTGTGTTCTGGTCTCAGTATTCTGAGGCCGGACACCCTGTGCCCTTAAGCGATCAGCTGAAACAGCTGGTTGAGCTCCACAAGGCGGCCGAACAGGCCATGAAGGGCTTACTAGTTCGGCTGTGGCCTGGAGAGGCCCTGCCTGGGAGCTATTTCGGGATGGTGCGGCGGCTGGTGGAGGCCTGTCCACGGCTTGAGGTCATCAAGCACTCCGTCTGCATTGAAGGTGCCCGGAGGGCCCTTGCCCGTGTAAGGGTACACTGGGGTAAGCTGGACGGAGAGAAGCTGGTGAAGGATGGGCCGCCGCAGGGGAAGGAGCATCGCAAGCCCGAGAACTACTACAAGGAAGTTCTTGCCGGAGCCCTCCTTGTCGCGGATGAATGTACTAAAGATGTAATATTTGAGTGAACTCGCTCGTTTGTATCCTGTGCGCTGAAAACTTGTTCATATGCGCAAAGCAATGCTTATTGAATTTAAAATATTATTTTCTGTGCGGCCGTTTATCAAAAATTGGAGAGATGGCCAGTCGTCGGCTTCTGCCCCCATGCCACTAGTGCTGGGGTGTTCAGGATAAACCTGAGGGCTCTTGTTCCCATAGTTGGGTCCTTTGAGGGAGGCGCTCAGCACAACGAACCAGGCAATCGGACTATAATGCTTGAACACTCTCACTTAGCCATAGAACGTTATAATTTTAAATTTCGGCGAAGCCCCTAGTTCGGAAGGCCGAATTCGGGGCGCTATCCACGCCTTTGGCCGGACATAGCCAGCTCCTCACTCAAAGCGGCATAAGCCTTTAAGGACTCGAAAAACCTCTCGAACAGCGACCGGTCTCGCACCTTATCATGACAGTCTATTTTAGCTTTCTCCACTGAGGTGCTCAACCCACCTGATTTGGGGCACAATCGCATTGGTTCTCCTAGTGCTACCTTAGCCAATAAAGAGGAACGTAAGGCACCAAAACATAGGAGCCGGGCAAACCCAACATGTGACCAAAATCATGACTCGGAGCCGATGCATATAGTGCTATAAGTTCGGGGTGCCGCACTTGTGAAAGTGTACGGACTTCTCACACCAGATAAAAGGGTAATGAAGCCCCTGGCGTGGTTTGCCGTACCATGGTGTATGGGTGCTGAGATTTCCGGAATGCGGCGTAGCTTTGTCTGCTTTCCTGGATCTTGCATCGTCTATGCGGCAACAATGCCGAACAGGTTATCCAGAGTATGGAGTCCTGAAAGTAAAAAAAAGTAAAAAAGAAAAATCCAGCAGCCCCTAGTACGTTTGACGCCGTGTTGTAGGCATGTCGTTAATGTGCCCCTCCCCCTGTGCCCATGGAATTTTAAGGGCGTAATTGTGTACTCTAGGTACTTGCTCCGCTATGTTGCGATGGCTGGGGTCGGGGCCGTATTGCTACGCTTGCTCTGATCGTGCCACGTGGTCTTGTTGCAGGTTACTCCGGGCGCGCTTTGCATTGTCCGGTTTTTTAACGGCCGGACTGGAGAGTTGCCTTGAAAGGCTGCTTTGTACTTCCGCTGCGAGGGCCGCCGTGTGCTCCTCCGTACGGATGGAGCGTTCTGTGTTTCCTCTGACCGTAATTACTCCTCGAGGGCCTGGCATCTTGAGCTTGAGATATGCGTAGTGCGGCACCGCATTGAATTTAGCGAATGCGGTTCGTCCGAGCAGGGCGTGATAGCCACTGCGGAACGGCACTATATCGAAGATTAACTCTTTGCTTCGGAAGTTATCCGGAGATCCGAAGACCACATCAAGTGTTATCGAGCCTGTGCAATTGGCCTCTACACCTGGTATGACGCCTTTAAAGGTCGTCCTTGTGGGCTTGATCCTTGATGGATCTATGCCCATTTTCCGCACTGTATCCTGATAAAGCAGGTTCAGGCTACTGCCACCGTCCATGAGGACTCTTGTGAGATGAAATCCGTCCACGATTGGGTCGAGGACTAGTGCTGCAAAACCGCCGTGACGGATGCTAGTGGGGTGGTCCCTTCGATCGAAAGTGATCGGGCAGGAGGACCATGGGTTGAACTTTGGGGCGACTGGCTCCATCGCGTATACGTCCCGTAGCGCACACTTCCTCTCCCGCTTGGGAATGTGGGTCGCGTATATCATGTTCACCGTCCGCACTTGTGGGGGAAACCCTTTCTGTCCATTGTTGTTCGGCGGCCTGGGCTCCTCCTCGTCGTCGGTATTCAGCCCCTTGTCCTTGTGTCCGGCTCTTAACTTGCCTGCCTGCTTGAACACCCAACAATCCCTGTTGGTGTGATTGACTGGCCTTCCGGGGGTACCATGAATCTGGCACGAGCGGTCGAGTATCCGGTCCAAACTGGACAGGCCCTGGGTATTCTTTTTAAACGGCTTTTTCCGCTGACCGGATTTATAGCCTCTGAATCCGGCATTAACTGTCGTATCCTCATTGCTATCGCTGCTAACGCGGCGCTTTTGATTATTTCGACATGACCTGCATCTTTTGTCCTTGGTATCCGAATTACCGGGCTTCTTCGATAAGTTGTTGCTGCGAGCTAGACAGCTATCTTCGCCCGCGCAAAAGCGGGTCATGAGTGTCGTGAGGGCTGCCATGGTTTTCGGCTTTTCCTGTCCCAGGTGCCGGGCAAGCCACTCGTCATGGATGTTATGTTTGAAGGCTGCTAGGGCCTCTGCGTCCGGACAATCGACTATCTGATTTTTCTTTGTTAGGAACCGTGTCCAGAATTGCCTGGCCGATTCTTCTGGCTGCTGAATTATGTGGCTTAGGTCGTCGGCGTCCGGTGGCCGCACATAGGTCCCCTGGAAGTTGTCGAGGAATACGGCTTCCAGGTCCTCCCAAGAACCGATTGAGTCCGCTGGTAGGCTGTTAAGCCATTGCCGGGCTGGTCCTTTAAGCTTAAGGGGTAGGTATTTGATGGCGTGTAGATCATCGCCACGTGCCATGTGGATGTGAAGGAGATAATCCTCAATCCATACTGCCGGATCTGTCGTACCATCGTACGACTCGATATTGACGGGTTTAAAACCCTCTGGGATTTTATGATCCATTACTTCGTCTGTGGAGCATAGTGGGTGTGCGGCGCCCCTATACTGGGCTATGTCACGACGCAGCTCGGAAGAGCTGTGCCTGCTGTGTTCGGCCCGGCCGGATTTATTGTGCCCGGAGTGAAGATCATCACGTGTCGTCGGGCGTTCGCACGATCCATAGATCGATCTTGTTTACTTTGCTTTATCCTCCAGTACGTCTCGCAGGTCTGGCTTGTTTTCCCGTGCCTTATTTGAACGGCGCCGGGGCATGGCTTGCTTAAGGGTTCGACAGGCCTCTCTGTCGCGGCCACGGGGTGGCTGGTCTGCCATGTCATATGCTTCCACCTCTGATTGGGGTAGCGACCTGCGCTTAGGATAATTTTTGGAGGGGCGCCCGAGTTCATACTCTTCGGCCGCAAGGACTTTAGTCCATCTATCAGCTAACAAATCTTGATCATCTCTAAGCTGTTGTTGCTTTTTCTTTAGGCTGTTGGCCGTGGCTAGAAGCCTGCGTTGAAAACGCTCTTGTTCGGCGGGGTCTGATGGTACGACGAATTTGTCGTCGTCGAGGCTTGCCTCGTCTTCGGAGGGAGGCATGTAGTTATCATCCTCAACCTCTCGCTCTGCCGCTCTCTCCTGAGGGCTGACTTTTCCATCTTCCTGCGCCGAATCTTGCTGGTTCTGGTGTTCTTTGGTGCTGTCCGGGGTAGTATTATCTACTGTGCCGGAATCACCGTTTCTGCTGTGGCGGGATTTAGAGCGGCGCCGTTGGCGCCGACGTTTTGGCGGTTTTTTCGAGTTGTCGTCTTCCGCTATTCCATCGCCATCCGCATCCTTTGGAGCATCCACCATATATATGTCATATGACGAGGTGGCGGTCCAGCGCCCTACAGGTGCTGGTTCTTGTTCGTCTCCTCCTTCGTCGTCCATACCGTCGAAGTCTTCGGAGCCGAAGTCAAGCATGTCGGTTAAATCGTCGACAGTGGCTATTAAGTGGGTGGTGGGTGGGCTTTGTATTTCTTCGTTGTCCGAATCCCCACCTCACAGACCATAGTCCGGCCTGGGCTCTCCTGATAAAGAGAGAGACTTGAGAGAATTCAGGATATCACCGAAAGGTGAGCACTGAAAGATGTCCGCGGCGGTGAACTCCATTACAGGCGCCCAATCAGATTCGATCGGCGGGGGCACGGAAGGCCCGGAGTTCGGAGAAGAGTCCGGCTCCTTGGAGTCCTGGGCCGTGCGGAGTACGGGGCTGGCGTTCGGCTCGATCGCCTTTGAGATCGCAGCCCCCGAGGTGACGTCCAACCGTTCATCCTCGGAGAACGCAACGGGCTCCGAGTAAAGGATCGGGGCCGGAGCGTGTGCGGCCTCCAGGGTACTATTCAGAGGCAGAGCTATATCATGCCCCTCGAAATAGTGCGGCGCGCTTGGCTGTGGCTCGAACCCGTCGATGATCAAGTCTCCGCGGATAACAGCCGTGTAGTTTAAGCTTCCAAACCTGACTTGATGGCCAGGGGCGTAGCTTTCGATCTGCTCCAGATGACCAAGCGAATTGGCCCGCAGAGCGAAGCCGCCGAAGACGAAGATTTGTCCGGGGAGGAAAGTCTCACCCTAGACCTCATCATTGTTGATGATCAAAGGAGCCATCGGGCCTAAAAGCGACGACACAGAGGAACTCTCAAAGAAAGCACCAATGTCGGTGTCAAAACCGGCGGATCTCGGGTAGGGGGTCCCGAACTGTGCGTCAAGGTCGGATGGTAACAGGAGACAAGGGACACTTTATTTTACCCAGGTTCGGTCCCTCTCGGTGGAGGTAAAACCCTACTCCTGCTAGATTAATATTGATGATATGGGTAGTACAAGAGTGGATCTACCACGAGATCAAGGAGGCTAAACCCTAGAAGCTAGCCTATGGTATGATTGTGTATGATGATGGTTGTCCTACGGACTACAACCCTCCGGTTTATATAGACACCGGATAGGGTTAGGGTTACACAGAGTTGGTTACAATGGTAGGAGATCTTGAATATTCGCACGCCTAGCTTGCCTTCCACGCCAAAAAAACATCCTTCCGGACACGGGACAAAGTCTTCCATCTTGTATCTTCATAGTCCTGGAGTCCGGCTGAAGGTATAGTCCGGCTATCCGAACACCCCCTAATCCAGGACTCCCTCAGCCCCTATCTTTCTATGTGTCTGGTTGAAACGTTTTGCTCATGTGTACGCGGTGAGTGTTTGCAATCATAGAAGACTATATGATGGTTGAGTATGTGGAGCACTTACTTAGATTCCGTTGAATAAGTTGAATTGCAATTGCTTGGTGACTAAGAACATAGGTTGTTGGGTTTCAAAAGAGTTCATTGTTTAAACCTTCACATGTGAATTGGTTGCCACTACAACATGAAAAAATTTATGACAAAGAATTGTTGTTATGATGCTAGAAAAGGTGAGTGAAATTTTCATTGGTCAAACTTTTGCACTTTGCTAGCATTTCACACTTCATAAATTATTTCTTTTATCATTTACCTACTCGAGGACGAGTAGGAATTATGCTTGGGGATGCTGATACGTCTCGAACGTATCAATGATTTATGAAGTATTCATGCTGTTTTTTTATCATTCTTGGATGTTTTACAACCATTTTATAACAAATTCATATCATTTTTTGGGACTAACCTATTGACCCAGTGCCCAGTGCTAGTTGTTGTTTTTTACATCGCAGGAAATCAATATCAAACGGAGTCCAAACAACGTGAAACTTTTTTTGAGATTCTTTTTGGGCTAGAAGACATCCATTGGGCCAAAGCAGCACCTGGGGGGTGCCCTGAGGGGGGCACAACCCACCAGGGCGCACCAGGACCCCCTGGCGCGCCCAGGTGGGTTGTGCCCACCTCGGTGGCCTCCTGCACCCCCTCTTTGCACTATAAATTCGCAAATATTCTGAAACCCTTCGGGGTTACCCTAGATCAGAAATTTCGCTGCCACAAGGCTCTGTAGCCACCGAAAACCAATCTAGACCCGTTCTGGCACCCTGCCAGAGGGGGGAATCATCTTCGGTGGCCATCTTCGTCATCCCGGCGGCCACCACGATGAGGAGGGAGTAGTCCATCCTCGGGGTTGAGGGTTTGTACCAGTAGCTGTGTGTTTGATCTCTCTCTCTCTCTCGTGATCTATATCATGGGCTTTGTTAATATAGTCGGATCATATGATGTTTCTACCCTCTATTTTCTTGTTATGATGAATTGAATCTTTACCCTTCAAAGTTTTGTCTTGTCGGATTGAATATTCAGATGCAATTAGTGTCCAAATACTAATGGGCTATAGATGGAATTGACACTAATGGTGCACCAGACATGTGGTGCGCCATTACTATATACTAATGGCGCACCATCTGTTGGTACGCCATTAGTGTCCAAATACTAATGGCGCACCACATCCGCGGTGCGCCATTAGTAAAAAAAAGAAATTTCAATTTTTTTCAAAACTACTAATGGCGCATGTGGGAGTGGTGCGCCATTACTAGTTGAACTAGTAATGGCGCACCACATCCACGGTGCGCCATTCGTAAAAAAAATTAATTTTTTTTCAAAACTACTAATGGCGCACCGTGGGAGTGGTGCGCCATTACTAGTTGAACTAGTAATGGCGCACCATGCCACGGTGCGCCATTAGTAACTTTGCCACCACTTCCACAGAATGCACCCCCCCGGATCGCCTTTTCAGTTTAAAAAAAATAAAAGAAAATGATGAAAATGTCAAAAAAATAAAAGAAAATAAGTTTCCCATGTGATATGTGGTCTAGTTGTTGGGAAAATTTGCAAATATGAATTTCGACTTCATTTGCAAAATCTCTCAAGAATTTGTAAAATTGGGCATAACTTTTGCATACTAACTCGGATGAAAAAGTTTTTTATATGAAAAATCATCTACTCGAAAAGTTACATCCGAATTTAACGGGGGGACCCCGTTAAACATTTTCAAAATCCTCAAAAACCTAACAGAAAAAAAGATACGGGGCTTTTAATATCTCGAGAGGCAAAAAATTCAAACTTACTAATGGCGCACCTGCCCATGGTGCGCCATTAGTATCATCCCGCCTTCAAAATTCAAAATAAGTCAAAAAAATAAAAAAAAAGAGTTACTAATGGCGCACGTGCCCTTGGTGCGCCATTAGTATCTTCCCGCCTTCAAAATTCAAAATAAGTCAAAAAATAAAAATAAAAAGTTACTAATGGCGCACCTGGCCACGGTGCGCCATTAGTATCTTCCCACCTTCAAAATTCAAAATAAATCAAAAAAATAAAAAGAAGTTAGTAATGGCGCACCTGGCCACGGTGCGCCATTACTATGTCGTATATATGGCTGGGCGCACCTCCTCCACTCCACCTCTCCTCCACTCCATCTCCACCTCTCCTCCACTCCATCTCCTCCTCTCCTCTCCTCCACTCCATCTCCTCCTCTCCTCCACTCCATCTTCCCTTCTATCCTCCACCATACTACCTCCTCCTCTCCGGCGACCTCTCCGGCGACCTCCTTCTCCTCTCCGGCGACCTCCTCCTCCTCTCCGGCGACCTCCTTCTCCTCTCCGGCGACCTCCTCCTCCTCTCCGATGACCTCCTCCTCCTCTCCGGCGACCTCCTCCTTCCCGGGAACCTCCTCCTCCCTCCTCTCCTCCCCTCCCCTTCCCTCACGGTTTCTCCTCCCTCCTCTCCGGTGAGCTCCTCCTCCCTCCTCTCCTCCCATTCCCTCATGGTTTTTCCTTCCTCCTCTCCGATGCTGTAGGCGAGCGCCTCTCCGGTGACCTCCTCCTCCTCTCCGGCGATGTAGGCGAGCGCCTCTCCGGTGACCTCCTCCTCCTCCTCCTCTCCGGCGAACTCCTCTCCGGCAAAAGAACACGGCAAAAGAACGTACAAGATCCAAAAACAGGAACAAAATTTGAAATAATATCGTGCCAAAAAACGAGCAAAAAAAACTAGCAAAAAATGGGCAAAAAAATCACGATCCAGATCCAAATTCAAAATTCAAAAATAGCAATGGCGCACGGTGGGGGTTAGACGGTGCGCCACTACTATTTTCCCGCCTTCAAAATTCAAAAATACTAATGGCACACCGTGGCCTATACTAATGGCACACCAGTGGCCTATACTAATGGCGCACCAGTGGTGCGCCATTAACAAAAATTACTAATGGCGTGCTAGTAATGGCGCACCAGTGATGCGCCATTAGTAGGCAAAACTGGTGCGCCATTAGTAGGCCTTTTCCTAGTAGTGAGTTGAATTGCAATTGCTTGGTGACTAAGAACATAGGTTGTTGGGTTTCAAGAGAGTTCATTGTTTAAACCTTCACATGTGAATTGGTTGCCACTACAACATGAAAAAATTTATGAGAAAGAATTGATGTTATGATGCTAGAAAAAGTGATTGAAATTTTCATTGGTCAAACTTTTGCACTTTGCTAGCATTTCACACTTCATAAATTATTTCTTTTATCATTTACCTACTCGAGGACGAGTAGGAATTATGCTTGGGGATGCTGATACGTCTCGAACGCATCAATGATTTATGAAGTATTCATGTTGTTTTTTTTATCATTCTTGGATGTTTTATAACCATTTTATAACAAATTCATATCATTTTTTGGGACTAACCTATTGACCCAGTGCCCAGTGCCAGTTGTTGTTTTTTACATCGCAAGAAATCAATATCAAACGGAGTCCAAACAACGTGAAACTTTTTTTGAGATTCTTTTTGGGCTAGAAGACATCCATTGGGCCAAAGCAGCACCTGGGGGTGCCCCGAGGGGGGCACAACCCACCTGGGCGCGCCAGGACCCCCTGGCGCGCCCAGGTGGGTTGTGCCCACCTCGGTGGCCTCCTGCACCCCCTCTTTGCACTATAAATTCGTAAATATTCCGAAACCCTTCGGGGTTACCCTAGATCAGAAGTTTCGCTGCCACAAGGCTCTGTAGCCACCGAAAACAATTCTAGACCCGTTCTGGCACCCTGCCAGAGGGGGGAATCATCTCCGGTGGCCATCTTCGTCATCCCGGCGGCCACCACGATGAGGAGGGAGTAGTCCATCCTCGGGGTTGAGGGTTTGTACCAGTAGCTGTGTGTTTGATCTCTCTCTCGTGATCTATATCATGGGCTTTGTTAATATAGTCAGATCATATGATGTTTCTACCCTCTATATTCTTGTTATGATGAATTGAATCTCTACCCTTCAAAGTTTCGTCTTGTCGGATTGAATATTCAGAGATGAGAACATGATATATGTCTTGCAATATGAATGCTTGAGGTGAAAATTGGGGTATCTTATTGATTCACTTCATATGTGTTATGCCATTCAGCTCGTGGATTCTCGCGGTGATATTGGGGTAATCTATGCATAGGGGTTGATGCACGTTTTTCTCCGACGGAAACTTTGGGGTCTCTTTATAGTTCTTTGTGTGGATTGAGTATTATGAATATGAATTTGCTTTGGTGTTATTCTAGTACGAACTCTAGGATAGATCGAACGAAAAGAATAGCTTTGTGTTATCTTAGTACAAACTCTTGAATAGATCGAATGGAAAGAATAGCTTTGAGTGGTTTCGTACCCTACAAACAAATTCCTATCCTTTGTTCTCCGCTAATAGGAACTCAAGAGTGATTCTTTGCTGCACTTTGAGGGATAATCATATGATCCAACTATGTTAGCATTGTTGAGAGGTTGCACTAGCGAAAGTGCGGACCCTAGGCCTCATTTTCAAGCATTGCAATACCGTTTTTGTGCCCGTTTACTATTTGCTAATTTGCTGTTTTTATTTATTCAAGTTATAAAAATATATTTCTACCATCAATATTACACTTTTATCACCATCTCTTTGCCGAACTAGTGCACCTATAAAATTTGCCATTGTATTGGGTGTGTTGGGGACACAAGAGATTTCTTGTGTTTGGTCGCAGGGTCGTTTGAGAGAGACCATCTACATCCTATACCTCCCATGGATTGATAAACCTTAGGTCATCCACTTGAGGGAAAATTGCTATTGTCCTACAAAACTCTGCGCTTGAAGGCCAAATATGAGTCTACAAGAATAAAGTTGTGTAGTAGACATCAGCCCAGTAGGCCCACAGGCATAGTAGTGTTGTATTAGGCCCGTAGGCATGCAGTTCAGAGGAGTTCGAGATGGAAGAGGCAGCGGAGCTTATAAACAGGTGCGGGGCGCTCTCAACTAACGAGGTGGGACTAAACTCCCACCACCATGCCGTTGTGCAAGGCTATTGGTCCTGGTTGGTGGCACGAACCAGGACCAATGCCGCCCTTTTGTCCCGGTTCGTGGCACCAACCGAGATGAATGCCCACCTTTAGTCCCGGTTGGTGCCACCAACCGGGACCAAAGGTCTCTGTTTCCCGCCCTTTGGGCTGCTGAAAACTGACCTTTGGTCCTGGTTGGTGGCACCAACCGGGATTAAACGGGTCCATTGGTTCTGGTTGGTGTCACGAACCGGGACCAAAGGCTTTCCTATATAAGTGACACTTCGGAATTTTTCCACATTCTCCCCTGACGCCAACACCCTTGTGCCCCGACACCGCCAGGCGGCTCTCCTCGTCGCTGTCGCCATCGCCGCCGCCGCGCCCTGCCCCGTCGCCGCCCGCTCCTAGTTGTCGTCGCCATCGCCGACACCTCCCCGACCTCGCCATCGCCTCCTTGTGCCCTTGCCCTGCCCCACGCGCGCCTCTGCCTCAGCCCGGCCCCGACCTCGCCATCGCCGCCCTCTCCTCGTTGCCAACGCCGCCCCAGTGAGCCGGTGCGCCCCTGCCCTGCCCCCCCCCCCCCCGCCGCCGCCGCCGTGGCCGATGCAAATTTCATTTTTTTGTTGATATATTTTTTAGTAAATGGATATGTATGCATATTTTTTCATATTTTTTATTAATTTTATTTGTTCGTATATATGATGATTTTTTTTGTTCATAGATGATCATATGAATTTTTTTGTTCAGTCCATAGATGATCATATGATTTTTTTTTGTTCATAGATGATCATATGATGTTTTTATTGTTCATAGATGGTCATAGATGACCATATGATGTTTTTATAGTTGTTGGTCCGCTCGTCGATTTGTTCATATGTATGCAAGCGACGTCGTTGTCGATCTACCCCCTCCCCGATAACTTCGACATGAGGGGGGACGTCGGACATGCATGAGAGAGAGGTGGTCCACTCGTCGGACATGTCATGTGGAATTTTTTTTCATATAGAAAACTCCGGTAACTTCGACATGAGGGGGGACGTTGATCAACCCCCTCTCGCCGGTAACTCCGGTAACTTCATAGATGTATCATTTTATATCGCGGTGGACATATATCAAAGTTTGAATTTTGACATATGCAACATTTGATCATATATCAAAGTTTGATCATATGTCAAAGTTTGAATTTTGTCATATGCAACATTTGATCATATGTCAAAGTTTGAATTTTGACATATGCAACAATATTTGTTCATATGTCAAAGTTTGACTTTTGACATAGATTTATCAAGAATGCCCCCATTATGGATGTGCACAAGTTGATCCAATTTTTTTCTGATCTCATCTATATATATATATATATATATATATATATATATATATATATATATATATATATATATATATATATATATATATATATATATATATATATATTCTTCTATATGTCACGTTGTCTATGAAAGTATTGAATAAATCCATGGCTTCATCATTAGCTGGAAGTAACAGGCGTATGATGCTACAAAGCTCGTCAAAGTTGTTTTGGAACGGAGTTCTAGATAGAATAATTCGCTTTTTGGTACGAATTTCAGCAAAGGCCTTCCAAATAGCGATATTCGGAAGGCTCTTGCTGAACTTCATACCAAAAACTAATTATCCTATCCGGGACTCCGTTCCAAAACAATTTTGGAGAGCTTCATACCATTATGCGCCTGTTACTTCCAGCTAATGATGAAGCCATGGTTTTCTTGAATCCTTTGACACTGACAACGTGACATATAGAAGGGATTTGAGGACGCCTCCACATGGCTATGTTGTTGCCACGGTTGATGAAGTAATGGAGGGATTTGAGGAGCTCGATCTTGACCACCCTACAGGTGAAGGGGATAATCAGCTGGTTTATGCTTTGAGGACTTGATGTCTATGGCGGAAGGAGTACATCAAGCTTCCGAACGGTACGCCTCCGCCTCCTCCTCCCCCTCCTCCGGCGAGTCAGGGCACTCCGCCTCCTCCTCCTCCGGCGAGTGATCAGGGAACTCCGCCTCCTTCTCCGGCTCATCCGACGTGTGAGGGCACTCCTTCGCCTCCTCCGGTGCATCAGAGAAGTCCACCTCCTCCACCGCCTCGTCGGCAACGGCGGAAGACAGACAACGCCACTCCGGCTCCTCTGGCGCGTCGGAGCACTACGCCTCCTTTTCCGCCTTGTAAGCAACGGCGGAAGAGAGACGCCGTCGCTCCCGCGGCTAGCAGTACAATCAGAGGCGGGAGGCAATTCAGCTACGGTCCATCTCTCAAGCCTCTGGAAAAGTTACCATATGAGAGGATCGAGAAGGAAAACGAGGACATATGTCGTGCCCAAGTGAGGGACAATTTTGCAAAGAAACCTCCACCTTCGAAGGAGAAGATAGATCCGGTGAAAGCGAAGCGCGCTATCGATGCCCTGAAGCGACCACCACTGCCTCCGCCAGATTCCAACTATTTTCGCACTCTTCAAAGGACATATCAAGATGCGTGGCGGTCGAGAACTACTTCAAGTGATAAAAGGTTAGCAGAACGAAGAAGTGGGAAAAAATTCCCCAGCTCGGCAAACAGGCGAACCAATCGTGCCCCCCGCTCAAGGTGTCTAGCGATATCGTCGCTAATCTGCCGGGCATGGTGCCCGACACCAATCCTGGTGATTACCTGGGCGATGATGTAGAGTTTGAAACAATGGATACCAGTACGGGAAGCCTCTCGTCAAAGATGGAAGTCCTCCTCTAACAACGATGATGCAAAGGTTCCATCAATGGTACATGAAAACCTGTAGCAAGTCTGGGAAGAGGAGCACGAACTCGTTGGAACTAGTCTGTTCTCTATTGAATTTGACGAGTTATTTCAGTTATACAATCAAAAGGCCCTCGACAAAACACTCGTGACTTGCTACTGTCTATAAGTACTACTTCTGTAATTAAGTCTCTATATATAACTCAGCTCTTTCATTGCATGTGTATATATAATTATCCTCACTATATTATGTAGATTGAAGATCGTCGAATGCCGAAAATCACAAATCTGTGACATTGGGTTCATTAACCCAAATATCATACATGAATGGACGGTTAAAAGGAATGTCATAGAAACCGAGGACAACTTTCCACAATCGTTGCTCAAAAATCAAGACAAAGATAAAATACTCGTTCCTTACAACTTCAACTGAGTGTTACTATCTTGTGCATATTTGGTTTCCCTTATTACTCGAGGTTATAGTAATGTAACTGATGAGTTATGCATGCGTGCGCAACTTCCACTTTAAACTCCTAGAGATTAAGCTTGAGCGGGGAGTAGTAACCGTCTTAGACTCGAGAAAAGATCTCGAGGACTATGCGGACATGACTCAAATGCTCCAGAAGTAAGTTCAATCGATCATTATCGCACCATATCGGCAACTTTGTTCATTTCCTGATATCAAGTAATTATTTTCTTTGTCTGGCAGGGTTTGGAAAGAGTTCACCGTAATTACTCCGGGACTGCCGAGCGAGCTGTGATTTACACACCCGAAAGTAAGTACTACTACCTAGTTCCGCGCATCTCCCATTGATTCTAGCTAGTTTCATCAATACCATTTAGCATGCTTACTTATGAGTTTGATTGACCTCTATTTCTTGTAAAGTGCTTGTGGCAGGAAGGCGGGAATGATTTTTGTGGATATTACGTTTGCGAGTTCATCCGCCACTCGACCTGTGAGCGGGGCTACTCCGAAAAACAATATGAAGTGCGTAAGCAAAAATATTCACAATTTTATTTTATTACCATCATTTGTGTTGAGTTTCATTCATATACATGTATTAACCCTCTTCTTCAATTTAGATCGGCAGATGCGGGGTGAACTCCTACCACAAGATTGCATACGAGAAATTCAAGAGGAATTGGCGGGATTCTTTCTTGACCACGTCATCAATAAAGCCGGAGAATACCATGTGGAAATTGATATAGACATGTAAGAGATCTTATATTGTATATATGTAGCTAGTAGCATCGGGTAGATATACAGAAACTTGTTGTTCGACAAATCTCTCGGAGAAAGAGAGGTGCACTCCTCTCTGTATATGTTCATGACGATCTTGTGTAATTAATGGTTCCTTCATTTGCTTACTAGCTAGCGTATCGAGTTCTCTCTATACGTATAGTAGCTAGCGTCAACCAAGCACGGAGATAAGAGAGGTCACTTCTCTCTATTAGCTAGCTAACACAATATATGAAACCCCTAAATTAACCCTCCAAAAACCCCTACCCCCCCCCCTTTAAAAAACAAAAAACCCTGGTCCTGCCATATGCTAACGCGTGGATGCGTTTTGGTCCCGGCTGGTGTTACCAACCGGGACTAAAGGTGCTCCTACTTGGGTGCCCCGCAGCGGCCACATGGAGCCCTTTCTGTCCTGGTTCGTAAGCGAACCAGGACTAAAGGTTTTGGGCTTTAGTCCCGGTTCCAGAACCGGGGCTAATGGGCCTCTGGAACCGGGAGAAATGGCCCGTTTTCTACTAGTGGAAATTGCCACCAATTCAGTAAGAAGGAAATAGAGGCGAAATATACTGAGGTTGGGGTGCATGTTTTTTATGGAACGTGTGGAAACAGTGAATACAAGGGGATTATTCGCCCTCATATTGACGTTATCAATCATATGTGAGATAGTAATTGTGCCAGGGAGTGTGTTGACACCAGTTTATGGCATGACAGAAAATGTAATTAAGATGGCCTAAACTGAAAAGGTGCCCAATATGAAAAAACTCTGTATGATCAAAATGAACAACTTTGATGTTCGAGTCATCGCCATGCGATCTCATCTCGGGGACCGAAGATATGCTCGGAGTGCTGAGATTTGTCATTCAGAGTACTGTTTGGCCGATTACGCCTCCAAAACGACCTCAGATGTAAATCTGCATAGAGATGGATCCTGGTTGCTCATCTCACCACCCTTTCGACACCACATAAGTGAAACCATCATCTTGCAACCAACCACATACAAATTTAAACAACGCATCATTACCTAGATGGCAAGCTGCTATGGAGTTTACTAAACGACAATCTCTAGCGAAATCGTTCAAGTTACATATACTATAATAAGTAATACTGACATTTTGATCTTCGCTAGTAGTACTTTTTTTGCGACGATCTTCGCTAGCAGTACTACAAGTGGCTTCAACATTATTGACACCATTAGTCGCTCATTCCTTGGTTTGTTCTAGTTCTAGTCCACGGTAATGAATACGTAAGAGAAAATGAAGTATCACATCAACAATCTCACACGGTCCGACTCAAAATTCATTTTCAGCATTAAAATTCGTCGTGGCGAGTTGCAACGCTTTTATTCTTCTTCTATTTTGCGGGAAAGTGCAAAAGAGTTTGCATTCCATACGCTAACTGTTCGGCCGGTTCGCATGCGCGCGTTGCCATAGCCCTCAAACAATTTAGCTTTAACGTCTGAGCTAGCTAAAAACTAGCTAATGATCAGACGTGACAAATGAACGGGTCAAGGAGATGACGCAATTAAAGTGTACTATGACTCTTCCTGGAGCGTACCTAAGTATACGTCTCACCTGCTAAAAGGCTAAAAAAAATTAATACTACCAAGGGATTATTAGTTGGAGTACGCCCGCGTGGCCTCAAAGAAGACGAAGCACACATGAAACGTTCTTCATTAACGTACGTGACGTCTCAACGAGTGGCAAAACAGGCGTCCCCATCTGCCACTGGTACGGCGGATCATATCGTACATACAAAACTGCAGGAAAGAAAGAAACACGGAGCTGGCTACATCAATCAGCTGCTCGATCTAGCTATTACGAAATAGCTAGCTCCAGCTTATGCATATGGCCGCTTCATGTAGTGAATAGCTAGCTGTTTGTTACTATTTGTGTATGATATCATTACCGACGCCCTTTGATTAGTTTTCGGTGCCACTGGGTGGGACGAGTACACAGTCAACAAATTCAATGACGATCGGTGGCAACAACCCGGTGTAGTAACGTTCCAACGAAGCCAAGATAATGATTGTTAATTTTAAGCACATGCCAACATATATGTGCATATATTCTCGGACAAGCTAGGTCGTACGTCGAGTGTCCACCTATATAAGTAGATAGCTTCCTGCTCGAGGTATATCAACATAAGGCATTCTCCACCGATCAACAACTTCTCACACTTCTCTCTTCCTATATCCACCAATCGAGGTAGATAGCTTCATCTTAGTCAAGCAAGCAAGCAAGCTAGCTAGCTTCGAAGAAATAGAAATGGCAGCTGTTGCTGCAAAGCGGCAGGTTTTGGTGGCCTGTGCCTTGCTGGTCCTCGCTGTGGGGTGCCAGGCCAGCCCTTTCTGGCCACTGGAGATCGGCTACTACCACGACAAGTGTCCCCAGGCGGAGGCCGTCGTCAAGGGCATCATGGAGAAGGCCATCTCCCAGAACCCCGGCAATGGCGCCGCCATGATCCGCATGCTCTTCCACGACTGTTTCGTCGAGGTACTTACTGCAAGAAACGATTTTGCAAACATATAGTATATACACCCGATTAGCCAGACTTGATTAATTAATCTCGTTGAGTTGATGATTATTAGGGCTGTGATGCTTCCGTCCTCCTGGACCCGACCCCATTCAGCCCCACGCCGGAGAAGCTCAGCCCGCCGAACGACCCTACCCTGCGCGGCTTCGAGCTGATTGACGCCATCAAGGACGCCCTGGAGGCGGCCTGCCCGGGCATCGTCTCCTGTGCTGACATCGTCGCCTTCGCGGCCCGTGACGCGTCCTGCATCCTCAGCAGGGGCAAGGTAAACTTCCAGATGCCGTCCGGCCGCCGCGACGGCACCTTCTCCAATGCCTCCGAGCCGCTCAAGTTCCTGGCGCCGCCGACGTCCAACCTCAGCGACCTCGTCGCTAGCTTCGTCATCAAGGGCCTCAACGCGGAGGACCTGGTCGTCCTCTCCGGCGCGCACACCATCGGTCATTCCCACTGCTCATCCTTCGTCTCCGACCGCCTCAACACCCCCTCCGATATCAACGGCGGCCTCGCTGCATTCCTGAGGGGGCAGTGCCCGGCCGACGCGACGCCGGGCGGCAATGACCCGACGGTGATGCAGGACGTGGTGACGCCCAACAAGCTGGACAGGCAGTACTACAAGAACGTGCTGTCGCACACGGTGCTCTTCACCTCCGACGCGGCGCTCATGACGTCAGCGGCGACGGCAAGAATGGTGAAGGAGAACGCCAAAATCCCGGGGTGGTGGGAGGACAGGTTCGAGAAGGCCATGGTGAAGATGGCCGGCATCGAGGTCAAGACCGGCTACCAGGGCCAGATCAGGAAGAACTGCCGCGCAATCAACCACTACTAATGAGTGGAGTACGTACGCAGTGCAGCAGCTGCGCACGTACGTGCATGCATGGTAAAATTTGGTATTTGTTTGCTTCAATTTGGTGATTCTTTCACTGCGTGTCTTTTTTTCTTCTTTGGTTATTCCTTGGTTCAATTCTAGCCAAGCTACGGAATTGTTCGTGTATATGGGGTTGTGCATGTCTAATTGCGAATCAGTGTTCTTTGTTGAAAGAATAAAAGTGATTGACACAACATGTTATTGATGAACAGAAAAATATCTAGGATACTTCCAAAATCCTACTCCTGAATTACCTCAGCTGGTGCATAAAACATGAAGAATGTTGCCATCAACGATGACCGGAAAAGGAACTGGTTCCGTTATGATTTTCCATACGAATAAAGGGACTATACATCTATGCAATCATAAATCTGAATTTATCAATAGGCTGCGGGCGTCTGCGTTAGTCTGCGTTAATTAAAGAGAGCGAGTCAGCGAGATGGGGGCATTCTCTGACCTATATTTTTTAAACTAGTGGACTGATATGTCAAACAACTAAAAAATAATTCCAGGATCTTTTTAGATTTTTTTTGTGCGGGGAGTAAGGGAGTTTTATACCATAGCTATAGGGTTATAATCTGCTAATACAAGATGATGAATGAAACCAGGTCCCTGCGGCAACCAAGAAGCCATGCTACATGCCGTTAGATTTGAATGAACTTTTAGACGAATATATATGTCAAGCATCTCGGATTATGGTGTTTGAATTGACTTATAGAAACTGAATAATCATAAGTAATATGAACTTATATTTGAACAATGTTGTCCGTTTGAACTTCAGTTCGTATGCACACTTGATTGTCAATATTTTTTAGATTCTACTTGGAAATAATAGACTTAATATTTGTCAGATTCTTGTTGAATGCACTTGCTTTGATATTATTTACCCCTAGAATATCATATTTTTGTCTCTATTTTTGGATACTTCCGCCTTCAAACTAACGTTTGTTTGTGAATTTCCCAATTGTTTTTGAAAAAAATGTAATTCCAATTATAATTGTTTGCTTCAACCTGCAAGCGAGTTCATGTTGTAAAATTTGGCGATTATTTCACTGCGTACTTCTTTTTTTTTTGGCATTCATCGTTGTCGTCTTTTCTTTGGTTATTCCTTATTCGAATTCTCACCAAGCTACAGAATTGTTCGTGTATATGGGGTTGTGCATGTCTAATTGCAAATAAATGTTCCTTGTTGAAATAATAAAAGTGATGCACGCAGCTTCTTTTGATCAGAGAAAGATTTTGGATGCTTCCAAAAGTGGCAAAAGTCCAGTTTTGTTTCCTCAACTCTTTCCACTTTGGTCCCTCGACTATCAAACCACACAAACTGCTCCACGAATTCTCCAAACCAGTCATTTTTGTCCTTGTGGAGAGGCGATATTGTTTCGCTACTAAGAGCATCTCCAGCCGTTCGGCGCCCCTAGGAACAGAAATAGCGCCTTCTGGGGGTAGCCGGCGCTATTGTGGCCATGGGGGCGGTCGGGTTCCCAACCACGGCCTTAGGTCGCCCCCGGACGCCATTTTTTGAATTGAAGTTCGGCTAAAATTGGACGAAAAAGACACGAATTCGGCTAATATTCGGCGGTGGTGGCACCGGGACTGCATAGCCGCTGAGCCTCCACAAGCCCGGCACCCGCATGTCCGGTGGCGCCGGGTAGTGTGCCTCGTAGAGGAGGCGGGCCTCTGCCTCGTGCAGGTGGCGGCGGCCGAAGCTGTTGGTCGCCGCTCCGTCGTCGGGGTAGAGCTCGGCCATGGTCGCAGTTCGAGAGACGATGAGAGAGAGGCCGGCGGCGGCGAAGAAGAGAGCGTCGGCGGCGAGAGAGAGGCTATAGAGTGTGCGGCCAACGGCGAGGGAGGGGCGGCTTTTATAGCGGCGAGTGGGCGGCGAGCGGGCGGCAATAGTGTGGACGCGTGTGGAGAGGGGGCGGGACGCGCGGCGGCGCGCCTTCACTGCGCCACCCGTGAGTCAATGGAAGGCTGGCCGGCGGCAGCCTTCGCATTGATTCCCGCGGGAAACAAGGCGATGAGGACGACGAAGATTCTCGGCGACGCGCAGCCGCTGACTAGGCGCGAAAAATGTTTCCCACTGCGCCCCCAGCGCGCCAGGTTCAGCCTGGGTCCGCCGGCGCCAATTTCGGCCCTAACCGGTGAAAATTAGGCTTCTGGGAGCGCAATTGGGCCAACTTTTTTTAGCCGGCGATAAAAAGGGGGCTTTGAGGGGTTGTTGGGGGCACGTGGAGATGCTCTAACTCAGCCGGTTTTGACCAATCGCTGCTCATGTGACATCTCCTCTCTCTCTCTCCCTCTCTCGCGAACTCTTGATCCAGCAGAGGGTCTATATATATATATATATATATATATATATATATATATATATATATATATATATATATATATATATATATAGAGAGAGAGAGAGAGAGAGAGAGAGAGAGATTGTTGGCGAACGTAGCATGCAATTTTAAAAAAATCCTACGCACACGCAAGGTCTATCTAGGAGATGCATAGCAACAAGAGGGGAGAGTGTATCCACGTACCCTCGTAGACCGAAAGCGGAAGCGTTAGCTTAACGCGGTCGATGTAGTCGAATGTCTTCGTGATCCAACCCATCAAGAACTGAACGTACAGCACCTTCGAGTTCTGCACACATTCAGCTCGATGACGTCCCTGAACTCTTGATCCTGCAGAGGGTCGAGAGAGAGTTTCATTAGTATGACGGCGTGGTGATGTGATCTGCGCAGGGCTTCGCCTAAGCACTATGACGCTATGACCGGAGGAGTAAATTGTGGAGAGGGGGACCGCACACAGCTAAGAGAACCATTGATGTGCTTTAGGGAGCCCCCTGCCCTCGTATATAAAGGAGGAGATGAGGAGGCTAGCCACAAGGGGTGCGCCAAGGAGAGGGGAGTCCTACTAGGACTCTTATTCCTAGTAGGATTCACCCCCTCCCCCTCTTTTCCTTCTCATGGAGGTGGAAAGGGGGAAGGAGAGGGAGAGGGGGAAAGGAAAGGGGGGTCGCGCCCCCTTCCCCTTGTCCAATTCGGACAGCCCATGGGGGGCCGCCACCCCTTGTGGGCTCCCCTGTCTCTCCCCCTATGGCCCATGGTGGCCCATTACCTTCCCGGGGCGGTTCCGGTAACCTCCCGGTACTCCAAAAAATACCCGAAACAATCCGGAACCATTCCGGTGTCCGAATATCATCGTCCAATATATCAATCTTTACCTCTCAACTATTTTGAGACTCCTCATCATGTCCGTGATCTCATCCGGGACTCGAAACAATCTTCGGTCACCAAAACACATAACTCATAATACAAATTGTCATCCAACGTTAAGCGTGCGGACCCTATGGGTTCGAGAACTATGTAGACATGACCGAGACACATCTCCGGTCAATAACCAATAGCGGAACCTGGATGCTCATATTGGTTCCTACATATTCTACGAAGATCTTTATCGGTCAAACCGCAATGACAACATACGTTGTTCCCTTTATCATCGGTATGTTACTTGCCCGAGATTCGATCGTCGGTATCTTCATACCTAGTTCAATATCGTTACCGGAAAGTCTCTTTACTCGTTTCGTAATACATCATCCCGCAACTAATTCATTAGTCACCTTGTTTGCAAGGCTACCGAGAGGGCCCAGAGATACCTCTCCGATACTCGGAGTGACAAATCCTAATCTCGATCTATGCCAACCCAACAAACACCTTCGGAGACACCTGTAGAGCATCTTTATAATCACCCAGTTACGTTGTGACGTTTGATAGCACACAAGGTGTTCCTACGGTATTCGGGATTTGCATAATCTCATAGTCAAAGGAATATGTATAAGTCATGAAGAAAGCAATAGCAATAAAACTTAACGATCATTATGCTAAGCTAACAGATGGGTCTTGTCCATCACATCATTCTCCTAATGATGTGATCCCGTTCATCAAATAACAACACATGTCTATGGTTAGGAAACTTAACCATCTTTGATTAACGAGCTAGTCTAGTAGAGGCTTGTTGGGGAACGTTGCAGAAAATAAAAAATTTCTATGATACACCAAGATCAATCTATGGAGTCATCTAGCAACGAGAGAGAGGAGTGCATCTACATACCCTTGTAGATCGCGAGCGGAAGCATTCAAAAGAACGGGGTTGATGGAGTCGTACTCGTCGTGATCCAAATCACCGATGACCAAGTGCCGAACGGACGGCACCCCCGCGTTCAACACACGTACGGTTGGGGAATACGTCTCCTCCTTCTTGATCCAGCAAGGGGGAGGGAGAGGTTGATGGAGATCCAGCAGCACGAGGGCGTGGTGGTGGAAGTAGCGGGATCCCGGCAGGGCTTCGCCAAGCGCAAGCGGGGAGGAGAGGTGTTACGGAGGGAGACGGAGGCGCCGGGAGGAAGGGTGCGGCTGCCCTCCCTCCCCCCCCCCCTCTTTATATAGGGCCCTGGGGGGCGCCGTCCCTAGGAGATCCAATCTCCAAGGGGGGCGGCGGCCAAGGGGTAGCTTCCCCCCCCCAAGCCAAGTGGGGCGCCCCCCACCCCTAGGGTTTCCAACCCTAGGCACAGGGGAGGCCCATAGGGGGGCGCACCAGCCCACCAGGGGCTGGTTCCTCTCCCACTTCAGCCCATGGGGCCCTCCGGGATAGGTGGCCCCATCCGGTGGATCCCCGGGACCCTTTTGGTGGTCCCGGTACAATACTGATGACCCCCAAAACTTTCCGGATAGCCGAAACATGACTTCCCATATATAAAAATTTACCTTCGGACCATTCCGAAACTCCTCCTGGCGTCCGGGATCTCATCCGGGACTCCGAACAACTTTCCGGTTACCACATACTCATATCTCTACAACCCTAGCGTCACCGAACCTTAAGTGTGTAGACCCTACGGGTTCGGGAGACACGCAGACATAACCGAGACGACTCTCCGGTCAATAACCAATAGCGGGATCTGGATACCCATGTTGGCTCCCACATGCTCCTCGATGATCTTATCGGATGAACCACGATGTCGAGGATTCAAGTAATCCCGTATACAATTCCCTTTGTCAATCGGTACGTTACTTGCCCGAGATTCGATCGTCGGTATCCCAATACCTCGTTCAATCTCGTTACCCGCAAGTCACTTTACTCGTACCGTAATGCATGATCCCGTGACCAAACACTTGGTCACATTGAGCTTATTATGATGATGCATTACCGAGTGGGCCCAGAGATACCTCTCTGTCATACGGAGTGACAAATCCCAGTCTCAATCCGTGTCAACCCAACAGATACTTTCGGGGATACCTGTAGTATACCTTTATAGTCACCCAGTTACGTTGTGACGTTTGGCACACCCAAAGCACTCCTACGGCATCCGGGAGTTACATGATCTCCTGGTCTAAGGAAATGATACTTGACATTGGAAAAGCTCTAGCAAACGAACTACACGATCTTGTGCTATGCTTAGGATATATTGGGTCTTGTCCATCACATCATTCTCCTAATGATGTGATCCCGTTATCAATGACATCTAATGCCCATAGTCAGGAAACCATGACTATCTGTTGATCAACGAGCTAGTCAACTAGAGGCTCACTAGGGACGTGTTGTGGTCTATGTATTCACACATGTATTACGATTTCCAGATAACACAATTATAGCATGAACAATAGACAATTATCATGAACAAGGAAATATAATAATAATCATTTTATTATTGCATCTAGGGCATATTTCCAACAGTCTCCCACTTGCACTAGAGTCAATGATCTAGTTACATTATGATGAATCGAACACCCATAGAGTTCTGGTGTTGATCATGTTTTGCTCGCGGAAGAGGTTTAGTCAACGGATCTGCGACATTCAGATTCGTATGTACTCTGCAAATATCTATGTCTCCATCTTGAACATTTTCACGAATGGAGTTGAAGCGACGCTTGATGTGCCTGGTCTTCTTGTGAAACCTGGGCTCCTTGGCAAGTGCAATGGCTCTAGTGTTGTCACAGAAGAGAGTGATCGGCCCCGATGCATTGGGTATGACTCCTGGGTCGGTGATGAACTCCTTCATCCAGATTGCTTCATGCGCAGCCTCTGAGGCTGCCATGTACTCCGCTTCACATGTAGATCCCGCCACGACGCTTGCAACTGCGCCAGCTTACTGCCCCACCATTCAAAATATACATGTATCCGGTTTGTGACTTAGAGTCATCCAGATCTGTGTCGAAGCTAGCGTCGACGTAACCCTTTACGACGAGCTATTCGTCACCTCCATAAACGAGAAACATATCCTTAGTCCTTTTCAGGTACTTCAGGATGTTCTTGACCGTTGTCCAGTGTTCCATGTCGGGATTACTTTGGTACCTTCCTACCAAACTTACGGCAAGGTTTACATCAGGTCTGGTACACAGCATGGCATACATGATAGACCCTATGGCTGAGGCATAGGGGACGACACTCATCTTTTCTCTATCTTCTGCCGTGGTCGGACATTGAGCTGAGCTCAATTTCACACCTTCCAACACAGGCAAGAACCCCTTCTTGGACTGATCCATATTGAACTTCTTCAATATCTTATCAAGGTATGTGCTTTGTGAAAGACCTATGAGGCATCTAGATCTATCTCTATAGATCTTGATGCCTAATATCTAAGCAGCTTCTCCAAGGTCCTTCATTGAAAAACACTTATTCAAATAGGGCTTAATGTTGTCCAAAAGTTCTATATCATTTCCCATCAAAAGTATGTCATCCACATATAATATGAGAAATGCTACAGAGCTCCCACTCACTTTCTTGTAAACGCAGGCTTCTCCATAAGTCTGCATAAACCCAAACGCTTTGATCATTTCATTAAAGCAAATGTTCCAACTCCGAGATGCTTGCACCAGCCCATAGATGGAGCGCTGGAGCTTGCATACCTTGTTAGCATTCTTAGGATTGACAAAACCTTCCGGCTGCATCATATACAATTCTTCCTTAAGAAAGCCGTTAAGGAATGCCGTTTTGACGTCCATTTGCCATATCTCATAATCATAGTATGCAGCAATTTCTAACATGATTCGGACGGACTTCAGCTTCGCTACGGGTGAGAAGGTCTCATCGTAGTCAACCCCTTGAACTTGCCGATAACCCTTAGCGACAAGTCGAGCCTTATAGATGGTAACATTACCATCCGCGTCCGTCTTCTTCTTAAAGATCCATTTATTCTCTATCGCTCGCCGATCATCGGGCAAGTCTGTCAAAGTCCATACTTTGTTTTCATACATGGATCCTATCTCGGATTGCATGGCTTCAAGCCATTTGTTGGAATCTGGGCCCGCCATTGCTTTTTCATAGTTCGAAGGTTCACCGTTGTCTAACAACATGATTTCCAGGACAGGGTTGTCGTACCACTCTGGTGCGGAACGTGTCCTTGTGGACCTACGAAGTTCAGTAGCAACTTGATCTGAAGTTTCATGATCATCATCATTAACCTCCTCTCTAGTCGGTGGAGGCACCACAGAAACATTTTCTTGAGCTGCGCTACTCTCCGGTTCAAGAGGCAATACTTCATCAAGTTCCACTTTCCTCCCACTTACTTCTTTCGAGAGAAACTCTTTCTCCAGAAAGGACCCGTTCTTGGCAACAAAGATCTTGCCTTCGGATCTGAGGTAGAAGGTATAACCAATGGTTTCCTTAGGGTATCCTATGAAGACGCATTTTTCCGACTTGGGTTCGAGCTTTTCAGGTTGAAGTTTCTTGACATAAGCATCGCATCCCCAAACTTTTAGAAACGACAGCTTAGGTTTCTTCCCAAACCATAATTCATACGGTGTCGTCTCAACGGATTTAGACGGTGCCCTATTTAAAGTGAATGTAGCTGTCTCTAGAGCGTATCCCCAAAATAATAGCGGTAAATCAGTGAGTGACATCATAGATCGCACCATATCCAATAGAGTGCGATTACGACGTTCGGACACACCATTACGCTGAGGTGTTCCAGGCGGCGTGAGTTGTGAAACGATTCCACATTTCCTTAAGTGCGTACCAAATTCGTGACTTAAATATTCTCCCCCACGATCTGATCGTAAGAATTTTATCTTTCGGTCACGTTGATTCTCTACCTCATTCTGAAATTCCTTGAACTTTTCAAAGGTCTCAGACTTGTGTTTCATCAAATAGACATACCCATATCTACTTAAGTCATCAGTGAGAGTGAGAACATAACGATAGCCACCGCGAGCCTCAACGCTCATTGGACCACACACATCAGTATGTATAATTTCCAATAAGTTGGTTGCTCGCTCCATTGTTCCGGAGAACGGAGTCTTGGTCATCTTACCCATGAGGCATGGTTCGCACGTGTCAAATGATTCGAAATCAAGAGACTCCAAAAGTCCATCTGTATGGAGCTTCTTCATGCATTTGACACCTATGTGACCAAGGTGGCAGTGCCACAAGTATGTGGGACTATCATTATCAACCTTACATCTTTTGGTATTCACACTATGAATATGTGTAACATCACGTTCGAGATTCATTAAGAATAAACCATTCACCAGTGGGGCATGACCATAAAACATATCTCTCATATAAATAGACCAACCATTATTCTCGAATTTAAATGAGTAGCCATCTCGCATTAAATGAGATCCAGATACAATCTTCATGCTTAAAGCTGGCACTAAATAACAATTATTGAGGTTTAAAACTAATCACGTAGGTAAATGTAGAGGTAGCGTGCCGACGGCGATCACATCGACCTTGGAACCATTCCCGACGCGCATCGTCACCCCATCCTTCGCTAGTCTCCGTTTATTCCGCAGCTCCTGTTTTGAGTTACAAATATGAGAAACCGCACCGGTATCAAATACCCAGGAGCTACTACGAGTACTGGTAATGTACACATCAATTACATGTATATCACATATACCTTTAGTGTTGTCGGCCTTCTTGTCCGCTAAGTATTTGGGGCAGTTCCGCTTCCAGTGTCCCTTTCCCTTGCAATAATAGCACTCAGTCTCAGGATTGGGTCCATTCTTTGGCTTCTTCCCGGCAACTGGCTTACCGGGCGCGGCAACTCCCTTGCCGTCCTTCTTCTTACCCTTGCCTTTCTTGAACTTAGTGGTTTTATTCACCATCAACACTTGATGTTCCATTTTGATTTCCACATCCGCTAATTTCAGCATTGAATATACCTCAGGAATGGTATTTTCCATCCCCTGCATATTGAAGTTCATCACAAAGCTCTTGTAGCTCGGTGGGAGCGACTGAAGGATTCTGTCAATGACCGCGTCATCCGGGAGATTAACTCCCAGCTGAGTCAAGCGGTTGTGCAACCCAGACATTTTGAGTATGTGCTCACTGACAGAACTATTTTCCTCCATCTTACAACTGTAGAACTTGTCGGAGACTTCATATCTCTCGACCCGGGCATGAGCTTGGAAAACCATTTTCAGCTCTTCGAACATCTCATATGCTCCGTGTTGCTCAAAACGCTTTTCGAGCCCCGGTTCTAAGTTGTAAAGCATGCTGCACTGAACGAGGGAGTAATCATCAGCATGCTGCTGCCAAGCGTTCATAACGTCTTGGTTCTCTGGGATGGGTGCTTCACCTAGCGGTGCTTCTAGGACATATTGTTTCCTGGCAGCTATGAGGATGATCCTCAGGTTCCGGACCCAGTCTGTATAGTTGCTGCCATCATCTTTCAGCTTGGTTTTCTCTAGGAACGCGTTGAAGTTGAGGTTGACATTAGCTTGGGCCATTTGATCTACAAGACATATTGCAAAGTTTTTTAGACTAAGTTCATGATAATTAAGTTCATCTAATCAAATTATTTAATGAACTCCCACTCAGATTAGACATCCCTCTAGTCATCTAAGTGATACATGATCCGACTCAACTAGACCATGTCCGATCATCGCGTGAGATGGACTAGTCATCATTGGTGAACATCTCCATGTTGATCGTATCTCCCATACGACTCATGCTCGACCTTTCGGTCTCTTGTGTTGCGAGGCCATGTCTGTACATGCTAGGCTCGTCAAGTCAACCTAAGTGTTTTGCATGTGTAAATCTGGCTTACACCCGTTGTATGTGAACGTTAGAATCTATCACACCCGATCATCACGTGGTGCTTCAAGACAACAAACTTTCACAACGGCGCATAGTTAGGGGGAACACTTCCTTGAAATTATCGTGAGGGATCATCTTATTTACTACCATCGTTCTAAGCAAATAAGAAGCAAAAACATGATAAACATCACATGCAATCAAATAGTGACATGATATGGCCAATATCATATTGCTCCTTTGATCTCCATCTTCGGGGCACCATGATCATCTTCGTCACCGGCATGACACCATGATCTCCATCATCGTGTCTCCATGAAGTTGTTTACCAACTAGTACTTCTACTACTATGGCTAACGGTTTAGCAAGGAAGTAAAGTAATTACATGGCGTTATTCAATGACACGCAGGTCATACAATAAATAAAGACAACTCCTATGGCTCCTGCCGGTTGTCATACTCATCGACATGCAAGTCGTGATTCCTATTACGAGAACATGATCAATCTCATACATCACATATATCATTCATCACATCTTTTGGCCATATCACATCACACGGCACATGCTGCAAAAACAAGTTAGACGTCCTCTAATTATTGTTGCATGTTTTTACGTGGCTGCAATAGGGTTCTAGCAAGAACGTTTTTTACCTACGTCAAAACCACAACGTGATATGCCAATTTCTATTTACCCTTCATAAGGACCCTTTTCATCGAATCCGATCCGACTAAAGTGGGAGAGACAGACACCCGCTAGCCACCTTATGCAACTAGTGCATGTCAGTCGGTGGAACCTGTCTCACGTAAGCGTACGTGTAAGGTCGGTCCGGGCCGCTTCATCCCACGATGCCGCCGAATCAAGATAAGACTAGTAACGGCAAGTAAATTGACAAAATTGACGCCCACAACATCTTGTGTTCTACTCGTGCATAGAAACTACGCATAGACCTAGCTCATGATGCCACTGTTGGGGAACGTTGCAGAAAATAAAAAATTTCTATGCTACACCAAGATCAATCTATGGAGTCATCTAGCAACGAGAGAGAGGAGTGCATCTACATACCCTTGTAGATCGCGAGCGGAAGCGTCCAAAAGAACGGGGTTGATGGAGTCGTACTCGCCGTGATCCAAATCACCGATGACCAAGTGCCGAACGGACGGCACCTCCGCGTTCAACACACGTACGGTTGGGGAAGACGTCTCCTCCTTCTTCATCCAGCAAGGGGGAGGGAGAGGTTGATGGAGATCCAGCAGCACGACGGCGTGGTGGTGGAAGTAGCAGGATCCCGGCAGGGCTTCGCCAAGCGCAAGCGGGGAGGAGAGGTGTTATGGAGGGAGAGGGAGGCGCCAGGAGCAAGGGTGCGTCTACCCTCCCTCCCCCTCTTTATATAGGGCCATGGGGGGGCTCCGGCCCTAGGAGATCTAATCTCCAAGGGGGGGCGGCGGCCAAGGGGTGGCTTCCCCCCCAAGCCAAGCGGGGCGCCCCCCACCCCTAGGGTTTCCAACCCTAGGCGCAGGGGAGGCCCAAAGGGGGGCACACCAGCCCACCAGGGGCTGGTTCCCCCTCCCACTTCAGCCCATGGGGCCCTCCGGGATAGGTGGCCCCATCCGGTGGACCCCCGCGACCCTTCTGGTGGTCCCGGTACAATACCAATGACCCCCAAAACTTTCCCGATAGCCGAAATAGGATTTCCCATATATAAATCTTTACCTCCGGACCATTCCGAAACTCCTCACGACGTCCAGGATCTCATCCGGGACTCCGAACAACTTTCCGGTTACCACATACTCATATCTCTACAACCCTAGCGTCACCGAACCTTAAGTGTGTAGACCCTACGGGTTCGGTAGACACGCAGACATGACCGGGAGGACTCTCCGGTCAATAACCAACAGCGGGATCTGGATACCCATGTTGGCTCCCACATGCTCCTTGATGATCTCATCGGATGAACCACGATGTCGAGGATTCAAGTAATCCCGTATACAATTCCCTTTGTCAATCGGTACGTTACTTGCCCGAGATTCGATCGTCGGTATCCCAATACCTTGTTCAATCTCGTTACCGGCAAGTCACTTTACTCGTACTGTAATGCATGATCTCGTGACCAAACACTTGGTCACATTGAGCTCATTATGATGATGCATTACCGAGTGGGCCCAGAGATACCTCTCCGTCATACGGAGTGACAAATCCCAGTCTCGATCTGTGTCAACCCAACAGATACTTTCGGGGATACCTGTAGTATACCTTTATAGTCACCCAGTTATGTTGTGACGTTTGGCACACCCAAAGCACTCCTACGGCATCCGGGAGTTACACGATCTCATGGTCTAAGGAAATGATACTTGACATTGGAAAGCTCTAGCAAACGAACTACACGATCTTGTGCTATGCTTAGGATTGGGTCTTGTCCATCACATCATTCTCCTAATGATGTGATCCCGTTATCAATGACATCTAATGCCCATAGTCAGGAAACCATGACTATCGGTTGATCAACGAGCTAGTCAACTAGAGGCTCACTAGGGACGTGTTGTGGTCTATGTATTCACACATGTATTACGATTTCCGGATAACACAATTATAGCATGAACAATAGACAATTATCATGAACAAGGAAATATAATAATAATCATTTTATTATTGCCTCTAGGGCATATTTCCAACAAGGCTTACTAGGGACACTGTGTTTTGTCTATGTATCCACACATGTATCAAGTTTCCGATTAATACAATTCTAACATGAATAATAAACATTTATCATGATATAAGGAAATATAAATAAAAACTTTATTATTGCCTCTAGGGCATATTTCCTTCAGTCTCGCACTTGCACTAGAGTCAATAATTTAGTTTACATCATCATGTGATTTAACACCAATAGTTCACATCTTTATGTGATTAGTTCACATCGCCATGTTACTAACACCCAAAGGGTTTACTAGAGTCAATAATCTAGTTCACATCGCTATGTGATTAACACCCAAAGATTACTAAGGTGTGATCATGCTTTGCTTGTGAGAGAAGTTTAGTCAACGGGTCTGCCGCATTCAAAGCCGTATGTATTTTGCAAATTTTCTATGTCTACAATGCTCTGCACTGAGCTACTCTAGCAAATTTCTCCCACTTTCAATGTATCCAGATTGAGACTCAGAGTCATCCGGATCGGTGTAAAAGCTTGCATCGACGTAACTCTTTATGACGAACTCTTTATCCCCTCCATAAACGAGAAATATTTCCTTAGTCCTCTTAGGTAACTAAGGATAACTTTGACCGTTGACCAGTGATCCACTCCTGGATCACTATCGTACCCCCTTGCCAAACTCATGGCAAGGCACACAATAGGTCTGGTACACAGCATAGCATACTTTATAGAACCTATGGCTGAGGCATAGGGAATGACTTTCATTCTCTTTCTATTTTCTGGCGTGGTCGGGTTTTGAGTCTTACTCAACTTTACACCTTGCAATACAGGCAAGAACTCCTTCTTTGACTGTTCCATTTTGAACTACTTCAAAATCTTGTCAAGGTATGTACTTATTGAAAAATCTTATCAAGCGTCTTGATCTATCTCTATAGATCTTGATGCCCAATATGTAAGCAGCTTCACTCAGGTTTTTCTTTGAAAAACTCCTTTCAAACACTCTTTTATGCTTTCTAGAAATTTCTACATGATTTCTGATCAACAATATGTCATTCACATATACTTATCAGAAAGGTTGTAGTGCTCCCACTCACTTTCTTGTAAATACAGGCTTCACTACAAGTCTGTATAAAACCATATGCTTTGATCACCTTATCAAAGCATATATTCCAACTCCGAGATGCTTGCACCAGTCCATAGATGGATCGCTGGAGTTTGCACACTTTGTTAGCACCTTTAGGATCGACAAAACCTTTTGGTTGCATCATATACAACTCTTCTTTAAGAAATCCATTAAGGAATGCAGTTTTGACATCCATTTGCGAGATTTCATAAAATGTGGCAATTGCTAACATGATTCGGACATACTTAAGCATCGCTATGAGTGAGAAAATCTCATTGTAGTCAACACCTTGAACTTGTCAAAAACCTTTTTCGATAAGTCGAGCTTTGTAGATAGTAACACTACTATCAGCGTCCGTCTTCCTCTTGAAGATCGGCTTGCTGATCATCGGGCAAGTCAACCAAAGTCCATACTTTGTTGTCATACATGGATCCTATATCATATTTCATAGCCTTAAGCCATTTTGTGGAATCTGGGCTCATCATCACTTCCTCGTAGTTCGTAGGTTCATCACGGTCTAGTAACATGACTTCCAGAACATGATTACCATACCACTCTGATGCGGAACGTGCTCTGGTTGACCTACGAGGTTCGGTAGTAACTTGATCTGAAGTTTCACGATCATTATCATTAGCTTCCTCTCTTGCTGGTGTAGGCATCACGGGAACGGTTTCCTGTGATGAGCTACTTTCCAATTCGGGAGAAGGTACAGTTACCTCATCAATTTCTACTTTCCTCCCACTCACTTCTTTTGAGAGAAACTCCTTCTCTAGAAAGGACCCATTCTTTGCAACAAAGATCTTGCCTTCGGATATGTGATAGAAGGTGTACCCAACAGTTTCTTTTGGGTATCCTATGAAGACGCACTTCTCCGATTTGGGTTCGAGCTTATCAGGGTGAAGCTTTTTCACATAAGCATCGCAACCCCAAACTTTAAGAAACGATGGCTTAGGTTTCTTGCCAAACCATAGTTCATACGGTGTCGTCTCAACAGATTTAGATGGTGCCCTATTTGTGGTGAATGCATCTGTCTCTAATGCATAACCCCGAAATGATAGTGGTAAATCGGTAAGAGACATCATAGATGGCACCATATCTAATAAAGTACGGTTACGACGTTCGGACGCACCATTACGCTGTTGTGTTCCAGGTGGCGTGATTTGCGAAACTATTCCACATTGTTTTAAATGAAGGCCAAACTCGTAACTCAAATATTCGCCTCCGCGATCAGGTCGTAGAAACTTTATTTTATTGTTATGATGATTCTCCACTTCACTCTAAAATTGTTTGAAATTTCCAAATGTTTCAGACTTGTGTTTCATTAAGTAGATATACCCATATCTGATTAAATCATCTGGGAAGGTCAGAAAATAACGATACCCGCCGCGAGCCTCAACACTCATCGGACCGCATACATCGGTATGTGTTATTTCCAATAAGTCAGTGGCTCGCTCCATTGTTCCGGAGAACGGATTTTTAGCCATCTTGCCCATGAGGCATGGTTCGCAAGCATCAAATGATTCATAATCAAGTGATTCCAAAAGTCCATATGCATGGAGTTTCTTCATGCGCTTTACACCAATATGACCTAAATGGCAGTGCCACAAATATGTTGCACTATCATTATCAACTTTGAATCTTTTGGCATTAATATTATTAATATGTGTATCATTACGATCGAGATTCAATAAACCATTTACATTGGATGTATGACCATAGAAGGTTTTATTCATGTAAACAGAACAACAATTATTATCTGACTTAAATGAATAACCGTATCGCAATAAACATGATCCAATTATACTCATGCTCAACGCAAACACCAAATAACATTTATTTAGGTCCAACGGCAATCCCGAAGGTATAGGGAGTGTGCGATGGTGATCTCATCAACCTTGGAATCGTTTCCAACACACATCCTCACCTCGCTTTTAACTAGTCTTTGTTCATCCTGCAACTCACATTTCGAGTTACTAATCTTAGCAACTGAACCGGTATCAAATACCCAGGGGTTACCATGAACACTAGTAAAGTACACATCAATAACATGTATATCAAATATACCTTTGTTCACTTTGTCATCCTTCTTATCCTCCAAGTATCTAGGGCAGTTCCTGTCGGGGATATTACTACTGGGCGTAAACCGGCCTATCTGGGCCGGGTTAACTTCATCAGTAGTTGAGTATGTAAAAGCCCATGAAGGTAGATAAGGGCTTAAAAGCCCATGATCGGTTTAAGGCCTGTAGCCATAAATCAGCGTCGGTATGTAAACTTGTGTTGTAAGTTAGGAATAAGTAGAGACCAAACCGGACACGAGTATGAGCCGGTGTTGGGACTCTGTAAACCGACGGGTGTCACCCATGTATATAAGGGGATGACCCGGCGGCGGTTCAAGGACAACAGACAACAACTCGAGACTTAGGCGAAGCTTGTTTGCTCCCTAGTCGTCGAAACCCCATCAATTCCATCACAACTAGACGTAGGCTTTTACCTTCATCGAAGGGGCCGAACTAGTATAAAACCCTCTCGCATCCCTGTATACGCTTTAACCCCTTCAAGCTAACCTGTTCCGATGGCTCCATGACTAAGTCCTTTCATGACGACATCTGTCGTGACAAAACCACGACAGTTGGCGCCCACCGTGGGGCTATCGCACGATGGTTTCAAGTTCTTGGAGGGCAACTTTGAAGGACTCAAGGGTTACGCTGTGGGCTGGATGACCAAGAGTCATCGCGGCAAGCTCTACATCGACGATGCAGGATGGGGCCCCGAGGCCGGCTCAATTGAGTACGGGTACCGGGTCCCCTTTGGTGGCATACACGTATTCATTTGCAAGATTGGTGAACCGGGCCCTGAGCCGGACATCTACACCGACCTTGTCGAAATGGCTCAGCGTGCACGATCCGCCCAGGTTAAATCGGCCGTGAAGCGTGCCTTCGTAGGAGTCATCCACAGAGGAGACTATGAGGATGGATCGGAGTCTGGTGGCGAGACCGTCGTTTATTCCAGCGACGAGTCATCAACCGGGGAAACCGAATCGTTGTATCAGCTACAAGATGGCCGGATTGGGGGCAGTTCCGATGGCGACAGTATTCCGGACCCCTCTGACCTACCCAACCGGGTTGGAATATTCATGGCCGGTACACAAGCAGCAATCCACTCTTTGACTGCGGCAGCAATAATCTCCGGGTCAGGGACGGCGACGGCAGCCGGGGTAGGAGGCCCTGTGCACCCGCCAGCTCAAGTTTGATCTAATTTGTTTGATACACTGTCTACGCTCATGGCAGAAGCCAATCCGGCGGATCAGAACGCCCATGATGCGGAAATTGCAAAGGTGAAGGATCAGATCACTCAAGCCAAGGCCGACCTAGCAACTGAGAATGCCAGGATGACTGCAGAGCGGGCCGCTTTGGATGCGCAGGCTTACCGGCTTATGCTGGATCAGAACGCATCGCACGAACTCTTGAAAAGGAAGCACCGGTCTCACCTGCTGCCGGTTTACGACGCGAGGTGCCTCTTCAATACCCCAGGAGCAGGGGCCAGTAACCCGCCGGTGTTAAACTGGGCGGAAGCTCCCGAAGACGATGCGCCGATTCAGCCACACTTGATGGACCCGCCTCGTCAGAATAACATCATACCGCAGCCTATCCCGACGCCTCCGGGTCATTATTCCAATCCGATGGACAACCTCGTGGCTGCCGCTTCACGACTGGAGGCCATCCCGATTGAAGGTGATTCTCCGCAGGCGGTGGAGACGCGCCGGGTTAAGGAGCTTCTTCGAACAGCTCTGATTCAACAGGAAGCATATTCATACAGCCGCGACCGAATTCACTCTACCCCTCGCCCAAGCCAGAGCTACAGCAGGCGTATGGATGAACCAGCCGTGTCAAGTAATGCCCGAAACCGTGAAGTTCCCCGTGGCGTCAATCCGGCAGGTGGTGTTGGTGATGCCCAGGAAGTAGTGGACCGGGCCCGAGCACGGAGGGAGGCCGAGTTAGCGGTGCAGTATGAGGCTCGTCAGCTCACGCCGGTTCGTCTGACTACCTCAGTCGAGCCTGGCGTTACTTCTAGTTCTTTGGGGGTATCTTGTCTTGTCCCTGCTTTACGCAATGTGCGCCTGCCCAAGGATTTCAAGGGCCCATGAAAAGTGCCAAATTACACAGCCGATCAGCCTCCAGAGACATGGGTGGAGAGCTATGAGATGGCCATGGATATGCTTGATGTGGATGATGCGGCATGTGCAAAGTACTTAACCATGATGCTCGAAGGGACGGCCCGCACTTGGTTAAAAAGTTTACCGGCCAACTCTATCAGTTCATGGGCCCAATTGCGAGCCCAGTTTGTCCAGAATTTCAAGGATACATGCAAACAGCCTATGTCGATAGTGGACTTGGCAGCCTGTGTCCAAGAGGAAGGAGAATCGACGACCCGTTGGGTGCGCTGGGTCTCGCAAATCTTACATTCATCAGACCGTATCAATGCTGATACCGCAGTTATAACCTTGGAAGGCAACTGCCGGTTTGGGCCTCTAAAGTTGAAATTAGGACGGATGAAGCGCCATTGCAATGATATAGGGACCCTCATGGCTGCGTTAGTGAAGTATGCTGATTCTGATAGTACCAAGGATCCCGAGTCTGATGATGACAAGATAGGGAAGGGAAGGAAGAACAACAACTCCAAAGGGCAGCAGCATAACCCGGCAGGTCATGGAAACGCAGGCAAGCGTAAAGCGGATAGCAGCATGGATTTTGTGGCCAATACCAATGCACAGGACAAGGGCCAGCGACGCAAGGGTAAACCACCGAATCGTGGTGGTGCGCCTAATCCCAACCCGGACCGCTTGAGTTACCTGTTAAACCAGCCTTGTCCAAAGCATGGGACGAAGGAGATGCCGGCCAATCACCTTTGGAAAGATTGTTACATTATGCAGGAGTTCAAAAATTCTAGAGCTCAAAATATTCAATGGACATAAGATGTCTTTGCATAAAAATGGTTTAAAAACATCACAAGACATCTCCAAATTTTGGTTGAAATTTTGAGTGAAGTTATCAAATGGTTGTAGTTCATTTATGGCCATTTTAACCTTGAAAAACCATTTTTCAAAAATAAGAATCAAGTATCTTAATTATCTAATTAGTTCTACTAATATAAGAAAAGTTTTTCTAGAGTGGTTAAACAGGTCAAATAACATAGAAAAAGGTTTTCACTTTGGGAGAAACTCCATCACAACAAGGGAGTAAAATGATTAAAAATAAAAAATGAGCTCAGAAAATCAAGGTTTTAAATCCTGGCAAAAAAATTTAACCCATTAAAACAAGGCCAAAATTTTGGGGTGTCACATTATCTTGTGTACATGAACCGGGGTGAGTTACCAGAGGATGAGACTCTGGCCAGACAGATAATCCGGTGATCCAAATCCATGACTATAGTCAACGGCGAGTCGCATCATTGCAGTGTGTCAGGAGCGTTTCAACGCTGTGTATCTCCTGAGGAAGGCTGTGAAATCTTACGTGAGATCCATGAAGGAGATTGTGGTCACCACGCCGGTTCAAAGTCTTTGGTGGCTAAAGTGTTTCGCCACGGCTTCTATTGGTTGACTGCTCATGCTCATGCGGAAGATCTGGTCAGACGATGTGACGGTTGCCAAAAGTTCTCAAGACGCGCTCACGTGCCGGCTCAAGAGTTGAAGATGATTCCAATCACTTGGCCGTTTGCGACTTGGGGGCTGGATATGGTTGGGCCTTTCAAAAGTTCTAAGGATAAGAAGACCCACCTTTTGGTGGCGGTTGAAAAGTTTACAAAGTGGGTGGAGGCAGAACCCGTTAGCAAGTGTGATGCGGCCATGGCGGTTCAATTCATCAAAAAGGTGATTTTCCTGTTTGGTTTTCCACACAGTATCATCACTGATAATGGTACCAATTTATCCAAAGGTGCTATGAGGGAGTTCTGTGAACGTGAACACATCCGGCTTGACGTTTCATCAGTGGCTCACCCACAGTCCAATGGCCAAGCAGAGAGGGCTAATCAAGAGATCTTGTGAGGCATCAAACCCCGGCTTGTGGTTCCTTTGCAGAGAACACCGGGTTGTTGGGTGGAAGAGTTACCATCTGTGCTATGGAGCATCAATACTACACCCAATAGATCAACAGGATACACACCGTTCTTCATGGTCTATCGAGCGGAGGCGGTTCCCCCTAGTGATATCCGTCATGATTCACCTTGTGTTGCGGCTTATGTTGAAGCGGACAACGAGGCAGCACGGCAAGACGCTTTGGACCTGTGGACGAGGAGCGTGACATAGCAGCTGCCCGCTCGGCGATTTACCAACAGGATCTTCGTCGTTATCACAGTCGCCGAGTCAGAACAAGAACCTTTCAAGAAGGAGATTTGGTGCTCCGACTCATCCAAGGCCAGACTGATATGCACAAGTTATCCCCACCTTGGGAGGGACCTTTCGTGGTCAGCAAAAATCTGCACAATGGGTCATACTATTTGATCGATATTCGAGAGCGTAAAGACTCACGTACATCAGAAGAGGAGACCAACAGGCCGTGGAACATAGCTCATCTTCGGCCTTACTATACCTGAGCCACCGGCTCTACTTATGTACATATTATGACAATGTATATATTATGATCAATACAATAAACCGGAGCCTCAGCTAAAGTGGAGTCTCTGTTCTTTTTACATCATGTGTGGTTACACGGAGTTTTTCTGTCTTAAAGCGGCCTCCGGTTTATCCCTTGAGTTAGCTTTTTTAAGCTTGATGTTATATCCCTTGGGGGCTTGGTCATATCCAAACCAATGCAACACCTTTTGATAGGCGAAAGCCACAAGATCACTTGGGGACTTGGTCACGTCTGAACCAGTCACACCTCTTGGTCGGCCTAAGGCCACAGAATCACTTGGGGGCTCTGGTCAAACCCGAACCATCGCTACACCTCTTGATCGGCATAATGCCACTGCATCATTTGGGGACCTGGCTGACTTGAAGCATAGCTACGCCTATTGGGGGCTTGGTCGTGTCCGACCATGGTAACGCCACTTGATCGGCTCAATAGCCTCTTTTTTGCAACTGGTTTTATCATTGCCTTTGCATGAAATTTTGTTTTGATAAATATTTCTTTTGTTGCGTTTTTAAACCGACAATTCTTAAACCGGTTCGACTGTCAATTGACGGAACACGGTCAGCTGTTAATCCAGAGATTATTTGCCCGGTTTGATTAATTTTGTTAACATCCTATTATGGAGTAACACCGGCGTTCGTCATAACCCGGAGCGGTTCACATGGTAAACCGGCATGGTATATACAGGAGCTGTTTTTCTCCTCCAAGCAGTACGGGTTTATAAAATTCCATTTCAAGATTGGCAAAGCCAAACTTCATGCCCAACGACGGCAGGTATTATGTATCACAATGTTTGATCATATGCTTAAATATAAGATATTATATTTCATACCATAACCCGTCTAGCGGTACAACCGCGGCGGTGCTTTAAGATTTGTTGATTGCAGAAAATAGTTTGGAGATTGATCATCCAAAGGAAGCACAAGTTGCAATGCACAAAGGCATATCAAAATCAAATGTATCGGCTAGTCTATTACAAGGCAACACGGTGCCCAGATACGATCATTGTTTTTGTGCATCACACAAAGGAACAGTAATTTAAACCGGCTTCCGGTTCAAGCTTGGTCACCAGCCTGGCCTGATGGTTGCAGGTCATCTCGCGCCGCTTCAACTTCTGCTTCTCTACCCAGCGGCTGGAAATCAACAGTTGTCCAGTCGATTCCCGTTAATGCTTGAAAGACAGCTTCATCATGGATCAGCAACGACGGTTCAATGTCAGGAGCGTAAGTATGCTTACGGATTGGAGGGATAAGATTCTTCGCTTCAGGAATTGGTGCAGCTACTCGCTTGTTTTGGTCATCATATTGGGCTTGATAATGAGACAAGTCTACCTCTTCAACCAATTGACAAGCTAGAGGACGCACCTCCCGGTTTATTGCTCGCAGATCTGCTTCACTGAACTGTGACCCGTCTTCCTTCAAGCTGGGATAGCCCTGAGCCGCTTCAAAAGGGTCGAAATCCAGCACCCACGCTTTTGCCTGGATCAAGGCGTTTATAGCACCGGTTCGAGCAGCAGATTTCTTCAGCTCTTCAACCCAGGCAGGAAGCACAGACAACCTTTTAAGGGTATCTTGGATCAAGGCAGGCACCGGGTTGTTGTGCGAAGCAGTAGAGATGATCCATTGTGCACCACTATACAATTGCTCTATCAAGGTATAGGCGGCTTTCAGTTTCTTCCGCACATCTGATCCCAAGTGCCCAATCCGCATCCCTGTATCATACAATGGGTTAGTAAACCGGCAGTTACATAAGAAAGCTTCATAAATTCAGAAATCAAGAAGGTTTACCAAAGACAGCAACGGTCATAGCATGCACTTGCCGCTTTATGTTGGTCAGTTCACCCACTACCGGTTTGAGTGCAGCTTCAGCATTCTCTGCTTGCTGAGTTAAAGCGGACTTCTCAGTAGCCCAATCCGCCCGTTCTTTCTTGATGCCCTCCTTAAGATGTTCCATGACGCTTAAAGCGCTGGTTAATTCCTCTTTCGCCTTGGAAGTTTCAGCTTGTTGGGACTTCAGATTTTCTTGCAGATCGGCGATTTAGCTTTCTCTTTTGTTCAGCTCAGCCTGCATATAGGCAGTAAATATGATTCAGATGGCGGTACAAGAATTGAAGTACCAACCACATAACAAGTTATGCCCTTGGTACTTGGGGGCTAATGTCTATTTGCTCTTCATCCTATAATTGTTCATAAAGTCCCAAGCTCAATACAAGTATTCAACTTGGCACTTGGGGGATAATGGTTATTTTCCCAATCAGTACTGATGCTACAATCTTTTTTACCTAAAGTACCGGTTTAAGTACATTAAGTTGAACCGGCCCTTGGGGGCTACATCAGCAAATTCAGATACATTGAAGTTTCTATTGGCAAGTCCCGGTTTAAGTCGAAGATTTTAAACCGGCCCTTGGGGGCTAGGGGAGTTGACAGATTGAAACGTATTAACAGAGAAGTATATGGAAGTTACCTCATATTTGTCTTTCATCATATTAACCAAACCGGCTTCATAGTCACGGTTGGTATATAGCCGGTTCAGATAGCCGGAATGGAGTTCTTGGGTGTTCAGAGCAGCATAACTCGCCATATCAGCATTCCATTTGCCTTTGCCAATGGCAGCAAATTCTTCTTTGGCAGTATGTCTGGACAAAGCGATGGGATTGCTTGGCTCTGTGCGGCCAAAGCCAGTAATAATAACTTCATCGTCTTTTGCTTCGCCGGTTTGCACTGGGGCCGTCGGCTTGTCAGTAGACTTTGATGGACTAGTGGATCTATCAAACCGGACGGGGCTTGCAGGCTGGTCAACAGGACCTGAGGTATTAATATGAGTCTCTTCAGCAACAAAGTTATCATCTTGTGGTGGTGGGTCGTTTGGCACATCCTCACGAATAGCCGCTTCAGGATCTGGTATTTTGTCCGGTTCAGGAACGACATTTTCTTTTGCCGCTTTGTCCAGACGAGCCTTCTTTCTTGGCCTAGGCTTGGCCCTGAAAAGGAATAAGACAGATCAATACAGCATATGTTGCAAAGTCATACATCAGAAATATTCTAAGAAATATAGCTCACCCAAGCACCGTTTTGAGTGGGGGGAGCTGAGTAGCTGATGACTCGCCAGAAGACGAATGAGAAGTGCCCTGATAATCGGAGTCAGATGGATTAAGAGGTTGACGAAAACAATCCTCTTTAGGACAAGCATTGACAAGAGAGTTAGAGACCTCTGAACGGTGTTTCCGAACCGGACTGTTCGGTAAACCGGCGGAGGTAACTACCTAGCCGCTGTGCCGGGTTGTGCGATGGGCTTCATGTTGTTGTGTCTTCACAAGAAAGTTTGGATCCAAATAAGCAAGAGGATGAGAAAATTTAATTTTCCGGTTTGCCCGACGGATTTTTAGTGAAGGTAAAGGGCTTGAATCGGAGGACAGAGTGATTACCTCTACAGCATCAGCCTGACTGCCTTCCGCATCATCCTGACAATGGTCATTATCAATAAGACGTGTGAAAAATAATCCAAGTGAATCAAGCTCTACTTCAAGGTCCAGATTACCCACATCATCATCAACTACCGGATCAGAAGATGCGGTGGTTCTCTTCCTGTTAGCTGGCCTCTTAACAACTCTGGTCTTGAGCCGGGTTGGTCTCTCCGGTTTCTCTGGCTTCTCCGGTTTCTCTTGCGGAGGTTTCCTGCTCCAAAACGGATCATCACCCTGTTTGAAAAATATTGATATTAGCAAATTGATAATTTGAGCAGGCAGGTTCAATGAAAAATACAAAGTATAAGTCTTACAGCTGGCGGTTTGTTGATGGCACAGAAGGGAGCCAAGCCGGTTTTGGCGCAGACAGCTTCCGGTTCATTCAGTATCTTTTTCACAGCTTCTGTGACTTTGTCGTCTGAGAGCTGGATGTCAATGTGTGGAAGAGGGTCTTTTTAACTTCATGTGTACTCACACATCAAACTGGAGCGCTGACTTAAGGGCAGTATACTCCACGATATCCAGCAGCGGGCAAGATCAACCCCTGTCAGCCCATTAGCCATGAAGGCCCTGAGTTTGGATAATTGAGGAGCATATTTACTTCTCTCCTTAGCAGTCAGCCTTTGGGGGAAAGGATGTGTGTTGCTAAGCCATTCTGGACGGTAACCCGGTAAAGGATTTTCGCCAGAAGGAGAGGTATCTTTGCAGTAGAACCATGTTTGATTCCACTCTTTGGGATGACTGCGGTTTGGCATGAGGGTAAGTGACCTCTTTCCTCTTTTGAATCGCCATACCGCCTAACTCTGTGTTGGCGCCGTCAGTAAATTCAGTACTGTGGTTTAAATGGAAACAATCTCTGAATAATTCAACCGTGGGTTCCTCTTGGAAGAACACCTCACAGAGCACTTGAAAGTGACAGATGTTGGTTACAGAGTTTGGGCCTGTATCTTGCGGACGGAGTTGAAAGTTAGCTAGGACGTCCCGGTAAAATTTTGAACCGGGAGGATTGAAGCCCCGGGCCAAGTGATCAGCAAAAACAACTACTTCTCCCTCTTTAGGCTGGGGAGGACATTCTATGCCTGGGACCCTCCAATGAATAACGTCCTGTCTGCTTAAAGCACCAGTTTTGACTAAATTGGTCAGTTGAGTCTCAGTCACACGAGAAGGAACCCAGCTGCACTCGTACACTTGTTTGGCCATAGTGCAGTCTGCAAAGTAGCAATTGCCGGTTCAAGAAGATATTGGAAAGGTATACCCTGATGCGTATATTGCTAAACCGGAGACATTTATTTTCTAAACCGGAGTTTTACAAAGCGGCATGGTCTGGACAAGGAATTCCGGCGGTTCAACCAGGGGACTAATGGTACATATACCGGTTTGGCAAGTTGTCTACAAAGTTAAACCGCCTGATCTAAACACTAAAGCAGTCGAGATTGCAGATGAGTAAATATGCAAAAACAGGTTTCACCAAATTGTACTACAGCGTGAGATCTGGAACATGTTCATAAAAGGGAGAAAAATTCAAGGCCCAAAAGGAGCACTACCGAATCAGTAAGCTACTTCTACGGATAAGATATATGGTCTTAATAGGCGAAAGTAAAAACAGAAGATAACGCTACTATTACGCAAAAGAAAATATTACAGCGTTGGATCTAGCATATGAACAAGAAGCAGGCGAAGAACACTAGAGAACATGGAAACCCTAGAACAGATCTATAACGAAAAGGATAGAAGACTTACCGGAGCTGAGGACGACGCGGGAGATCGCCGCGGTGCTCTGGTACAATCAGGGTGATGCAGCGTCCCTAGTTGATGCAGAAGTTGACGGCGACGGCGGAGCTCCGAAGCTAGGCGATGCGAGGAAGACGAAGAAGAGGAGCACGAAGGGGAGAAAAGAAATAACCCTTTGGTCCTATTTATAAAGAAAAGGACATGTGTCAGGCACGAGAATCAAGGGGTCGCGGGTTTGGAAACGGAACCGTCGCCTCGATTATCGCAGATCTATTAAACAAGGAGGCATCATTGATAACTTCTTTATTACAGATGATGTCGCTCCGGTTTATAGCAATCAGAGAAGATGACGTCACGGCGGTTCACCAAATTACAAGAAGATGTTGAAGATGAAGTTTTTTGATAAGGGTTGACATGAACCTGTTCAAATTAATCTAGGGCCTAATGTCGGGGATATTACTACAGGGCGTAAACCGGCCTATCTGGGCCGGGTTAACTTCATTAGTAGTTGAGTATGTAAAAGCCCATGAAGGTAGATAAGGGCTTAAAAGCCCATGATCGATTTAAGGCATGTAGCCGTAAACCGGCGTCGGTATGTAAACTTGTGTTGTAAGTTAGGAATAAGTAGAAACCAAACCGGACACGAGTATGAGCCGGTGTTGGGACTCTGTAAACCGACGGGTGTCACCCATGTATATAAGGGGACGACCCAGCGGCGGTTCAAGGACAACAGACAACAACTCGAGACTTAGGCGAAGCTTGTTTGCTCCCTAGTCGTCGAAACCCCATCAATTCCATCACAACTAGACGTAGGCTTTTACCTTCATCGAAGGGGCCAAACTAGTATAAAAACCTCTCGCGTCCCTGTGTCCTCTTTAACCCCTTCAAGCTAACCCGTTCCGATGGCTCCACGACTAAGTCCTTTCATGAGGACATCTGTCATGACAAAACCACGATAGTTCCGCTTCTAGTGACCAGTCCCTTTGTAGTAGAAGCACTCAGTCTCAGGCTTGGTTCTAGCTTTGGGAAAATTTTCTTGCCATTCTTCTTGAAGTTTCCTTTCTTTCCCTTGCCCTTTTACTTGAAACTAGTGGTCTTGTTAACCATCAACACTTGATGCTCTTTCTTGATTTCTACCTTCGCTGATTTCAGCATCGTGAAGAACTCGGGAATCTTTTTCGTCATCCCTTGCATATTATAGTTCATCATGAAGTTCTAGTAGCTTGGTGTCTCAGGCTTGGGTCCAGCTTTGGGCAAAGTTGCTTGCCATTCTTCTTGAAGTTTCCTTTCTTTCCCTCGCCCTTTTACTTGAAACTAGTGGTCTTGTTAACCATCAACACTTGATGCTCTTTCTTGATTTCTACCTTCGCTGATTTCAGCATCATGAAGAACTCGGGAATCTTTTTCGTCATCCCTTGCATATTATAGTTCATCACGAAGTTCTAGTAGCTTGGTGATAGTGACTAGAGAACTTTGTCAATCACTATCTTATCTGGAAGATTAACTCCCACTTGATTCAAGCGATTATAGTACACACACATTCTGAGCACATGCTCACTGGTTGAGCTATTCTCCTCCATCTTCTAGGAAAAGTACTTGTCAGAGGTCTCATACCTCTCGACACGGGCATGAGTCCGAAATACCAATTTCAGCTCTTGGAACATCTCATATGTTCTGTGGCGTTCAAAACATTTTTGAAGTCCCGGTTCTAAGCCGTAGAGCATGATGCACTAAACTATTAAGTAGTCATCATATTGAGCTTGTCAAACGTACATAACGTCTACATCTGCCCCTGCAATAGGTATGTCACCTAGCTGTGCATCAAGAACATAATTCTTCTATGCAGCAACGAGGATAATCCTCAGATAATGGACCAAGTCCGCATCTTTGCTACTATCATCTTTCAACTTATTTTTCTCTAGGAACATATGAAAAATAAACGGGGAGCAACATCGCAAGCTATTGATCTACAACATAGATATGCAAAAACTATCAGGACTAAGTTCATGATAAATTAAGTTCAATTAATCATATTACTTAAGAACACCCACTTAGATAGACATCCCTCGAGTCATCTAAATGATCACGTGATCCAAATCAACTAAACCATGTCCGATCATCATGTGAGATGGAGTAGTCATCAATGGTGAACATCTCTATGTTGATCATATCTACTATATGATTCACGTTCGACCTTTCTGTCTCCAGTGTTTCAAGGCCATGTCTGTACATGCTAGGCTCGTCAAGTTTAACCCGAGTATTCCGCATGTGCAAAACTGTCTTGCACCCGTTGTATGTGAATGTAGAGCCTATCACACCCGGTCATCATGTGGTGTCTCAGCACGAAGAACTGTCGCAACGGTGCATACTCAGGGAGAACACTTATACCTTGAAATTTAGTTAAGGGATCATCTTATAATGCTACCGCCGTACTAAGCAAAACAAGATACATAAAAAGATAAACGTCACATGCAATCAAAATATGTGACATGATATGGCCATCATCATCTTGTGCTTTTGATCTCCATCTCCAAAGCATCGTCGTGATCTCCATCGTCACCGGCTTGACACCTTGATCTCCATCGTAGCGTCGTGGTCGTCTCGCCAACTATTGCTTCTGCAACTATCGGTAATGCATAGTGATAAAGTAAAGCAATTACATGGCGTTTACATTTCATACAATAAAACGACAACCATAAGGCTCCTGCCAGTTGCCGATAACTTTTACAAAACATGATCATCTCATACAATAATGTATATCACATCATGTCTTGACCATATCACATCACAACATGCCCTGCAAAAACAAGTTAGACGTCCTCTACTTTGTTGTTGCAAGTTTTACCTTTCTTACCTACGCATCAAAACCACAACGATTTTTCGTTAAGTGTGTTGTTTTAACCTTCAACAAGGACCGGCCGTAGTCAAATTCGATTCAACTAAATTTGGAGAAATAGACACCCGCCAGCCACCTTTATCCAAAACAAGTTGCATGACTGTCGGTGGAACCGGTCTCATGAACGTGGTCATATAAGGTTGGTCCGGACCGCTTCATCCAACAATACCGCCGAATCAAAATAAGACGTTGGTGGTAAGCAGTATGACTATTATCGCCCACAACTCTTTGTATTCTACTCGTGCATATCATCTACGCATAGACCTGGCTCGGATGCCACTGTTGGGGAACGTAGCATGCAATTTCAAAAAAATCCTACGCATATGCAAGATCTATCTAGGAGATGCATAGCAACGAGAGGGGAGAGCGTGTCCACATACCCTTGTAGACGAAAAGCAGAAGCGTTAGCTTAACGCGGTTGATGTAGTCGAACGTCTTCACGATCCAACCAATCAAGCACCGAACGTACGGCACCTCCGAGTTCTGCACACGTTCAGCACGATGACGTCCCTCGAACTCTTGGTCCAGCAGAGGGTTGAGGGAGAGTTTCGTCAGCACGACGGCATGGTGACGGTGATGGTGATGTGATCCACGCAGGGCTTCACCTAAGCACTATGACGCTATGAATAGAGGAGTAAACTGTGGAGGGGGCACCGCACACGGCTAAGAGAACCACTGATGTGCTTTGGGGTGCCCCCCTACCCCCATATATAAAGGAGGAGGGGAGGAGGCCGCCACAAGGGGCGCGCCAAGGAGGGGAGTCCTACTATGACTCCTAGTCCTAGTAGGATTCGCCCTCCCCCCCCCCCCTCTTTTCCTTCTCATGGAGGTGGAAAGGGGGAAGCAGAGGGAGAGGGGGAAAGGAAAGGGGGGCCGCACCCCCTTCCCCTTGTCCAATTCGCACAACCCATGGGGGGCGCGTGCCACCCCTTGTGGGCTCCCCTCTCTCTCCCCTATGGCCCATGATGGCCCATTACCTTCCTGGGGGGTTCCGGTAACCTCCCGGTACTCCGAAAAATACCCGAAATGATTCGGAACCATTCCTATGTTCGAATATCATCGTCCAATATACCAATCTTTACCTCTCGACTATTTCGAGACTCCTTCTCATGGCCATGATCTCATCCGGGACTCCGAACAATCTTCGGTCACCAAAACACATAACTCATAATACAAATCGTCAACAACGTTAAGCGTGCGGACCCTACGGGATCGAGAACTATGTAGACATGACCGAGACACATCTCCGATCAATAAACAATAGCGGAACCAGGATGCTCATATTGGTTCCTACATATTCTACGAACATCTTTATCGGTCAAACCGCAATGACAACATACGTTATTCCCTTTGTCATCGGTATGTTACTTGCCCGAGATTCGATCGTCGGTATCTTCATCCTAGTTCAATCTCGTTAGCAAGTCTCTTTACTCGTTCCGTAATGCATCATCCTGCAACTAACTCATTAGTCACATTGCTTGCAAGGCTTATTATGATGTGCATTACCGAGAGGGCCCAGAGACACCTCTCCGATACTCGGAGTGACAAATCCTAATCTTGATCTATGCCAACCCAACAAACACCTTCGGATACACCTGCAGAGCATATTTATAATCACCCAGTTACGTTGTGACGCCCTCGATTCAATCGTACACTAATCATACATGCAAACGTGTACGATCAAGATCAGGGACTCACGGGAAGATATCACAACACAACTCTAAAAATAAAATAAGTCATACAAGCATCATAATACAAGCCAGGGGCCTTGAGGGCTTGAATACAAGTGCTCGATCATAGACGAGTCAGTGGAAGCAACAATATCTGAGTACAGACATAAGTTAAACAAGTTGCCATAAGATGGCTAGCACAAACTGGGATACAGATTGAAAGGGGCACAGGCCTCCTGTCTGGGATCCTCCTAAACTACTCCTGGTCGTCGTCAGCGGCCTGCACGTAGTAGTAGGCACCTCCGGTGTAGTAGGAGTCATCGACGACGGTGGCATCTAGCTCCTGGGCTCCAGCATCTGGATGCGACAACCAGGAAGAAAGGAAAAGGGGGAAAGGGGGAGCAAAGCAACCGTGAGTACTCATCCAAAGTACTCGCAAGCAAGGATCTACACTACATATGCATGGGTATCTGTGTAAAGGGGCAATATCGGTGGACTGAACTACAGAATGCCAAAATAAGAGGGGGATAGCTAGTCCTGTCGAAGACTACGCTTCTGGCAGCCTCCATCTTGCAGCATGTAGAAGAGAGTAGATGGTAAGTTCACCAAGTAGCATCGCATAGCATAATCCTACCCGGCGATCCTCCCCTCATCACCCTGTGTGAGAGCGATCACCGGGTTATATCTGGCACTTGGAAGGGTGTGTTTTATTAAGTATCCGGTTCTAGTTGTCATAAGGTCAAGGTACAACTCCAAGTTGTCCTGTTGCCGAAGATCACGGCTATTCGAATAGATAAACTTCCCTGTAGGGGTGCACCACATAACCCAACACGCTCGATCCCCTTTGGCCGGACACACTTTCCTAGGACATGCCCGGCCTCGGAAGATCAACACGTCGCAGCCCTACCTAGGCACAACAGAGAGGTCAGCACGCCGGTCTAAATCCTATGCGCGCAGGGGTCTGGGCCCATCGCCCATTGCACACCTGCACGTTGCGTACGCGGCCGGAGAGCAGACCTAGCAACCTCCATTTCAATGGAAGTTGTGTTACGCGGTCAAACGCGGCGCGCGTCACTCAGTCGCTAGTGTCACGAAGGCTTCGGCTGATACCACGACGTCGAGTGCCCAAAACTGTTCCCGCGTAGTTGGTTAGTGCGTATAGGCCAGTGGCCAGACTCAGATCAAATACCAAGATCTCGTTAAGCGTGTTATTTGAAGTATCCGCGAACACCGGCCAGGGCCACGCCCACCTATCTCCTAGGTGGTCTCAACCTGCCCTGTCGCTCCGCCACAAAGTAACAGTCGGGGGACGTCGGGAACCCAGGCCCACCTCTACCGGGATGGAGTCACCTGCCCCTTCAGCCCCCATCTCCAAACAGTATCATAAGTAATGTAACAGTATAAAGTATATATCATATGCCCGTGATCACCTCCCGAGTGATCACGGCCCAGGAGTATAGCATGGCAGACGGACAAGAGTGTAGGGCCAGTGATGGAACACTAGCATCCTAACTGTAGCAACAATGACAGGCTATCCATCAGAATAGGATTAACCGAAAGCAGTAACATGCTACACTACTCTAATTCAAGCAGTATAGAGAAGGAATAGGCGATATCTGGTTATCAAGGGGGGGGCTTGCCTGGTTGCTCTGGCAAGAAGGGGGCGTCAACACCGTAGTCGAACTGGGGGTCGCCGGCAGTCTTGGGGTCTATCGGAAAGAAGTAACGGAGGGGGAACACATAAATAACACCGCAATCAAAGCATCACAAAGCATAACATGGAAATACGCGGTGCTAGAGGTGATCTAACGCAGTAGTAGGTGATACCGGCGAAGGGGGAAAACATCCGGAAAAGTATTCCGGTGTTTGGCATTTTCGGACAGATGAACCGGAGGGGGAAAGTTGCTTTTTCGATATGCTAGGGGTGTGTGGCAGACGAACGGGCTGCGTATATGGATTCGTCTCGTCGTTCTAAGCAACTTTCATGCAGAAAGTATTTTCATCTGAGCTACGGTTTATTTTATATGATTTTCTAAAGTTTTAAATCATTTTTAGAGTTTATTTAATTAATTTAATTCAACATTATCCAGAACAGTGCATGCTGACGTCAGCATGACGTTAGCAGTCAACAGGGGTGTTGACTGGTCAAACTGACGTGTGAGTCCCCACTGTCTTAGACTGTTTAATCTAATTAGGGTTTAACTAACCTAATTACTATTTATTTAATTAACACTAGTTAATTAGGTTAATTAAACATAATTAATTAATTTAATTATTTAATTACTTAATATATATTATTATTATTATTTTAAATCCTTTTTTATCATTCTGGGGGATAGGCCCCACATTTCTGTGGCCAGGGGAGGCCTACCGGGCACCACTTAGCGGGCGCGGGCGCTGGGCAACCGGGGCTTCGCCCCAGTGGTGCAGGCGCATGTGGCGGGCGCCGGAGTGCGCGGTCCAGGGGGAAGCAGCGGGCGGCGCCGGTAGAGGGCTGCGCGCGCGGGAGATGGCGTAGCGTCAAGCATGGCAGGTGGCAGCGGCGGGGTGTGTGCCCACTGGGCGGACGGCGGGCGCGCGATGGCCTTCGAGCAAGGGCCGCGGGGAGCGGTGGTGCTAGGCGGGAGGAATGGTGGTGAGCGCGAGGCCATGGCGTGGGGCGGTGGCACTAGCAGCAGAGCAGTAGTGGGCAGCGGGAGGGGCCAACGGTGAGCGAGCGGATGGCAGCGTCGTGAGGGCGCGGCGGGGGTGGCCGCGGGCGCGGTTGGGAGCTGGCGTAGGCGCAGGTGGGAGCAGAGGTGGCGCAGGACGGCGGGCGCGCACGGCGTGGCGGGTCTACGGCAGCGGGATGAGGAGCGGGCGCGGACCATGGGCGAGCAGGAGCGCGGCCACGCACGCGCTAGGCGCGGCGGGGGGGAACGGCCCCGGCGACAGAGGGGGGAAGAGAGGAATCTCAAGGCATGGTGTAGGGGTTTAGCAGCGGGCTCAATGAGGAGTCGGGAAGGCGACGACAATGGTGGGGCAGTCCGGCGAGTGGCGGTGGTCGGCAATGGGACCGGTGCGCCGTTCTCGACGGAGGGCGACGAGGTCGGCGGAGTCGGGGCGCGAAGGAGCAACGTTCGGCGATGGGGATCGGGGCAGTTGCCCGATCTAGATGGGGGACTGGGAGGTGTCGGTGGTGGCTAGGGTTGCGGGGGGTGAGGGGATAAGGAGACGAGTGGGGTTGGCTGGTTGGGCCTGGTGGGCCGGAGCCCAGTGGGGGTGTTTCCTTTTTATTTTTATTTTATTATTTTGTAATTTCTGTTCTTTTTATTTATTTTCTTTTCTGTTTTAAATCATTGTAATTTATCTAGGCATCTTATAAAATTGTGTTTATTACACCATATTTACTTGTGCAAAATATGGCACTCCCGAACATTTTTGTTTTAAATTTTGAAAAACTTTTATTGTTGACATTAATTTGAAATTGAATTTTGAAACGGTTTTGATCCAACGCGATATTATCAACAGTAACCGGGGTGACGTGGCACCGTTAATGTGGGAGTACTGTAGCTTAATTACCCGGGCGTCACAATTCTCCTCCACTACAAGAAATCTCGTCCCGAGATTCAAGAGGGGGGGCTAATGGGGAAAAGATTTGGTTACGAAATTCTAACGAGTCTTCTCGGCCTAGGTTGCTCTTCCCGAAGAGGTCGTTGCCTGATAGGAAATGTGACAGGGGTTCAGAGAAATGGGAAAGTATTGCGTCTGGTACCAGAATAGATCACTAGGCAGGTGGCCCGTGAATCACATACAAAGTCAAGCACGAGGAATAACTTCGACAACAGGGTGTATAGGAGAGTCAGGTTTCGATCCTGTGGAACTGTGGGTTATGGGCCCACCATGTGGGTTAAAAGTAGGAAGGGCGGTGACGTCTTGTATGACCATGTAGGCAACACATGTCAGCGGATAGCCTGTCAGTTATGTCGGCAACAACGTCGGTACCAAGGGCGAGGGACGAAGAGAACCATCTTCCTGCTCGTTGAACGAGGCGGACCAATAGGCAAAGTTCTCGTCCATCGGTGGTTACCGGAATGTCCTCAACAATAGTAATGGGGTCTTGCTGCCAGAATTGTACACCGAGGTGTTTACATAAACAGGAGAATATTACTCCTTAGATCATATAGATCACAAGAAACATTAACCCAACAAATGGTAAGGAAAATATGATTATCAGATTAAATAGAACAATGGAAAGGAAAGTGTGTTTAAACACATATTTCAAGGGTATATCCTTCGGAAGGACAAGCAGAGCATGATATCCACGACAGGATATAATGTAGAGAACTCTTTAGGTAAGAGGAAAGAAATTTCATGACATTACCCATACAGTGGTGTTTAGATAATTGAGCAGGAAACATTTAACATTGGGCTTCAAATGTTCCTGTTGAAAATCAAAGTACCATAGACATGCTTCGAGATAGCATTGACATGGTCAACAGGTGAAGATCAGACTTTGGAAACAAAAAGGATCCATCAGGAACAACTTATAGAATAAGTCTTACAATTTCCTCACTGAAGAATGACTAACCTTGCTAAAAAGGAAACTTATAACAATAGGTCCTTCGGCCAGGTGTGCTAGGCATCACATCACCTTACCGGATCATATATAGACCAATGTTATAACTCTTGGAAATATGTTCCAACCATCATATCTGACCGAGATTCAGATCTGATTAGTGTCAGGATAACTCAGACTCAGGATGCCTGAGAAGAAAGGTGCAACACAAATTGTCGAGATAACACTGTAAGTCTCAGGAATTGAACTATGGAAGCGAGTTCTGAAACTAGAGTTCGTCATTAAATCACAGAGAGGTGAGGAGGTGACTGATTGACTCAGTGACAATTCATTGAGACTTTCAATAGATGCATTTCCACACTTATGTGAATAAGGAGATAACATTTGTCAAATCAAATGATATAATGAGGTATGCTCAAGGAAAACATACACAAGTAAACATTGGTTGAAAGGTGCACACAAAAGATGGGCTCAGGTAGCATGATCAATGTTAGAATGGTGGTTCAACAACCAATAGTCTAAGAACGAACTATCGGCCATCAACTTCAAAGAAATAGGGTTGCTAGAAGTTCAGAATCCAAGCAGCACTGTTCACTTGTTGGTACCCCGGTTCGAATCAACACGGGAACCAAGATATGAACGGAGATGGCAAGAAGTATTACTATATCAAGGATTCTTAAGAGGTGGTGAAATTCTCACCACATTTTTGACATAAATGATGGTAATACTCCAAGGTAGAACATAACATAAGTTGGATAGCAAGGAACTCGAGGTACCACACAAAACTAGAACAAGTTTTGTGTTGGGAGGGAGATCAATAATGTTGTCGATGTTAACACAAATCATCGAGGGGGCAAGCATGGAATTTCTCATCAGGAACTCAATGTACGTCTCGGAAGAAGATAAAATGTTGACGATGATCATGACACATTTATCGAGAGGTTTCAAGAAGATGTAATCGATCGGCGACGACATCACACCAAGGGAGTGATGAAGCAAAAGGTTACTATAACCATAGATAAGATGCCACCTCATAATTCGGAGTTGTCTCTCAAGACAAAGAATATGATGCGGAAAGTTTGATGTAAGCTTAGAGCACTGTCGGGATTGTGTCCCGGGGATGAAGGACATAGGTAGAATGGTCAAGCAGTCAGCCTGATGATGATGATGTAGTCAATCAGTTGGGAATGACATGATCAAGTACAAAACTCGTAAGCAATGAAGATTACTAAGAGTTGTCGAATCGCAGTGCGGACTCGATTCACTATTTGGTGTTCTCAGTTGACGACAACCTAGAACTCGTGGAGTGACTATGATAGGGAAAGGTATTACTTCATCAGAAATTCATAAGATGAAGTACAATGGGTTGGTATCCTCGAGATATCAGGGGGTAATACTCGAAAGTAGATCAGGATAGAAACTAAAATGGATTGTTGAGTAACAATAGCAGATACTTTAACCTTGTCAAAATAGACGAGGCACTGGAATGGTTTCCTTTCAGAAATATATTAAATAAAGTTAGCATGGTCGGAACCATAGCTGCAGGGGATCCAATATAATGACTCTAGAAGAATTATCCAAAGGATTCAATACTTTTGCAAGAAGCTTCCATGATAAGTTCCACATTGGTTCCATGAGCATGAACACAAAGGTTTAGGGTCGACTCCCACTTATTCAATGCCTAGACATTCATTTACTTCTCGTTTTCGAAGAAGTTGTAGAGCACAAAATTATCTGGTAAAACTCCAGAATTATATGACTCGTGTAAACTTTCAGGTTCATGCGATTTTATGGAAGGTATAGGTTTAAACCATTGGGGCATCTTAGAAACATATACCACAAGCTTCAAGAGTAAATATCACCAGCTTAAAAGTAGAGAATGGTTGGCCAAATCAGAGAATAGGATTTACCACCGGCATTATATATCAGGGAAAGAACTTCTCGAGGTTTCTGTATACGAAGGACACTGTCAGATGATAATTCAACAAAGGATCTGACGTTCCATAATAGAGCTGATGTGAGTATCGGCACACAACAGAGGAAGAAAACAATGCAAGGACATTGGATTATAGAAACAACTGACTAATTCAAAGCTCAATTGCAAAGGAATTATGATTTCCAAATGAAGGGATCGGGAGCAAACACTCTGATTAAGGATGGATAAGTTGAGTAGGCTTAGGGGTGCAATCGATGGCAATTTGATTGGTTGAGATCCAGCTCATGTTTAAAATGACGTTTGAGTCGGAAAGATAATTTAAAAGGATCAACCGATGATTGCGTGCATTCGCACTCATGTTGAATCAATAGGATCAAAATTACGAGGTCAAAGGAGACTAATGAATATTCCCAGACATATGGGAAGCATCCATAATGCAAGAAGACAAGTATTTGCAGAGCAATAAGCTGCTAAGGATTTTCGGAGGATCGAATAGTATTACGAAGGCTTGTGTGAAACACCTGAACAACTGAGAAGGAGCGCATACTCGATAAGTGCAAGGAATTATCCGTATGGATATTCTTGTGGCAAAGAGCCATAAGGCAGTAAGCTCAAAGGACTCTCGGAACAACGAAGAGCAGATCGTTGCACCTTGTAATAACAAGCTTAATGGGATCGAATGTAAGAATGGCAGGTGCATGCAGTTATCCATAAGGATATAATAGTGGTAGGGAAATTGCAAAGGTGGTAGGCACAAGTGTCTTGGGAGAACATCCTAGAATATCTTTGAAATCTTCTGACGCAGTAGGCGATAATCTGTGATTAGGGTCTCTCCGGGAGAAAGTAGTTACGAGAACCTAGGGTCAGATTTAGTAAAATCATTTAACCCAAATAGAAGAGAGATTAGAGTCCTAGAGTATAGATGAGGAGTAAAATATCCTAATACCACCCAATGGCGACGTGGGCCCGTAAGCCGCACAGCCATGTTAGTAAAAGTTTTTCAATGACTAGACTCGACTTCGGCCAAGGAGTGTGGAAGGGGGATTCCTACAGGCAGTCGGCTCTGATACCAACTTGTGACGCCCCCGATTCAATCGTACACTAATCATACACGCAAAAGTGTACGATCAAGATCAGGGACTCACGGGAAGATATCACAACACAACTTTAAAAATAAAATAAGTCATACAAGCATCATAATACAAGCCAGGGGCCTCGAGGGCTTGAATACAAGTGCTCGATCATAGACGAGTCAGCGGAAGCAACAATATCTGAGTACAGACATAAGTTAAACAAGTTGCCATAAGATGGCTTGCACAAACTAGGATACAGATTGAAAGGGGCGCAGGCCTCCTGCCTAGGATCCTCCTAAACTACTCCTGGTCGTCGCCAGCGGCCTGCACGTAGTAGTAGGCACCTCGGGTGTAGTAGGAGTCATCGACGACGGTGGCATCTGGCTCCTGGGCTCCAGCATCTGGTTGCGACAACCAAGAAGAAAGGAAAAGGGGAAAAGGGGGAGCAAAGCAACCGTGAGTACTCATCCAAAGTACTCGCAAGCAAGGATCTACACTACATATGCATGGGTATCTGTGTAAAGGGGCAATATCAGTGGACTGAATTGCAGAATGCCAAAATAAGAGGGGGATAGCAAGTCCTGTCGAAGACTACGCTTCTGGCGGCCTCCATCTTGCAGCATGTAGAAGAGAGTAGATGGTAAGTTCACCAAGTAGCATCGCATAGCATAATCCTACCCAGCGATCCTCCCCTCGTCGCCCTGTGTGAGAGCGATCACCGGGTTATATCTGGCACTTGGAAGGGTGTGTTTTATTAAGTATCCGGTTCTAGTTGTCATAAGGTCAAGGTACAACTCCAAGTCGTCCTATTACCGAAGATCACGGCTATTCGAATAGATAAACTTCCCTGTAGGGGTGCACCACATAACCCAACAAGCTCGATCCCCTTTGGCCGGACACACTTTCCTGGGTCATGCCCGGCCTCGGAAGATCAACACGTCGCAGCCCTACCTAGGCACAACAGAGAGGTCTGATGTCTACTACACAACCTTCTTCTTGTAGAAGTTGTTGGGCCTCCAAGTGCAGAGGTTTGTAGGACAGTAGCAAATTTCCCTCAAGTGGATGACCTAATGTTTATCAATCCGTGGGAGGCATAGGATGAAGATGGTCTCTCTCAAGCAACCCTGCAACCAAATAACAAAGAGTCTCTTGTGTCCCCAACACATCCAATACAATGGTAAATTGTATAGGTGCACTAGTTCGGCGAAGAGATGGTGATACAAGTGCAATATGGATGGTAGATATAGGTTTTTGTAATCTGAAAATATAAAAACAGCAAGGTAACTAATGATAAAGGTGAGCGTAAACAGTATTGCAATGATAGGAAACAAGGCCTAGGGTTCATACTTTCACTAGTACAAGTTCTCTCAACAATAATAACATAATTGGATCATATAACTATCCCTCAACATGCAACAAAGAGTCACTCCAAAGTCACTAATAACGGAGAACAAACAAAGAGATTATGGTAGGCTACGAAACCACCTCAAAGTTATTCTTTCCAATCAATCTGTTGGGCTATTCCTATAAGTCTCACAAACAGCCCTAGAGTTCATACTAGAATAACAGCTTAATACACAAATCAACCAAAACCCTAATGTCACCTAGATACTCCAATGTCACCTCAAGTATCCGTGGGTATGATTATACGATATGCATCACACAATCTCAGATTCATCTATTCAACCAACAGATAGAACCTCAAAGAGTGCCCCAAAGTTTCTACCGGAGAATCAAGACGAAAATGTGTGCCAACCCCTATGCATAGGTTCATGGGCGGAACCCGCAAGTTGATCACCAAAACATACATCAAGTGAATCACGTGATATCCCATTGTCACCACAGATACGCACGGCAAGACATACATCAAGTGTTCTCAAATCATTAAAGACTCAATCCGATAAGATTACTTCAAAGGGAAAACTCAATCCATTACAAGAGAGTAGAGGGGGAGAAGAAACATAAGGTCCAACTATAATAGCAAAGCTCGCGATACATCAAGATAGTGCCAAATCAAGAACACGAGAGAGAGAGAGAGAGAGAGAGAGAGAGAGATCAAACACATAGCTACTGGTACATACCCTCAGCCCCGAGGGTGAACTACTCCCTCCTCGTCATGGAGAGCGCCGGGATGATGAAGATGGCCACCGGTGAGGGTTCCCCCCCTTCGGCAGGGTGCCGGAACAGGATCTCGATTGGTTTTTGGTGGCTACAGAGGCTTGCGGCGGCGGAACTCCAGATCTATTCTCGTCTCTGGAAGTTTTAGGGTATATGGAGTTATATAGGCGGAAGAAGTACGTCAGAGGAGCCACGTGGGGCCCACAAGGCAGGGGGCGCGCCCCCCACCCTCGTGGCTCCCTCGTTCCTTTCCTGACGTGCACTCCAAGCTTTTCCGGTAGCTTTCCTTCCAAAAATAACTTCTCTAGTTGATTTCATTCCGTTTCGACTCCGTCTGATATTCCTTTTCTTCGAAACACTGAAATAGGCAAAAAAACAACAATTCTGGGCTGGGCCTCCGGTTAATAGGTTAGTCCCAAAAATAATATAAAAGTGGATAATAAAGCCCAATATTGTCCAAAACAGTAGATAATATAGCATGGAGCAATCAAAAATTATAGATACGTTGGAGACGTATCAAGCATCCCCAAGCTTAATTCCTGCTCGTCCTCGAGTAGGTAAATGATAAAAAAGATAATTTTTGATGTGGAATGCTAGTTGGCATAATTTCAATGTAATTCTTCTTAATTGTGGTATGAATATTCAGATCCGAAAGATTCAAGACAAAATTTCATATTGACATAAAAATAATAATACTTCAAGCATACTAACTAAGCAATTATGTCTTCTCAAAATTACATGGACAAAGAAAGTTATCCTACAAAATCATATAGTCTGGCTATGCTCTATCTTCACCACACAAAGTATTTAAATCATGCACAACCCCGATGACAAGCCAAGCAATTGTTTCATACTTTTGACATTTTCAAAACTTTTTCGATCTTCACGCAATACATGAGCGTGAGCCATGGATATGGCACTATATGTGGAATAGAAGGGTGGTTGTGGAGAAGACAAAAAGAGGGGAAGATAGTCTCACATCAACTAGGCGTATCAACGGGCTATGGAGATCCCCATCAATAGATATCAATGTGAGTGAGTAGGGATTGCCATGCAACGGATGCACTAGAGCTATAAGTATATGAAAGCTCAACAAAAGAAACTAAGTGGGTGTCATCCAACTCGCTTGCTCACGAAGACCTAGAGCATTTTGAGGAAGCCCATCATTGGAATATACAAGCCAAGTTCTATAATGAAAAATTCCCACTAGTATATGAAAGTGACAAATGAGAGACTCTCTATCATGAAGGTCATGGTGCTACTTTGAAGCACAAGTGTGGTAAAAGGATAGTAACATTGTCCCTTCTCTCTTTTTCTCTCATTTTTTATTTTTTTATTTGGGCCTTTTTTTCATGGCCTCTTTTTTTCGTACAGAGTCCCATCCCGACTTGTTGGGGAATCATAGTCTCCATCATCCTTTCCTCACTTGGGACAATGCTCTAAAAATGATGATTGTCAGACTTCTATTTTTCTTACAACTCAACAATTACAACTCGATACTTAGAACAAAATATGACTCTATATGAATGCCTCCGGCGGTGTACCGGGATGTGCAATGACTCATGAGTGACATGTATGAAAGAATTATGAACGGTGGCTTTGCCACAAATACGATGTCAACTACATGATCATGCAAAGCAATATGACAATGATGGAGCGTGTCATAATAAACGGTATGGTGGAAAGTTGCATGGCAATATATCTTGGAATGGCTATGGAAATGCCATGATAGGTAGGTATGGTGGCTGTTTTGAGGAAGGTATATGGTGGATGTATGATACCGGCGAAAAGTGCGCGGTATAAGAGAGGCTAGCAATGGTGGAAGGAAGAAAAGTGCGTATAATCCATGGACTCAACATTAGTCATAAAGAACTCATATACTTATTGAAAAAATCTACGAGTTATCAAAGCAAAGTATTACGAGCATGCTCCTAGGGGGATAGATTGCTAGGAAAATACCATCGCTCGTCCCCGACCGCCACTCATAAGGAAGACAATCAATAAATAAATCATGCTCCGACTTCATCACATAACGGTTCACCATACATGCATGCTACGGGAATCACAAACTTTAACACAAGTATCTCTCAAATTCACAACTACTCAACTAGCATGACTCTAATATCACCATCTTCATATCTCAAAACAACTATCAAGCATCAAACTTCTCATAGTATTTAACGCACTCATAAGAATTTTTACAAATCATTTATGCTTAGCATATTAGGATTATTTAATAAAATTACCATGCTATTTAAGACTCTCAAAATAATCTAAGTAAAGCATGAGAGATCAATAGTTTCTATAAAACAAATCCACCACCATGCTCTAAAAGATATAAGTGAAGTACTAGAGCAAAAACAAACTACTCCGAAAGATATAAGTGAAGAACAATGAGTAGTTGAATAATTATGTAAATATGTGAAGACTCTCCCATTTAATAATTTCAGATCTTGGTACTTTATTTAAACAGCAAGAAAATCTAAAGAAAATAAAATGACGCTCCAAGCAAAACACATATCATGTGGTGAATAAAAATATAGCTCCAAGTAAAGTTACCGATGAACGAAGACGAAAGAGGGGATGCCTTCCGGGGCATACCCAAGCTTAGGCTCTTGGTTGTCCTTAATATTACCTTGGGGTGCCTTGGGCATCCCCAAGCTTAGGCTCTTGCCACTCCTTATTCCGTAGTCCATTGAATCTTTACCCAAAACTTGAAAACTTCACAACACAAAACTTAACAGAAAACTCGTAAACTCCGTTAGCGAAAGAAAACAAAACACCTCTTCAAGGTACTGTAGTGAACTCATTCTTTATTTATATTTATGTTAAACCTACTGTATTACAACTTCTCTATGGTTTATAAACTATTTTACTAGCCATAGACTCATCAAAATAAGCAAGCAACACAATGAAAACAGAATCTGTCAAAAACAGAACAGTCTGTAGCAATCTGTATCAAAAGTATACTTATGGAACTCCAACAATTCTAAAATAAATTTGTGGAGCTGAGAAATTTTTCTAGTAATCATCTGCAAAAATAATCAACTAAATAGCAGTCTTCAATAAAAAAAATTAGCTAATCTCGTGAGCGCTAAAGTTTCTATTTTTTACAGCATGATCATAAAGGCTTCACCCAAGTCTTCCCAAAGGTTCTAGTTGGCACAAACACTAATTAAAACACAAAACCACATCTAAAAAGAAGCTAGAAGTATTATTTATTCCTAAACATAACCAAAAAGCAAGAAACTAAAATGAAATTGGGTTGCCTCCCAACAAGCGCTATCGTTTAATGCCCCTAGCTAGGCATGATGATTTCAATGATGCTCACATAAAAGATAAGAATTGAAACATAAAGAGAGCATCATGAATAATATGACTAGCACATTTAAGTCTAACCCACGTCCTATGCATAGGGATTTTGTTAGCAAACAACTTATGGGAACAATAATCAACTTGCATAGGAAGGCAAAACAAGCATAACTTCAAAATTTTCAACACATAGAGAGGAAACTTGATATTATTGCAATTCCTACAAGCATATATTCCTCCCTCATAATAATTTTCAGTAACATCATGAATGAATTCAACAATATAACCAGCACCTAAAGCATTTTTTTCATGATCTACAAGCATAGAAAATTTACTACTCTTCACACAAGCAAAATTCTTCTCATTCGGAATAGTGGGAGTATCATAAGAGACTTGAATACTATAAATTGTTTCCACATTAAAAGAGTAAAGTTAAGAGAAAGGGTACTCATAATCATGACAAGTTTTATAAATATAATCATCACTACTTTTATAGCATAAGTTTCATCACAATCATTATCGTAAGTAGCAACTTTGTTCTCATCATAATCAATTGAAACCTCTTCCGAAATAGTGGATACATCACTAAATAAAGTCATGACTTCTCCAAATACACTTTCATAATTATCACAATAAGATTCAACATCCTCCAATATTGTGGGATCACTACTTCCTAAAGTTGACACTCTTTCAAACCCACTTTCATAAATATAATCATCATAGGTAGAAGGCATGCTATCATCGTAACAACTTTGCATATCAAAACTTGAGAGGCTAAAAAATATCATCTTCATTAAACATAGCATCCCCAAGCTTGGGACAAACATTAATTGCAGCAAATATATTCTCAAATATGTCATCCTCATTAAACATGGCTTCCCCGGGCTTGGGCCTTTTCATATCATAAGCATAATCACTCTCATCATTAATAGTATGGATAGCACCAATAGTATAGCAAACATTATTATTATATTCTTCCAAGCAAGTGCCAAAAAGATTTTCAACATCATAAGAAGAATCATTATCTTCCCAATCATAATCATCACAACAAGCAATAGGCATAACGAGATCATCATCAAGTACATCATCTTCCATAATTATTTTTGATTCGTTTTCATGAGGCACAACAATAATAGGAGCAACCTTATTCGGGAGAGATACCTTTTTACCTCTCTTCCTTTTTATTTTCTTCTTCTTCACATCATGTGTGGGTTCAGTCCTCCTTTTTGAGCTCCTTATTAATGAGATTGGTTGAATAGAAGGCTCCTCCTCGTTACTTGATTCATCATAAGAAATAATAGGAGGATATTGGGAAGTCTCTTCACTTTCATTAGTAGTCTCTTCATCCTCTATTTGTTTTATTTTCTTTATGTAATTGGCAATATAAGGATTTTCAATACAATTCACCGCACAATACATATAAATTTCCTCTAGATCAAAACCAAGAAGTTTATAACGGGCAAAATCTGGGAGATAGTTGGTTATACGTTTCATTTCTTCATAGCCCATAAGCAAACTAAGTTCATTATAATGTGAAAGGGAAATCAAGTCATCATAATTTTTTGACACGATTAGATCGTGAAACAATTTGCATCGAATAGCTAAATGACAACTTTCATTGCAAAGTCCACAAGTACGGCCAAGATAACTTAAATCTTTCGCACAAACATCTAGCTTTTCTTGCAACAATTTAGTTTCTAAGTACTTATGCCTCTTGCAATATCTATCTTCCCTATTTGGCGTGTACTTGCAAACCTAATGCACTCCACAAAAATTGACATGTTTATAGGAGACATTTTCATCATAACTAGTGCAATCATCATTAGTACCATGTATATTCAAGGAGTTCATACTAACAACACAGCAATCATGCTCATCATTCAAAGATTTAGTGCCAAACATTTTAATGCATTCTTCTTCTAACACTTTGGCACAATTTTCTTTGCCATCATACTCACGAAAGATATTAAAAAGATGAAGCGTATGAGACGAACTCAATTCCATTTTTTGGTAGTTTTCTGTTATAAACTAAACTAGTGCTAAAACAAGAAGCAAAAAGATTCGATTGCAAGATCTAAAGATATACCTTCAAGCACTCACCTCCCCGGCAACGGCGCCAGAAACTGCTTAGTTGACAGGGTGTGAGTGCCTCTTACCTAGCCTCCCCGGCAACGGCGCCAGAAACTGCTTGATGTCTACTACACAACCTTCTTCTTGTAGACGTTGTTGGGCCTCCAAGTGCAGAGGTTTGTAGGACAGTAGCAAATTCCCCTCAAGTGGATGACCTAAGATTTATCAATCCGTGGGAGGCGTAGGATGAAGATGGTCTCTCTCAAGAAACCCTGCAACCAAATAACAAAGAGTCTCTTGTGTCCCCAACACACCCAATACAATGGTAAATTGTATAGGTGCACTAGTTCGGCGAAGAGATGGTGATACAAGTGCAATATGGATGGTAGATATAGGTTTTTGTAATCTGAAAATATAAAAACAGCAAGGTAACTAATGATAACGATGAGCGTAAACGGTATTGCAATGATAGGAAACAAGGCCTAGGGTTCATACTTTCACTAGTGCAAGTTCTCTCAACAATAATAACATAATTGGATCATATAACTATCCCTCAACATGCAACAAAGAGTCACTCCAAAGTCACTAATAGCGGAGAACAAATGAAGAGATTATGGTAGGGTACGAAACCACCTCAAAGTTATTCTTTCCAATCAATCCGTTGGGCTATTCCTATAAGTGTCACAAACAGCCCTAGAGTTCGTACTAGAATAACACCTTAAGACACAAATCAACCAAAACACTAATGTCACCTAGATACTCCAATGTCACCTCAAGTATCCATGGGTATGATTATACGATATGCATCACACAATCTCAGATTCATCTATTCAAACCAACAGATAGAACCTCAAAGAGTGCCCCAAAGTTTCTACTAGAGAGTCAAGACGAAAACGTGTGCCAACCCCTATGCATAGGTTCATGGGCGGAACCCGCAAGTTGATCACCAAAACATACATGAAGTGAATCACGTGATATCCCATTGTCACCAGAGATACGCACATGCAAGACATACATCAAGTGTTCTCAAATCATTAAAGACTCAATCCGATAAGATTACTTCAAAGGGAAAACTCAATCCATTACAAGAGAGTAGAGGGGGAGAAGAAACATAAGATCCAACTATAATAGCAAAGCTCGCGATACATCAAGATCGTGCTAAATCAAGAACATGAGAGAGAGAGAGAGAACACATAGCTGCTGGTACATACCCTCAGCCCCGAGGGTGAACTACTCCCTCCTCGTCATGGAGAGCGCCGGGATGATGAAGATAGCCACCGGTGAGGGTTCCCCCCTCCGGTAGGGTGCCGGAACAGGGTCCCGATTGGTTTTTGGTGGCTACAGGGGCTTGCACGGCGGAACTCTAGATCTATTCTCGTCTCTGGAAGTTTTAGGGTATATGGAGTTATATAGGCGGAAGAAGTACGTCAGGGGAGCCACGTGGGGCCCACGAGGCAGGGGGCGCGCCCTAGGGGGTGGGCGCTCCCCCCACCCTCGTGGCTCCCTCGTTCCTTTCCTGGCGTGCACTCCAAGCTTTTCCGGTAGCTTTCCTTCCAAAAATAACTTCTCTAGTTGATTTCATTCCGTTTCGACTCCGTCTGATATTCCTTTTCTTCAAAACACTGAAATAGGCAAAAAAAATAGCAATTCTGGGTTGGGACTCCGGTTAATAGGTTAGTCCCACAAATAATATAAAAGTGGATAATAAAGCCCAATATTGTCCAAAACAGTAGATATATAGCATGGAGCAATCAAAAATTATAGATACATTGGAGACGTATCAAGGTTAGCACGCCGGTCTAAATCCTATGCGCGCAGGGGTCTGGGCCCATCGCCCATTGCACACCTGCACGTTGCGTATGCGGCCGGAGAGCAGACCTATCAACCTCCATTTCAAAGGAAGTTGCATTATGCGGTCCAACCCGACGCGCGCCGCTCAGTCGCTGACGTCACGAAGGCTTCGGCTGATACCACGACGTCGAGTGCCCATAACTGTTCCCGCATAGTTGGTTAGTGCGTATAGGCCACTGGCCAGACTCAGATCAAATACCAAGATCTTGTTAAGCGTGTTATTTGAAGTACCCGCGAACACCGACCAGGGCTAGGCCCACCTCTCTCCTAGGTGGTCTCAACCTGCCCTGTCGCTCCGCCAGAAAGTAACAGTCGGGGGCCGTCGGGAACCCAGGCCCACCTCTACCGGGATGGAGCCACCCGCCCCTTCAGCCCCCATCTCCGAACAGTATCATAAGTAATGTAACAGTATAAAGTATATAGCATATGCCCGTGATCACCTCCCGAGTGATCACGGCCCAGAAGTATAGCATGGCAGACGGACAAGAGTGTAGGGCCACTGATGGAACACTAGCATCCTATACTAAGCAGTAGGATAGCAGGTAAGGGTAACAACTGTAGCAACAATGACAGGCTATGCATCAGAATAGGATTAACCGAAAGCAGTAACATGCTACACTACTCTAATGCAAGCAGTATAGAGAAGGAATAGGCGATATCTGGTGATCAAGGGGGGGCTTGCCTGGTTGCTCTGGCAAGGAGGGGGCGTCAACACCGTAGTCGAACTAGGGGTCGCCGGCAGTCTTGGGGTCTATCGGAAAGAAGTAACGGAGGGGGACCACATAAATAATAAGGCAATCAAAGCATCACAAAGAGTAACATGGCAATACGCGGTGCTAGAGGTGACCTAACGCATTAGTAGGTGATACCGGCGAAGGGGGAAAACATCCGGGAAAGTATTTCGTGTTGGAAATATGCCCTAGAGGCAATAATAAATGGATTATTATATTTCCTTGTTCATGATAATTGTCTATTGTTCATGCTATAATTGTATTGTTCGGAAATCATAATACATGTGTGAATACATAGACCACAATGTGTCCCTAGTAAGCATCTAGTTGACTAGCTCGTTGATCAATAGATAGTCATGGTTTCCTGACTATGGACATGGGGATGTCATTGATAACGGGATCACATCATTAGGAGAATGATGTGATGGACAAGACCCAAACCTAAGCATAGCACAAAGATCGTGTAGTTCGTTTGCTAGAGCTTTTCTGAATGTCAAGTATCATTCCTTAGACCATGAGATTATGCAACTCCCGGATATCGTAGGAATGCTTTGGGTGTATCAAACGTCACAACGTAACTGGGTGACTATAAAGGTGCACTACAGGTATCTCCGAAAGTATCTGTTGGGTTGGCATGAATCGAGATTGGGATTTGTCACTCCGTGTGACGGAGAGGTATTTCTGGGCCCACTCGATAAGACATCATCATAATGAGCTCAATGTGATCAAGGTGTTGTTCACGGGATGATGTATTACGGGAACGAGTAAAGAGACTTGTCGGTAACGAGATTGAACAAGGTATCGGTATACCGACGATCGAATCTCGGGCAAGTATCGTACCGATGGACAAAGGGAATTGAGTACGGGATTGATTAAGTCCTCGACATCGTGGTTCATCCGATGAGATCATCGAGGAGCATGTGGGAGCCAACATGGGTATCCAGATCCCGCTGTTGGTTATTGACCGAAGATCGTCTCGGTCATGTCTGCATGTCTCCCGAACCCGTAGGGTCTACACACTTAAGGTTCGGTGACGCTAGGGTTGTTAAAGATATTAGTATGCAGCAAACCGAAGGTTGTTCGGAGTCTCGGATGAGATCCCGGACGTCACGAGAGGTTCCGGAGTGGTCCGGAGGTAAAGAATTATATATAGGAAGTGTCGTTTCGGCCATCGGGAATGATCTGGGGGTCACCGGTATTGTACCGGGACCACCAGATGGGTCCCGGGGGTCCACCGGGTGGGGCCACCTATCCCGGAGGGCCCCGTGGGCTGAAGTGGGGAGGGAACCAGCCCATAGTGGGCTGGTGCGCCCCCCCATGGGCCTCCCTCCTGCGCCTAGGGTTGGAAACTCTAGGGCAGGGGGCGCCCCACATGGCTTGGGGGGGCAAGCCATCCCCCCTGGCCGCCCCCCCCCCCCCCTGGAGATGGATCTCCAGGGCCGGCGCCCCCCCCCCCCCTAGGGGGCCTATATAAAGGGGGGGAGGGAGGGCAGCCGTACCCTGCAGCCTTGGCGCCTCCCTCTCCCCGTTACACCTCTCCCTCTCTCCACAAAAGCTTGGCGAAGCCCTGCTGGAACTCTGCTGCATTCACCACCACGCCGTCGTGCTGCTGGATCTTCATCAACCTCTCCTTCCCCCTTGCTGGATCAAGAAGGAGGAGACGTCATCCCAACCGTACGTGTGTTGAACGCGGAGGTGCCGTCCGTTCGGCGCTGGTCATCGGTGATTTGGATCACGACGAGTACGACTCCATCATCCACGTTCTTCTTGAACGCTTCCGTTGCGATCTACAAGTGGTATGTAGATGCTCTCCTATCCCCTCGTTGCTAGAATACTCCATGGATAGATCTTGGTGATGCGTAGGAAAATTTTAATTTCTGCTACGATCCCCAACAGTGGCATCATGAGCTAGGTCTATGCGTAGTTTCTATGCATGAGTAGAACACAAAGTAGTTGTGGGCGTCGAATTGTCAATTCTTCTTGCCGTTACTAGTCCTATCTTGGTTCAGCGGTATTGTGGGATGTAGCGGCCCGGACCAACCTTACACGTACGCTTACGTGAGACCGGTTCCACCGACTGACATGCACTAGTTGCATAAGGTGGCTGGCGGGTGTCTGTCTCTCCCACTTTAGTTGGATCGGATTCGATGAACAGGGTCCTTATGAAGGGTAAATAGAGATTGACAATTCATGTTGTGGTTCCAACGTAGGTAAGAAACGTTCTTGCTAGCAACCTATAACAGCCACGTAAAAACTTGCAACAACAATTAGAGGACGTCTAACTTGTTTTTGCAGCAAGTGCTTTGTGATGTGATATGGCCAGAAGTTGTGATGAATCATGTATGTGATGTATGAGATGATCTTGTTATTGTAATAGGAATCACGACTTGCATGTCGATGAGTATGACAACCGGCAGGAGCCATAGGAGTTGTCTTTATTTATTTATGACCTGCGTGTCAACTTAAATCGTCATGTAATTACTTTACTTTATTGCTAAAGCGTTAGCCATAGTAGTAGAAGTAATAGCTGATGTGACAACTTCACGAAGACACGATGATGGAGATCATGATGATGGAGATCATGGTGTCATGCCGGTGACGACGATGAACATGGCGCCCCGAAGATGGAGATCAAAGGAGCGAAATGATGTTGGCCATATCATGTCACTATTTGATTGCATGTGATGTTTATCATGTTTTACATCTTATTTGCTTAGAACGACGGTAGCATAAATAAGATGATCCCTCATTAAAATATCAAAAATGTGTTCTCCCTAACTGTGCACCGTTGCTAAGGTTCGTCGTTCCGAAGCACCACGTGATGATCGGGTGTGATAGGTCCTTACGTTCGCATACAACGGGTGTAAGCCAGATTTACACACGCAATACACTTAGGTTGGATTGACGAGCCTAGCATGTACAGACATGGCCTCGGAACACGGAGGACCGAAAGGTCGAACATGAGTCGTATAGAAGATACGATCAACATGGAGATGTTCACCGATGATGACTAGTCCGTCTCACGTGATGATCGGACACGGCCTAGTTGACTCGGATCATGTAACACTTAGATGACTAGAGGGATGTCAAATCTGAGTGGGAGTTCATTCATTAATTTGATTAGATGAACTTAATTATCATGAACTTAGTCTAAATCTTTACAATATGTCTTGTAGATCAAATGGCCCACGCTAATGTCACCCTCAACTTCAACGCGTTCCTAGAGAAAACCAAGCTGAAAGATGATGGCAGCAACTATGCGGACTGGGTCCGGAACCTGAGGATCATCCTCATAGCTGCCAAGAAAGATTATGTCCTAGAAGCACCGCTAGGTGATGCACCATTCCCAGCAAACCAGGACGTTATGAACGCCCATCAGTCTCGTGCTGATGATTACTCCCTCGTTCAGTGCGGCATGCTTTACAGCTTAGAACCGGGGCTCCAAAAGCGTTTTGAGCAACACGGAGCATATGAGATGTTCGAGGAGCTGAAATTGATTTTCCAAGCTCATGCCCGGGTCGAGAGATATGATTCTCCGACAAGTTCTTTAGCTGTAAGATGGAGGAGAATAGCTCTGTCAGTGAACACATACTCAAGATGTCTGGGTTACACCACCGCTTGACTCAGCTGGAAGTTAATCTCCCGGATGAGGCGGTCATTGACAGAATCCTTCAGTCGCTCCCACCTAGCTACAAGAGCTTCGTGATGAACTACAATATGCAGGGGATGGAAAAGACCATTCCCGAGTTGTATTCAATGCTGAAATCTGCAGAGGTGGAGATCAAAAAGGAACATCAAGTGTTGATGGTAAATAAAACCACTAAGTTCAAGAAAGGCAAGGGTAAGAAGAACTTCAAGAAGGACGGCAAGGAGGTTGCCGCGCCTGGTAAATCAGTTGCCAGGAAGAAGTCAAAGAATGGACCCAAACCTGAAACTGAGTGCTTTTATTGCAAGGGAACTGGTCACTGGAAGCGGAATTGCCCCAAGTACTTAGCAGATAAGAAGGCCGGCAACACTAAAGGTATATGTGATATACATGTAATTGATGTGTACCTTACCAGTGCTCGTAGTAGCTCCTGGGTATTTGATACCGGTGCCGTTGCTCATATTTGTAACTCGAAACAGGAGCTGCGGAATAAACGGAGACTAGCGAAGGACGAGGTGACGATGCGCGTCGGGAATGGTTCCAAGGTCGATGTGATCGCCGTCGGCACGCTACCTCTACATTTACCTACGGGATTAGTTTTAAACCTCAATAATTGTTATTTAGTACCAAGTTTGAGCATGAACATTGTATCTGGATCTCGTTTAATACGAGATGGCTACTCATTTAAATCCGAGAATAATGGTTGTTCTATTTATATGAGTGATATGTTTTATGGTCATGCTCCGATGGTTAATGGTTTATTCTTAATGAATCTCGTACGTGATGTTACACATATTCATAGTGTGTATACCAAAAGATGTAAAGTTAATAACGATAGTCCCACATACTTGTGGCACTGCCGCCTTGGTCACATTGGTGTCAAGCGCATGAAGAAGCTCCATGCTGATGGACTTTTAGAGTCTCTCGATTATGAATCATTTGACACGTGCGAACCATGCCTCATGGGCAAAATGACCAAGACTCCATTCTCAGGGACAATGGAGCGAGCAACCAACTTGTTGGAAATCATACATACAGATGTGTGTGGTCCAATGAGCGTTGAGGCTCGCGGAGGCTATCGTTATGTTCTCATTCTCACTGATGATTTGAGTAGGTATGGGTATGTCTACTTAATGAAACACAAGTCTGAGACCTTTGAAAAGTTTAAGGAGTTTCAGAGTGAGGTTGAGAATCAACGTGACAGAAAAATAAAGTTCTTACGATCAGATCGTGGGGGAGAATATTTAAGTCACGAATTTGGCACACACTTAAGAAAATGTGGAATCGTTTCACAACTCACGCCGCCTGGAACACCTCAGCGTAACGGTGTGTCCGAACGTCGTAATCGCACTCTATTGGATATGGTGCGGTCTATGATGTCTCTTACAGATCTACCGCTATCATTTTGGGGATACGCTCTAGAGACAGCCGCATTCACTTTAAATAGGGCTCCGTCAAAATCCGTTGAGACGACACCGTATGAATTATGGTTTGGGAAGAAACCTAAGCTGTCGTTTCTGAAAGTTTGGGGTTGCGATGTTTATGTCAAGAAACTTCAACCTGAAAAACTCGAACCCAAATCGGAAAAATGCGTCTTCATATGATACCCCAAGGAAACAGTTGGGTATACCTTCTACCTCAGATCCGAAGGCAAGATCTTTGTTGCCAAAAACGGGTCCTTTCTAGAGAAAGAGTTTCTCGCGAAAGAAGTAAGTGGGAGGAAAGTAGAGCTTGATGAAGTACTACCTTTTGAAAATCAGAGTAGCGCAGCTCAGGAAAATGTTCCTGTGGTGCCTGCACCGATTAGAGAGGAGGTTAATGATGATGATCAAGATACTTCTGATCAAGCTCCTACTGAACTTCGTAGGTCCACAAGGACGCGTTCCGCACCAGAGTGGTACGGCAACCCTGTCCTGGAAGTCATGTTGTTGGACAACGGTGAACCTTCGAACTATGAAGAAGCGATGGCGGGCCCAGATTCCGACAAATGGCTAGAATCCATGAAATCCGAGATAGAATCCATGTATGAAAACAAAGTATGGACTTTGAGTGACTTGCCCGATGATCGGCCAGCCATAGAAAATAAATGGATCTTCAAGAAGAAGACAGACGCGAATGGTAATGTGACCATCTATAAAGCTCGACTTGTCGCTAAGGGTTATCGGCAAGTTCAAGGGGTTGACTACGATGAGACTTTCTCTCCCGTAGCGAAGATGAAGTCTGTCCGAATCATGTTAGCAATAGCCGCATACTATGATTATGAGATATGGAAAATGGACGTCAAAACGGCATTCCTTAACGGCTTCCTTAAGGAAGAATTGTATATGATGCAGCCGAAAGGTTTTGTCGATCCTAAGAATGCTAACAAAGTATGCAAGCTCCAGCGCTCTATCTATGGGCTGGTGCAAGCATCTCGGAGTTGGAACATTCGCTTTGATGAGATAATCAAAGCGTTTGGGTTTATGCAGACTTATGGAGAAGCCTGCGTTTACAAGAAAGTGAGTGGGAGCTCCGTAGCATTTCTCATATTATATGTGGATGACATACTATTGATGGGAAATGATATAGAATTCTTGGAAAGAATAAAGGCCTATTTGAACAAGTGTTTTTCAATGAAGGACCTTGGAGAAGCTGCTTATATATTAGGCAAGATCTATAGGGATAGATCGAGACGCCTCATCGGTCTTTCACAAAGTATGTACCTTGACAAGATTTTGAAGAAGTTCAAAATGGATCAGTCCAAGAAGGGGTTCTTACCTGTATTGCAAGGTGTGCGATTGAGCACGGCTCAATGCCCGACCACGGCAAAAGATATAGAAGAGATGAGTGTCATCCCCTATGCCTCAGCTATAGGGTCTATTATGTATGCCATGCTGTGTACCAGACCCGATGTAAACCTTGCCGTAAGTTTGGTAGGTAGGTACCAAAGTAATCCCGGCAAGGAACACTGGACAGCGGTCAAAAACATCCTGAAGTACCTGAAAAGGACTAAGGATATGTTTCTCGTTTATGGAGGTGCCGAAGAGCTCGTCGTAAAGGGTTACGTCGACGCTAGCTTCGACACAGATCTGGATGACTCCAAGTCACAAACCGGATACGTGTATATTTTGAATGGAGGGGCAGTAAGCTGGTGCAGTTGCAAGCAAAGCGTCGTGGCGGGATCTACATGTGAAGCAGAGTATATGGCAGCCTCGGAGGCGGCACAAGAAGCAGTCTGGGTGAAGGAGTTCATTACCGACCTAGGAGTCATACCCAATGCGTCGGACCCGATGACTCTCTTCTGTGACAACACTGGAGCAATTGCCCTTGCGAAGGAGCCCAGGTTTCACAGGAAGACCAGACATATCAAGCGTCGCTTCAACTCCATTCGTGAAAGTGTTCAAAATGGAGACATAGAGATTTGTAAAGTACATACGGACCTGAATGTGGCAGATTCGTTGACTAAACCTCTCCCTAGAGCAAAACATGATCAACACCAAAATTCCATGGGTGTGCGATTCATCATAATGTAACTAGACTATTGTATCTAGTGCAAGTGGGAGACTGTTGGAAATATGCCCTAGAGGCAATAATAAATGGATTATTATATTTCCTTGTTCATGATAATTGTCTATTGTTCATGCTATAATTGTATTGTTCGGAAATCATAATACATGTGTGAATACATAGACCACAATGTGTCCCTAGTAAGCCTCTAGTTGACTAGTTCGTTGATCAATAGATAGTCATGGTTTCCTGACTATGGACATGGGGATGTCATTGATAACGGGATCACATCATTAGGAGAATGATGTGATGGACAAGACCCAAACCTAAGCATAGCACAAAGATCGTGTAGTTCGTTTGCTAGAGCTTTTCTGAATGTCAAGTATCATTCCTTAGACCATGAGATTATGCAACTCCCGGATATCGTAGGAATGCTTTGGGTGTATCAAACGTCACAACGTAACTGGGTGACTATAAAGGTGCACTACAGGTATCTCCGAAAGTATCTGTTGGGTTGGCATGAATCGAGACTGGGATTTGTCACTCCGTGTGACGGAGAGGTATTTCTGGGCCCACTCGGTAAGACATCATCATAATGAGCTCAATGTGATCAAGGTGTTGTTCACGGGATGATGTATTATGGGAACGAGTAAAGAGACTTGCCGGTAACGAGATTGAACAAGGTATCGGTATATCGACGATCGAATCTCGGGCAAGTATCGTACCGATGGACAAAGGGAATTGAGTACGGGATTGATTAAGTCCTCGACATCGTGGTTCATCCGATGAGATCATCGAGGAGCATGTGGGAGCCAACATGGGTATCCAGATCCCGCTGTTGGTTATTGACCGGAGATCGTCTCGTTCATGTCTGCATGTCTCCCGAACCCGTAGGGTCTACACACTTAAGGTTCGGTGACGCTAGGGTTGTTAAAGATATTAGTATGCAGCAAACCGAAGGTTGTTTGGAGTCCCGGATGAGATCCCGGACGTCACGAGAGGTTCCGGAGTGGTCCGGAGGTAAAGAATTATATATAGGAAGTGTCGTTTCGGCCATCGGGAATGATCTGGGGGTCACCGGTATTGTACCGGGACCACCGGATGGGTCCCGGGGGTCCACCGGGTGGGGCCACCTATCCCGGAGGGCCCCGTGGGCTGGAGTGGGGAGGGAATCAGCCCATAGTGGGCTGGTGCGCCCCCCCATGGGCCTCCCCCCTGCGCCTAGGGTTGGAAACTCTAGGGCAGGGGGCGCCCCACATGGCTTGGGGGGCAAGCCATCCCCCCTGGCCGCCGCCCCCCCTGGAGATGGATCTCCAGGGTCGGCGCCCCCCCCTAGGGGCCCTATATAAAGGGAGGGAGGGAGGGCAGCCGTACCCTGCAGCCTTGGCGCCTCCCTCTCCCCGTTACACCTCTCCCTCTCTCCACAAAAGCTTGGCGAAGCCCTGCTGGAACTCTGCTGCATCCACCACCACGCCGTCGTGCTGCTGGATCTTCATCAACCTCTCCTTCCCCCTTGCTGGATCAAGAAGGAGGAGACGTCATCCCAACCATACGTGTGTTGAACGCGGAGGTGCCGTCCGTTCGGCGCTGGTCATCGGTGATTTGGATCACGACGAGTACGACTCCATCATCCACGTTCTTCTTGAACGCTTCCGCTGCGATCTACAAGTGGTATGTAGATTCTCTCATATCCCCTTGTTGCTAGAATACTCCATGGATAGATCTTGGTGATGCGTAGGAAAATTTTAATTTCTGCTACGATCCCCAACATTTCGGTGTTTGGCATTTTCGGACAAATAAACCGGAGGGGGAATGTTGCGTGTTCGATATGCTAGGGGTGTGTGGCGGACGAACAGGCTGCGTATCCGGATTCGTCTCATCGTTCCAAGCAACTTGCATGTAGAAATTATTTTCATCTGAGCTACGGTTTATTTTATATGATTTTCTAAAGTTTTAAATCATTTTTAGAATTTATTTAATTAATTTAATTCAACATTATCCAGAATAGTGCATGCTGACGTCACCATGACGTCAGCAGTCAACAGGGGTGTTGACTGGTCAAACTGACATGTGGGTCCCCACTGTCATAGACTGTTTAATCTAATTAGGATTTAACTAACCTAATTACTTTTTATTTAATTAACACTAGTTAATTAGGTTAATTAAATATAATTAATTAATTTAATTATTTAATTATTTAATATATATTATTATTATTATTTTAAATTCTTTTTTATCATTCTGGGGGCTAGGCCCCACATTTCTGTGGCCAGGGGAGGCCTACCGGTCACCGCTTAGCGGGCACGGGCGCTGGGCAACCGGGGCTTCGCCCCGGTGGTGCAGGCGCATCTGACGGGCGCCGGAGTGCACGGTCCAGGGGGAAGCAGCGGGCGGCGCCGGCGATGGGCGGCGCCGGAGGAGGGCTGCGCGCGCGCGGGGGAGATGGCGCAGCATCGAGCATGGCAGGGGGCAGCGGCGGGGTGTGTGCCCACTTGGTGGGCGGCGGGCGCGTGATGGCCTTCGAGCAAGGGATGTGGGGAGCGGCGGTGCTAGGCGTGAGGAGTGGTGGTGAGCACGAGGCCACGACGTGGGGCGGCAGCACCGGCAGCAAAGCAGCAGTGGCAAGCGGAAGGGGCCAGCAGTGAGCGGGCGGATGGCAGCGTCGCGAGGGCGTGGCGGGGGTGGCCGTGGGCATGGTTGGGAGCTGGCGCAGGCGCGGGTGGGAGCTGGGGTGGTGCAGGACGGCGGGCGCGCACGGCGTGGCGGGTCTACGGCAGCGGGCCAGGGAGCGGGCGCGGACCGTGGGAGCGCGGCCACGCACGCGCTAGGCGCGACGGGGGGAACGGCCCCGACGACAGAGGGAGGAAGGGGAGGAAGCTCACGGCATGGTGTAGGGGTTCGGCAGCGGGCTCGATGAGGAGTCGGGGAGGCGATGACGATGGTGGGGCGGTCCGGCAGTGGCGGTGGTCGGCAAAGGGACCGGTGCGCCGTTTGTTGGGGAACGTAGTAATTTTAAAAATTTCCTACGCACACGCAAGATCATGGTGATGCATAGCAACTAGAGGGGAGAGTGTTGTCTACGTACCCTCGTAGACCGTAAGCGGAAGCGTTGTATCAACGCGGTTGATGTAGTCATACGTCTTCACGACCCGACCGATCCAAGTACCGAAAGCACGGCACCTCCGAGTTATGCACACGTTCGGCTCGGTGACATCCTCGCCTTCTCGATCCAGCAAGAGGGGCAAAGTAGTAGATGAGTTCCGGCAGCACGACGGCGCGGTGATGGTGTTGGTGAAGAACAATCTTCGCAGGGCTTCGCCTAAGCACTACGAAAACTATGATGGAGGATAAACTAGAGGAGACAGGGTTGCCGGCACATGGCTTGGTGTTTCTTGATGTGTCTTTGGTGCTATCCCTACCCCTCTATTTATATGTTGAGCCTTGCGGTCGAAACTTGGAGTAAAAGCCTCCACAAAATCGGTTTCACCCGAAAGGCAAGAGTCCTTCTCGGACTCTAGGGCCAGACGCCAGGGTTCCCGGCGTCTGGACCCAGACGCCAGGGACCCTGGCGTCTGGCCGCTGGACTCTGCAAAACTTCCTTTTGCTCTTTCCAAAAACCTTGTGGGCTTTCCCCTTTGGCCTAGATAAAGTGTTCTCGTGCCCAAACATTTTGGGAAACATCCGGAACCCCTTCCGATGGATTCCATAACCCTTCTGGAGATCAAACACTACTATCCACATATCAATCTTTACTTCTGGACCATTCCAGAGTTCCTCGTCATATCCGTGATCTCATCCGAAACTCCGAACAACATTCGGTCACCAACATACATAACTCATAGTACTATATCATCAACGAATGTTAAGCGTGCGGACCCTATGGGTTCGAGAACTATGTAGACATGACCGAGACACCTCTCTTGTCAATAACCAATAGCGGGACCTGGATGCCCATATTGGCTCCTACATATTCTACGAAGATCTTTATCGGTCAGACAGCATAACAACATATGTTGTTCCCTTTGTCATCTGTATATTACTTGCCCGGGATACGATCGTCGGTATCTCAATACCTAGTTCAATCTCGTTACCGGCAAGTCTCTTTACTCGTTACGTAATACATCATCCCGCAACTAACTCATTAGTTGCAATGCTTGCAAGGCTCATAGTGATGTGCATTACCGAGTGGGCCTAGAGATACCTCTCCGACAATCGGAGTGACAAATCCTAATCTCGAAATACGCCAACCCAACAAGTACCTTCGGAGACACCTGTAGAGCACCTTTATAATCACCCAGTTACGTTGTGACGTTTGGTAGCATACAAAGTGTTCCTCCGGTAAACGTGAGTTGCATAGTCTCATAGTCATAGGAACATGTATAAGTCATGAAGAAATCAATAGCAACATACTAAATGATCAAGTGCTAAGCTAACGGAATGGGTCAAGTCAATCACATCATTCTCCTAACGATGTGACCCCGTTAATCAAATGACAACTCATGTCTATGGTCAGGAAACATAACCATCTTTGATCAACGAGCTAGTCAAGTAGAGGCGTACTACTGACACTCTGTTTCTCTATGTATTCACACATGTATTATGTTTCCGGTTAATACAATTCTAGCATGAATAATAAACATTTATCATGAAATAAGGAAATAAATAATAACTTTATTATTGCCTCTAGGGCATATTTCCTTCACCGTTCTCGACGGAGGGCGACGAGGTCGACGGGGTCGGGGCGCCAAAGAGCAGCGTTCGGCGATGGGGATCGGGGCAGTTGCCCGATCCAGATGGGGGGAGTGGGAGGTGTCGGTGGTGGCTAGGGTTGCGGGGGGTGAGGGGATAAGGAGAGGAGTGGGGTTGGCCGGTTGGGCCTTATGGGCCGGTGCCCTTCTGGGCCGGAGCCCAGTGGGGGGTGTTTCCTTTTTATTTTTTATTTTTTTGTAATTTCTTTTCTTTTTATTTATTTTCTTTTCTGTTTTAAATCATTTTAAGTTATCTAGGCATCTTATAAAATTGTGTTTATTACACCATATTTACTTATGCAAAATATGGCACCTCCCAAATATTTTTGTTTTAAATTTTGAAAAACTTTTATTGTTGACATTAATTTGAAATTGAATTTTGAAACGGTTTTGATCCAACGCGATATTATCAACAGTAACCGGGGTGACGTGGCACCGTTAATGTGGGATTACTGTAGCTTAATTACCCGGGCGTCACATACATTGTGACGTTCGATAGCACACAAGGTGTTCCTCCGGTATTCAGGAGTTGCATAATCTCATAGTCAAAGGAATATATACAAGTCATGAAGAAAGCAATAGCAATAAAACTTCACGGTCATTATGCTAAGCTAATGGATGGGTCTTGTCCATCGCATCATTCTCCTAATGATGTGATATCGTTCATCAAATGACAACACATGTCTATGGTTAGGAAACTTAACCATCTTTGATTAATGAGCTAGTCTAGTAGAGGCTTACTAGGGACACTGTGTTTTGTCTATGTATCCACACATGTATCAAGTTTCCGGTTAATACAATTCTAGCATGAATAATAAACATTTATCATGATATAAGGAAATATAAATAACAACTTTATTATTGCCTCTAGGGCATATTTCCTTCATATATATAGGACAAATTATATAATAGGACAAATTTTATCTACCGCTGGTGGTAGTTACCACCACTTCGGTTTTGTATGTTGTATGTAGTATCTATCAACTCGAAGAGGACAAGCTCGTCGATGGGAGATGAGAGTGAATCCGATGAGAAGATAGTGACTATGAAATTTGTGGAGCGAAGCGGCGGCTCGAGTAGAGGACAAACTCGTTGGTGGGAGATAAGCAGAGCGGCGGCTGGAGAAAAGGATAATTGAGATGAAGAAGACAGTGACTATGTTCCTACATATGAGAGTGCTTCTAAAGAGGATGAAGAAGGAAATGAGATAAACAAGAAATATGAGAGTACAAGAAGAAAATGAAGCAGGGACAGCTACAACTACTAGATGATGTCTATCTTGAGCAGCCTAGAATTGGGGCAACAAAAGATGTGGAAGAAGATAATAGAGAAGAGAATAATGGCAATGATACACCCTATGTGTGTTGTAAATATGTCCCACAGTCAATTGAACTGCAAAATAATCTTACATTTAGTTACAGAGGTAGTATTATTCATTTTCATGTTTGCAATTAATCATTATTTTCTATGCTATAATTGCAATGGTTCTCGAGCCTGCAATATAAATGAGTTTTGGAGGAAAACACATGTGCATGTGTGAAATAATAAACATCAAGTAGATTCCTAGTCTCGCATCTAAGACTACCTCACGTGTAGCATTAATTTTTCGGAGCCTCCCAAAAATGCCTAGTGCGCCATGGACTAGCCCCAAGGCAAGGACTGAGTGGTGAAGCAGCCGCATGGGCCCTATAGGCCCATTAGTGGGACGCCCCTATCATGGGTGGCCAAGCCATCATATGGTGTTGTTAGGGTTTGGGGTGGGGTCCACCCCTTGATGCTCCGCCATAGGAGGAGGCATACCCTCCTCCAAGGCTACCACCCCCTCCTTGTGCCTATAGACAGAGAGAGGGCCTGCCCCTCCTAACGCCTCTCATCTTGTCGTGGAGGCTGCCCCATCTCTCTCTCTCTCTCTCTCTCTCTCTCTCTCTCTCTCTCTCTCTCTCTCTCTCTATATATATATATATATATATATATATATATATATATATATATATATATCCATCTATCTTTCTTTCTTTCTTTCTCTCTCATGCTTTGGCCCGGCCCATTGCGGGTGCGGGCACCCTATTTTTTCACGATATATTTTGGTTTTATTTTTTTTTCATTTGCTTTAAAAATTATTCAACCTTTTCAAAAGTTTTGATTTTTTGAAAAGGTTCACAAATTCAGTCCTTTTTCTTTTCCTTTTTTGAAAAACTAAATGTTCATAAATCCAAAAAATGATCATGATATTGGATTTTATTTTGCCAAATTTTAAAATGTTCATATATTTTTAAAAATAAGATCACGAATTTAAAACAATATTATTAAATTTTATAAATGTTAGTAAATTTCAAAAAAGTTCCTCGATTCCAAAAATGTTCAAGAATTAAAAAAAATGTCCGTGAGTTTGAAAACTGTTTGTGACTTTAAAACAATGCTCTACAATCGATAAAATTTTCATGCAGGTCAATTTTCTCACTAATTTCAAAGAAAATGTTAATAAATTTCAAAATAGTTCGCACACTCAAAAAATCATGTATTTTAAAAAGAAAATCATCATCCTGAAAATGTTCATGACTTTCAAAAAATGTCCTCGAATTGAAGAAATATCCATAAAGTTCTAAAAATATTCACTAATTTAAAATTATTATTTGATTTCCAAAAATCTTCGTCAGCTTGAAATTTTTTCACTAATTTCAAAAAAAAATTGTGAGGTTGATTTTATTTCATGTTAAATAATTGTTATTGAAACTGAAAAAGATCACAAATTTTAAAATATTCACTATTTAAAAAAAACTTCATGAATTGACAAATTGTTTGTGTCTTTCTTTTTTTTCCAAATTTTAAAATGCTATATGATAGGGAAAGTAAAAAAGAAAATATAGAAGAAAATAACACAAAAATGAAAACAGAAGGCCGTGTGGCGTTGTGAGTCTCCTTTATCTTTACGTACTCCTTCCATCTGGATTTATTGGGCCCCATCTTATTCAGTGTCAAACTTTAATAAATTTAACTAAGAAAATATAATGCCATGAGAATCTTGTTCTGAACATAAACCCAATGGTACAAATATTTTAGCATATTAATCATAATTTTTTAGTCATATAGACAATCAAGTTTGGAATAAATGGCGACGGGGCGTAATAAACTTGGACAGAGAAAATATATTTTGCTTTCATTTTAAATTTTGGTGCCCTCTAGATTGCTCGCCAGGCTTCACCATAGGGATGGATGCGCCAGTCGTACAGACGACAACGCCACTGACCAGGCTTCATGAGGGAGGAAGAGGTCGGGCTTAGACTTTCATCCCGCGCGAGCGATTGGCTGATGGAGCACAGAATCTTCCTATTCCCCAACATGCGGGCAAATTCGGCCTTTTACTTTACCTTTTTTGGAAATCAAAACGTTCAAAATTCAAAAAAAAAGTTCCTGATTTGAATGAATGTTCGTGAACTAAAACAATGTTCACGAATTTCTAAAAAACGTGCAAGAATTCAGAAAATATCGAATATAAAAAATGTTAGTAAATTTCCACAAAGCTTTATGGATTCAAAAAAATGGTCATCACTTTCAAAAAAGTTTGCAAATTGAAAAATAAATTCTTGAACTTCAACTCAAGAATTTCAAAACGTATTAATGAATTTAAAATTTTTGTGAATTCAAAAACCATGTTCATATATTTTTAAAAATATTTACCAGCTAGAAATATGTTCATACCTTTCAGAAAATGTTCAATTTTTAAAAAAAGTTGGTGATATTATAGAAAAAAAGAATAAAATAAAGTAAAAACAATTATGTAAGCCTCGTGTGTTTTGACGTACTCATTCCGTACTCTGATTATAAATTAAACTAATGAAATATAATGCCGTGAGAATATTATTTTGAATGAAAATCTAATGGTATACATTTTGTAGCATATCAGTCATATTTTGTTAGTCATATATATAATCAAAGTATCGCATAAAATGCGAAGGGGACTAATAAACCCGCACGGAGAAAGTATATTTTGCTTTTGTTTTGAAATTTGGGTCCCCTTTAGATTGCTTTTCAACCTTCGCCGCTGGGATAGAAGCAATGCTCGTCCGGACAACATCGCCATTGACTAGGCTTCACGTGGCAGGAAGAGGTTTGGCAAAAACAATTCCTTCCGCGTAAGTAGTTGGCAGATGAAGCGCGAAGTGCTCCTATTCCACAACCTGTGCGGGGGAAGAGAGTAAACACGCACCCACACGCAAACTTTGGGCCGGCCCAATACGAGCACGGGCGCCCCTATTTTTTAATCATGTTTGTCGTTTTTGAATGTTTGCAAATTCAAACAATATTCATGAATTCCAAAGAAAATTGTGAATTCATAAACATGTTCCTGAATTTTTAAAAATGTTAATGAATTTCGAAAATTGTCTATTAGGTTGAAAAATGTTCTCTTATTTCTAATAAATGTTCGTGAGTTTGATTTCTTTACCATAAATTTCGGAATTCCTTTAGAGTTCAAAAAGGTCACAAATTTGGAAAGTGTCCACGAATTTAAAAAATTACATGAATTCAAAACAAATCATGACTTTATTTTTGTGGATTTTTAAAAGGTTTCCGATGTTGAAAGAAAGGAGAAAAACAGAAAGCAAATTAGAAAAAAAAGCATATAGGTTGAGGGGTGTCTCATCACTAGCAGGAGCTATATCTTGCTTATATCAAGATGGAACGAGCTCTCGCATCAGGCGTTTTGCCAGCGGAACGACCCATTATCGAAGTTATTCTCTCTCTGTACTCTGCTTGTTATATGTTTACTCCTGCTTCGGGTTTTTTGTATTCTTTTGTCTTTTATTTCATTCTAATTTTTAACCGGTTTTCTTTGGATTTTCTTTATTCTCGATATAACTTTGGTTTTCTTTGTTTATTCTAGGTATTCACTGGTTATTTCTTTTCTTTATTCAGTTTTCTTAGTTGTGTTTCCTGGTTTTCACTTGTTTTTGTTTGCTTTATTAATTCTTTGTTTTTTTCTTCGGGTTTATTTGTTTATTTCTTCCATTTTCATCGATTTCCTTTTTTTCTTTATTTCTCTTTTTTCACCGGGTTTGTTAAGATTCTTTCTTTTTATGTGTTTTCTTTATAATTTTCACGGTTTTAATTTGTTTTTCTTTTCTTTCTCATTTTTTGACTTTTGTTTCTTTGTTGGTTTGCATCGGATTTTTTGGGTTTTCTTTGTTTTTATAGGATTTCATTGTTTTCCATTCTTTTTGCACTTGTTTCTTCGGTTTTAATTTTTGTTTTATTTTTTCTTTTGTTTATTTTGTTTCTTTTCCAGTTTCATTATTTTTTGTTTTCTTTCGGATTTCATTCTAAATATTTTTTGTTATCAAGACAATTTTTATATTTTCGGATTTCATTCTTTCGGATTTTGACATTTTTCATGTACTTGTTTAACATTTTCAAATTCTTAATTAATATTTTTTAAATACATGTTCATTTTTCTTTGACACACATTGTATTTTTTTTTGCATACATTTTTCATATACTCTATCCGTTCCCAGATATAAGCCTTTCTAGATATTTCAACAAGTGACTACATATGGAAAAATGAGTGAATCTATACTTTAAGATATGTCTATATACATCCGTATGTTATAGTCCATTTGAAATGTCTAAAAAGCCTTATATTTAGGAACGGAGGGAGTAGATGAGAAACATTTTGTTTATAAACTTTTTTTTTCAAATGCTTGGTTAGTAAAGTGTTTTTTTGTAACATATTTACCTGAAATATTAGAAAGTATAAACAAAAGATAAGGAAAAAACATATAATATATATATATATAAAAAAAGGTCGTGGCCTCCCACGCGCCAGGGTTGGCCCATTTAGGGAGGCGCATGACGCGAGAGCACACTAAGTCTCGCTCTAAGTGAGACATAGAGCTGCCCCTCCTGACTCTGCTAAATCATTTTTTCATGTGCGATCGTCATATGGACGATTTATTATAAGGAGATGTTATAGAATCTGATGTTAAATTTTAGTATTTTCTAGCAACCGTCCAAAATCATCATGTGAAAACAAATAAAATCATCAAGCTGTCATAAGGGATTTATTATAACGACCACCATGACTCATATACTAATTTATTACGACGATCATCACGACTCATGCAAGCCTTTTTAAATAGGTGGTACTGCACTAACTGAGCATAGCTCAGGTGGTTATTCTAGACTTTATGGTGGTTCCAGCCCAGGGTTCAAGTCTTAGACTTGGCACTGGTGACCGCATTTTACTGAATTTATTTCAGACTTTTCGACGATGCTCATTTAGTGAAAGAAAACGTTTTCGTCGACTAAGGAAGACGTTTATGGTGGCTTCGTCAAACTCAGGATAATGTGCCAACTCAATCACTCGAAGATGCTCATAGATAGAGGTCGAGATCGCCTGCGCGCGTTGAGTGTATAAAATGTCCATGGATCGCATAGGTTGATATGACACGATACGGTACGATATCCGTTCAACTGTACTATAATCCTCGCGTCGCGCGTGGGCTGTTCAACAAGTCGCCGGCAGTACGTCGGCGGTGGCTGCGCCGTCTTCGTCGTGGTCGAGCCGGACGAACGAACGAACGCCGACGCGTAGCTGCTCCGCCCCGCCCCGCAGCGGACGGTTGGTGGCGGTTGACCCTATTGCCTACTGGCACCACCCCCTCCCCCACATGGCCACACCATGGATGACATCACCCTCCCGTCACCGAACTCCCGGTGGGCCCCGCCGATCCACGTTCACCGTATTTCCCAATCCTTTTTTACTCTCTCTCTCTACGCATCTGACTTTCCTCCCAAGCCTTCCCCACCCCCCGAACAACACCCACCGACACGCGGGCCCGCGCCACAAGTCAACGGCCTGACAGGAAGGGATCCTTTTCACCGCGATGTATATCCAGGTAAATCCGTTCGGTAATCCAAAAAGGAATACCCAGATCCGCTTCCGTCCCAATACCCCATCCCGGCCGTCCACGTGGCGGTGGGAACGGATCGCGGCCGTCCGGGCCATGATAGGTGGATCATAAATGCCGCGGGGCCGAGCCAAGCGGGGGGACGACGGGCGGTTAAAAAGTGGCAGCGGTTAAAACGCCCGGCCAGTGGCTGCCCTCCCCCCTCTCTTTCTCTCCTCCGCCCGCGCCCGGGGAACCAGCGATCTCTCCCCCTTCACAAGCCCCCGGATCCAGAGCGGAGTCGGTGCACGGGGGGACGACCGACCGATCCAGTCCAGTCCAGGCGCGAGGATGGGGAAGGCGGTGGCGGTGGGCACGGCGGTGGTGGTGTGCGCGGCGGTGGGCACGGCGGTCGTGCTCGGCCGGCGCCGCCGCCGCAGGGACGCGGAGCTGCTCGGCGCGGCCGAGGCGGAGCGGAAGAAGAAGGTGGCGGCCGTCATCGAGGACGTCGAGCGCACGCTCGCCACGCCCACGGCCCTGCTGCGGGGCATCTCCGACGCGCTCGTCGTCGAGATGGAGCGCGGCCTGCGCGGGGACAGCCACTCCCAGCTCAAGATGCTCATCAGCTACGTCGACAACCTCCCCACCGGGTAAGGGAGACCGCCCCCATTCCCGATCTGACCCGATCCCGTCCGATCCTTAGCCTTTAGTTGTCGGGTTGACCTGTGGGCCTCGTGATCCGGAGGGCGCCGTCTGCCGCTGGGAAAGTTGCCTGTGGATGAATTGCGCTTTCCTTGGCCGCGTACGCCACGGGAATTCTCCCCTCCTGCTCTTGATTAGGCGTATGACTGGCCGTACGGTGAAATGTGCGGATCTTAGTGTGAGTTTCTGTGCCAAGATCGCGCCTTGTGGCGATTCAGGCCGAAATCAGGAATACCATCGCCTCTTACTCTTAGGTGACCTTCCATTGGTTCGTTCTCGGTGAATCATCATGGGCAAGGATGCGATCCTTTTATTATCTCATATATGAACTGACCGATCTCGCTCTGGCGCATCCCCTGATTGCTGATCGTATGGTCGTCCGAATTTTGGCGATTTAGGATTTTTTTTTTTGGATCAATCAGCATGCCACCACATCAGATTTCCATGAGTTGGTGTGGATGTTCATTTCTCAATAGGCCATCAGTGGGATGTACTAACCGATTATGCCAGGGATGGTTCACTCAGGATTACTCCCATATGCCCAATTCCGTGAAATCTGTACAGAAGTTCTTATGTGATTGGTTTGTTTCACCAATTTCTTTGTTCAGTAGAACTCATCCTCTCCAAGTATAATCTGTTATGTTTCTCAAAGACAAATTTTAACCTGTCTATCTATTATATGCAATTCTCTGAAAAACAGGACATTTTTCCTAGACTTGTATAACTTTATTGTTTAATCATTTGGGTGCTATTTCTGCAGAGACGAACATGGCTTGTTTTATGCATTGGATCTTGGAGGTACCAACTTCCGTGTTCTGCGAGTCCAACTTGGAGGAAGGGAGAAACGTGTTGCCAAGCAACAGTATCAGGAAGTCTCTATTCCACCACACCTCATGGTCGGAACTTCCTTGGTGAGTACCTGGTATTCAGTTTTCAAGCTCCCTGGAGTCGTAAATTTGCATGCATGTTTGCTAATTTAACTTGAATCATTATTACAGGAACTATTTGATTTCATTGCTTCTGTATTGGCCAAATTTGTTGAAACTGAAGGTGACGAGTTCCACCTCCCAGTGGGGAGGCAGAGAGAGCTGGGTTTCACCTTTTCCTTTCCGGTAAACCAACTATCAATATCATCAGGAACACTCATCAAGTGGACAAAGGGCTTTTCAATCAACGGCGCGGTAAAATTCAAAACACTACACACCATTTGTTGAGCAGTTCCTAGCACATTAGTTAGCATAAGTTCCACTGGATTTTCTTATAAATCCATTGATTCCCTTGGCAAGTTTCTGGTGGTAAACCTTGATTTCATATGCCAATCAGAACTTAAGTGTTGAAGTACAAATAGTATATGGTATCGAAGCCAATTGTCGATCTTAAGTGGTATCATAAGTTTCATATGCCAATCAGAATTTAAGTGTTGAAGTATAAGTAGTATATGGTATCTGAGCCAATTGTTGATCTTTCCATAATAACCACAATTGCCTTGATTTTGAAGTGTTCTTTGGTTACTCCTTAATCAGGTTGGTGAGGATGTTGTGGCTGAGTTGAGCAAGGCCATGGAGAGGCAGGGGCTGGATATGAAAGTTTCAGCACTGGTAATACACCATATCTATGGTTGACTCTTGTATATAAGACAATGCTAATTTCTGTGTATTCTGATGCTACTTCGGTTATTTGTTAATATTTTCTCTCTTAATGGAATGCGAACAAACATGGCCGTGTGTCCAAAAACTTATATTCTCAGGCTGAGTGTTGATGTTTTGTAGGTTAATGACACAGTCGGCACATTGGCTGGTGGGAGATATATGGATAATGATGTGGTTGCTGCCATAATATTGGGCACTGGTACAAACGCAGCATATGTTGAGCATGCTAATGCAATTCCTAAGTGGACTGGACTACTGCCGAAGTCCGGAAATATGGTTAGTGTTTGAAATTCCTTATGCTTAAAGTAAAAAGCCCCATGAAACATTGTATGTTCACTGCTGTGTTGTATTAGTCTCTCTTCAAATTTGTATTTTTAACCATAGAATTATTTGGTATTCTCTAGGTAATCAACACGGAATGGGGAAGCTTTAAATCGGACAAGCTTCCACTTTCAGAATACGACAAAGCATTGGACTTCGAAAGTTTGAACCCTGGAGAACAGGTTTTTATCTCGATGGTGCTTTCAATTTCATTCACGTTTTTGTGCTGAACTGCACTAATATATTTTGTATGATAGATATATGAAAAGTTGATTTCCGGCATGTATCTTGGAGAGATTGTGCGAAGAATCTTACTGAAACTGGCTCATGATGCTGCATTGTTTGGGGAAGTTGTTCCAGCTAAGCTGGAAATGCCATTCGTACTTAGGTAATACTTGATCCATTGTTCCCTGAGTTTTTCATGCTTGCTTCTTGACATGGGAAAAACTGTTATTTATTTTGTTAGCTAAACACATATCAAGAATTTTTTATAATAAAAAAAGATAAGTGCCTTGGTTGGGGTCATTTTCCATGCTAATATTGAGCTGTTGACAATAATAGTCAAACTGCACAAGGAAGCAGTGTCACTTCTAAATATTGTTACATGTGTTGACTAGTCGATGTAAGGCCCACAGTTTACAAAATTTGGGAAGTTGCGTGCCTTTGAAGCTATACATGTACTTCATTCGAGTAATCCATGTGAAGTGACAAATATTATAAACGTAATGCTGATTGATCATTGCCGGTGATAAAAATACTTCTGGTCAATGCTCCGTTTTGTCACGGCTGTGTTCAATTCAAAGCTTTGAATCTTATTAGAATAATAAGATGGATGGCCTGTGCAATTGTCTAGTTAGATAGAGTTTGTTTCGTCACACCTTAATATTATAAGAGAATTCGAAACCAAAGCCAAACTTATGTTTGTTTTGTTTTTCGTTTTTGTCAAACCTATCATAAAGTCTGACTAGTGGCCTAATGAGTAATTTTCACCTTCTCCTTGTTAGAACTAATAAAGTATTTACTTGGGGGTAAACAGATTATATAGGTCACTAATAGATGGATGCACTGAGTAGCATACCATTCTTGATACCCGATGAAGCTTCCATTGCCATTAACACCACTAATCGGTGATAATTCCTGATGAATATTTACCCAATTACGATAAAGAGTACTATCTATTTGTAGAAACTTTTCTGCTGTATTCTTATTCTAAATCTTATGTTGCAGGACCCCAGATATGTCTGCCATGCACCACGATGCATCACATGACCTTAAAATTCTGGGAAGTAAGCTAAAGGATATCGTTGGGGTACGACTGTTTCAACCTAAGTGGATACAAAAGTTGTTCGGTGACCATTGATTAACATGCTGATCTCATGTTTAGGTTGCGGATACTTCCCTGGAAGTAAGATACATTACTCGTCACATATGTGACATCGTTGCAGAGCGCGGCGCACGCTTGGCCGCTGCTGGCATATATGGCATCCTGAAGAAGCTAGGCCGGGACAAGGTGCCAAGGGACGGCAGCCCGATGCCAAGGACCGTGGTTGCCTTGGACGGCGGGCTCTATGAGCACTACAAGAAGTTCAGCAGCTGCTTAGAGGCAACTCTTTCAGATCTCCTCGGGGACGAGGCCTCTTCTTCGCTGGTTGCCAAGCTGGCCAATGACGGCTCTGGCATTGGAGCTGCTCTCCTCGCCGCCTCGCACTCCCAGTACGCTGATATCTACTAGCCTTCTTGGTAACGGGCCCGATGGATGGATTGAACCCAGAGTGTAGCAGCCTCTTCTCTTCCTTTTTTTTTCTTTTTCTTTTCCCTTCGAACCTTCCTAATCGCCTGGTGGTGGAATTTTACCTTCTTCGGCTATTCTGCGGACACTCTCCGGTGCGTCTGCGGCGGGATGTAGCTAGCATAGCGCCAAAGAGCTTGGAGGTTTATCTAATGGCATAAAAGTTTCAGTGGCAGCAACATATGGAGATGGAGGTTTGAACAATGCCATTCCTGTTCTGCCGATTCTTTTTCCCCTTGTTTGGTGGTGTTTTGTAATCCATAACATTTTGTTAATCCTTTTTTTTGTACTTTCTCCTCCCAATAAAGATGGGGATCGACATCATCCAATTTAACCATCTTTTTATGTTGCCTGGTTTCTCCAGTATATACATATATGTATGTCTGAATGCTCATCTCTGTCTTCAGAATAATACTAGTTTTGTCTGAATTTGATCCTCTTCAAGCAACTGCTCATCTGAAGGCTGGCACACTGTGTACAACATTCCACCATTGTTATCTGCTCTGCTCTGAAACTGCACTGTCTTACTACTTAGTTACTACTGAACCTTACAACTATATTCTGAGGTCACTCCGGCATTTTGTCAGACGACATCGTCGAAGCTACCCTTGCCGTCAGCGGCGTCGGATAGCCGTTTCCGGCGGCTGCCCCCTCGCACTGCTGGAAGCAGCGGGGCGGCGTCGTACTCGGAGACGGCCGTCTTCTCGTCGAGGTTTTTCCGGTGCGCCTGCTCGCACCGCAGCAGTATCTGCAGCACGTCCTTCATGGTCGGCCGCGTCGACGGCTGTGCGCCGGTGCAGATGATGCCGAGCTTGAACACGACCTCGAAGTCGTCACTTTGCCTGGCGTCGCCGATGCACTCGTCCGCCGCGTCGGCGATGCTCTTCCCCGACTGCAGGTGCCGCCACGCCCACTCCGCCAGCGAGCAGTGCTCGCCGCCGTTGCCGGCCTCCCTGCCGGTGGCCAGCTCCAGCAGCACCACCCCGAAGCTGTACACGTCCACCTTCTCGTTCGCCTTCCTCGTGTACGCGCACTCTGCAATCAATACCACGGCGAAAAATATGAGCCGCCGAGCTGCAAGAATTTCGGCGTCGAGGATTATATATCAAGGTGAGGCGATCGGTGCGTACCGGGAGCCATGTAGCCGAAGGTTCCGGCGACGGCGGACATGGTGTCCTGCGGCGTCGTGCCGGCGGCCTCGGCGAGTATCCTGGCGAGCCCGAAGTCGGCGACCTTGGCGTTGAGCTCCGCGTCGAGCAGGATGTTGCTGCACTTGACGTCCCGGTGCACCACCGGCGGGGAGCACTCGTGGTGCATGTAGCTCAGCCCCCGCGCCGCGCCCACGGCCACCCTCACCCTCGCCAGCCAGTTCAGCGGCGCTCGCCTGACCGAGGGGGCCCTCGCCGGCATCGAGCTCCCAGCCGGCGCCGGCCACCTGTGGCCGTGGATCCACTTGTCCAGGCTGCCGTTGCCCATGTACTCGTAGACGAGGAGCTTGGTCTCCGCGCGGGAGAGGCAGCACAGGAGCTTGACGATGTTGGTGTGGCGGACGTGGCCGAGCACCTCCACCTCCGACTCGAACTCCCGCTCCAGCTTCCTCTCCACCTTCCCGCCGGTCCAGATGCGCTTCACGGCCACCACCGTGCCGCCGCTCGCGCCGCTCCGGCTGGGGCACTCCACGCGGTACACCCGCCCCGACCCGCCCTTGCCGATGAGGTTCTCGTCGGCGAGCCCGCGCAGCACGGGGCCCTCGCCGAAGTCCAGCGGCTGGAAAGGGGTGAGCTTCCAGGCCTCTTCGGGCGGCGCGAGCCCCTTCCGCCTCTTGGTGTCGCGGACGATGAAGAAGGCGAGCGCCGCGATGACCACGAGTAGCGCGGCGGCGGCGGCGACAAGGCCGGTGCGGAGGCCTGGTGACACCTTGTCCGATGACCTCGCCGCGCACGAGCTCACGCCGGCGAGGTTCCCCGACGACGCCGCGCCCGTGCAGAGTGCGCGGTTGCCCAGGAAGCTTCGGTCGTAGGCGGGGACAGCGAGCGCATCCGGGACCTCGCCGGCGAGGTCATTGGATGACAGGTTTAGCTGGTTCAGCCTCAGCGATCCCAGCGCTCGCGGGATGCTGCCGGAAAGTTGGTTGGATGAGAGGTCGAGCAGGGTGAGCACCGGCATGGAGCCCAACCCCGCCGGTATCTCGCCGGTGAGCTGGTTGTTGCTGAAGTTCATCTGCGTCAGGCCACCGAGCGACGCGATGCTCGCCGGGATCGCGCCCGACAGCTGGTTGGACGACAGGATGAACTCCTGCAGCAGCGGCATGCCGGCGGCGAGCCCCGCGGGTATCTCGCCGGAGAACGAGTTGTTCCCGGCGTTGAACTTCTGCAGCTTAGCCGCCGACGACGGAAGGCCGCCTCTGAACTTGTTGTTCATGATGTAGAGCCTCGTCATGTTCCAAAACAGCGTCTCTGGCAAGGCACCGGTGAGCCCTCCATTGTTCTGCAGAAGCAGAGTCATCAGCTTCGTCTCCGTCCAGAGCGCGGCCGGCACCTCGCCGGAAAGCTCGTTGTCTTGAAGCTGCAGGCTTATGAGCGCGGGGCACTTGGCGAGGCTGGCCGGGATCGATCCGTTCAGGCGGTTGCGGGCGGCGGAGATGATCCACAGCCCGCGGTTCTGGCAGACCCCCGCCGGTATCGGCCCGGAGAGGCCGTTGTCGTCTACCTGGATGTCTCTCAGCGACGGCGAGTGCATCCCGAGCTCCGCCGGAAGCGCTCCCGTGAGCTTGTTCTCAAACAGCCACAGGAACACCAGCGACGGTAGCTGGGCGAGGCTCGCCGGTATCTCGCCGGAGAAGACATTGCCGCTCAAGCATAATTTGATGAGCTTCGTCAAGGTCCCGAGCCTTTCCGGGATCACTCCGGTCAGCTTGTTGTAGGACAGGTCGATCTCGATTAGACCCGCCGCTCCGATGGCGCCGTCGATGATGACGTCACCGGCGAGCTTGTTATAGTGTAAGTACAACACCTGCAGCTTGGTGAGGTTCCAGATCGACGGTGGAATGTTCCCGGTGAACGCGTTCGTCGACAGGTCAAGCCACACCAACTCCGACATCTCCGGGAGGTAACTCGGGAACTCGCCGGTGAGGTTGCATCCGGCTAGCCAGACAGTGGCCAGCCTCGTCAAGTTCTTGAACGACTCCGGCAGCTTGCCGGGGACGAAAGGGTTGAGCTCGAGCTTGAGCGTCTGGAGGCGAGTCAGCTCCCCGAGCTCCGGCGGGATGGTGCCGGTGAGCTGGTTGGTGCCGAGAGCGAGGACCGTCAGGTTCTTGAGCTTCGACAGCGTGGGCGGCACCTCGCCGGTGAAGCCGTTGCCGTTCAGGGCCAGGTACGTGAGGTTCTCCCCGAGGCGGCCGATGTCGGCGGGGAGGTCGCCGGAGAGCCTGTTCATCGAGAGGTCGAGGTACGTGAGGCCCGTGCAGTTGTACAGGGACTCCGGGAAGCCGCCGCTGACGCTGGTGTTGCTGAGGTCGAGCGTGGCGAGGCTGGCGAGCCGGCCGATGGCGTCGGGGACGGGGCCGGAGACGGTGACGTTCGACAGGGCGAGGGAGGTCACCCGGCCGGCGCCGTCGCAGGAGACGTGGGCCCAGCCGGTGCAGGGCGAGCCCGTGGCCGCCGACCACGACGCGAGCTCCGGCGGGTCGCCCCACGCGCGCTTGATCTCGAGCAGGACCTGCCGCTCGTCGGCCTGCTGCGCCGCGGCATGGTGCAGGTGCAGGAAGACGAGGCAGAGCGCGAGGAGTGGGAGATAGGCGCGGCGTGGCGACGCCATGGTCGGGTCGCTGGTTGGTTTCCGGCCGCCGGAGCACGGAAGCGTGCGTGCGTGCGTTCAGTTTGGTTGGCGGGAGCGGCCGGCCATCGCTGACCCCGGTGTGGAAACGCGTGGGCGCGTTATGTAGTGGGAACTGGCCGCGGCCGGTGTTTTTTCCCTTTTCTTTTTGTCCTTTTTAATTCCTTTTTCATTCTGATGTGTGCCACGTTGGATATTGTGCTCTTTGTGGTTGTCTGGTGGTGCTTGCTTGGAAGCTTCAATCTTTGTTTCTTACTTGGTTGTTTAATTCGTGTTTGCTACATGTGTTGTTAGTGTGGGGTTTAGGCAGGGTCAAATTAATTGGACTGAAGGGGACGCGTTCTAGATGGTTTTAGTGGCAGTGATCGCCGCCGGCCACCTCCGCTTATGCCTTGCCCCCACCCCCCCCCCCCCCGGCGGCCGGCGCCCCTTCTCCCTCCCCACCTTGCTTTGCTGGCCAAACTTTTGAAATGGACCTGCCGATATCCATCTGCCTTCAGCCTATGCACATATGCACCTCTGACCTCCCCTTCCTCAACTCCTCCATACCCTGTGCCGCACCTCGTCATCAGCCGAGCTCCTCCCCCGTCGTCGGTCGCCGCTCCCTCCTCAATGAAGCGAGTCTCGCCTCCTGAGAGTACCACCGCGCCACTGCTACTGCATCAAGTTTTGTTTTTCACAAATTGATCTTGTAGATGAGTTTAGTGTTATATGTTGCATTTCTATGGTTCACATGTGAATCTTGACATGGGTGATTTATATATATGTGCATATGTGAATGTATGAATAGCGAATATGTGAAATGGACTATTCATATGTGCATGCATATGTCATTTTTTGAGTATTGTGGGTATGTGAAGTCAATGTCAACTACAATGTATGTGCATGTCAATATCAATTGAAATGTCGCCAAAATGTGACATGTTTTTTTATATGCTACTTGTATCGAGTTGTTTGCACATGATGGAAGAGATCATTCCTGCGCCATCACGATATCCTAGAAAAATGATGTTGATGCAATTTCATTGTCAATGGCACTTGAGGATATTGTTATTTGAAAGCAGTGGTGCTAAAGGAAGTGCATAAAGATTAGGAAATTACACCCACGATGAGAAAATCCAATTGTGCCTCTTATGGCAAATTACTATATGACCCTTGAAAATGTATTGCCGAGCACTACCACCTCAACAGAATATATTGAGTTTGATAAGACTGCTAACCCTCTTGAGCATCAATCGGCTACAATTATGAAGGAGATAATAAGAGCATGCAAGTTAAACTGAGCAATCTCATCCAAGCGTCAATACCATATTAAGAGCATCCAAGTTAACTAGTCCCTTGATCAGATTGCAGTTCTTGTTGTCATTTCTATGTGTACTAAAAGTTCCTTTCTGTGTAGTTTGGAGAGACCCGTGCATCGTAAAAGGAAAAAAAGAGGACATCTGGCCACTTTGAAGATTTGTCTAATATAGCAAGGACTAAACCTTGTCAAACAAGATTTCAAGGTCCAACAAGTCTTTGACGCCATCCGAGAAGGGTATGATAGCTAGAGTCCAACTCCCCAATCTAGCACTACCTAGTAAGAAGAAACCACTAGGGTGGAAGGCCGAAAATGAGAAGCTGGAGAGGGAAGGAGAGAATGCACCATACAAGAAGGAACATCCGGACTTGTTGGTGGGTTAACAGATGGACTATGCTAAATTATTTTGGATGATGTATGTTTGAAGACGTTGTATGGATTATTTGAAGGAAATATGCCCTAGAGGCAATAATAAAGTTATTATTTATTTCCTTATATCATGATAAATGTTTATTATTCATGCTAGAATTGTATTAACCGGAAACATAATACTTGTGTGAATACATAGACAAACAGAGTGTCACTAGTATGCCTCTACTTGACTAGCTCGTTGATCAAAGATGGTTATGTTTCCTAACCATAGACATATGTTGTCATTTGATTAACGGGATCACATCATTAGGAGAATTATGTGATTGAAATGACCCATTCCATTAGCTTAGCACCCGATCGTTTAGTATGTTGCTATTGCTTTCTTCATGACTTATACATGTTCCTATGACTATGAGATTATGCAACTCCCATTTGCCGGAGGAACACTTTGTGTGCTACCAAACGTCACAACGTAACTGAGTGATTATAAAGGAGCTCTACAGGTGTCTCCGAAGGTACACGTTGGGTTGGCGTATTTCGAGATTAGGATTTGTCACTCTGATTGTCGGAGAGGTATCTCTGGGCCCTCTCGGTAATGCACATCACATAAACCTTGCAAGCGTTGCAACTAATGAGTTAATTGTGAGATGATGTATTACGGAATGAGTAAAGAGACTTGCCGGTAACGAGATTGAACTAGGTATTAAGATACCGATGATCGAATCTCGGGCAAGTAACATACCGATGACAAAGGGAACAACGTATGTTGTTATGCGGTCTGACCGATAAAGATCTTCGTAGAATATGTAGGAGCCAATATGAGCATCCAGGTTCCGCTATTGGTTATTAACCGGAGACGTGTCTCGGTCATGTCTACATTGTTCTCGAACCCGTAGGGTCCGCACGCTTAACGTTACGATGACAGTTTCATTATGAGTTTATATGTTTTGATGTACCGAAGGTTGTTCGGACTCCCGAATGTGATCATGGACATGACGAGGAGTCTCGAAATGGTCGAGACATAAAGATTGATATATTGGACGACTATATTCGGACACCGGAAATGTTCTGGGTGATTTCGAAGAAAACCGGAGTGGCGGAGGGTTACCGGAACCCCCCCCCGGAGAAGTAATGGGCCTTATGGGCCTTCGTGGAGAGAGAGAGAGGGGCAGCCAGGGTGGGCCGCGCACCCCCTCCCCCTCTGGTCCGAATTGGACTAGGAGAGGGGGGGCGCCCCCTTTCCTTCTCCCTCTCATCTCCCCTTCCTTTCCCCCTCCTAGTAGGAGTTGGAAAGAGGGGAGTCCTACTCCTACTAGGAGGAGGACTCCTCCTCCTGGCGCGCCTAGCAAGGGCCGGCCGGCCTCCCCCCTTGCTCCTTTATATACGGGGCAGGGGGGCACCCTAGAGACACAACAATTGATCTTTGATCTCTTAGCCGTGTGCGGTGCCCCCCCCACCATAATCCTCGATAATATTGTAGCGGTGCTTAGGCGAAGCCCCGCGACGGTAGAACATCAAGATCATCACCATGCCGTCATGCTGACGAAACTCTTCCCCGACATTCTGCTAGATCGGAGTCCGGGGATCGTCATCGAGCTGAACGTGTGCTAGAACTCGGAGGTGCCGTAGTTTCGGTGCTTGATCGGTCGGGCCGTGAAGACGTACGACTACATCAACCGCGTTGTTATAACGCTTCCGCTTTCGGTCTACGAGGGTACGTGGACAACACTCTCCCCTCTCGTTGCTATGCATCACCATGATCTTGCGTGTGCGTAGGATTTTTTTTGAAATTACTACGTTCCCCAACAGTGGCATCCGAACCTGGTTTTATGCGTTGATGTTATATGCACGAGTAGAACACAAGTGAGTTGTGGGCAATATAAGTCATACTGCTTACCAGCATGTCATACTTTGGTTCGGCGGTATTGTTGGATGAAGTGGCCCAGACCAACATTACGCGTACACTTACGCGAGACTGATTCTACCGACGTGCTTTGCACACAGATGGCTGGCGGGTGTCAGTTTCTCCAACTTTAGTTGAATCGAGTGTGGCTACACCCGGTCCTTGCGAAGGTTAAAACAACACCAACTTGACAAACTATCGTTGTGGTTTTGATGCGTAGGTAAGAACGGTTCTTGCTAAGCCCGTAGCAGCCACGTAAAAGTTGCAACAACAAAGTAGAGGACGTCTAACTTGTTTTTGCAGGGCATGTTGTGATGTGATATGGTCAATACATGATGCTAAATTTTATTGTATGAGATGATCATGTTTTGTAACCGAGTTATCGGCAACTGGCAGGAGCCATATGGTTGTCGCTTTATTGTATGCAATGCAATCGCCCTGTAATGCTTTACTTCATCACTAAGCGGTAGCGATAGTCGTAGAAGTATAAGATTGGCGAGACGACAACGATGCTATGATGGAGATCAAAGTGTCGCGCCGGTGACGATGGAGATCAAAGTGTCGCGCCGGTGACGATGGTGATCATGACGGTGCTTCGGAGATGAAGATCACAAGCATAAGATGATGATGACCATATCATATCACTTATATTGATTGCATGTGATGTTTATCTTTTATGCATCTTATCTTGCTTTGTTTGACGGTAGCATTATAAGATGATCTCTCACTAAATTTCAAGATAAAAGTGTTCTCCCTGAGTATGCACCGTTGCCAAAGTTCGTCATGCCCAGACACCACATGATGATCGGGTGTGATAAGCTCTACGTCCATCTACAACGGGTGCAAGCTAGTTTTGCACACGCAGAATACTCAGGTTAAACTTGACGAGCCTAACATATGCAGATATGGCCTCGGAACACTGAGACCGAAAGGTCGAGCGTGAATCATATAGTAGATATGATCAACATAGTGATGTTCACCATTAAAAGCTACTCCATTTCACGTGATGATCGGTTATGGTTTAGTTGATTTGGATCACGTGATCACTTAAAAGATTAGAGAGATGTCTTTCTAAGTGGGAGTTCTTAAGTAATATGATTAATTGAACTTAAATTTATCATGAACTTAGTACCTGATAGTATCTTGCTTGTTTAGGTTTGATTATAGATAGATGGCCCGTGTTGTTGTTCCGTTGAATTTTAATGCGTTCCTTGAGAAAGCAAAGTTGAAAGATGATGGTAGCAATTACACGGACTGGGTCTGTAACTTGAGGATTATCCTCATTGCTGCACAGAAGAATTACGTCCTGGAAGCACCGCTGGGTGCCAGGCCTGCTGCTGATGCAACTGACGACGTTAAGAACGTCTGGCAGAGCAAAGCTGATGACTACTCGATAGTTCAATGTGCCATGCTTTACGGCGTAGAACCGGGTCTTCGATGACGTTTTGAACGTCATGGAGCATATGAGATGTTCCAGGAGTAGAAGTTAATATTTCAAGCAAATGCCCGGATCGAGAGATATGAAGTCTCCAATAAGTTCTATAGCTGCAAGATGGAGGAGAAAAGTTCTGTCAGTGAGCATATACTCAAAATGTCTGGGTATAATAATCACTTGATTCAACTGGGAGTTAATCTTCTGGATGATTGCGTCATTAACAGAATTCTCCAATCACTGCCACCAAGCTACAAGAGCTTCGTGATGAACTATAATATGCAAGGGATGGACAAGACAATTCCTGAGCTCTTCGCAATGCTAAAGGCTGCGGAGGTAGAAATCAAGAAGGAGCATCAAGTGTTGATGGTCAACAAGACCACTAGTTTCAAGAAAAAGGGCAAAGGGAAGAAGAAGGGGAACTTCAAGAAGAACAACAAGCAAGTTGCTGCTCAGGAAAAGAAACCCAAATATGGACCTAATCCTGAAACTGAGTGCTTCTACTGCAAGCAGACTGGTCACTGGAAGCGGAACTGCCCCAAGTATTTGGCGGATAAGAAGGATGGCAAGGTGAACAAAGGTATATGTGATATACATGTTATTGATGTGTACCTTACTAGAGCTCGCAGTAGCACCTGGGTATTTGATACTGGTTCTGTTGCTAATATTTGCAACTCGAAACAGGGACTACGGATTAAGCGAACACTGGCAAAGGACGAGGTGACGATGCGCGTGGGAAATGGTTCCAAAGTCGATGTGATCGCGGTCGGCACGCTACCTCTACATCTACCTTCGGGATTAGTATTAGACCTAAATAATTGTTATTTGGTGCCAGCATTGAGCATGAACATTATATCTGGATCTTGTTTGATGTGAGACGGTTATTCATTTAAATCAGAGAATAATGGTTGTTCTATTTATATGAGTAATATCTTTTATGGTCATGCACCCTTGAAGAGTGGTCTATTTTTGATGAATCTCGATAGTAGTCATACACATATTCATAATGTTGAAGCCAAAAGATGCAGAGTTGATAATGATAGTGCAACTTATTTGTGGCACTGCCTTTTAGGTCATATCGGTGTAAAGCGCATGAAGAAACTCCATACTGATGGACTTTTGGAACCACTTGATTATGAATCTCTTGGTACTTGCGAACCGTGCCTCATGGGAAAGATGACTAAAACGCCGTTCTCCGGTACTATGGAGAGAGCAACAGATTTGTTGGAAATCATACATACAGATGTATGTGGTCCGATGAATGTTGAGGCTCGTGCTTTACTGGGTCTGTAACTTGAGGATTATCCTCATTGCTGCACAGAAGAATTACGTCCTGGAAGCACCGCTGGGTGCCAGGCCTGCTGCTGATGCAACTGACGACGTTAAGAACGTCTGGCAGAGCAAAGCTGATGACTACTCGATAGTTCAATGTGCCATGCTTTACGGCGTAGAACCGGGTCTTCAATGACGTTTTGAACGTCATGGAGCATATGAGATGTTCCAGGAGTAGAAGTTAATATTTCAAGCAAATGCCCGGATCGAGAGATATGAAGTCTCCAATAAGTTCTATAGCTGCAAGATGGAGGAGAAAAGTTCTGTCAGTGAGCATATACTCAAAATGTCTGGGTATAATAATCACTTGATTCAACTGGGAGTTAATCTTCTGGATGATTGCGTCATTAACAGAATTCTCCAATCACTGCCACCAAGCTACAAGAGCTTCGTGATGAACTATAATATGCAAGGGATGGACAAGACAATTCCTGAGCTCTTCGCAATGCTAAAGGCTGCGGAGGTAGAAATCAAGAAGGAGCATCAAGTGTTGATGGTCAACAAGACCACTAGTTTCAAGAAAAAGGGCAAAGGGAAGAAGAAGGGGAACTTCAAGAAGAACAACAAGCAAGTTGCTGCTCAGGAAAAGAAACCCAAATATGGACCTAATCCTGAAACTGAGTGCTTCTACTGCAAGCAGACTGGTCACTGGAAGCGGAACTGCCCCAAGTATTTGGCGGATAAGAAGGATGGCAAGGTGAACAAAGGTATATGTGATATACATGTTATTGATGTGTACCTTACTAGAGCTCGCAGTAGCACCTGGGTATTTGATACTGGTTCTGTTGCTAATATTTGCAACTCGAAACAGGGACTACGGATTAAGCGAACACTGGCAAAGGACGAGGTGACGATGCGCGTGGGAAATGGTTCCAAAGTCGATGTGATCGCGGTCGGCACGCTACCTCTACATCTACCTTCGGGATTAGTATTAGACCTAAATAATTGTTATTTGGTGCCAGCATTGAGCATGAACATTATATCTGGATCTTGTTTGATGTGAGACGGTTATTCATTTAAATCAGAGAATAATGGTTGTTCTATTTATATGAGTAATATCTTTTATGGTCATGCACCCTTGAAGAGTGGTCTATTTTTGATGAATCTCGATAGTAGTCATACACATATTCATAATGTTGAAGCCAAAAGATGCAGAGTTGATAATGATAGTGCAACTTATTTGTGGCACTGCCTTTTAGGTCATATCGGTGTAAAGCGCATGAAGAAACTCCATACTGATGGACTTTTGGAACCACTTGATTATGAATCTCTTGGTACTTGCGAACCGTGCCTCATGGGAAAGATGACTAAAACGCCGTTCTCCGGTACTATGGAGAGAGCAACAGATTTGTTGGAAATCATACATACAGATGTATGTGGTCCGATGAATGTTGAGGCTCGTGGCAGATATCGTTATTTTCTCACCTTCACAGATGATTTAAACAGATATGAGTATATCTACTTAATGAAGCATAAGTCTGAAACATTTGAAAAGTTCAAAGAATTTCAGAGTGAAGTTGAAAATCATCGTAACAAGAAAATAAAGTTTCTACGATCTGATCGTGGAGGAGAATATTTGAGTTACGAGTTTGGTCTATATTTGAAACAATGCGGAATAGTTTCGCAACTCACGCCACCCGGAACACCACAACGTAATGGTGTGTCCGAACATCGTAATCGTACTTTACTAGATATGGTGCGATCTATGATGTCTCTTACAGATTTAACGCTATCGTTTTGGGGTTATGCTTTAGAGACGGCCGCATTCACGTTAAATAGGGCACCATCAAAATCCGTTGAGACGACGCCTTATGAACTGTGGTTTGGCAAGAAACCAAAGTTGTCATTTCTGAAAGTTTGGGGCTGCGATGCTTATGTGAAAAAACTTCAACCTGATAAGCTCGAACCCAAATCGGAGAAATGTGTCTTCATAGGATACCCAAAGGAGACTGTTGGGTACACCTTCTATCACAGATCCGAACGCAAAACATTTGTTGCTAAGAATGGATCCTTTCTAGAGAAGGAGTTTCTCTCGAAAGAAGTGAGTGGGAGGAAAGTGGAACTTGATGAGGTAACTGTACCTGCTCCCTTATTGGAAAGTAGTACATCACAGAAACCGGTTTCTGTGACACCTACACCAATTAGTGAGGAAGCTAATGATGATGATCATGAAACTTCAGATCAAGTTACTACCGAACCTCGTAGATCAACCAGAGTAAGATCCGCACCAGAGTGGTACGGTAATCCTGTTCTGAAGTCATGCTACTAGATCACGGTGAACCTACGAACTATGAAGAAGCGATGCTGAGCCCAGATTCCGCAAAATGGCTAGAAGCCATGAAATCTGAGATGGGATCCATGTATGAGAACAAAGTGTGGACTTTGGCAAACAATTGAGAATAAATGGATCTTCAAGAAGAAGACTGACGCTGATGGTAATGTTACTGTCTACAAAGCTCGACTTGTTGCTAAAGGTTGTCGACAAGTTCAAGGGATTGACTACGATGAGACCTTCTCACCCGTAGCGATGCTTAAGTCTGTCCGAATCATGTTAGCAATTGCCGCATTTTATGATTATGAAATTTGGCAGATGGATGTCAAACGTGCATTCCTGAATGGATTTCTGGAAGAAGAGTTGTATATGATGCAACCGGAAGGTTTTATCGTTCCAAAGGGAGCTAACAAAGTGTGCAAGCTCCAGCGATCCATTTATGGACTGGTGCAAGCCTCTCGGAGTTGGAATAAACGTTTTGATAGTGTGATCAAAGCATTTGGTTTTATACAGACTTTTGGAGAAGCCTGTATTTACAAGAAAGTGAGTGGGAGCTCTGTAGCATTTCTGATATTATATGTGGATGACATATTACTGATCGGAAATGATATAGAATTTCTGGATAGCATAAAGGGATACTTGAATAAGATTTTTTCAATGAAGGACCTCGGTGAAGCTGCTTACATATTGGGCATTAAGATCTATAGAGATAGATCAAGACGTTTATAATTGGAGTTTCACAAAGCACATACCTTGACAAAATTTTGAAGAAGTTCAAAATGGATAGACAAAGAAAGGATTCTTGCCTGTGTTACAAGGTGTGAAGTTGAGTAAGACTCAATACCCGACCACTTCAGAAGATAGAGAGAAAATGAAAGATGTTCCCTATGCTTCAGCCATAGGCTCTATCATGTATGCAATGCTGTGTACCAGACCTGATGTGTGCCTTGCTATAAGTCTGGCAGGGAGGTACCAAAGTAATCCAGGAGTGGATCACTGGACAACGGTCAAGAACATCCTGAAGTACCTGAAAAGGACTAAGGATATGTTTCTCGTATATGGAGGTGACAAAGAGCTCATCGTAAATGGTTACATTGATGCAAGCTTTGACACTGATCCGGACGATACTAAATCGCAAACCGGATACGTGTTTACATTAAACGGTGGAGCTGTCAGTTGGTGCAGTTCTAAACAAAGCATCGTGGCGGGATCTACATGTGAAGCAAAGTACATAGCTGCTTCAGAAGCAGCAAACGAAGGAGTCTGGATGAAGGAGTTCATATCCGATCTAGGTGTCATACCTAGTGCATCGGGTCCAATGAAAATCTTTTGTGACAATACTGGTGCAATTGCCTTGGCAAAGGAATCCAGATTTCACAAGAGAACCAAGCACATCAAGAAACGCTTCAATTCCATCCGGGATCTAGTCTAGGTGGGAGACATAGAGATTTGCAAGATACATACGGATCCGAATGTTGTAGATGCATTGACTAAGCCTCTTCCACGTGCAAAACATGATCAACACCAAGGCTCCCTGGGTGTTAGAATCATTACTGTATAATCTAGATTATTGACTCTAGTGCAAGTGGGAGACTGAAAGAAATATGCCCTAGAGGCAATAATAAAGTTATTATTTATTTCCTTATATCATGATAAATGTTTATTATTCATGCTAGAATTGTATTAACCGGAAACATAATACTTGTGTGAATACATAGAAAAACAGAGTGTCACTAGTATGCCTCTACTTGACTAGCTCGTTGATCAAAGATGGTTATGTTTCCTAACCATAGACATGTGTTATCATTTGATTAACGGGATCACATCATTAGGAGAATGATGTGATTGACATGACCCATTCCATTAGCTTAGCACCCGATCGTTTAGTATGTTGCTATTGCTTTCTTCATGACTTATACATGTTCCTATGACTATGAGATTATGCAACTCCCGTTTGCCGGAGGAACACTTTGTGTGCTACCAAACGTCACAACGTAACTGAGTGATTATAAAGGAGCTCTATAGGTGTCTCCGAAGGTACACGTTGGGTTGGCGTATTTCGAGATTAGGATTTGTCACTCTGATTGTCGGAGAGGTATCTCTGGGCCCTCTCGGTAATGCACATCACATAAACCTTGCAAGCGTTGCAACTAATGAGTTAATTGTGAGATGATGTATTACGGAATGAGTAAAGAGACTTGCCGGTAACGAGATTGAACTAGGTATTAAGATACCGACGATCGAATCTCGGGCAAGTAACATACCGATGACAAAGGGAACAACGTATGTTGTTATGCGGTCTGACCGATAAAGATCTTCGTAGAATATGTAGGAGCCAATATGAGCATCCAGGTTCCGCTATTGGTTATTGACCGGAGACGTGTCTCGATCATGTCTACATTGTTCTCGAACCCGTAGGGTCCGCACGCTTAACGTTACGATGACAGTTTCATTATGAGTTTATATGTTTTGATATACCGAAGGTTGTTCGGAGTCCCGGATGTGATCACGGACATGACGAGGAGTCTCGAAATGGCCGAGACATAAAGATTGATATATTGGACGACTATATTTGGACACCGGAAATGTTCTGAGTGATTTCGGAGAAAACCGGAGTGCCGGAGGGTTACCGGAACCCCCCGGGAGAAGTAATGGGCCTTATGGGCCTTAGTGGAGAGAGAGGGGCAGCCAGGGTGGGTCGCGCGCCCCCTCCCCCTCTGGTCCGAATTGGACTAGGAGAGGGGGCGGCGCCCCCCTTTCCTTCTCCCTCTCCCCCTTCCTTTCCCCCTCCTAGTAGGAGTAGGAAAGAGGGGAGTCCTACTCCCACTAGGAGGAGGACTCCTCCTCCTGGCACACCCAGCAAGGGCCGGCCGGCCTCCCCCCTTGCTCCTTTATATACGGGGGCAGGGGGCATCCTAGAGACACAACAATTGATCATTGATCTCTTAGCCGTGTGCGGTGCCCCCCTCCACCATAATCCTCGATAATATTGTAGCGGTGCTTAGGCGAAGCCCTGCGACGGTAGAACATCAAGATCGTCACCACGCTGTCGTGCTGACGAAACTCTTCCCCGTCATTCTGCTGGATCGGAGTCCGGGGATCGTCATCGAGCTGAACGTGTGCTAGAACTCGGAGGTGTTGTAGTTTCGGTGCTTGATCGGTCGGGCCGTGAAGACGTACGACTACATCAACCGCGTTGTTATAACGCTTCCACTTTCGGTCTACGAGGGTACGTGGACTACACTCTCCCCTCTTGTTGCTATGCATCACAATGATCTTGCGTGTGCGTAGGAATATTTTTGAAATTACTACGTTCCCCAACATTATTTGCATGACGTGTCAATTTTGAGGCTAAAAGAATTGATTGATTATCGAAGGGCTATCTAGAAGCTCTGTTTGGAGATAGAGATGTTGGTTTGACCCCGATATGTTTTCTACTACTCGTTGTCAACATCTTAGATTTGCTCCTGATCTTGGAAAGAGACAATCGGCTGCTAGTTCTCGTGTCTATTATAAAATTATTCTTGCTCACTTGCGACATAGGAGGAGGAATGCTGCTCTAGAGTGTAAGAATTCACATCAAATCACCCTCAAAAAAAAAATTCACATCAAATCGAATGCGTACTTGTTGAAGATTATCGTGCATTCATCATTTCTGTTTTGCACCGGTTGAAATCAATTGTTGTTGTCATTTAAATGCGTAAAAAAATATTGTCATTGTAGATGGTGTTCTTTTATATATACCCGCTTAGAGATTTGTACTACCTATAGCTACCAAAAAACGCAACAATGCCACATGCTAATTACTCATGGTTTTGGTTAACCCTTGGCATAAATGCCATGGCTCTCTGTGTGATGTGTTCGAAGGCCAGGTACGCCACCTTATTGTATGTCATTCCCTTGTTGTCGAAAATGAGGCAATTGTTTTTCATTCTAGACGTTCCACATAGATTAGGGTCCTGTTGTGGTTGGTCCTTGTCGATCTCCTTCCGCATCCCTTTGCACCAAGAATCGACGAAATGTTAGGTGGCCGTTGAACAGATGGGGAAGTGGGCTTCCACCAAGATGACACAAGCTGGTAGACTGCATCCGTGAATGTGAGATCTTTGCAAAGATGAATATTGTTCTTGGATGCCCTTAAGCAAAGCTGACATACATGACCAGGCATCCACATGATCATGTGTCTTAGGAATGAGGTTACACATTGCTGTAAAGGTGGTTAGCCTAGATAATGGACATGGAGGTGCTAGTGACAGTAGTGGCGCCGACATGAGTGACACTGAGCTTGATGGTGGCTTATAGGTGGGCTATGTTTGATTCTTTTACCAGGATTCGTTCCACTCCCAAATTTTTTTAATTTTAATTTGAATGTCGGCCTTTAAAATTGCCGATTTGAATATGATTTCGTTGCATGCATTAGAAATATTGTGTGAAACTAAAGTGAACATGGACATGTCGTTCTAAAGCCTATGAACATCAAATTCAAAAAATAACAAAAAATTGAAACAAATCTGAAATCTTTTGGCATGCAAGATGCCCGGGTGCGTAATGTGCGTGCAGGTTTTCATGGTATTTGGACATTCGAGGATGTGGTAGCAAACAACAAAGAAATACCACTCGAAGAAACTTTGAAAAACACACTGGTTAGGTTCATTTTTCTTTTCCGGCTAGAGCTCCTCGGATGTCCAGAAGCGATGAAAAATTGCACGCGCCTTGAACACCCGAGCATCTTGGATTAAAAAAAAAGTTGTTTTTTTTTGAATTTTTCTACTTTTTTGAATTCACTGTTTATCAGGAGGAGATGAGCCTTGGCTGAGATAGCAATCACCGAAGTGAACTTAGACTAAAAAATTGTGGCAATTTTGGGGCTAAAAAATGCACCATCGAAGGGCTATCTAGAAACTCTATTTAGAGATAGAGACGAGAACATTTGACCCCCGATAGGTTTTCTAGTAGCCGTCAACATCTTTTAGATATGATCCTCATCTTGGGATGACAACCGGCTGCTAGCCCTCATGCCCAGAGTCAAACTATTCGGAAGCACAAGGAGGCCGATCGCTCGCGAGGGAGGAGGAGGAACGCTGTTTTGGAGTGTAGGAAATTCACATCGAATTAGTGATGAGTAGCTGTCGAAGACCATCGAGTATGGTGCATTCATCATTTCCGTTTCTCCACACGTTAGAGATCAGTCGCCGCTGTCATTTGAAAGCAAAAGCAAAAATAATGTCACCGTCGATGCGAGCCGTTTTCTATGGCCGGCTTGGAGATTTGCACTACCGGTATGTTATAGATTTTGATGCTTAGAACGTGACGGCGACAGGCGAGGGGGTGCTTTCCGTTGGGCACAAGTTGAGCTTGAGGTCACGAGGCAGTGAGCATGACACATGGCAGTAGCCTGCGACTGTGACGTGGGACCCGCAGGTCAGTTGCTCTGCCTCCGTGTGCATCTAGAAGATGTTTGGCACGTGTGGTCAAAGGGAAAAGTCGTGATAAGGATGTGTATGTAGGCTAGTATTTTGATTGATTGGTGACCACGGTTGGCCAGTCGTCGTGTGCTCGGAACGGCAAGGGAAAGGATGTGGGAAGAAGACGCTCGATCGATGCTCTGCCCGAATACCGCACGTGCGTGCAGTGCATATGCATGCGTCTCCGGGCAGTACATGGTGCACGTACGCCGTGGGTCACGACCAAGTAGAGACCTTTATGTTGATAGTAGTACACTCCTCGTGACAGCCGTGCTCGTGCACGTGAAGCTCCCACATCATTCGTATCGTACGTACGCGGCGGATCAAAGCCAGTACGTCTGAACATGAATGTCGACCACTGGAAGTCTGGGAGCATCGATTCCAACGCCTGGTTTGCGTGTTCAGTGTCCTTCTTAGACAGAGACTGTATTGGCCACTTCTAACCCCCCCCCCCCCCCCAAATGTACTAGCTTTTTCTTTCCTTTCTAGGAAAAAAAAGCTTCTCAGGCATTTCTTCAGTACTACACTCGGAAGACATTTTTTCTATTGTCCTTCTGAAGACATTTCGTTCGCCGTGATGAAGTGCAAGATGACGAAGCTGGAACCAAAAAATGGGCTTCTAGAGTTGAGAGTGAATGATTGGGTTGGTTGCACGGCCCATTGACCGGTCAGCGGTCAGTGGGTCACCCACTCATCCCGCCCGCCACACACCCGCGGACAAAAAGCTTCCACTTCCAGTCCATCTCATCTAACCGCGCGCGCGTACGTCTGCCCGGCCAGAATGGCGTACCATCGACGTCGGGCACCCAAGAAAGTTTCTCGCGCCTGCTCGCCTTTGCTGACCACGGACTCGTGCGTGGACTGGTCTCGTCTCACACACCATAATATTGCACCACTGCGGCGCGCCCACTGATCGGCTCTCTACACCCACGACCCGCCCATCGCATGGTACGACTGCCATCTACTCCCTTCGAAATTACTCATCATAGAAATGGATGTATTTAGAATTAAAATATATTTAGATACATCCACACTTGCGACAAGTAATTCAGAACTGAGGGAGTACCTTGTGTGTCCATGTGGCGCCTAACCTCACTGCCGCCAGTATATACATACAACTGAGCATACATCACTGTGTAGCTCTTGCTCGGGACTATACATGTCCACCAGTCCATGTAATTAAACGACCACTAGTTACGAACTGAGAATAACACAAATGGTCGACGTTACTTATGGTGGAACCCTTCCATTCATATTCAAGTCCTAGACAGACAGATGATCGCATTTTTCTAAATTTGTCTTAGGCTTTTCAGCTATGTTCATTGAGTGGGAACAAACGTATTCATTGAATATGAGGCTCAATATTGACCACATAAATCTCAAGATTTGTCAGCTTAGTCTCTCGGACAATGGCATAGCTAGTGGGTAGCACGGGAATTCAGAGATTTTTTCTATTTACCATGTCATATTTTGCAGATTTTGAGGCCCCAAATCAGCAGCACATTGGGCTATGCCCAACAACGTAGCAGATCCTCTCTCATCAATTCCTCTTCTATCGACAGATAACGTGGGAGCTTCCAAAATCACTAATTAAGGGCGTGTTATAATTTCCTCCAACTTCACAAAACTTCTTCCAACTTCTTTTTTGGCTTATATAGTTTCACCTAGTGACCGAGAACCGTTCTGCTTGAACCAACAACTTTTCGTAGCACTGCAACCCAGCTGGGAGGGTTGTGGCCCGTTTGGCACCGATTGGGCCGGCCGCAGGCAGCTAATTCAGGCCCAGTGCATCGATTCAATTGGGGGAGAGGCATACTGATTCGTGCGAGATCGCTAGTTTCTTTTTCTCGAGCGAGGTGACAGCGAACCATTATGTTTGGCAGTGGCAACATCTTGTAAATTGGGCGAACATCTGATTTACCATTTCGTGGAGCCAGGCCGACCATGCTTCGCATTTTTGCACTGCGATCAATCACAGCTTCCCGAAGCTAGCTTCTCGGGGCTATTCCGTTTTGCTCGGATCCGCTCCAGGAATTTGTGAAGCGTGGAGCGGGAGGAGATCCGAACACGCCCTAAGGAGTACTCTTTATAAAGTTCATTCCCGCCGTCCTAGATTGCGGCAAGTGACGCACTGCATGTGCACTACTTGTCGCAACGTGTGAGTTTTCACTTTTTTCTTAGATTCATTTATTCAAAATGTTTTATCTCTTTAACCGTGCGTCCAAATCATGAAACGTTTTCACCGTTGGATTCCTTGCGCCGAGATATTCAAAACTAGGTTTCTTCAGTGTGGTTGTTGTTTTGGCATTGGGTTGCAGACTATAGGAAGGTGGGTCCGGTGTTCTTCATCGACCGAAGACGGTGGATCTAAGGCCAAGGAGCACGGGGTTGAACCCCGGCCGACGCGCCACAACGATATGTGCTCTGTCATCTACGACGGTGCTTTCTTTGGCTCACAAAGCATTGATGCGATGGTGCTCCGACGGTTATTCGGTGGTGTCTCTCTCCTCCTTTGACGGTGATGTCATTGGCATGGCCGGGGGTTGGTGGATTACGACGACTTGATTCAGGAATCGACTCCTTTAAAAGCCTACCTATAAAAAAAATTATGTGGGGTGTTTTTTTGCTTATGTGTCAAGATGGCTGTTCTCGTTGGTGTTGTTAAATGTGATCCACATATGTTGTATTTTTTTCAACTTTATATAACGAATATGTGGTTTAAGAAAAAACTGGATCCCACGTTGATAGGTTTCAATGAACTTTTTTTCAGAAAAAAACTCGGACATAAAAACCCGAACCGGAAGCACATCCCCACTTTATCCCCTTTCCGAAGAGGCACAACTGTGCTCCCGTGCCTCACAGAAGGAAACAAAATAAAAAACGTTTCTTTCCTTTTTCGAAAGACACAGATGTGTCTCATGGAAGTAAATCTGTGGCTCCACAAGAAGTAAATGTGTGTCTCTTGCGGGAAACAAGGTGTTTTTTTTTCGTTTTTCGAGAGGCACTCGCGGAAGCAAATCCATGCCTCCACTAGAAGTAAATCTGTGCCTCTCACGAAAGAAGAAAAAATGCGTTCTTTTCCTTTTCTGAGAGGCACAACTCTCTCGTGGAAGTAAATATGTGCCTGTAGGAGAATTAAAAATGTGCCTCTCACCGAAAAGAAAAGAATGCGTGTTTTGACATTTTTCGAGAGGCACAACTGTGTCTCTCGCAAAAGCAAATCCGTGCCTTCACGAGAAGTAAATATGTGTCTCCCTTGAAAAAAATACTTTTTCAAGAGGCCGCGAAGCAAATCTGCGCCTCCACAAGAAGTAAATCTGTGTCTCTCGAAAAAAATATCTTTTTCCAACTTTTTTCCAAAACCTAAGGAAAACCCGAAAAACCAAAATAACAACAAAAATCATCTAAAAGCCGAAAACACGTACAAAAAAGTAAAATAAAAATTCAGAGGGAGCGTCCAGCACACGACACGTGACGGCAGCTGAGAGCGTGCCAAGTGGCGTGCTCCCAACCCACCAAAAATAACCCTTGCACGGGTTCCACAAGGAGTACTCCTTAATTAATTGATCTCAGGAGCTCCTATATGCCGCTCGGTGTGGCAGCTAGTGCTCCTTCCCACAGGTCGCCCCCTCGATTGGGCCGACCCATTAGTAATTCACACAACGAAAAAAATCTGAAAACCAAGAGAGCGTGTTAGGGGGATTGAACATGGGACCTACGGCTTAATATGTCGCTTCTGCGGCAGCTAGCACTCCTTCGCACTGGGTGCCCCTCGATTGGGCCAGCCCATTAGCAGTTCACACAACGAAAAGACCAAAAAACAAGAGAGCGTGGGGATCGAACGTGCCTAACCAATTGACCTGATAAGTTTGTCTAAAAAAAGACCTGATAAGGGGTGTTGGCTAATAGGCAGCGTGGAGCTTTAAGAACTATCAAACACGTGGAGTTGAGACATTTTTTAAAACTTCAAAACACATTTTAAAGTGATTTTTTAAATGCAAAGGCTCTCAAAATTGTGAATAATTTAAAAAACTCAAACGGTTTTTGTCAACACAAACATTTTTTGAAAAATCTCCTATATTTTTTGATAGTTTGGAAATTTGAATCTTTGAAGAAATTTTGAAAAAAGTAACATGTTTTGAAAATTTGAGAAAATTTTAAAACATGAACATTTTTCAAAGTTGGAAATCACGGACACTTTTTGGATCTATGATTTTCTTAATACAAGAACGTTTTTCAAATTCAGAACAAAAATTGAAAATGCAAACTTTTTTAGATTATTGAACAAAATTTCAAGATGCGAACAATTTTTTTAAAAAGTGAACATTTATGTAATAAGTGATTCTTTCTTGACAAGATGATTTTTTTAAACAACTGAACAAATTTTGAAACACATTTTTTTAAATGTGAATATTTTTTGAACACGGTGAAATTTTCCAAAACTCCCAAAAGAATTTGAAAACGTCAACAAAATTTTGTAAACACGAACAGATTTGGAATTTTATGAAATACTTTTCTGAAAACATAAATAATTTTTGAAAAACACCTTTAAAAGAATCTGAACATATTCTGAAAGATAAAAAGTGGAAAAATTAAAAAAAAGTGAAAACGGAAAAGGAAAAGAAAAATAGAGAAAGAAACAGAAACAGAAAAAACAAAAAAGGAAAATAGAAAAGTAGCTTGAAGTGGTTGATCTTCTCGTCGCACCGCCGCTCGTTCTCCGAATGCATGTTCAGGGACGGAGCCAGAAAGGTAGAACTAGCATGACGCCGACAACAACAGCTCACGACTTTACGTTGAGGTAGTACTCTGTCGCCAACCGGTAGAGAATGTCGGCAAGCTCGTACTCCTCCTTCGCTGCCTCGAGCCAGGCATCGGCGCCATCTTCACTGACCGCTACCGTGTCCTTTGCCGCCTCAAGCTCGATCTCCGCCTCACGGAGCCTCTTGGTAGATGGCCAAAGGTGGTCACCGAGCTTGAGGAAGTGAGCCCACACACCTTGGTCGCCTCTACAGGAGAGCGTGTCGCGTTCGCAAGCCCGCGTCAAGTGCCATGGCTCGACGGCGGGCCGGATGGAGTTGTCGGCCTCCACGTCGTGCCGGGCGTGCTTGCATGACGGTGATCCCCTCCCTCTGTGTTGCCACCATGTCTGTGTGCCCCTTCTATCATCACTAGTAGAAAATGGGCCTATTGTCCCGGTTCCTGAACCGGGACTAAAGGGTCGTTACTAATGCCCTCACCCTTTAGTCCCGGTTCAAACCAGAACCGGGACAGATGGGCCTCCACGTGGCCTGTGTGCCGAGCCCAGGCAGGAGGGCCTTTGGTCCCGGTTGGTGGCACCAACCGGGACCAATAGACCTCCACGCGTCAGCATTTTTGTGGCTGGGGTTTTTGGTTTTTTTGAAAGGGGAGGGGGTTTGGGGGTTTTGGGGGGTTAATTTAGATATTTCATATATTGTGTTAGATAGCTAATTAATAGAGAGAAATGTCCTCTCTTATGTCCGTGCTTGGTCGACGCTACGTACTATACATACGTATAGAGAGGACTAGGCACGCTAACTAGCTAGTAAGCAGACGAAGGAAACAGAAGATCGTCATGAACATATATGCATACAGAGAGAAGTGATATCGACCATCTCTCCTTCTCCGAGAGATTGGTCGAACAACAAGTTCTCGTATATCTATCGTCCGACACTACCGGCTACATATATACAATAATTATCTTTTACAAATATAATCTCCTAAATTATGGACGCATGGTCCACATAGTATTCTCCGTCTTCAGCGATCACGTGGTCAAGAAAGAATGCCGCCAATTCCTCTTGAATTGCTCGCATGCGATCTGGTTCTAGGAGTTCATCCCGCTGCCGAAACATCTAATTTGAAGAAGGGGGTCAATACATATATATATGAATGAATGAAACTCAACACAAATGATGGTAATAAACAAAAATTGTGAATATTATTTCTTATGCACTTCATATTGTTCGTCAGAGTACCCGGCCCGCTCACAGGTCGTGTGGCGGATGGACTCGCAAACGTAGTATCCACAGAAATCATTCCTTTGTTCCTGCCACAACCACTTTACAAGAAATAGAGGTCAATCAAACAGATAAGCAAGAATGCCAAATGGTATTGATGAAACTAGCGCTTGAATCAATAGCTAGGAGACGCGCGGAACATGGTACTATAGTACTTACTTTCGGGTATCTAAATTCTAGCTCCTTCGGCAGTCCCGGGGATTTTGTGGTGAATTTTCTCCAAACCCTGCCAGACAAAAGAAAACAATTACTTGATATCAGGAAATGAACAAATTTGCTGATATGATGGATAATGATCGATTTAACTTACTTCTCGAGGATTGCAGTCATGTCTGCATACTCCTGGGGATCTTTTCGTCTCGAGTCCAAGACAGTTACTACTCCCTGCTCAAGCCTAATCTCAAGGAGAATATAGTGGAAACTGCGCACGCATGCATAACTCATCAATTACATTACTATAACCTGGACTAATATATAAGGGAAACCGAATATGCACAAGACAACACTCACTTGAAGTTGTAAGGAAAGAGTATTATATCTTTGTGTTCATTTATTTTGAATGATCGTAGCAAGTTGGCCTCGGTATCTGCAACATGATGTTTAACCTGAACTGCATCTATGAGATTTGTGTTAACGAATCCAATATCACCGATTTGTCTTTTTTTCAATTCGGCGATCTTCAATCTGCATAATATAGTGAGGATAATTATAAATACATGCAATGAAAGAGCTGAGCTATATAGAGAGACTTAATGACAGAAGTAGTAGTACTTACAAATAGTAGCAGGTGACCGTTGCTTTATCGAGGGCCAATTGATTGAAAAACTTATAGAACTCCTCAAATGGAATAGGCAACAGATCAATTCCAACAAGGTCATGCTCCGGTTTAACTCTCGCATACAAAGTACTCCTCCCCTCAGACTCTCTGCAGATTTTCAAGTACCAATAATGCAATCTTTGCATCATCGTTGATAGAGATCTTTCATCTTTGACGAGAGGCTTCCCGTACTCGTATCTGTGTATCTGCACGTCCAGGAAATCACAATGTACATCGTCGGGAAGGTAATCGTCAAGATTGCTATAACCGGGCACCATCCTCGGATCGACGCTAGGCACCTTGAGCGGGGGGCACGATTGATTCCCTTGTTCGCCGAGCTGGGCAATTTGTTTCCCAGCCGCTCGTCATTCTTTCAACCTTTGATCACTGACTGTATTTTTTCGACCACTCCACTTCAGCCATGTCTTTGCAATAATGCGCTCATAGTTGCCTTTCGGCGGAGACTTGGGTGGTTTTGCCAGGGCAGCCAGAGTGCGCTTCGCTTTCACCGGATCTACCTTTTTCTCTGGAGGTGGATGTCTCTTTGCTTTCAACCCTTGAAACCATTCCTTCGCTTCGGTTTACGCGATCTTCGCGTTCTCCTCCGGGCTCATCTCGTATGGTAACTTCTCTGGAGTCTTCAGAGAAGGACCGAATCTGTATGTCCTCCCGCCTCTGGCTATACTGCTAGACACCGGCAGAGCAGACGGAGCGGCAGTCTTCTTGACTTGCTTACGAGGCGGAGGAGAAGGACTACGACACGCCGGAGCAGCTGCCGGAGCGGCGGCGGGTCTCTTCCGCCCTTGCTGACGAGGCGGAGAAGGAGTAGACTGGCTGCTCGGGCGGGCCGGCGCAGGCGGAGAAGGAGGCGGAGTGCCGCCACGCACCGGAGAAGGAGCCGGCCGAGGGCCCTGATCGTCACTCGCCGGAGGAGGAGGCGGTGGAGGAGGCGGAGTGCCCTGACTCGCCGGAGGAGGAGGAGGAGGCGGAGGCATCCAGTTTGGAAGGTTGATGAGCTCCTTCCGCCATAGGCATGGAGTCTTCAGAGCAGAACCCAGCCGAGTCTCCCCTTCTCCGGTAGGGTGGTCAAGCGGGAGGTCATCAAATCCCTCCGTTATTTCATCCACCATCACCTTAGCATATCCTTCTGGAATCGGCTGGCAGTGAAAAGTTGCGTCGGGTTCATTAGGAAAAATAGAGCCAACAGCCGCCTTGACCTTCATATTCATCCATTACGTCATAAGGTGGCAATTTTGAGCCTCCGTGATAGCATCCACGGGATAGCTGGCAGGAGCCGTCAAGACAAGCTCCGGCTGAAGCAGCTCGGTGGAAGCCACACTGCTTCTCCGCTGAGATGGCGGGGTAGCTTCTGGGGAAGCTTCGGCAGTTCGTTTGCTGCGATTTGCTTCTCATTCCTCTATCCCGAGTACCCTTGCTTTAAGCGCCTGCAGTTCGGACTGCTGCACTTTCTTCCTCCTCTCCTGGCTTTTGTAACCGCCTGCGTCCGGAAACCCAGCCCTCCACGGAATGGAGCCTGGCGTGCCTCGTGTCCGTCTAGGGTGCTCTGGATTCCCGAGGGCCTTTGTGAGCTCGTCGTTCTCTCTGTCTGGATGGAACGTCCCTTGCTGCGCTGCATTGATATAGTACCGAAGCTTCTTCAAGGGTATGTCAAGTTGCTCGTCCGTCCAAATGCACTTCCCTGTTACAGGGTCCAAGGTTCTGCCAGCCCCGAAGAACCAAGTCCGACAACGGTCTGGCCAGCTCATTGTCTCTGGTTCGATCCCTTTTTCAATCAGATCATTCTCAGCCTTGGCCCACTTAGGCCGGGCTACGAGGTAGCCACCTGACCCCGTGCGATGGTGAAGCTTCTTCTTCGCAGCATTTTTCTTGTTTGTCGCCGACATCTTCTTACTCTTTTCCGATGTCTTGTAGGCAACAAATGCAGGCCAGTCATCTCTGATCTTCTCATATATGCCCTTGAATTCTGGTGTCTCTTCTTTCTCGACAAACCTATTTAGGTCTTTCTTCCACCTCCTGAATAGGTCTGCCATCCTCTTAGGAGCAAAAGACTTGATTAATTGCTCTTTAACTGGCTTCTCCGGATCATCCTCTGGCGGTAGGGTGAAATTTGTCTTCAGCTCAGTCCAAAGATCATTTTTGTGCATATCATTGACGTAAGACACCTCAGGGTCTTCTGTAGCCGGCTTAAACCATTGCTGGATGCTGATCGGGATCTTGTCCCTAACCAGAACCCGGCACTGAGCAACAAATGCCTTCTTTGTTCGGATGGGTTCAATAGGTTCGCCGTCGGGCGCGATTGCTATGATCTCAAACCTTTCATCCGAGCTCAACTTTTTCTCCGGGCCTCGTCTCTTTACCTCAGTTGTGCTCGATCCGGAGGACTAGAAAAAAGAACAAAGACTTAATTAATATGTGTACATACCAAAACAATGAATGCATCAATTAGCTAGTCAGCACAGGCTTAACTAATATATATACCTGGCAGGACTCGGTTCGGTCACCGGAGCCGTCATCACGGTCTCCTTCTTGCACCGGCATTGGGTCACCGGAGCCATCCTCACGTTCTCCTTCTTGCACCGGCATTACGTCACCGGGGCCAGCTTCTTCACCCTCTCCTTCCAGACCATCGGTGTCGTTGAGAAACAACGAGACGACATCACTTCCTTCTGCGATTATGTCCCTCAACAACGCTTCTTTTGCTTCGTCTCGAGCGGTGTCCATAGTTTCTACAAATATGTACAACATGGCAATTATTATTCAAACATGACAGATGGATATATTAGTGGCAAACGTAGATCTAGCTAGCTAATCACAATAAGGAATCATATTAATTAGTGGCCTCAACGCTGCTTCTCTAGGGTTTCGGGTGGCCTCGACAATGCTTCAAGGGTTAGGGGTGGCCTCGAGAACGCTTCAAGGAGGGGGTAATATCGACCCCCCACGTGTTGAAGCTATCGGGAGGGGGCGGGTATATCGACAACGACGACACTATATCTATGTCCCTCGACGACCCTCGGCCCCGATAAAAAAAAAGAGGAAGAAGAAGAAGAAAAAAGAAGAGAAGAAAGAATAGAGGAGAAGAACTCCTCTAATTCTTTCTTCTCCTCTTTTTTTTCTCTTCTCATCTTTTTTTTCTTCTTCCTCTTATTTTTTTATCCTCTTCTTCCTCTCATGCTCGAGAAGATCGAAGAAAAAAAGAAGAAAAAAAAGAGGAGAAGAAGAAAGGAATAGTGGAGAGGAAGAGAAAATAGAATTCTATTTTCTCTTCCTCTCCACTATTCCTTTCTTCTTCTCCTCCTCTTTTTCTTCTTTTTTCTTCTTCTTATTTATTTCTCCTCTTCTTTTCCTCTCCTCTTCTTCTTTCTTTCCTCTTCTTATTTTCTTCTTTCCTATCTTTCTTTTTCTAAAATTGTAACTTTTGCATATATAAAACTTTTCTAAAATTTTAACTTTCTATATATGAACAAAAAAACATTTTTAACATATATATTTAGCAAATTCTAGCCACATACATCACATACACGTATACATTATAGCCACATACACATATATATACATCACATATGAACAAAAAAATAAACTAATAAAAATAAAAAACATATTGCAACATATGAACAAAAACATATAGCCACATACATACACATACATTATATATATATATATATATATATATATATATATATATATATATATAAATTAAACTAATAAAAAAAGTGGTGGCGCCGGTGGGGCAGAGGGGCATGGCGGCAGCGCGGTGGCGCCGGCGGGGCAGGGCACGGGCGGCTGGGCGGCACGCGGCGCCAGCGCAGGGCAGGGGCGGCGCACGGCAGCCGCGCAGGGCAGGGGCGGCGGTGCGGCGGCCGCGCAGGACAGGGGCCGGCGCAGGGGCGCGGGACGGGAGAGTGCTCACAGGGGCGGCGGCGACGGCGAAGGCGATCAGCCTGACGGCGTCGGTGGCGGCAGTGACGGCGAAGGCGAGCAGCCTGACGGCGTCGGTGGCGATGGCGACGAGGAGGAGCACGGGCGTTGGGCGGCGACGGCGACGAGGAGGAGCAGGGGGCGTCGGGGGAGAAGTGGGTGATTTGGTCGAAAACTGCTAAGTGCTGCTTATATAGCAAAGCCTTTAGTCCCGGTTCGTGGCACAAACCGGGACTAATGCCCCCTTTAGTCCCGGTTTGTGCCACCAACCGGGACCAAAGGCCTCTTTTCAGCAGCCCAAAGGGCGGGAAGCGGCGGCCTTTGGTCCCGGTTGGTGGCACCAACCGGGACTAAAGGGGGGCCTTTGGTCCCGGTTTGTGCCACCAACCGAGACCAATGCCACCCTTTGGTCCCGGTTGGTGCCACCAACCGAGACCAAAGGCCTTGTTCTGCCCCGCGCCCAAATGTTTAGTCCCACCTCGCTAGTTGAGAGGGAGCCGCACCTGTTTATAAGGTGCGGTGCGCCTTCCCTCTCGAGCTCCTCTCTAAAGCAGGCTTTCGGGCCTAACCGTGCAAAGTGTGCATGTGGGCCTACTAGGCCTCCCGCGGGCCTGAATCCTGGCCCATGGTAGGTTTTCTAGTCGTATTCAGGCCGTGGGTGCCCAGTAGGTGGCATTTTTTTTGTTTCTACTTACAACAAAATACTTATTGTTGCTATATTTATTTTTTTCCAGTTTTTTTGTTTTGTTTTCTACATTATTTATTTTCTTTTGTTTTTTGCTTTATTTTTTAATTCTTTTTGCTTTCTGTTTATGAATTACTTTACTATAAAAATTGATTTTTGAGTCAATCTTTTTCCTGCTATTTAATATTACAACAATTATAGGCATTTTTAGTTAGTCATAACAAAAATGGGTCCATACTTTATTATTATACTCAATTTGGTAATTTTAGTTAGTCATAACAAATATTATAGGCATTTTTTTCTTTTTTGCTATTTAATTTTTAATTCTTTTCACTTTTAGGTCAGCAAAATTATAAACTTTCTATTACTGCCATTAGTTTTAGAAAAAATATAAACTTTCTGTTAGTGCCATTAGTTTTCAAATGAACTCTGAAAAAGTTGGCATAGCATACTCGTCTGTTACAAATTTGGCATGGTATCATCATAATAGTTGCGGGAGAAAGTCTTCACTTTTTCTTCGCTTGTGTCATTTGCTTCTTGCGCCGTAACCATGGATAATCTTCATCGTTTATCAGGATGCTTGGGTCAGCCTTGACATTGAACGGAGGAATTTCATGAAACTTTTCATAATCTTCAGACATGTCTGTCTTGCCCTCCACTCCCAGGATGTCCCTTTTTCCTGAAAGAACTATGTGGCACTTTGGCTCATCGTATGATGTATTCATTTCCTTATCTTTTCTTTTTCTCGGTCTGGTAGACATGTCCTTCACATAGATAACCTGTGCCACATCATTGGTTAGGACGAACAGTTCATGAGTGTACCCAAGATTTTTCAGATCGACTGTTGTCATTCCGTACTGTGGGTCTACATGTACCCCACCTCCTAACAGTTTGACCCATTTGCACTTAAACAAAGGGACCTTAAAATCTTGTCCGTAGTCAAGTTCCCATATGTCCACTATGTAACCATAATATGTGTCCTTTCCCTTCTCGGTTGTTGCATCAAAGCGGACACCGCTGTTTTGGTTGATGCTCTTTTGATCTTGGTCAATCGTGTAAAATGTATTCCCATTTATCTCGTATCCTTTGTAAATCAATACAGTCAAAGATGGTCCCCTGGACAACAAGTACAACTCATCACAAACAGTGTTGTCACCTCTAAGATGTGCTTCCAACCAACTGCTGAAAGTCCTAATGTGTTCACATGTAATCCAGTCGTCGCACTGCTTCGGGTGTTTGGAGCGCAGACTGTTCTTGTGTTCATCGACATACAGGGTCACCAAGGTAGAGTTTTGTAGAACTGTGTAGTGTGCTTGAGACCAAGAATGCCCGTCCCTGCATATTATTGAGTCCGCTCCTAGCGTGCCTTTTCCAGTCAGTCTCCCCTCATACCACGATTTAGGGAGACCTATCTTCTTAAGGCCAGGAATGAAGTCAACACAAAACCCGATGACATCCTCTGTTTGATGGCCCATGGAGATGCTTCCTTCTGGCCTAGTGTGGTTACGGACATATTTCTTTAGGACTCCCATGAACATCTCAAAGGGGAACATATTGTGTAGAAATACGGGCCCCAGAATGACAATCTCGTCGACTAGATGAACTAGGACATGCGTCATGATATTGAAGAAGGATGGTGGGAGCACCAGCTCGAAACTGACAAGACATTGCGCCACATCACTCCTTAGCCTTGGTACGATTTCTGGATCGATCACCTTCTGAGAGATTGCATTGAGGAATGCACATAGCTTCACAATGGCTAATCGGACGTTTTCCGGTAGAAGCCCCCTCAATGCAACCGGAAGCAGTTGCGTCATAATCACGTGGCAGTCATGAGACTTTAGGTTCTGCAACTTTTTATCTGGCATATTTATTATTCCCTTTATATTCGACGAGAAGCCAGTCGGGACCTTCATACTGAGCAGGCATTCAAAGAAGATTTCTTTCTCTTCTTTCGTAAGAGCGTAGCTGGCAGGACCTTCATACTGCTTCGGAGGCATGCCGTCTTTTTTATGCAAATGTTGCAGGTCCTCCCGTGCCTCAAGTGTATCTTTTGTCTTTCCATACACACCCAAGAAGCCTAGCAGGTTCACGCAAAGGTTCTTTGTCACGTGCATCACGTCGATTGAAGAGCGGACCTCTAGGTCTTTCCAGTAGGGTAGGTCCCAAAATATAGATTTCTTCTTCCACATGGGTGCGTGTCCCTCAGCGTCATTCGGAACAGCTAGTGCGCCGGGACCCTTTCCAAAGATTGTTGGGGAACGTTGCAGAAAATTAAAATTTTTCCTACGGTTTCACCAAGATCGATCTATGAGTTCATCTAAGCAACGAGTCATGGGAGAGAGATTGCATCTACATACGACTTTGTAGATCGCGAGCGGAAGCGTTCAACGAACGGGGATGAGGTAGTCGTACACGACGTGATCCAAATCACCGGAGATCCTAGCACCGAAAGCACGGCACCTCCGCGTTCAACACACGTACGGTCAGCGTAACGTCTCCTTCTTCTTGATCCAGCAAGGCAAAGGAGAGGTTGGGGAAGATTGCTCCAGCAGCAGCACGACGGCGTGGTGATGGAGGAGCTGCAGTACTCCGGCAGGGCTTCGCCGAGCTCAACGGAGGAGGAGGAGGTGTTGGGGAGGGAGAGGGAGGCGCCAGGAGCAAGGGTGCGCTGCCCCCTCCCCTCCCCCCTTTATATAGCCCCCTAGGGGGGGCGCCGGCCCTAGGAGATGCAATCTCCTAGGGGGGCGGCGGCCAAGGGGTGGGCTTGCCCCCCAAGCAAGGGGGGCGCCCCCCCTTTAGGGTTTCCCCCACCCTAGGCGCATGGGCCTCTAGGGGCTGGTTCCCCTTGGCCCATGTAGGCCAAGGCGCACCCCTAGAGCCCATGTGGCCCCCCTGAGGCAGGTGGCCCCACCCGGTGGACCCCCGGGACCCTCCGGTGGTCCCGGTACAATACCGATAACCCCGAAACTTGTCCCGATGGCCAAAACAGCACTTTCTATATATAATTCTTTACCTCCGGACCATTCCGAAAATCCTCGTGACGTCCGGGATCTCATCCGGGACTCCGAACAACATTCGGGTTACTGCATATACATATCTTCACAACCCTAGCGTCACCGAACCTTAAGTGTGTAGACCCTACGGGTTCGGGAGACATGCAGACATGACTGAGACGGCTCTCGGGCAATAACCAACAGCGGGATCTGGATACCCATGTTGGCTCCCACATGCTCCACGATGATCTCATCGGATGAACCACGATGTCGAGGATTCAATTAATCCCGTATACGATTCCCTTTGTCAATCGATATTTTACTTGCCCGAGATTCGATCGTCGGTATCCCAATACCTCGTTCAATCTCGTTACCGGCAAGTCACTTTACTCGTACCGTAATGCATGATCCCGTGATCAAACACTTTGATCACATTGAGCTCATTATGATGATGCATTACTGAGTGGGCCCGGTGATACCTCTCCGTCAAGCGGAGTGACAAATCCCAGTCTCGATCCGTGTCAACCCAACAGACACTTTCGGAGATACCCGTAGTATACCTTTATAGTCACCCAGTTACGTTGTGACGTTTGGCACACCCAAAGCACTCCTACGGTGTCCGGGAGTTACACGATCTCATGGTCTAAGGAAAGGATACTTGACATTGGAAAACTCTAGCAAACGAACTATGCGATCTTATGCTATGTTTAGGATTGGGTCTTGTCCATCACATCATTCTCCTAATGATGTGATCTTGTTATCATTGACATCTGATGCCCATAGTCAGGAAACCATGACTATCTGTTGATCAACGAGCTAGTCAACTAGAGGCTTACTAGGGACACGTTGTTGTCTGTTATTCACACATGTATTACGATTTCCGGATAACACAATTATAGCACGAATAAAGACAATTATCATGAACAAGGAAATATAATAATAATGCTTTTATTATTGCTTCTAGGGCATATTTCCAACAGTCTCCCACTTGCACGAGAGTCAATAATCTAGTTACATTGTGATGAATCGAACACCCATAGAGTTCTGGTGCTGATCATGTTTTGCCTTAGGGAGAGGTTTAGTCAACGGATCTGCGACATTCAGATCCGTGTGCACTTTACAAATTTCTATGTCTCCATCTTGAACATTTTCATGAATGGAGTTGAAGCGACGCTTGATGTGCCTGGTCTTCTTGTGAAACCTGGGCTCCTTTGCAAGTGCAATAGCTCCAGTGTTGTCACAGAAGAGTTTGATTAGCCCCGACGCATTGGGTATGACTCCGAGGTCGGTGATGAACTCCTTCACCCAAATTGCTTCATGTGCTGCCTCCGAGGCTGCCATGTACTCCGCTTCACATGTAGATCCCGCCACGACGCTCTGCTTGCAACTGCACCAGCTTACTGCCCCACCATTCAAAATATACACGTATCCGGTTTGTGACTTAGAGTCATCCAGATCTGTGTGAAGCTAGCGTCGACGTAACCCTTTACGACAAGCTCTTCGTCACCTCCATAAACGAGAAACATTTCCTTAGTCCTTTTCAGGTACTTCAGGATATTCTTGACCGCTGTCCAGTGTTCCTTGCCGGGATTACTTTGGTACCTTCCTACCAAACTTACGGCAAGGTTTACATCAGGCCTGGTACACAACATGGCATACATAATAGAACCTATGGCTGAGGCATAGGGGATGACGCTCATCTCTTCTATATCTTCTGCCGTGGTCGGACATTGAGCTGAGCTCAATTTCACACCTTGTAACACAGGCAAGAACCCCTTCTTAGATTGATCCATATTGAACTTCTTCAATATCTTATCAAGGTATGTGCTTTGCGAAAGACCTATGAGGCGTCTTGATCTATCTCTACAGATCTTGATGCCTAATATATAAGCAGCTTCTCCAAGGTCCTTCATTGAAAAACTCTTATTCAAGTAGGCCTTAATGCTGTCCAAGAGTTCTATATCATTTCCCATCAAAAGTATGTCATCTACATATAGTATGAGAAATGCTACAGAGCTCCCACTCACTTTCTTGTAAACGCAGGCTTCTCCATAAGTCTGCGTAAACCCAAACGCTTTGATCATCTCATCAAAGCGAATGTTCCAACTCCGAGATGCTTGCACCAGCCCATAAATCGAGCGTTGGAGCTTGCACACCTTGTCAGCATTCTTAGGATCGACAAAATCTTCCGGCTGCATCATATACAATTCTTCCTTAAGGAAACCATTAAGGAATGCCGTTTTGACGTCCATTTGCCATATTTCATAATCGTAGAATGCGGCAATTGCTAACATGATTCGAACGGACTTCAGCTTCGCTACCGGTGAGAAAGTCTCATCGTAGTCAATTCCTTGAACTTGTCGATAACCCTTAGCGACAAGCCGAGCTTTATAGATGGTCACATTACCATCCGCGTGTGTCTTCTTCTTAAAGATCCATTTATTTTCTATGGCTCGCCGTTCAACGGGCAAGTCAGTCAAAGTCCATACTTCGTTTTCATACATGGATCCTATCTCGGATTTCATGGCTTCTAGCCATTTGTCGGAATCCGGGCCTGCCATTGCTTCCTCATAGTTCGAAGGTTCACCGTTGTCTAACAACATGATTTCTAAGACAGGGTTGCCGTACCACTCTGGTGCGGAACGTGTCCTTGTGGACCTTCGAATTTCAGTAGGAGCTTGATTAGAAGTATCTTGATCATCATCATTAATTTCCTCTCTAGTCGGTGCAGGCACCTCAGGAACGTTTTCTTGAGTTTCGCCATTTTCCGTTTCAAGAGGTAACACTTGATCAATTTCTACTTTCCTCCCACTTACTTCTTTCGAGAGAAACTCTTTCTCTAGAAAGGATCCATTCTTGGCAACAAAGATCTTGCCTTCGGATCTGTGGTAGAAGGTATACCCTATAGTTTCTTTAGGGTATCCTATGAAGACGCATTTTTCCGACTTGGGTTCGAGCTTTTCAGGTTGAAGTTTCTTGACATAAGCATCGCATCCCCAAACTTTTAGAAACGACAGCTTAGGTTTCTTCCCAAACCATAATTCATACGGTGTCGTTGTTGGAAATATGCCCTAGAGGCAATAATAAATTGATTATTATTATATTTCCTTGTTCATGATAATTGTTTATTATCCATGCTAGAATTGTATTGATAGGAAACTCAGATACATGTGTGGATACATAGACAACACCATGTCCCTAGTAAGCCTCTAGTTGACTAGCTCGTTGATCAATAGATGGTTACGGTTTCCTGACCATGGACATTGGATGTCATTGATAACGGGATCACATCATTAGGAGAATGATGTGATGGACAAGACCCAATCCTAAGCCTAGCACAAGATCATGTAGTTCGTATGCTAAAGCTTTTATAATGTCAAGTATCATTTCCTTAGACCATGAGATTGTGCAACTCCCGGATACCGTAGGAATGCTTTGGGTGTGCCAAACGTCACAACGTAACTGGGTGGCTATAAAGGTGCACTACGGGTATCTCCGAAAGTGTCTGTTGGGTGGCACGAATCGAGATTGGGATTTGTCACTCCGTGTGACGGAGAGGTATCTCTGGGCCCACTCGGTAGGACATCATCATAATGTGCACAATGTGATCAAGGAGTTGATCACGGGATGATGTGTTGCGGAACGAGTAAAAGAGACTTGCCGGTAACGAGATTGAACAAGGTATCGGTATACCGACGATCGAATCTCGGGCAAGTATCGTACCGATAGACAAAGGGAATTGTATACGGGATTGATAAAGTCCTTGACATCGTGGTTCAGCCGATGAGATCATCGTGGAACATGTGGGAGCCAACATGGGTATCCAGATCCCGCTGTTGGTTATTGACCGGAGAACGTCTCGGTCATGTCTGCATGTCTCCCGAACCCGTAGGGTCTACACACTTAAGGTTCGATGACGCTAGGGTTATAAAGGAAGCTTGTATGTGATTACTGAATGTTGTTCGGAGTCCCGGATGAGATCCCGGACGTCACGAGGAGTTCCGGAATGGTCCGGAGGTAAAGATTTATATATGGGAAGTCTTATTTTGGTCGCCAGAAAAGTTTCGCACTTTATCGGTATTGTACCGGGAGTGCCGAAAGGGGTCCGGGGGTCCACCGGGGGGTCCACCTGCCCCGGGGGGCCACATGGGCTGTAGGGGGTGCGCCTTGGCCTATATGGGCCAAGGGCACCAGCCCCAAGAGGCCCATGCGCAAGAGATAAGAAAAAAGGGAGAGTCCTCAAAGGGGAAGGCACCTCCGAGGTGGCTTGGGGAGGATGGACTCCTCCCCCCTTGGCCGCACCCCTTCCTTGGAGGAAGGGGCAAGGCTGCGCCTCCCCCCTCTCCCTTGCCCCTATATATAGTGGAGGGGAGGGAGGGCAGCCATACCTGAAGCCCTGGCGCCTCCCTCCCTCCCGTGACACCTCCTCCTCTCCCGCAGGTGCTTGGCGAAGCCCTGCAGGATTGCCACGCTCCTCCACCACCACCACGCCGTTGTGCTGCTGCTGGATGGAGTCTTCCTCAACCTCTCCCTCTCTCCTTGCTGGATCAAGGCATGGGAGACGTCACCGGGCTGTACGTGTGTTGAACGCGGAGGTGCCGTCCGTTCGGCACTAGGATCATCGGTGATCTGAATCACGACGAGTACGACTCCATCAACCCCGTTCACTTGAACGCTTCCGCTTAGCGATCTACAAGGGTATGTAGATGCACTCTCCTTCCCCTCGTTGCTGGTTTCTCCATAGATAGATCTTGGTGACACGTAGGAAAATTTTGAATTTCTGCTACGTTCCCCAACAGTCGTCTCAACGGATTTCGACGGAGCCCTATTTAAAGTGAATGCGGCAGTCTCTAAAGCATATCCCCAAAAAGATAGCGGTAAATCGGTAAGAGACATCATAGATCGCACCATATCTAATAGAGTGCGATTACGACGTTCGGACACACCATTACGCTGAGGTGTTCCAGGCGGCGTGAGTTGTGAAACTATTCCACATTTTCTTAAGTGTGTGCCAAATTCGTGACTCAAGTATTCTCCTCCACGATATGATCGTAGAAACTTGATCTTTCTATCACGTTGATTTTCAACCTCACTCTGAAATTCCTTGAACTTTTCAAAGGTCTCAGACTTGTGTTTCATTAAGTAGATATACCCATATCTACTCAAGTCATCAGTGAGGGTGAGAACATAACGATAGCCACCACGAGCCTCAACACTCATTGGACCGCACACATCGGTATGTATGATTTCCAATAAGTTGGTTGCTCGCTCCATTGTTCCTGAGAACGGAGTCTTGGTCATTTTACCCATGAGGCATGGTTCGCACGTGTCAAATGATTCATAATCAAGAGACTCTAAAAGTCCATCTGCATGGATCTTCTTCATGCGTTTGACACCTATGTGACCAAGGCGGCAGTGCCACAAATATGTGGGACTATTGTTATCAATTTTAACTCTTTTGGTATTCACACTATGAATATGTGTATCATCACGTAAGAGATTCATTAAGAATAAACCATTAACCATCGGAGCATGACCATAAAACATATCTCTCATATAAATAGAACAACCATTATTCTCAGATTTAAATGAGTAGCCATCTCGAATTAAACGAGATCCAGACACAATGTTCATGCTCAAACTTGGCACTAAATAACAATTATTGAGGTTTAAAACTAATCCCGTAGGTAAATGTAGAGGTAGCGTGCCGACGGCGATCACATCAACCTTGGAACCATTCCCGACGCGCATCGTCACCTCGTCCTTCGCCAGTCTTCGTTTATTCCGCAGCTCCTGCTTTGAGTTACAAATGTGAGCAACTGCACCGGTATCAAATACCCAAGAGCTACTACCAGTACTGGTAAGGTACACATCAATTACATGTATATCACATGTACCTTTTGTTTTGCCGGCCTTCTTGTCCGCTAAGTATTTGGGGCAGTTCCGCTTCCAGTGACCACTTCCCTTGCAATAAAAGCACTCAGTCTCGGGCTTGGGTCCATTCTTTGGCTTCTTCCCGGCAACTTGCTTACCGGGCGCGGCAACTTCCTTGCCGTCCTTCTTGAAGTTCTTTTTACCCTTGCCCTTTTTGAACTTAGTGGTTTTATTCACCATCAACACTTGATGTTCCTTCTTGATTTCTACCTCTGCTGATTTCAGCATAGCATATACCTCAGGAATGGTCTTTACCATCCCCTGCATGTTGTAGTTCATCACAAAGCTCTTGTAGCTAGGTGGAAGCGACTGGAGGATTCTGTCAATGACCGCTTCATCCGGGAGATTAACTTCCAGTTGAGTCAAGCGGTTGTGCAACCCAGACATTTTGAGTATGTGTTCACTGACAGAGCTATTTTCCTCCATCTTACAGCTAAAGAATTTGTCGGAGACTTCAAATCTCTCGACCCGGGCATGAGCTTGGAAAACCATTATCAGCTCTTCGAACATCTCATATGCTCCATGTCTCTCAAAACGCTTTTGGAGCCCCGGCTCTAAGCTGTAAAGCATGCCGCACTGAACGAGGGAGTAATCATCGGAACGTGACTGCCAAGCGTTCATAACGTCTTGTTCAGCAGGGAGAACAGGTGCGTCACCCAGCGGTGCTCGTAGGACATAATCTTTCTTGGCAGCTATGAGGATGATCCTCAGGTTCCGGACCAAGTCCGTATAGTTGCTGCCATCGTCTTTCAGCTTGGTTTTCTCTAGGAACGCGTTGAAGTTGAGGACTACGTTGGCCATTTGATCTACAAGACATATTGTAAATATTTAGACTAAGTTCATGATAATAAAGTTCATTTAATCAAATTATTTAATGAACTCCCACTTAGATAGACATCCCTCTTCTAGTCATCTAAGTATTACATGATCCGAGTCAACTAGGCCGTGTCCGATCATCACGTGAGACGGACTAGTCAACATCGGTGAACATCTTCATGTTGATCGTATCTTCTATACGACTCATGCTCGACCTTTTGGTCTTCTGTGTTCCGAGGCCATGTCTGTACATGCTAGGCTCGTCAAGTCAACCTAAGTGTTTGCATGTGTAAATCTGTCTTACACCCGTTGTATGTGAACGTTAGAATCTATCACACCCGATCATCACGTGGTGCTTTGAAACAACGAACTGTCGCAACGGTGCACAGTTAGGGGGAACACTTCTTGAAATTATTATGAGGGATCATCTTATTTACTACCGTCGTTCTAAGTAAACAAGATGCAAAACATGATAAACATCACATGCAATCAAATAATAGACGTGACATGATATGGCCAATATCACATAGCTCCTTTGATCTCCATCTTGGGGCTCCATGATCATCTTGTCACCGGCTTGACACCATGATCTCCATCATCATGATCTCCATCATTGAGTCTCCATGAAGTTGCTTGCCAACTATTACTTCTACTACTATGGCTAACGCGTTTAGCAATAAAGTAAAGTAATTTACATGGCGTTTCTCAATGACACGCAGGTCATACAATAAATAAAGACAACTCCTATGGCTCCTGCCAGTTGTCATACTCATCGACATGCAAGTCGTGATTCCTATTACAATAGCATGAACATATCATACATCACATATAGATCATTCATCATTCATCACAACTTTGGCCATATCATATCACAAAGCACTTGTTGCAAAAACAAGTTAGACGTCCTCTAATTGTTGTTGCAAGTTTTACGTGGCTGAATTAGGGTTCTAGCAAGAACGTTTTCTTACCTACGTAAAAGCCACAACGTGATTTGTCAACTTCTATTTACCCTTCATAAGGACCCTTTTCATCAAATCCGCTCCAACTAAAGTGGGAGAGACAGACACCCGCCAGCCACCTTATGCAACTAGTGCATGTTAGTCGGTGGAACCGGTCTCACGTAAGAGTACGTGTAAGGTTGGTCCGGGCCGCTTCATCCCACAATACCGCTGAAGCAAGATAAGACTAGTAGCGGCAAGAAAGTTGACAACATTTACGCCCACAACAAATTGTGTTCTACTCGTGCAATAGAGAACTACGCATAGACCTAGCTCTGATACCACTGTTGGGGAACGTTGCAGAAAATTAAAATTTTTCCTACGGTTTCACCAAGATCGATCTATGAGTTCATCTAAGCAACGAGTCATGGGAGAGAGATTGCATCTACATACCACTTTGTAGATCGCGAGCGGAAGCGTTCAACGAACGGGGATGAGGTAGTCGTACACGACGTGATCCAAATCACCGGAGATCCTAGCACCGAAAGCACGGCACCTCCGCGTTCAACACACGTACGGTCAGCGTAACGTCTCCTTCTTCTTGATCCAGCAAGGCAAAGGAGAGGTTGGGGAAGATTGCTCCAGCAGCAGCACGATGGCGTGGTGATGGAGGAGCTGCAGTACTCCGGCAGAGCTTCGCCGAGCTCAACGGAGGAGGAGGAGGTGTTGGGGAGGGAGAGGGAGGCGCCAGGAGCAAGGGTGCACTGCCCCCTCCCCTCCCCCCCTTTATATAGCCCCCTAGGGGGGGCGGCGGCCCTAGGAGATGCAATCTCCTAGGGGGGCGGCGGCCAAGGGGTGGGGCTTGCCCCCCAAGCAAGGGGGCGCCCCCCCTTTAGGGTTTCCCCCACCCTAGGCGCATGGGCCTCTAGGGGCTGGTTCCCCTTGGCCCATGTAGGCCAAGGCGCACCCCTAGAGCCCATGTGGCCCCCCCGAGGCAGGTGGCCCCACCCGGTGGACCCCCCAGGACCCTCCGGTGGTCCCGGTACAATACCGATAACCCCAAAACTTGTCCCGATGGCCAAAACAGCACTTTCTATATATAATTCTTTACCTCCGGACCATTCCGAAAATCCTCGTGACGTCCGGGATCTCATCCGGGACTCCGAACAACATTCGGGTTACTGCATATACATATCTTCACAACCCTAGCGTCACCGAACCTTAAGTGTGTAGACCCTACGGGTTCGGGAGACATGCAGACATGACCGAGACGGCTCTCGGGAAATAACCAACAGCGGGATCTGGATACCCATGTTGGCTCCCACATGCTCCACGATGATCTCATCGGATGAACCACGATGTCGAGGATTCAATTAATCCCGTATACGATTCCCTTTGTCAATCGGTATTTTACTTGCCCGAGATTCGATCGTCGGTATCCCAATACCTCATTCAATCTCGTTACCGGCAAGTCACTTTACTCGTACCGTAATGCATGATCCCGTGATCAAACACTTTGATCACATTGAGCTCATTATGATGATGCATTACTGAGTGGGCCCGGTGATACCTCTCCGTCAAGCGGAGTGACAAATCCCAGTCTCGATCCGTGTCAACCCAACAGACACTTTCGGAGATACCCGTAGTATACCTTTATAGTCACCCAGTTACGTTGTGACGTTTGGCACACCCAAAGCACTCCTACGGTGTCCGGGAGTTACACGATCTCATGCTCTAAGGAAAGGATACTTGACATTGGAAAACTCTAGCAAACGAACTATGCGATCTTATGCTATGTTTAGGATTGGGTCTTGTCCATCACATCATTCTCCTAATGATGTGATCTCGTTATCATTGACATCTGATGCCCATAGTCAGGAAACCATGACTATCTGTTGATCAACGAGCTAGTCAACTAGAGGCTTACTAGGGACACGTTGTTGTCTGTTATTCACACATGTATTACGATTTCCGGATAACACAACTATAGCACGAATAAAGACAATTATCATGAACAAGCAAATATAATAATAATGCTTTTATTATTGCCTCTAGGGCATATTTCCAACAAAGATTACGTGTAAATCATTGACCATAGCAAGTACGTGATCACCGGTACGCATGGCGGGCTTCTTCCGGTGATCTGCCTCGCCTTTGAAATGCTTGACTTTCTTTCGGCATTGATGGTTGGTCGGAAGAAATCGACGATGGCCCAGGTACACATTCTTCCTGCATTTGTCCAGGTATATACTTTCAGTGTCATCTAAACAGTGTGTGCATGCATGGTATCCTTTGTTTGTCTGTCCTGAAAGGTTACTGAGAGCGGGCCAATCGTTGATGGTCACGAACAGCAACACCTTTAGGTTAAATTCCTCTTGTCTATGCTCATCCCACGTACGTACACCGTTTCGATTCCACAGCTGTAAAAGTTCTTCAACTAATGGCCTTAGGTACACATCAATGTCGTTGCCGGGTTGCTTAGGGCCTTGGATGAGAACTGGCATCATAATGAACTTTCGCTTCATGCACATCCAAGGAGGAAGGTTATGCATACATAGAGTCACATGCCAGGTGTTGTGATTGCTGCTCTGCTCCCCGAAGGATTAATGCCATCCGCGCTTAAAGCAAACCATACGTTCCTTGGGTCCTTTGCAAACTCATCCCAGTACTTTCTCACGATTTTTCTCCACTGCGACCCGTCAGCGGGTGCTCTCAACTTCCCTTCTTTCTTACAGTCCTCACTGTGCCATGGCATCGACTTGGCATGCTCTATGTTTCTGAACAGACGTTTCAACCATGGTATTATAGGAGCATATCACATCACCTTCGCAGGAACCCTCTTCCTGCGGGGCTCGCCGTGAACATCACCAGGGTCATCTCGTCTGATCTTATACCGCAATGCACCGCATACTGGGCATGCGTTCAGATCCTTGTATGCACCGCGGTATAGGATGCAGTCATTAGGGCATGCATGTATCTTCTCCACCTCCAATCCTAGAGGGCATACGACCTTCTTTGTTGCGTATGTACTGTCGGGCAATTCGTTATCCTTTGGAAGCTTATTCTTCAATATTTTCAGTAGCTTCTCAAATCCTTTGTCAGGCACAGCATTCTCTGCCTTGCACTGCAGCAATTCCAGTACGGTACCGAGCTTTGTGTTGCCATCTTCGCAATTGGGGTACAACCCTTTTTTGTGATCCTCTAACATGCGATCGAACTTCAGCTTCTCCTTTTGACTTTCGCATTGCGTCCTTGCATCGACAATGACCCGGCGGAGATCATCCTCATCGGGCACATCGTCTGGTTCCTCTTGATCTTCAGCAGCTTCACCCGTTGCAGCATCATTGGGCACATCGTCTGGTTCCTCTTGATCATCACCAGCTCCCCCCGTTGCAGCATCAGCGTATTCAGGGGGCACATAGTTGTCATCGTACTCTTCTTCTTCGTCGTCTTCCATCATAACCCCTATTTCTCCGTGCCTCGTCCAAACATTATAGTGTGGCATGAAACCCTTGTAAAGCAGGTGGGTGTGAAGGATTTTCCGATCAGAATAAGACTTCGTATTCCCGCAATCAGGGCATGGACAACACATAAAACCATTATGCTTGTTTGCCTTAGCCGCATCGAGAAACTCATGCATGCCCTTAATGTACTCGGAGGTGTGTCTGTCACCGTACATGCATTGCCGGTTCATCTGCGTGCATTATATATAATTAAGTGTCCAAATTAATAGAAGTTCATCATCACATTAAAATCAAAGTACATACATAGTTCTCATCTAACAACATATAGCTCTCCAGAGCATCTAATTAATTAAACCATACATTGAAACTATGTAAAACATTTTAATGCGAAAACAAAGGCGATCATAATCGCAACCAATGTAACAATTGATCCAATGGCATAATGATACCAAGCCTCGGTATGAATGGCATATTTTCTAATCTTTCTAATCTTCAAGCGCATTGCATCCATCTTGATCTTGTGATCATCGACGACATCCGCAACATGCAACTCCAATATCATCTTCTCCTCCTCAATTTTTTTTATTTTTTCCTTCAAGAAATTGTTTTCTTCTTCAACTAAATTTAACCTCTCGACAATAGGGTCGGTTGGAATTTCCGGTTCACATACATCCTAGATAAATAAAATCTATGTCACGTTGGTCCGCATAATTTTCATAAACAATAAATGAACTAATAGTTATAAAGATAATATATGTACCACATCCGAATCATAGACAGGACGGGGGTCGACGGGGGCGGATACCAAAACCATCGCACTATATAAGATGCAATAATAAAAGTAAGAAAATTATACAAGTATCTATCTAAACATACAAGTAACAATATTTTTCCTTTCAGAAAGAAGATAAGAACAAGAGGCTCACCACGGTGGTGTCGGTGATGAGATCGGCGCGGGTGATCGACGGCGGCGAAGACGGGGGTGGGGCGTGACGGACCGCTAAATCTAGACAAATCTCGAGGAAAATGGAGCTTTGGGGTCGAGCTTCGAGAGGAGAAACCTTAACTAGTGTGGCTCGGGCATTTCATCGAACACCTCATGTGCATAGGAGGTGAGCTAGAGCACCACAAACCCCTCCCCTCGCCGGCCAAAGAAAAACAGAGCACTGGAGTGCTCTGCTCGCGGGCGAGGGTATATATAGGCACCTCATTGGTCCCGGTTGGTGGCATGAACCGGGACTAAAGGGAAGCCTTTGGTCCCGGTTCATGCCACCAACCGGGACCAATTGTGGTGGGCCAGGAGCCAGGCCCATTGGTCCCGGTTCGTCCCACCAACCGGGACCAAAAGGTCCAGACGAACCGGGACCAATGGCCCACGTGGCCCGGCCGGCCCCCTGGGCTCACGAACCGGGTCCAATGCCCCCATCTGTCCCGGTTCTAGACTGAACCGGGACTAATGGCCTGACCCGGCCTGGACCGTTGCCCCCTTTTCTACTAGTGCATGTATCTGAAGGAAATGGACGACGCGCCGCGGAATCTCTCCATGGAGTTTGGAAAGGGAGGCGTTGAAGGAGAAAGGAATCGACAGAGGAAATGAAGGGTGTGAACTCTAAATCACCTCGCGACCGACAGATATAGTGGCTGAGATTGATTTTGCGGGCCACTCATATATTTTTTTACGGGCCGGGCCAAATATAAAACATATATTCGAGCCACAAAACAAGTAAATACGTTAAATCCGCCGAAAAATATTCCGGCCGGCGGCAATATAACGCATATGCTAGAGTTTCTCTTGGGAATATAAGGCCCAGTTCTTTTGGCCGATTCTCCCAGAATCTTGAGAATCGGGCCTCCCCCAGATTCTCCTAGGATCTTGAACTCACATGTTCTTTTTTACAATCCTAGCTTGTTAGGTTGTAAACAACTAGGGTTGCCAAAAAATATGAGTTCAAGATTCTGGGAGAAGCTGGGTGGAGGGTTGATTCTCAAGATTCTGGGAGAATCGACCAAAAGAACTGGGCCTAAGAATGCCACCGCTCAGCACCATCAGACAAAAATGCTTGTTGACCAGGAGCCTAATAACAAACCAAGTCGCTACGTGCACCCACTCGTGTACCCAACCAGATCCCAGACTAATTAACGGCCAGCTCCTCATTGCCAGATTTACCCTGTAAAAAAACCTCTAAAAACAACAAAAAAAGAATCCTAGCTATATATAGTATATGTAGCATATTACTGTCTAATTCGGGAGCGCATGGAGGAGGTGTCCGAGCTGCCGCTTCTCCCGCCACTTCTCCAGGATCTCCAACCCACCTAGAGCTCTATATAAGCAACCGTTCATGTGCTTCACTTGTTCTTCTCCTGGTCATTCATATCCGCCATCCGACTCAATTCTTATCGAAATTTGGTAAGTGCCCAAACACATCTCCTTCTCCTCGGATATCATTTTTGTTCGGTGTGAAGAAGAAGAGGGGGTTTCTTGTTGCCCAGAAATTGCAGTAAAACGAGTACTTTTACTTTTTTTTTCTTTCTCTATTGGTTGTTCATTTGGAAGGAAATTCATGATGATTTCCTTGGCTGGGTATTGGGGAATTGCAGGACAATGGCCGACAAGAAGGAGAATCCGAAGCTGAACCAGCGGGTCGTATCATCTCTCTCGAAGCGAACTGTGGCGGCACATTCTTGGCATGATCTCGAGATTGGTAAATACATACACATATCCTAATAATGTCTTGCCTTCCATCAAAATTGTTTTCCCCCGATCAGTGTGAAAAGTATATTTCTGAACGCTCGTATACAATCTGATGTATGAAATCTCCATATTCTAGGCCCTGAAGCCCCTCAAATCTTCAATGTTGTAAGCATCTTGACATACTCTATTGCCTTGGCACGCTGCGTAAATTATAGCAAATAGTTCAGACGCATCATAGTCTTGCACGCATTTAGGTTGTTGAGATCACAAAGGGGAGCAAAGTCAAGTATGAACTTGACAAGAAGACTGGGATGATAAAGGTACACACACACATTCCCCACTTTCAGCTTGGCGGTGTATGACAAGAAAGCTTAAGAAAATTCTTGTCACAACGGAGAACGTTAAAATTAAACTGTTTCTCTAGGTTGACAGGATTTTGTACTCGTCCGTAGTCTACCCACACAACTACGGTTTCGTACCACGGACGCTGTGTGAAGATGGGGATCCACTCGACGTCTTGGTCCTGATGCAGGTGAGTTTTGCACTACCGATGTCAAGTTTATTCAACTCACAAGGTGGTGCACATTGTGTCCCAGAATGTTTTACGAGTTCTGACTAACCTACACCTTGACAGGAACCCGTCATTCCTGGTTGCTTTCTTCGAGCTAAGGCTATTGGGCTTATGCCCATGATTGATCAGGCAAGATTGTTTTTTTTAAGTGTTTCATTTATGAATATATCAATCTCACATTATGTCTGCCTGATACCGTGATTACTTTTTGGAACAAAAAGGGTGAGAAAGATGATAAGATCATTGCAGTCTGCGTTGATGATCCCGAGTACCGTCATTTCAATGACCTTAAGGAGCTCTCTCCCCACCGCCTTGCTGAAATCCGTCGCTTCTTCGAAGATTGTACGCTCAGTTTCCTCACATATTATCGGATTTTACGTCAACCATAGCGACGTAAATGGTTTCCTTAAGTGCTCAAGTTTATTTGATGCTATGCATCTGCAGACAAGAAGAATGAGAACAAGGAGGTTGCTGTGAATGACTTCTTGCCATCGAACACTGCACAGGTTGCCGTTCAGCACTCGATGTGAGTTGTTTCTGAAATTGCTTTACAGGGTTATCTATCAACAATTAGTTATGCAAATGCGTTTCAGAGGCATGCCTCCACGTTATAATGAGACGGAAACTGACACCATCTACAGTTAAAACGTGTTTATGTTAGTATATAAGGATGTCTACTGAAGCTAATTTAACATATATTACCTGATTGAAGATAAATTTGTAGTTAAAGCATACTCCCTTTGTTCCAATTATTTGATGTTCTAGCTTTGCACAAAGTCAAACTTCTATACATTTAACGAAGTATATAAGAAAATATGCTAATATCTATAACATCAAATATATATAGTACAGTACAAAAATATATTTTATGATGAATCTAATGAATGCAAATTGGTGTTGTATATGTTGATATTATAGACTCCGTCAAGCTTTTTTTTTTGACTTAGAACAAAGTTGCAACTTTAAAATAATTTCGAACAGAGAGAGAACAATATATTATTATTAACCATTGTGCCGCTGTTTCAGGGACCTATACGCAGAATATATCCTGCAGAGTCTGAGGAACTAATCGTAGCTGCAAACTGGCAAGGCTGCAGAAACCACCCACATGGTCTCATAAGAGGACAATAATCGACTACATGGCTTTTATTAAGGACCCATTTTTCTATATATTTAAATAATGGGACAACACTATTCCCGTACATATTTTTCTGCAGAACATTGTAATCAAGGACTAATGTTATACTTGTGTATAGTGTTTCATAATATTTGAATCAACACTTGAAACATTTAGTCTTGCCCTGTTGGCCTGAATTTCAAAATAATTATTTGGAAAAGACGATTTCCAGTCTTAAAGCAAATTAGTTAACACCTTTGTGTGTGTATCTGAAGTGCATGGTGTGTGCTCCGGAGCGTGGACTTCATTCATATGTACATGTGCGTACCATCCGAGTCCCGGAGCTGCTAGTTATCGGCATCGTCACAAGTGTTGTTAAAATTTCAAAGAAGTGTGATTGTTCAGATTATGTACATGCATAAGACCAACTCCAGCAGGGTCGCTATATCGGGCCAATTGGCATAATAACCGCCGAGAAGGACACTCTAACAGAGACGCCATCCTATCACGGTTCACCATAATTCATGGAGGGCCTCCATATTCAGTCCGCAAGCCTCCATATTTAGAGGATAGGGGACGTTGGTTTAGAGGGTGTGCCATGCACCAACCGCTTACGTGAGAGGGAAGTTTCACCTCCCTTTCTCCAAGGCATATCTCCTCTTCTAGCCAATGGCGCTGATGGCCATGGCATTGGGAAGCGTTTTAGCTAATAGCATCCGCCGCGTGCCAACTTCCCACGGCCACTGCCGCCATATTTTTCTGTAGCTCGCTTCTATAAAATGGTTGTCGCCATGTCTTCACTTTCCTCACCACTGCCGCCCATAGCCTCCACTTTCTCACCACTGCGGCCCATGGCCTCTACTTTCCTCACCGCCACCCATAATATACACTGATGTTTTCGGTGCACATGGCAGCAGCTAGCACAGTGAGGTCGATGTTATTGGACACTCAGTGGAGAACAGGGTTGTGGAGCTCTATGGTTGTGGGAGAATATCATGTGCTCCCGGAGCACCTGAGCTTAGGTGCTCCGATGCAACCTTGGCCGCTGGATTGTGATCCAATGGGCAGCATCATGGGATGTGGATCAAAGAATTATTTCAGGAATGTTCAGGGTGTTTCTGCAAAACATTGATGTTGGATTTGTCTTTTTTGTTTCTTAATGTGTGTTTTGAATTTTGATTCGAAAATTTTAAGGATTGTACACCCATGTGATGTGAACATCCATGATTTTTTTCGGAATTTTTTGAAACATTTGGATGCACATTTTGAAAATTTGGAGCATGGGAGCACCAAAATGAACGGGAGCACTAGATATTCTCCCCTATGGTTGTCACCACAAACGGCAAAATTTCGTGTTTTGACCCTTTCAGCGTATAAAATCGAGATCTGACCCCGGTATGGAATTTTTTTGAGATTTGACCCTTTTGCTACCGCCGGAGGAGGCCCTGGCGGTAGGTACGTACAGGCTACCGCCACCCCTCATGGCGGTAGGTTCCCTGACGCCATCTGGCTGTTAACGGCCGTGTACACGTGGCAAAAGGACCTACCGCCGCCGGCTATGGCAGTAGGCTCTTGCAACCTACCGCCAGGCTCTCCGGCGGTAGGTTCCTGGATAAGGTTGTGAGGGGAGGGGGATGTGCTGCTCCCGCCCCACTCATTCACCCCACTCTTCTTTTCGAGCTCAAGCTCTCTCCCCCTCTTTTCCCCCACTAGATCCCCCTCCATTGCTTGAGATTTTCCCCTTGGATCGAGGCCATTTGCATCACCCAAGGTACCTCCCCCATCCCCCCTCCGGCGGTATGCATTTGTGGGTGGCCACACAACTCTTCAACTCCCATTGCCCGGTTTCCTTAATCTTTCTTCCACGGACCTTCCATGGGCAACCTTCTTTGTCACATTTGATGGTGTAGCGCAATTTTTTGTTGGAATGACCAACAATGAACGGCCTATGGTTTCGAATGGCATAGTCACTCAACCATATCTTGAACTCTTGCAAACAACCAAACTTGATCCCTTTCTTCAAATGAGAATTCTCATCCTCACCCGGTGGCCTTGGATCACCCATCCTCGGGCAAGGTGATGGTTCGACCAAGCCCAACCTCATGCCACTATCAACAACGGCCTTGTCGGCAAGACTAAGATCACGAAACAAAGAGGGTCCTCTTTCCTTGCCATTGACCTTCTTGTAAATTTGATTTTCTTGCGGCGTGAATCCATCCTCATACAATTGTTCCGGTGGACCCTCATCATCCGACTCATACCTACACATACGACTATAAGGGAGGTTCCGGTCCATGTCTTGTTGATGCACAATGACATCCAAGTCACCAATGGGATTGTAATGAATCTCTTCTTCTTCTTCCGCATACACATCATCTTGAGCAATAGCATCTCCATCAACATGAGCAATGGCATCTTCATAAACATGAACATTTGCATGTTCATCAACATGAGCAACGGCCTCGTCTCCAACATGATCATCACCTAGAAGAACTATGGCTCTAGCATTGATGTCTTCTTCATTTGGTTGGCTACATGGTGCTTGGCTAGCCGCATTGTGGTCATACACCACGACAGCATCATGTACTGGGGAGGACACATTCCGGTTCAAATCGAGTAGTGGCCGAGGAACTTCCACCTTTGTGGCAAATAACTCAAGTGACTTGTCTTGTGATCCCTCAACTTTCTCCTTATACACATCCCAATGCAATTGAGAGGTGATGGGCATACTCTTTAATCGGGATTTTACTCCCACTCCCACATCATATCGCCCAACAAGCTTCACACGATCACTTGGGTTAATCCAATTGAGGACGCTTCTCACTTTCACGACAATATCATCATAGCTCGGGCTTGTGTTAAAAACCATGGCCTCCTCCCCTTCGTCGGCATTTTTCATCCATGAAAGTCGCCTTGTCCAAATAATGCACATTCACTAGTTTATCCATCTAAAAACAATGGAACAAAATTGAATCATCCATGGACCGGTCATTTCATATGGATGAACTATCTAAAATATAAGATTTTGAATCTAACAACTAGTATACCTTAATCATAGCACTAACCCTAACCCTTACCCTAACCTAACTAAACCCCTAACCCTAACACTTAAGCTAGCTTGCCACAACAAATAGTGACACATATTACTTAGATCAACCATAAATGCACCACAAATGACCCATAAATGCACCATAAATGCTAAACTAGAGGAAGAACTAGGGGGTTGCAAAACTTGTTGATTCCAACAAAAGTAGATAATTTGAACCAACCAAATGAGGCTAGTCATAGTGGGAGTAACTTAGCGAGTAACATAACACACTTCAAGAAATTTTTGCTTATGTGGCAAGTAGTTAATGAAAAGTAGTAACATAATATGTTACTATAACATAGCGCTTCCCAATACAAGATGAGTCTACAATCTAATAAATGAAGTCATCTATGACACTACTACTATGTTACTTTGCACTATGAAGGTAGTAACTTAGACTAGTGTCATATGCATGACACTGGTATAAGTTACTCCCCACTATGACCAGCCTGAAGGGGAGACGGAGGAGATACCTTGGGTGATGCAAATGACCTCGATCCAAGGGGCAAATCTCAAGCAATGAAGGGGGATCTAGTGGGTGCTTGGGTGGGGGAGAAGAGGGGGAGAGAGTGAGAGCTCAGGGAAGAAGATGAGTGGAGTGGGTGGGTGGTGACTGGTGAGTGGACCCCACCAAACCTTATCCTCCAGGACCCTACCGCCAGAGACCTCGGCGGTAGGGTGTCGGAGCCTACTGCCAAGGCCGGTGGCGGTAGGTCCCTTTGCCACGTCAGTGCCCGTTGACGGGCAGACAGCCGTCAACGGAACCTACCGCCAGGGTTGGCGGCGGTAGCCTATACATCTCTGCCGCCAGGGCCTCCAGCGATAACTAAAAAGGTCAAATCTCGAAAAAATTCCATACCAGGATCAGATCCCGATTTTATACACCAAAAGGGTCAAAAGACAAAATTTTGCCCCCCACAAACGATCGAGCAGCAGCGGAGCCGCCGTCATCAAGTGTGTCATCGAAAAGAAGAGTGAATAAGGTTAGAAAGATCTGGTAGGTGGTCGTGTTTAAGTGTTTAACCACCTGGAATTTTGAGAGCCGTCTTGGTCATGATCAGTCCATATATACGTCACTCTGTACGCCATTGTGTGACGATTAACAGTACGTCGGACTACTTCCCATGCCTATATAACGCATTGCCGTTCGTTTTACAGCAACGGGGCAAATTAACCTGGTGCACAAACAAGAAACAACAGCAGAGCAGAGCAGTCACGTAAAGTGAGGAAGAAAATCGTGATCTAGTCACTCGCGCCACGTAACGAGCCAGCAGTTGTCGGCAGGCCGCTTGGTTTCTGTTGCCATGGCAGCACACGCGGGGCCTTCCGAGACGGCGCCGCTCCCGCTCGACGGCCGCGTCGCGCTCGTCACGGGCGGCTCCCGCGGCATCGGCCGGGAGGTGTCCTCCCACCTGGCCGCCCTCGGCGCGCGCGTCCTGATCAACTACGCGTCCGACTCGGCCAGCGCCGCCGCGCTCGCCGCGGAGCTCAACTCGCGCGGCGGCGGCGGCCTCCGCGCCGTGCCGGCCCAGGCCGACGTGTCCGACCCGGCCGCCGTGCGCGCGCTCTTCGACCGCGCCGAGGAGGCCTTCGGCTCCCCGCCGCACGTCGTGGTCGCCTGCGCGGGGCTGCTCAACCCCAAGTACCCGGCGCTCGCCGACACCGCTGTGGAGGACTTCGACGCCATGTTTGCGGTGAACGTGCGCGGGACGTTCCTGGTGTGCCGCGAGGCGGCCAACCGCGTGCCCGCCGGCGGCGGCGGCCGCATCGTGACCTTCTCGTCGTCCATCATGGGCACGCTCCTGCCGGGCTACGCGGCGTACACGGCGACCAACGGCGCCGTGGAGGCCATGACCAGGATCCTGGCCAAGGAGGTGGCGGCCAAGGGGATCACGGCCAACGTTGTGGCCCCGGGGCCCGTGCGCACGGAGCTGTTCCTGGCCGGGAAGGACGAGGCGTTCCTAAAGAGGGTGGAGGCACAGTCCATGGGGCGCATCGCCGAGACGACGGACGTGGCGCCGGTGGTGGCGTTCCTGGCCAGCGACGCCGCCGGGTGGGTGAACGGTCAGGTCATCAGGGTCAATGGCGGGTTCGCGTGAGCTACTAAAATTTACTCCCCGGAGCACCACGCGTCAAAGCCGTGGCTTGAACTCGAGTGGACTGGCAGCTACCCCAGCCCCGTTCTCGTTAAAATTTACTCCTAGTTTGGTTTTTTTAAGGGTATGCTAGTTATTTTCCTGTTTTTGAGTCACGTTTGGGTATGCTAATGTATTTTTTTTCTCTGTCTGTTCGTGTGGGCTTTGGTTGTGTTTTTTTTTTTCTTATGGTGGTGTTGGGCTCGTTGTTTCGGCATGGATTTGTCCACGTGGTTTGGGATCTTAACGACTGCTGCATTTTTTGTTTATTGCCTTTTGATTTGGGAAATTATGAGGAAGAAACTCCTAAGTACTCCTCCGTTCATAAATATCAATATTTCAATACGGATTTCATAGAAATGAATGAATAAATACATTAAAATGTATCTATATATTTGTTTTGGAAAAAAATTAAACATCTTATGTTTGTGAACGGATAGAGTATAAGGTATGACTACCATGGACGAGACAATGTGCCACTTGGGAAGATATATGCTAAGCATGAGAAAAAATGCAACCCACAATGTACTTGATAAACAGAGTCTTGGCTCATTTGTTATTCAATTTCTAGAATTTACAGGTGATACACTGAGGTTTTTCGTTAGTTATTGAGGGTCAAGCTGATGTGTGGCTCAGACAAAAATCTTTGAGGACCAGACTTGATGTGTGGTGTGACTACACTTCAAGATAAAACTTAGTACTCATACTAAAAAGATTTGTGTGCATGATCAACATGGCAATGGTATTAGGTAAGGGTTTTGGAAAATTAAATGCCCATGGGTTTGTAAATGAGAAAAAAAAAGTACACAACGGGTAAACCGGATTGTTTTTGTTGTTTGGTGCCTCTGAGTTGTCGTTTCTAGGCTAGTTTTGCTCGGCGCTTGTGCAGATCTCCTCGGGGAGTAACTAGCTTATCACTCTTTTCAGGTAGTTTGTCCAGCCTGGTGGTAGTTTGTTAGTAGGATGTTTCTATTTCTCTTTTTCTGTAAAGCCAACAGACCATATCTGTTAGACTATACTTGTAGCCTGCACGGTACGTGCTCCTGATGTATTTGTACGAGCATGTACGGTCAGCTGTAGTGTCCGATCGTGCAGCCAGTTTTCTCCCTGTAGTGACGCACGATCGCAGGACGTGGGACTCCTCATGATCTCTCTCGGTAGCTCATCCAACTGTATATATTCCTGCCAAGAGCATAATCAAAGTGAGAGTTTTCCCCCTAATCTCTCTGTTCAACATGGTATCAGAGACCGCTGACGAGCACAACATCTTTGCGCCCGTCTCCGATCTTCCTTCCGCTGCCATGGAGGACGCCGGCGATCCCGCTGCCCTCCACACCGCTTCCCCTGGTGTGGGCGCCTCTGCGCCCCCGGCCCCTGCAGCGCCGTCACTACCCCTCCCTGTTCTCCCTGCGCCCGCTCCAGTCGCTGCGGCACCACCGCCTCCGGCGGTTTCCTCCTCCATCCTCCAAACCGTGGACATCCGGCGTCATGTCCCGGTCACCCTGGACTTCCTTTCCGGCAACTACACTCAGTGGCGGCGCCATTTCGACACCGTCATCGGCATGTTCGGGCTCGGTGACCACATCGACCCCGAGGCCGCGCCGCGTCTGGACCACCCGGAGTGGCTCATGGCCGATCACGTCGTCGTGCATTGGCTGTACTCCACCATCTCCCCCGAGCTTCTCGACGCCGTCATGCACCCCGAGGACACGGCGATCACCGTGTGGACCGCCATCGACGACATCTTCCGCGACAACCAACTCGCGCGCGGTCTACGTCGATGTCGAGTATCATGCTGCTGTCCAAGGCGACCTCTCGGTGATGCAGTACTGCACCAAGCTCAAGACCTTCACCGACCAGCTCCGTGATCTGGGCCAACCCGTGACGGAGCCGCGCCAGGTGTTTCACCTTCTACGTGGCCTCAACCGCCAGTTCCATGCCGTCATCCCGCACATCACGTCGCAGTCGCCATTGCCATCCTTCCTGCAGGTGCGTTCCTTCCTGCTCCTGGAGGAGCATCGTGCCGAGCAGACTGCTCGCATTCAGTTCACTCACGCGCTCCTTGCCGGGCGCGGCTCTGCTCCTGCGCCTCCCGCGCCGGCCAACCCTCCTCCAGGGCGCGGGCGTGCGCGTCGCCGCGGCCGCGGCGCCAGCGGTCACCCCGCTTCTCCGGCGCCCCCGCTCCCTCGTCCTCCGACGGTTCCCGCGCCGGCCCCTGGCGCCAACTCCTGGACCGGCCTCGTCCAGGCATGGCCCGTGGCTTGGCGTGCCCCCGGCGCTGGCGTGCTCGGGCCGCGGCCAGGTACTCCGCCCGAACAGGCGATGTACGCCGCCCCGTCCGCGCCGTTGCCCCCCCCCCCCCCGCTCGCCTACGGTGCCCCTGGCGCCCTCCCGCCTGGCTACGGTGCACCGCCCGTCCACAACATCGCGGCGGCCGGACCGTTCACGTCTCCGTCGCCCGCCTGGGACATGGCATCTCTGCAAGCTGCCCTTCACGCTGCCAACTCGGGCGCCTCTTCGTCCGGCACGGCACAACAGGAGTGGTACCTCGACTCCGGGGCTGCATCTCACATGTCTTCCTCGCCGGGTAATCTCCTCTCTATTCGTCCTTCTACTTCACTCTCTCATATCATTGTCGGTAGTGGGGAGTGTTTGCCCATCACTCATGTCGGTGCCGGCTCCCTCATCACCGGCACGTCCCCCATTCAGCTTCGCAACGTCGTTGTTTGTCCATCTTTGATTAAGAATCTTCTGTCTCTCCGGCAGCTTTGCCGCGACAATCCCGTTTCTGTTGAATTTGACAAATATGGCTTCTCTGTTAAGGGCCTTCGAACCAGGGCGGTGATCCTTCGCTGTGACTCCGGCGGTGATCTGTATCCGGTCGGCGGCTCGTCGCTGTCTCCTACATCTCCATTCGCTGGCGCTGTCACTACTGATCTATGGCACCAGCGGCTTGGGCACCCCGGAGCTTCTTCGTTGCGCCGCCTCTCCCCAAGTCTGTCGCCGGAGTTCACCAAGTCTGCACCGCATGTGTGCACAGCGTGTCGCCTGGGCAAGCACACACGCTTACCTTTTCAGTCTTCCCGTAGTTTCAGCATGTTTCCTTTTCAGATTCTGCATCTCGATGTTTGGACATCCCCAGTTGTAAGCGTCTTCGGTTATCAGTTTTATTTGGTCGTGCTTGATGATTATACACATTATACATGGACCTTCCCTCTCAAACACAAATCTGAAACTATTGCCATCTCGACTGACTTCTTCGCTTACGCTCAAACGCAGTTTCAGCTCCCTGTTCTTGCCTTTCACACTGACAACGGCCGTGAGTTCGACAACTCTGCCGTCCGCGCACTACTTGCTCGCCATGGCATGCATCTTCGCCTGCCGTGTCCATACACAAGCCCGCAGAATGGCAAGGCCGAGCGCACGCTTCGCAGGCTCAACGACGCGTGCGCGCGCTCCTGCTCCATGCGGCCATGCCGCCCCGCTTTTGGGCCGAGGCTCTCAGCATGTTCACTTACCTGCTGAACCGCCGGCCTTGCCATTCCAGTGCTCCGCGCTCCCCGCATGAGCTGCTGCTCGGCGTTCCACCAGATTACTCCCTCCTGCGTGTGTTCGCCTGTTTGTGTTTCCCCAACCTCACAGCCACTTCACGACACAAACTCGATCAGCGCTCGGCCGCGTGCGTTTTCCTTGGCTACCCGCCGGACCACTGCGGCTACTGCTGCTATGAACCCACCTCGCGTCGTGTCTTCACATCCCGGCATGTGGTCTTCCATGAGCATGTGTTTCCATTCGCTACGACACCGGCCTCTAACACGGCGCCCGCTGCACCAAGCGCTCCGCCCACTGTCTTGCAGATATTGCCGGCTCCTCCGCCGTCGACGACGCGTGCTCCCACCACTCCTTCCTTGTCGGGTGTTCACTCGCCACCTGTCGTGCCTACCTGTGCTGAATGGCACACGCTTCCCGCGTCCACCTCATCAGCACGCGTGTCGTGTGCCACTTCGCCGACCTCGTCTGCCTCTTCGTGCGTCAACTCTGGCGGCTCGGGCGCCGCTGGGAGCGCGGCCAACAGCTCTTCATCGACCTCTGTTGCTGCCTCGGCCCCCGCCTGCCCCATGCCGTCGTCTCTGCCGCTCATGGTCACCCGTGCCCAGCGGGGCATCTTTCGGCCCAACCCGAAGTACTACGACGCCGCCGTCGCCACCACTGCACCGGCCATCTCACCTGTCCCCAGCTCTGTTCACGTGGCTGTGCGCGATCCCAATTGGTTGGCGGCCATGCAGCAGGAACACGACGCGCTCGTCCGCAACCGGACTTGGGAGCTGGTTCCACGACCTCCTAGCGCCAACCTCATCATAGGGAAGTGGGTGTTCAAGCACAAAACCAACTCCGACGGCTCTTTCGATCGGTACAAGGCCAGGTGGGTTGTGCGCGGGAGCGCGCCGGCATCAACTACGGCGAGACCTTCTCCCCCATCGTCAAGCCGGCCACGATCCGCACGGTGCTCACCATCGTTGCCTCGCGGGGGTGGCCTGTACACCAACTCGACGTCTCTAATGCCTTTCTCCACGGCACGCTCTCGGAGCAAGTGTATTGCCTGCAACCCGCCGGCTTTGTCGACCCGGAGCGCCCACACCACGTCTCCCGGCTCACCAAGTCCCTCTACGGCCTCAAGCAGGCTCCACACGCCTGGTTTCTTCGGTTCGCCGGCTTCGTCACCTCCATCGGCTTCGTTGCCACACGCTCAGACTCCTCGCTGTTCGTCTTCCACAACGGCGAGGACACGGCGTTTCTTCTGCTCTACGTGGATGACATCGTCTTGACCGCCTCGTCCACAACTGCTCTCCGCCGCATCATCGCCCGGCTCACCGGCAAGTTCGCCATGAAGGATCTTGGCGCTTTCCACTTCTTCCTCGGCATCCGCGTGACCCGCACAGTTGCTGGCTTTTTCCTCTGCCAACAGCATTACACTGAGGACCTCGTCGAGCGCGCCGGCATGGACACATGCCGCCCTTCACCGACGCCCATTGACACCAAGGCCAAGTTGTCGACGGGCCCCGTGTCGACGACCCCTCTGCCTACCGCAGCATTGCGGGGGGGGGGGGGGGCTGCAGTAACTCACCATCACACGCCCGAAGATCGCCGACGCCGTCCAGCAGGTTTGCCTGCATATGCATGATCCCCGCAAGTGTCATCTCGCCCTGGTCAAGCGTGTGCTCCGGTATGTGTGTGGCTCGCCGTCGCTCGGCCTCCATCTTCGCGCCTCCTCCAGGCTGGATCTTCGCGCCTACACCAACGCCGACTGGGCAGGTTGCCCGGACACACGCCGCTCCATGTCGGGCTTCTGCGTCTACCTCGGCGACGCGCTCGTCTCTTGGTCCTCCAAGCGCCAGGCGACCGTCTCTCGCTCCAGCGCGGAGGCCGAGTACCGCGGCGTCACGAACGCCATAGCGGAGTGCGTCTAGCTGCGACAACTACTCAGCGAGCTTCTCATGCCCGTGCACGAGGCCACGCTGGTGTACTGTGATAATGTGTCGGCGGTGTACCTCTCCGTCAACCCAATCCACCATCGCCGGACCAAGCACGTCGAGCTCGACATCCACTTCGTGCGAGAACGCGTGGCCCTTGGCGAGTTCCGTGTTCTTCACATCCCCACGCGGCAGCAGCTCGCCGACGTCATGACCAAAGGCTTGCCCTCGGACATTTTCTCTGAGTTCAGATCCAGTCTTTGCGTCTCCGGCGACAACGTCACGACTGCGGCGGGGGGGGGGGGGTGTTAGACTATACTTGTAGCCTGCACCGTACGTGCTCCTGATGTATTTGTACGAGCATGTACGGTCAGCTGTAGTGCCCGATCGTGCAGCCAGTTTTCTCCCTGTAGTGGCGCACGATCGCAGGACGTGGGACTCCCCATGATCTCTCTCGGCAGCTCATCCAACTGTATATATCTCTGCCAAGAGCATAACCAAAGTGAGAGTTTTCCCCCCTAATCTCTCTGTTCAACAATATCTATACTTAATAATAAAGGGGTTATTACCACTTGGCATGAGTGGTAAGCTATATCAAAAACTATGAACAGAAAAAGGGGCTATTGCTTCTGGCGGCACGTCACCAAAATTGCCCCAAAATTTCAAAATATTACCCACCGATCTCACCTATAAATGATAAAGAATGTTTCACACAGGGGAATCCCTGCCTAAGCCGGCCTATGAAGTAGGATCCTTCTATATTGCGCTCTACGGGCGCTGGGAGAAGACACAACACCCCTCTTTGGGCAGGCCTATGTCCGGGTGGTCTTTTTTTAAAATTTCGTTCTTTATTTTACGTTTTCCTTTTCCATCTTCGTTTTTCCTACTCTAAATAATTTGGGAGTTTAAAAAAGTTTCAAAAAAATGATTATTTTGAAATAAATTGTTTAATAATTCATAAATGCTTGTCGATTCAGAAAATAGAAATCAAAAAATGTTCAAAAAAATTCGTAATTTCTGAAAACAAATGTTCAGGAAATAAAAAAATGTTCATTATTTAAAAAAAGTTCATGTATTAATAAATGTTAATGAAATTGAGCAAAATTTCGCTAATTCAAAAAATGTTCATAAATTGAAAAATATCTTGAAATTTCAAACACTATTCCCGACTTACAAAATAGTTTATTGATTCATAAAATGTTCACTGATTCAAAAATGATCATGCATTTCAAAAAATGTTCGTTAGATCAAAAAAAATGTTCGTAAATTTCAAATTGTTCCTGTTTCCAAAAAAATGTTTGACGATTCTAGAAATGTTTGCCTATTAAATAAAATTGTTTAAAAAATGTTGACAATGTAAAAAAAACGTTTGCAAACAGTATAAAATATTCATGTATTCAAAAATGTCCATGATTTTAGAAAATGTTTGAAAATCTGTATATATGTTCATGAGTTTGAAAATGTTCATGATTTCTGATATGTTCAGGAGTTTAGAAAATGTTCATGATTCTCAAGAAAAATTCACAATTTCACAAAATAAGAGTGATAGTGTATCTCGGTGATGCAAGAAAATGTCGTCATGGCCATTGGATATTATGATTTTTTTTCTCCCGTTGCAATGCACGGGCCGTTTTGCTAGTGTTTTTTATAATGAAAATTGTTGGGGTGGCCCTTGCATAAAAATGGGTAAGTTGGGTACGGGTAAGGGAAGGCAATACCCATACCCGTGTACTCACCTACCCGCATATTAGTACATCTTACAGGTAGGTCCCCTATGTCATTCACTAAAAAAATTCAGAAAACCCTGGCCTAACCCAACCACAGCCCGCACACAAAATGCCCTCACCCACCCATCGCCTCGTCACACTCACAAAACACAAAGCCCATCTTCCCATTCGGCCTCGGCTGAAATGCTTAATATACATGATGAAATGTTGTGTTTTACATACTAAAATGCTGAAATTATACATGGTAAAATGTGATTTGAAAGGTGACCGAGATTGATGTTTTTTCCCGCGGGTATTACTCGCACCCGACCGATACGGGTATGTGAACAATGTGAAACCCGAGGTGCGGGTACGAGTTTGAAAAATATTGGGACAAATACTGGTTTAGACAAATTACCAGCACCCAAACCCTGGAAATGCCATGTTGATGTGCATTCCTAATTGATGCAGAAGTCAGGAAGTGAAAGTCTCTCCCGAAATTTTGGAGCATCAAGCTTGGTGTGTGATGAGAGCACTCATCAAACATAATCTTTTTGGTACTCATAAATAAAATTCTTTGAGGCCCATGCTTGATGCATGGTAGGGCTACACAAGATTAAAAAAAATCTTGGTGCTCATATTTAAAAAGGCTATGTGCATCCTTAGTTGGTGCAGAGGTCGGGAGAAGTGAAATTCTCTCCCAAATTTGAAGCAAACAGTCTTTCTTAGCTCGGTGGTTAGACTTGCAGTTGTGCAGCCTGACCATCCGTGTTCAATTTCTAGAATTGACACGTGATACACGGGGTTTTCCGCATTTATTGGTGATCAAGATTAATGTGTGATGTGACCACTCGTAAGATAAAACTTGGTACACAAAAAAAATCTTTGAGGATCAGGCTTGATGTGTGGTGGGACTACACTTTAAGATAAAAATCTTGATACTCATACAAAAAAAGGTTGTGTGCATTCCTAGTTGGTGCAGAGGCCGAGAAGTGAAATTCTTTCCTAAATTTTAGCAAACAGAGCCTTGGTTCAGTGGTTAGGCTTCTGGTTGTGCAGCTTGACCATCCGGATTCAATTCCTAGAATTGAGATGATGCACAAGGGTTTTCCCCATTCATTGAGGACCAAGCTTGATGTGTGGAGTCACCACTCATCAAGATAAAATCTTGGTACTCACAAAAACAATGTTTCGGGACCAGGATTGATGTGTGGTGGAACTATACTTCAATGTAAGAATCTTGGTACTTATAAAAAAAGTTGTGTGTATCCCTAGTTCATGCAGAGGTCGGAAAGTGAAATTCTCTCCCAAATATTTAGCAAACCATTTGTTGATCTCCTTACCCATATGATCATGTGATCATCGAAACACGTGATCATACCATTTATTTCTTCAGCGGCCGCTCCGGTTGCAGAGTGGTTTTTGCTAGGGAAAAAGTCCATTTTAAACCCTGAACTCGTAGACGTTCGGCGAAACGAACCCCCAAGTCGAAATCCCGGTCGATTGTACCCTGAACTATGCAATCCCGGTCTAAATTAAACCTTCGAGTCGTTTGGATGGCCTGGATTGCTGGGATTTCGTTGAGGGCACACACCTCCACCCTGCTGGGCCGGCCCGCTTTATTTTTTTCCGTTAAGAAATAAAAATTCACAAAGGGCGCTACACCTTGCTTCTGCTGGGCCGGCCCACTTTTTTTTGTTAAAAAAAAAAGTGCACGGTGCGCCTTGAACACGCGACCCTGTGCTGTTCTTTCGGTTTACAAATATTTGTTCTAAATTAAAACATACAACTGACTTCAAAAAAATATTGTCTTACGAAGAAGTTCAATGAAATTTCAATATTGTTCAATTGATATCACAAAAATGTTCAACATGTATTAAATATTGTTCAGCGTATATCACGAAAATGTTCAATTTTTATTTAAAAAATTTCAACGTATTTAAAAAATGTTCAAAGTATATTTTTAAAGAATTGAACGTATTTAAAAAATCGCATTTCTTTCCAAGAATTGTTGTAAACTTTGAAGAAAAAAGAAATCTGTCGTGATACATTGTACTTTAAAATTGGCGCTGCAATATAGACGTACTGAGTAGGTAGCTAGTGTGGTTGCCATCACTGCTATTTATTCACTTTTTCAAATTTTGTTCACAATTTTAAATTGTCAGTGTACAACAAAAAATGTTCAACGGGTATTTAAATGGTTTTTCAGTGCATATCACAAAATAGTTCAATGTGTAGTTAAAAATTGTTCAGATTATACTACAAAAATGTTCAATGTATAAAATTTGTTCATCGTGTATCACAAAAATGTATAATATGTTTTAAATTATTTCAATGGATATCACAAAAATGTTTGCTGTGTAGTTAAAGATTGTTCATCGTACACTTAAAAATGTTCAATGTATATTGGAAAATCGTTCGTCGTATATTGGAAATTGTTTGTTCATGTTTTCAATAAGTGTTCACGTTTTAACAGAGTTTTAAATTTCTTCAAGAAAACATTGTTCATTTTTTTGAACGAATACTAAATAAACGGATCTGCCGCTGGCCATACTACTTGAAACTTACGCTGTAGTTTTCTATCGGTCGCAATCGCTAGCTGCACTGGGAGGAGCTATCATTGTAATCCCTGATCATTGATTAATAAAGCTGGTCTCCTCCATATCTCTCTGTGTTATTTACTTTCGCTTGTTTGACTACTTCGACTACTTCGTCTACGACGCTCGCCCTCGCTCCGCAACCTCGTACCGGACTCGCCGGCGGAGTTGCGGAACACGTTATCAGTACGCTTCGCTCCATCAACTCTCCGTCAAGCCTGCGTCAAGCCTGCATCATGCAGGCTTTCGTCGATCCCGCGGAGGTATAAGATCCGATCTCTACTTTTGCAAAAATGGATTCCTCTCGTTACCGCGATTCCGTTTTTGCGATTAGTTTATTTTTCGGATAAATCTACCTATGGTGTGGATTTCTCTCCCAAGAACCGAGCGGACGAATACGTCGCCGACCAATGTCGATGTTCTTGGATCAAGAGAGATTTGTTGACTACACCATAGTGAGACGGTGATTACACGTACTCCAGATGAGCACGGCACTGCAGCGCTGTACCCGACGTACACGCGTCGTGACGTCCCGAAGACGTACACGCGTCGTGACGTCCCGAGGCCGACGTCCAGATGACTGTGCCAAGCCGCCGCCGGCGTCGCCATGGCCCTGCTGGCCGTTCCCGTCGCCGCGCTCGCGTGCCTGCTGCACGCGCTGTCGCCATGGCCCCGCTGGCCGAGCCGCGCCGCCCTGCTAGTGGCCGCCGCCCGCGCCGTGGCCGCGCGACCCGTTGGCCGCGCCGTGGCCGCGCGCCCCGCTGGCCGCGCCACGCCGCCCCGCCTCGCTGGCCGCGCCGTGCGCGTCGCCGCACCGTGCCGCACCGTGCGTGCGCACGGGCCTGTCGAGGCCGCTGCCGCTCGGGCGCTAGGGTTGGAAACCCTAGCGAACCCTGAGCAGGCCGGCCAGGCGCTGGCTGCTGGGCCCGGATGGGCCGCGGGCCGTGGCGATTCAGAAAAAAAAAGAGGTGCCGCCGGCTGCAGCGCGGAGAATTGTGTTTTAGCCCCTGTAGTTATCTGTTTTTACGCGTAGTTTATTCCTGATGTAATATTTCGCGTAGAAGCCCCTGGAACTGTCTGTTTTCGCTGAAATAAGCGTATTTGGGCTTTAAAATGCCTCGGGAATTCAATTTTTGAGCTAGTTTTCACATACTAGATGCGCTTAACATGCTATCCTTTGTAACATGATATTATTGTATGATTTAACTGCTGTAGATTAATTGCTTAGCACTTTTAATCATTAGTAAGTCATATAATAGCATGTTTTAAATAATGGAACGTCATTTTTATTGAATAAGTTTATCAACATCGCATTTGTGCAAAAGATTACCTGCTGTAATCTCATGATTTTTGCATAAATTGCAGATGGCCGGAATTGTCCACAAGGAGTTTGCTGAGTTGGCCCAGACGGGGATGAACTACCTGTCATGGGCCTCGGACTGTGAGATTTTTCTCCAGGGCAGAACCCCCCTGAGGGCGATCGGTAAGGGGGCCCAGCTGGCCGCCACTGATCCCAAGTTCGAAACTGAGAATGCGCAGGCTCTGCACTTTCTCCGTCGTCACCTGTCACCTACTCTGAAAGATGAGTATATGGCTGAGCGCAGTGCTTCTGACCTTTGGACCGCTCTTAAGCAGCCATTTGAGCGGCTGAAGTACACTGTGAAGCCACGTGCAGAGGCAGAGTGGATCCGTCTGAGGTTTGCGGACTTCAAGACGGTTGGGGAGTACAATTCGGCTCTGCACCGGATTTGTACGACTCTTCAGATGTGTGGTACTCAGATTACCGACACTCAGAAGATTGAGAAAACCCTATCCACTTTCCACCCTGACGCGGTCCTGTCCGCACGGAACTACCGCCAGGGCAACTACACGAGGTATTCAGAGTTGATTGACGTTCTCCAGGTGGCAGAGGCGCAGGACGAGGTTCTGAAAAAGAACTTTGCCGTGCAACCACTTGGGGAGAGTTCTCGCCAGGAGGTGAATGCTCTCAAAGTCCGCAAGCCTCAACAGAAGAAGAGGGGTCGCAAGGGCAAGAAGAAGGGCCCTCAGCCCTCCGCCCCGGCTAAGCAGCAAAAGCCGGGCAAGGGGGAGCAGAGGCCTCAGGACTGCTTTCGTTGTGGCTCGGTGGAGCATTTCTCCCGCCAGTGCCGCGCACCACCGGAGGTCGTCGAAGCATACAAGGCTCGGAAGGCGCGTGAGACGCACCTCGCCTTGGTTCAAGAGGCAGCACCACCAGCGCCCATGGCGGCACCCGTGATGACCTCTACGCCCCCTGCTGCGCCCATAGAGGCGACCCCTGTGGTGCCCATCGCGGCAGCTTTGGCGGTCTCTACCGACGCCCACGTCACCATGGAGGTTGACCACATGGTCGCCTCGGCGGCAGCGCCGCCACTAGACATTCATGCTGCCTCCAAGATGATTTCTAAGGAGGATCAGCTCACTAGTATGGAGATTGCGGCTGAAGTGAATGGCTTCTTCACCGAGTCCACTTAGCATACCTCTTTGGTTATCATGATTCCGTGATTTGATACAATAAAATTGAATAAATTCAATTTGGTTGTAAGCTCTATGAGAGCATAAACTTATTCTTTACTTTGGCGATTGGATGACATTTATTTCATTCATTTATTCCATTATTTATACATGATAGCATGTTATGTTCTGAGATGTGTGCATTTATTTTTAATGTATTTTCTTCCTCATTACATTAATTAGATGTCATATTTTAGAACGCGTGTGGCGCCCGAATGGAGGAAACGTGCCTTGCCGATAGCGCCACCACTCATACCATTTTACGAGAAACTAAGTACTTTGAGTCCATTAAAAAATCTCCGGGAAGTATTATGACAATCGCCGGCTGCGGTTCTCACATAGTTGGCTCCAGACGAGCCACTATTATACTCCCTATGGGAACAACTTTGATCATTAATGATGCGTTGTTGTACCCGGAGTTGACTCGTACTCTTTTGAGCTTTAGAGACATCCGTGCTAATGGTTTCCATGCTGAGACCGATGACGAAAACGGCAAGGAGTGCGTGCTCATCACAAAGCGGGATGCAGGTGATAAACATGTTATCGAAAGGCTTCCTTCATTTGACACAAGGCTATACTACACTAAGATAGTAGCACCGCCCGTGTACACTACCCTCAAGACTGTCTTTAGAAGCTCTGAAGTCTTCTACCTCTGGCACGATAGGTTAGGCCACCCCGGACTTAGGATGATGAGAAATATAATAAACAACTCGCATGGTCATAATGTTAACGTGAAGAACTTCCCGAATCCCGATGATTTCGTGTGCTCCGCATGCGCTAAGGGGAAGTTAGTCATTAGGCCGTCGCCCCTCAAGGTGAGGGATGAAATCCCCGCGTTCTTGGAACGTATCCAAGGGGACATATGCGGTCCAATTCAGCCCCTCACGGGGCCGTTTCGGTACTTCATGGTGCTCATTGATGCTTCCTCTAAATGGTCCAATGTTTGCCTGTTGTCAACACGGAACCATGCCTTTGCAAAATTGATCTCACAGATCATACAAATGAGGAATAATTTCCCGGATTATCGTATAAAGTCTATTCGAATGGACAACGCCGGAGAATTTACTTCAAAGGCGTTCGATGATTATTGCATGGCAATGGGAATCAAAGTTGAGCACTCGGTACCACATGTTCATACACAAAATGGACTTGCCGAGGCATTGATTAAAAGAATTAAATTCATTGCCCGACCGCTCCTTCAGGGTTGTAATTTACCAACTACATGTTGGGGCCACGCAGTGTTACACGCGGCCAATCTCATCAACTTTAGACCGTCGGCCTACAACATCCACTCTCCTGTTCAGCTTGCGCAAGGGTCGGCACCGAAAATTTCCCACCTTCGTAGGTTCGATTGCCAGGTATATGTACCAATACCACCACCTCAGCGATCGGCGATGGGCCCACTCCGTAAGTCGGGGATATACGTTGGTTATGAGACTGTGTCCATAATCAGGTATCTGGACCCCATGACAGGTGACTGTCACACGGCTTGTTTTGCTGATTGCATTTTTGACGAGGATCTTTTCCCGACTTTAGGGGGAGAGAATCAACCCCTTGATGCTAAAAGTCGAGAAATCACGTGGCAAGCCACGGGAATCCACGCTCATGACCCGCGCACTGCTGAGACTGAGAGAGAAGTCCAAAAGATAATAGATTTGCAGTCATTAGCAAATCAACTGCCTGACCACTTTAGTGACTTAAAGACTGTGACAAAATCGCATGTGCACGCGCGCAATGCACCGGAAAGGGTTTAAATACCGAAGAAAAATGATGGTATACCCGCTCCCGTCCAAAGGCCTAAAAGGACGAGAAATCCGGCTTCTCAAATCCCAAGTACTCGGGGACGCCTGACGAAAAAGGATAAGAGAGATTTATCGCAGCCTGTCGCCAAAGTACCCCAAATTGAAACGGGGAGCCAGTCGATACCTGGCACAAATACGGAAAATTCAGTGCACGAAATTCCGGACTTAAACTTTCCCATAGGGGAAACACCCAGCGGAGATGTGAGCGCACACATCGGCGCGGGAAATCTAAAGGACCTTTCTCCCATAATGGGAAATTTGGTAGAGCAAGTGTTTGCGCCGGATGCGCTCCACGACGAAATGGCCATAAATTATATTTATACGGGGGAGTCCCTGAACAGAGCAACGGTGGTTGTCGACATTAACTTTGCTACGAAAATTGCCTCAATCATAGATCTTGACCCTGAGCCTAACACGCTCGCTGATTGCAAGAAAAGGTTGGATTGGAAAGATTGGCAGAAGGCAATTACTGCCGAATTATTATCTCTCAACAAAAGGAAGGTGTTCGGACCAGTTTGTCGAACTCCTCCCCACATTCGCCCTGTTGGCCATAGGTGGGTTTTTGTTCGTAAGAGAGATGAAAATAATACGGTAGTACGGTACAAAGCAAGGCTCGTCGCTCAAGGGTTCACTCAACGACCAGGTGTCGATTTTGAGGAGACTTATTCCCCGATCATGGATGGAGTTACCTTTAGATACTTGATCTCGATGGCAGTAAACATGGGCTTGAAAATGAAACTAATGGATGTTGTCACTGCCTACCTGTATGGTAACTTGGATTCGAACATATACATGAAGGTTCCAGAAGGTATCCCTGTTCCGAACCATGATAGAGCAAACATGGGTCTATACAGTGTTCAACTTCAAAAGGCACTGTACGGACTCAGACAGTCTGGTAGAATGTGGTATAATCGCTTAAGCGATTTCCTTCATGAGAAGGGCTACACGAGCAATAAAGATTGCCCATGTGTTTTTATACGGCGATCCCAAGATGGATTCTGTATAATCTCGGCGTACGTGGACGATTTAAACATAATCGGTACACCTGAGGATATTGAGGAAGCGAGTTCCTACCTGATGTCGGAATTCGAGATGAAGGATTTGGGTAAAACCAAGTTCTGTCTAGGTCTGCAACTTGAACATTCCCCTGATGGGATTCTAGTGCACCAGTCGGCCTACACCCAGAAGGTGTTGGAAAGATTTGAATTTGATAAGGCATATCCTTCTAAGACCCTGATGGTCGGAAGATCTTTACAGCCAGACAAGGACCCGTTCAGGCCAAAGGAAGATGGGGAGGAAACTCTAGGACCAGAATTTCCTTACCTGAGTGCAGTTGGAGCACTCATGTATCTCGCAAACTGTACATGGCCAGACATTGCGTTCGCCGTCAGTTTGCTTGCGAGGTACAGTTCTGAACCTACCAAGAGGCATTGGAAAGGTGTCAAGGACGTCTTCCGTTACCTGCAAGGGACCAAAGATCTTGGCTTATTTTATAAGAGGAATCAAGACCTATCTATTATAGGCTATGCCGATGCTGGGTACCTATCGGACCCGCATGATTGCAAATCGCAGACTGGATATGTTTTTCTTTGTGGTGGAACTGCGTTTTCTTGGAAATCGTCCAAGCAAACACTTGTGTCGACTTCCACGAACCACTCAGAAATCATGGCACTATTCGAAGCGTCAAAATAGTGTGTTTCGCTTCGGCGGATGATCGGCCACATTCAGCAGACATGTGGGCTGAACACCGTACAAACCCCTACCATTATCTATGAAGATAATGCTGCTTGTGTTGCACAAGTCCAGATGGGTTATGTGAAGAGTAACCTCACAAAGCATATTAGTCACAAGTTCTTCTATGCACATGAGCTGCAACAGTTGAACGAGGTGAGAGTTTTGCATACTAAGTCCTGTGACAATCTTGCTGATATGTTCACTAAATCATTACCGACATCAACCTTAGAGAGGTGTGTGCGTGGAATCGGTATGATGAGACTTAGAGAGATGCAAGGTTCAGGGGGAGAAACTTCACAAACTCGTCGCTAAAATCTCAATCCTGATGATCGAGTACTCAACTTGATGGTTGAGTGGATTGTACTCTTTTTCCCTTGAGTGAGTTTTCCTGATGTTTCTCACACGAGGTTTTTGACGAGGCAATTCGTGCAATACAACAACGTATACTATGTGCTCTTTCTCCATATTTTTTCCCACTGGGTTTTTCGGAGTTTTGAGGCATGGATATACGGATAATTATCCAAGGGGGAGTGTTGGGAAACCGGGGCCACCGAGGGGGTGGCGGCGGCCTCGTGCGTATTGCACGGGGTAGCCCCTCCCGTTTCCCCCACATTACGTTAAGTGGGTACTTATCCCTTGACCCCCTAGTCCCTATATAAAGCAACGAGGAGCTATCATTGTAATCCCTGATCATTGATTAATAAAGCTGGTCTCCTCCATATCTCTCTGTGTCATTTACTTTCGCTTGTTCGACTACTTCGTCTACGACGCTCGCCCTCGCTCCGCAACCTCGGACCGGACTCGCCGGCGGAGTTGCGGAACAGCGGCTATCCAGCGAAGGGTCCCGGGTGCGAACCGAACAATCGCTAGCTGCACTGGCTGGCGTTGCGGCTATCCAGCGAAGGGTCCCGGGTGCGAACCGAACCAGCTGCACAACTTTTTAGTAGTTCGTTACAATTTTTTCATACGTTCACTCGTTTCCTGGCAATGGGCCGCCCGTTTGCGCGAGCCCTACGCGGAAGCTCTTCTGTATGACGCTATCCGTGATTCTGCCGCAAAAGAGCGGCAGAAAAATAAAAATAATTTTTTTTTGAGCAAAAAAAATTGGCTGGCCCAGCGCGTAGGACGGGTGCTCCTTGGCCCGCTAGCTAGACAAATCCCGGTTGACATTTGTCAGGGTTTGATTTAGACCGGGATTGCATAGTTCAGGATGCAAACGATCGAGATTTCGACTTGGGGGTTCGTTTCGCCGAACGTCTACTAGTTCAGGGTTTAAAATGGACTTTTTCCTTTTTGCTAGAGTCGCCAATCATGCTGACCACGCCTTTGTTATCCAGTTCAATTTCTAGCTTCGCCACGCCCATCTCCGTGGCGAATTGCATTGCTCTCCGGCATGCAAAGGATCTCCGAGAGCTCTGGGTCAGATGTAGAGGGGAAGCAGTAGCACGCCGCAGCTCGGAACGCGTCGTTGTGGTCGCGGAGGACCACACCCTGCCGCACTTGTCTCCCACCTTGGAGGTAGCGTCGTCTGGGTTGGCCTTGAGCCATCCCTCCACCAACGGGAGCCAGCGCTCGACCGGGGTGGGGTCGGGCGATTTTTCACGCACTTCTGGACAGCCCGCCATTCCTCCATGAAGTTGATCACTGAAGTAGCAACAACAAGCGGCGGTTGCTATGCGCTTTCCTTCTCGTCTCATTTCGCGTGAGCCATAGCCCATATAAACTTTGAGCCATCATCTCTCGCTGTTCAGGGGAGAACTCCGCCATCCACGCCACCGTCCAGCTTTGCATAGCATTCTGGCTGACGACCAACGCCGGGGGGTTCGCCACCAATACTCCCATCTTTAAGCGCATCACCTTCCAAAAGCATGTTGAATGAGGGCACTTCTAGAACCTGTGCATCACATCTTCCTCCCTACTGCATGCTGCACTAAATACCACATCCTTGATCTTGCGTTTGTGTCCACACTATTGAAAAGAGTAAACAATAAAAATGTAGAAAAAAAACGGCTACCAGACACCTGCACTGCCAACATGCACAGTTGTGCGTGAGGGCGTAGACATGGAATTTTGCGCCATGCAATATGAAAACCCTTATTTTAAAAAATGCCATGTCAAAAATGAAGAAAACAAGGTAAAAAAAAAGTGTAGGAGGGAAAATATACAAAAAATGATCATCGCGTGTGAAAAACATGTTTCCATATGTACATACATGCGTGTGAAAACATGATCATCGCGCATTTAAAAAATAAGCACAAAAAACATGACCGTTAAGAAAAGTCTATGTATTTGTCAAAAAGACATCACATATTTTTAAAAATCCATGCAGTGAAATACGGAGTATATGTTTGTGAACCATGGAAAAAAGTCTAAAGAAAAAGAAAAACATAGATCAGGAAAAGTAAAGAAAGAAGTTAAAGACTTTAAAGAAATAAAATGAGAAAATGAAAGAAATCATTGGAAAAATAAAAAAGGAACAGAACAAAAAACCCGGGTAGAACCTATCAATTGATTAAAAAACAAGTACACCATGCTGCTACAAAACCAACAGTCCTGGTACAACCCATTGGCCCAACAAGCCCTTATCCATTGCCCTTCTCGCGTACACATGAATCATTAGCTATTAAAAAGGACTCAAGTCATGCACGGATCTTGGTGCACCAATCAAGTGGCTATAGCTATAGAGGTGACCGAAGCTTAGCTAATTCTTAGTCGACTGAGAATTAGCAAGTCCGATAATGAATGATTTAATCTGACACTATTAGGGAAAAGTAATGAATACAATTCAACTGCGACTAGAATTTTACTATTACTCTCTATCTCTCCCTCTTGTGTGTGTAAAATCTATGAATCTTTTATACAAGTTTCGGTACACCACTGGCCAGTAGCGGATCTAGCCCAATGGGTCAGGGTGGGCCAACAATAGAACTATTCATAAAAAAAATGTTTTCTTAATATTTTTTATCATTTTTTCTATGCTATAAAGCTATTAAAAAAATCCCAGGGTGGGCCATGGCCCACCCTGTCCACCCTCTACCTCCGCCACTGCCACTGGGTCACATCGGCTCATAGAATGTATACACCAAAATAGTAATAGTAATCAAGCACAGAACAGAACCAATTGATTAATTTAATGGCTAAACAATGAGCAATTCTGGTAAATTTGAGAAAATTAATGATGATGGCTACCTCTCTAATGATCATCTACAACATGGCATCAGGCATCAAGGTTCCAGAACAAGAAACTGAACTGTGGATGGAACCTTCGGCCTGATGTAAGTTTGGATAGCCACAAGTGCTCTACGGGATTTAAGAATATTTTCCCTTGACGTACCAAAGTAGAAGGCTTCCCTTGGCCTGTCTCGGGTGTCCAATATAAGCGACTCGAGCGACGTTGCGATGTGAACGATATGGCATGCCAGCTCAATCAGGCTCTTCGTGGAGTAGAAGCCGTCGATCCTCACGTTCTTGAGCTTGTCATGGTTGTGTCCAGGCATCTCCCTTGGTTCCGAGAGATCCGTGGAAGCTGAGACATGCTCCTTGCATGGTTCCCATACCTAAAGAGATGAGATAATTATCTTTGATTAACGACACTAGACACTATTATATGTTTGTAGTATGAAACGTAACTTACATCCAAGATGAAGGTCTCCAAGGAAGGGGAAGCGTCCAAGAGAGATGCCAGAGAGAGATAATCATGGCTTAGGGAAAAGGTCCCTCTCCTGAGAATGATATTCAAATACTTGAGGTGGAGAAATTTGCTGGACATTGGTGCGTCAACCATCTGCATAAACATATACTATATGATTAATATCATTATATTCACACGCATATGGCTAGTCTATAGTCACCGGCCTCTAGTTTTAGAGCATACCTCGGATGAATATATGAGAAGGGATTGAAGGTTTGGCATGCTTGATGCAAGCTTAGCACGAATATAACCAATAACGCCAGGACAATCCATGAATACACTCTTCATTTGAGATGATGCTAGATGTGACAGTTGTACCTGCAGGGATTTACATTCCACTAGTGTAAAATGGGTGAGATTTGGAGCTTTGTTCTCTATGATTCGCAGGTTCTTGCAATATAACACCCTCAGGTAGTTGAGCCTCAGAAGAAGGCAAGGTATCATCAAGCAACTTATTTTCTAGCAATGCCTGAGTTCCAATCGCTCCAAAGCAAAAGAACTAGAAAGAAGGGAACCTAACTCATCACCTGTAATGCGCACTTGGAGTAGACTTAATATTGTCAGGCTTCTCAAGCAACCAAGGCCAACTGTGGGACGAAAGGTACAGTTTGAAAGGCGAAGACGTCGAAGCGACGCTGCATTCCCATGCGATAGAACTAAGCATGGGAATTCGTACTTGTTATTTACTGAAGATAAATAGAGCCAAAGTTCCTCAAGTACTGGTGTAATCGCCATTTGAAGCCATTTGTCAAGATAACAACGGTCTTTGGCATTGTAATCTAGAGCTCCTAGAAGCTCCAGTGTCTTTATGCCAACGCCTGAGTGCTTCTCAAGAATATGGTCAACTTTGGTAGTAAAAGCTCTTGCATCAGCGTTTCGATTCACACCCAATGTTTCTTCACAGAAAGTGAGCTTGGGATAGCATCTCCAGGAGAATTTGAAGGCACGAGACACACAAGCAGCCCGGGCGGCATCTCGGAGTGGCATTAGGGAATGTATATGGCACCAAACACTAGTAAAAAACAGGGCTATGGTCACGGGGCAATATTCACATTAGTCCCGGTTCAGTCTAGAACCGGAACTAATGTGAGCATTGGTCCCGGTTCGTGCGGCTAAGGCATTAGTCCCGGTTCACCTGAGCCCTTTAGTCCCGGCTCGTGCCACGAACCGGGACTAAAGGGTGCGATGACCTTTAGTCCCGGTTCGTGCCTCAAACCGGGACTAAAGATTAGACCTTTAGTCCCGGTTTGAGGCACGAACCGGGACTAATGGGGTTGAGACCTTTAGTCCCGGTTCGTGCCACGAACCGGTACTAAAGGTCCCATTTTCAAACTCTACCCCCCTGTGGATCGCCTTTTCAGTTTTTAAAAAAATAAAAGAAAATGATGGAAACGTCAAAAAAATAAAAGAAAATAAGTTTCCCATGTGATATGTGGTCTAGTTGTTGGGAAAATTTGCAAATGTGAATTTTGACTTTATTTGCAAAATCTCTCTGAAATTTGTAAAAATGGGCATAACTTTTGCATACTAACTCGGATGAAAAAGTTTTTTATATGAAAAATCATCTACTCAAAAAGTTACATCCGAATTTAACCGGGGGAACCCCGTTAAACATTTTCAAAATCCTCAAAAACCTAACAGAAAAAAAGATACATGGCTTTTAAGATCTGGAGAGGCAAAAAAATTCAAAAAATTCAAACTGTGGTCAAACTGTGGTCAAACAATGGTCAAACTAATAATTCTAGAATATTAGTGTTACTAAATAATTATTTTAGTTATTTTGAATTTGGTCAAATCTGGTCAAACTATGGTCAAACTATGGTCACACAATGGTCAAACTAATTATTCAAGAAATATTAGTATTACTAACTAATTATTGTTTTTCAAAACAATAGTTTCAAACTCAAACAGTGAAATGTGTCGCTTCATGCTCAAGCAAAAATCCTGAGGGTTAATAGGATTGACATCTTACTATTGTTAGGAAAACAACAAGTGCAGACTTGGAAATGAGGGAGAATAGAACCCGGAAGTTAAGCGTGCTCAGGCTGGGGGAGTGGGAGGATGGGTGACCGTTCGGGAAGTTAGATGATTTGGAATGATAAGGGGTGATTAGAGATTAGAGGATAAATTGAGTAGTGATGAGGGGGTGGTGATTAGGGATTAGAGAATAAAATAATTCAGAAATTTGAAAATAAAAAAATTCAAAAAAAAATAAAAAAAATCAAAAAAATCATAAAATTTCCTTTAGTCCCGCCCTTTAGTCCCGGTTCTGGATTGAACCGGTACTAAAGGGGAGAGGCATTAGTACCGACCCTTTAGTCCCGGTTCAAAAACCGGGACTAAAGGGCCTTACCAACCGGGACTAAATCCCCTTTTTCTACTAGTGAAATGTCCTACATGCACAAACAGGGAGAAAAGTGTAACATTAGAACTATGAAGGCATACAGTTAGTTCTACTGGAAAAAGAACAACGATATAACTATATTGAGTAACATTCCACCCTCAGTTTTTTTTTTTTTTTTTGCAAAGGAGGAAAGACCCCCGGCCTCTGCATCAGAACGATGCATGTGGCCAACCCTAGGTGCTCTATGCATGATTGATAGTGTACATTTGTGGCAGGTATATTTAGCATTGCATTTAGAAGTCTTTCCTTGTCCAAAAATGGTTGTGGGGTGTGCCGATTTAGTTGCAAAAACAAGAAGCCTAGAAAAAATTCGAAGGTGAATTCAACTTTAGTGGTATAAGCAAAATATCCACTTGTTTATATTAAGAGTATATATGGTACATATACATTATCTTAATCTTTAGACACTGGAGTGAGTTCTATGAAACAGAACCAATAGTTGTACGTACTATTGATATCTGGCAGACATAAACATTCAAACTCTAACAGTAGCAAGAATGTCCTCATACGTATCGAAGGCTGATTAATCTAAGAAGTATCATAAAAAGAAAATAAGTGCATAGTGTGGTTGTTCTAGATTGGACGATGTTGGCATGTGCTAGATAGGGTTTTGCCAGGTATAGACATCACGACATTGGGCCTAGAACAACAATCGCAACAAAGGGAACATCTGTGGAAGATAGCCCCAGGAAATCTACTGCAGACTTTTCGTGACAAGATAAGAGATACAAGAGTCATGAGAGGCAGTTATTTGTTGGAGAGATAAATCTGCTTATGCAACTGGAACGAGGCAAAGCAACTAATGATGTAGGAGATTGCAATTAAGAGATCATGTCATATAACTGTCATGGTGAAAATTTTCTGGAGGCATAAGCATTGCATTAGTACTAGTACTTAATGAACTTAATGAAGTACCTCTGGAAGGTGTGGCCCTGAATAGTCCTTTGCTGGGTCACCCTGAGAATTTTCATCTACTTGGGTTGTACGATTATTGTCAGTCCGTAAATCAACTGATCCATCTTTAACATAATCTTGCTGGCATGGTGGGCCTTTTCGTTTGTTTCGCGAAGCAATCGATCCACCTGTAAAACACACCATGAGTGGTAATGAATAGAACAGACAGTAATAGAAAATCGTAAAAGAAAAAAAAAACGCAAGCGCATGAGTCCAATCTGTTACAGTTTCAGTTTTAAGTTTTAACTTGACTGCAAGAACGCCTGACAACTTGTTTCATCCAGATTCAGAACACTGACAACTGAAGACGACAATTTCGTTCTAAACAACTATTGCAGTTGCACGCAGGATCCCTGGCATTGCTGCGGGACGAACTGCAGTGCAGAAACAGGGGGAGGACGGAAAGAAAGAAAAAGGTTGGAGGGAGCTAGGGTTGGTTCTCACCACTGGCTCTGGCCGGCTCTTGCTGTTGCTGTATGGGCACGAGCCCCTTCGGCTCCGGCTCCGGCTCCGGGAAGCCCATGACGCGCGCTCTGCCGATTCCCGGACCTCGGTTTCGTTTCGAACCCAGTCCCGATTCACTTTTCAAGCCAACAACAAGGGCGAGGCGGAGATAGAACCAGCGTCGGACTCCTCTGCCGCGGGCTTCTTCGGCCCCTTTGACTTCTGCGCCTCTCCGCCCGATCCAAAAGGTATGGAGTGCACCATTAACGGGCCAGACTATGTCTCGCTTATAGCGAGACCTAGCCACTTCTTTAGGGTTTTTTTCAGACAAACTTTTTTTTTTTCGGAAAAAACTTCCAATCTATTCATCTTTAATCATGGCAGTACAACGAACACCAGAAATAAAAATTACATCCAGATCCGTAGACCACCAAGCGACGACTACAAGCACTGAAGCGAGCCGAAGGCGCGCCGCCGTCATCACCCCTCCATCGCCGGAGTCGGGCACAACTTGTTGTAGTAGACAGTCGGGAAGTCGTCGTGCTAAGGCCCCATAGGACCAGCGCACCAGAACAGCAACCGCCGCCGATGAAGAATAACGTAGGTTGGAAGGATTCAACCCGAAGACACACGAACATAGACGAACAACGACGAGATCCGAGCAAATCCACCAAAAATAGATCCGTCGGAGACACACCTCCACACGCCCACCAGCGATGCTAGATGCACCGCCGGAACGGGGGCTAGGCGGGGAGACCTTTATTCCATCTTCAGGGCACCGCCGCCGTCTCGCCTTCCTGAGCAGAACACAAACCCTAACAAGACAGGAAAAAACGACTGAAAACGGAGCCCTCCCGCCGGCCCTTGGCAGGATCCACCGCGTCCCCATGGCCCTAGGGCCACCGGAGACGAGGCGGACCTGCGGCGGCGCCGGCGAGAGGCAGAAACCCTAACTTTCTTTCTTGGAGGAGGAGGAGCTGACTTGGCGGTCCTTTATTCCCGATGCATCTTCTTTTATGCCGTGGGGGTAATAGCGAGAGCAACTAGTTGGCGAGCGTTTCTTCGCCACCACGTGTCGCGCTCTGGGCGATCTCTCCGGATTTTATTTTATATTTATTTTTCACACTGTTTTCGGCTTTTTAAATCGTATTTTTACTTTTGGTTTTCCACCGGTCTTCCATATCTTTTGGCCAAATTTAAAAAAAAATCTCTTTGCACGAAGAACATTGTTTTTTCTTTTCACGAGAAGCATGGTTTTGCTTTCGCGAGAGGCACAATTCTCCTTTCGTGAGAGGCACGGCCATGCCTCCTGCAAACGAAACAAAAAGCATTTTCTATTTTTTTCCTTCCGCGGGAGACACAGTTTTGCTTTCGCAAGAGTCACGGTTGTGCTTTCGCGAGAGGCACAGCCAGAAATGAAAAAATATATGTGTTTCCTATTTTTTTCGCGAGAGGCACGGTTGTACTTTCGCGACGTGCCTCTCGGAAACGGAAAAAACGTGTTTTCTGTTTTTTTCCTTTTGCGAGAGGCACGGTTTTTTTTTCATGAGAGGCACAGTTGCGCTTCCGTGAGAGACACGACCATGTCTCTTTTGGAAAGGGAAAAAACGTGCTTCCAGTTTGGCTTTCCCGTCCAATTTTTTGTTTGGTTTTTTTCGTGGAAAAAAGATCATCAAAACCTATCAACATGATATCTAATTTTAAAGATCTCGACACGAGAAATCTAACGCTCTAATGGTGAAAACGGTTCGAGATTTGGCTGCACGGTTTAAGAGGTAAAACGTTTTGAATAAACGAATGTGTGAAAAAAGGGAAAACTCATAGGTTGCGACAAGTGACGAGTGCGCCACTTGTCGCAACAAGAGAAGGTGGGGATGATCTTTGGAAAAAGTACTTCTTATTTAGTGATTTCAAGATATAGTGGAAGACGTGGACTACGCTCGTCAAGGATGCAGCAGTTAGCAGGCCCAGTAGCAAAACGAGCGTAGTTTCTCATTCGTTTCTTTCAATTTGTTGTTATCTTTTCTTCTTCTTTTTGCGAGGTCTTTTTTCCTTTTTTCCATTTTTTTATATTTTTGAAAAATATTCGAAATACATATATTTCAAAAGTTCAAATTAGTTACTCGCTCGTCCCAAAATAAATGACTTGACTTTTTTTTGGGATGGAGGGAGTATTTTCTAAATCATGAATTTTAATTTTCTGAATATGGTGTAAAAAATTAGTGTAATTCAAAAAAATATTGTTGATAGCATCCAACACTATTGTGCATTTATATTTAAAAAGATAAACCATTTTTTTACAAATGTATCTGTATAAGAAAATTTATGATGTGTGCGAAAGCAAGTAGACAACAAAACATGAATTAGAAAAAAATGTTAAACTTGTACTTGATAATTGTTAAAATATTATTGAAAGAAATAAGATATATAACAAAAAAATACAATATGCATGAAAACAATAGACATCAAAACATTTATTGAAAAATAAATAATCTTGTATTTGAAAATGTTAAGCGCTTATTAGAAAATAGATATATATCACAAATGTACAATGTGCACCGAAAAAAGTAGACATAAAGAATATAAGTTCCAAAAATGCTAACCATTCATTTTAAAAATGTCCAACGTGTATATAAAATATATTCTTGATGTATACAAAAATATTGAATGTATACTGGAAAATGTTGGCATGTGTTAAACAAAAAAGAAATCAATGAAAATTGACAAAAAACAAAGAAAATTAATGCAAAAGAATGTGAACAGTAAAATCTGAGAAGGAAACAAAGCAAACCGAGAAAAGGAATAGAGAAACAAAGAAAACCAATCCAAAAGAATGAAATAGTAAAACCAGGGAAGGAAACAAAGAAAACCAAGAAAAGGAACAAAGAAAGAAAAGAAGGAAAGAAAAGAAAAAAATAGTGGACCCCGGAAACAAACAAAGAAAAATGAAGGAAGAAAGAAAAGACCAATAAAACCAAGAAAGAAACAAGAAAAACCGCTGGAAAAACAAAGAAAACCCGGTGAAGAAACAAAAGAAAAGAGAAAAGAAAAGGCCAAACAAGTACGTCGACTGGCGAGCGACCTACCTGAGCCCGAGTGAGTGAGGCAAGCGAGCTGAGCTAATGGGCCGGCCCTATATGCCCGCGCTTCTGGCAGGACAAGAGCGATACTAGCTATGAGGGAGATATAGCTCTCGCGACCATTAGCTGTTTGGTTCCTTGATCCTTTCCGGTTCAGGCTGGGAGACTCGTTAGATTACGCTCCACTATTGAGAAAACTAACCATTGACACAATCCTGATGCAAGAAATCGATTCGTTGTGATTATATTGTATGTTTTAACCTACCTTACAATATGTGTCATCACACTTGCCACAAGACATCAAAACAACATCAAGCTATATATCTATCACCAAGCCCTTACTTAACGATGACACATGATAACACATTGCTCTAGTACAAACATAATGTATATCAGCAGCCTTTTCTATACTTACAATCACCCCCAAAATAATTCACACGAAAATCGTCCGACCTCCTGCGTCCAAGCTCATCATCTCGTTGTCGGGACCTGATTTGCGTGAATGACATAACCTACAGGGCCTCCACGGCCCACTAATGCCCTACGTGGAAACAAATGAGGCCTTGTCAGCTCCACATTTGTCGCCACAGGGGTTTCATTGGAGTGGCCAGAGACGCAAATCGTTTCGTTGTCATCCTAATCCTAGAATACCTCCACCATGACTCCTCTTCGATGCTCCTCCGTCTCGGTTCCAGGTATGCCCACAAAACGAGCCCTCTTTGGTATCTGCATTCCCAACGTTCGTGAGATCATAGAGATGTTCACAATGGCGTAAATAAAGACTAGAGGGATCTCCACATATGCAAATTATTGACATTGGATGTCAGCTATCTGCATCTCAGAGAAGTTATCTTTCATGTCCATAGGTGTTTTTATGTTCTTAGGATTAGTGAGGGCAAACCTGAATTGTTGCTCCGGACGACATGTTTAGAGTCGCCAGTATCCCTTCGGCGGACAAGCTCTCCAACTCAGATTGCTTTACAATGTTCAGGAAGACTTCTTCAAGTGTTGTGAGACCAAACTGAATATCTGATATCCCGAATTCCCTTTCTCTGTCTTGGAGTTCCCCGAAGAACCTCAATTGGTAAAAAGTACTATTCTGTCAAAATTTTAGCTAATGATGTGCATGGTGTCAAAATGTTTCCGTCAGAAGTGGTTTTTTCTCAGGGGGGATGACAAACGTTAAGTATGTCCTGCTTTCTCCTTTCGGGTCCACGTCAAGCCTCTGTTTCAAGAACATTTGTTGTGTTTTACATCTCCACATAATAAGAGAAACAATTCCGAATGGTATTTAGTTTAAGGATGAGAGACATACTTCCTTGAAGAACCGTTTGATGGATTCTATGTTAGGATTAACTGGGGCCTATGCATCACCGTTGATGTTAGGAATTTTGTGCATGACCGTTTCCCAAGAAATTCACATTAGCGGTATACCCAATTCCAAATTTCGACTTCAGCCTTATTGAAGTGCATATACACTGCAGTTCCCCCTTTACCATGATAGCAATTCGGTTACTTAAGATGTCAGCTTCCTCCATTGAGTGTGTGGTAAGACAATAGCTCTTGCCTTCTTTGCCTCCTCGATGATGTCCCAGACATGCCTCCTTGTACACCGTTAAACGTATATGTGTGGCTCCTACAGCCTCCAAACCTAAATTGCATACCGTTAAACGTTGTGATTAATCAATAAAGTTGAGCGTGTTTGGACTCAAAAAAACAAACGAGGCCTCCCAAGCTATGCATCGCAAAAATCACTGGTCAAGGGCTGTCTTTTGCAAAGGTCACTCCCACCTTCTTAAGTTCTGACAAGTAATGAGTTTTCCTTTTTTTCATAGATTTATTTGTTTGAAATATTTTATCTCTCGAACTGTTCATCCAAATACTGAACCGTTTTTACCTTTGGATTTCTTGTTTTTGAGATGTTCAAAATTAGATCCCATGTTAATAGGTTTCGACAAACTTTTTTTCCATGAAAAAACCAGAAACAAAAAAAGTCCAAAAATTAAAATGGCAACCAAAAGAAGAATACAAATACCGAAACTAGCATGTTTTCCTCAGTGGCTTTTATCTGTTTTCTTAGTTTTTCTTCCTTTTTTCCAATTCTTCGGTTTTCTTGTTTCTTTCTTACATGTTTTTTCATTTCCTTTTTCTTTTTTTGTCTTCTAACACATGTCTACATTTTTGTGCACATTGTACATATTTCATACACATCAAGAACTTTTTCATACATGGTTAAAATTTTCAAATAAATTATTAAGCATTTTCTAATATAAATTTTTTATATCTATTTTTCATACACGTATTACATTTTTATACACATTTAAAAAAATACATACATATTTTTTTCTAATAGTATATGTTTTGATTTTTTTCAAATACACGTTGAAACATTTTTAGATGATACAAAACAATTTTAAAACTATGAGAACATCTTTAACTTTGTATAAACATATTTTAAAGATTGAAAACATAACTTTGAATGCGTGTTACATTTTTAAATGGTCCAAAATTTATTTTTTTGGATTACACAATTTTTTAAACATTTTAAAAAATGTCACATGAATATTTTTTAAATGTCACTAACTTTTTTGGATGCTATCACCATTTTTAAAAGTTACACTAAAAAAACATTTGCACTATGTTAACATTTTCAAATTCACGGTGAACATTTTGTGAAATATTAATTGAAATCACGTTTTTTATTTTATAATATTTTCGAATATACAAACAAAACTTTAAATACAACCGTGCAAGGAAGGTATGGATGGGCCATTAACTGGTTGGTTCCTTGATGTTTTGTGGTGCAGGCTGGGAGGTTACCAGATCACCAGATTACAGTCCACTCTTGAGAAAAGTAACCATTGATACAACCCCGAAGCAACAAATCAACTCGATGTAATAACATAATATACTTTTCAACCTACCCTGTAATATGTGTCATCACACTTGCCACAAGATAAAAACGACATCATCTTCCATCTACTATTAATTACCAAGCCCTTAATTAACAATGGCAAACAGGATACCACAATGCTCTAGTACAAACATAATGTACATTAGCAGCCTTTCTATACTTACAATCACCCCTGAGATAATTCACACGAAAATCGATGAACCTCCTGCGCTCAAGCTGATCATCTTGTTATCGGGACCTGGTTTTCGTCAATGACGTACCCTACAGGGCCTCCGCGGCCGACTGACGCCCTGCGCGAAAGCGAAGGACGCCTTGTCAGCTCCACGTTTGCCGGCACAGGGGTTTCATCAGAGTGGCCAGAGACGCAGAGTGTTCCGTTGTCGTCCTGGTCCCAGAACACCTCCACCATGACTCCTCTCGGATGCTCCTCCGTCTCGGTCCCAGGAATGCCCACGAAACGCGCCCCCTTCGGTATCTGCATTCACAAAGTTGGCGAATTCAGAGAGATGTTCACAGTGGGGAGGGATCTCCACCATATGATACTGGATGTCAGCTATCTGCATCTCAGACAAGTTATCTTTCATGTTCACAGGTGCAGTTATGTTCCTAGGATTAGTGAGGGCAAACCTGAATTGATGCTCCAGATGACAGGTTCAGAGTCACTAGTGTCCCTTCGGCGGTAGAGCTCTCCAACTCGGCTTGCTTTGCAATGTTCAGGAAGACTTCTTCAAGCGTCGTGAGACCTAGTTGAATATCTGATATCCCGAATTCCCTTTCCCTGTCTTGGAGTTCCCCGAAGAACCTCTGTTGGTAAAGAAGTATTCTTGTGTCATAAATTCAGTTAATGATGTGCAACATAATTTGGGTGTCAAGGTATTACCGTCAGAAGTGGTTCTTTCTCATGGGGGATGACAAACGTTAAGAATGTCCTGCTTTCCTCTTTCGGGTCCACATCAAGCCTCTGTTTCAGAAACATTTTTTGCGGTTTAACATTTCCGCATAATAAGAGAAACAAATCTGAATGACATTTAGTTTAAGGATGAGACACATACTTCCTTGAAGAATGATTTGACAGATTCTATGTTAGGATTAACTGGGGCCTCTGCATCACCATTGATGTTAGGGCTCTGTGCGTGACCATTCCCCGAGAAATTCACATTAGCGATGTACCCAGTTCCAAATTTCGACTTCAGCCTTATTGAAGTGCCGATACACCGCAATCTCCCCTTTGCCATGATAGCGATTCTGTCACTTAAGATGTCAGCTTCCTCCATTGAATGTGTGGTCAATACAATAGCTCTTCCCTTCTTTGCCTCCTCGATGATGTCCCAGACATGCCTCCTTGTTATTGGATCCATGCCAGTTGTCTGTGTAGGATATAAATGGTTAGATTAACATGTGGCATTGTATGTGTAACAAGTGAACTGATGAAAATTTGACAGGTCTCTACCGGCTCATCAAGAAACACCAATTTTGGGTCACCAATTAGAGCAATCGCAACACTTAACCGCCGTTTCATTCCACCACTGTAGCTACCTGCTCTAACATTAGCTGCCTGGCTGAGCTTCACTTGGGCTAGTGACTGTTCTGCTACCTGCATTGGATGAACAGAGAAAGATCAATATGCAAAACAATGGAGAGTGTTGGGGAGTAGTTGTCTATAGGTTCTTAAGAAACATACCGACTTGATTGTTGATGATGGCAACCCCTTGATGCTGGCAAACAACTCCATGTGCTCCTTAGCCGTTAATGCATCCCACAGGATGTCAAACTGCAAAGCAAACATATTTATCTTCCATTAAAACTGGACAGCGCCTGCATGATAATATGTGAATGAATGTTCAAAAGACCAACCTGCGGACAGACTCCAATCATTCTGCGAATATTAGACATACCCGCAGAGCTTCGAACGGAATGACCATAAATCAAAGCTGTCACATGTTCAAAGTGGCTTGTTAGCATATTCATAGTTACTGATAACATATCATATCACCAACCATTGCTTCAGGGAATGACACTGACCATCGCCGCCGGTAATTGGTGTGATACCAGTCAGGCAACTGATTGTAGTTGTTTTACCAGCTCCATTTGGGCCAAGAAGACAAAATAGCTGGTCCTTCTCAAGGTTCACCCATAAGCCCTGGTGAGATTTATTAGGTGGTTAATATCATAGGAACCAAAGCTTGCTTGCTTTTATACTAGACTAGAAGATCACTGAGAGCTCACTTTGACAGAATGGAATGGCTTAGTTGTTTTGCACTTGCAGCAACCCATATTAAAACTTCCTGGATAGGTTTTCCGTAAGCCGCGTATTTGAACCGCAACACCAGGATCTACCTCATTGCCTGCAGCTTGTTCTTTTACTAGATTTTCCTCGGTAAGAACATCCTCATCAGTAGGGCTAGCATCATCAGCCGGCCGGTTCGAACCAAAACAGCTACAAAGGCCTCCCTCTGGAGTGGATCAATCAGATTAATGAGCAACGTTACATAATACAGCTAAAAACATGGTGAAGAACTACTGCAGACTTAAACAAACTGACCTCTCATCTTGCCTCCTTTCCCTGTCCAGTATGAAGGCGTCAGAAAGTAAAACACTGACTTTCTAACACCATTGACATTTGGAATTATGTTGTCGAAGTAGATCGCCAGGATAAACCACAAGAAAAATGTGGAGATGAGCCATATGTAGATGTCATCCTGTCAGATGTTTGCAAACAATCAGGGCTTCAAGTTGCATAAGCACTAAAAGTAAATACCTGCTAATGAGCAAAGTTTTGTACATACTACTGTAATGACGCAGTCCGTCTCAAAGGATTGGCACGTTTTACGCTGATTCCAGCTAATACCTTTGTCTTCTGGAGTTGCTGTTGCCTTACCTAGAATATTGAGGGCTTGGGCAAAAACATTAGGAGGAAAGAAGGACCATATTGTCCGGTAGTACGCCTCATAGGTATTTGAATATGGGAACCCGAAGGTTGTAACAAGCTGCACAAGCAAGTAACCAAGGGGTTTGTTTATTTTCTGACAACTTGAAATACTGTTTTGGTAAGATGATGATTAAGCAAACCTTACCTGTGTTAAGAATCCAATGATGAATATTGCAAATCCAACAGTAGTGGCTGATGCTGCTTTTGCTACAAATGTGGATATCATGAAAGCAAAACCAAGCTGCAGAAATTATCATGAAGAAAACTGTTAAGGAAAAAAAAACATTTGTCTGCAGATTCTGAGAGATTCAGAAAATTAATAAGCAAAATTCATTCATGGAAGCATGATATTTATCTATATTTAATACTCCAGATAGAGACAAGCAAAGCAAGCATACTGATCAATATATATAGCTTACCATGTTCAGTTGGAAGAGGAAGAATAGGATGAATAAGATTCCAAAGCTATTGTTCAGGAAGAAGTCAAACTGGAACATCATCCCAAAGAGCACAGTGAAAAGTGCTGAGAGTAATGTAAGCAAGGCCTCCCAGGTAAGCCATGATAACCAATAAGCCGATTCGTAGAGACCCATGATAGACATAGCCTGTGAATGGGTACCAAACTTAATAGTGATGCCAAGCATGAAGCCATAAAAACCTCGACAGAAAAAAGATACACAAATCGTAGAATGCAGATGGGAGAGACGGAAAAAGCTCGAACCTGACGAAGCTTAAGTTCTTTCTCTGTAACCAAGGCACTGATTTGGAAAACAAATCCAAACATTGCAATGGCAAGGAAGAAAGTTGGCCCTGCTTGGGCAATAGTAGAGAAGGTTTCAGTTGCCGGGTGAGCAAATTCCTTGAATCCCACAGTCCAGCTAAAATTTGGATCTGTCAATCATGAAATTTACTGTTATTCCCAAGAACTACTATAAAATGGAAGCAAATCATATACAAGCAAGCAACACTTATTTATGCTGCATAGATTATATAATCTGAAAACTGTTGCCAAAGGATATGAGAAGTGTGGTACTACATAGTACTAATCAATATGAGTGAAACAAAAGCATTCCCTAAAATACCACAGAAGCAGCAATACCTCCAAGAATCAGCCTTGCCATTTCTCTCTCAGCTGCAACTTGAAGCGGTATCTGGAACTTGAAGGTGGGATCCTCATATGTTCCTCTTCGAGCTACTGGAGTGGAATTTGTCTGAATACCATACGACATATGGGTGGCATTTATATCTTGAAAATGCAAAGCGCCAGGGCAGCGCATCGGGTTTTTAAATAGCCAAGCATCAACTTCATCCGGAGTCGTAAAACCTAAGACCTGAAAAAGTCACCATAAGACAATTTAGGTAACATGTATTGTCGCATATCGATTAATATTCAATTCAAGGGTGAGCCTAGTTTTTTCGAGTAACCCTGAAGAAACTCAAGAACTTTAACTAGTCCACTGCTTTATATTACAGTTTACCACAAAATCCGAGTTTATTTAAGTGACAGTAGACTAGTACTATAAGTTAAAATTTATTTTATCCCGACTACCGTCATTAATTTATTCAAGTTGAGTATGAGAAATAATGAAAAGATTCAGCAGCTGAATTGAAGTATACTATTTCAGACCACAGTACAGAGGAAACAGAGCAGGAGCTTCCGTACATCAGTTGATTTGACCATTACATTTAATTAACAAGAAATTGTGTTGGCAATAAAAGAATAAGTGCATATTGGAAAAATAGCAACATTTTTTTTAGAAAAATAAACCAACACCACTCCTTTGATATCATCGTCTCTTCTATGCCAAAGCAAGCATATTTTCAGTTAGATTCAAATCTACATTCACACCGTCTTCGTTCCCGAGAAAAGACATTGTGTGCTCAGATAAATAAATTAAACAGTGGCACGAAAATGACATCAAAGTCTTCTAAGTCAAGCCAGAACCGAATTAGCTGTTCCAGGTAGACCCGCATGCATCCAAATAGAAACAAAATAGGCTTCTTTTTCCAACATTTTCTTAGGAAAAATCGCAATTCTGGCATCCAAAGTGGGTGCCCACCGTTTCATCAGAGTGCGGTGGTAAGCCAAATGGAAGCAAACCACATAGCGACATTGTCAACATCAAACCCAAATGATGATCTAAGTTCAACGTCAAATCAGCAAATCTCCTCAAAAGGGCTTGAAGGATATATATGAATTAAAAAAATTGGCGTCGCACATAAGCCGGTCCTCCACCAAAATCAAGTTTTCACCCAATAAGAAAGTTAAAATCTGTCTGTACCGAGCAGTAAAAAACTGAAAACCTTCAGACCTGGGACCAAATCACAATGCTACATGAGTCCAAACAGTTCAGTCTGACGACCTCATCGAGCGGTTAAAACCAACTCAGTTCCTCAAAATAATTCAGGCAGTTTTCTCTCGACAAGAACGCACGGAGAATTTCGATCCCCCACACCTAAAAACCCCCCAAATCGTCACACTAAACGTGCGAGCAACCAACTCCGCGGCACGGAAACCGGCCGAACGCACGCCGCAAGATCAATCCACCGTGAATAACTGCGCGCGGAGTCAAACTGACGACCGGAGAAAAAAAAAGCAGAGGAACCAAATCTCTGACCTTCTCGGCGGGGATCGGGCGGCCGGGGTTGTTCCTGCGGATGGCGTCGACGAGCGGCGGGACGCGGGCGCTGCCGCCGCCGCTCCAGAGGAAGTCGTAGCAGGGGGTCTTGACGAAGAACTTGTCCTCGCAGGGCGGGATGGGCGGCGCGACGAGCGCCTTGGGGTCGCGCACGTTCTGGTAGGCGGTGGTGTAGGAGAAGCGGGAGCGGACGGCGCGGTCGATGCAGAAGATGAGGAAGATGAAGATGAGGGAGGAGAGCAGCTGCAGCGCCGACGAGCGGCGGTGGCGCCAGGCGAGCGCCGCGTTCTTGCGGAGCAGGGAGCGGTACTGCTGCCACGCCAGCGCCGGGCCGCTCAGGAGCTCCATCGGAGGTGGGGGTGGACTGGGGGCGGAGGAGTTCGAGTTCCTGGGTCGTCTCCGAGAATGGTTTGGGTATTTATTAGGGGGGCGACTGAAAACGGCCGGGAAACTGGAGGAGAGGAGGGGCAGCGGCGCCGGACGGACTGTCCTAGCTGTGTTCGTCAGTTTTTAACACCGGCCACGGTGGTGTGAGTATCATGCACAAGATATGCAGAAAATTAATATACTCCCTCTGTTCCATTTTACTCCACGCATGAGATTTGTGTTGAGTCAAACTTATACAATTTGGCCAAATAATATTAAAAACATCAACATTTACAATACCAAATACTCCTACTAAATATATGTAATATGAAACTAAATTCCATATTGAATCTAGTGGTATTAGTTCAGTATTGTGAATGTTGATACAGTACTTTTACCCATAAGTGTGATAAAAAATTATAGATACTTTGACTTCAGATAAAAATTATATGCAGAATAACCCTTTCACAATAAGAAATACAGTCTTTCAGACAAATACTATCAAATATATACGGTGTGAAAATATATTCTATGGTGATTATAACGGGATTGATTTGATATTGTGGATGTTAACACTTTTGTTATAAACTTGATCAAAGTTTGACTCGAGACAAAGATATATAATATGCAAAGCAAATACTCCCTCCATCCTAAAATATAAGACATATTACTTTTTTACTTTTTCCAGAAGTCAAATATGTGCATGTTTGACCAAGTTTTGAGGAAAAAGTATCAACATATATAGTACCAAATTTGTGTACTAGATCCATCATGAAAAGTATTTTCATATCTATTTATTTTGTATTGTAGATGTTGATAGTTTATACATAAGTTTGACTTGCACGAAAACTGACGCGCCTTATACTCTGGAATGAAGGGAACACTACATGGTACTATAGTTTTTTTATAGCTGGTAATACAGGTTGTTATTCCAGATAGTCTCATTTATTTATTACTAGGGTTCCTCCATTGTTGCGGGTACAACTGGGTTGCCAGGATTCCTGAAGATATCTCCGACCATAAATAGACACTATCCTACCAAGACATAAAACATTAAATCAGTACTCCATGTATTACTCTTTGCATTCCTTCATGTAGTTCATTTTTTAAGTTAAAATTTGTAAATTTTGATCCGACCAGTTGGGAGTTGAGTCGCCATTGTTGGAGGTGGACGATCTAGATGTGATGTCTAGATTAGATCTACTGAAGAGCTATTCTACGCTTATAGGGTTTCTGGAGTCGAAGCCCTTCCCTTCTCTCGTCTGGTTGGGACCCTTATACGGGGTTATTGGTCAGGGCCATCGTCCTCAGTCTGGATCTTTGGCGTACAAGACTTGGACTTCTCTGTGTTAGTAACTGAATGCGTTCTTTCAAGGAAACTAGGGGTGCCGCGTTTGAGGAGTTGGTCACCTAGGCACGGACCCCTCATACTGTGCACAAGTGTTGAACCCACTCCTGCCTCGACAAGTCCCCCATCAGTATATGTAATGAGACCATGGGAGAGTTGCCAAGTTCTTCGCATTGTCTTGTTGTCGATGGGCGACTTGTTCTGTGTTTGCCTGGCCTTAGTCGGAACACTTTCTTTTTTAGACTACTCGCCTGCCTCGCATTCCACCGTCTGTGGCTTCTTCCCTAAGGGACGTGAATTACAGGTGGTGATGTGATATTAATCTTTGTATTGCGCGTTTCATCGCCTAGATCTGCTATGTGCCTTTATCACTCGTCGTTTCCAGCTTTTGAGGATGTTTAGGGATGAGGATTTATATTCTTCTTATTTTATCCATCACGAGATTATCACCTTGCCCCGCCTTCTTGAGCTGCCATAGACAAGAAAAATAAAAAAATCCCCCTCATGGGTCCTTAGAAACATGTTTCGAGGGGCAGTTATGTCATCCAAGAGAAAGGGAAGACTCCAGCGGGGCACCCCTTGGTTGTTGATCACCTAAGAGCAACTCTATCAAAGTCGTCATATCGGCTCAATTGGCACAATAACCGCCAATATGGTGATTTTGACCAGAAAAAGGTTACTCTAGTAGAGTCGCCATAATTTATGGAGGGTACTCCATATTTGGAGGCTGGGAGCATTGGTTTGGAGCGCACAACATCCGTCAACTGCTCGCATGGGAAGGATATTTCGGTTCCCTCCTTAGGCTCCCGCGGAGCTCATCTTCTCTCCTCCCCCTTCCCTCTACTTCATGCCCACCAAAATTGCCACCTCGCGGACCGACAACCTGGAATGAGCACCCCATCGCCAGAATCGGTACCCTGCCGTCGGAATTGTTGCCATGTCGATGGCACTCGCTCAGGGCACGGGAGGGGGCGGGGCTTCTCTGTTATCTCGTTGATTTTCACGCCCTAGTTGGGTATCTCGGTTGCCTCGGGGAAGAAGGTGCTAACGTAAATATCTCCAGTGAACGTCAATGCCTCTAAAGAACATAAATATCTCTTGATAACCTAAGTCTCTTTGTGTGGTGTGTGATATGCTTGTACTCATGCTTTGTAGGCTTCGTAGGCTCATCCATGGTGGGTTTGCGTGGAGGACAATAAATTTGGGGAAGAAGTAGAAGCCAATAAAAGGTGGGTCTTACTTGTAGGGAATTTATGAAGACTGGGATATGGCGACTATGTGGTTGCATGCAGCAGCCGCGACCTATCCATATAGAGCGCTCCGTATGTGTTATGGTGACCTCTCATGCAGTCTCGGATATCCCCCTTTCCCATTTTGCACCGGAGCTCCAGGCGGTGTGTGAGATCGCACATACTATTTGGCGTTGAGGGTTGTTTGGTCCTCGCCATCTTTGTCCATTTGTGTGAGCATTTTTTTCACCACCCTCGTGATCTTAGGTTGTTTAGATATCTCCACGGATTGAGGTTGGTCCAGTTTGTGAAGGGGCGAGTTGCCATAGGAGGAACAATGGGATGAGGAGAGATTGCGAGGTTTTCTTTTCCTTTTTTATAAGAATGATGTTGAGGTGTAAGTGACATGCCTGAAAGTATGTAGCCAATTTCAACCATATGTTAGTCAACACAGCTGGCCCCCATCCAATTTTGAGCCTACTTTGGACAAAAACTTGACTTAATAAATTATGAGTTATATTTCAAAAAGTATATCACTAAAAACTTCTTTCGTAATATGAATCCAATGATAAACTTTTTGTGCATTTAACATACTTTGCTAGTTATATTTCTAGTCAAATTTTGACTGGGAATTTGAGGTGGGTGAGCTATCTCAAAAACAATAAACGATGAACAGAGTGAGTAGTTTTTTTTATGTATGGGAAAGCTGCCGATCTATTCATGATTAATCATGGAAGTACAACCGATACTAGAAATAATAAAAATTACATTCAGATTCATAGACCACCTAGCGACGACTACAAACACTAAAGCGAGTCGAATATGCGCCGCCGTCATCACCCTTCTCTCGGCGGAGCTGGGCAAAAAATTTTTGTACTAGACAGTCAAAAAGTCGTCGTACTAAGTCCCCATATAAGTAGGATCATTGCACCAGAACAACAACCGCCACCGATAAAGATATGACGAAGATAAACTTGTTGTAATACACAACGGACGAAGTTAGTAGTTGACAACAACTACGACCCAAAATGTAAATATCCCAATTCAAGAATTTTCCGTTCAAAGCTATAGCGCGTTTGCACATGCACATGCACGTACCTATTCACCGCAAATGTTATTTTGACGGGAGCTGACTTTTCTGAAGCCACTTACATGTGCAACCATTATAAGACTAATCAACGATCATACACGTTGCTGCGCATTGTCAAGTCAACTCTTAATTGGCTAAGAAACTCCCAAGAAATTGAGCAGCAACACCAGAAATTCTTCACCTCCAAGCAACGCATCGGACCCGGAATAGTATGCTACCACATGAATATGTCCTGCTATCGATCTGATGCGAGGATCGAAGGGAAAGTTCAAACGATTAATAGTCAAATGCATTCCGGAGAGAAAATAGTCGTTGCTAGGCATGAACGGAAATTTCACTAGCGCACCCACTTCATCCGTTTGACCATTGCAAATTTGACCACGGAAACACTGTTCGAAAGAAGTAGGCCATTGCAAACTTGACCATGAAAACACTACCATTCAAAATAATTACTCCTGTGTTTGTTTAGAGAATTCAAAATAATTATGTGTATCCTCCTATCACACGTCACACGATAAAAAAATTTAAACTACACGTCAGACGATAATGTGGCACGGTGACCAAGAACTTACCAGGAGGGTGTGCTTGCGCATCAAGTAACTGAACCCGGTTTCCCATGTTTAAATTATAAGTAGTCCAGTTGACAAAGTTTTAAAAAAAAGGGTTCGGCTGACAAAGCAAAACGTGAGCAGACGGTGTGGCGTGGACGACCAACAGACGCGTCACTGTGAGCAAACGATCATGCCGGTAAACGCGTGCCTTTATTCCATAGCTTGTTCAGAGCATCTCCAGCCATTGAGCCCTTAGGAGGCATTATTTTCGCCCCTTAGGGGGCTGCCGGCAAATTTTTTTGCCTGAGGCTGAGAAAAGATCCACTGGTCCCCCCTCCCCCAGGCAGACGCCGCGACGGACGCGAGCTCCGATCACGGCGCAACACATGCACACGAGCTCCAAGCACGACATCACATCGTCGGTGGGTGGCTCCGGCGCGGCACAATACAAGACAGCGGCTTTCGACAGTGTGCACCGCAGCCAACGCAAGCACGCGACAGCGGCGGCCAACCCGGCCAGCACGCGGCGGCTGCGGCCACCAAGTCCGGCCAACGCACGCAAGCACGCGGCAGCGGTGGCTAGCCCGGCCAGCATGCGGCGGCCGCGGCCACCAAACCCGGCCAGCATGCAAGCCCGTGCATGCCATGAGCTGCTGCACGCACACGCACACTGCTTCCAGCGCCGCCATGAGCTGATGCACGCACACGCACATGCTGGAGGTGCCACGGGCATACTCGTCGACGCACAGCTGCTTGCCGACGCCGACCGTCAATGGCGCGTGCCGGCGTGTGCGAGGTTGAAGAAGCAGGTGCCGGCTTTGGGAGGGAGCTGCAGCTGGTGCGCCTCGAGCAAGGACGGCAGGTCCGGCATCAACGACGACCAGCGGCGCGCCCGCGGGCTGGGCGGATGGGCTCTCTAGGGAGGACCTCAGCTGCGTGCGTGCCCCGCCGGCTCCGTCCTCTGACGACGAGGCTGAGGCGGCCGGGCTACAGGGAGCACGGCGGCGAGGCTGAGGCGGCCGGGCGGCTGGGCGTGGGCGGCCCTCCGGCGATGGACACGAGAGCGGAGCGGCGGGCCAGGCGGCGGGGACGGGAGCGGATGGCTTCCATGCTGTGTCCGTGCGTGCGTGCGTGGAGGGAGAGAGAGAGGAGGGAGCAAGTGGGTGGGCCAGTGAGAAAAAGTGAGGGGACAGGAGGAAGACGCTGGCAGGTGGGCCAGCGCCTAAAACGACGAGATTAGCCTCCCTAGGAGCCCCCCGATGCGCTGGGTCTTGCATGGGGTTGCCGGCACAGTTTTTTGCTTTTGCCGGCGAAAAACGAGCACTTGGGAGCCCGAGTGAAGCGTTTTTTGCCCGCCGGCGCCAAAAAAATGGCTGGGGAGGGCTTTTTGGGGGCCTGGGTGGAGATGCTCTCACACCGTGGGTAGGGAAGTGAATCCTCTGACACGAAGGAGGAAAGTTACCTAAGCTACAGTGCAAGCTAGTGTAAAACAGAAAAGGAAAGTCACGGATACTATAGCGAACATTGTATTATCCACTTAAGTAGGTACTGTACACAGTTACTGTTAATATAAATAAATTTAAAATTAATTTTATTGCACCATAATTTTGTCTGTATTTAATTTTTGTAAGTTTATAAAGTAGATTTATAATTTGTAAATTAATTCAAGTTATTTTAGCCTTAATCGTATGAAAGTGAAGGAGGAAAGTTAGAAAATTGTAGCCTAGGTGACTTTCCTGCATCATGTGAGACGATCCACTTTCCGTGGGTAGTGGCGCCGGCCAAATGAGATCGTGGAACACAGTAAACTCTTATCACAGAAATCTGTTGCGTCTTTTGGTGCCTCTGTACATGTTCACGGTTCATCTGCTGGGATTTCTTTGGGACCAAGCAACGCCCATCTCGTTCTTTGCTACCGAAGATTTTGCACATAGACATGCGCCAACATTTGCTTCAGACGGCCGCAAGCAGTAGCTATGTGTTGTAGTTAGATATTAAGCTCGATTTTGCTTGCGCTAAGTGCTTAGTGAGAGCCAATCATACTGTGTTTTTTTATATTCAAAATGATAACTAGACAAATTTTTTTTCTGAAACTGCCCATGGGGGAGAAGACTCCCCACTTGAATATATTTCAAATTTACACACATCAGTTTGGGGACATGGAAATGATAAAATATTTCACAACAAGAACCCTATCTTGACAGTTGGAGCATCAATCTTCGTGCTGATTTTTGTAAATGGTTTTGCTAAATCTTAGTTGACTGAGACTTGGTTATGTGTCGGTCGATGCTATATTTATGAGATCCTACATTGGGATTCGTGCAAATTTTACTTTTAGTTTTTTTTTCTTACATGTTATGTCACTTGACTTAGGCTTGATTAAACCTCAGTCGGCTGAGACCTAGCCACACGCTTTTGTAAAATTGAGGCCCGGATTTCCCACCCAGCTTCAGCGACCCTCTCACAATTCGGTGATCTCGCGAGGACAAGAGATTCTGCCATTTCGGTTCTGACCCAACCGATTCATGCAGATTTTGACCGAACTAAATGGGGAAGAGATATATGTTTTTGAAGCTTCAAATCATTCTAGAGATTGATATTTATTATGTTGTTTACATCGTAGTAGATACTGTAATTGAATTCATAGTATAAGTCGATTTTGAAATCTAAGTTTCAATTTTGAATTGTTGTATGATGAGATGGGGAAGAAATAGATCTTGTTAAGCCAATGACCAACGGTTCCCACATGAGGGGACATTTTGAAGACTCCGTTATGGCAATTCTATATTTGCGCGTCGCCTCCACAACTTTAAAAATATTATAAAGCGCGCTCCATACGCATTAGGAGGCCGCGGATATAACTACCAGCTAGAGTTGCTCTGACTAGTGTTTGCTTTACTCGCAAAAAAGAAAAGAGTTGCTCTGACAAGAATACTATTGATTCAAATGGAATCTCTTGTTCGCACATGCCCTCAGACTCAACAGAAAAAAAAAACTCGGACTCGAGCCGTGTATACTCTCTGTTCCCTGTCATAGTTGACATACTGGATGTTTATCCAACCAAGTAATTGTCAGCGTTCTGCTTTAGGACAATTCAAGTCATGTCTCCTTCCATCACAAATCTAACGAATAAAGAATCTTGAGCTGATTGTTCAAAGCTCTAAACCGTGTTTACGTGATGTTCCCTCGTTGTTAGCCAAAGGTGATCTTCCTTGATGCGGTATCATGCGAGTGTGTACCAATCATTACCATGAGCATGAGCGATCGTGGGAATGTGGGATTAATTTAATTATCAATGGTCACCGGTCAGAGAGCTGTTAGTTCAACTCTATACTGGCGAAGAAACTTCCGTGTGAAGATAACCACTAACAACAAACCTTGTGTGGTTCTCTAACCAGTCACGAGAAAAATCATGTGACGACCACAAGATTAGGGTTGACTAAATGTATTATTTTTGTAGTACGTCTCTGTAAATAGCTACGCACCAAGGGGTTTACTGCAGGGGTTTAATTATCAATGCTCACTTCTCATGTGTGCGGGCAACATGGGATCGGCGCAGGTTGCCGTCTGTTTTCAGCCACTATTTGTGTTTCGTAACCTATGTCCAAATCCTTTTGGCATTTCTAGTTCATGGTATGAGTACATGAGAGAGTCAAATCCTTACAAGGGCATCTTCAATGGTAACCTGCAAATTTCCTCCTGCAAACGGGAGGATCAATCCACGAACACGGATGCGGGATGCCGCCATCCAAAACTGCTCGCATACATCTAACCCCCTCATTTTTTTAAGTCCACGAGATCAAATAGCCGCATACATAGAGTGCTGATGTTCAAATAGCCGCATCCAGCACTATTTCAAGTTTTAAAAAGTTCAAATGTTACATACAACATTGTTGTCTCCTTTAACCGCCCACTGATGCTCAATCAGATTTTCTTTCAGCTACTCGTGAGTTGGTCGATGCCGAATTTATTGATGCATTTCAATAAACTCTTTAAATGTGGCCGGATTCTGGTCCGGATGTTGGATAGTATATGTACTCTAAATCGGAATCCATTGCTAGAAAGAAGGGAAACCTGTTTTTAGCTCCAGCGATCCATTGAACAGTTGCTAGGCATAGTGAGTATAGCAGTAGCGGATGGTACCTAGTGAGGCGGTCGGAGGACATGGGTTGAACGACGACGGAGGAGAAGCGGGGTGGAGGGACTTTGCGGGAGTTCGGACCAATCCCACGACGGCTTCTGATCGCCCTGGCCCACCAAAACCCCCTTCCCCTCCCCCGCGTTTTCGGTCGACGCCGTTCCAGAGCGTCGGCACCCGCATTCATGCTTGGCCAGAGCAGACGCGACCGCTCACTGGTGTCGACATTGAGGCGGCGCGCCAGCTAAGAGAGCGCCGTCCGCGCCGCTTCTTGGTGCAGGCCATTGCCGCACATTCAAACGATACGACGGCCACTCGTCCGTCTGTCTACCGCACACATTGATGGCACGCGGTTGTCAAGGCGTCTCCTCCGGCGCCAACCGTCCGTCCCTCTGCCGCCCACCATTGCTATATAAACTGCTGCCCCGACCATAGCCGCAGTCATTCGTCTCCGATCCCTCTCCGCACCACTCCCACCATCCACCATGGATTCCTCCCCCGCTAAAGCTCTATAGGACGGGCTGACATTGGACCAGAAGAAGGAGATGGCCGCCATTGCCGCCGACTGGCTGGCCGGCAGGCTGCCGGAGGACGATGACGTCCCAATGGACGGCGCTGCCGACACCACCCTCCTCATCGGCGCCACCCTCGCCTGTGCATTGCACCATGACCATCGACGAGGCCCGTGCCCATTACATGGACATGGTGCGGGAGGAGTAGTTCCGGGGCGCAGGCCGCCGCCGCCTATAACAACCACCTCCAGGAGCACGTGCAGGCAGAGGAGCAGCTCGGAGCGGTAGGACTCGAGCTCGCCGCCAACGCGAAGGGCGATCGCACCGGAAGCCGACCTGGCGTAGAAGGAGGTGTTGCTCGAGTCCTACCCCTCCACCTATGACATCCGCCCCGCCTGTTGACGGTACTATCAACGAGTGGCGGAGGTGGTGGCCGCCTATAAGGAGAGCGACGACGCTGGCGAGGTGGTGTTCGGCGAGACCGACGAAGAGGAGGAGGACATTTCCGAGTCCGCGCCCCGCCGCGACGACCACGAAGTCGGTACGTCCGCGGGCGTCGAAAGTGAGGAAGAGTAGTGCATGGCAGGTCACCGCCACTCGTGTCCCAGGAAGGCCACCGCTCCTCCCTTCCCGTCAACGCCATGTTTGGTGGGCTCAGCATCGTGGGCCAATGGAGGCGGACAACTTCACTTCCCGGGCCTCCGGATGCGGAGGTTATGGAGGCGGAGCTGGAGAGCGCCGAGGCGGAACTGGAGACAGCGAAGTTTCAGTTCTCGGGGCTCATGGCCGGACATGAGGAACATGCGTCGACCACCATTTAGATTAAGTATTAATTATACCCCCAGAGTCGGCTAGCACCGCTTTGATGTAAATGTAATGAAATCTGGACGTATTTACACGAAATCCGTCCGGTTTGATCGAATTTCATCTGGTTGATTTGAGTTGTTATTAAAATGTATGCGGCTATGGTTGGTTGTCAGCCTCCCGCATCTGTGTTCGCTAGTCCCCTATTCGTGAACGGATGTGGAAGAAAATTTACGGGTTGTTGTTGGAGATGCCTTAAGCCCCCGGCTTCTCGTTGTTGAGGCATATTCCATCCCTTTGCGCCAAACGTTGTTCTCACAACGAATGGATACGGGTGGAGAGCGATGTTTTTGGATGCATGTTGCATATTCTTTCAGAGAATTTGGGTCTCAAGGCTCTAGCATTGATGTGGACCTGGCATGGAGATAACCGGGTGATCTTCACACGTGCATGATTAGTCCTTGTACATACTTTGGGCCTCGGTAACCATTGACTTGATGCATGTGTGGTGATCAATTATTTTGTTGCAAACTGCGGTCGAGATGCGTGGGTGGATAGCCTTCTGCTAAGCTTCACTCAGTTGATTAGTTTGAATAATCCTTCATGGTCAAGCTGTACTAGTTGAATCTGAAAGCTGGATACTTGGGGATGAAGCTACGGGCGGGTATCAAGGAAATAGCCAACTGTTTTCTTTAATGCAATGCCAGGCAATAGCTTTTCCAATTTCATAAGGACATATAGGAAAATAAACACAAATGGTTCTTCAAAATGCATGGTTAAAAAATGTCTTAATGATCTCCATGGAAGCAACGGAGTACAAGTTCAATCTATGGTGGAGTTGTTATGGCGACGGCGTACTCTGGTGGCTGCGGTGTACCCGTGCGAATCAAATATAACGAAGAGACGACTTTCAATAATGTTGTGTGGTTGGACGTGACGAAGCGGACTGTGCTCGTGCTAGTGCTCAACTTTCGTTCTGGTAATTAACTTCTTTTATATGGAAATGATACTCCGTTTGATGTGGCTCTCCATCATGTCATCATTTCCTCCTTTTTACCACCATTCCGCAACATAGACAAAACAAAAATGAGTTTACAACATTTGCAATCATCACTGACTAATAGGCAGCTTGAACTGATATTCTAAGAAAAATACTTCAATTTTTATTAATGGATAAAAGGATTTAGCCTATGTGAACAAATATGGTGACTATACGAGTAGAGTAGGAGTACCTCGGGTTACAGCCACCGCAGCCTCTGGCTCCTCTCCCCTAAAAACATTAGGGTTACTCCACCTCTAGTCGGTGCTGTGTAGCTGGTCTGCCTCGTCTCCAGTGGCCTTAGGGCGATGGGGGCGCGGTGGATCTCAGCCCTTGCCTGCGAAGGGCTTCGTTTTTAGATCTTTTTTGAGTTATGTTAAGGTTTGTGTCCTGCTCAGAAAGACGAGGCAGTGACTGATGACCCTATGTACCTAGGGTAGGGGCACGGACCTGTCCTAAGAGCCCTACCCAAGGACATTCTTAGAAGAAGTCACCTTTCGATCGTCTTGAAGGCACCCACTCGACGGGTTCAAGACACTCGACCAAGAAGCTATCACTCGACCGCTGAGTCAACCACTCGACTGCCAGGAGATCTAAAGTCACCCCGCAGGCAAACGGTCGGTTACTAAGTAGCCTTTATGGTCATCATAGCACTTTATTAGGGGCATTACCAGTAAAGCCCAACCTTAATGTACCTTAAACCCTGCATTACTGAGGGCAGGAGAGGGCTGACGAACTCTATATAAGCCACCCCCCTCCTCAGTATCAAGGGTTCGCATCCCTGTCATTTTCACACATATAATCCAGTCGACCGCCTCCGGGCTTCGAGACGTAGGGATTTTACTTCCTCCGAGAAGGGCCTGAACTCGTACATCTTTGTGCGTTTACAACTTCTACATAGCTAAGACCTAACCTCTCCATACTTACCCCCTTACACTACTGTCAGACTTAGAACCACGACAGTTGGCGCCCACCGTGGGGCCGGAATCTTAGCGCTTGATTGTAGGAGTTGCGATTTTTCCGATCTCCTTGATCATGGTTTCATGCGGAGTTTTGGTGGAAGGCCGCGAGATCCGTCTCGGCGCGCTCACGTTCATCGCCGACGACTCCGCTTGGCTTCAGGAGGCTCCACTCGGCATCGACGCGCTCCCCGTCCGCGCGGCGACGCACTTCCGCGCATGTGTTCGTGGCGTCCTCCTGCGGCAACCGTCGACCCAGTATCGGTCAGCTCCCGTTTCACCTCCCCACCTTGTCTCTCGCCGACGCAAGCGCTCCGGCCGGTCGAGACTTCAGAGGTGGGTGAGGCATGCGGTGGCTCGCCAGACGGCCACCCCTCAAGTCGCGGCAATCGAGCCCGACGAATCTCTCTACGACCTGTTCGATCTGTCGACTGGCTCCGCAGAGACCGCATCCGAATGCGACAGCAGTGACCCTACAGCGGAGGTTCTGGCGATTGATGGGACACGCAGCCCTCCCGGTTTTCCCCGTACCGACGGAGGCGCGGGTGGGGACGACTCGGCACATCTCCACGAGGAGTATCTCCCCGAGCCTCTCACGTCGCAGCAGCGAGAGGAGCTTCGCCGCTGGAACATGGATGCACTCCACACTCCTATCGTTGGAGAAACCCCCCGAGGCCCGAGCCTTGGAGGACGCGTGCTTGGCTAACTTGGCCGAGCGCACTCGACTGGAGAATCTCCAGCGAGCACTCGACGAGAGAGCGCGTCAGTGGGCTCCCGAGTCCAGTCGACGTCAGCTCTTCCCGCCTACGCAGGTATACCGAACTCCCGTTCAGAATTTGGCAGCCGCGGCCCGAATAGCAGAATCAATTCAGCCCTCCCAGTCAAAGGCTGGCAGGGGCTTGTTGCAGATCAGAGCGTTGCTCCGGGCAGCAGGAAACCAGAATTCCGCTGTTTCTCAGTCGCGGAATAGGATCCACAGTCGGTCCGTTGCAGCAGATACAGTGCAGTCGGCTCACAGCCCAAGATCGCCCCCGAGGCGTGAGGGACGTGGAGACCGGCACGATCAGTACAGGAGAAATGAGCAGTATGATCACCGACTCGATCGCGATGATCGGCGTCGAGTGCCAACCCCTCCCCCGAGGAGTGGGTCATATGCGCCTCGACAGCAGGATGACAGACGCCCTCACAGTGTTGGGCGGAGGATTCCAGTCGACCCCAGGGGACCAGGCTTTGATGCGAGATTCATCCTCGTTCAAAGTTTGGTCGACAGGAACAGGGCTCACCGAGAAGGCCATGACAGAGATGCGCCTACCAGCACCAGAGTACATGTTTCGGGGCCAGAGTGTTTCAGTCGAGCCATCAGGGCCGCGGTGATTCCTCCCAACTTCAGGTTGGCGACTGGAGTCAGCAAGTTCACCGGCGAGTCTAAGCCTGACACTTGGCTCGAGGATTACCGAGTGGCTGTCCAGATTGGCGGCGGCAATGATGAGGTGGCTATGAAGCATTTGCCTCTACTGTTAGAGGGCTCAGCCAGAGCGTGGCTGAATCAGTTACCACCCAGCAGCATCTACAATTGGGAGGACCTCTCCCGAGTATTTGTCACGACCTTTGAAGGAACATGCAAGCGACCGGCAGGCCTCACAGAATTGCGGTCTTGCATGCAGAAATCGAGTGAAACTCTGAGGGATTACATCCAGAGGTGGATCACTTTGCATCACACGGTTGAGAATGTACCAGATCACCAAGCAGTTTGTGCCTTTAAAGAAGGCGTCAAGAACAGAGAGCTGAATCTGAAGTTCGGTCGGACCGGAGAAATGTCTCTGAATCGGATGATGGAAATTGCCACCAAATACGCTAATGGTGAAGATGAGGATCGACTCCGGAGTGGCAAGCAGAAAGCAGTCGCCTAGGAAACCGGAGGCAATTCTAGTCGAAAACAGAAGCGGAAGGCCGAGCCAGCCGCTCCTGGGGAGGCCCTGGCCGTAACCCAGGGAAAATTCAAGGGAAAACCAAAGGGGCCCTGGAACCCCAAGAAAGTTAAAGATCAAGATGGAAATGATGTTTTGGATCTTCCGTGTCACATTCACACCAAGAAAGATGAAGAGGGTAAACTCATTTACCCAAAGCATACCACTCGACAGTGTCGGCTCCTGATCCAACAGTTTTAGGGCAAACAGTCCAAAGACAAGGAAAAGGAGTCGAACAAAGTCGAGGACAAGGAAGATAGTGACGATGGATACCCCCAAGTCAATTCCACCTTGATGGTTTTCGCTGATGTTGAAAGCAAAAGTCGACTGAAAGTTATTAACCGTGAGGTAAACATGGTTGCCCCGGCAACACCCAGTTACCTGAAGTGGTCTCAGACTGCCATCACATTCGACCAGTCCGATCACCCCACGCACATTGCCACCCCTAGGAGGCAAGCTTTGGTGGTCGACCCAGTCGTCGAAGGCACTCGACTGACCAAAGTCCTGATGGATGGTGGCAGCGGCCTGAACATTCTGTATGCAGAAACGTTGAAAGGGATGGGCATTCCGATGTCCAGGCTCAGTACCAGTAACATGAGCTTCCATGGAGTCATTCCCGGGAAGAAAGCCGAGTCACTCAGCCAGATTGCTCTTGATGTGGTTTTCGGTGATTCGAAGAATTACCGCAAGGAAAAGTTGACATTCGAGGTTGTGGACTTCCAAAGTGCTTATCATGCTATTTTGGGCAGACCAGCTTACGCACGCTTCATGGCTCGACCATGTTACGTGTATCTCAAATTGAAGATGCCTGGCCCTAGAGGTGTGATCACTGTTACGGGCAACCGGAAGAAAGCAGAAGAGTGTTTTCAGAAGGGTTCAAAGATTGCTGACGCCCAGATGGCAGTGGTCGAGTTGCAGGAGTACCAGAAGACTGCAGATCCGAGTGAATTGCTTCGAGCCAAGAAGCCTGCTTCAGAGTCAGCAGTTCAGTCGTCCGGCGAGACGAAGCCAGTTCACATTCACCCGTCCGATCCCAGTGCAGCTCCGACTCACATCTCAACGACGCTCGACTCCAAATAGGAAGAAGCGCTCATCCAGTTCCTCCGTGAGAACTGGGACATCTTCGCATGGAAGCCCTCTGACATGCCTGGAGTTCCCAGGGGACTGGCTGAGCACCGTCTGCGAGTCGACCCGAAATTTAAGCCTGTGAAAGAACATCTTCGACGGTCCGCCGTCCAGAAGAGGAAAGCCATTGGCGAGGAGGTGTCTCGGCTACTAGCAGCGGAGTTCATCAGAGAGATTTACCACTCCGAGTGGCTCGCCAATGTTGTCATGGTCCCCAAGAAGGACAAGTCACTTCGCATGCGCATTGACTTCAAGCATATCAATCAGGCCTGCCCGAAAGATCATTTCCCTCTCCCCCGCATCGACCAGATAGTCGACTCGACCGCGGGGTGTGAGCGTTTGTCTTTCCTAGACGCCTATTCAGGGTACCATCAGATCCGTCTGTATGGACCCGACAAGATCAAAACAGCTTTCATCACTCCATTCGGATGCTTCTGCTATGTCACCATGACCTTCGGCCTCAAGAATGCTGGAGCCACGTTCATGAGGATGATTCAGAAGTGTTTACTCACTCAGATCAGTCGGAACATGGAAGCATACATGGATGATATTGTGGTCAAGTCATGGAAAGGTTCCGACCTACTGACTGACCTTGCCGAAACCTTTGCCAACCTCAGGAGGTATGATATCAAGCTCAATCCATCAAAGTGCACATTTGGAGTCCCAGGTGGAAAGTTACTCGGTTTTCTCGTTTCCGAACGGGGAATCGACGCCAATCCCGAAAAGGTTGGCACCATACTCCGGATGCAGCGTCCCGTGCGTGTGCACGATGTCCAGAAGCTTACAGGTTGCTTGGCCGCTCTAAGTCGATTCATTTCCCGTCTCCGCGAAAAGGCGTTGCCTCTTTACCGACTCATGAAGAAGTCTGACAAGTTCGAGTGGACTCCAGAAGCTGATGCAGCGTTTGCAGACCTCAAAGCTCTGCTCTCCACCCAGCCGGTGCTTGCTGCCCCAATCAGTAAAGAGCCTCTGCTGCTTTACATTGCAGCCACGGGACAAGTTGTCAGTACAGTACTTACGGTCGAGCGGGAAGAAGAAGGAAAGACCTTCAGAGTTCAACGCCCAGTGTATTATGTGTCTGAAGTTTTGACCCCTTCAAAGCAAAGATATCCTCATTACCAGAAGCTTGTGTATGGGATTTACATGACCACGAAGAAGGTTGCGCACTACTTCTCTGATCATTCCATTACAGTCGTCAGCGACGCTCCACTGTCAGAGATTTTACACAACAGAGATGCAACTGGTCGAGTGGCGAAGTGGGCGATTGAACTCCTTCCCTTAGATATCAAGTTCGAAGCAAAGAAGGCTATCAAGTCCCAAGCAATTGCAGATTGGGTCGACGAGTGGATTGAACAGCAACTTCCGACTCAAGTTCACTCGGAGCACTGGACCATGTTCTTCGATGGATCTAAGATGCTGAATGGTTCCGGTGCCGGGGTAGTACTGGTCTCCCCCCGAGGAGATAATCTCAGCTACGTTCTCCAGATTCACTTTGATTCCTCCAACAATGAAGCAGAATACGAAGCACTTTTGTATGGGTTGCGCATGGCCATTTCACTCGGCGTCCGTCGCCTCATGGTCTATGGCGACTCAGATTTGGTGGTTAATCAGGTGATGAAGGAGTGGGACGTCAGAAGCCCAGCTATGACTGGCTACTGCAACGCAGTAAGAAAGCTGGAAAAGAAATTCGAGGGGTTAGAGCTTCATCACATCCCCCGACTGAAAAATCAAGCAGCTGATGATTTGGCAAAGATAGGCTCCAAGAGAGAAGCCATTCCCAGCAATGTGTTCTTGGAGCACATCCACTCGCCATCAGTCCAGGAGGATCCTTTTACAGAGGAACCCCCGCAGCCAAAAAGTGCCACAGATCCGACTGAAGTCGAAATTCCTGCTGTGGTCGACCTAATCATGGAAGTCTTGGCAATCACTCCCGACTGGACAGTACCGTACATTGCGTATATCTTGAGGAAAGAACTCCCAGAAGACGAAGAAGAGGCTCGACAAATCGTCCGTCGATCCAAAGCCTTCACGGTCATAAAGGGACAGTTGTACAGAGAAAGCGCGACTGTAATCGGTCAGAAGTGCATAACGCCAGAAGAAGGTCAGATAATCCTTGACGATATCCACTGGGGACCTGTGGTCACCATGCGTCCTCTCGGACCATTGTGGCTAAAGCATACCGAGCGGGTTTTTACTGACCTAGAGCAAATGAAATGGCGAAAGAGATAGTAGAAAAGTGTGAAGGCTGCCAGTTCTACTCCAACATGTCGCACAAGCCAGCATCAGCCCTGAAGACCATTCCACTCGTCTGGCCCTTCGCTGTTTGGGGACTGGACATGGTTGGACCACTGAGAACAGGCAGGAGCGGATTCACACATGTGCTTGTACCAGTCGACAAGTTTACCAAGTGGATTGAAGCTAAGCCTATCAAGAATCTGGATGCTAGCACTGCTATCAGTTTCATCAGGGAGCTAACATTCAGATATGGAGTCCCACATAGCATCATCACGGACAATGGGTCAAACTTCGATTCAGACAGGTTCAGAGCATTTTGTGCCTCTCAAGGCACACGAGTCGACTACGCGTCGGTCGCACATCCCCAGTCGAATGGACAAGCTGAAAGGGCAAATGGTCTGATTCTCAAAGGATTAAAGCCTTGACTGATGCGTGATCTCAAGCACGCAGCAGGAGCTTGGGTCGACGAGCTTCCGTCAGTTCTGTGGGGATTGAGGACAACCCCGAACCGATCGACTGGAAGAACTCCGTTCTTTCTGGTTTACGGAGCCGAAGCAGTCCTGCCGAGTGATCTACTTCACAATGCACCCCGAGTCGAGCTTTACACCGAGGATGAAGCAGAGCAAGCCCGGGAGGACGCAGTCGACCTCCTAGAAGAAGAGAGAGAAATTGCTATGATCAGATCGACCATCTATCTGTTGGGGAACGTAGTAATTTCAAAAAAAATCCTACGCACACGCAAGATCATGGTGATGCATAGCAACGAGAGGGGAGAGTGTTGTCTATGTACCCTCGTAGACCGAAGCGGAAGCGTTGACGCAACGTAGAGGAAGTAGTCGTACGTCTTCCCGATCCGGCCGATCCAAGCACCGTTACTCCGGCACCTCCGAGTTCTTGGCACACGTTTAGCTCGATGACGCTCCCCGGGCTCCGATCCAGCAAAGCTTCGGGGAGGAGTTCCGTCAGCACGACGGCGTGGTGACGATCTTGATGTACTACCGACGCAGGACTTCGCCTAAGCACTGCAACGATATGACCGAGGTGGAATATGGCGGGGGGGGGGGGGGGCACCGCACACGGCTAAGGAACGATCACGAAGATCAACTTGTGTGTCCATGGGGTGCCCCCTGCCCCCGTATATAAAGGAGTGGAGGAGGGGAGGGCCGGCCCTCTCTATGGCACGCCCTGGGGAGTCCTACTCCCACCGGGAGTAGGATTCCCCCTTTCCTAGTGCAACTAGGAGTCCTTCCATGTATTAGGAGTAGGAGACAAGGAAGGGGAAGAGGGAAGAGAAGGAAGGAGGGGGCGCCGCCCCTCCCCCTAGTCCAATTCGGACTAGCCAATGGGGGGGGCGCGCAGCCTGCCTCTCCCTCTCCCCTAAAGCCCAATAAGGCCCATATACTTCTTCCCCCGTATTCCCGTAACTCCCCGGTACTCCCGAAAATACCCGAACCACTCAGAACCTTTCCGATGTCCAAATATAGTCGTCCAATATATCAATCTTTACGTCTCGACCATTTCGAGACTCCTCGTCATGTCCCCGATCTCATCCGGGACTCCGAACTCCTTCGGTACATCAAAACTCATAAACTCATTATATAACTGTCATCGAAACCTTAAGCGTGCGGACCCTACGGTTCGAGAACAATGTAGACATGACCGAGACACGTCTCCGGTCAATAACCAATAGCGGGACCTGGATGCCCATATTGGCTCCTACATATTCTATGAAGATCTTTATCGGTCAGACCGCATAACAACATACGTTGTTCCCTTTGTCATCGGTATGTTACTTGCCCGAGATTTGATCGTCGGTATCCAATACCTAGTTCAATCTCGTCACCGGCAAGTCTCTTTACTCGTTCCGTAATACATCATCTCACAACTAACATATTAGTTGTAATGCTTGCAAGGCTTATGTGATGTGCATTACCGAGAGGGCCCAGAGATACCTCTCCGACAATCGGAGTGACAAATCCTAATCTTGAAATACGCCAATCCAACATCTACCTTTGGAGACACCTGTAGTACTCCTTTATAATCACCCAGTTACGTTGTGACGTTTGGTAGCACCCAAAGTGTTCCTCCGGCAAACGGGAGTTGCATAATCACATAGTCAAAGGAACATGTATAAGTCATGAAGAAAGCAATAGCAACATACTAAACGATCGGGTGCTAAGCTAATGAAATGGGTCATGTCAATCAGATCATTCAACTAATGATGTGACCCCGTTAATCAAATAACAACTCTTTGTCCATGGTTAGGAAACATAACCATCTTTGATTAACGAGCTAGTCAAGTAGAGGCATACTAGTGACACTCTGTTTGTTTATGTATTCACACATGTATTATGTTTCCGGATAATACAATTCTAGCATAAATAATAAACATTTATCATGATATATAAGGAAATAAATAATAACTTTATTATTGCCTCTAGGGCATATTTCCTTCAGTCTCCCACTTGCACTAGAGTCAATAATCTAGATCACATCACCATGTGCTTAACATCGATAGTTCACATCATCATGTGATTAACACCCATAGTTCACATCGCTATGTAACCAACACCCAAAGGGTTTACTAGATTCAGTAATCTAGTTCACATCGCTATGTGATTAACACCCAAAGAGTACTAAGGTGTGATCATGTTTTGCTTGTGAGAGAATCTTAGTCAACGGGTCTGCCACATTCAGATCCGTAAGTATTTTGCAAATTTCTATGTCTACAATGCTCTGTACGGAGCTACTTTAGCTAATTTCTCCCACTTTCAATATGTATCTAGATTGAGACTTAGAGTCATCTAGATTGGTGTCAAAACTTGCATCGACATAACCCTTTACGACGAACCTTTTTGTCACGTCCATAATCGAGAAACATATCCTTATTTTACTAAGGATAATTTTGACCGATGTCCAGTGATCTACTTCCTAGATCACTATTGTACTCCCTTGCTTAACACAGTGTAGGGTATACAATAGATCTGGTACATAGCATGGCATACTTTATAGAATCTATGGCTGAGGCATAGGAAATGACTTTCATTCTCTTTCTATCATCTGCCGTGGTCGGGCTTTGAGTCTTACTCAATTTCACACCTTGTAATACAGGCAAGAACTCTTTCTTTGACTGTTCCATTTTGAACTACTTCAAAATCTTGTCAAGGTATGTACTTATTGAAAAACTTATCAAGCGTCTTGATCTATCTCTATAGATCTTGATGCTCAATATGTAAGCAGCTTCACCGAGGTCCTTCTTCGAAAAACTCCTTTCAAATACTCCTTTATGCTTCACAGAATAATTCTACATTATTTTCGATCAACAATATGTCATTTACATATACTTATCAGAAATGCTATAGTGCTCCCACTCACTTTCTTGTAAATACATGCTTCACCGCAAGTCTGTATAAAACTATATGCTTTGATCAACTTATCAAAGCGTATATTCCAACTCCGAGATGCTTGCACCAGTCCATAGATGGATCGCTGGAGCTTGCATATTTTGTTAACACCTTTAGGATTGACAAAACCTTCTAGTTGCATCGTATACAACTCTACTTTAATAAATCCATTGAGGAATGCAGTTTTGTTTATCCATTTGCCAAATTTCATAAAATGCGGCAATTGCTAACATGATTCGGATAGACTTAAGCATAGATACGAGTGAGAAACTCTCATCGTAGTCAACACCTTGAACTTGTCGAAAACCTTTTGCGACAATTCTAGATTTGTAGATAGTAACACTACTATCAGCGTCCGTCTTCCTCTTGAAGATCCATTTATTTTCTATGGCTTGCCGATCATCGGGCAAATCCATCAAAGTCCATACTTTGTTCTCATACATGGATCATATCTCAGATTATATGGCCTCAAACCATTTCGCGGAATCTGGGCTCATCATCGCTTCCTCATAGTTCGCAAGTTCGTCATGGTCTAGTAACATGACTTCCAGAACAGGATTACCGTACTACTCTGGTGCGGATCTCACTCTGGTTTACCTACGAGATTCGGTAGTAACTTAATCTAAAATTACATGATCATCATCATTAGCTTCCTCACTAATTGGTGTAGTAGTCACAGGAACAGATTTATGTGATGAACTACTTTCCAATAAGGGAGAAGGTACAATTACCTTATCAAGTTCTACTTTCCTCCCACTCACTTCTTTCGAGAGAAACTCCTTCTCGGGAAAGGATCCATTCTCAGCAACGAGTATCTTGCCTTCGGATCTGTGATAGAAGGTGTACCCAACTGTCTCCTTTGGGTATCCTATGAAGACATATTTCTCTGATTTGGGTTTGAGCTTATCATGATGAAACCTTTTCATATAAGCATCGCAATCCCAAACTTTAAGAAACGACAATTTTGGTTTCTTGCCAAACCATAGTTCATATTGTGTCGTCTCAACGGACTTAGATGGTACCCCTTTAAACGTGAATGCAGCTGTCTCTAATGCATGATCTCAAAACGATATTGGTAAATCGGTAAGAAACATCATAGATTGTACTATATCCAATAAAGTACGGTTATGATGTTCGGACACACCATTATGCTGTGGTGTTCCAGGTGGCATGAGTTTGTGAAACTACTCCACATTGTTTTAATTGAAGACCAAACTCGTAACTCAAATATTCTCCTTCAGGATCATATCGTAGAATCTTTTATTTTCTTGTTACGATGATTCTCCACTTCACTCTGAAATACTCTGAACTTTTCAGACTTATGTTTCATCAAGTAGATATACCCATATCTGCTCAAATCATCTGTGAAGGTCAGAAAAATAATGATACCCGCCGCGAGCCTTAACACTCATCGGATCGCATACATCAGTATGTATTATTTCCAACAAGTCAGTTTCTCGCTCCATTGTTCCGTAGAACGGAGTTTTAGTCATCTTGCCCATAAGGCATGGTATGTAAGCATCAAGTGATTCATAATCAAGTGATTCCAAAATCCCATCAGCATGAAGTTTGTTCATGCGCTTTACACCAATATGACCTAAACGGCAGTGCCACAAAATAAGTTGCACTATCATTATTAACTTTGCATCTTTTGGCTTCAATATTATGAATATGTGTATCACTACGATCGAGATCCAACAAACCATTTTGTTGGTGTGTATGACCATAGAAGGTTTTATTCATGTAACAGAACAACAATTTATTCTCTTACTTAAATGAATAACCGTATTGCAATAAACATGATCAAATCATATTCTTGCTCAACACCAAATAACACTTATTTAGGTTCCATACTAATCCCGAAAGTATAGGGAGTGTGCGATGATGATCATATCAATCTTGGAACTACTTCCAACTTTCATCGTCACTTCACCCTTAACTAGTCTCTGTTCATTCTGCAACTCCCGTTTCGAGTTACTAATCATAGCAACTGAAATAGTATCAAATACTTAGGGGTTGTTATAAACACTAGTAAAGTACACATCAATAACATGTATATCAAATATACTTATGTTCACTTTGCCATCCTTCTTATCCACCAAATATTTGGGGTAGTTCCGCTTCCAGTGACTAGTTCCTTTGCAGTAGAAGCACTTAGTCTCAGGCTTAGGACCAGACTTGGGCTTCTTCACTTGAGCAGCAACTTGCTTGCCGTTTCTTCTTGAAGTTCCCCTTCTTCTTCCCTTTGCCCTTTTCTTGAAACTAGTGATCTTGTCAACCATCAACACTTGATGTTTTTCTTGATTTCTACCTTCGTTGATTTCAGCATCACGAAGAGCTTGGGAATTACTTTCGTCATCCCTTGCATATTATAGTTCATCACGAAGTTCTACTAACTTGGTGATGGTGACTAGAAAATTCTGTCAATCACTATCTTATCTGGAAGATTAACTCCCACTTGATTCAAGCGATTGTAGTACCCAGACAATCTGAGCACATGCTCACTAGTTGAGCGATTCTCCTCCATCTTTTTAGCTGTAGAACTTGTTGGAGACTTCATACCTCTCAACTCGGGTATTTGCTTAAAGTATTAACTTCAACTCCTGGAACATCTCATATGGTCCATGACGTTCAAAACGTCTTTGAAGTCCCGATTCTAAGCCGTTAAGTATGGTGCACTAAACTATCAAGTAGTCATCATATTGAGTTAGCCAAACGTTCATAACGTCTGCATATGCTCCTGCAATAGGTCTGTCACATAGCGGTGCATCAAGGACATAATTCTTCTGTGCAGCAATGAGGATAAACCTGAGATCACGGATCCAATCCGCTTCATTGCTACTAACATTTTTCAATATAGTTTTTCTCTAGGAACATATCAAAATAAACATAGGGAAGCAACAACGTGAGCTATTGATCTACAACATAGATATGCTAATACTACCAGGACTAAGTTCATGATAAATTTAAGTTCAATTAATCATATTACTTAAGAACTCCCACTTAGATAGACATCTCTCTAATCCTCTAAGTGATCACGTGATCCAAATCAACTAAACCATGTCCGATCATCATGTGAGATGGAGTAGTTTCAATGGTGAACATCACTATGTTGATCATATCTACTATATGATTCACGCTCGACCTTTCGGTCTCCGTGTTCCGAGGCCATATCTGTTATATGCTAGGCTCGTCAAGTTAAACCTGAGTATTCCGCGTGTGCAACTGTTTTGCACCCGTTGTATTTGAATGTAGAGCCTATCACACCCGATCATCACGTGGTGTCTCAGCACGAAGAACTTTCGCAACGGTGCATACTCAGGGAGAACACTGTTGCTATGATAATTTAGTGAGAGATCATCTTATAATGCTACCGTCAATCAAAGCAAGATAAGATGCATAAAAAGATAAACATCACATGCAATCAATATAAGTGATATGATATGGCCATCATCATCTTGTGCTTGTGATCTCCATCTCTGCAGCACCATCATGATCACCATCGTCACCGGCGCGACACCTTGATCTCCATCGTAGCATCGTTGTCGTCTCGCCAATCTTATGCTTCTACGACTATCGCTACCGCTTAGTGATAAAGTAAAGCATTACAGGGCGATTGCATTGCATACAATAAAGCGACAACCATACGGCTCCTGCCGATTGCCGATAACTCGGTTACAAAACATGATCATCTCATACAATAAAATTTAGCATCATGTCTTGACCATATCACATCACAACATGCCCTGCAAAAACAAGTTAGACGTCCTCTACTTTGTTTGTTGCAAATTTTACGTGGCTGCTACGGGCTTAAGCAAGAAGCAATCTCACCTACGCATCAAAACCACAACGATAGTTTGTCAAATAGACTCCGTTTTAACCTTCTCAAGGACCGGGCGTAGCCATACTCGGTTCAACTAAAGTTGGAGAAACTGACACCCGCCAGCCACCTGTGTGCAAAGCACGGCGGTAGAACCAGTCTCGCGTAAGCGTACGCGTAATGTCGGTCCGGGCCGCTTCATCCAACAATACCGGCAAACCAAAGTATGACATGCTGGTAGACAGTATGACTTATATCGTCCACAACTCACTTGTGTTCTACTCGTGCATAACATCAAACCATAAAAAACTAGGCTCTGATACCACTGTTGGGGAACGTAGTAATTTCAAAAAATTTCCTACGCACACGCAAGATCATGGTGATGCATAACAACGAGAGGGGAGAGTGTTGTCTACGTACCCTCGTAGACCGAAGCGGAAGCGTTGACGCAACGTAGAGGAAGTAGTCGTACGTCTTCCCGATCCGACCGTTCTAAGCACCGTTACTCCGGCACCTCCGAGTTCTTGGCACACGTTCAGCTCGATGACGCTCCCCGGGCTCCGATCCAGCAAAGCTTCGGGGAGGAGTTCCGTCAGCACAACGGCGTGGTGACGATCTTGATGTACTACCAACGCAGGGCTTCGCCTAAGCACTGCAACGATATGACCGAGGTGGAATATGGTGGGGGGGCACCGCACACGGCTAAGGAACGATCACGAAGATCAACTTGTGTGTCCATGGGGTGCCCCCTGCCCCCGTATATAAAGGAGTGGAGGAGGGGAGGGCCGGCCCTCTCTATGGCACGCCCTGGGGAGTCCTACTCCCACCGGGAGTAGGATTCCCCCTTTCCTAGTCCAACTAGGAGTCCTTCCATGTATTAGGAGTAGGAGACAAGGAAGGGGAAGAGGGAAGAGAAGGAAGGAGGAGGCGCCGCCCCTCCCCCTAGTCCAATTCGGACTAGCCAATGGGGGGGCGCGCAGCCTGCCTCTCCCTCTCCCCTAAAGCCCAATAAGGCCCATATACTTCTTCCCCCGTATTCCCGTAACTCCCCGGTACTCCCGAAAATACCCGAACCACTCAGAACCTTTTCGATGTCCGAATATAGTCGTCCAATATATCGATCTTTACGTCTCGACCATTTCGAGACTCCTCGTTATGTCCCCGATCTTATCCGGGACTCCGAACTCCTTCGGTACATCAAAAAATCATAAACTCATTATATAACTGTCATCGAAACCTTAAGCGTGCGGACCCTACGGTTCGAGAACAATGTAGACATGACCGAGACACGTCTCCGGTCAATAACCAATAGCGGGACCTGGATGCCCATATTGGCTCCTACATATTCTACGAAGATCTTTATCAGTCAGACCGCATAACAACATACGTTGTTCCCTTTGTCATCGGTATGTTACTTGCCCGAGATTTGATCGTCGGTATCCAATACCTAGTTCAATCTCGTCACCGACAAGTCTCTTTACTCGTTCCGTAATACATCATCTCACAACTAACATATTAGTTGTAATGCTTGCAAGGCTTATGTGATGTGCATTACCGAGAGGGCCCAGAGATACCTCTCCGACAATCGGAGTGACAAATCCTAATCTTGAAATCCTAATCTGTTTGTTTATGTATTCACACATGTATTATGTTTCCGGATAATACAATTCTAGCATAAATAATAAACATTTATCATGATATATAAGGAAATAAATAATAACTTTATTATTGCCTCTAGGGCATATTTCCTTCACTATCAGCAAGACTTGCGTCGATTCCACGCCAGAAACATGAAGAGTCGAGCCTTCCAAGAAGGAGATTTGGTCCTCCGAGTGGATCAACAGAAACCACACAAACTTGCTCCTACTTGGGAAGGCCCCTTCATCGTCACCAGAGTCCTCCACAACGGAGCATATCACCTCTACAATGTTGATCGCCGGATCGACGAGCCTCGAGCTTGGAATGCGGAACTACTCCGCCCATTTTACACTTGAGTTCTCACTCGGATGAGATGTAATAAGAAAAACTTCTGTAGTTTATTTTTATCAAGGACAAGAGTGTCCCAGTTCTTCCTGTAATTGCTGTTACTTTTGTTTGTGTACAAAATCCCCCAGTGGGTGGCTTACCTGCGAATCCGTTTCGCCTAAGTCCGCAAAAAAAAATCCTACCGAGTGGTGAGCCAGACTCCCACTCGGAGCCTTAGCTGCAGCCCAGTGCTCGCCTAAGTGTTTGAAAATCCTACCGAGTGGTGAGCCAGACTCCCACTCGGGGGCTTAGCTGCAGCCCAGTGCTCGCCTAAGTGTTTAAAAATCCTACCGAGTGGAGAGCAAACCTCCCACTCGGAGGCTTAGCTGCAGCCCAGTGCTCGCCTAAGTGTTTGAAAATCCTACCGAGTGGTGAGCAAACCTCTCACTCGGAGGCTTAGTTGCAGCCCAGTGCTCGCCTAAGTGTTTGAAAATCCTATCGAGTGGTGAGCAAACCTCCCACTCGGAGGCTTAGCTGCAGCCCAGTGCTCGCCTAAGTGTTTGAAAATCCTACCGAGTGGTGAGCCAGACTCCCACTCGGGGGCTTAGCTGCAGTCCAAGTACTCGCCTAAGTGTATAAAAATCCTACCGAGTGGAGAGCAAACCTCCCACTCGGGGGCTTAGCTGCAGTCCAAGTACTCGCCTAAGTGTATAAAAATCCTACCGAGTGGAGAGCAAACCTCCCACTCGGGGGCTTAGCTGCAGCCCAGTGCTCGCCTAAGTGTTTGAAAATCCTACCGAGTGGTGAGCCAGACTCCCACTCGGGGGCTTAGCCGCAGTCCAAGTACTCGCCTAAGTGTATAAAAATCCTACCGAGTGGAGAGCAAACCTCCCACTCGTGGGCTTAGCTGCAGTCCAAGTACTCGCCTAAGTGTATAAAAATCCTACCGAGTGGAGAGCAAACCTCCCACTCGGAGGCTTAGCTGCAGCCCAGTGCTCGCCTAAGTGTTTGAAAATCCTACCGAGTGGTGAGCCAGACTCCCACTCGGGGGCTTAGCTGCAGTCCAAATACTCGCCTAAGTGTATAAAAATCCTATCGAGTGGAGAGCAAACCTCCCACTCGGGGGCTTAGCTGCAGTCCAAGTACTCGCCTAAGTGTATAAAAATCCTACCGAGTGGAGAGCAAACCTCCCACTCGGAGGCTTAGCTGCAGCCTAGTGCTCGCCTAAGTGTTTGAAAATCCTACCGAGTGGTGAGCAAACCTCCCACTCGGAGGCTTAGCTGCAGCCCAGTGCTCACCCAAGTACGGAACACGTCCCAATCCGCAAGGATGGCAAAATGCGAGTCGATTGTTACCTTGTCCGTCGGTGCTGCACCACAAACACGAAGTTATTTCGAGTGAAGATCAAGTTCCACTCGACAGATAATTCACGAAGATATTCAGCAACAAATCAAGTTCGGATAAGACCCAAAAGTCCCCAGACCTCAGATCAAAGTACTCGAGCCCTCGGCTCGACAGAGTTTAACGGTTACAGCATCCACTCGGCATTCCGAGGCAAATTTAAAGGAAAGCATTAAAGTTTTTTCACTCCTCAGGCGGAGGGCTGGAAGGGGCGACGAACTCGTCCAAATCAATCCCGTCTGCGATGCGGGTGGCAGCAACAATGAAAGTCTCCATGAAGTCTTGAAAGCTGAGCTTCCTGGTATTGGCAACCTGAATGGCGGCCAACTTCTCCTCTCGCACCTCCTTGCAGTGGACGCGAACCAGAGACAGGGCAACATCAGCACCACACCTTGCAGAGGACTTCTTCCATTCCGTCACTCGACCAGGGACGTCATTCAGTCGAGTCATCAGAGACTCGAGATCATTTGAAAGCGTCGCCCTAGGCCAGAGAGACGTGTCGATCCGCGACATTGCAACCTTCAGTCGAGCCAGATAATCAACCACGCTGGTAATGCGGGACTCCATGCGGAGCACATTCATAGCAGCCTCGTCCTTCACAAGCGAATTGGCGGGGTCCAAGCTTGGCTCTAGTCGACCGGTCTCCTCTTCAAAGTTCTGGCATAATTCTACAAATAACAATTCAAGTATAAGGCAGCGGCTCTACACGAGGTTGGTTACTGCAAGCCAGTCGGGTGAAAATTGTTACCTTCGAGCATGGTGAACAACTTCTTGGCAAGTCCCCCGAGATAAACCTCAAGATCGTTCTTCTTCCCCGCCAGCTCGCCTGCCTTGTCATTCAGAGCAATCTTGTCGTTCTTCAGTCGGCTGACCTCCTTATTAGCTGCGCCGAGAGCAGCTTTCAGTCTGGAGTTCTCCTGTTCAACAGTCGAGACTGAAGCCAGTTTTTCTTCAGCAAGCTTTGTTTTGTTCAAGGCCTCTTTCTGCGCCTCGGCAAGATCTTGATCCTTCTTCTTCAGAGCTTCCTCCAGTTGATCTGCGGCACATCGAGTGCGATCAACATCAAGGATTGACAAAAAGAAAAAAGTCACTCGTCAAGAATGGAAGACCTCACCAGCCATACCTTTTGCCTCTTCTCGAGCCTTCTGCAAGTTCTCTTGAGCAAGTTTTAAGTCCATGTTGAGCTGGATCTGTTGGTCCTTCAACTCAGTGAAGCGAGCCGCAAGTTCACAGGATTTCTGCGAAAAATCAGTCGACAAACGTCAAGGATAGGTTGCTTCCGAGTAACCAAGAGATAATGGTAGCGTTTCTAAGACTACAGCCAAATCAAAACATTCGACAGCAGTCTCGAGGACTACACCCAGTGGGTGCACTCAGCGTGCCCCCACTGGTTCAAAAAAAAAGTCGACTGCCCGCAGTCGACCAGATACAGTTCCATTCGACATGGCCCGACCAGACCAAGCGAAGAAGTACAACTACAACGACACGACATAAAGACTACAGTCGACTACCAGCAGTCCACCGTAGTCTCGGGGACTACACCCAGTGGGTGCACTTAGCGTGCCCCCACTCGTCCAAAAGTTGACAGACACACCCAGTGGGTGTACAGATATAAAGATCTTGGGAAAAGAGATTCTTCGAACATCATATTGCAACAGACCAAGTGTTGAGTCGACTGACCTGGACGTTGCTCTGAAGAGCCAAACTCGCGTCATACGCTGCTTGGCTGGCATCCCGAACCACTTTCACTTGCTCCATCATGATTCCCGCCTGGCGTATAGCCTCTTTTGCGGCACCTACTTGGTCCTCTGGGATAGGGTATGTAGCAAAAAGCGAAGGCGGATTTGTAGTCGACGCCGAAGGCCGCACGCTCGTCAGAGGTTCAGCGAAAGTCACGGAAGTACGAGTGGTATCACCACCGTCCCGAACTACAGCCTCAGACACCGGAACAGATTGGGGGGTCTTGCCAGTCGACGCCCTCCGGTTCCTTCTTAATCTCAGCGGCTCGTCGTCTTCATCGTCCGGTAGGTTGATAACATGAGGAGGAGCTGCAAGAAAAGTCAATCAACCAGAATTACAAGAAATATTCAGTCGACTCGAAGGCAAAACATTAGTGATCGTACCTGGGTTGGAAGTAACAGCATCTTCCATCTCTTGATCTCCGTCCTTGGCAGAGACCTCAGAAGTACCAGCACTACAAATTTGAGAAGTCAGTCAGTTGGCTCAATGAATCGACCAAGGATCTGTCCACGGTCGACAAAGGAAAACAAGTCTTATTGTTACCCAGAAATGGTGGGGACAGTCATCTTCATCTTGGGCAGAGCCTTGGGTGGCTTGGATGGCGTCGCGCGTGGGAGCTTGGGAGCCTTTTCAGTCGGCGTAGGAGAAGAGGTCCGAGGGCGTTTCGACGACTGCCCAACAGGAGCAGTCGCCTTACCACGCTCCCGCGCGGGATCGTGTGTAAGCTTGGATCGCATCTCCGAGTGGGGGGGTTCAACTTCCTCCTCCTCCTCTTCGTTGGAGTCGACGTCATCGTCTCCCTCTCCTTCGCCATCGAATTCCCACTCGCCGTGTTCGTCTCCGCTCTCACCTCCGCTCGCCTCCCCTTCCTCAGTCGGCTCCTGTGCCTCGTTGGGCGTCGAGTACATCTCAGTAGTTTCCTGGGAAACAACAGACAAGACAAAATTCAATCGGCCGATTCAAAGAAAACCAGCAAAGAAAACAAGATCCCAATCAAGAACATAAGGGCAGACCTGGTCCACTTCGTATGAGTTGTCAAGTGGAGGGACCCTCCTGGCTCCTCGGGGGTTGTCTTTGTTTCCTGTGATACTCGACAACCACCCTTCCAACATCTCATCGGTGACCTCCTCTGGGTGGACCCGAGTGGTGTCTTCAAGGCCTGAATACAGCCACATCGGGTGGTCACGAGCCTGGAGTGGTTGGATACGCCTCCGAAGGAAGACCTCCAGCAGATCCATTCCGGTCACGCCCTCGCGGACAAGCTGAACCACTCGACCAACCAACACTTTGACTTGCGCTTTTTCTTCCGGCGCTACTTTCAGAGAAGCAGGTTTCTAAGCTCGGTCTAGAGAGAAAGGGGGAAGTCCAGTCGACTGTCCTGGGGTCGCCTGGTCCTTACAATAAATCCAGGTCGCCTGCCAACCGCGGACCGACTCAGGGAAAGTGATAGATGGAAAAGAACTTTTTCCCCTCGTCTGGATCGCTAGGCCTCCGCACAACTGGATCACCTACGTCCTCTCGTCACTCGACTTGGCCCTCTTGACTAACTGGGAGCGGCAAGTGAAGATGTGCTTAAAGAGCCCCCAATGGGGACGACAACCCAGGAAACCCTCACACAAGGCAACGAAAGCAGCAAGATATACGATGGAGTTGGGAGTGAAATGATGGAGCTGCGCTCCGAAGAAGTTCAGAAAGCTCCGGAAAAAAGGATGAGGAGGCAGAGGAAAACCACGATCGATATGAGTGGCGAGGAGGACACACTCACCATCTCTTGGTTGAGGTTTGATTTCTCCCCCTGGGAGACGCGCAGCTTCATGGAGAATGACTCCTCCCTCGACCATGTCGTCAAGATCTTCCTGCCGAATCACAGATGGCATCCAGTCGCCCTGGATCCAGCCCTTGGGCAGAGCAGTCCTTGAGGAAGATCCGCCCCGAGCGGACTTCTTCCCTTTCCCCTGCACCGCCGCCTTCTTCGCGCGCTCCAGAGCGGACGTCTTGTCCTTCACCATCGTCGCCGGCGGCTCTCGAACGGACTTGCAGCGCTAGGATGAGAGCAGAGGTGGCGGAGGAACTTGCGAAGGGAGAAAGAAAAGAGGGAGCACACTGTTTGGAAACCCCGAGCCGGCGGCTTATAAGAGGCCGCTTCCGAGTGGCTGACTGGTGGGCCCAAGCTATCCAGTCAAATCCCGCAGCAGACGCGCGCGCAGTACGTGGCGAAAAAGGTGGCGCGGGGATCGAGGAGCTTCCCCCTTATCACATCCGATTACTGCGGCCGCTCCCGTCCCGCGCGCTTCCCGAAATTCAAATCCCACGAAATCCGCGGGTTGCAGAGCAATCCTTCAGACAGAAGATCTCTTTCACATCACCATTCGGAACGTCACAAGCAGGATAATTCACTCGACGAAAGGCCTAGAATGGATCAAGGCGACTGAAGAAAGTTGATGGCGTCATCCGTGACGATTGATCCAAAACAAGGCATTCACATGGCACAAAGAACCAGTCGGAAAGATCTCCAACCCTTTCCCCACTCTAACCTCGATCCATTCGGGGGCTAATGATGAAGCTATGTACCTAGGGTAGGGGCACGGACCTGTCCTAAGAGCCCTACCCAAGGACATCCTTAGAAGAAGTCACCTTTCGATCGTCTTGAAGGCACCCACTCGACGGGTTCAAGACACTCGACCAAGAAGCTATCACTCGACTGCTGAGTCAACCACTCGACTGCCAGGAGATCTAAAGTCACCCCGCAGGCAAACGATCGGTTATTAAGTAGCCTTTATGGTCATCATAGCATTTTATTAGGGGCATTACCAGTAACGCCCAACCTTAATGTACCTTAGACCCTGCATTACTGAGGGCAGGAGAGGGCTGGCGAACTCTATATAAGCCACCCCCCTCCTCAGTATCAAGGGTTCGCATCCCTGTCATTTTCACACATATAATCCAGTCGACCGCCTCCGGGCTCCGAGACGTAGGGCTTTTACTTCCTCCGAGAAGGGCCTGAACTCGTACATCTTTGTGCGTTTACAACTTCTACATAGCTAAGACCTAGCCTCTCCATACTTACCCCCCTACACTACTGTCAAACTTAGAACCACGACAGTGACGGCTCACTGAAGATAAAAATAAGGTTCTCCCAGTTTAGCCCCCATTCCGGTGGCTCATCTAGCATCATAAGTGGACGTGTAGAGGTGTGTCTCCAGTGTATCTGTCTTTGATGGGTTTTCTTGGGTCTACTCACCGTTCGTCTTCCGATTGGATTCTTCCGATTTACGCTACTTTTTATCGGCGGCAACTGCTGTTCTGGTGCATTGGTACTACAGGGCTTTAGTACGACAACTTTCCTACCGTCTCCTACAACAACTTTTGTCCAGCTCTGACGAGGGAGGGCGGATGACGGTGGGGCACCTTCGGCTCGTTTGAGTGCTTGTGGTCGTCGCTAGATGGTCTACGGACTGAATGTAATTTCTATTATTTCTGGTGTTTGACTGTTCGTTATACCGCCATGATTGAAGATGAGTAGATCGAAAGTTTTCAAAAAACAAACAGGAATGACTTTTTATCGTCGACGTGAACGGCTAGCAATCTTACAAACCATCAAATCAAGAATGTGTGGCAGCTTCTTTGCCTCTTGTTTACTTGAGCACAGTTCGTTCAACGGACTCTAGAAGACAAGTAGGAGCACTACGCGTAGAACTACCTGATGAGTGGGGCCCACGTAGGGTCCCACAAACTTGAGAAGTCAGTCAAGCAAAAAACGGACGACTTTTGTTTTGCTAATAATCACATTTAACCCCTTGGTAATGTCTCCAAATTGCACCCCCACCGGCTGCAGAGAGAACACACCACCATGACGGCGTGACGCAGAAATGGCGGGAGCTGACAAAGGAGGCCGAAGGCGGCTATAAAATTTGGAGACGACGACCAGTCGAGCTCCATCTTTCTCCTCCGAATCCAGCCAGAGCCAGCAATGGACTCCTCCACCGGCTCGAGGGGCGCCGCCGGCTTCTCCACGCAGGCCAACGCCCTCCTCCGCAAGAACCTCTGCTTCCAGGTGAGGCCCCCCTTCCCATTCTCCTTCTTCTTGCTCCTCTGTTTCCCACTTCCATGGTTTGATTCACTGCGGAATACGTTTGTGGATTGCTACGGAATGTGAATTTTGCCAACCTTTTTCATTTCTTGTGTGATTTGGGCGGCTGCAGAAGAGGAACCTGAAGACGAACGTGTGCATCACGCTCTTCCCGATCCTGCTCTGCGTCCTGCTGGTGCTGCTGCAGGGCGCCATCGACCGCGAGATCGACAAGCCCAAGTACCGCTGCGGCTGCGCGTGCGTCGACGAGGCCGACGACGGGAGCTGCCGGAGGACCGAGTGCGGCGTCCAGCACTCCACGCTGGACCAGGTCGCCAGCTGCCCGATCCCCACCCCGCCGCGCTGGCCGGCCCTGCTCCAGCTGCCCACGCCCGAGGCCAGAGCAATCAGCACCGCCTCCCAGCCGTTCGACGGTTTGCCTGGCCAGACGTGCCGCGACGCCGGCTCTTGCCCCGCCGCCTTCCTCGTCACCGGAGCCAACCGCTCGCTCGCCGAAAGTATGTTCTCTTTCTCTCTCTGCCGTGCCACACAAGCAGATGACATGCGCCTATTTCGTTGATAATTCAGGCTCAATCTTCGTGCTTTTGAACGGCAGGTCTTTCGGGTCAACTGTTCCCTGCTCTGTCTTCGCCTCTGAATTTCACCGACTATCTGGGTGCACTCTCCAAGATTGTTCCTGTGAGTTTCTTCCAGGCCTACAGTTTTTTTCTTTAGGATCAGGCCTATAGATTTTTACAGTCATGCTATGATGTTTGTTTCTAATGTACGAAGCTTTTGGTTGGATCTTTTTGTCTCAGGGCTCGGACACGACGCCAGAGTCTAGACAGCTCTTAGAGCCAGCATTTACCCCAGGGAACACTCTGTATATTGTCCAACCTCAGTGCCGGTCCAATTTATCACAAACAGTTTCAGTCAATGCTGGGATAATACCGCTTCGACTCAGTAAGTAATATTTTTACTTTGCTGGAACTGGAATCCTCATTTCATCGAAGATGCAGAAATATATGTATTCTGACCAAGGAGTTAGTTAAGACGAAGCTAGGAGAAAACCATGAACATTTGGAATTACCACTTCGTGATCTCAACAAAGAAAAGGATTACTACCTCATGTTTCTAAGCTTTAATTGCATTGAGAGTGGCACTTTTTTTTAAAGACAACAAACCGCTTTGTTGATTTCCATTAAAAAAACGCCAGTAAAGTAGTTTCTTGGGAGCAGCAGTCAACTACATTTAAAATATTGGACCATGTAAAATGGTGATGTTAGAGTGTTTTCCGTCTTCATCAATATTTATAATCAGCTTTGTTGCTTGCATGTTTTATGTATTACAGAAAAGACAGTTCTTTTCAATTTCGATTATCAATATATTAGTTCGTTAATATTTAGTACAAAAGAAGGGATATATCAGCTGGCCAGGTCTCATCAAATAATTAGACGGGACTGGAAGTTAAACTATTACTTTAAAACATCAGGATGTAAGTTAGTTAGCAGGAAATTTACTTCTTTTACTGAAATATTTTATTTTATGAGAATATGCAATTGGTGGCTGTTTTTTCATACATTTTTTATCCCTCGCGTACCTACTATTTTTTACATTCCCAATGTTCTTTTGAATGTGTAGATGTAGACTGCATTCAAGGTTTGACGTTATGGCGTGAAAGCGAATCAATTGTCAACGACGAACTATTTAGGGGATATAGACAACAAAGGGAAAGTGGAAGAGAGAAGGCAAATGAATTTGCTGCAGGTACCCACTGTTCTAGTTCACTGAAGTGTTACCGTTGGTTCTTCTCGTTTAGTGTTAACATGTTTCTCTTCACAGGTTACGACTTCTTGAACACTAATAAGGATAGCCTTGACATTAGTATTTGGTTCAACTCTACCTATAGCAACAATACTGCATTTACTCCCATTGCACTATTGCGAGTGCCACGCTTGGTTAACATGGTATGTGCTTTTAACTGGTGCACAACTCATACTAAGTGAATTTCATTTGTATTTCAGCTATTACTAAAAATTGCTCTACCTTTCTTATAGGCTTCCAATGCATACATCAAATTTTTCAGAGGAAGTGGAGTAGAAATGCTGCTTGAATATGTTAAAGATATGCCTAAAGTAGGAACAAAATTAAAATTTGACCTGTCTTCTCTTCTTGGCGCACTCTTCTTCACCTGGATCGTTGAACTACTCTTTCCAGTGAGTATGAGACACAACCTTGTTTAAGTTCACAAAAATGGATAAAATGATGAGTTGGTATAATACTTTTTTCAGGTTGTACTAACATATCTCGTGTATGAGAAACAACAAAAGCTGAAAATTATGATGAAGATGCATGGTTTGAAGGACGGCCCTTACTGGATGATAACTTACACTTACTTCTTTGCTCTATCAGCTGTCTATATGATACTATTTATCATCTTTGGCTCCGTGATAGGTAAATCATATTTCAAAAATCATCAAGAAGTATCTTGTATTTTACGTAATTTAGTCTTCTTAAAATGGGTTGATTTTGTACAGGTCTGCGCTTCTTTACAGCAAATAATTACAGCATTCAGATTGTTTTCTACTTCATCTACATAAATCTGCAGATTGCACTCGCATTTTTCGCAGCATCCTTCTTTTCTTCAGTCAAAATAGCCACAGGTCTGTCACTAAAATTTGCTATGTCTAAAGTAAGAAAGGAGTGGTTATAATATATTTATGAGTAACTAATCTGAAGTTACGATGTTGCAGTGGTTGGTTACATTTATGTATTTGGTTCTGGTTTACTAGGCGCATTTCTTCTGCGTTTTTTTGTTGAGGATAATGGTTTCCCAAGTAAGTTACTTTCTTATTTATGTTTGACAACTCTCTTTACATCATATGCATGACAAGTTATGTTTTTCCATACAAAGAGGGTTGGATAGTAGTCATGGAGATCATCCCTGGATTTTCACTTTACCGAGGGTTATATGAGTTTGGTCAATATGCATTCTCTGGAACTGCAATGGGAACCAGTGGTATGGAGTGGACTAATTTGAGTGACCCGGTCAATGGAATGCGTACTGTATTGATTATCATGGTTATCGAATGGGCAATACTTCTCCCCTTGGCATTTTATCTTGATCAAGTCTCATCATTGGGTGGTGGACTCCGAAAGAGATTGTTGATCTCCTTGAAATGCTTTAAGAAGCGAGCTGCGTCATTTCGGAGGTATAGCTTCGGGCGGCAAGGATCTAAAGTCGTAGTCGAAATGGAGAACCCCGACACTACTCAAGAAGTAGGTTAATCCCTTGCATATTTCTCAAAGATACCTATTCAGACCCTGACAATGTATGTGTTTATTGATAATTTATTTCTTGTTATGTTCAGAGAGAGGTAGTTGAGCAGCTTCTGCTGGAACCCAGTGCAAACCATGCTATTATATCTGATAACCTAACGAAGGTTTACCATGGGAAGGATGGGAATCCTGACAAGCTTGCAGTTCGTGGTTTGTCTCTTGCCCTCCCAAAAGGCCAATGTTTTGGAATGCTTGGCCCGAATGGAGCAGGAAAAACATCCTTCATCAGTATGGTATGGTGACTAGACATACAGTGTGTTCATTTTGGACAAAGTTAACCAACATATTCACTCCTTGCGGATGTATTTTCCATTTTTCCTCCACAGATGATTGGGCTCATTCCACCTACATCTGGCACTGCTTATGTCCATGGAATGGACATACGGACTGATATGAATGAAATATACACAAATATGGGTGTCTGCCCACAACACGAGTATGGCCTTGATCTAATGGTATTTTCTGTATAACTCTCCATGCACACTATAATGCCAAAAATGTTATTGCTTTTTGAAATATAGCTTGCTTTGGGAAACATTGACGGGAAGAGAGCATCTGTTGTTTTATGGAAGACTAAAAAATCTTAAAGGCGCTGAATTACTGAAGGTATAGTTCTGCAATTTCTGTATGTCTGCACTCTGCACCAGTTTGTTGTTTACCTCATTGTGAAATGCGGTGCTATATGTTCATTGCTTCTGCCATGCAGCAATAGTTCAGACCATAATATGCATGAATGTTAACCTATTCAGCGCCATGCAGCAATAGTTCAACATATGAAATGCAAAATATTTTGTGCTGTCAGGCAACTGATGACTCTCTGAAGAGTGTTAACCTATTCCGTGGAGGTGTCGGGGATAAGCAAGTGGGGAAGTACAGTGGAGGCATGAAACGGCGGCTTAGTGTTGCAATCTCCTTAATTGGAGACCCCAAAGTACTAACCTGATTCCTGTACTCTTTCCATATGCACAAATATAATGGAATCTGCGACTCAAAATTTCGTAAATAATTTTAGGTTGTTTTCATGGACGAGCCAAGCACTGGACTGGATCCAGCATCAAGAAATAACCTGTGGAGTGTTGTGAAAGAAGCAAAGAAAAACCGTGCCATTATTCTTACAAGTATTCAACTTTCCTGACCATCTCCTCATTGCTTCGATAGATACTGTGAATCATCAAGTATGTTTTTGTTGGCAGCGCATTCAATGGAAGAGGCGGAGGTACTATGTGATAGACTGGGTATTTTTGTTGATGGTGGTTTCCAGTGCATTGGAAATCCGAAAGAGGTAAGTTGCCTATTCACCTTGTATGAAGCATATAACTGCATTTTGCGTGACTGTATCCTACTTTATCAAGCACTTAAAATATTTTCCTCTGCAATGTTTTGCAGCTGAAAGCAAGATACGGAGGCACCTACGTGTTCACAATGACAACATCTTCGGAACATGAGCAGGAGGTTGAACAGCTGGTTCGCCGTTTGTCGCCAAATGCGAACAGGATATATCACATATCTGGAACACAGAAATTTGAGCTGCCAAAGCAGGAGGTGAAGATAGCAGACGTTTTCAATGAAGTTGAGAGTGCAAAAGGCCGTTTTAGCATACACGCTTGGGGCCTCGCTGACACCACCTTGGAGGATGTCTTCATCAAGGTTGCCAAGGGAGCACAAGCTTTCAACGTGTAATTAGTATATTCGATTTATGGGCCATTATTCTTTTTCTTTGGTGAGAAATATATGGTGTATGGGATTTGCTTGAACTTCACTGTATATAAGTTTTGGTTAGTGTGGCACTTGAGGTGTAAATTTAGTATTGTAAAGATGTATATCTCAAATTACTTGTGAATTTTGCAATTCTAGTGTACCATATTCGTTTGTCATATAAGTTAGAAAAATATCCATGAAAACGCAAAGATTTTTTGGAAAAGACAAACAATTTTTGTAAACGTGAACTTTTATTGAAATTCTGAACATTTTTGAAACTTTTTGAACAAATATGAAAATCCAAATATTTTTTTTATAAAAGTGATTTTTTTCTGAAATCCCCAAACTTTTTTAAAACCATGAAAAAAACTTGATTTTTTTTATTTTTTTATTTTTTTAGATTCGAAGTTTTTTTGAAAAATTGAACAACTTTTAAATTCCAAATATTTTTTAAAACCCACAAAAAATTGAATCTCAATTTTTTTGAAAAAATTATGAATTTATGAAAAGTGAAGAATGAAGAAGAAACAAAAAAAGAAAAAAAAAGGAAACACAATGAAACAGAAATCGAAAACCAAAAACAAAAAATAACAGAAAAAACGACAAAAGAAATAAAAAATGGTTCAGGAACTTTGAGAAGGTTCCCAAAAAAGTACCGGCCAAATTTGCTCAATGTCGACTTCACCTGTGTGTTTCTCAGTTTTCCTCAACAGTGGGGCAAATAGGATATTCCCGGGGAACGGTTTTGCAAATGTTCTACACAGGTTTTGGGAATCTTCTATTTAGGTGTTTTTCCATCGTTTTTTTAATTCTTTTTTTTCACCATTTTTTATGGTTTTGTTTTGTTTTTTTCATTTTAAATACATAATAATTTTTTATTCTTTAGCATTTCTAAATTCTTGATTCTTTTTACTTTTGAACATTAAATTTTTTTGTAGTCTTCTTTTCAAATTCTCTAACATTTTTCCAGTTCATGAAAATAATAATTAAATTCATGGTCATTTTTTGAAGTGCGTAACTTTTTTCAAATGCACAATTTTTTAAAATGGGAAATAATTTTCAAATTCATAAAAAAAATTAAATGTGGTGACATTTTTAAGTTCTTAAAAAATATATTTCAGACTTTTTAATTCTTGATTATTTTTTAAAATTGATGAGCAGTTCTAAATACTCAAACAGTTTTTTTTTTCATTTTCTTGGATTGAGAAATAAATAAATAAAGCCAACCATAAAAAATGAGGTGGACTAAATTAAAAATAAATACGGGTGCTTGGTCGCTTGCTAGTGTATGCACTCGCTAGCTAGCATCTACTCTGCTCACTGGGCAAGCCCATGTTACGGGGAGTGTGAGCGACGCATGCTGTAGTGCTCGCTATAAGCGCTGCACATCAGCGAGCAAGATTACATGACCCGTACACATAATCTATTACACTGGTTCGCTAGCCAAACCGGTTGAATGTATTAACTGCTCCCTAAGATCATATGGTATATTTATCTAAAACTGTTACTCCCTTCGATTTATATTAGTTGTTTCCGCTTCAGTACAATTACAGGGACTAATTCATGGGGATGAAAAAACAACCATTTGCTTTGCTTGAGAAACAAGCGTCTCAAATGTTGAGGCCTGAAATTCTGTGTGAGGATTCACATAACGGCACGTCACCTGCTTGCTCGGCATCAGCATAAGACACACTCGCGTGCGTCTCCGTTCCCTTAGAACGATGCTGCGGATCTGGAGCCGTGATTGCATGGAAGCTGCGTGTGCCATGCACGCCGAAGTAAGAGATCACGGCGGAAATGTTATTTCTTAATGTTGATCGATCCTTCGTTTGGACCGGCCGGCCGGAAACACGGAGGACGCGGAACTGTATACACTACGTACTCTTAATACTGAATACGTAATGTAACGTAAATGAGGGAACTCCAAGGGAACCGCGCGCGTACGTTGGTCATGGGAAGCTTTTTTTTTTTTTGCATGGTAATCGCTAGCCGGCCGGCCATGCACAAAGTCAGCAGCCCAGGATGGGTATACAATTACGTCACTCCCACGTACGTACGCCCCCGTACAACGATGATCGATACTGCCATATTTGCACGACGGTGAAAGCGATGATGCATCACGTTTCCGTGTTGATCTGGGTTCTTATATTAACTGTCTTCTTGGTATCTCAGACCAAGTTGAGATAACTCCCAAACTAATCCAACTCTGCCGGTAATACTATACGTACAGTACTATATACTCCATGTGTGAGCTAGTGTCCCAACCTGGGCCTGGGGAGAAGGAGATCGACGTGTGCATGCAGCAACCCAAGCCCGGTCGGGTCGGTCGCCTCCTCCTTACGTAACGGCCGAGCGCGCGCGGGGATCAGACCGGTTACGTACTGCTCCGGTGTAGTAGTAGTGTGCGTCGAGCGTAACACCCGGCCGGAGTTAAGGTGGGCGGTGCAGCGTTGAACCGAGCGAGAGCGCAGATCGAGCGAGGCAGCGAGGAAGCGCGTGCGGTGCCAGGTTCCATGGAGGCGCTCCGCCGCGGACGGCGGCAGCACGCGTGATGCTCACGCCCTGCCCCGCGCGCGCGCCACGAGGTGCCACGCTCACCTAGGTCCTCCCTCCTCCATCGATCCGCTCCGTATATATATGTAGCATTGTATACACTCCCCATGCCCTGCTACAGCTAGCTTGCCTTGCTTTCTTCTTACTCCGGCCGCGGCAGCCTTGATCCGGCAGAAATGGTGTCTGCGCCCGGCGGTCGCGCTCGCACGCGTGGCCGTGCCATCGCGAGGTTCTGCAGGCAGCTCCATGCCCTCCTCCTCAAGAACCTCGCCTTCCAGGTGACTCATTTTCTTCCTCTTAATTCTCTCTTGCTCGATCAAACACAACGCGCCCTTGATTGATTTCTCGTGCATTAATGGCAGAGGAGGAACTGGAAGACCAACGCGGCGATCGCCGCGTTCCCGGTGCTGCTCTGCGCGCTGCTCGTCGCCATCCAGGCCGTGGTCGACCGCGAGCTGGACAGGCCCCCGTTCCGGTGCGGCTGCGAGGGGGGCCACTGCGGCGTCCAGCACTCCACGCCCACGCAGGCCATGAGCTGCGAGGTGGCCGCGCCGCCCAGGTGGCCGGCGCTCGTGCAGGTGCCCGTCGTCCCGGCCTTCGTGCACGGCCGCCCCGCGCGCTGCACCAACGCGTCCTGCGCCCCGGTCTCGGTGCTCTTCACCGGACTCAACCGTGGCCTCTCCCAAAGTAAAAAACTAAATAATAATACTCTCCAACGACGACTCACGTGCGGTTTGTTTTGAGTTTTGACTGAACTTTCTCCTCGACTGACAGGCCTCGGAAGGGGTTTGTTCCCAGACCTCTCTGCTTCAGACTATTTTCTTATGCCGACTGAAACTATGAATTCCTCATCCTCTCTTGACCACCTCTCCAAAGTAGTCCCTGTGAGTTGTTTGATCAGCCAAAATTATTCTCTTTGGTATTGTTCTTTGGAAATGGCGTGCATATTGAATCCGTCAATGCATACATCCAGGGCTCCAGAACATTGCCCGCACATGAGCTGTTCGTCGAGCCCGGCCTCGTGCCCAACGAGACCTTATACGTGATCCAATCGAATTGTTCGTGGCAAAAGCGCAATGTTTCAGGAAACTCTGATGGTGGAATGCCGCTCCAACTCGGTAAAAGATTTCTTCTCCCTGTATAATTGATATTGTACTGTATCATGCAATGTTTACATTCATGATATGCATGTTGTTGTTCCTTTCCTTTGATGAATATTCTTTGCACAGTTCGTATCAGCTTTTAATCCTTCTTCATATTTGTGAAATTGATGGAACAGACATGGAGTGTGTTCAAGGTTTGCCATTGTGGTGCGCGAGTTCATCGGTGATAAATCGCCGTTTGTTCAACGGTTATAAACGTGCAAATAAGAGGAGAAGATCAAATGAATTCCTTGCCGGTAGCCTCATGCCATCATCTGACTTTAGATAATACTTTTTTTAAAGTTCAGAATTCAGATGTAGTAGTTCTTTCTACTTTGCTGTGCAAAAAATGTCTCATTTTGCAGTGCAACCTTGCAGGTTATGACTTTCTTGATACAAGCAAGGGGCGGTTCAACGTATACGTTTCGTACAACTCCAGCTTCAGCAGGGACAATGGGCACCATTCCATGACAGTTTTACGCGTTGCACGGTTGGTGAATATGGTACTATACTTGCAAACCTGCCTGCAGCTTACTACTTTCAAGCTCATACTCAAGAATAAGCCGCCTTCTTTACTACTCTTTTCTTTTAGAAAAGGAGGATTACCGCCGGCCTCTGCATAGTTTCTTTACCACTTAGTGCTGATTATTATGCATTTGAAACGTAGGCATCCACTGCATATCTGAAGGTTCTTTCAGGAGTGAATGCAGAAATGCGCCTAGAATTTCTGAAAGAGATGCCCAAAGCTGCAATAAAAATGAAACTGGACCTCACAACTCTCCTCGACGCACTCTTCTTCACATGGACGGTTCAACTCCTCCTTCCAGTGAGTTCATTATATACATCGTCTTCTACAATCATTTACTCCTTCCAGTAAGTACTGCAAGAAATATATGTGTTACTGTTCGATGACGAACTCATTTCAGTTGTTTTTTTATTTCCAGGTAATATTAACATATCTTGTTTATGAGAAGCAGCAGAACCTAAGACTAATGATGAAAATGCATGGACTCAAGGATGGACCATATTGGCTCATATCGTATTCCTACTTCCTGTCCCTTTCAGGAGCATACGTGACCTTCTTTGCGGTTTTCGGCTCACTTATAGGTACTAAATTGACTCCAGGTTAACTAAAATTTAAGTTTCAGTTATGGTCTGTGTGTCAATCGAATCCACGCAGAGGCCTGGAGGCAAAAAAAAGGGCTTATAAATCATACAGATAACTCCATTTTTTTTTTGCAGGTCTCGACATATTCAGATTGAACAGCTATGTTATACAGTTTTTGTTCTTTTTTATCTACATCAACCTGCAAATTGTTTTAGCCTTTCTCCTCGCGTCATTCTTCTCATCGGTCAAGACTGCTAGTGGTCAGTAAAATCAAGCCTTCTGTTTAATTTCCTCAAATATGTGGCCTCCCTCTTTTATATCCTAATCTGGATCGGTCTTTTCTGTGTCGCAGTAATAAGTTACATTTACGTCTTTGGCTCTGGCCTTCTCGGAGAAGCGCTATTGAAGTTGTTCATTGAGGATACTACCTTTCCAAGTAAGTAACTTCTCTACAATTCACCTAAAATTTCCAATTATGTCACTGATTCCATTCCATTCTAAATGAGAACTACATTGTTTTACATGTCTATTAGGACCTTGGCTAGTGATAATGGAGCTTGTTCCCGGGTTCTCCCTCTACCGAGGAGTTTACGAGTTATCAGAGTATGCAGCTGCAGGAAGCTACATGGGGAAGCCTGGAATGCAGTGGGGGGACTTGAACGACCCGATCAACGGGATGAAAGATGTTTTGATTCTGACGTCTATAGAATGGATACTTCTGCTCCCTGTGGCATATTTTTTGGACCACAGACCTGCATGGCATCCTATATTTCTCTTCGGAATTCTGTCGACCAACCACTCGTCGCCGTCATATAGAGCGAATCCGAGATCCAGGAGGGTCTTTGCTGATATGGCAAAGGATGATGTTTCCCTCGAGGTTAGTTAAGCATCCATATATGCTATAGCTGAACTGTTTAGTAGGCAGACAGTTCTGAATTGTTGTTCAAATTTTGACTTTCAGCAAAAGGTGGTGAAACGATTACTGAAGGAAATGGACACTAGGAATATGATCATCTGCCACAATCTAAAGAAAGTGTACCGTGGAAATAACAGGACCCCCGACAAGCTCGCGGTGAGAGGGTTGTCGCTCGCATTGCACAAAGGGCAGTGTTTCGGAATGCTTGGTCCCAATGGGGCGGGGAAGTCATCCTTCATCAACATGGTGAGTGACAGTCCAAAGTCTGCTTGGGCCCCCGTATGCGTGTGTTGTCGGACTAAATTTAATTTAGACAGTGATCATGTGCTAGAGGCCATTAACAACGCTTGAACTTTGACTGACTTGATTCTCATGAATCATGAGGACTTCAATTTCTGTCGGTCTCACTACTTCCTCACCACGCAACAATGTCAAGACACCACAAAATGTGCAAGATGAAAAACAGTTGACACTGGTCTGGGCTACTATGTATGCAGATGATTGGACTAGTGGCGCCGACTTGCGGAACTGCTTACATACATGGAATGGATTTGAGAAAAGATATGAACGAAATATATGCAAACATCGGTGTATGTCCACAGCACGAGTAAGATCACAAGTGTCCAGTCTTGCATTTTCCTTCTGAAGATGGTTTTGTCAGTGTTGGGATGACAACAAAATATTCTCCAACTAATATATGCAGTTTGCTTTGGGAGACTCTGACAGGAAGAGAGCATCTACAGTTTTATGGTCGAATGAAGAATCTCTCAGGTGCTACTCTAGTGAAGGTAGTACCATGAACTAGAAAATAATAAGCAGATTACTACTGTACAATATTAACATAACAGTCTTATTGCGAGGACTAGAAATTCATCTTAGTTTATCATCATGTCTATTAATCCAGGCAGTCGAGGAATCCTTGAAGAGCGTGAACCTTTTCCACTGCGGTTTCGGCGACAAATCCGTAAGCAAGTACAGTGGCGGCATGAAAAGAAGGCTCAGTGTCGCTATCGCACTCATCGGCAATCCTAAGGTACTTCCCACAATCATGTCTTCATTCCCTTCCATGCAATCTTCAAAACAATTCAGCAACGACCACCATCATTTTCGTTTGCGATAAATCAGGTGGTTTACATGGATGAACCAAGCACCGGATTGGACACGATATCCAGGACCGATCTGTGGAACGTCATCAAGCGAGCAAAGAAGGAATGCACCATCATACTTACAAGTAATGAGTGCCTCTCCTATTTTCCAGCCCTGCCTTTCCTCCGGTTATTTACCATCATTCCAACATCAACAAGATGATCCCCTCCCTCCTTCTAAAAAAAAGATGCTAAACAGAAATCTACACTTAAACTGACTTGCTATACGGCGACATTTCAGCGCATTCAATGGAGGAGGCCGAGGAGCTGTGCGATCGGGTCGGCATCTTCGTGAGCGGAAACTTTCAGTGCCTTGGAACACCCAAGGAGGTATGCTTTGCTGATCAACAAAGTTGTCTTGGTGAAAAAGATGTTGGTAGTACAGTAAAATTTACCTGAAAGGAAAACATTTGGTCTTGGTAAGCATTTGATGGCTGCAAATTAAGAAGATGATACATTAATTTGGCAATGCAAAAAATGTTGCAGCTGAAGACAAGGTACGGCGGCACCCGCGTCCTGACGATAACGACGGCGGCGGAGCACGAGGAGGTGGTGGCCCGGCTGATCGCCGGGCTGTCGCCGAGCGCGGTGAAGGTCTACGGCATGTCGGGGACGCAGAAGTTCGAGCTGCCGAAGCGGGAGGTGAGGCTGGACGGCGTGTTCGGCGCGGTGGAGGCGGCGAGGGCCATGTTCCCCGTGCATGGGTGGGGCGTGGCGGACACCACGCTGGAGGACGTCTTCATCCGGGTCGCCAAGGACGCCCGCGCCTTCGATGTCCTCTCGTAGTCCTAGAGGCGGCTGCTTAGGCCTTTCGTTTAAGGTGGTTTTTGAAGGGGAATGGCAGGGTTTGAGGGGAATTAGATCCCCTACAAGTTAAAATTCTCTCCAATCCACTCCAATCTCCTTGGGAGGAGGATCAAACGAACAAGGCCTTAGGAAGTTAGGGTGGAGATCGTCTGAAATATGTACAAATTTGCGATTTTAGGGCGATTTGTTGATTGTTAGGTTAGAAATGAACAGAACCGCCGAACTGCTTGAGTACAACTCTGGTGCCACAGTCAAAGTTTCATTAACGTTCTAATGCGGGAAATGATCGGTGTCATGGAAGATTCGAAATTATTTGACATCACACACCTAGATTTTTCCGTGACCCTCAAAACCGTCTGAAATCCAATAAACTGAAATACTCATGCCCGGGCGCAAGGCCGGATGGTGTTATGGATCTGGCCAATATGTTGGCACTTCCTCTGGGTTGCGGCATTGTGGGCCAGCAGTCTCTTAAAGGGCTTTCGACCTTATGATCCGGCGGCAACGGTGATGATGGGCGAGGATCAATCAGTCGGCAGTGGAGCAGTCGATGATTTTTTTGTGCTCTTGCAGCGCCATGATCATCCCCGCACCGGATTGTTAGTGTATGCATTGGCAAGGGTGATGCGCGACATTGATCGTGCCCTTCCGCTCGATATAATCCATTTCCACCGACGAGGGCGACGCGTGGTGGTGTTGTCTGATGTAGATTAACCACTAGTTGCCACTTGTGAGGACGGTGCGAGACACCGGAATGTCCCAAACTCGGGATTTAAACAGTGTCATGCCCTTCCTCCATGTCGTCATTTGTGGTAACCAACTCTTGCCCTAGTATTTTTTTTACATTAGAGCTGAACTAGCCCTTTGTCCTAGTTCAAATAATTATACCCTAAAATTTAACTAGCTATTAACCAGTGGCGAAACGCTTCCCCTCTCACCATCTACTCCTATCATCTTGACTCGACCGTGTCCAAGACAGTGAGCCGGTTTAAATCATTCCACTTTGACTAGTAAGACATTGGCAGTCGGTGAGGCAGATCGCCGGGCATGACCGTCTTCCCTGCCGGCGCCCGGCGGGAAGGACGACAATCCACGACTGACGACGCCTCCATCCAGCAGTTTGAATCTAGGCCAATCTAGCGTTTGGACATGCACACGTGCTATTTTTTGGCATGAGAGATTGAGAATTCACTATGATTGCACATTTATAACGTGTGAACATTTTCTAAATGGCACAAAGATTTACTATATTTTATTATCATTTTTAAAAATTGCACGAACATATTTTTACATTTCATGGATATTTGTTTAAACATGTGAACCATTTTTAAATTTCATTTTTTGAATGATACGATCATTTTAAATTTTCTTTTCATAGGTTTATGAACATTTTAAAAAATCATGAAAATATTTTTAAACGTGTGAATATTATTAAAATGTCACGAATTTATTATGAATTATACGAACATTTTTTTAAAACCACAAGAATAAAATTTTCCATTCCATGAACTTTTTTTAAAAGTAAAGTAATTTTTACATATATAGATAGAAATGTTTCGGAATATAAGTAAAAAGGAGAAAAAAAATAAAGAAAACGCACACCTCGCGCTGGAGAAAAAGGAAAAAATGCTACCCTGAAAGCTGCTACTGGGTCGGACCAGTACGGGCTCCCCTTCACAGCCCAGTGGTGGTGATGCACAGAACACAGCCCGTTCGACGGGTTGCCCCCCGCGAGGCTCCGACGAAGTGCGGCGGCTGTTACCTCGTGCCGGCGGTCAGGCCGCCGAAGTCGGGTCACGCACCACCTCGCTATAACTCCGCCATCCCGACTGGTCTGTGTGGTCACCTCCGGCCATCGGAACGGGCGGCTGGGTCGCAGTGCGACACAGGGGCCATGGCTGCTGCTCGCGCACGCGCCACCGTTGGCCCCGTCCTAACAATTATTGACTTCAAAAATAAAGCATCAAATGGACATAAACCCGGTGGTGGTCAGTGTTATTCTAGCAACAAGAACAAGATTATACAAATGGTTCCCATTCTTGTGACATGTAAAATTAGGATTTTTCATTCAAAAAAAATTAGGATTTTTCATTCAAAAAAAAATTAGGATTTGATCTGATGGATCAAAACAAATCATATCCCCACAGCCCTCATAGACTCTTCTTGGCAAGATTAGAAAATCAAAGTAAGGTGCCAACACAAGAATTGATTCTTTTTTCAACCGAAAACATTATAAGTACCAAATGAGAATATTATCCATGTTTGTCGCTGCACATGCATAAAGTGTCACTATGTCCCAACTAAACAAAGCTAAAGATTTAAGAAACTACTATCCATTGTGATTAGGCATGTCTTCTTTTAAATAAGGCCATCTGTTCATATTAAAATGGATCATCGCAAAACTTAGAATTATCAAGGTTGTTCATTCATGCAATTTATGCCACAAGATTTGTCAAGGATGTGTATTTCCAGTGGCCATTATCTCATTTGGTCGTACTATAGAGCAGGGCTGCTTAGCGTCATATCTTTTCTTACCATGCTGCAAAAGAATAGAAGTTAGTTTCCTTGCCGTTAGCATGTGTTAATCTATTTAGCATGCCTTTTGCATTGATTCTCATATCTCAGGATAGATTTTATTCCATCTTTCTATAGTTTGATAAGATATCTTAATATTTTTCGATGGAGAATCTTTCAAGACAGCTACACGCTCCGCACCTGGCTTGGGACCATGCATATATTTTCTGATGCTGCGGCGAAAGGCAGTTAGGCCTTTTTCTGCAAGATCATGTGCAACCTTTGTGTAATTGTGCTCAGGTTGTACTCTGTTGGGTCAACTCTAACGAATCCCATTTCCTCTGACCCAATCTGTTTGGGTCGAAACAAACAAAATTCACGCCTCACCGCGCGAGAGCAATCGCAAATTCTGTCCGGCTCGTGTTCGGCTCGACCCAAATCCGGGGCAAATTTGGAACGGATTTGCGTCCAGAAGAACACTAGATGGATGCACGTGTGTTGTCTCGTCGTGCACCCCCAGGTCCGACTGTCGGTTGTGCAACGGTTTCCCACCGGCCCCATTTAGTCCGCTCGCCCACAGGGGGGAGGCATGTGCCCCCCCCCCCCCATCCTTTTTAATGTGGAAGCTGTGGACCGGCCAGTCTACTTCCATCCATCCACTGCCTCCTTCGTCCTGACACGAAGACCGAAACCTAGCTCCCGGCCGCCATGGGAATGTGGAAGCGGATCCACAGCAAGAAGGGAAAGTACGACCATGAAGCGGGGTCCTTCTTTGCATCGTCCGGGAGCGCCGCCTGCCTTCTCCATTTCCTCGCTGGCGGCCCCGCTGCGCATGCGCTCGTACATCAAGGCCAGGATATGCCAACGCTACTGGGACACGACCGCGCCGCTGCCGCGGAGCGACGCTCATCTCCCAAACGGCTGGCATCTCAGCCCAGATCGGGTGCCTGTACTGCCTGTCGCTGCGAGTGGCCGCGCGCGTCCGCTGGAGATCAAACGCCGGTGCGCCCGCCTTCCTCCGGACCTCTCAACAGCTCAAGGTACGCCGTCGATTCCCCTATGTGGGACTTATGGTTCTCAGACGAGCACGACCTGCGTCAGCAGACGTTGTTTTGCTGGACGTGCTCCAAGCCCGCCACGTACGGGCGCCCTCCACTAGCCATGCGTGTGTTGCCAGTCGCCCTGATCATGTGGCTGCACACGCGCTTTCCCACGCTCTCTGCCTTGTCATCCCCATCGTCACCGGCTCCCACCATGACCGCGAAAAGAGGTGGAGGAGCCAGTGAGGAGGGTGCTCGAGGACTCCATGAGGGAGCAGGACCGCGCCCAGCGGGAGGGCCTCGATGTGATGATGGCACTATCGGCCGCTGGCGACGTCGTCATACCGAGCTGGAGGTGAATGAGGAGGTGGTTGAGGAGCCTCCCGCCGCGCCCTGGAACCCGACGTTGGTGGGGTAGTCATGGACGTGGACATGGACATCCATGGTGCCATGCAGCCCACCTTCACCACCGGCCTCGTGGGTGGGCGCAGAGCCGTGGTCACCAGCCCCACCACAACCACAGCAGGCGTCGTCCGCCCCACTTTGGCAGCAACCGGTGTCGCCGCCCGCCCCTCTTTGACAGTCGCCGCAGGGGCCGCCATCCCACCTTTTGGCAGCCACCACCGTGCATCGACCTCACCATGGATGAAGACGACAAGAACGGCGGCGACTCAAAACGGCCAGCACGACGGCGACGGTCCGATCTAGGGTTTTTTGTTTGAGAAGCGCTTCGGCACACCCCCCCCCCTAACAAAATGTATAAAGGATAGTATGGACCTTCCATAAATTGTACGCACTTTCCTATGTAGTAGAACGTATACGGTGTATGGTTCGTACAATTCCCGTCGCACAACAGTCCCTCATGGGCTCAGCCCGTTTAGCTTTTCTTGGTTATAAGCTTCAAAAAATTAGATGTCATACGTGTGATTCGAACTGCAGGCCTCATGCACTATGCGTGAGTGCGCTAACCAGCTGGGATAGCTAATGTGATGTGCTTACTAACCTTGTTTTAAAATTCTTGTCGAGACCGATAACGCTAAGGAAAATATGCACCAACTCTTTGGTTTTACTTTGTTTTGTTTATTTTCTTCACGGTTTTTTAGTTTTCTTTTTTGTTCATAAAATACAAATATTCGAATTTGAGAAAATTGCACAGAAATTTTGAAAAAATATTCATGTCTTTCAAACTTGCTCAGAATTTCAAAAAACAAACACTTTTTAAAATGAGCGAACAAAATTTTGAAACACGTATTTAAAAAAACAGTAACAAATTTGGAATTAAAAAATCAGAAAACTCGAACAAAACTTGAATTCTGGAAATTTTGAATTTATAAGAAATAGAAATAATAAACAAAAAATGAAAAGTCAAAGGAAACGAAAATGGAAAAGAAGAAACAGAAATAACATGGTTCACGACCTCTGAGAAGGTTTCCAAAACCAGAAAAAAAGGCTGGGAAGCAGAGGTTCCCAAAACCAAGAACATACTGTTTTCAGTTTTATTCCTTTGTATTTATTTTATTTTTACAATTCAAAATAACAATTTTAAGTACCTATTCAAATTATTATTTTAAATACTTTTTTCCTTCAAACATACCATGGATGTCTATGATGGGCAATGCCCAAAAGTTGGAATCATTTCAAGAATGTCTAAAAAATATCATGTTCAATGTATGATGTCTGGTAGGCCAGAAAGTTCAGTTTGAGAGCATGTTGTTTCTTGAAATCCCTCAGAAAAGGGCGATAAATGGTCGAACGTGTGACAACTTACATACACTGTAGACAATGGCTCGAGCTTAGCATGAATACCTAGCATGGGCATGCCCATCTGCATGCAAAAGTTTGGGTCATTTCAAGGATGTCCACAAAAATTCATATTCAACAAAGATTGTTCGAGTAAGGTGAGAAGGTTCATCTGAGGGCATATTGTTTTTCAACATCCTTGAAATGGTCTCAGTTTTTTCCATGGCCTTTGATGACCAATTCCAGACACCATGCCAAGTTGATTTGGTTTTCAACAATTTCTGCATTTTCTAGATTTTTTTTCAATAAAAGAAGACCAATAAAATGCCCAGATGTGTCGCAACTTTCATATGGTGTCGGAAATCGTTCAACCCTGGCATGGATCCTTATCATGGGCGTGCCCACCTGCCTGCAAAAGTTGTGGTCATTTTTAAATGTTCAAAACTAGACCGTGTTCAATGGAGTGCACCCGTATGGGCATGCCCGTGGTAGGTAACCATGCCAGGCTTGAACAATTTCCAACACCATATGCAAGCTGCGACACGTCCGGCCATTTATCTGCCTTTCATAACTGAGAAAATTCCAGAAAATACCATATTTGTCAAAAACCAACAGAACTTGGCATGGTACCTTTAATTGGTCATATAAGATCATGGAAAAAATTGTGGTCAGTTGATGGATGCCGAAAAACCATGCTCTCACGCAGATCCTTCTCGCCTACCCAAACACCCTCTATTGAAGATGATCTATTTTTGACATGCATGAAATGACCCAACTTTTTCCAGTAGGTGGGCATTCCCCTGGTAGACACCCATGCCAAGTTTGAACAAATTTCCCACACCGTATGCAAGTTGTGTCACGTCCGGCCATTTATCGGTCAATTTTCACCGAGAAACTCCAGAAAATGCCAGAATTATCGAAAACTCAAACAACTTGGCATGGTGCCTTGATTTGATCATAGAATGAGGTGAATTTTTTTAGGCCATTTGGAGGATGTCGAATAAATGACGTACCCACAGGCGGAGCTTTTTGGCCAACCCGAACACGCTTCACTAAACATGGTCTAGTTTTGGATAATTTTAAAATGACCCTAACTTTTTCAAGCAAGTGGGCATGACCATGATAGTCATCCATGCCAAGTTGGAACGATTCTTAACACCGTGTGCAAGTGGCGACACGTCCGCCCATTTATCGGTCGTTTTTGACCGAGAAAACTTCAAAAAAATGCAAAACTTGTCGAAAACAAAAACAACTTGGCATGATGCCTTGAATTGGTCGTACAAGGCATGAAAAAAACTTGAGGCCATTTCAAGCATGTCTGGAAACGACGTGCTCTCAGACGGAGCCTTCTCGCCTACTCGAACACCCTCCGTTGATCATGGTCTAAGTTTTTCTTTTTCCATCTTTTGTAGTGCATCAGATATAACGCTAAAAAGAAAGACTCTGGTTTTCCTTTTCAACCGGGCTGGTTTTTTCTTTGGTTTTTACGCGGGTTTTTCTATAATTTTGTTTTTTGCTTTTGTTTTCTTGTTTCTGTTTCTTCTATTGATTTTGAAAAAAGTTCATCAAAAAATTTAAAAAAGTTCATGGATTTAGAAGAAAAGCTCATTGATTTGAAAAAAAGTTCACAGATTTGAAAAAAGTTCATTGACTTAGAAACAAAGTTCATCATTTATATAAATTTAATTTTCAAAAAATCACCTATTTTTGAAATAGTTCACAAATTTGTGAAACACATGAACAATTTTGAAAAAAAGGAGTTCACCAATTTGGAAGAAAATTTCAAATTTGAAATTTTGTCATCTTTTTGAAAAAATAAATCACGAAAGTTAAAAAGTTCACGGATTTAAGAAAGAAAAAGGAAACAAAAAAGAAAAGGGAAAAACAAACAGAAAATATTGCGCTTTTCCAGTGTTCTATTTTAAGTCTAAAAAACGTTCTTAATATCTGAGGTCTGATTGTCCGGTTGGACAGTGCGGCTGTGCTAATACGTGAGGGACCTGGGTTCGAATTGTGCAGGAAACAACTTTTTTTGTGGTTTCCAAAAAAAGGATGAATGGGCTGAATAGGCCAGGCCAACGCGTATATGGTGGGCGTTTCTAAAGAAAACGTATACGGCAGACGAAGAGTTTACAAAATATTATTATCATGCCCTTACTTATGAAGAGATATGGGCTAATCTGAGCCGTCCTTATGTTTAGGGGGTGTACCGAAGCAGAAGTGTTGTTATCATGCTTGTTTTATTTTTAGTTTGATTTAATGTTCGGACGTGACTTTGTGGACTTCTTAAGTCAATGTAATATATTATTTTGAATGTCCTTTTTTGTCTACATTTAAGTTTATAATGTGGACTAATATTTGAAATGTGGCCGCCGGTTGGGCGCGGACGACCTCAAACAGACAGAATTTGGACACATCGGACGTCCGTTTACGGTTGTGCGTTAGAGTTGGCCATACGCAGGATCTGCATCATAAGAGAGCAGCTGCAGAAAAGCTCGAACCCATCAGTCCTTTGAGGCCTGACGCCTGAGCCGTCTCTCTATAACCCTGTTGCAACGTTCAACGAATCTTGGTTCTTGCCTCAATTATATGCGCATCTCCACACTGAACCACACATCCTTCTGCTTATGATATGTCTCCACTCTCCACTGACCACTGGTACACTCAGAGATGGACACATAGCATCATCTGAATCCACTCACAGGTCACAGTACAAATTATCTTTTTTGATTGGCAAGCTGCTTTCTGGAAGGCAATAAACTGATAGAAAGTTTTGCAGATGTTGTAGTCAGTTATATGTGGACAAGCAGGGGATGGTGGCATGCTTAATGTTCCATTGCTTTCACCTTCTACGGTGCATGCTCCTGCATAAGAAATGCAGACGCTTTTAGCCCGGCAACTAAAATATGCACTGGCAGCAAATGAGCACACGACACAACATGGGGGCACACAGATGTTCGAGACTAGACTAGAGATTCTTTCGTAATCCGCCCCCATCTCCTCTGCTTTTTTCCCGCCGTTCGGGGTTCATTCAGGGGTGGTCCAATGACAACGACAACGACCTCTCCTCTGTCCCCAATTCCAAGGTTGGAGGCATTGCAGCAGCCATGTATGGATTTATTTTTGCTCTTTTTCCTGTTGATTATTGTCTTATTATGTATGCTGCTCAGAGCCATCGTCAGGGGTCTTTGATTGTCTGCAGACGGAGCCTCTGATGATAGATCTTATGACAGGCTGGTTCAGTTGCAGTGCTTCAATAGTGAAACTGGGGCATACATGGGGTTTGTCAGTCTGAGTTTCAGGTAACTCTGGTGCTTGCCCATTAATCCCATGATAAATCATATGCTTGCTCATTTGTATTCTGATTGTGGTTAAATAGTTCCGTGTTTCGCTTCCAGGTTGCGAGCAAATGCTGTGGACAATAAACCAGGAAAACCCTTGAAATGAATTTATTCTGTCACAAGTTGCAGTAGAGTGTTAAGCTGAAGCCCATGCATTGTTTCAATCATGGAGTGGATCGATGCCATTTTTGTGCCTTTGGAGAGCAACTCGTGTTATGCGCACTACCCGGAAGGTCTTCGTCTATCTCACCATGTTTGGCAACTATTGCTGTCGGAGAAAGCAATGGGGGGCATGGTCAGTGTGCAAGGAACCGAGGATAACAAACACATTATCGATTTTATCGATAACCCGTAAAGCTAACCACGACGAAAAGTTAGTAGTATGTGGTTAGTTTTGTCCCAGCGAGGCAACTTCTATGACAAGATGGTGATCTGGTACCCAACAACCCCACAGAGGAAGTGAGCCGTATGTGGGCATATTCATGGGTAGTTTTTTGTGATAAGGTTATTACAGACCACGAAGTGGATAACTTGACATTTGACACCCTAACACTGACAATAGGAAATTCCACGTGATGTTCCTGCTCGAGCCTCGATAATTGATGAGCCACCAGCAGAACATCGCCCTTTTGCGTTCACAACGGCTAGCAACTCGACAAGTCGTGCACCGCTGTGATCTTAATCATTAGGTTTGCATCATGCAATGAGTGCAGTTAAGTAGAGAACGGTCGCAACACGTCGAACACGGCACTTTCGGCGCGGCGCGGCGCTTTTTAATAAACCTAGAACATGTACTATTGCAATGACCAACACTAGATTCAAACAACGAGTAGGGTAATTTACAAGATGTTTTTTTCTTCTCCTTATTAGATTCATCACTACAAGCTAAAGACGGGCGATCTCCAAAAATGTGATGAGCTGCGGTCTGTGCCATGGAAATGCATGCACCCTCATTTTCAGCAATCTGCTACTTTCGTTGAGTTAGCTCCACTCTGAAAAGAAATTTCAAGGACATGAGGGAAATCTGGGTTTGAGGAAATGAAATGTAGCATGGTTTTAATTAAATTAGATATAAAACTTCATTGGTTTGATCCGTGTATAACCGGTGACTAGTCTTTTAAATGCCCAAAATGAAAATCAGACAAGTTGAGGTGGCACTACACTTACCATACGCTGGGGAACCTCTGACCTCCTCATGACCCTCAGTCTCTTCGCAGTCGAAACAAACACACTGCGGGGAGTTAAGAGCATTTCATTAGGCAACGTATGTTCTTGGATTGATCTTCTCTCATAAATTTGTGAAATAACTTTGACAATAGCTCAATTAGAAGAACGAACCTCCATGGTATGTCCCCGGCCAGCATCCTGTCACCTTCGTCGTCTTCGTACACTAGAGCGTATTCACCGGTTCCATCCAGCAACCCTGAAAATATTTTCTCTTCTGCTCCTCGCACTCTGCTTTCATCACAAGATAAATCCTTCTGGGCTGCAGAAACAACCAAGTGCAGAGGGAAATTCATGCTTTTTTTGTAAGATACCATTATTTGACTACTCAAACTGATTTGAAGTTTTTGTTTATTGTGGGCTAGTTATTAGTTCAAATTTGTACCTTCAAGAAAGCCTCGGAACAACTCTTCCACGGCAGTTGACAGCTTATGGTAGCCGTCGCACGATGCGAGGTCTACTTTCCTTCCAATAGGTATCCCATCCATGTTGATCTTGATGAGCGGTTTCTTCTTGCAGACCGGCTCCGCTCTGTCGGTGGCTTCGACGTGTTGTCGATCAGGGGATTGCTTGGATGAAGTTCCATTTGTGAGGTTTCTCCTGAAGGATCGGACCGGAGGCCAACCGACTACCGGAACAACAGCAGCTCTGCATCACATTACAACAGCGTTTAGTTTCTATTTTCTTTTAAAGGCCAGGTGCAGAGGAAAATTACAACTAGTGACATAAAGTAACTGCAAAGTTGATTAAAAGACGACCTACTTTTAGCAAAGTAACACTAGTTTTAAATGGATAAAGTAAAGGTTAGTTCTTCAAGTGGCAAACTCCGGCCCCAAATTTTGATTGTATTTCCTCTGGTTCAGTAAACAGGAACCCAGAACCGAAAAATTGAAGACCCCATAGAAGAAGTAAAATTTTCACAATCACATATATCAAACATGTACATGCATACATGATGACAAGAATGAACAATTATAGGTTCAGTCCGTCGATCGATCGTCGTACCTCCCCTGGAGGTCTCTGCTGCTGTGCACAGGTGCACACCCTTCCCTGTCCTCCTGCTGCCTCCGATCATAACCTTCATCAGACACAAAAGAGAAGAAACATATTAAGAAAAATGAAAGAACAACGCAACAGCAGCTCACCTCAACTGAAGCGTAGAAAAGGAAAAGCCGCATGTGTTTCATCACTTGGCCTGGTGTATGTACAGTGCAGCACCTTGTGGTTTGGCCCCAACGGCGTCGAAGAAGCCTCTCTTGGCGCCGGTGGTGGTGCTGGTGAGACATGAATGCGTGGCGAAGCGAGCCGGGGAGGCCGCCGAGCAGCTCTCTCCTGGGCCGGCCTCTTCTTCCTGTTGCTGGACGCCGGGGAGGCCGAGCTTGAGCTCCAGCTCCTTGTCCTCCTCGTGCTCGGCCTCGGCGTCGAATGCTGATCCTCTTCCTCCGTGGCCTGCTTGAGCTTCCCTCGCCTGCCACCCCTTGTCATCCGGGATGAGGTTCAGCAGCCGGGGAGGGGTGCCTTGTTCCATTGGACTCTTGATCTGTGAGAGGCATAGGGAAAGAGGCGCTGCTCAACTTGGCGACTTTTCATGTGTAGCGGGAGGAGGATTTCACGGGGCAAGAAGAATTCGCCGTGCCGTACCGGAGACGGGGGCCGGACAGCTGCAAGGCTGCAACTAACCGGAGGAGCCCTGGCCGGGCTGGAGAGCTCGAGGAATGAATGGCGAGACCACGAACCGGCGTCGCGCTGTGGTTGCTCGAGCTGGCCGGTGCCGGTGCCCTGCCCTTCTTCTTCTTCTTCTTTCCCTCGCTCGGACCTCGCGGCCTTGTGCTGGTGCTGGTGAATGGTGATACCCTTTCTACAGGGCGGCCCCTATATAGCTCTTTCCTTCCTATCCTGCCCCGGCACTACAGCATTGTTAATGTATACATATATGCTGTACTCCCTCTCCCTCTGTCCTATAATGTAAGACGTTTTTTGACTCTAGTATAGTATAGTGTCAGAAAACATTTTACATTATGGGATGGGACGGACGGAGTATTTGTTTGCTGTTTTTTGCGAGCATGTGATGTATTCCGTTTCGTCCAGAGCAAACCAACGGCGCCTTTTTTATCTTTGTTTTTCTCTTGCGCTGCGTTGCGTGCGTGTGTTTGCTGTGCCTCTGCTCTGTGCTCTGCTTCTACGTGTGTGTGAAACTTGGATGGGGGGCCAGTGGGGCAGGGGAAGGATGCGATTTGATGTGATGTGATGGATGGATGCGCTTGTTTACTGGCTTATTATTATCGGCGCGTGTCGAAGCTGTTGCTGTCGGGTGATGCACTCATGGTGACTCCTCATGGTGGTGTTGGTCGACACGACAGGTTATGCAATTGCCTCGGCCGGTTGACCAACGTCGGCGTCGGCGTCGGCGCTGGGAGAATCCGCTCCGTCCTCTTTTCTTTTCTTTTCTTTTCTTTGGGAACACGATCACGTCCCCTCTTGATTATTGCTCCTTTTCCTTTCGGAAGATGCCTAAGTTTATCTTCATGAAGAACCGGTTCAGCCTGCCACTCATGATTGATTGCAAGTGGACCTGCGGTGGATGCAAGATGGAGAAACGCCGGGATTAGAATCAGCCGCCGTCCCTGAAAACTGTGGAGTTTTGATGTTGATGATGGGCTCAGTCAGTCAGATCCGTCGCACATAATGCAACTAGGCAGTGCCGGCCTACGTGTGGATGCCCTTTCGTCGCCCATGACGGAACGGACGCAGCGCACGCACACGGAGAGCCTCGAAGAGGCAACTGCGTCTCGTCCCGATTTGGTTTGGTCACGCAACGTGCTGAGCGGGACAGTGATCGGCGCGAGAAATGCGTGATGCGTTGGGCACGCGCCCACAGCCACGGCCGCAAACTGGTGCTACAGGACAGGCCACGAGGGTGGACTTTGTGGCCGGCCGGAGACGTGATGTCGCGTGGCGTGCGTGCGTGCGTGGTACACAAGAGTGGACTTGGGGCACGCCTACGTCCAGTCAGTGGCTCGTGGTCACCACCGGGCAGGCAGCCAGCGTGAACGCGTGGTCCAGCGCCATATCCATGCTCGTGTTCGAGCCCGCCAGTCGCCCCAGTGGTCGTGCACGGACGCGTGCGTGCGCCGTCGATCGGCGAAGCGGCGTGTAGACGTGAGCTGGGGATCCGGTGGGTGTGGTGGTGCGACTCGGCCGAGCAGAGGCCCTGCGGCCGAGTGATGGGGGAGGTGGATTAGCTAGATACACTAGATCACAGGCCCACGGGCGCGTTTCTTCCGGGTTGGTTGGTTGGTGCGCGCCGATGCGGCATGGCACTCGCCGCGGCGCGGCGCCGCCTCCATCCTAGACTTTTGGCCGGGAAAAAGGAGCGCGGCGCGGCTAGGGGTGGATCGGGCCGTTAGAGCTTGTTGATTGATTGATTCATCTCCAGCCGCAACGGCCGATGGCCTCACTCCGGCTTCGTGTTTGTCATACTGCTGTCTGCTGGTTACGGGATTGCAAGATTTTTATTTTTCCTAGGGGAGGCATTTAGCCCAAACACAAGGCACCTCACCACTCCAGCCCAGTAGTCCAACAACTTCTTCTCCCGTTGCCAAGCCCCATCAAACAAACAAATACTTATATGCTTAAAAGATACGTTGTGGGAAGATTTTTTTGGGTATGCCCTCTGATGTGGTAAGATCAAAAAATAGCACTTTCAAATATTTGAAAGAAAGAGTTTGGAAGAAGATTCAGGCTTGGCTTGAGAAATTACTCTCTATGGGAGGAAAAGAAGTGCTTATAAAATCTGTTGTGCGGGCCATCCCGGTTTATTCCATGGGATGTTTTAAACTCCCACGGGGGCTATGCGAACACTTGAATATGATGATAAGGAAATTCTGGTGGGGAGCAAAAAAAGGGAAGAGGAAAGTTGCGTGGGTGTCTTGGGATGTGATGACCAAACCGAAATATTTGGGAGGCATGGGGTTCAGTGACGACCTTAAATTGTTTAATTTAGCGCTTCTAGCTCGTAAAGCATGGAAATTGTTAGAGAATCCAATGAAGGCAGTATATTTCCCCGGAACATCTATTTTGCACGCACAACTAGGATCACACCCATCGCTAGTTTGGAGGACCATGGTGGAAGGAAGGGGCTTGATTCGGCGTATTGGTGGTGATGGGACATCCAGGTAGATTTGGAACCACAACTGGCTTCTCAGGGAGAGCTCAATGAGACCCATCACAACTGCAAATGGTAATCTTTTCCTTATCTCAGAACTGATTGATGAGACATCCTCTAGATGGATAGTGGACCTAGTTCGGCATACTTTCTTACCCATGGATTCAGAGGTGATTCTGGGCATACCCTTATGTATAAGGAACGTGACCGACTTTTGGTCATGGGCACATGAGAACAATGGTAACTTTACAGTTCGGTCGGCCTATAAGATGCTCGTCAACATCAAGTACGGTCGCGAAGGTTGGTTGTTTCATAATGCTGGTAGCTCGAATACAGTGGACTCGGCAAAGGAATGGACTAATCTATGGGGCTCACAGATTCCTTCAAAGCTCAAAGTCTTTCTTTGGCGCTTGGCTAAACATTCGATACCCACTTTTGACGTACTGGAGCATAGAAACATGGCCGACTCTGCATGCTGCCCTCTTTGCGGGGCTCCTGATTCATGGCGCCATGCTCTTTTGGACTGCTTTCCAGCAAGATGTGTATGGGCATTGGCCAATGAGACTATGGTGCAAAAGATGACTGAAGTTATAGACACACACACAAAGCAATGGATTTCAGCTATGCATGACCTATTATTGCATGTGGAATACACTGAGATGGTTGTGACACTTTGGGCAGTATGGTATTCCAGAAGAAAAGCTGTTTATGAGCATGATTTTCAGGCGGGTAATGCTACACCTACGAATGGTTTAACGTAATCTTATGTAATTAGACAGCTGGCAGGTTATGATTGGGGTTAGAGAGAAGGCGGACCCCACCCCACTTAAAATCAGGGGGAGAGAAGTGCTGATGGAAGGTTACGTAAGAGATTTACGTTAGTCTTCGTAGGTGTAGCATTATCGTTTTCAGGCACCCTTGGCAACACATCACTTCATCAGGAGGTATATTCTTGATCTGAGGAACATAGAATAGAAGTTGAAGCCCACACAGACAGTGCAAAACATAATTTGGTGAAAGAGCCATGGGTTAGGCCACCACAAGGTATATGCAAGTTTAATGTTGATGGTGATGTATCAAAGAGAGGTAACAGAGGGACATCAGCTGTGATGTGTTGAGATGATCAAGGAATTTATATGGGATCATCGTCGATTACATTTCCTGGAATTCTGGATGCACCTACGTTGCAGATACTTGCATGTAGAGAGGCACTAGCACTTGCTTTGGATCTTCAAATCCGGAAAGTCTTGGTGTCCTCATACTGTTCTACCGCCATCAAGGAGGTGAAGGCAGGAGAGGCAGGACGTTGTGCTGCTATCATTAAAGAAATCAATGAAAGATCAAAGGAGTTTGAGAGTTGTATTTTCATTCATGAGAGAAGAAGTAGAAACCATGAAGAGGATGCTTTATCTAAATTTTCCATTTCTTTGGATATAGGTAGACATGTTTGGTTTACAAAACCACATGATATTGTAACGATTCCGGTGAACTTATTTGAATGAGAATCATTTTTACCACTAATTTTTTTACTCCATCCGCCCCGAATTACTTGTGCAAAAAAGATAAAAATATATATCCTGTTGCCATATATTAATACTGCTTGCTATTTGCGATGTGAATTTGCAATGTGCGAGTATTTGTGAATTGTGAATTTGTGACAATTAGCATTATTATAAAATTAATACTCAAATGTTGCCATTTTGATAGGTTGAACAAATAGTAACAACTAGTGTAAGCGTGCACACACTGAAGGAAATATGCCCTAGAGGCAATAATAAAGTTGTTATTTATATTTTCTTATATCATGATAAATGTTTATTATTCATGCTAGAATTGTATTAACCGGAAACTTAGTACATGTGTGAATACATAGACAAACTAAGTGTCACTAGTATGCCTCTACTTGACTAGCTCGTTGAATCAAAGATGGTTAAGTTTCCTAGCGATAGACATGAGCTGTCATTTGATTAACGGGATCACATTATTAGAGAATGATGTGATTGACTTGACCCATTCCATTAGCTTGGCATACGATCGTTTAGTATATTGCTATTGCTTTCTTCATGACTTATACATGTTCCTATGACCATGAGATTATGCAACCCCCGAATACCGGAGGAACACTTTGTGTGCTACCAAACGTCACAACGTAACTGGGTGATTATAAAGGTGCTCTATAGGTGTCTCCGATGGTACTTGTTGAGTTGGCATAGATCAAGATTAGGATTTGTCACTCCGATTGTCGGAGAGGTATCTCTGGGCCCTCTCGGTAATGCACATCACTATAAGCCTTGCAAACAATGCAACTAATGAGTTAGTTGCGGGATGATGTATTACGGAACGAGTAAAGAGACTTGCCGGTAACGAGATTGAACTAGGTATTGAGATACCGACGATCGAGTCTCGTGCAAGTAACATACCGATGACAAAGGGAACAACGTATGTTGTTATGCGGTTTGACCGATAAAGATCTTCATAGAATATGTAGGAGCCAATATGAGCATCCAGGTTCCGCTATTGGTTATTGACCGGAAACGAGGCTCAATCATGTCTACATAGTTCTCGAACCCGTAGGGTCCGCACGCTTAACGTTCGGCGACGATCAGTATTATGATTTTATGTGTTTTGATGTACCGAAGGTAGTTCGGAGTCCCGGATATTATCACGGACATGACGAGGAGTCTCAAAATGGTCGAGACATAAAGATTGATATACTGGACGACTATATTCGGACACTGGATGAGTTCCGGGGGTCATCGGATATTTATCGGAGTGCCGGGGGTTATCGGAACCCCCGGGGGATATAATGGGCCAACATGGGCCTTGTTGGAGAGAGAGGAGAGGGCCTAGGGCTGGCCGCGCGCCCCCCTTGGGAGTCTGAATTGGACAAGGAGGGGGGGGGGGGCGCCCCCTCTTTCCTCCCTCTCTCTCCCTCTCCTTCCTTCCCCCTTCCTCCTTCCTAGTTGGACTAGGAAAGGGGAGTCCTACTCCCACTAGGAGGAGGACTCCCCCTCTCCTTGGCGCGCCCCAAGGCCAGGCCGGCATCCTCCTTGCTCCTTTATATACGGGGGCAGGGGGCACCCTAGAACAGACAAGTTGATTGTTCCAAGCCGTGTGCGGTGCCCCCCCTCCACCATAATCCACCTCGATCATATCGTAGCGGTGCTTAGGTGAAGCCCTTTGTCGGTAACAACATCATCACCGTCATCACGCCGTCGTGCTGACGGAACTCTTCCGCGAAGCTCTGCTGGATCGGAGTTCGTGGGACGTCATCGAGTTGAACGTGTGCTGAACTCGGAGGTGCCGTGCGTTCGGTACTTGGATCGGTCGGATGTGAGGACGTACGACTACATCAACCGCGTTCTCATAATGCTTCCACTTACGGTCTACGAGGGTACGTGGACGACTCTCTCCCCTCTCGTTGCTATGCATCACCATGATCTTGCGTGTGCGTAGGATTTTTTTTGAAATTACTACGTTCCCCAACAGTGGCATCCGAGCCAGGTTTATGCGTAGATGTTATATGCACGAGTAGAACACAAGTGAGTTGTGGGCGATACAAGTCATACTGCTTACCAGCATGTCATACTTTGATTCGGCGGTACTGTTGGGTGAAGCGGCCCAGACCAACATTACGCGTACGCTTACGCGAGACTGGTTCTACCGACGTGCTTCGCACACAGGTGGCTGGCGGGTGTCAGTTTCTCCAACTTTAGTTGAATCGAGTGTGGCTACACCCGGTCCTTGAGAAGGTTAAAACATCACATACTTGAAGAAATATCGTTGTGGTTTTGATGCATAGATAAGAACGGTTCTTGCTCAGCCCGTAGCAGCCACGTAAAACTTGCAACAACAAAGTAGAGGACATCTGACTTGTTTTTGCAGAGCATGCTGTGATGTGATATGGTCAAGACATGATGCTAAATTTTATTGTATGAGATGATCATGTTTTGTAACTGAGTTATCGGCAACTGGCAGGAGCCATATGGTTGTCGCTTTATTGTATGAAATGCAATCGCCATGTAATTGTTTTACTTTATCACTAAGCGGTAGCGATAGTCGTAGAAGCAATAGTTGGCGAGACGACAACGATGCTACGATGGAGATCAAGGTGTCGCCCCGGTGATGATGGTGATCATGACGGTGCTTTGGAGATGGAGATCAAAGGTACAAGATGATGATGGCCATATCATATCACTTATATTGATTGCATGTGATGTTTATCTTTGATGAATCTTATTTTGCTTAGATCGACGGTAGCATTATAAGATGATCTCACACTAAATTTCAAGGTATAAGTGTTCTCCCTGAGTATGCACCGTTGCGAAAGTTCGTCGTGCCGAGACACCACGTGATGATCGCGTGTGATAAGCTCTACGTTCAAATACAACGGGTGCTAGCCAGTTTTGCACACGCAGAATACTCGGGTTAAACTTGACGAGCCTAGCATATGCAGATATGGCCTCGGAACACGGAGACCGAAAGGTCGAGCGTGAATCATATAGTAGATATGATCAACATAGTGATGTTCATCATTGAAAACTACTCCATCTCACATGATAATCGGACATGGTTTAGTTGATATGGATCACATGATCACTTAGATGATTAGAGGGATGTCTATCTAAGTGGGAGTTCTTAAGTAGTATGATTAATTGAACTTTAATTTATCATGAACTTAGTAACTGATAGTATTTTGCATGCCTATGTAGATAGATGGTCCGTGCTGTTGTTCCGTTGAATTTTAATGATTTCCTTGAGAAAGCAAAGTTGAAAGATGATGGTAGCAATTACATGGACTGGGTCCGTAACTTGAGGATTATCCTCATTGCTGCACAGAAGAATTACGTCCTGGAAGCACCGTTGGGTGCTAAACCCGCTGCAGGAGCAACGCCTGATGTTATGAACGTCTGGCAGAGCAAAGCTGATGACTACTCGATAGTTCAGTGTGCCATGCTTTACGGCTTAGAACCGGGACTTCAACGACGTCTTGAACGTCATGGAGCATATGAGATGTTCCAGAAGTTGAAGTTAATATTTCAAGCAAATTCCCAGATTGAGAGATATGAAGTCTCCAATAAGTTCTACAGCTGCAAGATGGAGGAGAATAGTTCTGTCAGTGAACATATACTCAAAATGTCTGGGTATAATAATCACTTGATTCAACTGGGAGTTAATCTTCCAGATGATAGTGTCATTGACAGAAGTCTTCAATCACTGCCACCAAGCTACAAGAGCTTCGTGATGAACTATAATATGTAAGGGATGGATAAGACAATTCCCGAGCTCTTCGCGATGCTAAAGGCTGCGGAGGTAGAAATCAATAAGGAGCATCAAGTGTTGATGGTCAACAAGACCACCAGTTTCAAGAAAAAGGGTAAAGGGAAGAAGGGGAACTTCAAGAAGAACGGCAAGCAAGTTGCTGCTCAAGTGAAGAAGCCCAAGTCTGGACCTAAGCCTAAGGTTGAGTGCTTCTACTGTAAAGGGACTGGCCACTGGAAGCGGAACTGCTCCAAGTATTTGACGGATAAGAAGGATGGCAAGGTGAACAAAGGTATATGTGATATACATGTTATTGATGTGTATCTTACTAATGCTCGTAGTAACACCTGGGTATTTGATACTGGTTCTGTTGCTAATATTTGCAACTCGAAACAGGGACTACGGATTAAGCTAAGATTGGCTAAGGACGAGGTGACGATGCACGTGGGAAATGGTTCCAAAGTCGATGTGATCGCGGCCGGCACGCTACCTCTACATCTACCTTCACGATTAGTTTTAGACCTAAATAATTGTTATTTGGTGCCAGTGTTGAGCATGAACATTATATTTGGATCTTGTTTGATGCGAGACGGTTATTCATTTAAATATAAGAATAATGGTTGTTCTATTTATATGAGTAATATCTTTTAGGGATAATTAGATTTATGCCCCTAGTTGTGTCCCACTCGTCTGTTTTACCCCTAATTCCCAAAAGTCACCGGTTCTTTCCAAGTCACATTGCTCCTCTTATGCTTTTGCCCTTTGACTGTTTGACCGTCAGTTTGAGAACTTCATAACTAATTCAAACTAAATCAGAAAAATGCAAATGAGATACCAAAATGATCGGAAAACCATCACCTATATGCCAGTGTCATTTTCATTCATGAAAAATGTGTTGGAAGGTGCCCATCCGAGTTTTACCGCTTTTGATACCACCATGAATAGTAAAATCTAAAAAAATGCAAAAAAAATAGGACGACAAAGAACGACAAATGTTCTAAGTGCTTGCCAAGTTTCATCAGGGAATGACATTCGTGGAAGTCGTGGCAAAAAAACAATCTATTTTGGAGTGCTGGTTGTTTTTTTTGCCGTGGCACCCATGAATGTTATTCCCTGATGAAACTTGGCAGGCACTTAAAATATTTGTCATTCTTTGCCACCAAATTTTCTTTTGAATTTTTTGAACTTTTTTAGATTTTACTATTCATGGTGGTAGCATAAGAGCTAAAACTCGGATGGGCACCTTCCAACACTTTTTTCATGAATGAAAATGACACTCACATATAGGTGATGTTTTTCCGAACATTTTGGTATCTTATTTGCATTTTTCTGATTTAGTATGAATTAGTTATGAATTTTTCAAACTGACGGTCAAACGGTCAAAGGGCAAAAGCATAAGAAGAGCAAAGTGACTTGGACAGAACTGGTGACTTTTGGGAATTAGGGGTAAAACAGACGAGTGGGACACAACTAGGGGCATAAATATAATTATCCCTATCTTTTATGGTCATTGTCGGTGTCAAAACCGGCGGATCTCGGGTAGGGGGGTCCCGAACTGCGCGTCTAGGAGGATGGTAACAGGAGACAAGGGACACAATGTTTTTACCTAGGTTTGAGCCCTCTCGATGGAGGTAAAACCCTACTACTGCTTGATTAATATTGATGATATGGGTAGTACAAGAGTGGATCTACCACGAGATCAGAGAGGCTAAACCCTAGAAGCTAGCCTATGGTATGATTGTTGTTCGTCCTATGGGCTAAAACCCTCCGGTTTATATAGACACCGGAGAGGGCTAGGGTTACACAGAGTCGGTTACAATGGAAGGAGATCTACATATCCGTATCGCCAAGCTTGCCTTTCACGCCAAGGAAAGTCCCATCCGGACACGGGACGAAGTCTTCAATCTTGTATCTTCATAGTCCAAGAGTCCGGCCAAAGGTTATAGTATGGCTATCCGGACACCCCCTAATCCAGGACTCCCTCAGTAGCCCCTGAACCAGACTTCAATGACGATGAGTCCGGCGCGCAGATTGTCTTCGGCATTGGAAGGCGGGTTCCTCCTCCGAATACTTCATAGAAGATTTTGAACACAAGGATAGTGTCCGGCTCTGCAAAATAAGTTCCACATACTGCCATAGAGAGAATAGTATTTACACAAATCTAATCTGCTGACGTATTCCGTAGCGTGACATCACACCACGGCCAAGCCTTTATTCGAATCGTTTTACTGTCCCACCTCAGCGCGTTTTGCGAGGCGGTTTCCTTGGCACGTCTTGTCGAGGCAGAGATCGTGTCCCCTTATTCCGGGATTCTCATCAATACGGGCGTGGGTAACCCAACCGCGCCATTGATTACGACGCTTGGGAGATAAGCGAGTTTTACCAGGCTGGTGGGGACGCACAGTTTCGTCCGCCCATATAAGGGGATAAGGACCCGCCTTCTTCACCCAGGCCTTCTTCCTCCTTTGCTTATCCATTTTCGCACACTCGAGCTCCAGTGCCCAAGTCCGCATTTTCTTCCTCCACCTTCTCCAACCATGTCTGGAGCGGGAGGCAAGTGGATGGTTTCCTCCGTCACGGAGGGAGACGTCAAAAAGTTGAGGAGAGTCGGATACCTGCCCGACGACATCGCGCACCAGCTCCCAGACGAGGGGCAGCTCATCCCCACCCCCAGGCCCCATGAGTGGGTCGTCTTCCTTACCCATTTCCTCCGCGGACTGGGATTCCCCCTCCATTCATTCGTCTGGGGGCTCATGTTCTACTACGGCTTGGAATTCCACGATCTGGCCCCGAACTTCATCCTCAACATCTCGGCGTTTATCGTCGTGTGCGAGGCCTTCCTCTGCATCCGGCCCCACTTCGGCTTATGGCTGAAGACCTTCAATGTAAAGCCGAAGGTTGTGGGCAGCCGCCAGGCGGAGTGCGGAGGCGCCATGGTGGGCAAGATGCCCAACGTCCTATGGCTCGAGGGCTCCTTCGTGGAGACCATAAAGGGGTGGCAATCGGGGTGGTTCTACACCACCAAGCCGCGTGACCCCAAATGGGTCACAGCCCCCGAGTTCCGATCCGGAGCCCCTACACTGCTCACCTCCTGGAAAGAGAAGGGCCTGCTGTGGGGTAGTTCGGAAGAGGTGAACGGACTCCAAACATGTGTCCAGAACCTGGTGAGCAAGAAGCTCAAACTCGTCAACGTAGTCCAGGTTATGCTCATCCGCCGGATCCTCCCGTGTCAACAACGGGCTTTCAATTTGTGGGAGTTCGATCCGGCGCAGCACCGAACTCTGAGCCGGCTCTTTGACACAACGTACGAAGATGCCTGGAAGGTGCTATTCAAGAGTGCCGAGGCTCCTGCTTCCGCCACCGAGGATCGCGGATTTTCCGCGCAGCGCCAAGCCAACGCGGTAAGCTATTTTACCTCTTACAGGATACTTGTCTTTCATAGTTTGACTCTATGCGGGATCTAAACTCATGTACCTTTGACAGGATTGGCAGGAGACGTCCGGGCAGATCAACTGTCCGGCTCCTTTGCCCGAAGACCCAGCAGACGCCTGCCAGGAGGGGATGTTGGTCCCGACACCTTACGTGGTGCCGGAGAAGAAGACCAAGAAGAAGGCCACGGGAACTCGGAAGAGTTCTCGGCGTCCAGTGGAGTCGGACTCATCGTCCGATGACTCCGAGGTGCACTCCTCCCCCGGAGAGGAGGAGGAAAGAGATGTTTCTTCCCCAGCAGGGGGAGAAAAGAAAAGAAAGACCACCCCAACTGGGGAGGCTGGAGGGTCCAAGAAGGGGAAGACCCTCCCTCCGGACTACTCCACCAACGCCGCCGACAGCGAGGAGTGGCCGCCTAGGGCCAAGCCCCTGGCGAAGTAGTAAGTATTCGGACACCAGAATGGCTCATAATGTTCCTTTGTTGCACAGCTTTCCCTAACGCCGAATATAATCATGCAGTCCGGCCCGAGACCGGCTCGACGTATCTTTGAGAGGATCCTTGGATTCGTCGGATGTGAATAACTTTTTACTTCCGGCCGCTACCTCCCCTCTCCCTACGGGCGACGCCGAGGTGTTGTCCCAAAAGGTTCCAAGCCAGGGGGAGGTAGTCCTGGAGGCGCCGGAAGGCGACCTCCCGGACTCCAGGCGCAAAGGGGATAAAACCCCCAAGGGCTCCAAGTCCGGCCCTGGGCCGGACACCGCACCGGAACCTTCAAAGGTTCCGGAGTCCGGCAGGCGGCCCCCTAAGAATAAGGGCAGGCCTACAACGTCGGCGACCTCCGTCCAACCGGAGGCGCCGGATAACTTGTTGGAGGTGCTTAACGGCGCTTCCATCGACGAGGAGCACCGCACTATCATGAGTGCGGTGATCTAGAAGGTTCAGTCCGCCAAGAGCGGGCTAACTTAAGACTGCGCCAGCCTGCTAACAGGCTTTGAGGTATGTAAAAAATATGTGAAAGTGTTACCGCATAGACAGTAGCCCCTGATGCTCTGTTTGGCGTTCGGAAAGAAAAGCCGAATAGAGGATCTAATAACATTCACAGGAGTCTAACAGAATTAAGTCAATATGCGTATGCAGGCTTCGCTGCTGGCCTCTGCCGCACTGACTGCGGAGGTGGATGCGCTGAAGCAGAGCCTCGAGCGGTCCGAGCAAGAGCTCGGTCTTGCCAAGAAGGAGCTCGAGGAAAAAGAAGGGAAGAAATACCTTGTGGAGTATATTTAAAAAGATGCAGTTGCAAAAAATGACAGGATCGCTATTGGTGTCTTAGGGGCCACGACTAAGGTGGCGACCCTTAAGCAAGCGCTGTCCGAGGCCGAAAAGAGGGCGGCCACGGAGCGCACTGAGCGGGAGAAGCATGAGGCGCGGGTTGGCGAGGTGCATCGAGAGCTCCAGGCTCTCGTGAAAAAACACGAGAGTTTGGAGCTTGACTCAAAGACGCGAGAGTCCGAGCTCGCGACAGCCCTTGAAAGCGCCAAATCTGCCAAGGCCGAAGCCCATAAAGCCCTTCAGGAAGTTGAGGCGATGAAGAAGATAGCGGCGGGTAAGACATTCTTTATGCAAAGCAAGCACGTGAAAGTGAATTGCTTGTTACTTACCCGAGTCCGGAGCTCTCTAGGAGCATTCCCAGATTTTCCCCGTAGCGCCGCCGCTTTCTACTGGGCCAAGGAGGGCAGCTTGACGGAGTAGGTGTTCGGGTCTCAGTATGCTGAGGCCGGACACCCGGTGCCTTTGAGCGACCAGCTGAAGTAACTGGTCGAGCTCCATAAGGTGGCCGAACAGGCCATGAAGGGCCTTATAGTCCGGCTGTGGCCTGGAGAGGCCCTGCCTGGGAGCTACTTCGGGCTGGTGAGGCGGCTGGTGGACGCCTGTCCGTGGCTTGAAGTCGTCAAGCGCTCCGTCTGCATCGAAGGTGCCCGTAGGGCGCTTGCCCGCGCTAAAGTGCACTGGGGCAAGATGGATGAGGAGAAGCTTGTGAAGGACGGGCCACCGCAGGGCAAGGAGCATCGCCACCCCGAGATGTATTATGAGGGCGTCCTGAAGGGCGCCCGCGTTGTGGCGGATGAATGTTCTAAAGATGTAATATTTGAGTGAAACTTGTTCGTTTTATCCTGTGCGCTGAAAACTTGTTCATATGCGCTATGCAACGCTTGTTTTAATTTAAAATATTACCTTCTATGCGGCCGTTTATCAAGTCTGAGAGATGGCGAGTCATCGGCTTTAGCCCCCATGCCACGAGTGCTGGGGTGTTCGGGATAAACCTAAGCACTCTTTTTCCCATTCTTGGGTCCTTCGAGGGAGGTGCTCAGCACAACGAACAAGGCAATCGGACTATAATGCGTTATCACTCTCACTTGGCCAGAGAATTCTATAATTTTAAATTTCGGCGAAGCCCCTAGTGTTCGGAAGACCGAGTTCGGGGCGCTATACACGCCTAGGCCGGACAAAGCCGACTCCTCTCTCTAAGCGGCATAAGTCTTTAGGAACTAGAAAACCTCTCGAACAACGACCAGCTCTCGCCCTATCATGACAGTTAGTTTTAGCTTTCTCTACTGAGGTGCTTAGCCCAGCTGAACCGGGGCACAATCGCAGTAGTTCTCCCAGTGCTACCTTAGCCAATATAACGGAACGTAAGGTACCAAAACATGGGAGCCGGGCAAACCCAACTATTGACCAAAGACATGATTCGGAGCTGATGCATATAATGCTATAAGTTCGGAGGGCCGCACTTGTGAAAGTGTTCGGACTTCTCATGCCGTATTATGGGGTCCTTGAGCCCCTGGCGTATTGACCATACTAAAGTGTGCGGGTGCTAAATGTCCTAACTGAACATATATATTAAAAAAGAGATGAATAGAGAATGCAATAATAAGCTGAAGCTAAGTATTGTTTATTTTTAAACGGCTGCTGCGAAAGCAGAACGATACAAATAGTGCGGTAAGCAAGAGATGGGACTATTTGACATGTCCCCCTCCAGGGGCGGGCTGCAAGACGGTATGTAAGGCAGGTGTTTTGCTCATTATAGAGACCACCTGGGAATTCGACGTAGCTTTCTGCCTCCTTGGTTGTTGCATCGTGTGTTCGGCGATTGTACTGCCGGACAGGCCTTCCGAAGAGTGGAGTTCTGAAAGTAGGAAAAAATGACAAAATCGGGAGCCCCTAGTGCGGTTGAGCCGCATTTTTGGGCGTGCCGTGGTCGTGCCCCTCCCCCTGTGCCCATGGTATTTTCAGAGCGTAGTTATGTGCGCGTAGTACCGATTTCGCAGTTTCGCGAGGGCTGGGGTTGGGGCCGCATTTCTACGCTTGCTCGGAACGTGCCAAGCGGTCTTGTTGTAGGTTACTCCGGGCGCGCTTGACGGTGTCCGGACGTTTAATAGTCGGACTCGAGAATTGCCTTGAGAGGCTGCCTTGTACTTCCGCTGCCAGGGCCGCCGTATGCTCCTCCATTCGGAGAGAGAGTTCGGTGTTTCCATTGACCGTAATGACTCCTCGAGGGCCTGGCATCTTGATCTTGAGGTATGCGTAGTGCGGCACCGCATTGAACTTTGCAAATGTTGTTCGTCCGAGCAGTGCGTGATAGCCACTGCGGAACGGGACTATGTCGAAGATTAACTCCTCGCTTCGGAAATTATCCGGGGATCCGAAGACTACTTCAAGTGTAACTGAGCCTGTACAGTTGGCCTCTACACATGGTATGACGCCTTTAAAGGTCGTTTTGGTAGGTTTAATCCTTGAGGGATCTATGCCCATTTTCCGCACTGTATCCTGATAAAGCAGGTTCAGGCTGCTGCCGCCGTCCATGAGGACTCTAGTGAGGTGAAATCCGTTAATGATTGGGTCTAGAACCAATGCGGCGAATCTGCCATGGCGGATGCTAGTGGGGTGATCCCTTCGATCAAAAGTGATCGGGCAGGAGGACCATGGGTTGAATTTTGGGGCGACTGACTCCAACGCATATACGTCCCTGAGTGCACGCTTACGCTCCCTTTTGGGGATGTGGGTTGCGTATATCATGTTCACCGTCTGCACTTGTGGGGGCAAGCCCTTCTGTCCACTATTGTTCGGCGGCCGAGGCTCCTCCTCCTCGTCGCTGTGCAACCCCTTGTCTCTGTTTTCAGCATTTAACTTGCCGGCCTACTTGAACACCCAACAATCCCTGTTGGTGTGATTGGCTGGTTTTTCGGGGGTGCCATGTATCTGGCACGAGCGATCGAGCATACGGTCCAAACTGGACGGGCCCGGAGTGTTCCTTTTGAATGGCTTTTTCCGCTGACCGGGCTTAGAGCCTCTGAATCCGGCATTAACTGCCGTATCTTCAGCATTGTCGCTGTTAATGCGACGCTTGTGCTTGTTGCGACGCGACCTGCCATTGCTGTCCTTGGTATCCGAATTACCAGGGTTCTTGGTCATGTTATTGCTACGAGCCAGCCAGCTGTCTTCTCCCGCTCAAAAGTGGGTCATGAGTGTCGTGAGGGCTGCCATAGTTTTCGGCTTTTCCTGTCCAAGGTGCCGGGCAAGCCACTCGTCACGGATGTTATGCTTGAAGGCTGCTAGGGCCTCTGCGTCCGGACAGTCGACGATTTGATTTTTCTTGGTTAGGAACCGTGTCCAGAATTGTCTGGCAGATTCTTCTGGCTGCTGAATTATGTGCCTCAGGTCATCGGCGTCTGGTGGTCGCACATAGGTGCCCTGGAAATTGTCGAGGAATGCGGCTTCCAGGTCCTCCCAACAACCAATTGATTCTGCTAGCAGGCTGTTAAGCCAATGCCGAGCTGGTCCTTTAAGCTTGAGTGGGAGGTATTTGATGGCGTGTAGATCATCGCCACGGGCCATGTGGATATGAAGGAGATAGTCCTCGATCCAAACCGCGGGATCAGTTGTGCCATCGTATGATTCAATGTTTACGGGTTTGAAACCCTCTAGGATTTGATGATCCATTACTTCATCTGTGAAGCATAATGGGTGTGCGGCGCCACTGTACTGGGCTATATCACGATGTAGCTCAAATGAGCTTTGTCTGCTGTGTTCGGCCCGGCCGGATTTAATGTATCCGGCGTGACGATTATTGTCTCGTGTCGTGGGGCGCCCGCGCGAACCGTAGACCGATCTTGTTTGCCTTGCCCTGTCCTCCAACATATCTCGCAGGTCTAGCGCATTTCCCCGTGCCTTGGTATTTTTTGAGCGACGCCGGGGTGCGGCTTAAGTGGAGGGCCGGGAGGCCTCTCTGTCGCGGCCGCGAGGTGGCCGGTTGGCCGCATCATGCGCTGGTGATGTAGTTTTAAGTGCTTCCTCCTCTAAACGGGGTAGCAACCTGCGCTTTGGGTAGCTCTTAGAGGGGCATTCGAGTTCGTATGCCTCGGCCGCAAGGACTTCTGTCCATCTGTCGGCTAGCAAGTCTTGGTCAGCTCTAAGATGTTGCTGTTTCTTCTTAAGGCTACTTGCCGTAGCCATAAGCCTGCGCTTAAAGTGCTCTTGTTCGACGGGATCCTCAGGCACAACAAATTCGTTGACGCCGAGGATTGCCTCATCTTCGGAAGGAGGCATGTAGTTATCATCCTCTTCCTCTCTGTCTGCCGCTCTATCAGGGGGGCTGGCTTCTCCATCCTCCTGAGCTGAATCTTGCTGGAGGGAGTTGTCTTCGGCACTGTCCGGAGTGTTATTATCTCCCGTGCCGGTATCACCGTTATTGCTTTGGCGGGACTTAGAGCGGCGCCGCTGACGCCGGCGCTTGGGTTGCTTTTTGGAGGGGTCATCCCCCGCTGTTTCGTCGCCATTGCCTTCTTTGGGTGTATCCACCATATATATGTCATATGACGAGGTGGCTTTCCAGTGCCCTATAGGCGCTGGTTCATGTTCGTCTCCTACATCGTCGCCCATACCGTCGATGTCTTTGGAGTCGAAGTCGAGCATGTCGGTTAAATCATCGACAGTGGCTATGAAGTGGGTGGTGGGTGGGCGAGGAATTTCTTCGTCGTCCGCATCCCAATCCTGTTGGCCATAGTCCGGCCAGGGCTCTCCTTACAAAGAGAGAGACCTTAGTGAATTCAGAATGTCGCCGAAGGGCGAGTGCTGAAAGATATCCGTGGCGGTGAATTCCATGATCGGCGCCCAATCGGATTCGATTGGCAGGGGCGCGGAGGGTTCGGAGTCCGGAAAAGAGTCCGGCACCCTGGAGTCACGGGTTTCGCAGAGGATAAGGCTGGTGTTCGGCTTGATCGCCGTTGAGACTGCAGCCCCCGGGGCGGTGTCTAGCCGCTCATCCTCGATCGGCGCAGTCGGCTCCGAGCTAAGGTTCGGAGCTGATGCGGGCGCGGCCTCCAGGGCACTGTTCGGCGGCAGAGCTAGGTCATACCCATTGTGACAGTGCGGCGCGCTCAGCTGTGGCTGGAATCCGTCGAAGATCAAGTCTCTGCGGATGTCGGTCGTGTAGTTCAAACTTCCAAATCTGACCTGATGGCCAGGGGCGTAGTTTTCAATCTGCTCCAGATGGAAAAGCGAATTAGCCCGCAGTGCAAAGCCGCCGAATACGAAGATCTGTCCGGGGAGAAAGGTCTCACCCTGGACCGCACGTTGTTGATGATCGGAGGAGCCATCGGGCCTAAAGGCGACGACACAGAGGAACTCTCAATGAAAGCACCAATGTCGGTGTCAAAACTGGCGGATCTCAGGTAGGGGGTCCCGAACTGTGCGTCTAGGCGGATGGTAACATGAGACAAGGGACACAATGTTTTTACCCAGGTTCGGGCCCTCTCGATGGAGGTAAAGCCCTACTCCTGCTTGATTAATATTGATGATATGAGTAGTACAAGAGTGGATCTACCACGAGATCAGAGAGGCTAAACCCTAGAAGCTAGCCCATGGTATGATTGTTGTTCGTCCTATGGACTAAAACCCTCCGGTTTATATAGACACCGGAGAGGGCTAGGGTTACACAGAGTCGGTTACAATGGAAGGAGATCTACATATCCGTATCGCCAAGCTTGCCTTCCACGCCAAGGAAAGTCCCATCCGGACACGGAACGAAGTCTTCAATCTTGTATCTTCATAGTCTAAGAGTCCGGCCAAAGGTTATAGTCCGGCTATCCGGACACCCCCTAATCCAGGACTCCCTCAGTCATGCACCCATGAAGAGTGGTCTATTTTTGATGAATCTCGATAGTAGTGATACACATATTCATAATACTGAAGCTAAAAGATGCAGAGTTGATAATGATATTGTAACTTATTTGTGGCACTGCCGTTTAGGTCATATTGGTGTAAAGCGCATGAAGAAACTCCATTCTGATGGATTTTTGGAATCACTTGGTACTTGTGAACCATGCCCCATGGGCAAGATGACTAAAACACCGTTCTCCGGAACTATGGAGCGAGCAACAGATTTGTTGGAAATCATACATACTGATGTATGTGGTCCGATGACTGTTGAGGCTCGCGGCAGGTATCGTTATTTTCTCACCTTCACAGATGATTTGAGCTAATATGGGTATATCTACTTGATGAAACGTAAGTCTGAAACCATTTGGAAAGTTCAAAGAAGTTTAGAGTGAAGTGGAAAATCATCGTAACAAAAAAATAAAATAAAGTTTCTACGATCTGATTGTGGAGGAGAATATTTGAGTTACGAGTTTGGTCTTCATTTGAAACAATGCGGAATAGTTTCGCAACTCACGTCACCCGGAACACCACAGCGTAATGGTGTGTCCGAACTTCGTAATCGTACTGTACTAGATATGGTGCGATCAATGATGTCTCTTACTGATTTACCGCTATCGTTTCGGGGTTATGCTTTAGAGACGGCCGCATTCACGTTAAATAGGGCACCATCTAAATCCGTTGAGACGACGCCTTATGAATTATGGTTTGGCAAGAAACCAAAGTTGTCGTTTCTTAAAGTTTGGGTCTGCGATGCTTATGTGAAAAGGCTTCAACCTGATAAGCTCGAATCCAAATCGGAGAAATGTGTCTTCATAGGATACCCAAAGAAGACTGTTGGGTACACCTTCTATCACAGATCCGAAGGCAAGACATTCGTTGTTAAGAATGGATACTTTCTAGAGAAGGAGTTTCTCTCGAAAGAAGTGAGTGGAAGGAAAGTAGAACTTGATGAGGTAACTATACCTGCTCCCTTATTGGAAGGTAGTTCATCACAGGAATCTGTTCCTGTGACTCCTACACCAATTAGTGAGGAAACTAATGATGATGATCACGTAACTTCAGATCAAGTTACTACTGAACCTCGTAGGTCAACCAGAGTAGATCCGCACCAGAGTGGTACGGTAATCCTGTTCTGGAGGTCATGTTACTAGACCATGACAAACCTACGAACTATGAAGAAGCGATGATGAGCCCAGATTCCGCAAAATGGCTTGAGGCCATAAAATCTGAGATGGGATCCATGTATGAGAACAAAGTGTGGACTTTGGTTGACTTGCCCGATGATCGGCAAGCCATCGAGAATAAATGGATCTTAAAGAAGAAGACTGTAACACCCCCATTGTCATGCTACAGTAACCCTCCATGCATAAAGCTGTTCATTTTGCTAAACAATGCTAGATCTCCTCCGATTCAAATATCATTTGAAATTCCACTTTCTAATAAAATTCAATTTGCAAGTGAGATATGTAGTTGCACCAAAGTTGCTGCAAAATAGTTCATCATTTAGCCAAAACTACATAACATTTAATTGCTAAGGAGAACAACATCACCTAAGCGCTAAGATGGACTGTAGCAATTATTACAATGCGATTTCAGCATTTTAAAGTGCTATCTTATTTGCAAAAAATGCAAATGGATTCCTCTGGCCTCCGAACTTTTTGTGGCACTGCCTAAAAATGCAAACTATTTAATATGCTAAGTCCCACATTTTTCTCAGCTCTTTTGGCTACCCTAAATAGTCATATTCTATCTCTGTTTTTTTTAATAAAAGAGGAAACAGAAAAAAAGAGAAAGAGGAAGAAGAGGACCTAATCTATTGGCACTATGGCCCGTCTAGCAAAAGGGAAGGCTCAGCCCACCTAATTCACCCCCTCCTCGCTACAGGAGCAGAGGGGGATCGTGGCGGCCATCCGCCGGCCTTGCCGTGTGTGGCGGCCATCCGGCACCTCCCCCCCCCCGATGCCTACTTGATGTCCCGCACTCCCTCGGCCAACCCCAGCCCCCATTCTTCCTCCTCGTGCCATTTTACTTCGATCCCGATCCCAAACACAACCGTAGCGTAGTCGTCATGGCCACTGTCGTTCCCGTGGCCACCGAGCTCCCCGGCGACTGAGGATCCGTCCAGGAGGACCGCCACCCTCGGCTTCGTCTTCCCCAAGCCTTGAATCGAGCCGAAACGCCCCGCAGCCTTGCCATGGTCCTCATCTTCGCCCACGGTCGCCGACGTCCGTCGCCGGTTGCCGCTGCTCCGGGCCGCCCCTGACCTCCTGACCACATCCACGAGCTCCGTGGTGAGCCCCTCCTCCGATTCCCCCACTTTCCCCTTTCGATCCGTAGTCGTAGCCGCCGCCTTGTGCTCGTCCATGGCCGCACCCGTATTGTACGCGCCCTGCTGCCTACTAGTGTTGTGCACACCGCGTCCCACACCATGGCCGCGTCCCGCGTGCCCCCTGCCCACGCCCTGCGCGTGCGTGTGCGCCCACGCCCGTGTGCCTGCTGCTGGCCCTGCTAGTGCATTCTGCTGAGGCGCTGCTTGCTTGTGCTGTCGCCTTGCTGCTGCTGCAAGCGGCGGCCTACAGCTGCTGCTCATGCACTACTGCCGCCCGCTGCCGCCGCCGCTGCTTTGCTACTGCCGCTACTTGCTCCTGCTGCTTGCCGCTACTGCTTTGCTCTGCTTGCTACTAGCTACTGCTGCCTTTTGTTGCTACCGATCTTGGCCCTGTACATGGCCGTGTGTGTGGCCGGCTGGGTTGTGTCCAGTAATGGCCGGCCCTTGTTTAATTAGGCTAGGTAGTACTTAGTTTAGAGCATCCCAACAGGCGTCCGAAAAAAGCTCCACGCATTAAAATTTTGCTTTTTTGGCGCCGAGCAGCTCCAATAGACGCTGTAGCGCTAAAAGTTTTTGGGCGCGCGCTGAAAAACGTTATCATGCGCAGCATATTTTGGGCTCCGGATTGCACGTGCTTCATAATTTACACTGTCTACTTTTTGGACGCTCGTCTTTGGGCGTCTACTAAAGCAATCTTGGTCCCGGCGCATTAAAAGTGCTACAATGACGCGCTATAACTTTTATTGGGCGCGAGATTTTTGTGCGGCCGTTGGAGATGCTCTTAATAGTGCTCATTTAGCCCATTAGTAAATGGCAAGTGGACCCAGGCTAGTTAATCTAATTAACAAGAATAGTTTCTTTGTTGCCTATGGCATGTGGGCCACACCCTCCCCATTTGACCAGTCAAGTTGACTTGGTCAACTCGAATTATTACTAATTCCAGAAAATTTCTGAAAATTGCTAAAACTTCGGAAATTCATAGAAATTAAACCGTAGCTCGGATCGAAAAACTTTGTACATGAAAGTTGTTCAGAACGACGAGAAGAATTTGAATACGCGACCCGTTCGTTCGCCACACATCTCTAGCATAGCGAACATTGAACCTTTTCCCTCCAGTTCGGCTGTTCGAAAATGCCAAACTTCGGGAAAGCATTCCCGGATGTTATCTCCTTCGCCGGTATCGTGTAGTGCCGCGTTAGAACACGTCTAGCTCTACCTATTGTCCTGTTATGCACTTGCTTACTATGTATTTACTGTTTCTCACCCCCCCTCTTCTCTCCGGTTGACCCCGAGACCGCTACCGATGCCGCTGTGATTGACTACGTCGACGACGACATTTCTTCCTTTTCACCAGAGCTTCCAGGCAAGCCCCCCCTTTGATCATCCCGATATCGCCCATTTCCTTTCTCTCATGCTATGATTAGATTTTGCTACTGTAATTGTTTGCTCCTATTCTGATGCATAGCCTGCTTTTGTAACCTGCTTATTGATACCTACCTGCTTATCCTAAACTGCTTAGTATAGGTTGGTTAGTGACCCATCAGTGATCCCCACCTTGTCCTTGTTGCCCCTGCTTCATCATCGAAGACCTAATCAACGGGATCGAAGACCAGGCCCCGGCACCGCACATCACTTTTCCCTTAGTTGCTCGACACTACTGGGTTACTATCGAGTGCCGAGGGTGAGACCTCATCAGCACTTCTAATGTTAACCTGTAGTGTAGCTATTCGGTCGTGGTCATCGAGGGTGATTTCCTCCTTAACCACTTTCGATACGGCTCTGTTGTGCAACCCCTCAAGTGTGAACCTCGAGGGTGGATCCTCTTACGTTCACATTGATGATTACATCGAGTGGAATTCACCTGGGGTGATTCCTCGGGTTTCCCCCTTGATGTTTGGACACACGGATACATGGACTTTAGAACTGTTACTTGGAAAGGCGGGTCGAACCTGAGGGGTACCCGCGAGTGATGTGGAGACGGGTTGACCTGGAGGGTGCCCGCGAGATAATTACGAGGCGTGGCCGGGCTTTCCTAGCCCTTGCCGCAAGTCCTCAAGACAGGGCAACGGGGTCACATCTTTCGTGAGTCTCTGCTTGTTACCGCGCGTTCCTAATCCACTACGATTTGGATATTTGATCCGAGGGGCCTCTGGCCTGATAGCACTAACCATCACGTGGGCATAGTATGGGCGTTCTGCGTCGTATGCATCAGTCAAAGCTTAATAGACATCAGTGACTAAGCGGCGCGCGCCAGGTTGGACTGGTAAGCTCCTGCCTTTTTAAGGAGGTAGTTAGGTCTGCTCACCGGCCGCCCACGCAACGTGCAGGAGTTCCCGAGGCGATGGCCCATGACCCCTGGGGGCATAGGTTTAGTCTGGCGTGCTGACCTCTCTATTAAGCCTAGGTCGGGTTGCGGCGTATTGTTTGGCCGAGGCCGGACATGACCCAGGAAAGTGTGTCTGGCCGGAGTTAATCGAGCATGATGGGTAAGTTGGTGCACCCCTGCAGGGAAGAAAACATCTATCGATAGCCTGTCCTACGGTAACGGACACTTGGAGTTGTATCCCGATCGATACAACTAGAACTAGATACTTGAGGTGATAACTGGATAGTATGGCTCTAGGATTGCTTTCTCGCAGGGAGTCGAGAAAGGATCTCTGGCCGAGGTTGATAACACTACTAGTACTTTACTTTATGCTACTCTTATCTCTTCTGATGCTGCAAGATGCTTGGAGCTGCTTGAAGATGCTAGTCTTCGATAGGACTAGGCCTTCTCTCTATTTTGGCATTTCTGCAGCCCAATCCACATATACAGCCTCCCTTTGATAATGTTGCATATGTAGTGTAGATCCTTGCTTGCGAGTACTTTGGATGTGTACCCACGGTTGCTTTGCCCCCCTTTTCCCCCTTTCTTCTTCTTTACGGTTGATGCAACCAGATGTCGGAGCCCAGGAGCCAGATGCCACCGTCGATGCCTACTACTACGTGGAGACCGACGACGACCAGGAGTAGTTAGGAGGCTCCCAGGCAGGAGGCCTTGCCTTTTCGACTGTAGATGCTTTTGTGCTGGCCTTTTTAAGGCAAACTTGTCTAACTTATGTCTATACTAAGATATTGTTGCTTCCGCTGATTCTTGTGTATTCGAGCTTATGTATTCGAGCCCTCGAGGCCCCTGGCTTGTAATATAAAACTTGTATTATTTTAATTTGTGTCTAGAGTTGTGTTGTGATATCTTCCCGTGAGTCCTTGATCTTGGTCGTACACATTTGCGTGTACGATTAGTGTACGATTGAATCGAGGGCATCACAAAGACTGACGCTGAAGGTAATGTTACTGTCTACCAAACTCGACTTGTTGCGAAAGGTTTTCGACAAGTTCAAGGAGTTGACTACGATGAGACTTTCTCACCCGTAGTGATGCCTAAGTTCGTCCGAATCATGTTAGCAATTGCCGCATTTTATGATTATGAAATTTGGCAAATGGATGTAAACACTGCGTTTCTCAATGGTTGTATATGATGCAACCTGAAGGTTTTAATCCAAAGGATGCTAACAAAGTGTGCAAGCTCCAGCGATCCATCTATGGACTGGTGCAAGCATCTCGTAGTTGGAATAAACGTTTTGATAGTGTGATCAAAGCATATGGTTTTATACAGACTTTTGGAGAAGCCTGTATTTACAAGAAAGTGAGTGGGAGCTCTGTAGCATTTCTAATATTATATGTGGATGACATATTGATGATTGGAAATGATATAGAATTTCTGGATAGCATAAAAGGATACTTGAATAAAAGTTTTTCAATGAAAGACCTCGGTGAGCTGCTTATATATTGGGCATCAAGATCTATAGAGATAGATCAAGACGCCTAATTGGACTTTCACAAAACACATACCTTGATAAAGTTTTGAAGAAGTTCAAAATGGATCAAGCAAAGAAAGGGTTCTTGCCTGTGTTACAAGGTGTGAAGTTGAGTCAGACTCAATGCCCGACCACTGTAGAAGACAGAGAGAAAATGAAAGATGTTCCCTATGCTTCAACCATAGGCTTTATCATGTATGCAATGCTGTGTACCAGACCTGATGTGTGCCCTGCTATTAGTTTAGCAGGGAGGTACCAAAGTAATCCAAGAGTGGATCATTGGACAACGGTCAAGAACATCCTAAAATACCTGAAAAGGACTAAGGATATGTTTCTCGTTTATGGAGGTGACAAAGAGCTCATCGTAAATGGTTACGTTGATGCAAGCTTTGACACTGATCCGGACGATTCTAAATCGCAAACAGGATACGTGTTTACATTGAACGGTGGAGCTGTCAGTTGGTGCAGTTCTAAACAAAGCGTCGTGGCGGGATCTACGTGTGAAGCGGAGTACATAGCTGCTTCGGAAGCAGCAAATGAAGGAGTTCATATCCGATCTAGGTGTCATACCTAGTGCATCTCGGGTCCAATGAAAATATTTTGTGACAATACTGGAGCAATTGCCTTGGCGAAGGAATCCAGATTTCACAAGAGAACCAAGCACATCAAGAGACGCTTCAATTCCATCCGGGATCTAGTCCAGGTGGGAGACATAGAAATTTGCAAGATACATACGGATCTGAATGTTGCAGACCCGTTGACTAAGACTCTTCCACGAGCAAAACATGATCAACACCAAGGCTCCATGGGTGTTAGAATCATTACTGTGTAATCTAGATTATTGACTCTAGTGCAAGTGGGAGACTGAAGGAAATATGCCCTAGAGGCAATAATAAAGTTATTATTTATTTCCTTATATCATGACAAATGTTTATTATTCATGCTAGAATTGTATTAACCGGAAACTTAGTACATGTGTGAATACATAGACAAACTAAGTGTCACTAGTATGCCTCTACTTGACTAGCTTGTTGAATCAAAGATGGTTAAGTTTCCTAGCCATAGACATGAGTTGTCATTTGATTAACGGGATCAGATCATTAGAGAATGATGTGATTGACTTGACCCATTCCGTTAGCTTAACATACGATCGTTTAGTATATTGCCATTGCTTTCTTCATGACTTATACATGTTCCTATGACTATGAGATTATGCAACTCCCGAATACTGGAGAAACACTTTGTGTGCTACCAAACGTCACAACGTAACTGGGTGATTATAAAGGTGCTCTACAGGTGTCTTCGAAGGTACTTGTTGAGTTGGCATAGATCAAGATTAGGATTTGTCACTCCGATTGTCGGAGAGGTATCTCTTGGCCCTCTCGGTAATGCACATCACTATAAGTGTCGGTGTCAAAACCGGTGGATCTCGGGTAGGGGGTCCCGAACTGTGCGTCTAGGCGGATGGTAACAGGAGACAAGGGACACAATGTTTTTACCCAGGTTCGGGCCCTCTCGATGGAGGTAAAACCCTACTCCTGCTTGATTAATATTGATGATATGGGTAGTACAAGAGTGGATCTACCACGAGATCAGAGAGGCTAAACCCTAGAAGCTAGCCTATGGTATGATTGTTGTTCGTCCTATGGACTAAAACCCTCCGGTTTATATAGGCATCGGAGAGGGCTAGGGTTTACACAGAGTCGGTTACAATGGAAGGAGATCTACATATCCGTATCACCAAGCTTGCCTTCCACGCCAAGGAAAGTCCCATCCAGAGACGGGACAAAGTCTTCAATCTTGTATCTTCATAGTCCAAGAGTCCGGCCAAAGGTTATAGTCCGGCTATCCGGACACCCCCTAATCCAGGACTCCCTCAGTAGCCCCTGAACCAGGCTTCAATGACGATGAGTCCGGCGCGCAGATTGTCTTCAGCATTGCAAGGCGGGTTCCTCCTCCGAATACTTCATAGAAGATTTTGAACACAAGGATAGTGTCCGGCTCTGCAAAATAAGTTCCACATGCTGCCATAGAGAGAATAGTATTTACACAAATCTAATCTACTGACGTATTCCGTAGCGTGACATCACACCACGGCCAAGCCTTTATTCGAATCGTTTTACTGTCCCACCTCAGCGCGTTTAGCGAGGCGGTTTCCTTGACACGTCTTGTTGAAGCAGAGATCGTGTCCCCTTTATTTACGGGATCCTCATCAATACGGACGTGGGTAACCCAGTCGTGCCCGTTGGTACGCCTCCTCGATCAAAGGCGAGTCACAAACGGTCACGGGGAGGGCTCTTGGTATTCAACCTCTTATAAAGAGACCAAGGCCTGTCTCCTTTCGATCTCAATCGAATTCGCCCTTCGCCCCGAGTTCCAACATCCAAGGCCCCAGATTTCAGGCGCTTCAGACCTTCAATGATGTCCGGTTCCGACCTTCGAGGCCGATGGATGCCTTCCTCCGTCACAGAGGAAGACGTGCTAAAGCTGAGAGAGGCCAGGTTTTTGACCGGCGAAATCTCGCATAGGCTGCCTGCTCATGGGCAGGTTATTCCTACTCCCAAGCGTGGTGTTCGTGTCTCACTTCCTCCGAGGGCTAGGCTTCGCGACGGATCCCTTCGTGAGGGGGCTCATGTTTTATTATGGGCTGGAATTTCACGACTTAGCTCCGGAGTCCATCCTCCATATCTCATCATTCATCGTCGTGTGCGAAGCCTTCCTCCGTATTACCCCTCACTTCAGACTGTGGCTTAAAACCTTTAAAGTAGAGCCGAAGATGATCGAGGGACATCACGTGGAGTGCGGAGGCGTTGTCATAAGCAAGAATGCTGGCGCTCCATGGCCCGAGGGCTCTTTTCAAGTGGAGTCCAGCTTATGGCAACAAGAGTAGTTTTATATCACAGCTCCCAGGGGCACCAAGTGGATGGTGCCGCCTGCTTTCCGCTCGGGTCCCCCGCCCCGACTAGCGTCATGGGTCAATAAGGGGCTGGACTGGGGTCCGGCAAAGGACGTGCCCCTGTTGCTGGGCCGCATCCGGGATCTCCTAGAAAGAGACCTCAGACTGACCGTGGTGATGCAGGTTATGTTAATTTGCCAAGTCCTGCCTTGCAAACGTCGCCCCCTCCGTCTATGTGAGTTCAACCCGGAGGGACCGCGAGCTCTCCAACATTTTCTTGGCATGACGCCCGTGGAGATGTACAAATTGTTCTTCAGACCACAAGTAGTGTGTCCGGATTCTACGGAGGATGCAGGTCTAAGCCGCAATCGTCCGGATACTCAAGTAAGTCGCCCTGTGCCCGGACACACCATCCGTTCATTTACCACAACATCACCCTTAAAAGAGTTGTCCTTGAAACAGGAGTGGGTAGCGAAGGCGAAGTTAATCAGGTGTCCGGCACCCCTTCCTGAGGCCTCGTCGGATCCCGCGTTAACCAGAATGCTGGAGATCGTGCCTTTAGAGGAAAACGAAGGGGAGGACAAGGAAGCTACCGCCTCCGTGAAGGAGGCTGTCAGGAAAGGAGGAATCGAAAATTCCTCTACCCAGGGGAAGAAGAGGACCGCCCCTGAAGACCCGGAGACCATGGTCTCAAAGTGGGGGAAGAAATCTTCGCTAGAGGGTCCTGTGCCGGGGGATACCTCGGCCGTACTGTGCCCCCAAGGGGATCGGCCCTCCACCGAGCCGTAAGTAGAGAGGGAGTTTTTAAAATGAGAGGAATCCTTATTTTATCTCCAAGGAAAATAACTGACGTTTTACCTTGTAGTTCGGGTCTCAGCCCTTCTCAGCAGAACTCATCTTCGGGGGACCTTCTTCCAGAGATGATGGAGAGCGGAACGCCTCCCCCTATCGTTTCACCTTACGAGGCGGGCGACCCTGAGGTGTCGTCGCGGAGGGTTTCTCCTAACCCGGCAGGGTCGGAAGGCAGTCATGTGGCCCCCCAGAGCTCTCCGCGTCTGGCCTTTGAGAAAAGCCATCGAACGAGTCCGGCACCGCCTGGTGCATGGTCAGAGGAGCTGAAGGACCTGCTAGGGCGAGCGTCTATCTCGGAGGAGCACCATGCATTAACGGGTATGATAATTGAAAGGATTTCGTCCACGGAAAGCGGATTGCACGAGGCCGTCAGGAGTTTGCTGACAGGTTTTGAGGTACGCAAAGTGATGTACCTTTTGATAGTTCCGCATATATAAGATGCGCCCTGTGTAGATAGTAGCCCCTGAGACTCTGTGTGTTGCCGAAGACAGCAACACGCAGAGGATCATAGTCCCAGGTATAATTTTGCCGCCTTCCTATGCAGGTGGCAAAGTGTCCGGTGGCCAGCCGGACTGATGAGTTTGCCGAGCTATCGCGACAACTTGACGTGGCGGATGCCGACATCGCGCTTGTCAACAAGCGGCTTGACGAGGCACAAGGTATGTAATCTCTCCGGGGACACCTGGTAAGAGGAGCTTGACGCCAGTATCTTACAATGTGTGCACTTGATGCAGATGGGGCTGCCGCTGTGGATGACCTTCGGGCAGAGCTTGCCCGAGCGCGATGCGGCTGCCCTAAAGGCGGTTGACAAGCTGAAAGCCGAACAGGCTGCTCATTGCCGAAGCAAAAAGGAAATGGCCGAGATGGCCGCGAAGTTGAAGATCGCTGCTGACCGCTGCAACCTTCTTGAAAAAGAAGATCAGGCGGAGCGGACATACCTGGAAAAGGCCACTACGGCGGCCAAGGATGCTCGTTCTGCGATGAGAGCGATGAAGGAGGAGCTGCGTCAGGCCGGAGATATCACGGCTGGAAAGCCCTTTATGCTGCCGATGAAGTTCGGAGATCCTAAGTATGCTCCGTTGGACCGGATGTGGAGTTCGGCCGACGCCTATCTGGATTTAGCTGCGAGTGCCGCTGATGCGGCCGAACATTTCCGAGATCAGAAAGATAGCGAAGTGGAAAAGCTCTTCTAGTCACAGTTCAACAATCTGGAGCGTCCACTTCTATTGACCGATCGTTTAGCCGAATGGGCCAAACTGAATAGGTTGTCCGGACTCGCCATGAAGGATGTCGTGGATCATCTGTGGCTGGAAAGGCCAAAGCCGAATAGTTATTTTAGCTTGGTGCAGTAGTTCCTTGGTGCAGTGTCGCGTATCAATGCGATTCAGAGGTCAGCATGCATAGAGGGTGCGCGGATGGCCCTTGCCCGTGTCAAGACATACTGGGCGGAGATGGAGGCCACCGCCGTTGCATCCCAGGACTCGGACGGAAGCCGAGTACCTGTCGAGCACTATTTTCAGGAAGTTCTGCAAGGCGCTCGTTTAATAGAGACGCAGTGCTCGAAGGATACTATGTTCGAATAACATGTACTATTGTAAAACAATATTTTGATGGAATGTAAAAGCTTTTTGTACTTGTGCCTGCAAGAATTAAAATACCTCCTGTGCGGCTGTTAATGTATATGTGTATATAACCTGAAAGATGGCAGTCGTCTGCTTCAGCCCCCACGCATATAATGCGGGGGTGTTTGCAAAAGGCGCATTTTCACACTTGATCCAACATCTTGGTCCATGAAGGAGGTGATAGCGCAGCGAATTAGGCAACCAGACTATAACGCTTTATCACTTTCACTTGACCATAGGAGCTTGACAGTGAGGCTACTATATAGCCCCTGGTGGCGCCGCGCTCGCCCGAACTCGGGGCGCGTGTGTGCCTGGCTGGGAAACGGCCCTTCGTTAATGCGAAGGAATCCCGAAGATTCCGATAGGTCATTGGGTGGTTGACCAGTCTCACGGTATATCATGAAAGTCAGTTTTCGGCTTCTCTACTGAGGTGCTCGCCTGGCTGAACCGGGGCACAATCGCAGTAGTTCTCTTGGTGCCGCCTTAGCTGATAGAGCAGAACGTAAGGCAGCAAAACACAGGAGCCGGGCAAACCCAACATTTGACCAAAGACATGATTCGGAGCTGATGCATATAAGGCCAAACTCGCGACGCCGAACACTCCCCAAGGTATTCGGTCTTTATGAAAACGGGCTGAGCAGTGCCCTTGATAATAAGCCCCTGGTGTCCAGGTACGTGCGAAATTCTAACGTGGCCACATGCCAAGACGCCAGCCTCCTCCTCGGTTATACTAAGAATCCGGGGGATGTGTATCAGCAAGAGACAGTAAAAAAGGTTTACACAGGGTCTTAATCTAAAAAGAATCCTGGGGACGGGTCCCTGCTGCACGTCTGCGCCTGTGTCTCCGTTGTGCCGTGTCCTGGACGGGCGTAGCATGGTGTTCATCTGTAAAAGAGAGGAACTTAGCTGAAAAAAGAAAGAGAGAAAAAAGAATAGTCGTGCAGAATGTACGTTGTACTAAATAAACAAAGTATAATTCAAGACGGGTAAAATTGAGCCTTATTGTCGCTTATTTTACATACGCGGAGCCCCTTGTATAGGGGTGTATGGCTGCTGAACCTTTATCAATTATATGTTTGCTCCGGACTCGCCTAGCCGTGTCCGTGGTCTTAATGACCTGTTAGATGCTTTTGTTGGTGAAGCTATTTTAATGTGTGGCTGTTAAGGCAGCCGCATATTCTTCCGCGCGCGAGGAACACTCGATATTTCCCCTTAGTGAGATGATGCCTCGTGGACCGGGCATCTTAAGCATAAGAGATGCATAATGCGGTATTGCGTTAAAGCGGGCGAAAGCTTCGCGTCCCAGTAGTGCTTGATAGCTACTTGAAAATGGGGCTATGTGGAAGGTTAGCTTTTCGCGGCGGAAGTTATCGGGGGAGCCGAACATAACTTCTAGCAGGAGAGAACCCGTACAATGGGCATCCGGGCCTGGCGTTACTCCTTGAAAGGAAGTGTTGCTATGGCGATTTTTTGTTGGGTCCATCCCCATTTTGCGGACTGTGTCCTGATATAGCAGGTTTAGACCACTGCCGCCGTCCATCAGGACTTGTGTAAAGTGGAGTCCGTCGATTATCGGATCTAATACCAAGGCAGTCCAGCCTGCATTCCGGATACTTCTAGAGTAATCCTGATGGTCAAAGGTGATCGGTTTTAACAACCAGTGGCGATACTCCTTTGGGGTAGGCCGTATGGCGCGTATCTCTATAGGCGCCACTCTGTTTTTCCCTTTTGTCACGTGAAGTAAGTTTACTGTTTTGACTTCTTGTGGGAATTTTTTTGTTTCCTGGTGCTCTGCTTGTGGGGTTCGTCATCGTCCTCACTTGGTATGTCGAGCCCCTTGTGTTCGGCGTTGAGTTTGCCGGATTGCTTGAAGACCCAACATTCTCTGTGGGTATGGTTTGCAGGCTTCCCGGGAGTGATGTGGATTTGACATATCTTGTCCAAGATTTTTTTTAGGTTAGATAGCTCGTCCTTGTTATCCTTGAGGGGCAGCCTTTTCTGATTCTGCCGAGAGCTTTTGAATCCGGCGTTGACTGCCGTGCTCTTCGGGCTGTTTCCCTTATTCCGGCGCTGGTCCTTGCTGCGTCGAGGTTTCCCGTTTCCATCCCTGACTTCGGATGTACTTGGGTCGCTGGTGCTGCATCTTGCCAACCAGCTGTCCTCTCCCGCGCAAAAGCGGGTCATGAGGCTTGTTAATGCGACCATTGTCCTTGGCTTTTCTTGGCTGAGGTGTCTGGCGAGCCATTTGTCTCGAACGCTGTGTTTGAAAGCTGCTAAGGCTTCGGCGTCCGGACAGTCGACTATCTGGTTCTTTTTAGTAAGAAATTTGTTCCAGAGTTTCCGGGCTGACTCTTCGGGCTGTTGAGTTATATGGCTTAAATCGTCTGCATCCGAAGGTCGAACATAAGGCCCTTGAAAATTTGCCCGAAAAGCATCCTCGAGCTCTTCCCAACTTCCAATGGTGTTTTCGGGAAGGCCTTTAAGACAATGCCGGGCCGGCCCTTTGAGCTTGAGGGGTAAGTATTTTATGGCGTGGAGGTCGTCTCCTCTGGCCATGTGTATGTGGAGGATATAATCCTCAATCCAGACTCCAGGGTCTGTTGTTCCGTCGTACGCCTCTATGTTTACGGGCTTGAATCCCGCTGAAAATTCATGGTCCAGCACCTCATCGGTGAAATAGAGGGGGTGTGCGGCACCCCTGAATTTGGGTGTGCCGTGTTGTTCGGATATTTGTTGCGTTACATTGCTTACTAGAGCTTGCTTTCTTGGCCCGTCGATAGACCTGGCTGGGCCATCCTTTTGATGTGAATCCTTGGGTGGATCGCGTGTTGGTTTGTGTGCGGCGCCATTTGCCGCTCTATGTGGGACATGGGGTCGTCTATCCGACTGGGTGGCTTCCTTATTTTTTGATTTTCGGGGCTCTAGGGCCTCCTTATCAAATTCGGGCAGTAGCTTTTGCTTCAGATAACTCTTTGTGTGGCGACTATCGCCGTATTTGTCTGCGGTGTTGAGTACTTTGCTCCATCTGATTCGGAGTGCGTCTTCCGCAGTTTTGAGCTTCCGCTTCTGCTTTTTTAGGCTACGCGTCGTGGCGACGAGCCTTTTGCGGAGGTTTTACTGTTCCAGGAACTTGTCCGGCGTGAGGTCGTCCGGACTGTTATCTTCGCCGGGGACGGGTTGTGCGGTTTGTTTATCCAAGTTGCCTTGTTCGGACAGTTGCTCGATGCCATGTTCGTCATTCGCTGGCTCGCCCTGCTCTGTGGCTGGTTCTGTATGACCGCTGTCTCTGTCGGGGCGGGGCTTGGAGCGGCGCTTACGCCGCCGCTTTGGCTGCTTTTCGGAGGAACGACCCTTCGTTGCGTCATCCCGTTCTTCCTCGTCGTTTCCTTTGGGTGTGTCCACCATGTATACACCGTAGGATGAGGTGGCTGTCCAGTGCCCTATAGGCGCTGGTTCATGTTCGTCTCCTACATCATCGTCCATACCGTCGATGTCTTCGGAGTCGAAGTCGAGCATGTCGGTTAAATCATCGACAGTGGCTACGAAGTGGGTGGTGGGTGGGCGTCGAATTTCTTCGTCGTCCGCATCCCAACCCTGTTGGTCATAGTCCGGCCAGGGCTCTCATGACAAAGAGAGAGACCTTAGTGAATTCAGAATATCGCCGAAGGGCGATTGCTGAAAGATATCCGCGGCGATGAATTCCATGATCGGCGCCCAATCGGATTCGATTGGCAGGGGCGCGGAGGGTTCGGAGTCCGGAAAAGAGTCCGGCACCCTGGAGTCACGGGCTTCGCAGAGGATAAGGCTGGTGTTCGGCTCGATCGCCGTTGAGACTGCAGCCCCCGAGGCGGTGTCTAGCCATCCGTCCTCGATCGGCGCAGTTGGCTTCGAGCTAAGGGTTGGAGCTGATGCGGTCGCGGCCTCCAGGGCACTGTTCGGCGGCAGAGCTAGGTCATACCCATCGTGACAGTGCGGCGCGCTCGGCTGTGGCTCGAATTCGTCGAAGACCAAGTCTTCACGGATGTCGGCCGTGTAGTTCAAACTTCCAAATCTGACCTGATGGCCAGGCGCGTAGCTTTCAATCTGCTCTAGATGGCCAAGCGAATTGGCCCGCAGTGCAAAGCCGCCGAATACGAAGATCTGTCCAGGGAGAAAGGTCTCACCCTGGACCGCATCATTGCTGATGATCGGAGGAGCCATCGGGCCTAAGGGTGACGACACAGAGGAACTCTCAATGAAAGCACCAATGTCGGTGTCAAAACCGGCGGATCTCAGGTAGGGGGTCCCGAACTGTGCGTCTAGGCGGATGGTAACAGGAGACAAGGGACACAATGTTTTTACCCAGGTTCGGGCCCTCTCGATGGAGGTAAAACCCTACTCCTTCTTGATTAATATTGATGATATGGGTAGTACAAGAGTGGATCTACCACGAGATCAGAGAGGCTAAACCCTAGAAGCTAGCCTATGGTATGATTGTTGTTCGTCCTATGGACTAAAATCCTCCGGTTTATATAGGCACCGGAGAGGGCTAGGGTTTACACAGAGTCGGTTACAATGGAAGGAGATCTACATATCCGTATCGCCAAGCTTGCCTTCCACGCCAAGGAAAGTCCCATCCAGACACGGGACGAAGTCTTCAATCTTGTATCTTCATAGTCCAAGAGTCCGGCCAAAGGTTATAGTCCGGCTATCCGGACACCCCCTAATCCAGGACTCCCTAAATAAGCCTTGCAAGCAATGAAACTAATGAGTTAGTTGTGGGATGATGTATTACAGAACGAGTAAAGAGACTTGCCGGTAACAAGATTGAACTAGGTATTGAGATACCGACGATCGAGTCTCGGGCAAGTAACATACCGATGACAAACGGAACAACGTATGTTGTTATGCGCTTTGACCGATAAAGATCTTCGTAGAATATGTAGGAGCCAATATGAGCATCCAGGTTCCGCTATTGGTTATTGACCGGAAACGAGTCTCGGTCATGTCTACATAGTTCTCGAACCCGTAGGGTCTGCACGCTTAACGTTCGGTGATGATCGGTATTATGAGTTTATGTGTTTTGATGTACCGAAGGTAGTTGGGAGTCCCGAATATGATCACGGACATGACGAGGAGTCTCGAAATGGTCGAGGCATAAAGATTGATATACTGGACGACTATATTCGGACACCGGATGAGTTCCGGGGGTCACCGGATATTTATCGGAGTGCCAGGGGGTTATCGAAACCCCCGGGGGATATAATGGGCCAACATGGGCCTTGTGGGAGATAGAGAGGAGAGGGCCTAGGGCTGCCCGCGCCCCCCCTTGGGAGTCCGAATTGGACAAGGAGGGGGGGGGCGCTAATGTCTACTACGTAACCTTCTTCTTGTAGACGTTGTTGGGCCTCCAAGTGCAGAGGTTTGTAGGACAGTAGCAAATTTCCCTCAAGTGGATGACCTAAGGTTTATCAATCCATGGGAGGCGTAGGTTGAAGATGGTCTCTCGCAAGAAACCCTGTAACCAAATAACAAAGAGTCTCTTGTGTCCCCAACACACGCAATAAAATGGTAAATTGTATAGGTGCACTAGTTCGGCGAAGAGATGGTGATACAAGTGCAATATGGATGGTACATATAGGTTTTTGTAAACTGAAAATATAAAAACATCAAGGTAACAAGCAGTAAAAGTGAGCGTAAACAGTATTGCAATGCTAGGAAACAAGGCCTAGGGTTCATACTTTCACTAGTGCAAGTTCTCTCAACAATAATAACATAGTTGGATCATATAACTATCCCTCAACATGCAACAAAGAGTCATTCCAAAGTCACTAATAGCGGAGAACAAATGAAGACATTATGGTAGGGTACGAAACCACCTCAAAGTTATTGTTTCCAATCAATCCGTTGGGCTATTCCTATAAGTGTCACAAACAGCCCTAGAGTTCGTATTAGAATAACACCTTAAGACACAAATCAACCAAAACCCTAATGTCACCTAGATACTCCATTGTCACCTCAAGTATCCGTGGGTATGATTATACGCTATGCGTCACACAATCTCAGATTCATCTATTCAATCCAACACAAAGAACCTCAAAGAGTGCCCCAAATTTCTACCGGAGAATCACGACGAAAACGTGTGCCAACCCCTATGCATAGGTTCATGGGCAGAACCCGCAAGTTGATCACCAAAACATACATCAAGTGAATCATGTGATATCCCATCGTCACCACAGATACGCCCCGAGGGTGAACTACTCCCTCCTCGTCATGGAGAGTGCCGGGATGATGAAGATGGCCACCGATGAGGGTTCCCCCCTTCGGCAGGGTTCCGGAATAGGGTCCCGATTGGTTTTTGGTGGCTACAGAGGCTTGCGGCGGCGGAACTCCCGATCTATTCTGTTCCCTGAAGTTTTTAGGGTATATTGGTATATATAGGAGGAAGAAGTACGTCGGGGGAGCCACGAGGGGCCCGCGAGGGTGGAGGGCGCGCCCCCTACCTTATGGCACCCTCGTTTCTTTCCTGACGTGCACTCCAAGTTCATCGAGGTAGCTTTCCTTCCAAAAATATCTTCTCCAGAAGGTTTCATTCCGTTTCGACTCCGTTTGATATTCCTTTTCTTCGAAACACTGAAACAAGAGAAAAAACAGGAACTGGCACTGGGTTCTGGGTCAATAGGTTAGTCCCAAAAATAATATAAAAGTGCATAGTAAAGCCCATTAAACATCCAAGATGGATAATATAATAGCATGAATACTTCATAAATTATAGATACGTTGGAGACATATCAGGCGCCCCCTCTTTCCTCCCTCTCTCCCTCTCCTTTCTTCCCCCTTCCTCCTTCCTAGTTGGACTAGGAAAGGGGAGTCCTATTCCCACTAGGAGGAGGACTCCCCCTCTCCATGCGCGCCCCAAGGCCAGGCCGGCCTCCCCCTTGCTCCTTTATATACGGGGGCAGGGGGCACCCTAGAACAGACAAGTTGATTGTTCCAAGCCGTGTGCGGCGTCCCCCTCCACCATAATCCACCTCGATCATATTGTAGCGGTGCTTAGCCGAAGCCCTGCGTCGGTCATACGAGGGTACGTGGACGACTCTCTCCCCTCTCGTTGCTATGCCTCACCATGATCTTGCGTGTGCGTAGGATTTTTTTTGAAATTACTACGTTCCCCAACATGCACGTATCATAATCTATAGTAAAAACATTCATTTTGAATCTTATTTCTGTTTTAGTGAGTTTTTTTATGCCGAGCCATTTAAATGTGTCTCATGCCCAAGGATGTTAGCACACGTGTAACACACGATCCATAGTCACGTCTTCACATAAAATTTGACAATCACATAAATGTATTATAATTTGTTACGGAAATATTTGAAAAATAAGAAGTAAGCCACATTATCTATTATTTATTCTTTGATGAATATTCTCTCTTGAAGTTCCATTTGTCGATCCGATCTATGATGCTTCGTTTCATAGACACGATATTGTTTAGAGCTTCGTTCTTCATAATTCCTTCGGTCCTGTTTACTCTTCATATAAGTTTTGTCTCAAGTCAAACTTCGTAAAGTTTGGCCAAATTTATAAAAGAATATCGACATTTACAATACGAAATCCTTATCATTAGTTGCATCATGAATTTAATTTTTCATATTGTATAATTTTAGTATTGTAAATGTTGATAATTTTTCCATATAAACATGATAAATAAGAAGTTTGACTATAGACAAATCTTATATGCGGTGTAAAAAGGACCAGAAGGAGTACATACTTCAAAATATGTACAAAAACTGCCACCTCAGTTCAATGAACTTAGAGCATCTCCAGTCGTTGCCCTCCCCCCCCCCCCCCACCCAGGAGGAATAAAAATCGCCGCCTGGGGGCGAGCCGGCGGTAGAATCGGCGCTGGGGGCAGTTGGGCATCCAGCCGTCGCCCCCAGGTGCCGATATTGGCCCAGTTTTCGGCCCACTTTTGGCGAATAAAGACCCCATATGGGCGAGAATCGTCCCATATTCGTCATGGTTTGTCGTGGTTCGGCGTTGAATTCTCAATATTAATATTTTTTATCACATAGTTCATCACAGAAAATCAAATAGTTCAAAAAATATAGTTCAACAAAATAATGCAACAACAAATAGTTCAATACAGATTATATAGTTTAACAAATAAAAACTCATCACAAATCCTTATAGATTCGCCTCCCGACCTTTTACCTCAAGGGTAATGTCAACAATAATAGTTCATGATGCCTTACATCCAATTGGATATATATATATCAGAATCATTCCAACACGAGGTGCTTGCCAAAGGATAAAATGAAAAAGGGAAAGGCGAAGATCACCATGACTCTTGCATAAAAGTAAAAGATAGGCCCTTCACAGAGGGAAGCAGGGATTTGCAGAGGTGCCAGAGCTCGAAGCAAAAACAGAGATGAAAATAATTTTGAGAGGTCTACTTTCATTGTCAACATAACAACCAAGAGTTCCCAATATCTTCCATACTACATACATTATAGGCGGTTCCCAAACAGAAAGGTAAAATTTTTTACTCCCCCTCCACCAACAATCATCAATCCATGGCTTGCCCGAAACAACGGGTGCCTCCAACTAACATCAAACCCGGGGGAGTTTTGTTTGCAATTATTTTTGATTTGATTTCGATCTTTTGTTCATGGGACTGGGCATCCCAGTTACCAGCCATTTTCTCATGGATGATGAGTGGAGTCCACTCATCGTGAGAATAACCCACCTAGCATGGAATATACTGCTAACCCGTAGTCTCTACATGAGCGATTCGGGCATACAAAACATATTATTATTTGAAGGTTTAGAGTTTGGCACATGCAAATTTACTTGGAACGGCAGGTAAATACCGCATATAGGTAGATATGGTGGACACTTATGGAATAAACATGGTTCAAGGAATTTGGATGCACAAGTAGTATCTCTACTTGGTGCAAGGAATTTGGCTAGCATGAGGGGGAAAGGCAAGCTCAACGTGTTAGGCGATCCATGACAATATACTTTATTTCGGATATAAGAAAATATAACCAATTATGTTGTCTTCCTTGTCCAACATCAACCTTTTATCATGTCATATTTTAATGAGTGCTCACAATTACAAAAGATGTCCATGATAGTATATTTATATGTGAAATCTCTCTTCCTTCAACATTCTTTCATGAATTGTTCAAGTGACCAATACAATGTTTGCTAATCTTCAATAAATTTACCACCTCTACTTCTTATATGTGAAGTCATTACTCCCCAAGGATAAGCATATGAAACATGTATAATTTCAGATTTATGACATTCAAATCATTCAACCATTTACTCATAGGATATAAGTGAAGCACACGAGTGAATGACAAACTACTCCAAAAAGATATAAGTGAAGATCAATGAGTAGTCGAATAATTATGTAGCTATGTTAAGACTCTCTCTCATTTAATAATTTCAGATCTTGGTATTTTATTCATACAGCAAGCAAAACAAAAGAAAATAAAATAAAATGACGCTCCAAGCAAAACACATATCATGTGGTGAATAAAAATATAGCTCCAAGTAAAGTTACCGATGAACGAAGACGAAAGAGGGGATGCCTTCCGGGGCATCCCCAAGCTTAGGCTCTTGGTTGTCCTTGAATATTACCTTGGGGTGCCTTGGGCATCCCCAATCTTAGGCTCTTGCCACTCCTTATTCCATAGTCCATCGAATCTTTACCCAAAACTTGAAAACTTCACAACACAAAACTTAACAGAAAACTCGTAAGCTCCGTTAGCGAAAGAAAACAAAACACCACTTCAAGGTACTGTAATGAACTCATTATTTTTTTATATTGGTGTCAAACCTACTGTATTCCAACTTCTCTATGGTTTATAAACTATGTTACTAGCCATAGATTCATCAAAATAAGCAAATAACACACGAAAAACAGAATCTGTCAAAAACAGAACAGTCTGTAGTAATCTGTAACCAACGCAAACTTCTGGAACTCCAAAAATTCTAAAATAAATTGGTGGACCTTAGGAATTTGTCTAGTAATCATCTGCAAAAAGAATCAACTAAATATCACTCTCCAGTAAAAGGTTGAAGCTAATCTCATGAGCGCTAAAGTTTCTGTTTTTACAGCATGATCATAAAGACTTCACCCAAGTCTTCCCAAAGGTTCTACTTGGCACAAACACTAATTAAAACACAAAACCACATCTAAACAGAAGCTAGATGGATTATTTATTCCTAAACAGAACCAAAAATCAAGAAACTAAACTAAAATTGGGTTGCCTCCCAACAAGCGCTAATGTTTAACGCCCCTAGCTAGGCATGATGATTTCAATGATGCTCACATAAAAGATAAGCATTGAAACATAAAGAGAGCATCATGAATAATATGACTAGCACATTTAAGTCTAACCCACTTCCTATGCATAGGGATTTTGTGAGCAAACAACTTATGGGAACAAGAATCAACTTGCATAGGAAGGCAAAACAAGCATAACTTCAAAACTTTAAGCACATAGAGAGGAAACTTGATATTATTGCAATTCCTACAAGCATAAATTCCTCCCTCATAATAATTTTCAGTAGCATCATGAATGAATTCAACAATATATCCAGCACCTAAAGCATTCTTTTCATGATCTACTTGCATAGAAAATTTACTACTCTCCACATAAGCAAAATTCTTCTTATTCGGAATAGTGGGAGTAATCATAAGAGACTTGAATACTATAAATTGTTTCCACATTAAAAGAGTAAAGTTCAGAAAAAGGGTAATCGTAATCATGACAAGTTTTATAAATATAATCATCACTACTTTTTATAGCATAAGTTTCATCACAATAATCATCATAAGTAGCAACTTTGTTCTTATCATAATCGATTGAAACCTCTTCTGAAATAGTGGATACATCACTAAATAAAGTCATGACCTCTCCAAATCCACTTTCGTAAATATTATAAGATTCCACATCCTCCAAAATAGTGGGATCATTACTTCCTAAAGTTGACACTCTTCCAAACCCACTTTCATCAATATAATCATCATAGGTAGAAGGCATGTTATCATCATAACAACTTTGCATATCAAAACTTGGGAGGCTAAAAATATTATCATTATTAAACATAACATCCCCAAGCTTGGAACAAACATTAAGTTCAACAAATATATTCTCAAATATGTCATCAAACATAGCTTCCCCAAGCTTGGGCCTTTTTATATCATAAGCATAATCACTCTCATCATTAATAGTAAGGATAGCACCAATAGTATAGCAATTATCATATTCTTTCAAGCAAGTGCCAAAAAGATTTTCAAGATCATAAGAAGTATCATTATCTTCCCGATCATAATCATCACAACAAGCAATAGGCATAACGAGATCATCATCAAGTGCATCATCTTCCATAATTATTTTTGATTCATTTTCATCGGGCACAACAATAATAGGAGAAACATTATTTGGGAGAGATATATTTTTACCTCTCTTCATTTTTCTTTTCTTCTTCTTCTTCACCTCATGTGTGGGTTCAATCCTCTTTTGGAGTTCCTTATTAATGAAATTGGTTGAATAGAAGGCTCGTCCTCGTTACCTGATTCATCATAAGAAATATTAGGAGAATATTGGGAAGTCTCTTCGCTTTCGTTAGCTTTCTCTTCATCTTCAATTTGTTTTCTTTTCTTCATGTAATTGGCAATATAAGGATTTTCAATGCAATTCACCGCACAATACATGTAAATTTCTTCTAGATCAAAATGAAGAACTCTATCAAGGGCAAATTCCGGAATAACCTTAGTTATACGTTCCATTTCTTCATAACCCAAGAGCAAACTAAGTTCAATATGATGTGCAAGGGAAATCAAGTCATCACAATTTTTGGACACGATACGATCATGAAACAATTTGCATTGGGTACTGAAATGATCACGTTCATTGCAAAGTTCACAAGTACGGCTAAGAAAGTTTAAATTTTCAGCACAAACATCTAGCCTCTCTTGCAACCATTTAGTTTCTAAGTGCTTATGCCTCTTGCAATATCTATCTTCCCTATTTGGTGTGTACTTGCAAACCCAATGCACTCCACAAAAATTTACATGTTTATAGGAGACATTTTCATCATAACTAGTGCAATCATCATTAGTACTATGGATATTCAAGGAGTTCATACTAACAACATTTTAATCATGCTCATCATTCAAAATTTAGTGCCAAACATTTTAATGCATTCTTCTTCTAACACTTTGGCACAATTTTCCTTTCCATCATACTCACGAAAGATATTGAAAAGATGAAGCGTATGTGGCAAACTTAATTCCATTTTTTGTGATTTATTTTATAGACTAACTAGTGATAAAACAAGAAACAAAAAGATTCGATTGCAAGATCTAAAGATATACCTTCAATCACTCACCTCCCCGGCAACAGCGCCAGAAACTGCTTGATGTCTACTACGGAACCTTCTTCTTGTAGACGTTGTTGGGCCTCCAAGTGCAGAGGTTTGTAGGACAGTAGCAAATTTCCCTCAAGTGGATGACCTAAGGTTTATCAATCTGTGGGAGGCGTAGGTTGAAGATGGTCTCTCTCAAGCAACCCTGCAACCAAATAACAAAGAGTGTCTTGTGTCCCCAACACACCCAATACAATGGTAAATTGTATAGGTGCACTAGTTCGGTGAAGAGATGGTGATACAAGTGCAATATGGATGGTAGATATAGGTTTTTGTAAATTGAAAATATAAAAACAGCAAGGTAACAAGTGGTAAAAGTGAGCATAAACGGTATTGCGATGCTAGGAAACAAGGCCTAGGGTTCATACTTTCACTAGTGCAAGTTCTCTCAACAATAATAACATAGTTGGATCATATAACTATCCCTCAACATGCAACAAAGAGTCACTCCAAAATCACTAATAGCGGAGAACAAACGAAGAGATTATGGTAGGTTACGAAACCACCTCAAAGTTATTCTTTCCAATCAATCCGTTGGGCTATTCCTATAAGTGTCACAAACATCCCTAGAGTTCGTACTAGAATAACACCTTAAGACACAAATCAACCAAAACCCTAATGTCACCTAGATACTCCATTGTCACCTCAAGTATCCGTGGGTATGATTATACGCTATGCGTCACACAATCTCAGATTCATCTATTCAATCCAACACAAAGAACCTCAAAGAGTGCCCCAAAGTTTCTACCGGAGAATCACGACGAAAACGTGTGCCAACCCCTATGCATAGGTTCATGGGCGGAACCCGCAAGTTGATCACCAAAACATACATCAAGTGAATCACGTGATATCCCATTGTCACCACAAATACGCCCCGAGGGTGAACTACTCCCTCCTCGTCATGGAGAGCGCCGGGATGATGAAGACGGCCACCGATGAGGGTTCCCCCCTCCGGCAGGGTTCAGAAACAGGGTCCCGATTGGTTTTTGGTGGCTACAGAGGCTTGCGGTGGCGGAACTCCCGATCTATTCTGTTCCCCGAAGTTTTTAGGGTATATGGGTATATATAGGAGGAAGAAGTACGTCGGGGGAGCCACGAGGGGCCCACGAGGGTGGAGGGCGCGCCCCCCCTACCTCGTGGCTCCCTCGTTTCTTTCCTGACGTGCACTCCAAGTTCATCGGGTAGCTTTCCTTCAAAAAATAACTTCTCCAGAAGGTTTCATTCCGTTTCGACTCCGTTTGATATTCCTTTTCTTCGAAACACTGAAACAAGGAAAAAAAACAGGAACTGGTACTGGGCTCTGGGTCAATAGGTTAGTCCCAAAAATAATATAAAAGTGCATAGTAAAGCCCATTAAACATCCAAGATGGATAATGAGGGAGTCCTGGATTAGGGGGTGTTCGGATAGCCGAACTATACCTTCAGCCGGACTCCAGGACTATGAAGATACAAGATTGAAGACTTCGTTTCGTGTCCGGAAGGTTCTTTCCTTGGCGTGGAAGGCAAGCTAGGCGTGCGGATATTCAATATCTCCTACCAATGTAACCGACTCTGTGTAACCCTAACCCTATCCGGTGCCTATATAAACCAGAGGGTTGTAGTCCGTAGGACGAACACATCATAACCATCATCATACCTATAGGCTAGCTTCTAGGGTTTAGCCTCCTTGATCTCGCGGTAGATCTACTCTTGTACTACCCATATCATCAATATTAATCTAGTAGGAGTAGGGTTTTACCTCCATCGAGAGGGCCCGAACCTGGGTAAAATAAAGTGTCCCTTGTCTCCTGTTACCATCCGACCTTGACGCACAGTTCGGGACCCCCTACCCGTGATCCGTCGTTTTGACACCGACATTGGTGCTTTCATTGAGAGTTCCTCTGTGTCGTCGCCTTTAGGCCCGATGGCTCCTTTGATCATCAACAACGATGAGGTCCAGGGTGAGACTTTTCTCCCCGGACAGATCTTCGTCTTCGGCGGCTTCACTCTGCGGGCCAACTCGCTTGGCCATCTGGAGCAGATCGAGAGCTACGCCCTTGGCCACCAAGTCAGGTTTGGAAGCCTAAACTACACGGCAGATATCCGCGGAGACTTGATCTTCGACGGATTCGAGCCACAGCCAAGCGCGCCGCACTATCTCGAGGGGCATGATATAGCTCTGCCTCCGAACAGTGTCCTGGAGGCCGCATACGCTCCGGCCCCGATCCTCGATTCGGAGCCCGCTGCGTTCTTCGAAGATGAACGGTTGGACGTCACCTCGGGGGCTGTGATCTTAAAAGCCATTGAGCCGAACGCAAGCCCCGCGCTCCGCATGGCCTGTGACTTCAAGGGGCCGGACTCTTCTCCGAACTTCGGGTCGTCCGTGCCCCCGCCGATCGAATCAGATCGGGCGCCTGTAATGGAGTTCACCGCCGCGAACATCTTTCAGTATTCACCTTTTGGTGATACTCTGAATTCTCTCAAGTCTCTCTCTTTGTCAGGAGAGCCCGGGCCGAACTATGGCCTGCGAGGTTGGGATTCGGACGACGAAGAAATTCAAAGCCCACCCACCGCCCATTTAATAGCCACTGTCGACGATTTAACCGACATGCTCGACTTCGGCTCCGAAGACTTCGACGGTATGGACGACGAAGACGGAGACGAACTGGAACCAGCACCCATAGGGCACTGGACCTCCACCCCACTTAATGACGTATTCATGGTGGATACACCTGAAAAAACTCACAATGAGGAAGAAGGGGGCGAAAAAGAAGGGTAAACCCTCCGAAAAGCACTCAAAGCGGCGACATAAACACCGAGCGAAGCCCCGCCTCGATCAAGACCCAGCCATAGAGCAGGACGAGCCGGCAGATGACGAACGCATCCCAGAACAGCCGTCTGAACAGGGTAACACGGGCAGAGAGGACGAACAGTCCTCCCCCGGTCATAACAGAACTCCAGACGATACCACGCCGGATAAAATCATGGAGCAGAAGAATCTCCAAGAAAGGCTCGTCGCCACAGCACGAAGCCTGAAAAAGCAGAAGCAAAAGCTAAAGACGGCGGAAGACGCACTCAAAACAAGATGGAGCAAAGTAATCAAGACCGCAGACAAATACGGCGGCAGCCGCCGCACCAAAAGTATCCGAAGAGAAAGCTACTGCCCGAATTCGACCAGGAGGCCCTAGAGCCCCCAAACTCAAAAAACAAAAAGGCTACACGGTCGAATAAACGACCTCTCGGCCACTACAAAACGGCAAACGGCACCGCACTTAATGCGGCTTGCGACCCAATCAAAGACTCGCATCATGGCCCAGCCAGGTCCATTTACGTGCCAAGAAAGCAAGCTCTCACAAGCAATGCAAAAAATCCACCATCAGAATCCGGCACACCCAAATATAGGGGTGCCGCACACCCTCTATGTTTCACCGATGAGGTCCTGGAATATGAATTCCTAGAGGGATTTAAACCCGTTAACATAGAGGCGTACGATGGAACAACAGACCCCGGAGTCTGGATCGAGGATTATATCCTCCACATACATATGTCTAGAGGAGATGATCTCCACGCCATAAAATATTTACCCCTTAAGCTTAAAGGGCCAGCCCGGCACTGGCTTAAAAGCCTTCCCGAAAACACAATTGGAAGTTGGGAAGAGCTCGAGGACGCTTTCCGAGCAAACTTTCAAGGGACCTACGTCCGTCCCCCGGATGCAGGCGACCTCAGTCACATAACTCAGCAATCCGGAGAATCAGCTCGGCAGTTCTGGAACAGATTCCTCACTAAAAAGAATCAAATAGTGGATTGTCCGGACGCCGAAGCCCTAGCGGCTTTCAGGCACAATGTCCGAGACGAATGGCTCGCCAGACACCTCGGCCAGGAAAAGCCAAGAACAATGGCCGCACTCACAAGCCTCATGACCCGCTTTTGCGCAGGAGAGGACAGCTGGTTGGCACGATGCAGCCCCAGCGACTCAAGTACATCAGAAACCAGGGATGGAAACGGGAAACCACGGCGAAACAAAGACCTTCGCCGAATCAAAAGAAAAAGTCCAAAGAGCACGACAGTCAATGCCGGATTCAAAGGCTCACGGCAAAATCAAACAAAATCACCCCCTCTGGATAATAGGGAAGATCCATCCAGCCTAAAGAGAATCATGGACAGGATATGTCAGATACACAGTACTCCTGGAAAGCCTGCTAATCATACCCACAGAGACTGTTGGGTTTTCAAACAATCCGGAAGGCTTAACGCCGAACACAAGGGGCTCGACACACCAAGTGAGGAAGAGGACGAACCCCAAAAGCAGAACACCAGGAAGCAAAAGAACTTCCCGCAAGAAGTCAAAACAGTGAACTCACTTCACATAACAAGGCATGAGGCACCCATAAAGGTCCGCACATTCAAGCCTATCCCTCAGGAGTCCCGCCACTGGTCACTAAAGCCAATCATTTTTGATCAGCTAGATTATCCTCGCAATATCAAACACGCAGGCCGGACTGCCCTGATACTTAATCCAATAATAGACGGATTCCAGTTTACCAATGTCCTTATGTACGGTGGCAGTGGACTAAATCTGAAATATCAGGATACAATTCACCGCATGGGCATAAACCCAGCACGAATCCATCACAGTAAAACCTCCTTTCAAGCAGTAGCACCAGGCCCGGACACCCACTGTATGGGTTTTCTCCGGCTTGTAGTCATATTTGGCTCTGCCAATAACTTTCGTCGCGAAAAGCTTATCTTCCACATAGTCCCGTTTTCAAGTCGTTATCAAGCACTAATGGGGCGCGGAGCTTTCGCTCGCTTTAATGCAATACCGCATTATGCATCCCTCACGCTAAAGATGCCCGGTCCTCGAGGCATCATCTCTTTAAGGGGAGCATACTAAACCACGTCTCCTCCAAACGGAGGATTGCGCGGCCGCTTAAACAGCCGCACAACAAAATGGCCTCGCCAGCAAAAAGACTTTTTCGATGTAAGTCACAAAAGGCCGCGGACCCGGACTCAATGAGTTCGGCACAAGCCCATTTTCATTATAGGCTTGGTACGCCTCACCAGGGGCTGTACGCAGAGACAATAAAGCTCGACCGTATCTATTTCTCACTTTACATTTTATTTATTATTCTTTTTGATCCGCACGACCCATTTTAAATTTAGTTCTTCTCTTTTACAGATTAACGTCGTGCGGCGCCCGTCCAGGACATGGCACAGCGGAGACACAGGCGTAGACGTGCAGTAGGGACCCGCCCCAAAGGATTCTTCTTAGATTAAGACCCTGCGTAAACCTTTTTTACTGTCTCTTGCTGCTATACATCCCCTGGTTTACCTCACTATAACCATGGAGGAGACTGGCGTTTTGGCATGTGGCCACGCCAGAATTCTTGCTCGTACCTGGACACAAGGAGCTTTTTTCTTTTTCAAGGGTGTTGTTTCACACGCACCCACAAAGACCGAACACCATAGGGAGTGTTCGGCGTCGCGAGTTTTGGCACTATATGCATCAGCTCCGAGTCATGATTTTGGTCACATGTTGGGTTGCCCGGCTCCTGAGTTCGGCCACCTTACGTTCCGTTCTGTCGGCTAAGGTTGCACCAGGAGCACTACTGCGATTGTGCACCGGTTCGGCCGGGTGAGCACCTCAGTAGAGAAAGCCGAAAACCGACTGTCATGATGTAGCGCGAGACTGGTCGCCACTCGATGACTTATAGGAATTTATCGAATTCCTCCGTTTTGACGAAGGGCCGCTTCCCGGTCAGGCACATATGCGTCCCGAATTCGGGTAAACGCATTCGCCATTAAAGGGCTACCTAAAGAGTCCCACTGTCAAGCTCCTATGGCTAAGTGAAAGTGTTAAAGCATTATAGTCCGGTTGCCTAGCCCGCGGCGCTATCACCTCCTTTGTAGGACCAAGACGTTGGGTTAAGTGTGAAAATGCGTTCTTCGCGCGCACCCCGCACTATGTGCGTGGGGGCTGAAGCCAACGACTGCAATCTTTCAGAATTTATATATTAAAACGGCCGCACAGGAGGTGTCATTAATACTTGAAGGGACAAGTCTAAATTATGCCATTACAATTTATAAAAATATTGATCTACGATTACATATGCCGTCATAAAACAGCATCTTTCGAACACTGCGTCTCTATTATACGAGCGCCCGCGAGGACTTCCTCAAAATAGTGCTCGGAAGGAATTCGGCTTTTATCCGAATCACGGGACGCAACAACGGTGGGCTCCATATCTGCCCAGTATGTCTTGACACGGGCAAGAGCCAGCTGCGCGCCCTCTGTGCAAGCTGACCTCTTCAGAGCTTCAATCCGAGGCACCACGTCAAGAAATTGCTGCACGAAACTGAAATAGCTTTTCGGCTTCGATCTCCCCGGACACAGGCGATCCATGGCATACTTCATGGCGAGTCCGGACAACCTATTCAGCTCGGCCCATTGGGCCAGGCGATCATCCATTGATAGTGGACGCTCTGGATTAGTGAACTGCGACCAGAAGAGCTTTTCCACTTCATGATCTTTTTTATCTTGAAAGTACCTGGTCGCATCAGCGGCACTAGCCGCCAAATCCAGATAGGTGTCCTCCACGCTCCACGCTCGGTCCAACGGGGCGAACTTCGGATCACAGAATTTTCTCCACAGCAGGAACGGCTTTCCATCCGCAATTAGTCCGGCTTGACGCAGCTCTTCCCTTGACGCTCTCATACCAGAGCGGGCGTCCTTGGCGTCGGCGACGGCCTTCTCTAAATCCGTCTGCCGGGCTCGACCTTCCTGTTCAAGAAGTTTGCAACGGTCAGTAGCACTTTTCAACTTCACGGCCATATCAGCCATCTCCTCCTTGCTTCGGCAATGAGAAGCCTGTTCGGCTTTTAGCTCTTCACGGGCTCTTCTGGTAGCCGCATCACTTTTCCTGGCTTGTTCCTTTGCTTTGGCGAGTTCGGCCCTCAGTCCTTCTATGGCCGCCGCACCATCTGCATCAAGCATACACACGGTAAGATATTGACATAAAGCTCCTCTTACTAACAATCGCCAAATAAACTCAATACCTTGAGCATCATCAAGCCGCTTGTTAACAAGCACGATGTCGGCTTCTGCCTCATCGAGTTGCCGTTTCATTTCGGCAAACTCTTGAGTCCGGCTCGACTCCGGACAACCTGCCACCTACATACAAAGGTGCCACTTAAAGGACCTGGGATTAAGATCCTCTGCGCGCCGCACATCTTTGCGGCACACAGAGTCTCAGGGGCTACTATCTACACAGGGCGCACGTTATTATGCGCAATTAACACTAATGTTCATTATTCAAAACGTACCTCAAGGCCCGCCAGTAAACTCTTGACGGCCTCGTTCAGTCCGCTTTCCGCGGACGAAATCTTTTCAATCACCGTGTGCATCAACACACGATGCTCCTCTGAAACAGAGGCTCGACCCAGCAGAACCTTCAGCTCCTCCGACCGAACACCAGATGGTGCCGGACTCGTCCCATGGCCTTCTTCGGAGGCCGGACACGGAGAACCCGGGGGGGCCACATGATCACCTTCTGCCTCTGGCAGATTCGGATAAATCCTCTGCGACGACACTTCGACGTCACCCGCCTTGCTAGGCGATGAAGGAGGAGGCGTTCCGCTCTCCACCATCTCCGGAAGAAGATCCCCCGATGACGAGCTCTGCTGAGAAGGGTCGAGGTCCGAACTACAAGGTAAGGTTTCGGTTAAAACTTCTCAGATATAAATTAAGGATTTCTCTTAAAAGAATGACTCTCTTTCTACTTACGACTCGTTGGAGGGCTGCTCCGTTTGAGGATTTAGTTCGGCCGAGGGGCTCCCCGGCGTCGGGTCCTCTGACGCGGATTCTTTCCCCCGCTTTGGAGCTATGGCTCCCGGGTCGTCAGAGGTGGCCCTTTTCTTCCCCTTAGGAGAGGAGTTATCGATTCCCCCCTTTGGGATGGCCCCTTTCGAAGAGGCCACGGTTTCCTTGTCCGCCCCTTCATTTCCCTCGAGAGGCGCCACCTCCAACATCCTGACTATCACAGGGTCTAGCCTGGTCTCGGGAAGGGGAGCCGGACACCGGATCAGCTTCGCCTTCGCTGTCCACTCCTGCGTAAAAAGGAGAAGTACTGTTAAAAAATAAGTCAATTGTACAGACAGAAGGTCCGGGCACAAGGTCACCTACTTCTGTATCCGGGCGGTTGCGGCTTAAATCAGCATCCTCGGTCAAATCCAGACTCACTCCTTGTGGTCCGAAGAACAGCCTATACATCTCCGTAGGCGTCACGCCCATGAAATTTCGGAGAACTCGCGGCCCCTCTGGGTTGAACTCCCACAAGCGGAGGGGGCGACGTTGGCCAGGCAGTGTCCGGCGAATCAGCATGACTTGTGTCACCTTGACCAGGTTGAGGTCTCCTTTTAGGAGATCCTTTATGCGGCCCTGCAACAGAGGAACGTCTTTGGGCAAGCCCCGATCTAACCCTGTGTTGATCCACAATGTTAAACGTGGTGGGGGGCCCGAGCGAAAGGCGGGAGGCGCTACCCAAGTGGTGCCCCGAGGAGAGGTGATGTAGAACCACTCCTGTTGCCATAAGCCGAGCTCCTCTTGAAAAGCGCCCTCGGGCCATGGAGCATCGGTATTCCTTTTTATAACAGCGCCTCCGCACTCTACGTGACGCCCCTCGATTATCTTCGGTTCTACCTTGAAGGTCTTGAGCCATAATCCGAAGTGAGGAGTGATATGGAGAAACGCTTCACACACAACAAAAAAGGAGGAGATATGGAGGATGGACTCCGGAGCTAGGTCATGGAATTCCAGCCCATAATAAAACATCAGCCCCCTTATGAAAGGATCCGTTGGGAAGCCTAATCCCCGAAGGAAGTGGGAGATGAATACTACGCTCTCACCGGGATGAGGGCTTGGGATCGCTTGTCCTTGAACAGGCAACCTGTGCGGGATCTCGCTGGTCAGGAACCTAGCCTCCCTCAACCTTGATACGTCCTCCTCCGTAACGGAGGAGGGCATCCATTGGCCTTGAAGGCCGGAGCCGGACATTGTCGAAGGTCCAGTGCGCCTAGAATCTAAAAGCCTGGGGTGTTGGAACTCGAGGCTCTGGGCAAGCTTGTTTTGAGAACACAAGAGGGGAGCAAGGTCTCGGTCTCTTTATAAGAGGCAGAATATCAAGAGCCCTCCCCGTAACCGTCTTGGACTAGCCTTTAATTAAGGCTGGACGTGCTTAACGGGCACGGTTGGGTTACCCACGTCCGTATTAATGAGAATCCCATTAAAAGGGGCACACGATCTCTGCTTCGACAAGACGTGCCAAGGAAACCGCCACGTTGAACGTGCTGCGGTGGAACAACAAAAATAATCCATACAGAAGGCTTGGTCGCAGTGTTATGACGCACTGCGGAATACGTCAGCAGATTTGATTTGTGTTTGTATTATTCTCTATATGGCAATACGTGGAAACTTGTTTTGCAGAGCCGGACACTATTTTTTGGTGTTTATTATCTTCTTGAAGAATTTGGAGGAGGAACCCACCTTGCAATGCCGAAGACAATTTGCGCGCAGGACTCGTCGTCATTGAAGCCTGGTTCAGGGGCTACTGAGGGAGTCCTGGATTAGGGGGTGTTCGGATAGCCGAACTATACCTTCAGCCGGACTCCAGGACTATGCAGACACAAGATTGAAGACTTCGTCCCGTGTCCGGAAGGTTCTTTCCTTGGCGTGGAAGGCAAGCTAGGCGTGCGGATATTCAAGATCTCCTACCAATGTAACCGACTCTGTGTAACCCTAACCCTATCCGGTGCCTATATAAATCGGAGGGTTGTAGTCCGTAGGACGAACACATCATAACCATTATCATACCTATAGGCTAGCTTCTAGGGTTTAGCCTCCTTGATATCGCGGTAGATCTACTCTTGTACTACCCATATCATCAATATTAATCTAGCAGGAGTAGGGTTTTACCTCCATCGAGAGGGCCCGAACCTGGGTAAAATAAAGTGTCCCTTGTCTCCTGTTACCATCCGACCTTGACGCATAGTTCGGGACCCCCTACCCGAGATCCGCCGGTTTTGACACCGACAAATAATATAATAGCATGAATACTTCATAAATTATAGATACGTTAGAGACATATCAGGCGCCCCCTCTTTCCTCCCTCTCCCCCTCTCCTTTCTTCCCCCTTCCTCCTTCCTAGTTGGACTAGGAAAGGGGAGTCCTACTCCCACTAGGAGGAGGACTCCCCCTCTCCATGCGCGCCCCAAGGCCAGGCCGGCCTCCCCCTTGCTCCTTTATATACGGGGGTAGGGGGCACCCTAGAACAGACAAGTTGATTGTTCCAAGCCGTGTGCGGCGTCCCCCTCCACCATAATCCACCTCGATCATATCGTAGCGGTGCTTAGGCGAAGCCCTGCGTCGGTCATACGAGGGTACGTGGACGACTCTCTCCCCCCTCGTTGCTATGCATCACCATGATCTTGCGTGTGCGTAGGAATTTTTTTTGAAATTACTACGTTCCCCAACACGCACGTATCATAATCTATAGTAAAAACATTCATTTTGAATCTTATTTCTGTTTTAGTGAGTTATTTTATGCCGAGCCATTTAAATGTGTCTCATGCCCAAGGATGTTAGCACACGTGTAACACACGATCCATAGTCACGTCTTCACATAAAATTTGACAATCACATAAATGTATTATAATTTGTTACCAAAATATTTGAAAAATAAGAAGTAAGCCACATTATCTATTATTTATTCTTTGATGAATATTCTCTCTTGAAGTTCTATTTGTCGATCCGATCTATGATGCTTCGTTTCATATACGCGATATTGTTTAGAGCTTCGTTCTTCATAATTCCTTCGGTCCTTTTTACTCTTCATATAAGTTTATTCTCAAGTAAAACTTCGTAAAGTTTGGCCAACTTTATAAAAGAATATCGACATTTACAATACGAAATCCTTATCATTAGTTGCGTCATGAATTTAATTTTTCATATTGTATATTTTTAGTATTGTAAATGTTCATAATTTTTCCATATAAACATGATAAATAAGAAGTTTGACTATAGATAAATCTTATATGCGGTGTAAAAAGGACCAGAAGGAGTACATACTTCAAAATATGTACAAAAACTGCCACCTCAGTTCAATGAACTTAGAGCATCTCCAGTCGTTGCCCCCCCCCCCCCCCGTCCAGGAGGCATGAAAATCGCCGCCTGGGGGCGAGCCGGCGGTAGAATCGGCGCTGGGGGCGGTTGGGCATCCATCCGTCGCCCCCAGGCGCCGATATTGGCCCAGTTTTCGGCCCACTTTCGGCGAATAAAGACCCCATATGGGTGAGAATCGTCCCATATTCGTCATGGTTTGTCGTGGTTCGGTGTTGAATTCTCAATATAAATATTTTTTATCACATAGTTCATCACAGAAAATCAAATAGTTCAAATAAAATAGTTTAACAAAATAATGCAACAACAAATAGTTCAATACAAATTATATAGTTTAACAAATAATAACTCATCACAAGTCGAGCTAGGCGTCACCCTTGATCCTCCATAGGTGCTCCACTAGATCCTGCTGCAGTTGATGACGCACCTCTGGGTCTCGGATCTCCTGACGCATACTGAGGTAGGCAGTCCGGGTTGCCGGTAGCTGGTGATCAACTTCGGCTAGAGGACCCTGCCTGTAGTATGGTTCAGTGTCAAACACTGGCTCTTCCTGCTCGCTCTCGATGATCATGTTGTGTAAGATGACACAGAAAGTCATGATCTCCCACATTTGATCTTTCGACCAGGTCTGCCCCTCCACGGCCGGAAACACCGAAAAAATCGCCCAGCTGCTGGTGGAGGGGCTGCCTCGGCGAAACCTCTGCTCTTTTTCCGGCGGGGATGGGCTATCTAGCGATGGCGGGCGGTGGGCGGCGCTGGGATACATCCGGTTGGCCGCCGAGTGCACGGGGGGCGGGAGGCGAATCTGGAAGAAAGACTTGACTTTTTGCCTGAAGGTGTGGGCCATACGTGCTTTTCCCTTGCGCCGGAGCCCCCGAGCGCCTCCAGTGCGCCGGGTTCGGCCTGCGATCGCCGGGCCCAAAAACGGACGCCGGCTCCGCCTTGACAGGACGGTGAGGCAAGGAACATTGTCCCTCCTTCATGCGCTAGCATGGCAGTGATACATGCTCTGCCTTTGCACGGGATGGAGGCGGTGAGGGCGGCGCTGGACCGCGGTAGCACAATGATCGCTTGATCATGAGATTGATTTGTTGCTAAAACTCCTCGTCTGTCATTGCTGCCTCTGAGAAAAGGCGTGGTGGCTAGTCCTCCTCATGACCGGAGGAAATGATGATCTCCTCCTTGTCGGAGGAGCAGATGGACATGGAGGTCAAGGGGCCTGGAGAGCCATTGTGGCAGCGCCAAGATCCGGAGCTTCCGCTACCTACCAGTGCAGAGTACCCGTACTTCAGCATGGTGGAGACTATGGTTCGAACAGTGCCGGAGCAGAGAGGAAAAGGACTCATGAAGTGCCGTGTGGCCGGCGTCGAAGGGATGACCAAGCCAGGCAAAGGAACGGAAAGCCGGCTTCAGTGGAGCACGGCGGTCAGAGTAGGCTTCTCAATCTCTGCGTCAGCATTAAAGCAGTGCCACTGCCCTGTCCGGTAGCTGCGCTCTGACAGGCATCAATTTCATGGAGTCGGAGCGGCTCTGACTTGCATGAATATGCGACAACGGCTTCAGGCGAAGAGGGTTTTTGGTGGGACCGGTGTGGCGGACATGTACGTGGCGCCGGTCCGTACGCCCGCAAAGGCCCCATGTTTTGTGTCTGGTTTGCGGGAAAGCAGACGTCTGGACTGCTCCGCGGACCGATGGGATAAGGCGTTGGATAGCAAAATGCGCCCGGACAACTCGGTCTAGATGGTTGCGAAGAGTTTGGGAGTCGGAGTTGGAGGTAAAACTTCTTAAACGAAAGGAACCATCACATTTTTAATAGTACCCACCTAATTTATTTCACGGTGTCCTTATTGGCTTCGAGGATATCTAGCAACTTGTTATGGGAGGCAACAAAAAAAAGTTGGTTTAGGGATGCTGGTTCAAAAAAATAATCTCATCATTCAACACATAACAGTTCCTCTATTCCTTTTTTTTTTGCTTATAGGAAAAGGTAGTGTTTCAGTTGATTTCCGGGGAAAATATACATTTGTGCATTACAATTAAAAAATTAGTGAATGTAGAAATTCTACGCATGTACTTGCAATGTACCTTTGGTACCATAGCATTATTTCTTGCTTGTACCATTGTACGGATTGACCTTTTGTAGAAGAAAAGAGCAATTCAGACATAGGCGCACATTCTCCATGCTTGCTCCAAAGAACTTCGCATTCCTGATGAATCGGCACACTGAGGCACCAACTTTTATTTGCATAAATTAAGAGAATAAATATGAAATTCCACTTCTTACCAGGTGTAGGTAGTTAAAAAATCAGTATACAATGATTACAGAAAAAGATGGTTGATAGGGGAGAACCTGAGAGCACCAACGGATTTCTGATAGGCATACATAACTCTTGTTCGACGTTCTGATCATTCTAGTCTTATCAGCTCCGTCACTAGATTTCTTCATATCATGTTAAGTTATGTGAGCAGAGACACAACCTATACAAACTCAAACCACCATGATCACACCTTGTCTTCTGAACATTTTTGCAGTTCCAGAACTCGAAAAACCATACAAATACTTGAAGTAGCAAGCATGACGTCCACGTGTACCATCTTGGTTATGTCGAGCATGGTAAAAGCTAAATTAAAGCATGACAAGGTCGGTAAATATAGTCGATGGAAGTGACAAGGATGCAATTGGATTGATTGTGGATTCAAAGGCCACCCTAAAGAATGACGGGACGAGAGTACGAAGGGGGGAATTTCAAGCGGCGTCGACGATTCAACGGGAAATAGGAGGGTGTCATTTAGAATCATATGCAAGCCTAAAAAGGGAAGGCAGTTCCAACAGACCCGACACACAACGAATCTCCACGTGGGGAGGAAAAAGTTAAACTGAACCTCCAAGGAGTGGTGAGGAAAAAGTTACACTGAACCTCCAAAGAGATAAGGCGGCACTGCGGTCGAAGTTTGCTATACATCTTGTGTAACATACGCGAAACTAAAGGAATCATCGTATCGTATGCTATGTACCCTCCTTAGTTCAAAGCGGCCTTATTGACCTATGAGGATATCAGGCAATGTGATCTGGTCTGTGTAGGCTCCCAGCTGAATGCTGGTGTTGGCTAGCGTGTAGTCCGTTTTACTTTCACTTATGGGTTTAAGCATGTTCACTTACAATCACTTTTCTTTTGTGCAGACTAGTACCTACGCAAAAGAAAATGTAATCTGTGTGCTCTCTACTCTCTCCGTTCGGAATTACTCGTTCAACAAATGAATGTATTTAGATATATTTTAGTTGTAGATATATCCATTTTTGTGACAAGTAATTCTGAACGGAGAGAGTATAATAGAAAATGAGTGAGAATGTGGAAAGTCTACGCTTGTCCTTGCATTGTACATTCAGTGCCGAAGTACATTGTACTACTAATTAAGACCTTAATTTAGGTAGAGCCCACGATCCATAAGTTGGCTGACATATAGTCTCTCATTGATGAGAGCCATGACGTTTGTAATCTATACGCACTAACGCACGTGACCACTAATCGTCTCCAAAACTTCTTCTTGTGCGTCCTATAAATTGATACACTCCCGGTATGCATAGGCATCAACATCGGTCCAACTCATCCACTCAAACAGCATCCGCCACAATAGCCACCACCAACCGCAAAGCCATGGTGTCCTCACGCGTCCTCCTCCTCGTCGCGATCCTCCTGTGCATGGCTTCTTTCCAGGCAAGTGGCCAAAGCCTGACGCCTCCAGCGGAAGGGGCACCAGCACCGGCACCATCTGCCTGCGGTGGCGATCACTGCACGTTCAACGACATAGTCAAGCTCGAAGTGTGCCTCGACCTCCAGCTGGGAAGGATGAGCCAGGTCGACAAGGACCGGTGCTGTCGGCGGATACGTCGGATGCCGAACTCCGCCGACTGTCTGAGACTCGCCTTCAGCCGGGCCGATCTTCGTTTACACGCCAATATCGACAACCACGTCAATGCCGTGCTCACTGCCTGCGGCATGGCACACGTCGTAGACCTCACTTGTGCTTCCCCCCTCACCGGTGACCCTCACTGAGTGCAGAATGCGGCTGAGGCTGAGAGGTGCATTAGCGTACGTCACCTACTAAATATACGTGCTGCCTAAATAAATCTTCCATACTAGTATGTACTGGTTTCGACCTAGCTTATCCATCGATGCACACGTGTATCAGGGCTGCTGCTACTGGTGGTCGTCTAAATAACTTAATAGCTTGTGGTATCTACCTGCTATTGTAAGTGATGTGTTCGCTGGCCCTTTTCTTTGAGTGAATTGCAAAAAGAAATACCACATTCTAAATTCAATTCTTGATTTGCTATCACATACTTTGGGCGCCCAAATTTTTTAATGGTTTTCTTACACTAGTGGAAAAAGTGCTAGCCACAACTTTCGTTGGTGGCGTGCCATTTACAACCAACGCCAGTACTATTTTTTTCAAATAGTTGTGGCGTTGGCTTATTTGGTACGACATGAGTAGGGGCATAGTGGTGGCGTTGGAAAACAGGGTAGCGTTGGAAGTTTATGGGATCAACAATTTGTACCAGGCGTAACATAGTGATGTCGTCGAATAGCACGTAGCGCCAGTACTATTATATATAGTTGTGTCGTGCTGTTGGTTCCGACGCCAGTATTGTTATTTTGTCAATGTCAGCATTCTTATATTTTATTATAAATAGAAATAGTGATATTTTTGAAATATATAGTTTTGAGCCTTCAAGTATGTGGTTTGACACTTACAATTTTTTTTATTTTCTTATATGATGATCTTTTTTATAGTATATTATAGTTTACTTTTATTAAATTTCTATTATTTTTAAATGGAAATAATGACATTTTTTAAATATGTACTTTGAGACTTTAAATTTAATTTTTTTTAGTTTAAGACGTGAAATATATAGGTTTGAGCCTTCAAATATGTGGTTTGACACTTACAATTTTTATCTCTTTAGTTTTTTATGCAGTGATCTTTTTATAGTATATTATAGTTTACTTGTATTAAATTTCTATTATTTTTAAATGGAAATAATGAATTTTTTTAAAATATGTACTTTGAGACTTTAAATTTACTTTTTCCTTTTTAGTTTAAGACTTAAAATATATAGTTTTGAGCCTTCAAATATGTGGTTTGACACTTAATTTTTTTTTTTAGTTTTTTATGTGGTGATCTTTTTTATAGTATATTATAGTTTACTTTTATTAAATTTATATTATTTTTAAATAGAAATAATTATATTTTTTAAAATATGTACTTTGACACTTTAAATTTACTTTTTCTTTCAGTTTAAGACTTGAAAGATAAATTTTTGAGCCTTCAAATATGTGGTTTGACACTTACAATTTTTTTAATTTTTATTTTCTTATATGGTGATCTTTTTTATAGTATATAATAGTTTACTTTTATTAAATTTTTATTGTTTTCAAATGGAAACAATGAATTTTTTTTCAATATGTACTTTGAGACTTTAAATTTACTTTATTTTTATTTTTAGTTTAAGACGTGAAATATATAGTTTTGAGCCTTCAAATATGTGGTTTGACACTTACAATTTTTTATTTGTAGTTTTTTATGTGGTGATCTTTTTTATATTATATTATAGTTTACTTGTATTAAATTTCTATTATTTTTAAATGGAAATAATGACATTTTTAAATATGTACTTTTAGACTTTAAATTTACTAAAATATATAGTTGAGCCTTCAAATATGTGGTTTGACACTTACATTTTTTTTCTTTTTAGTTTTTTATGTGGTGATCTTTTTTATAGTATATGATAGTTTACTTTTATTAAATTTCTATTATTTTTAAATAGAAATAATGACATTTTTGAAAATATATACTTTGAGACTTCAATTTACTTTTTTTTCCTTTTTAATTTTTTATGTGGTGATCTTTTTTATAGAATTGGACCAAGCCCAAGTATTAGGAGGCTGTGGGGGTCAAAACCAGGGCAACGACACCCTCACCCCACTCCCTCTCTCTCATTCCCCTTCCTCTCCCTCTCTCTCTCTCCGCTCGTCGTCGCCGGCCGCTCTCCCTCTCTTGCCGCTCTCTCCCTCTCTCGCCGGTGGTTAGGTAATGTTCCGCTCTCTCCCCCTCTCCCCCTCTCTCGCTGCTCATTGCCCTCCAATTTGATTGGAGTTCATTTCGTTTTGAGCTAGGGTTTCTCTAATGGTGGCGGCGGAAGCCACAGACTAATAGGGTTTATCGCCTCCATCTTCGTCCCTTGGTGAGTTCATCGCCTCCATCCTCGCCAAATCAAAATTCTTGTTATATCTTGAACCACCAGAATTCAACAGAAGCTGTGATACAAATTCATCAGCATCAAACTGAGTGGTCGATGCTTTGACTGAAGCTATGTACAATTATTATTGTATAGTAAACAATCCCCAGTCCAATACAATCATGCAAGATTCATAAAATGAACACTATGGCTCTAAATGGAAGTGTTAAGTAAGTCTGAAGATATGAAGCAACATGCGAGCCTCTAAACAGAAGTGATATGTAGCATCCATGGACATCTTGTATGAATTTTTAGTTGTATGAAACAGAACTAAGGATAAATGAAGATAGCAGGTGGTATCATTATCGAGGCCTTTTAGTTGTATGGTAACATGAATGAACATATGACAGTGGACATCTTATATGCACTTTGCATTAGTGAACATCATGTGGATGTTTAGATCAGGGTTTTGTTGTTTACTCCCATAAAAGAACATAATTTCGTTTGTTTACTTGACAAGTTGACATGCCTCTGTATAGATTAGTTAGGTTGTAAAATTTGTGTAAGTGTATTAGATCACTTGCCATACTTTGATTGACATTATTATCAACTTACTTGTTATTATTGTTATGATTGGCATTAGATCACTTGCCATACTTTGATTGGCATTATTATCAACTTACTTGTCATTCTTGTTTGATCAGCAAGGCAATACATATTATCAACTTACAAATCATTTTCCAACTTGCAACACATAGCAAAGATGGACATGGATGCAACTGTTGGGGAACGTGGTAATTTCAAAAAAAATCCTGCGCACACGCAAGATCATGGTGATGCATAGCAACGAGAGGGGAGAGTGTGTCCACATACCCTCGTAGACCGAAAGCGGAAGCATTAGCACAACGCGGTTGATGTAGTCGTACGTCTTCACGATCCGACCGTTCAAGTACCGAACGCACGACACCTCCGAGTTCTGCACACGTTCAACTCGATGACGTCCCTTGAACTCCGATCCAGCCGAGCTTTGAGGGAGAGTTTCATCAGCACGATGGCGAGGTGACGATGATAATGTTCTACCGACGCAGGGCTTCACCTAAGCACCGCTACGATATTATGGAGGTGGATTATGGTGGATGGGGGCACCGCACACGGCTAAGAGATCCAAGAGATCAATTGTTGTGTCTATGGGGTGCCCCCTCCTCCGTATATAAAGGAGGGAGGAGATGGCCGGCCAAGGGGAGGAGGCGCGCCCAAGGGGGGAGTCCTACTCCCACCGGGAGTAGGACTCCTCCTTTTCCTATTTGGAGAGGGAGAGGGAAGGAAGAGGAAGGAGAGAGGAAGGAAAGGGGGGCGGCCCCCCTCCCAATTCGGATTGGGCTTGGGGGGCCCCTCCCTTGCTCCTTTCCACTAAAGCCCATTAAGGCCCATATACCTCCCATGGGGTTCCGATAACCTCCCGGTGCTCCGGTATTATCCCGATCTCACCCGGAACCATTCCGGTGTCCAAATATAGTCGTCCAATATATCGATCTTTATGTTTCGACCATTTCAAGACTCCTCGTCATGCCCGTGATCACATCCGGGACTCCGAACTATCTTCGGTACATCAAAACACATAAACTCATAATATAACCGTCATTGAACTTTAAGCGTGCGGACCCTACGGGTTCAAGAACTATGTAGACATGACCGAGACACGTCTCCGATCAATAACAAATAGCGGAACCTGGATGCTCATATTGGCTCCCACATATTCTACGAAGATCTTTATCGGTCAAACTGCATAACAACATACGTTGTTCCCTTTGTCATTGGTATGTTACTTGCCTGAGATTCAATCATCGGTATCTCAATACCTAGTTCAATCTCGTTACCTGCAAGTCTCTTTACTCGTTCCGTAATACATCATTCCGCAACTAACTCATTAGTTACAATGCTTGCAAGGCTTATAGTGATGTGCATTACCGAGTGGGCCCAGAGATACCTCTCCGACAATCGGAGTGACAAATCCTAATCTCGAAATACGCCAACCCAACAAGTACCTTTGGAGACACTTGTAGAGCACCTTTATAATCACCCATTTACGATGTGACGTTTGGTAGCACACAAAGTGTTCCTCCGATAAACGGGAGTTGCATAATCTCATAGTTATAGGAACATGTATAAGTCATGAAGAAAGCAATAGCAGAATACACACGATCAAGTGCTAAGCTATCGGAATGGGTCAAGTCAATCACATTATTCTCCTAATGATGTGATCCCGTTAATCAAATGACAACTCATGTCAATGGCTAGGAAACATAACCATCTTTGATCAACGAGCTAGTCAAGTAGAGGCATACTAGTGACTCTCTGTTTGTCTATGTATTCACACAAGTATTATGTTTCCGGTTAATACAATTCTAGCATGAATAATAAACATTTATCATGATATAAGGAAATAAATAATAACTTTATTATTGCCTCTAGGGCATATTTCCTTCAGTCTGCCACTTGCACTAGAGTCAATAATCTAGATTACACAGTAATGATTCTAACACCCATGGAGCCTTGGTGATGATCATGTTTTGCTCGTGGAAGAGGCTAAGTCAACGGATCTGCAACATTCAGATCCGTATGTATCTTGCAAATTTCTATGTCTCCCACCTGGACTTGATCCCGGATGGAGTTGAAGCGTCACTTGATGTGCTTGGTTCTCTTGTGAAATCTGGATTCCATTGCCAAGGCAATTGCACCAGTATTGTCACAAAAGATTTTCATTGGAACCGATGCACTAGGTATGACACCTAGATCGGATATGAACTCCTTCATCCAGACTCCTTCATTTGCTGCTTCCGAAGCAACTAGGTACTCCGCTTCACACGTAGATCCCGCCACAACGCTGTGTTTAGAACTGCACCAACTGACAGCTCCACCGTTCAATGTAAACACATATCCGGTTTGCGATTTAGAATTGTCTGGATCAGTGTCAAAGCTTGCATCGACGTAACCATTTACGACTAGCTCTTTGTCACCTCCATAAACAAGAAACATATCCTTAGTCCTTTTCAGGTATTTCAGGATGTTCTTGACCGCTGTCCAGTGATCCACTCCTAGATTACTTTGGTACCTCCCAGCTAAACTTATAGCAAGGCACACATCAGGTGTGGTACACAACATTGCATACATGATAGAGCCTATGGCTGAAGCATAGGGAACATCTTTCATCTTATCTCTATCTTCTGCAGTGGTCGGGAATTGAGTCTTACTCAACTTCACACCTTGTAACACAGGCAAGAACCCTTTCTTTGCTTGATCCATTTTGAACTTCTTCAAAACTTTATCAAGGTATGTGCTTTGTGAAAGTCCAATTAAACGTCTTGATCTATCTCTATAGATCTTGATGCCCAATATATAAGCAGCTTCACCGAGGTCTTTCATTGAAAAACTCTTATTCAAGTATCCTTTTATGCTATCTAGAAATTCTATATCATTTCCAATCAGCAATATGGCATCCACATATAATATCAGAAATGCTACAGAGCTCCCACTCACTTTCTTGTAAATACAGGCTTCTCCAAAAGTCTGTATAAAACCATATGCTTTGATCACACTATTACAACGTTTATTCCAACTCCGAGAAGCTTGCACCAGTCCATAAATGGATCGCTAGAGCTTGCACACTTTGTTAGCTCCCTTTGGATCAACAAATCCTTTCGGTTGCATCATATACAACTCTTCTTCCAGAAATCCATTCAGGAATGCAGTTTTGACATCCATGTGCCAAATTTCATAATCATAAAATACGTCAATTGCTAACATGATTCGGACAGACTTAAGCATTGCTACGAGTGAGAAAGTCTCATTGTAGTCAATCCCTTGAACTTGTCGAAAACCTTTTGCAACAAGTTGAGCTTTATAGACAGTAACATTACCGTCAGCGCCAGTCTTCTTCTTGAAGATCCATTTATTCTCAATGGCTTGTCGATCATCGGGCAAGTCAAGCAAAGTCCATGCTACCTCTTGAGCTTGCGTTGGATTTCCCCGAAGAGGAGAGAATGATGCGGCAAAGTAGCGTAAGTATTTCCCTCAATTTTTCAGAACCAAGGTATCAATCCAGTAGGAGGCTATGCGCAAGTCCCTCGTACCTACACAAAAACAATAGCTCAACGCAACCAACGCGATTAGGGGTTTCCAATCCCTTCATGTTCACTTACGAGAGTGAGATCTGATAGAGATGATAGATAATATTTTTGGTATTTTTGATATAAAGATGCAAGGTAAAATAAAAGGCAAAGTAAAAGGCAAACCAATAATAAAGTGATTGGAGATTGATATGATGAGAATAGACCCGGGGGGGCCATAGGTTTCACTAGTGGCTTCTCTCAAGAGCATAAGTATTTCTACGGTGGGTGAACAAATTACTGTTGAGCAATTGAAAGAATTTAGCATAGTTATGAGAATATCTAGGTATGATCATGTATATAGGCATCACGTCCGAGACAAGTAGACCGACTCCTACCTGCATCTACTACTATTACTCCACTCATCGACCGCTATCCAGCATGCATCTAGAGTATTAAGTTAATGAAAACAGAGTAACGCCTTAAGCAAGATGACATGATGTAGAGGAATAAATTCATGCAATATGATAAATACCCCATCTTGTTATCCTCGATGGCAACAATACAATACGTGCCTTGCTGCCCCTACTGTCACTGGGAAAGGACACCGCAAGATTGAACCCAAAGCTAAGCACTTCTCCCATTGCAAGAAAAACCAATCTAGTAGGCCAAACCAAACTGATAATTCGAAGAGACTTGCAAAGATAACCAATCATACATAAAAGAATTCAGAGAAGATTCAAATATTGTTCGTAGATAATCTTGATCATAAACCCACAATTCATCGTTCTCAACAAACACACAGCAAAAAGAAGATTACATCGAATAGATCTCCACGAGAGAGGGGGAGAACATTGTATTGAGATCTAAAAAGAGAGAAGAAGCCATCTAGCTACTAACTATGGACCCGAAGGTCTGAGGTAAACTACTCACACTTCATCGGAGAGGCTATGGTGATGATGTAGAAGCCCTCCATGATGGATTCCCCTTCCAGCGGAGCTCCGGAACAGGCCCCAAGATGGGATCTCGTGGGTACAGAAGGTTGTGATGATGGAATTAGGTTTTTAGCTCCGTATCTGATCGTTTGGGGGTACGTAGGTATATATAGGAGGAAGGAGTACGTCGGTGGAGCTTCAAGGGGCCCACGAGGCAAGGGGGTGTGCCCTAGGGGGGCGCCCTCCACCCTCGTGACTGCCTCGTGGCTTTCTTGACGGAGGGTGCAAGTCTCCTGGATCTTATCTGATGAGCAAATCACGTTCTCGAAGGTTTCATTCCGTTTGGACTCCGTTTGATATTCCGTTTCTTTGAAACACTGAAATAGGCAAAAAACAGCAATTCTGGGCTGGGCCTCCGGTTAATAGGTTAGTCCCAAAAGTAATATAAAAGTGGAAAATAAAGCCCAGTATAGTCCAAAACAGTAGATAATATAGCATGGAGCAATAAAAAATTATAGATATGTTGGAGACGTATCAGTCCACACTTTGTTCTCATACATGGATCCCATCTCAGATTTCATGGCGTTAAGGCATTTTGCGGAATCTGGGCTCACCATCGCTTCTTCATAGTTCGTAGGTTCGTCATGGTCTAGTAACATAACCTCCAGAACAGGATTACCGTACCACTCTGGTGTGGATCTTACTCTAGTTGACATACGAGGTTCAGTAGTAACTTGATCTGAAGTTTCATGATCAATATCATCAGCTTCCTCACTAATTGGTGTAGGTGTCATAGGAACCGGTTTCTGTGATGTACTACTTTCCAATAAGGGAGCAGGTACAGTTACCTCAGCAGGTTCTACTTTCCTCCCACTCACTTCTTTCGAGAGAAACTCCTTTGGGTATCCTATGAAGACAAATTTAGCAACAAAAGTCTTGCCTTCAGATCTGTGATAGAAGGTGTACCCAATAGTTTCCTTTGGGTATCCTATGAAGACACATTTCTCCGATTTGGGTTCGAGCTTATCAGGTTGAAGATTTTTCACAAAAGCATCGCAGCCCCAAACTTTAAGAAACCACAACTTTGGTTTCTTGCCAAACCACAGTTCATACGACGTCGTCTCAGCGGATTTTGATGGTGCACTATTTAACGTGAATGCAGCCTTCTCTAAAGCATAACCCCAAAATGATAGCGGTAAATCAGTAAGAGACATAATGGATCGCACCATATCTAGTAAAGTACGATTACGACGTTTGGACACACCATTTCGCTGTGGTGTTCCGAGTGGCGTGAGTTGCGAAACTATTCCGCATTGTTTCAAATGTAGACCAAACTCATAACTCAAATATCCTCCTCCACGATCAGATCGTAGAAACTTTATTTTCTTGTAACGATGATTTTCCACTTCACTCTGAAATTCTTTGAACTTTTCAAAGGTTTCAGACTTATGTTTCATTAAGTAGATATACCCATATCTGCTTAAATCATTTGTGAAGGTGAGAAAATAACGATACCCGCCGCGAGCCTCAACATTCATCCGACCACATACATCTGTATGTATGATTTCCAACAAATCTGTTGCTCGCTCCATAGTTTCGGAGAACGGCGTTTTAGTCATCTTGCCAATGAGGCATGGTTCGCAAGTACCAAGTGATTCATAATCAAGTGGTTCCAAAAGTCCATCAGTATGGAGTTTCTTCATGCGCTTTACACCAATATGACTTAAATGGCAGTGCCACAAATAAGTTGCACCTGGACCGGAGGAAATAAACAAGGTTCTAGCGGAGCTACCCACTGACAGAGCACCTGGACCGGATGGCTTTAACGGCATGTTTATCAAGAAATGCTGGCCTATCATTGAACAGGATTTTTTGCACTTAGTGCAGGCTTTTTATGATGGACAGATATCTTTGGAGAACATCAATGGTTCTCTTATCACCCTAATCCCTAAGATGATTTCTCCTCAAGGGCCGGAGGATTTCAGACCCATTTCCCTTACAAACAGCTGTCTGAAGTTTCTAACCAAGCTGTTGGCAAACAGATTACAGAAAGTAATTTTGCAATGTATTCATAAGAATCAGTATGGTTTTTTGAAGAGCAGGTCCATTCAGGATTGCCTGGCATGGGCATTTGAGTATATTCATCAATGCAAGCAGTCAAAGCGACCAATCATAATTCTGAAGCTGGATTTTGCCAAGGCTTTTGACACAGTGGAGCATGAGGTAATCTTGCAAATCCTCCATCATAAAGGTTTTGATAGTAAGTGGATTGCTTGGATTAGAGAGATATTGTCATCTGGGACATCTTCTATTATGCTTAATGGCATCCCAGGAAAGCAATTCAAATGTAAGTGTGGGGTCAGACAGGGTGATCCTTTGTCACCCCTTCTCTTTGTTATTGCTGCTGATCTGTTGCAATCGGTGGTAAACCAAATGAGGGCTCAAGGTACCCTGTCACTCCCAATCCCATCACATGATCCCAACTACCCAATTATCCAGTATGCTGATGACACCATCATCATTTTGCCGGCTGTGGATGAGCAACTGCTGGCCCTTAAGAATATGTTGGCTGTTTTCCAACAGTCGACTGGTCTGAAGGTGAATTTTGCCAAGTCCTCCATGATACCTTTAAACATATCTAATGAGGAAGCTCTCAGGTTGGCTACCCTCCTGGGTTGTAAGTTAGGTGAACTCCCCCTAACTTATCTTGGTTTACCTCTTGGCACAACCAGGCCCAGAATTGTGGATGTCCTCCCCCTTGTGGATAATATTGAAAGAAGGCTATCTGCTAGCTCTGCCATGCTTAATCAGGGTTCTAGGTTGCAGCTATTGACTTCAGTCTTAACCTCCATGCCAATCTATTTCCTCTGCACCTTACATATACCTCTTGCTATAATTAAACAGCTGGATAGGATCTTCAGGCAATGTCTTTGGAGAGGAAATACCGATACACCTAAACAATCTCTGGCAGCTTGGGATCTTGTTTGCAGGCCCAAAGAAAAGGGTGGTCTGGGTATTCTCAATCTCAATATTCAGAACCAGGGACTGCTTATGAAACATCTACATAAATTCTTCAATAAACATGATGTTCCTTGGGTCTCTTTAATATGGGACTCCTATTATGATAACATTGTCCCTCAGGCAACTGTTTTGACTGGTTCTTTCTGGTGGAAGGATGTATTCAAACTAAATGATTCTTACAGGGCCATTGCTTCGGTCCACATTAACATGGGAGACACTGCATTATTCTGGCATGATGCATGGCATGTCGCTGGTTCGTCCTTGCCCTTAGTAAGGAGATTACCTAGATTGTTCTCTTTTGTGATCGATGACAAGGTCTCAGTCAGGGATGTGCTTCAGACCCATAACCTCTTTTCCATGTTCTACCTGCCCATTTCACAAGAGGCTGCTGCTGAGCTAACAATTCTAGAAGGTTGGCTGCTAAATTTACAAAGAGATCCGCTGCTTCCTGACCAGTGGGTCTGGCCTTCCAAAGATGGGTCCTTTTCGGCCAAAGGGTTCTATACCATTATGCATTCCCATATGCCCACTATTATGCCATGCAAATGGTTATGGAAGAGCAGATGCACTATGAAGATTAAAGTATTTGGTTGGTTATTATTCTTTGATAGGCTCAACACCAAAGACATGCTGGTAAGAAGACATTGGAGGTCTCAAGCTGAGGATAATCTTTGTGTAATATGTAATGCTTATGTACATGAGGACAGAACCCATTTGTTCTTTCAGTGCAATTTCAGCTCAAGAGTGTGGCACTACCTTCAGATTGACTGGTCTCAGGGTGCTAATGTCCAGGAGTGTGTTGCCAGTGCCAGATCAAATTTTCGCCAACCCTTCTTTTTCGAGGTCATGCTGACTGCAGCATGGAATATTTGGATTCTCAGGAATGGGAGGATCTTCAGGGGAGAGCAGGCTCGTTTTGCTACCTGGCGATGCAATTTTGTACATGATATCCTCCTCCTATCCCACAGACTTAACAGTTCTCTTCGAGCGCAATTGTTAGCCTGGGTTAATGCTCTTCTGTAAATCTTCTAGGATAGCTTCTTCTTAACTTATATCTTCTAACTATAGGTAAGTTGTATATATGACTCATTTCTGCTTCGGCACTTTCCAAGTGCTTTGTAATTTGCTGGACTTTTTGCTTTTATAATAAATGGGCTGTGGGGTCTTACCCCACAGTAAATAGTCAAAAAAAAAACAAATAAGTTGCACTATCATTATCAACTCTGTGTCGGTGGGAACGACACCTATGGGATCACAGGAATCCCTACTACGGTTGCGGGGCGCGGGGTCGTGAGAAGAGCAGATCAAACAGATAGCACACGGTTCCTTTACCCAGGTTCGGGCCGCAAGGATGCGTAAAACCCTACTCCTGCTTTGGTGGATTGTATATCTGTGTTCTTGAGCTAGCTATGGGGCGTGAGGAGCTCCAAAAAGCCGAATCCTCCTCCCGGTCGCCTTGGGCCTCCTTTTATAGGGAAAGGGGTTGCCACAGTGGCACACAGGAGGTGGAAAGGGTACAGCGATGCGAGGTTATCCCTCGCATTACATGACAAGACACATTTAATGTGTCTTGCTTAGGTGTCTTTGCTTTACCGGGGACGGGGGAGAGCCCTGTCTCGTCCGTCGCCGCTCCCTCTCGCGTCGACCCGCGCCCTGGCCAGCGGTGCCCGCGGTGCCATGTAGGCAGGCAGGCAGCTGAGGTGGCGCAGTGGTGGGTCGCCACAGAGATTTGCATGCTGCCACGCAGGTGCCTGCGCAGCCGGTTGGGTCGACAGCTGCATGCGAACGGTGGTGGAGGTGTGACTGGCGTGGGCCTGATGGTGGCCCTATGGGTGTTCGTGGCAAGGGCCTTGCCGGGGCCCCGGCAAGGATCTTGCCGTGGCGCCTGCAGTCATCCCCGGCAAGGCTCTTGCCGGGGGCCTTGTGGTCCTCCTTGGCTGGGATCCCACCAAGGATCATCATCTTCTGAAGTGTGCATCTGATCTTGAATGTCTTCACAAAGATCTGCATGCCACCACGGGGATTCCTCCCGAATCCTTGCCCCATGGGGGCAGTGGACTCAAGGGTGACCCGCTTCGTAGGTGTGGGGCGAGCTGCCTCGGCAAGGGTCTTGCCGGGTTTGCTAAAACCGCCTCCCGGCAAGGATCTTCCGGGGAGGGTCCGCTTCGTCCCCTTTGCTCCTTGTGGTCTTGGTCTTGGCGTCGTTCTGCTTCTCTCGAGCTTCGGCCTTACTTCGGCTCACCTCCCTTGCCTTGCTCAGTGTGGTGGTGCCCGTGGCTCAGACTGCCCGTGCACAGTTATAGGGGTACAAAAAAGTGTACCCCTCTTTTTGTACACCGATAGGAGCCCCCGGGCCTTGGCCACACATAAGCGCAATCGTGTTGTTGGGCCAGGCCCAAAAACGGTGCGCGGGCAGGCGGGGCGGTTTTTACCGCGGTAAGTCTCTTCGCGCGCTGCGCTTCCCACACTTCCCGCGCGTGGCGCTGCGTCAGGAGGCGTGCGTGACGAGGGCGGCATGCGCGGGGCTAAGCTCTGCACGCATGAGTCACGTCGTAGTAAAGGGGGCGATTCGCGCCTTCCCCATAAACGAAGGGAGGCGTGGGGCGCGGCCCATATGCTGGACGGGGCCGAGGCGTGGTCTTCAAGGCGTCCACTCCCCACGATCACGGGGCGGGGAGAGGTCGCCTCACCCGTCGCCTCGGTCCTGCACGCCTGCCACGCGGCTCTCATGCGCTTGGGGTGGCGAACGGCGGAGGCGGGAAACCGGGCCGCCGCGGGCCGGGGCGGTGGGTCGGTCCCAGTTCCCTGCGCCTTCCGCGTCTTGATTGGCTGAGCGGGGCGGCCGAGCCCCCACCCCGTTCCTTTATAAAGAGCGGGAGGGGGGGATGGCGTCCCGCATTCTTTCATCTCCTCCTTCCTTCAGTTTCTGCTCCTCCTTCCATCCGCCATGGAGAGAGGGAATCCTGGTCCTTCAACGGTGGCGGTGAGGGTCGTCGCTCGACAACGCGTCCCTCCTTCTCCTGTACCTGCGGTGGCAGAGCCAGCCGCGAGGGGAAGGGGGAGGGGGCGAGGCCGAGGCGCTTAGGGAAGAGGAGGACGGGGCGGCGCTCCGGCCTCGCCTCCGCCAGCAGTCCCTCCCCCCATGGAGGTCCATGTTGGGGATGACCCTTGCGAGTTCTTCGTCAGGCTGCGCCGGCCGCCTCACCGTCGCCTTCGTCTCCCGACTCCATTCGCGCGGGAGATGGAGCAGGATCCGCCGGAGTCATTGCGGCTGCACATGAGGGGCTGTGGGATCAGCAGCACGCGGGTTCGCGTCGACTTCCCAGCCCCTCACGTGATGTATCTTCGTCGGGGATGGAAGACGTTCGCTCATATCCACCGCTTGACGGAGGGGCTCACTCTCCATTTCAAGCTGATGGAGGGCGGCCTCCTCTCCATCAAGGTCTTTGGGCTCTTCGGGACCCGTGCAAGGTGCAGCATGGAGAGCTTTTCTGATAGCGAAGACTCCTCCTCGAGCGGGAGTGATGAGGAGGACAGCGGCAGCGACGACGAGGGTAGCAGGAGGCAGGATGACGGGTCCGACTAGGTGTCGGGCGCCGCTTCGTGCGGCACCGGTGACCCCATCATCCGTGTCGCCGGCTCCCTGAACTTCTCGAGGCCGCCTCCTTGGGCGGCTGGCGTTGGGAGGCTGCGGAAGAGGAAGAGGGCGGGCGGCAAGGCCGTCAACTCGGAGTACGCAGGCATCGACGCCTTCGACGTGTGCTGACGTCCTGCCGCCTCGTCTTTGAGCTCTGCTTCCGGCGCCGCCATCACCATCCAGCCTTCGGAAGGCCACCGAGATGTTCTCTTGGTTTCTTCTGCCACCCGTAGCCCGCCTAGGCACCCCTTTTGCCCTTTTCGCCTTGTTGACCCGCCTCCTGGGGAGAGGGACAAGGAAAATGAGGGCACCCCATCCGTGCCCCCTCCTCCGTCTCGATGGGAGAGGAGTGACAACCATGAATGCCCAGGTGCAGTGTGGCGTTCCTCCTCCAGCGTGGCGACGAGAGGGGGATAGGGGGCCACTCCGCCTCGATGCCCGGACCAGGTCCAGCACGCCACCACGACAAGCGGAGGAGGAGGAGCTCCACCCTGAACCCCGTGCATTTCATCGCTGCCAACTAGGGAAGAGGTGGACAGGGAGGATATGGGGCCGCCACTGCCCTGTCCTGCGTGGCCATTCTCCCCCTCCCGTACCCGCACGACTGGCCGTTCCGTGCTCGTCTCCTTCCATGGACGTGACTGGTTGTCGTCGAGGTTTTGAGTGATGAGTGATTCGGAGGTGCCACCGCGCCCGACAACTTACTGGTGGGCCCATGCTTGATTTAACAGTCAACGCAAACACAAATGGTGCCATGTGGACCTGACCAGCGGGCTCGATATGTCAAAAATTCATTTAATTCGTTTCAAATCGGTCATAAGTGTTTATTGAGAAAATTAGTAAGGAAACCAGTAATTTTTTGCACTCCCAAAGACTGTGCTAGCAAATCCGGAATTAAACTTAGAGTTTGGTGGGGTTTTACAATTCACGCCTCTTCTTTGGTCTGATCATGTTTTATGCAAAACAATTGTGGGCTTCTACTCACCAAGTTGACTCAACAAACTTTTTTACTAACAACACAATTTGACAAGTGCCATTCTAAGCATTGCTTAAATTTCTCTATTATAAGTTGTAGCGTTCAAATAAGATATACTACATGGCATAACAAACAATACATCACAACATTCACGGATCAGATCTGGGTGTGCCATAATTAATCATGGCAAGTTGTTGCCTAGCACGAAAAGTTCTGCAACAGATTGCGTAGTTCAGTTGAAAATGCTAATTGACATGTCCAACATAGAAAGATCACAAAACTGCCAGCCGCACTATTTGCAAATGTCATACTGGCCAGCGAACGGTCGCTGGCTAATGCAGTTGATAAATAAACATGAAACACAAAAAAGGGAAGAAAAAGAAAGCTAACCTTCTCAGATAAAAAGAAGTCAACTTCATGTTTCTTTAGATTATAGACAAACCTAATGATAATGATTTATTGTTGTTTTGTTGCTCTCACCTCGTTCAATGCACATGTGCTTAGATGAGGTGCTAAGCCCATTAAATATTTTAGCAACTATACTCCTCAATGCATAGGTGATTAACTTGTTGTAGCTAAGAGTACCTGCAACAGTCTGTATGTTCAATCGTTAGTATAAGTGTCCACGTCAACGGCCAATAGCACATCATACAAGCTCTTTAATGAGGCGTATGTTAATCGTATTTTAAACAACACGGCGGGTCCATTAAATGTGGAAGAATTGAGCATGTTTGCCTCGGAGCTTATGCATGGAGTGTTGCTTCAGGTTCATACGATTTTATTCTCCCTCTTCCTTTATCACGTGCCATGTCATCAAAATAGTGTAGGTAACGATTTTACCAACGATGATCATATGACTGTTGGAGATGCCCTAAGCTCACTTTATTTAATAACTTAGCTACTAAACTTTTTCATACATTGGTGAGCTTGCTTCATTTAAATGTTTTGCCTAGGTTCATACATTTGGCATTGGTTTTTTCTGGGTCGCCAGACTCATCTCTCTCCTCTTAATTGTCTTGCCACATCAGATTTTTCGCCTACATAACAGACTTAGCATCTGTACAAAGTGGAGCATTGGGAAGGGCCGATCTCCACGTAACCTGTTAATATGAGATGTTTGTTCTTATTATCAATAAAAATTCGGAAACACTAATGCCCACACGTGTCGGCGTTTGCATCTCGCCCACACACATGGATCCACGTCGATCTGTGGGTGCACGAATCTTGGCATGTTTGTGGTGCCACGTAGGACTAGGCTGGTGTGTGGGTATTCACCCGGTCACCCACACATCCGTTTCACCACACGGAGGGGCCAATGTGTGGGCGTTTAGCAGTTCGCCCACACACCAGTTTTCACTCATGCACAAGGGCCGGTGTGTGGGCATTTGCCATCTCGCCCACACGCCCGTCTCCTCTCCCACACACAAGCTGCTAGTTGCCATGCGTTTTGCAGTGTACATGTGTGACACCCCAAAATTTTGACCTTATTTTTATTACTTAAAATTTTGCCGGAAAATTAAAATTTTCTTTTTCTGGGTTTTCTTTGATTTCAGAAACATTCTTTTCTTTGATATTGTGGAGTTTTTACCCCAAGTGAAAACTTTCCAAATATATTATTGGATTTATTTAACCTCTCAAGAAAACATTTCTAATATCAATGGATTTATTTGCATAATTATTTCTCCCTGAGATTTATTCTCTAAATTGAATTTTCATTAGTTTTAGAGCTCTATTTGAACTACAACCCTTTGATAAATTTATTTAAAATTTCAACCAAAATTTGGGGAAGTCATGTGATGTTTTTAAAACACTTTTATGCAAAAACATCTTTTATTCATGGGATATTTTGAGCACTACCCCAAGTTTTCAAAACTGGTCCAGATGGCAGTATTGCACTACAACCCATTTAAATATTTCTTTCTAGCCTCCACCAAAATTATGGGATGTTAGTGGCAGTATATAATTCAACCTTTTGCAAAAACCCAGTGCTGTTCTTTGAAAAATTTGAGTAAATCAACCTCCTTTTCATTCTGGTCCAGCTTGGTGATTTGTACCGCAATCCTTTTTTAACTTGCTCCTTTACCCATGATTCTTTCTCCTGCTTATAGTCCTCCCTACAAAACCCTTAAGTCCAGGAGAATGGACCTATTGGAGTGTCTTTGGTCCATGGTATGATAGCTTTTAGGTTCTGCCCAGAACTGGTTTTCTCAAAAACTTGCACTATCAAGTTTCTAGTCTTGACCAACTAACATTGCCACCCTCTCTATCACATAAAGAGACACTGGTCTGGAGCTTTTGGCCACCCCAAGAGTTGCCTAGATGCACATAGCATTCTGTCAAACACCTGGTGTGCATGGTCAGTTTTGACATAGTTTCTGGTTTGTGCATTGGACCAACTTGCTTTACCAACCAACATTCCCACTAAGCTCCTAACTAACCCTAACCCAGGCCTGCTAATCCCCAGCCTCATCCTAGACCTCTAGCATGCTCTGGCATTGCGTCGAGCATGTAGCGTGCGTGCGCTGGGCGTGCCCAGAGCGCACGTTTTGCACGCGCGCGCATCGAGCCGCCGCGTCTCGCTGCCGCCCGCCCCATACCCGTGCTGCCCCCTGGCCACTCGCAGCCAGCACCCCGACCCCTCCCTCACCATAGGGCCGCCCTGGCCCCCTCCTGGCGCCCTACAACACCGCCACCGCATGCCGCCACCGCCACCCCGACAGCTCTGCCATGGACGGCGCCGCCCAAGCCACCCCAACGCGCCACCTGCCCTCTAGAACAGTCCGAGCTCATCCACAAGCTTGTCCGCAAGCGCTCGTCGCCGCCACGTCCCCCTGCTGCAACAGAACGACGGTTCGCCGGCGTTCTCATCCACGACCGCGGAACCGACCTAGCTACACTATAAATGGAGCCCCCCCCCCCGACCTCGTCCGACCCTCAAGCCACCTCGTGCCATCCCTCTAGGGCCCCCACAGCCAGCAAATCAACGGCGGGAGGCCGTCTCCCCCATCTCCGGCCAGTACAGCCGCCGCCGCCCTCCGGTCCATTCAGTCGCAACCAGAGCCTCCCCCGCCCCTCCAGAGCCACCGTCCTTTTCCCCTCGATCTTACGGAGCCGCCCAAGCTCTCAGCTGCGACGGGGAACCACCGCAGCCCAGAACCCCAATTCCACCCGAAGCTTCCTCCGTCGTGGAGCTCGCCGCTGGCGACTCCCGCCACCCCCGTCGACCCAACAACCACCGGCAGGACCGCCCCGGTCTGGCGGATCCATCCCTACCCTCCGGAGCCCACAGGAAGCCGCCGTTCACCGACGTTGATCGCCGGAGCCCCGCATCGGCTCGGACAGAGGAAGAAGGAGGCGGGGAACGACTGGTCAAACCTGACAAGTGGGCCCGCTGGACCCACTGTCAGCGACCCAGCCCCGCCCGCGTGGTTTTAAGTGGAAGCGCAAAATCCTAAAGTACGTCTCCCCTGCTTCGAAAGCGTATTCTCATCGAAACGTTTTCTTTTTCTGTTTTATTTTAAAATCAGAGTTTGACTGAAACTTTGACTGGCTATATCTTTTTAAATATAAATCCAAATGACTTGATTCTTTTTCTGTTGTTTCCCAAATATTGTCTAGTTTATTTTCATATTTATTTCAAAATTTTCCAAACAACTTTTTTGTGCTGTTTTTAAAGTATGTGTTAATTCAAATTTATTTAAAATAGGATTTTGGAGAGGGAGAAGAAAACTTTCAAAAGTTTTGGAATGCACCCTGCCTCTCCACAACTTGAAGGCAAGCATTCTGAACCCTGGTATAATATTTTTCTTTGATGTTTTATACAGTTACAACCCACCGTGACACGGAGTATCCGTTATATTTTTGTGAGGACATGATCATACTCATGCGTGCATATTGGTGATCTTATGCTATTGGAGCTTGATATGTTTACGATAGTAATCATCATCACATGCCTTCCATGCCTACCGGAAGGAAGCCGAGAAAGTCTCTGTCTTGGGTAGACACGAGCTTATCTCTTGTTCCTCGTCGAGACGGTTGTGTCCAGTATGGCAAGATGAGGTATGAGGAGTGGTGATTCTGTCTGCTGGTTGAAACATATTTGTTATACTAATCATGTAGGGAAAGATTAAACCTCCTGAGTCGGCCGTAGATCGAGTCTTGTTCCAGTAACCCCCATACTTGTTTCGTACTACCACTTGTCCCTGCCACAGGTAGGGTATGGTTCAGTAAATTGTCAACCCCTGTCCTAGCACACACCATACAGAGAGGCCAAGGTGGAAGATACCGGCTGCATCCGGTAGGCATGCCACTTGGTCCGGGGGCATGGGTGTTTCCGGTTGGGACCGAGAGGGGGGCACCCCTTAGAGCGCGCGATATAAGTTTGATCCCATGCTAAGCGAGGTTGTAGCCTCCCCACTTAGAGTTTCGCTTGACAGGTGTCGTGGGTGATTCCAGACACCGGTAAGTTAAGCTGGTGTGTGCGGTCAGGTGTGTTTCCGAATGAAAGACCATAGACGGAATTAGTCCCGATGGACTAAAGGAATCCGTTGCTAGTGAGTAAAGAGTACACCCTCTGCAGAGATATTATACCTATTCGAATAGCCGTGTCCATGGTTAAGGACTACAGTCTGGGATGGGTCTAGTGTCGGTCTTAGTGTCGGTCTTCGGAGGAAAAATTACTAAACCAGAACATTAATTATGACCTGTGACATATGATTGTGGACTAACCATTTGTATTATTTGTATTAATGGGTATCCCTGGGACGGTTCTACCTCCTGGATATTCACTGTGATTATTTTTATATATAAGCCCTTTATGTGGTGTCGCCAAGACGCCCGACTGTGGCATGCTTGTTATTCATTTACTTATAAGCCCTTTATGCGGTGTAGCCGAGACGCCCGACTGTGGCATGCTTGTTATTCATTTACTTATAAGCCCTTTATGAGGTGTCACTGAGACGCCCGACTGTGGCATGCTTGTTATTCATTTACCTTATAAGCCCTTTATGTGGTGTCGCTCAGACGCCCGACTGTGGCATGCTGGTTATTCCGATTACTTATAAGCCCTTTATGTGGTGTCGCTCAGACGCCCGACTGAGGCATGTTTTATATCCTTTCAAGGCATCGCTTCAGACACCCAATCGGTGCATTTTATTTCTATCCTCGGTTGTTTAATCATGTTCTGTATAAATAGTTTGCTTGCGTGCATATTATTTCATGACTAACGTAGTGATCATGGCATATTTCAGAGAATGATTATCATTTGTTATATTATACCTGTGTTCTTGATGTTTGCGAGTACATTCAATGTACTCACTGGCTTGTCCCTGTCTATTGTCTTGGCCAGATTTCTTGCGTGGAGAGGAGCATTGCGATGACAGCCCCGGAACCTACGCTATGGTGATAGCAGCCTCGCGAAGATAGGAGTTATCCAGGTCAGCTGTTCCTGTGGGAAATGGAGTCCCATAGACGCTGATGATCCGCAAACCGCTTCCGCGATCAACCACTAGATCACCATTTGTTGTACTCATAGGCCAGAATGGTCTTGTACTACATATCTTGTATTTTGCTTGGAGTTCCTGTATCAAGTTGGTGCCTCATCAGCTAAAAGTAATCCTGGGGCTGGTGAGCACAAGGGCCATTTTCTGGGAAATTATATCCCGAAAATCCGGTCCTGACAACATGGCAACTGCCCTAGTGTACTTGTAAGCAGATGGCAACTCTTTTTTTTACCCGAACATGTCAGTTGCCGTATGTTTTGCAGGGTACACGGCAACTACGCTAGTGTGCTTGTAAGCAGATGGCAACTCTTTCTTTTCCCCGAACATGGTGTTTTTCCATGTCTCTTTTTAGCGCGACACGGCAACTGCCTAGTGTTAGTAGGTGGCAACTCCTAAGGTTTTCAAATCATGACAATTGTAGTAAAGCTGATCATACATGGCAACTGCTTAGTGTTAGTATGTGGCAATCTCTAAAGTTTTCAAATCATGGCAACTATAGTAAATAAGACCATACATGGCAATAGCTGCAGTTGTCCAAAATAGCATCTGGCACTTGACCTGAGATGGCAACTGCAGTTGAGCAACCATGACAACTGTAGTTGTCCGACATGACAACTGTAGTTCAGCGACATGACAGCTGCATGTAAACGGACATTGAAAAGGGTCCGGACCATGGCAACTGCGGGGACGCGTGGTGATTGTCACGCTGGATGTGTGGGCGTTATACATTTTGCCCACACGTAGGCGCGTGAGAGGGACCACAAGGGAAAAAAGAGGCATGTGGGCGCTAGTTGTTTTGCCCACACGCAGGCATGTGGGCTGGTTCTCTTAGGCACCACACAGAACGTGTGGGCAAATCTCTTAACGCCTACACGTGTGGCAGTTATCATTGTCCTAAACATTTGATCACATTATTATTTTTTGGAAAGATAAGACCCACAGGAATTATAACGTGTTCAGGAGAAACAAGAAAGATTAATAGAAAAACCACATTAATATTTATTTTGGAAATATAAAAGCCACACATTATAATGTGCTCAGGAAAAAATAAGATTGAATGCATACCATGGGCTTGGAACATAGATAGAATGAGGATCACAAAGCACGCCGATATTATGCACGTCCCTTGTGGCTCTTTCGATCAGGTGCCGTAAACCTTGTGCGAGCGTGTTCGTTTTGGTCCCTGATTGCCCTCTATAGCTTCAGCCACGACCCTCGATTGGCGCTGGTGACTGCGAATTTGCGGCCTCCTCGAACGACAGCGAAGCGAGATATATTGTCAACGACTCTACATGATGGGGCCTCATCAGTTATGCGTTCCATGTCTCCAGATTCAACATGGTAGGCGTCGATTATCGGCCGGTCCAGTTTGCCGTCATCATCACTGCACGAGTAGATGGTGTCAGCGCGGACATGAGGGGACAGCCCTGCGGGCACCGAAACCATGGGGCCCTGCACCCGGTGGCCATTGCCGACGAACAAGGCGTTCCCTCCAAGCTCCTGCATGGGCACGACGTTGCCTGCGTCCGAATCCACACTGTGCACCAAGTAACCTCCCCATGAAGAAGGTTGGTCCAGGCCCGGCCGTGGCGGCGGTGGACGACACGAGCGGTCTTTCGGACCGGCTCGTGGCCCGCTCGGTCCTGGCCAGCTCGGGCCTAGCCCGCTCAAAAAATCAGTCGGTCCGAGCTCAAGAATCAGGCCCGACAAAGCTTCGGTCCGGTCCGGGCTTTAACCGAGCCGACCGAGCGGCCCGAGAAAACGTAGTCACCACCGCCGCCGCTCCTCGTCGTCGCGGCCACCGGCAGCCCCCGGGTGAACCATCATGTCCCCGAGCTTCCCCTATTCTTCCTTCCTCTCCTCCTCATGCGCCATAGCCTGTTGCTGCCACTCTCCATCGCTGCCGTGCTTGCACCGTCGCCAATCTGGAGTTCTCGACCATGGCCATGGCTGTCGTTTGAGGGCAGCTCGCACACTGGCCACCAGCTATCCCAGGTAGGCGAACGCCTCGCCGGCGCCACGAGGATGAATTGGACGGCCTCTTGCATGTGTGGGCGCTTCACCAGGTTCGCCATGATGTACTGCAGCTCCGAGGCCACTGTTTCAGTTCATGCACCGACGAACTCGGCGCACAAGCCCACGATTTCTCCGTCGGCGAGCCAACGCTGCCGCCTTCAATTGCTACCGTTGTGGTCTTCCAGGACCCAGAGGGCGATGAGCGTGTCCACATACGCCGGCGGCTCGCTGTCAGTTTCGTCGAAATTCAGTTTCGTCAGTACGGTCAGTCGTTCAGTTAGCTAGTCTGTCAGTAGATTCAGTTAGATGGTTAGCTAGTTTCGCTTGCAGGACCTAAACAGCAAGCTAGATTCAGTAAATCCTCTCCCTCTCTCTCCCTTGTGTGATCGGCGGCTATCTGCAGCTAAATAGGACCTAAACGTAGCAAAAAACAGCCTGCCAGGCAACATCACTGGTCGGTCCATTCGGTCCTCTCGGGCTTGACCGAGCTGACCCCCAAACGGTCCGGTCCCAGAAAAGCAACTCGTTGGACTACTCGGTCGATCCGGTCCGGACCGGACCGCTGGCGGCCGGTCCAAAGGACGGCTCGGACCGGGACCGGACCGGCCCGGACCGTGTCCACTCCAACGTGCCGCGTGGACCAGAAGCAGTTCCCTGGCATTGTCCACCATATTCACGTTCTTGTCAAAGAACCTAAAATGCAGATCGCCAAGTTTGGCCGCCAATGTCAGCTGCGGCCGCATCTGCTTTGCAGCAGTGTTCACCACCATGATACCCTTCTCGGTGATGCAGTAGAAGCGGCCGGCGAACGCCATTGCTGCGATGATGGCTTCACCATCCTTCAATGCCACGACGTCCATCTCTCATCGCCGGGTTTGGCGGTGACTAGCGAAGACCAGCCGAGGTATAGCGCTGCGGTTGCGTTGTCCACAAGACCGGCGCCAGACGCCACCAAATAGTTTAGTCCAGATCTACTTAGCATATCCAGCTCCTGCACCGTGGTCGCGTTCGGGAGGCCCGTAAGCTGCCAGGTGAGCAGGTTGAGGAGGCTGACGGCATAGCTGTGCCTATGAATGAACACGATGAGGCCATCCGAGGTCGGCCCCAGCACGGATGGCATCATCGTGTTCAGTCACAGGCATAGCTACGCCGTCAACCTCCTCAACCCGCTCACCTGGCAGCTTACGGGCCTCCCGAGCGCGACCACGGTGCGGGAGCGGGAGATGCCAAGCAGATCTGGACTGAACAATTTGGCGGTGTCTGGCGCCGGTCTTGTGGACGATGCAACCGTAGCGCTGTACCTCGGCTGGTCTTCGCTAGTCACCGCCAGGCCCGACGATGAGAGATGGATGCCATGGCATTGAAGGATGGCGAAGCCATCATCGCAGCATTGGCGTTCGCCGGCTGCTTCTACTGCGTCACCGAGAAGGGTATCACGGTGGTGAACGCTGCTGAAAGCAGATGACGCCGCAACTGACACTGGCGGCCGGACTTGGCGATCTGCATTTTAGGTTCTTTGACAAGAACGTGAATCTAGTGAACAATGCCGGGGAACTACTTCTGATCCACGTGGCACGGCCGGGCCTGGACCAACCTTCGCGGGGAGGTTACTTGGTGCATAGAGTGGATCTGGATGCAGGGAACATCGTACCCATGCAGCAGCTTGGCGGGAACGCATTGTTCGTCGGCAATGGCTACGGTGTGCAGGGCCCCGTGGTTTCGGTGCCCGCAAGGCTGTCCCCTCATGTCCGTGCTGACACCATCTACTCATGCAATGATGGTGACAATAAACTGAACTGGCCGATAATCGGCACCTACCATGTCGAACCTGGAGATATGGGACGCATAACCGGTGAAGCCCGTTCACGTAGTGTCGTTGACCATTTATCTCGCTTCGTCTGTCATTCAAGGAGGCCGCGGGCGGTCCAGACGGGGGGACGTGGTGGTGGTGGTGCATAGCCGCCATGAGCTGCCCACCATGCGGAAGCGGAGGTAGTCGGCGACGTCGTCAGCGAGGAAGCGCTCGGCGATCAGGCCCATCGGCTCGGCAATCTAGCTGTCCGTCCAATCTCTCCTGCAGAGACAGCCGCAACGGACGAGTTCATAACTTCATATCGGATGAGATTAGATGAGATGCCGGCAAGATCAACGTCCAAATGAAAAGTCCACATACTAGTATGAGTCGGTGACGGGCGATCCAGAATGGGCGCGTGCCAGCTCGGTCATCCCGGCGGTGCGTGCATGTTTTTCACACCGGCGATACGTCGTTATCACGTCTTGGTTCGCCGGAGCAATGCTCCCGGTCATGTTGGGCAGGGCTCGACCTCCGCGGCCGCTCGCCTAGGATTGGAGGATGGTTTTGTGCCGCGGGTTACGGCTGTGAGTAACAAGGTAAGACGGCGGAGATTCCGGACCTGCAACGGCAGAATCTCTAACAGCTCGTTTGGCTCCCCTGATTTCATTTTATTTGGCTGAAATGAAATGAAATCTCTATCAAGATTTCATTTGGCTGAATCTAGATTCCAAATCCAAATTTCATGTTTGGCTGCCACTAGGATTTTGATGTCGAATCTATACCAGAACCAAAATGAGCATATGTAAACAAATCTATGCCAGAACCAAATTGTACCGGCACCAACGAACTAGCCTTTGTGCTAGGAATAAATAGGATGAATAAATCTCGGTGGCGAGAAGAGAGGTGGGGAAGGGAGCGAGAGGAGAAGCCTTACCAGCGGCGAGAGGGACAGGTAACCTCAGCGGCGACCTTGCCGGAGGAGAGGGACAGTACGGGGCGGAGATGAACCGGGACGGGGCGATCTGGCGAGAGGAGGGGGGACTGGACGGGGCGATCTGGAGAGAGCAGAGCACTGGCGGAGCTACATGTATGCTTGCAGGGGCCATGGCCACCCCAACCTTGACAAAATGTCCGAAGAATTTTTCTTTTGTATGTACTTAATTAGAAAAAGTATAGTTTTTGCCCCCCTCAAGATTGTTGTATTTGCCTTTCGCCCCTCCATCATTTCTTCTCTAGCTCCGCCACTGGAGGAGTGGGATCGAGAAGGGGCAACTTTGCTGGAGGAGAGAGTGGCAGTGGGGTGGAGGAGAGGGTGGGTGGCGGCGGGGTGGAGCAGAGGGTGGGTGGCCGCGGGGTGGGAGAGAGGGGTGCTACCTCTTGAGCACTGCGTTGGTTTTCCTTGAAGAGGAAAGGGTGATGCAGTAAAGCAGCGTAAGTATTTCCCTCAGTTTTTGAGGACCAAGGTATCAATCCAGTAGGAGGTCACGCACGAGTCCCTCGCACCTACACAAACAAATAAATCCTCGCAACCAACGCGATAAGGGGTGGTCAATCCCTACACGGTCACGTACGAGAGTGAGATCTGATAGATATGATAAGATGATATTTTTGGTATAATTATGATAAAGATGCAAAGTAAAATAGAAGGCAATAAAAATAACTAAGTGTTGGAAGATTAATATGATGAAAAATAGACCTGGAGGCCATAGGTTTCACTAGTGGCTTCTCTCGAGAGCATAAATATTACAGTGTGTGAACAAATTGCTGTTGAGAAATTGATAGAATTGAGCATAGCTATGAGAATATCTAGGTATGATCATGTATATAGGCATCACGTCCGAGACAAGTAGACCGACTCCTGCCTGCATCTACTACTATTACTCCACACATCGACCACTATCCATCATGCATCTAGAGTATTAAGTTCATAAGAACAGAGTAACGCCTTAAGTAAGATGACATGATGTAGATGGATAAACTCATGCAATATGATATAAACCCCATCTTGTTATCCTCGATGGCAACAATACAATACGTGCCTTGCTGCCCCTACTGTCACTGGGAAAGGACACCGCATGATTGAACCCAAAGCTAAGCACTTCTCCCATTGCAAGAAAGATCAATCTAGTAGGCCAAACCAAACTGGTAATTGGAAGAGACTTGCAAAGATAACCAATCATACATAAAATAATTCAGAGGAGATTCAAATATTGTTCATAGATGAACTTGATCATAAACCCACAATTCATCGGTCTCAACAAACACACTGCAAAAGAAGATTACATTGAATAGATCTCCACGAGAGAGGGGGAGAACATTGTATTGAGATCCAAAAAGAGAGAAGAAGCCATCTAGCTAATAACTATGGACCCGAAGGTCTGAGGTAAATTACTTACACATCATCGGAGAGGCTGTGGTGTTGATGTAGAAGCCCTCCTTGATCGATGCCCCCTCTGGCAGAGCTCCAGAACAGACCCCAAGATGGGATCTCACGGGTACAGAAGGTTGCAGCGGTGGAATTAGGTTTTTGGCTCCATATCTAGTAGTTTGGGGGTACATAGGTATATATAGGAGGAAGGAGTACGTCGGTGGAGCAACGTGGGGCCCACGAGGGTGGAGGGCGCGCCTGGGGGGTAGGCGTGCCCCCCTACCTCGTGCCCTCCTGGTTGATGTCCTGACATAGCGTTCAAGTCCTCTGGATCACGTTCGTTCCGAAAATCACGTAGGTTTCATTCCGTTTGGACTCCGTTTGATATTCTTTTTCCGCGAAACTCTGAAATTGGCAAAAACAGCAATTCAGGGCTGGGCCTCCGTTTAATAGGTTAGTCCCAAAAAATAATATAAAAGTGTATAATAAAGCCCAATAATGTCCAAAACATATTATAATATAGCATGGAACAATAAAAAAATTATAGATACGTTGGAGACGTATTAAGCATCCCCAAGCTTAATTCCTGCTCATCCCCGAGTAGTTAAATGATAAAACAGAACTTTTGATGTGGAATGCTAGTAGGCATAATTTCAATGTAATTCTTCTTAATTGTGGTATGAATATTAGATCCGAAAGACTCAAGATAAAAGTTCAATATTGACATAAAATAATAATACTTCAAGCATACTAGCTAAGCAATTATGTCCTCTCAAAATAACATGGCCAAAGAAAGCTCATCCCTACAAAATCATATAGTTTAGTCATGCTCCAAATTCGTCACACAATAATGCTCTCATCATGCACAACCCCGATGACAAGCCAAACAATTGTTTCATACTTTAGTAATCTCAAACTGTTTCAACCTTCACGCAATACATGAGCGTGAGCCATGGATATAGCACTATGGGTGGAATAGAATATAATGATGGGGGTTACGTGGAGAAGACAAAAAAGGGAGAAAGTCTCACATCAACGCGACTAATCAATGAGCTATGAAGATGCCCATCGATTGATGTTAATGCAAGGAGTAGGGATTGCCATGCAATGGATGCACTAGAGCTATAAATATATGAAAGCTCAACAAAAGGAACTAAGTGGGTGTGCATCCAACTTGCTTGCTGATGAAGACCTAGGGCATTTGAGGAAGCCCATTGTTGGAATATACAAGTGTCGGTGTACAAAAAGAGGAGCACACTTTTTGTACCCCTATAACTGTGCACGGGCAGTCACAGCCGCGCCCATGACCACACCAAGCAAGGCAAGGGAGGTGAGCCAGGGTAAGACCGAAGCTCAAGGGAACTAGAACGACGCCAAGGTCAGGACCACGAAGAGCCAAGGGACGAGGCGGGCTCCCCCGGCAAGATCCTTGGCGGGGCCGGCTTTAGCAGCCCCGGCAAGACCCTTGCCGCGGCAACTCGCCCCACGCTTACGGAGAAAATCACCCTTGAGTCCGCTACCCCCATGGGGCAGGGATTCGGGAGACATCCCCGTGGTGGCATGCAGATCTTTGTGAAGACATTCAAGATCAGATATGCACTAAGAAGACGATGATCCTTGGTGGGATCCCAGCCAGGGAAGACCACAAGACCCCCGGCAAGCACCTTGCCGGGGATGACAGCAGACGCCTCGGCAAAACCCTTGCCAGGGCCCCGGCAAGGCCCTTGCCGCGGACATCTGCAGGGCCACCATCAGGCCCACACCGACTAAACCTCCACCGCCATACGCATGCAGTTTCCAACCCAACCAGCTGGGCAGGCACCTGCGTGGCGGCATGCAAATCTTCGTGAAGACCACCACTGCGCCACCTCAGCCGCGTGCCTACCTACATGGCATCACAAGCGTCGCTGGCCAGGGCGCGTGTCGACACGAGAAAGAGCGGAGACGGACGAGACGGATTTCCCCCCGTCCTCGATAAAGCAAGGACACCTAAGCGAGACACATTAAAGGCGCCTTGTCATGTAATGCGAGGGATAACCTCGCATCACTGTACCCTTTCCACCTCCTGTGTGCCACTGTGGCGACCCATTTTTCTATAAAAGGAGGCCCGAGGCGACTAGGAGGAGGATTCGGCTTTTTGGAGCTCCTAACGCCCCAGAGCTAGCTCAAGAACAGGAATATACATCCACCAAAGCAGGAGTAGGGTTTTACGCATCCTCGCGGCCCGAACCTGGATAAACAAACTGTGCGCTATCTGTTAGATCCGCTCTTCTCACGACCCCGCGCCCCGCTAACCGTAGTAGGGATTCTTGTGATCCCATAGGTGTCGTTCCCACCGACATCTTTGGCGCGCCAGGTAGGGGGCGCAGTTGTGAGAATCGGCTTTAGCAGTAAGCTCAACACTTCTTCATCATCATGGCGCCCAAGAAGAAGACGACGGTGGTGGCTGGCCAGTCGGAAGCCGGACGGCCCGTCCCGACGCGGGCGAGCAGCGGACTGGTCGCAGAAAGGACCCGGGCCGCCGCTCGCGAACACCAACACCGTCCCAGCAGCCGGAGTTTGGGAGGCGGCGATGTTTGTGTGCTTGGTAACGGGCCACACATCGCCAAATCCAAAGGCGGAGCCAGGCCCTCCGCGGGTGGAGCGGGACCTTCCAAGGTCGCTGCCACCCCACCGGAAGGCGACGCAAGGGCCTCCAAGACTCCCACGCCGGCGCCAACAGCGCGCTCCTCCCGGGCAGCCCGCGACGAACGGCGTCATCACGCCGAAGATCCCGGGCGTCACCGCGGGAAGAGCCCCGAGCGTGTAAGTGCATCTAGTGCCCCTTAGTGATTTTGGTGTATTGAAGACTTAGCGTCATGGTCTAGAGCATCCAAGAGGAATTGTGGATCACCGAGTGACCTAGTCTGTGAAGGTTTGGAAGTCACCTGAAGACTTACCACGAGTGATTGGGCGAGGACTGTGTGTCCTTAGCTCAAGGAGAATACGGTGAGGACTTGGTGTCCCGAGCTGCGTGCTCAGGACTGGGTGTCCGGGACTGTGTGTCCTCGAGTTTAAATACTCAGCCGCTCCAACCAGATGTACAACTGAGACAGCAGTTGGAACTGGTCTACCAAATCATTGTCTTCACCAAGCTTACTGGTTCTATTTCCTCAACACTTTCATTTCCTCATTACTGTGTTGTGTGTTTGTTCGTATCTGTGTTTGAAGACTTTGACTGAAGACTTTCTCAATTTCCTCAGTTCAATTTCTTCAGTCTGTTTGTCTTCATCTTGTGCTATCCTGTGTTTACGCTTTCTGTACTCTGTGTTTGTCTTCATTTCATCATGATGACCATGCATGTATTCTGCTATGTTTACCTCTGAGTACTTATTTCGCTGCTAGTAGTTCTTCGCTAAGGAATTTCCTTACGAGCAAATTCCTCAGTGAAGAATTTCATAAAAAATCGCCTATTCACCCCCCTTTAGTCGATATAACGCACTTTCAATTGGTATCAGAGCAAGGTACTCCCTTGTTCTGTGTGATTTTGGTTTAACCGCCTGGAGTTTTAGTTATGTCGACCGCAGGTATGATCAAGGTCTCTGCTGGGTGTCCTACCTTTGTTGGGACGGACTACCCCTACTGGAAGAACAATATGCGCATGCATCTTGAGGCAATTGATAACGATCTCTGGTATGTTGTGGAAAATGGTGTTCTCTCCGTCTCACCCTCACTGAACGCTACCGATGTGAAGAGATTCAAGCAACTTGATTCCCAAGCGAAGAATATCATATGTAGCCATCTGAGTAAAGGACAGTATGGTAGAGTGAGTGCTTTGGAAACTGCTAAGCTTATCTGGAATAGGCTGTCCAAAGTCAATGAAGGAGTTTCAACTCAGCGTGATTCTTGAGTTGATGTTCTTCGCAATCTCTTCAACCGCTTCAAAAGACTCGACAATGAAAATGTTCAGCAAACCTTCGATCGCCTCACTGACATCTCAAATGAGCTTCAAGCACTTGGTGCCACTGACATCACCGACCATGAGGTGGTGAAGAAATTGCTGAGATCGCTTGATTCCTCATTTGACACTCTGGCACTGATGATTCAAGAGCGTGCTGATTACAAGTCACTTGACCCCGCTGATATCCTCGAGAGGCTTAACACTCATGAGTTCCAACTTGCTGAAAAGAGAGATCTCTATGGTTCGAGCTACGGCAGATCACGTGCACTGAAGGCCAAGGCAGTATCAGAATACGAAGATGAAGACTCTGGTAGCAGCCTTGGTGACCTTGAAGAACTGAGTCATGATCTAGCACTGCTTGTGAAGAAATTTCAGAAGTTCTCAAGACGTGGTCGCTTTGGAAAACCCTCAAGGAGCAGTGATTCCTCATCTAGTGACTACAAGAAGAGGCTTTGTCACAAATGCAAGAAACCAGGACACTACATTCAAGATTGTCCTCGGTGGGAAAAGGAATCAAAGAAGAAGAAATACAAGGATTACAGTTCTGATGATGCGAAGAAAAAGAAGAAGTCCTCAAAATCTTCATCGTCAAAATCCTCAAAATCTTCATCTCACAAAAAGAGCAGCTCCAAGAAGGCTCGGGCATTCATTGGCAAGGAAATGGACTCTGAAGCTGAATCGGAGGAACAAGAGGAAGAAGAAGCGTCTGAGGATTCTGAATCTGGTGTGGCAAGCTTAGCCCTCGCTACTGCATTCGTCAGCAAGTCTATCTTCAACACTGAAGAAAGTGATCTCTCCAGCAAGGCTGATGAAGGCAGTGATGACTACGCTCCCACCTATTGCTTCATGGCAAAGGGTGCTAAGGTACTCAAATACGCCTCCTCTAAGTCTAGTGAGGATGAATCTGATGAAAATCTTAAGCCTAGCTACTCTAAACTTGCTAAGATTGCTGTGCAACAACAAAAGGCTTTTGAAAAGGTTCAAAACATGCTAGACAAAAGTGATGATATGTTGGGTGAAGAAATGGATCGCACTAAGGCCTTAACTGAACATCTTCAGAGACTTCAGACCAAGTTTGACAACCTTCAAAGTCATCATAACACTCTCTTATCTGATCATGAGAAGCTTTCTTATGAATATCTTCAAAAGAAGCAAGATCTTGAGAAGCTAAGAGAAAGTTATGAAGATCTTCAGAAGGAGCGCGATTCATTACTTGCTCAACAAATCAACGCTGCTCAGGAAGAATTTATTCCTCCATGTTTAAAATGCATTGAACGAGAATCTGCTAATTCTTCACCTGAATGTTCAAATGCTTCAAATGTTACAAATTCTTCACCTGTCTCTGCTATCGCTAATTCCTCATCTGAGGACATTGCTAGTATTACTGACGATGCAGGACTGAAGGAATTGTACATGACAGGCATGTACAAAAGCCTCAAAGGGCATCAGACTCTTTGTGATGTGCTTAAAAAGCAGATCCTCAACAGGAACCCTAGGAAAGAGGGTATTGCCTTTGAGAGGAAACTCAATGCTGATGGTACATATTGGAAGCCTGAGCAGTACCCCAAAACCACATGGGTTGCTGCAAAGGGACCTCCAGTTGATCCATCTAATTTATCTGGCTATACATGTGAATCTTCTCATTTTCTGATGAGTCATTTGACTCCAACTATAAATTGTTCAAAAATCAGAATGGTGAAGTATTTGCTAGATATGTTGGCACTAACTGGAGGAACGGTTCCCCTATGAAGAAAATCTGGGTTCCCAAAAGTTTCCTAGAAAGTCTTCAGGTGAATGTCCTCATGACACCACCTGTGAAGAAAAGGAACCCCAGATCAAATTCCTCACATGGATCAAAGTCCTCATATGAACATCATCGTGCTAACAACTCTGTTTCTCAGGGAAGAGCCAAGGGCTATGAATATGAGCATTATTCCTCAAATTATTATGTTCATAAGTCCTCAAAGAATTTCTCTGCTTATTCATATGCTTACCCTAACCGCTCTTATGTGAAAAGAAATGGTTTGGCTGCTTTGCCACCATTCTCATATGGAGCTCGTAGAGTGATGAACTCTTTGCCACCCCTTCAGATGTGGGTGGTGAAGAAAAAGAACTAATCTCTTCTGCAGAGTCAGGTCTCCATACGTGCTGTAACGTCTGAAGAATTTGCTGGGGACCTGACAAAAATGCCTGAAAGGACGCAGGCTAACCATGATGAAATGAACTTTCATTTCACACGTCCTCCCTCTGTTTTATCGGTTCTACTGCTTGATGAAATTGATCTGATGAATTGTGATATCATATTCTTCACTACTGAAGTATATGAGGTTCGTAAGTTGCACTAATTCATCTGCAGGATGATCAACCCAAAGCCACTGAATGGGTACTTGATAGTGGATGTACAAATCACATGACCGGTGATAAGAATCTGTTGATGGATGCTCCCTTATCAGCGTCACACATGAAGCATATCATCTTCGCTGATAAAAGCAAAAGTCAGGTATTGGGTCTAGGTAAGGTTGCTATCACAAAGGATCGACACATGGACAAAGTCATGCTTGTTGAGTCCTTAGGATACAATCTTATGTCTGTCTCAATGCTCTGTGATCGTGATATGGTTGTTGTCTTAGGCAAGTATCGTTGTGTTGTGATTATGGAAGCTGACAAATCCAAAGTCTTCGAAGGCTTTAGGAGAGGAGACTTGTATATTGTTGATTTCTCTGCAGATTCATAACCTGCCGTGTGCCTACTTGCAAAAGCTTCAGAAGGATGGCTATGGCATCGACGACTTGGTCATGCAGGCATGAGGAATCTGCACACGCTTGCGAAGAAGAAGCATGTCATTGGCATTGAGAATGTCAAATTCCTCAAGGATCACTTATGCGGTGCCTGTGAAGCTGGAAAGATGACCAAGGCCAAGCATCCAGCGAAGACTATCATGACCACTACTCGTCCATTCGAATTGCTTCACATGGATCTCTTCGGTCCTAACCATTATTCCTCTGTCTCTAATGAAGCATCTCAATATGGTTTTGTTATTGTTGATGATTACTCTCGTTACACATGGGTACACCTTGTCTCTTACAAAACTGAAGTGCAGGAAGTCTTCAAACGATTTTCCTCGAGGGCTTCAACTAACTTTGGTGTGAAGATCAAGCACATCAGAAGTGACAATGGCACTAAGTTCAAGAATTCAGGTCTCGATGACTATCTTGATGAACTTGGTATTACTCATGAATTATCTGCTCCTTATACTCCTCAACAGAATGGTGTCGTGGAGCGCAAGAACAGGACTCTGGCTGAGATGGCTCACACTATGCTCGATGAGTACAAAACCCCTCGTCGTTTCTGGGTTGATGCAATTGATATTGCGTGCCATATCATCAACAAAGTATATCTTCACAAATTCTTCAAGAAGACTGCCTATGAACTCCTCACTGACAAGAAACCCAATGTGAGTTATTTCAAAGTCTTCGGTGCTAAATGCTGGATTAGAGATCCTCATCACAACTCTAAATTTGCACCGAAAGCACATGAAGGTTTCATGCTTGGTTACGGAAAGGACTCGCACACCTACAGAGTCTTCAACAATGTTCTTCACAAGATTGTTGAAACTGTAGATGTGCGGTTCGACGAAACTAATGGCTCGCAAAGAGAGCACCTACCTTCTGTGTTAGATGAACCAGCACCTGAGGAATCGATCAAGCACAAGGCTACTGAAGATATCATTCCTACTGAAGAATCTGCTGAAGAATTCATTCCAGAACGTGAAGAACGTCGAGCTGATGCACCTGAAGAAAATGCTGAGGAAATTGATGCTGAAGAAAATGCTGATCAAATTCCTAAACGGCAACCAACTCACCCTAGCGTTGCAAAAGAAGTGCAAGTGGAGAAGATCATCGATGACATTAGAGCACCAGGTCCTCTCACACGCTCAAAAGCTTCACATCTATCTAACTTTTGTGGGCACTTTGCTTTTGTCTCTATCACAGAGCCCACTAAGGTAGATGAAGCATTTCTGGAGCCTGAGTGGATTTAGGCCATGCAAGAAGAATTATATCAGTTCAAGCTCAACAACGTATGGGAACTGGTCAATCGTCCCGATCCTCGCAAGCATAACATCATTGGTATAAAGTGGATCTACCGCAACAAGCAAGATGAAAATGGTGTTGTGGTGAGGAATAAGGCACGACTAGTAGCTCAAGGCTACACACAGGTTGAAGGAATTGATTTCGATGAAACTTTTGCACCTGTTGCTAGACTTGAAGCTATTCGCATATTACTTGCTTATGCTAACCATCATGATATCATCTTATACCAAATGGATGTGAAAAGTGCATTCCTCAATGGTAAGATTGAGGAAGAAGTATATGTTGCTCAACCCCCAGGTTTTGAAGATCCAAAACATCCTGACAAAGTCTTCAGACTTAACAAGGCCCTCTATGGCCTCAAGCAGGCCCCACGGGCGTGGTATGACACACTGAAGGAATTCTTCATGAAGAAAGGCTTCACACCCGGTTCACTCGATCCCACTCTTTTTACTAAATCATATGATTGTGAACTGTTTGTGTGCCAAATATATGTTGATGATATCATCTTTGGCTGTACTAACCAACGTTATAGTGATGAATTTGCCTATATGATGAGTGAAGAATATCAAATGTCTATGATGGGAGAATTGAAATTCTTCTTAGGTCTACAAATTCGTCAACAACACAATGGGATATTCATATCTCAGGAGAAATACCTGAAGGATGTCCTGAAGAAATTCGGCATGCAAGATTGCAAAGGTCTCAAAATTCCTATGCCCACAAATGGTCATCTATGAACTGATGAAAGTGGTACTGACTTCGATCACAAGGTATACCGCTCCATGATTGGCTCTTTATTGTACTTATGTGCATCTAGGCCAGATATAATGCTTAGCGTTTGCATGTGTGCACGATTTCAAGCTACACCGAAGGAATCACACCATACGGCTGTGAAGCATATTCTTCGATATCTAGCTCACACACCAACGCTAGGATTGTGGTACCCCAAGGGCTCAGACTTTGACCTCATTGGATATTCTGATTCTGACTATGCTGGTGACCGTGTGGATCGCAAGTCAACATCTGGTACTTGTCATTTCCTCGGACGATCCTTGGTCTGTTGGTCCTCGAAGAAACAGAACTGCGTATCACAGTCTACTGCTGAAGCTGAATACATTGCTGCTGGTTCTTGCTGTGCTCAACTACTATGGATGAAGCAAACACTCAAGGAGTATGGAGTCAACGTGAAGAATGTGCCTCTCCTCTGTGACAATGAGAGTGCCATCAAGATTGCTCACAACCCAGTTCAGCACTCGAAGACAAAGCACATTCAGATTCGTCATCATTTTCTTCGCAATCATGTGTTGAAGGGCGACATTTCTATTGAGCATGTGAAGACTGAAGAACAGTTAGCCGATATCTTCACTAAGCCCTTGGATGAGAAGAGATTTAGCAAGTTGCGGTGTGAGCTAAATATCTTAGAGTCTTCGAACGTACTTTGAAGAATGCACTCATCCTAACACTTATGCAAAATTGATGACTTAGATGTGCAACACATGAAGAAACGTTTTTCTTCAATCAATGAAGAATAACACTCTAAGTGTGAAGAAATTAATGAAGAATTTGATTCTCAGAACCCTACGACAATTGTACGTGGTGTCTGAAATCATCATTCTTACATGGTGGGTCGCGCCACCACAAAAGTTGAAAATCTTAAATTTGAGTTTTTCCTCATTTTTGAAATTCCTCAGTTTTTCAAATTCTTCAACTTTGCAAATTCTTCATTTTTGCCGTTGTTTTTCTTCATTGGCTATATATATATATATATATATATATATATATATATATATATATATATATATATATATATATATATATATATATATATAGACACACACACACACACACACACACACACATATGAGTTTATGTCCTCTACAGCATTCACTTATAGCTTTTTCTTCAAGTTGAATCTTTTCTGCTAAGTGAATGTGATCGGACCCTTCCCCTCTATGCTATACTCAATCCAATCTATTCACAAATTCTTCATGGGCGTTCTATTTGAAACTCGTTGAAATTCTTCACTTTGTCCTTGTCAGCTGAAGAAATTGCGAACGGAACGTTAAAACTGATCTTATCCAAACTTTCATTTTTGCCGCTCAAACCGTTCCACTTCCCACGATGGATTATTTTACTCACCCACAATCTTACACGATCTCCACTACACAGTACGTGGGTGACACATGTCAAGTGATGGAGAACGGCCAGGGGCACGTTCGTCCTAAATCTTCGGACGAGCAGTTTTTCACTGCGGCTATAAATACCCCTCCGTCGCCATCCTCACTTCCTTTACCCTGCTCGATCTCACTTCCCCCGCTCGAGCTTCCAAACCCTAGCGCCGCTGCTACTCCATCGCCGCCGGTGAGGAAGAGCTTCACTGCCTCGACCTTGTCGCCGACGTACTCGCGCCGACAGCGGAAATCTTCACCCCCGCCGCCGCCGTAGACGTCTTCCTCTGCCAAGTTAGGGCGTGGAAGATCTGCATTGACGAACTTCACTGTTCCAACTCACAGTTCGTCGTGTTCTTCATTCAGGCATTCCTCGAAGAAAAGTTGCATACTTCTTCAGAGAATTCCATTGTTCAAATTCCTCATCTGAAGAAAATGGCTGAAGGTAAAAGGCCATAGAAAGGAGGAAAGAGACCAGAGGTCATGACAGCATTTGAAATCCCTGAAGATATTTATGCTGGGTACTGCACGCCTGATGAAGCCAAATTTGGCAAAGAAGATAAAAATCAGCGCAAGGTGCGAATCCAGAGGATTGAGAGGAGATGGGCAAGAGAATGGAGGGAGTACAGATATGTTACTCCTAAGTACATGAAGAAATTCGCAGTAAACCCTCCATGTCAACGCCCTCCATTGGCACCTGGCCAAGTGGCTGATCCCACTAGCATCAGACGCGGTGAGGATTTTCCTCAGGAATGGGCCAAGCGCCAAGCCAAACTTCAAAGGCAAGCAAGAGATGCAGTGAGGAAATTCAATGAAGAATCTGCTGCTGCTGCTGCCGCCATTGAGGCTTCTGCCAAGCCGAGGAAATCAATGATGAAGAAGCCTGCTCGTAAGCCAAGTGCTTCACCTTCAATGCCCTCACGGCCAAGTTCCTCAGCTGCGCCCTCATGGCCGGAATCTTCAAAATCTTCAAAGCAAATTCCTCATGCTGCTCCTGCTCCCACAAAGTCCTCAGCTCCTGTGCATCTGGCCTCATGCCAAAGGACTACAGTCATCTCTATTGCCACTGGAGTCTCCGCTAGTTCTTCGGCTGCACCAAATTCCTCAGCTGGACCTTCCTTGCTGAAGAAAAAGGCTACCGCTGGACGCGGCACTCGCCCAAGTCCTAAGAAGCAAGTGGTCTTATCTGTTCCGTCTGATGATGATGATGATGATGATGAAGAACTCACCGAAATCATCAGGGACCGCCAAGAAAGGGCTGCTAAAGCCAAAGGCACACCTGTGCCCCTGCTTTTGGATCCAAGGGCGATCCTAGACTATATTGATCTCTGGCACAAGGATCCCAACACACCTATGCCTGACTTCAAGCTGACACCTGGCCAAAGTCACATGATGACTCACTTCATTCAAGAGGAGAAGTGGAAATATGATCGGGCCAGAGAGATCAAGAAGACCCAGTACCGCAAAGAGAAGCTACTGAAGAAAAATGTTGTTAAGATGACTCCTGATGAACTTGTCAAGATGCAAGCTGAGATCAAAGCCCTCAGCGACAACTTTGACTCGTACTATGCTGATTGGCAAGGAGCCAAGGTCAGATTTGTGAGGCTAACTGATACTTTCACCAAGGGCAAAGCCTCAACACAAATTCCTCAAGCTGAAGCATCTGTCCAACCGACTGAAGAACATGCCAGCACCACTGACGATGTTCAGACTGCTGAAGAAAATGCCAGCTCTAAGGCTGATGACTCTGCTCCAGCCACTGACGAAATTGCCAGGGCATCCACTAGTGGTGCGCGTGAAGAAAATGAAGAGATCAGGGCAACTACATCAGTTGTGCCTGAAGAAAATGAACCATATTCCTCAGCTCCACCTGCACCAACTCCAACACTAATTCTTCCCTCTGCTTTAGATGTGAAGAAAACCAAGGCTGCAGAGCGAGCTGCTGTGAAGAAAAGGAAGGCCTCAGCTGCTTCAGAATCTTCAGCTCCCAAGAAGATGAAGCCAATGACAAGCTCATTTGCAAATCCTATTGATGCCATCCCTATCTCCTCCATGCCATCAAAGGACCTTGTTCCTTTTGGTGAAGATTATGCGATCCCAAGTGGATCTGATGAAGAAACTCAGTCTGCTGCTTCCTCAGAGCAGATTGATGAAGAAATTGAAGTGGATACAATCCCTCCAACCCCAATAGTCTCATCACCAATGCCTCAGTTTGATGCTGAAGAGGCTGGTGTTGAAGAAATTGATGATGAAGATGTGGATATTGGAAGCACAACTCCAGTAATGAATGACGACTTTTGGGAAAGTCAGCATCCAAATTCCCCACTCTTCACCCCACTGTAGCAAATTCCTCACTCCCCTGCACAAACTGTTCAAATGGGCTCTGAAGAAACTCATCCTACTGCACCTGTGAATGAAGGAATTCCAGCCACTAGTGCTGAAGAAACTGCTGCTGAAACTAAAAAGGTGACTGCACCTGAGGAGGAACCAGAAATTCCTCAGCCTGAAGAACCTGAGCTTGTGATTCCTGAGGTTGTGATGCAACTCACTGACACTCCTCTGCCAAGGCCAAAGGATCCATTCTCAAGGAAACAGAAATTCAAGGCTGAAGACTTCTATGGCGAGCATGTATTCTTCACTGAATACAATCCTTATGACTCTGCTCGCATAAGGAAGAGGCGTTTCTGGACAGCCAACCAAGCAAATTTCTAATCCTCAGTACTTTTCAACAAAGACAAAGTCTTCAACCATGCACATATTCCTCACGTGGATATGGAGTCTATGCCGTGCTTCACGCCAGTCCTCAGTGTTCTTCACGACGCTGGGCTGCTTAATTTCTGCGTTGATATATGCGATTGGAATGAAGAACTCATTCTTCAGTTCTATACTACACTGCACATCACTGGCAACTCTGAAGATGTCAATTCATGGGTTCTGGACTGGATGACTGAAAATACACACTACAAGGCCCCAGCATCTGAATTGCTTCGCTGCCTTTCTCTGAGTCCACCCACTGAAGATGCGCGCTGTGTGTATGATGAACCTGAGCTGTCAAACCACTATATGCAAGTGCTGATGAAGCCTCTGAAGCCAGGGCAATCACCTCGTACCAAATTCCTCGTCAAGGAATTGCTGTATGTGCCTAGGACTGTCTATCGCATTCTGACGAAGACAATAAGTCCCATCAAAGGACACGATTCTTCTGATGAGGAAATTGTTGGCATCATGAAGAATATGCTTTTCAACATCATACATGGCGTTCCCATAAACTTCCATGATTTCTTCACGAGGACTCTGGCCAACATTGCTATGTCACCATCTGAGCTGAAGCCTTATGCACCTTGGATTATGAGATTCATCAGGACAAGGTCTTCACTCAACTACAAGGCTGAAACTCTCAACCACTGCAGTACTTGCCTCCTATTGAAGTCCTCAAAAGGACATTTTCCTCAGTTGACGAAAAGGGCAAGGCCACTGCTGTGATAGATGAAGGCATTCGTCCATTGGATGGTCAATTTCGCAAGGCTGCCTCTTATTCCACCAATGATGACTCTGCTACACATGATTCTGCTGCTAATACTGCCAAGACAAATCCTCAAGCCACAACACCCAGGGTGATGACTGATCGTGAGTTACTCCTCAGTCTTCATCAAAAGGTTGATCGCAATCACAAATGGGTCAAGCATCAGTTTGGTTCAATTCTTCACAACATGACTGCCACACATAATGCAGTGAAGAAAAACCATTACTACCTTCATGAAACCCTCAACCGCACCTGGGCTGTTCTATCTCAAGTTTATAGTGCTGAAGATTTGGAGAACATGGGCCTCAAAGAAGAATTTGCCTGGTCGGCACCTCCGCCGAAGAAATTCAAGAAGGTCAAGGTTCCTTCTCTGGTGGCCAATTCATATTCTTCATCGTGCGACACTGATGAAAATGAAGACTTGGACGACACTGCAGCAGGCCCTACTTCAACAACCGACCCCAACAACGCTGGCGCTCCTCCATCAACTTGAATATCTTCAGGGGCGTTAGTCCTCAGTTTCGATCCGTTTGGTCATTTGATGACAAAGGGGGAGAAATCTGAGTTAGTCTTCAAGCGGGTCTATAATAAGGGCAGTTATTTTTAAGTTGCAACTCTCGTTCTTCCGAAACTTTTATTGGATCGAGTTGTAATCTTAAACCCTATGGTGCTCGGTGCTCTGATACTTTTGTTGCACTATGCTTTGATACTTTTGATGCGCTACTCTGCATGCTTATTCCTCATTAATATTATCGCACGCATGCTGATTTGCATCAGGCACCATATTTCATCATGCATTTCAAATTCTTCACAGTATATATATCAAATGCGTGTATGAATTACAAGATATAGGGGGAGATCTCCATGATTCAACTCTTCAAGTGTGCATTGCTTCAAAAGCACATTCCTCACTATGCACATCTTCAGGGGGAGTTCTTCTATATCTTGCAATCAAATTCCTCAATATCAGTTTCTACACTTCATATATTTACCCCCGTTGAAAACTTAACCTATGTTGTCATCAATCACCAAAAAGGGGGAGATTGTAAGTGCATCTAGTGCCCCTTAGTGATTTTGGTGTATTGAAGACTTATAGGTTAAGTATCTAATGCGTTTATGAGTGTACACAGGTTTATAAGTCTATGAGGAGTTTGATATTTACAGTGAAAGTCGACCCCTAAAAATGAAGTTCTTCAACTGAAGACTTTGATATTTTGAAGACTTTCTGAAGACTTTGAAAGTGAAGAAATTGGTGTGACCTTGAAGACTTGGTATTCATTCGAGGAACATGAAGCGTGAAGACGTTTGTTTTCGTAGTTTCATTTTCTCTTTCTTGAGTCATAGGAAACACCGTACTGTTAAAGGGGGTCGAGGAAATACTAAGGAGAAAATTTCCATGTGATGCTCAACTCAAATCCTACACCTACCAATCCCTTCGAGTGAAGCCAATTGGAAATCTCATACAGTTCAGTCAATTTCTTCAGTGACAGAGACGCAGTTCTTCTGGTCACTGAGGACTTTGCTCTGACTGAGGAGTTAGGAATTCGCCAGTGCGACTTGCCTACACAGTGAGGAACATGATAGCCCTGAGGAATTTGTACTCCAAATTTCCGACCGTTGCTGTGCTACGCGCCAGCTGTCCTAAAATATCTTGTCCACCTAACGGTCATATCATTGAAGGGCATTTATGTCTTATCATGTCGGGCTGCTCCCTAGGCTATAAATAGCCGCCCCCTACAACCACTAGCTGGTTGGCTGCTCCGCGAGAACTTGACACTTGTCATTTGAGAGCAACCCATCTTTCGAGGACTTTGAGCGAAAATCATCAAGTGAGGAAAATCCAAAACCCAAACCCAAAGCACCTACAAACCCAAAGTGATTGAGCATCACTGAAGAGATTGATCCTGCGTGGATCCGACGCTTGTTACCTTTGAAGAATGTGCTTCTTCTAGACGGTTAGGCGTCATGGTCTAGAGCATCCAAGAGGAATTGTGGATCGCCGAGTGACCTAGTCTGTGAAGGTTTGGAAGTCACCTGAAGACTTACCACGAGTGATTGGGTGAGGACTGTGTGTCCTTAGCTCAAGGAGAATACGGTGAGGACTTGGTGTCCCGAGCTGCGTGCTCAGGACTGGGTGTCCGGGACTGTGTGTCCTCGAGTTTAAATACTCAGCCGCTCCAACCAGATGTACAACTGAGACAGCAGTTGGAACTGGTCTACCAAATCATTGTCTTCACCAAGCTTACTGGTTCTATTTCCTCAACACTTTCATTTCCTCATTACTGTGTTGTGTGTTTGTTCATATCTGTGTTTGAAGACTTTGACTGAAGACTTTCTCAATTTCCTCAGTTCAATTTCTTCAGTCTGTTTGTCTTCATCTTGTGCTATTCTGTGTTTACGCTTTCTGTACTCTGTGTTTGTCTTCATTTCATCATGATGACCATGCATGTATTCTGCTATGTTTACCTCTGAGTACTTATTCCGCTGCTAGTAGTTCTTCGCTAAGGAATTTCCTTACGAGCAAATTCCTTAGTGAAGAATTTCATAAAAATCGCCTATTCACCCCCCCTCTAGTCGATATAACGCACTTTCAGAGTGCCACCCCCGGGACGTGGAAGACCTGCCCGCTCGCCGAAGCGCTGGTGAAAACGGCATGCGACCGCGGGATTGTGATAGAGCTACTTCTGACATGGTCAGAAGTCGATGCGCGTCGCGATCCGTGCAGGTTCCGCTGCCGCCGATGCCAGCAGAGGCCCTGGCGCGCGCGCAGTTGCTCCTCGACTTTCCTCCCACTATGGGGAAACTCGATGAATGGAGAGCCACTATTCGAAGCCTTGTTGCAGTGGCAAACAAAGACAAACCAAGTCTGGTGGAGCCCCCGGGTCGACGCTCCGATGGAGTCCCACTCACCAGTGGCGGAAAAGCCGGCGACGCCGCGACCACGGTGCATTCACCTCCTCCCCATCCGGTACCGCGGACGCCGGCTCGCTGCGACATCACGGGCGACAACATCTCCATAGCGTCGTCCGACCCATGGACCTACTGTGACCAGCGCCAAGTTCTTCGGGAACGAGCCCATGAAGACGCTCGAACCACTATCGAGCGCCGGCGCGGAGCGCGCCACCAGTCAGACAGGCGAGCAGGGCCTGCTGCGGACCACCCAGCCCTGGGGAGCCCTGGAGGCCTACCTTACGAGGTAGGCTGGCTGGCTTTTACCCGTGAGTTGCGACAGTTCCAGTGGCCCACTCACCGCACCTTCAAACCCGACGTTGGCGAGAAGTACAACGGCAAGACCCACCCGTCTGAGTTCCTCAGCATCTACACCATCGCGATGCAAGCTGCCGGGGCTCGCGACGATAAGGTGCTTGCGAATTACTTTCCATTGGCTCTTAAGCCCAACGCCATGTCGTGGTTGATGCACTTGCTGGTAGACTCTATTTCCTCCTGGTCGGATTTCTGCCATGAGTTTGTTGGCGCCTTTACTGGAGGTCACCAAGCCCATGGCCAAGCGAGCGACCTGCACGTCATTCCCCAGAAGGGAGGCGAGAGTCTGCGCAAGTATATACAGAGGTTTAGCCGGGTACAGTACAATATCCCTGACGTTCACCCTGCTGCCATCATTAGCGCGTTCCATCAGAACGTGCGCAACCGCAAGATGCGCGAAGAACTGGTGATGAACAAGGTGAAAGATGTGGCAGAACTCTATGTTCTTGCTGACAGATGTGCCCGGGCTGAAGAGGGAAGGAAGTACCCCGGCGAATATGCCGGCGTGGAAACCGACTCTTCAGATGAGGATACTGCCGCCCCGGCAAAGCAAGGCCGGCGCCGCAACAGGAAGCGCAAGGGTAAAGCCGTGCTTGCCGTCGAGGGATCTGATGACGCCGGCTCCACCAAGAAAACCAAGGCAGATGACACCGGCAAGGAAATTGTCGGATGTGTCGCCTGCCGGGCCTTGGCGGCTACCGAGAAGCCAGGAAACTTCGACAAGCAATACTGCAAGATCCATCGCACCAAAGGCCATGATCTCCAGAATTGCCGACAGGTTGAGCTCCTTGCTGAGAAGCACAGGGCTGAATATGAGAGGCGGGACAAGGAGAAGGGCCAGGACGGTGCTGAGGGGTCCGGCAAGAAGCGTGACGGCCAGGCGGGCCGTCGCGGCAAGGATAAACAGCAGGAAAGGCCCGCCCGGGGCCGTGACAAAAAGCCAGAAGACAATGATCACGAAGAGGACGATGAGTAGAGTGACCAAGAATTTCAGAAAGCTACAGAGGCCATGTGCGTCGATGGCGGCGCCTCGCTGCATACCTCTCACCTCCAGCTCAAACAGTGGGCGCGTGAGATTACAGCGGCAAAGCCGTCATTTGATGCCAAAAGGCCGCTGAGTGGTCCAGCACACCTATCATTTTTGACACTGAGGATCACCCTGATCGCACTACTGCGGTCGGGTGCTTGCCATTGTTGGTTTCACCAACAATACGCAACCTCAAGGTGACAGAGATGCTAGTCGATGGCGGGGCCGGTCTGAACTTAATCTTGCCTATCGTGATCGAGAAACTGCAGATTCCTGATGGAGACCTCGAAGAGACGGGCACGTTTCAGGGGATCAACCCGGGAAGAAGTCAACCAAAGGGAAAGGTCACGCTGCCCGTGACTTTTGGGAGTGATCTGAACTACAGGACGAAAAGGATTGTGTTCAACGTTGCCAAGATCCCCTTGCCTTACAACGGGATCCTTGGCCGCCCAGCGCTGGCCAAGTTCATGGCGGCGTCACATTACGCCTACAACACCCTGAAGATGCCGGGGCCTGTGACGATCATCACCGTCCCATCGGACAAGAAGGATGCGCTAATTTGTGCCGACCAACTCTACCAACAAGCAGTTGCAGCAGCCGCCCCTGCTAAGGTGCTTGCTACTGCCGCTGGAGCCCCGAGAAGGAAAAAGAAAAAGTCCAGTGAGACCTCCGGCACCCACTCTGGCAAGCGCACCTCTTCGGAATGTAGTGCTCCCGTCGAGGACGTGCCAGAGAGCTCTACCGGCAGAGACAAGAAGGCCAGGGCCACACCGCCGGGAACCAAGAAGGTTTTCGTCAAGGAGGACGGCATGGGAGGGGCTTTCACCATAAGCTCCGCCCTTGACGACAAATAGGAATACACGCTCATCACCTTCCTGCGGGCGAATGTTGATGTGTTTGCATGGCAAGCATCCGACATCCCCGGCGTTCCCAGGGAGGTGATTGAGCACCACCTTGCTGTCTGTCCTCATGCGCGGCCCGTCAAGCAGAAGGTCAGAAAGCAAGCTTTGGAACGACAAGAGTTCATCACAGAGGAGATCCGGAAACTGGAAGCAGCGGGTTTGGTAAGAGAAGTGCTCCATCCAACGTGGTTGGCCAATCCAGTGGTAGTGTGCAAGGCAAATGGGAAGTGGAGGCTGTGTATTGATTACACAGATATCAATAAGGCTTGTCCCAAAGACCTCTTCCCGTTGCCGCGCATCAACTAGATTAGTGACTCCACGGCTGGGTGTGATCTGTTGTCATTCCTCGATGCCTACTCCGGCTACCACCAGATCTTCAGGACGAGAGAAGACGAAGAGAAAACGGCATTCATCACCCCATGTCGTACGTATTGTTTCATACAGATGCCTTTCGGGTTGAATAGTGCTGGTTCAACGTTTGCAAGGGCGGTCCAGATTGGTTTTGGACCCCAGCTCCATAGAAATATGGAAGCTTATATGGATGATATAGTGGTCAAAACCAAGAACAAGGCAACCCTTATACCGGATTTACAAGAGACATTTGCAAACCTACACAAGATCAATCTCAAGCTGAACCCTAAGAAGTGCGTCTTCGGCATCCCGCCCGGCAAGCTTCTTTGCAAACCTACAGCGTGGGATAGAGGCCAACCCGGACAAGACCAAAGCTATAGAACAGATTGAAGCGCCCAAGCGGGTCAAGGATGTACGTCGGCTTGCTGGTTGCGTTGCCTCCATGAGCAGGTTCATTTCCAAGTCCGCCGAGCGCGCCCTTCCCTTTTTCAAGATTTTGAAAACGGCCGGCCAGATGGAATGGACGCCAGAAGCCGAAGCAGCATTGCAAGATTTGAAGAGGTATCTCTCCTCCACGCCAGTACTAGTCGCGCCTAGGCCACAAGAACCGTTGCTGCTATACCTGGCGGCAACGAACCAGGTGGTCAGCGCCACGCTAGTGGCGTAGAGTGAGATTGATGACGAGGTGATAGCAGCGACAGAGCCTGATGCCGTTGGTGCAGAGACAACACAGCCGGTTGGAGTGCCGCTAAGGAAGAAAACGATGCAGCACCCGGTCTACTTTGTTAGCTCCCTCCTACAGGGGGCTATATGAAGGTACTCAGGAGTGCAGAAACTGCTCTTCGGCCTCCTTATGGCCTCGAGGAAGCTGCGTCACTACTTCCAGGCGCACGAGATCACCGTCGTTACTCGCTTCCCTCTGCAACGGATATTGCACAATCCAGACGCAACGGGAAGAATTGTAGAATGGGCATTGGAGCTGTCCAGCTTTGGCCTCAAGTTTGAGAGTACCTCAACGATTCAAAGCCGAGTTCTGGCGGAGTTCATTGCAGAGTGGACCGCGACGCCTGATGAAGAAACCCAGGAGACTGTTCTCCCCGGCAAAGAGGCAAGTTGCGACTGGGTCATGTACTTTGATGGAGCTTTCTCCTTACAGGGCGCCGGGGCTGGCGTACTGCTTGTCGCGCCCACCGGAGAGCACCTCAAGTACGTGGTCCGGATGCACTTCCCCAGGGAGATATCGACAAACAATACTGCTGAGTACGAGGGGCTGCTTGCTGGTCTTAGGATCGCAGCAGACCTCGGAATCAAGAAACTCATTGTCAGGGGCGACTCGCAACTTGTTGTCAAACAAGTCAACAAGGATTACCAGAGCCCGTTGATGAGGGCCTATGTCGATGAAGTGAGGAAGCTGGAAGAGCGTTTTGACGGTATACAGGCAAAGCACGTTCCTCGAGCAGAGAACGACGTCGCCAATTACCTGTCGAAACGCGCTGCCCTCAAGCTACCTGTGGAACCAGGTACCTTTGTGCTTCAGGTAACTCAGCCATCCGTTGATCCATCAACAGAACAAAACAAGAGGAGAAAATCCGGGCCCGGCAAGTACTTTCCCGCCGAGCTCCCTGAAGCCGCCGGCAAGGATGTTGCCGGAGACACTGAGCCCGCCACGGGACGGCTAGCTCCAACGGAGCATCATGCTTTTGTCGTAGAGACAGACGCTCCTATAGCGGAGGAAATGCCTTTAGTCCTCGCCGTCGAGCCCCAGGCTCCAGCGTGGGCACAGCATACCGTTCGATTCCTCCAAACGGGGGAACTTTCTGAGGAGCAGGAATAAGCAGAAAGAGTAGCCCGTCGATCTACTATGTACCAGTTCGTTGATGACGTCCTGTACAGAAAGAGGCCGAACGGTGTGAAATTGAAGTGTATCCCTCAAGAGGAAGGACTGGGGCTATTGGCAGAGATACATGGAGGCATATGTGGATCCCACATAGGGTCGAGGGCCCTTGCCGGCAAGGCATTTCGGCAAGGCTTCTTCTGGCCCACTGCCCTCCAGGATGCGACGACACTAGTCACCAGGTGTGAAGCGTGTCAGTTCCATTCAAAGAAACTTCATCAGCCAGCCCAAGCCCTTCAAACTATTCCTCCCTCCTGGCCTTTCTCGGTCTGGGGGCTCGACATACTGGGCCCTTTCCCCCGCGCTGTCGGGGGCTTTGAGTACTTGTACATTGTGATTGACAAGTTCACAAAGTGGCCAGAAGTGGAAGCAGTGAGGAAGGTCACAGTGCAGTCAGCCGTCAAGTTCTTTAGAGGACTGGTGTGCTGTTTTGGTGTACCCAATAGGGTCATCACCGACAATGGCACGCAGTTCACAAGCCACACCTTCATGCAATATATTCAAGACATCGGCATCAAGGTCTGTTTCGCTTCCGTTGCTCACCCACGAAGCAATGGTCAAGCTGAAAGGGCAAATGCTGAAGTACTGCGAGGCCTGAGCACAAGGACCTTTGACAGAATACGCAAGAGTGGAAGGCGCTGGATTGATGAATTGCCGGCGGTTCTTTGGTCAATCAGAACGACACCAAATCGAGCCACCGGCCAGACACCCTTTGCCCTGGTATACGGGCAGAAGCGGTTCTCCCCACAGAACTCATATATGGGTCACCTCGAGTACTCGCTTATGACGAGCTTGAGCAAGAGCAATTGCGGCAAGATGACGCAACACTCCTTGAGGAAGATCGTCTTCGGGCGGCTCTGAGAGCAGCGCGCTACCAGCAAGCCTTGTGCCGCTACCATAGCCGCAAGGTTCATGCCCGAAGCTTTGAGCAAGGCAACCTTGTTCTTCGACGCGTTCAATCGGCCAAGAATTCCAACAAGTTGACGCCAAAGTGGGAAGGCCCTTATCGAGTAATACGGGTCACCAGTCCCAGCGCAGTCTGCCTGGAGACCGAAGATGCCGTTCCGGTGAGTAACTCCTGGAACATTGAGCATCTTCACAAGTTCTACCCGTGATGAACGGCTTGTCGGGCTCCCCGGCAAGCCACCTTTTTTACAAGCCTTGCCAATGACGCATGTAACCCTTTGTACAAAGCCAGGCGCAGACCCTGAGCATAAATAAATGAAGCGCTAGCGCCCTCAGTTATAGCATGCATGCTAGGTCGAGTCTCATCCTTGGTTAGGGTTGATAGTGCTTAGCGGCGGCTAACCCCTAGCTTAGAGGTCGAGTTTGCATCTCTTTGTCTTTCTTTTGTCTTCTTTGGTTCGCAGGACACACAGATATCCTTGCCAAACCACTTGGGAAGAGAAAAGGGAACATACCAGCATCTAAGCCCCGGCAAGCCAGTATTGCCGGGGGCTGCAAGAGCAAAGATTCACCCACGGCAAACCAGGGTTGCCGGGGGCTGCAGATTCAGATAAGTTTTTTATCCCTTATCATTCATTTCCTTACGGACCGAGGTATGTGAAACCTCGTTTTATCCTCAAACTACCGTGCTACCCTAACTCTAGGCCCTAGGGCCCGTTCCTGGGACCGAGTTTGGTCATAGTCGTGGCAGCAAAAGGATGAAACAAGGAGCCTAAACCCATCTCATCCCTGCCTCCGCCAAAGGCGTGAGAAAGGTCGAGCGAGGTGGGGAGACGGCAAGGCCTGTTGCCGGGCGAGAAAATGTTTATCCTAGAGATATCAAGGATTTATTCCTTGTCGTGGGTTTCACCCACAAACAAATGACCCGGCAAACATCCCTTTTTCATTAAAAACATTCCACTCAGGTACAGTCCATAGGGAATGAAAAACATGAATGACAGGATTACAAGTTTTAAATTCAACAAAGGCCCGAAGGCTTACAAACTAAAAAGAGATAAGGTGCCCGTAATCCCTTTCTTGTCCCTCTCCTCAGGAGGCAGGTCAAGGAGGCGAGAAGGGCGAAAGGAGCGCCTAGGCAAGCTACGGGTGGCAGAAGACACCAAGAGAACATCTTGGTGGCCTTCCAAGGGCTGGATGGTGATGGCGGCGCCGGAAGCAGAGCTCGAAGACGAGGCGGCAGGACGTCGGTACGCGTCGAAGGCGTCGGTGCCCGTGTACTCCGACTTGACGGCCTTGCCACCCGCCCTCTTCCTCTTCCGCAGCCTCCCACGCCAGCCGCCCAAGGAGACGACCCCGAGAAGTTCAAGGAGCCGGCAACACGGATTATGGGGTCGCCGGCACCGCACGGAGCGACGGCCGACACCTAGTCGGACCCGTCATCCTGCCGCCTACCACCCTCGTCGTCGTTGCCGCTGTCCTCCTCGTCACTCTCGCTCGAGGAGGAATCTTCACCAGCAGAAGAGCTCTCCACGCAGCACCTTGCACGAGTCCCAAAGTGCCCGAAGACCTTGACGGAGAGAAGGCCACCCTCCATCAGCTTAAAATGGAGAGTGAGCCCCTCCGTCAAGCTGTGGATACGAGCAAACGACTTCCATCTCCGACGAAGATACATCACGTGAGGGGCAGGGAAGTCGACGCGGACCCGCGTACCACTGATCCCGCAGCCCCTCATGTGCAGCCGCAACGACTGCGGCGGATCCAGCTCCATCTCCCGCGCGAATGGAGTCGGGAGACGAAGGCGACGGCGCGGCGCCGGCGCAGCCTGACGAAGAACTCACAGGGGTCATCCCCAATATGGCCCTCCATTGGAGAAGGAGCTGCTGGCGGGGGCGAGGCCGGCGCGCCACCTCGTCCTCCTCTTCCCTAAGCGCCCCAGCCTCGCCCCCTCCCCCTTCCCCTCGTGGCCGTCTCTGTCGCCGCAGGCGCAGGAGAACAGGGGACGCGTTGTCGAGCAGCGACCCTTGCCACCACCGTTGAAGGACCGGGATTTCCTCTCTCCATGACGGATGGAAGAGAGGAGCAGAAACAGAAGGAAGAAGAAGATGGAATAATGCGGGACGCCATCCCCCTCCTGCTCTTTATAAAGGAACGGGGTTGGGGCTCGGCCGCCCCACTCGGCCAATCAAGACGCGGGAGGCGCAAGGAGCCAGGGCCGACCCGCTGCCCCAACCAGCGACGGCCCGGTTCCCCGCCTCCACATTTTGCCACCCCGAGCGCATGGGAGACATGTGGCAGACGTACAGAACCGAGGGGATAGGTGAGGCGACCTCTCCCCACCGCATGATCGTGGGGAGTGGACACCTTGAAGACCGCGCCTCGGCCCATTCCGTTAAATGGGCCGCACCTCCATGCCTCCCTCTGTTTATGGGGAAGGCGCGAAGCCACCTGTTTACTACGATGTGACGCTTGCCTGCGAAGACCGACCCACGCATGCCGCCCATGTCACGCCCACCTCCCCACGCCGCGCCACGCCCGTGAGTCGTCGGAAGCGCAGCGCGCGAAAAATCTTACCACGGTAAAAACTGCCCCGCCTGCCCGCGCACCGTCTTTGGGCCTAGCCCAACAACGCGTTGCGCTTATGTGTGGCCCAGGCCCGGGGGCTCCTATCGGTGTACAAAAATAGGGGCACACTTTTTGTACCCCTATAACTGTGCACGGGCAGTCAGAGCCGCGCCCATGACCACACCAAGCAAGGCAAGGGAGGTGAGCCAGGGTAAGACCGAAGCTCAAGGGAACTAGAACGACGCCAAGGCCAGGACCACAAAGAGCCAAGGGACGAGGCGGGCTCCCCCGGCAAGATCCTTGCCGGGGCCGGCTTTAGCAGCCCCGGCAAGACCCTTGTTGCCGCAACTCGCCCCACGCTTACAGAGCAAATCACCCTTGAGTCCGCTACCCCCATGGGGCAGGGATTCGTGAGACATCCCCGTGGTGGCATGCAGATCTTTGTGAAGACATTCAAGATCAGATACGCACTAAGAAGACGACGATCCTTGGCGGGATCCCAGCCAGGGAAGACCACAAGACCCCCGGCAAGCACCTTGTCGGGGACGACAGTAGGCGCCTCGGCAAAACCCTTGCCGGGGCCCCGGCAAGGCCCTTGCCGCAGACATCCGCAGGGCCACCATCAGGCCCATGCTGACTAAACCTCCACCGCCGTACGCATGTAGCTGCCAACCCAACCAGCTGGGCAGGCACCTGCGTGGCGGCATGCAGATCTTCGTGAAGACCCACCACTGCGCCACCTCAGCTGCCTGCCTACCTACATGGCATCACAAGCGTCGCTGGCCAGGGCGCGTGTCGACACGAGAAAGAGCGGCGACGGACGAGACGGATCCCCCCGTCCCCGATAAAGCAAGGACACCTAAGAGAGACACATTAAAGGCTCCTTGTCATGTAATGCGAGGGATAACCTCGCATCACTGTACCATTTCCACCTCCTGTGTGCCACTGTGGCGACCCCTTTTTCTATAAAAGGAGGGCCGAGGCGACCAGGAGGAGGATTCGGCTTTTTGGAGCTCCTAACGCCCCAAAGCTAGCTCAAGAACAGGAATATACATCCACCAAAGCAGGAGTAGGGTTTTACGCATCCTCACGGCCCAAACCTGGATAAACAAACTGTGCGCTATCTGTTAGATCCGCTCTTCTCACGACCCCGCGCCCCGCTAACCGTAGTAGGGATTCTTGTGATCCCATAGGTGTCGTTCCCACCGACAACAAGCCAAGTTCTATAATGAAAAATTCCCACTAGTATATGAAAGTGACAAAACAAGAGGCTCTATCATGAAGATTATGGTGCTACTTTGAAGCACAAGTGTGGTAAAAAAGGATAGTAATATTGTCCCTTCTCTCTTTTTCTCTCTTTTTTTGGGCCTTCCTCTTTTTCTTATGGCCTTTCTCCTTTTTTATTTTTTTTATTTTTCCTCACTTGGGACAATGCTCTAGAAAATGATGATCATCACACTTCTATTTATTTACAACTCAATGATTACAACTCGATACTAGAACAAAGTATGACTCTATATGAATGCCTCCGGCGGTGTACCGGGATATGCAATGAACCAAGAGTGACAAGTACGAAAGAACTATGAATGGTGGCTTTGCCACAAATACTATGTCAACTACATGATCATGCAAAGCAATATGACAATGATGAACGTGTCATGATAAACGGAACGGTGGAAAGTTGCATGGCAATATATCTCGGAATGGCTATGGAAATGCCATAATAGGTAGGTATGGTGGCTGTTTTGAGAAAGATATATGGAGGTTTATGTGTGAAAGAGCGTATCATATCACGGGGTTTGAAGGCACCGGCAAAGTTTGTGCCAACTCTCAATGTGAGAAAGGGCAATGCACGGTACGGAAGAGGCTAGCAATGATGGAAAGGTGAGAGTGCGTTTAATCCATGGACTCAACATTAGTCATAAAGAACTCACATACTTATCGCAAAAATCTACAAGTCATCAAAAACCAGGCACTATGCGCATGCTCCTAGGGGGATAGATTGGTAGGAAAAGACCATCGCTCGTCCCCGACCGCCACTCATAAGGAGGACAATCAAAGAAGACCTCATGTTTCAAATTTGTTACATAACATTTACCATACGTGCATGCTACGGGACTTGCAAACTTCAACACAAGTATTTCTCAAATTCACAACTACTCAACTAGCACAACTTTGATATCACTACCTCCATGTCTCAAAACAATCATCAAGCATCAAATTTCTCTTAGTATTCAACACACTCATAAGGAAGTTTTTTTACTAGTCTTGAATACCTAGCATATTAGGATTATTTAATCAAATTAGCATGCTGTTTAAGACTCTCAAAATAACCTAAGTGAAGCATGAGAGAATTATAGTTTCTATAAAACAAAACCACCACCGTGCTCTAAAAGATATAAGTGAAGTATTAAAGCATTCTAATAATTTCCGAATTATGTGTGTCTTTCTCAAAAGGTGTGTATAGTAAGGATGATTATGGTAAACTAAAAAGCAAAGACTCAAATCATACAAGACGCTCCAAGCAAAACACATATATATCATGTGGTGAATAAAAATATAACTCCAAGTAAAGTTACTGATGGAAGTAGAGGAAAGAGGGGATGCCTTCCGGGGCATCCCCATGCTTTGGCTTTTATGTGTCCTTAGATTATCTTGGGGTGCCATGGGCATCCCCAAGCTTAGGCTCTTGCCACTCCTTGTTCCATAATCCATCAAATCTTTCACCCAAAACTTGAAAACTTCACAACACAAAACTCAGCAGAAAATCTCGTGAGCTCCGTTAGCGAAAGAAAACAAAAGACCACTTCAAGGTACTGTAATGAAATCATTATTTGTTTATATTGGTGTTAAACCTACTGTGTTCCAACTTCTCTATGGTTTATAAATTCTTTTACTAGCCATAGATTCATCAAAATAAGCAAATGACACATGAAAAACAGAATCTGTCAAAAACGGAACAGTCTGTAGTAATCTGTAACTAACGCAAACTTCTGGAACTCCAAAAAATCTACCAAAATAGGAATACCTAGAGAATTTGTTTATTGATCAGAAGCAATTGGAATCAATATTTAATCACGTTCTGGTAAGTTTTAACAATTATTTTCGTGAACAGAAAGTTTCTGGAATTTTCAGCAAGATCAAATAACTATGATCCAAGAAGATCCTATAGATTAAACTTGGCACAAACACTAATTAAAACATAAAAAGACATCTAACTAGAGGCTAGATCAAAGATTTATTCCTAAACATAAGCAAAATAAAAAAATAAAAAAATAAAATTGGGTTGCCTCCCAACAAGCGCTATCGTTTAACGCCCCTAGCTAGGCATTGATAATCTTAATGATGCTCACACGAAAGACAAGAATTGAAGCGCAAAGAGAGCATCATATAGGATGTGACAAACACATCTAAGTCTAACATACTTCCTATGCATAGGCATCTTATAGGCAAACAAATTATCAAGGCAAGCGAAAACTAGCATATGCAAGGAAGCGGAAAGAAACAATAACAATCTCAACATAACGAGAGGTAATTTAGTAACATGAAAATTTCTACAACCATATTTTCCTCTCTCATAATAATTGCATGTGGTATCATAAGCAAATTCAACAATATATCTATCAAAAAACATATTCTTAACACGATCCACATGTATGCAAAGTCGACACTCTTCCAAAATAGTGAGATTATCATAAACTAAAGTCATGACCTATCCAAACCCACTTTTATAAAAAATACCATAAGATTGAACATTCTCCAAATATGTGGGATCTAAAGTTGACACTCTTCCGAACCCACTTTCAATATTATTGCAAACACTACTATCAATCTCATATTCATCATGGGGCTTAAATAAATTTTCAAGATCATAAGAAGAATCATCCCAATCATGATCATTGCAACAAGTAGTAGACATAGCAAAACTAGCATCCCCAAGCTTAGGGTTTTGCATATTATTAGCACAATTGACATCAAGAGAATTTATAGTAACATCATTGCAATCATGCTTTTCATCAAAGGAACCACCAAGTATGGGTGTAATAGCAACAATCTCATGTTTAACATAAGGAACTATGACAAATTCATCTTCATAAATATTGGCATCATGGCCACAAGATAGCAAGCATCATGTTCATCAAGGGATATTTCAACCAAATCATCGGAATCATCATTATCTATAGATTCATGCATATCATTATTTTCCTCCAAATCAACAGTTATTCTCTCAATAAATTCTTTGACATAGACATTATGAGCATAGTTTTTATAGCAATATTTAAGTATGTCAAAATTTTCAGATTCGTAGAGAGTAATATCATACTTTTCAATCAAAGAAGCAACTTCATACGCACCCCTAAAAGCAACAAATTCTTTAATTTGTTCGATATCATAGTAACTATAAACACCCTTTGCATAAGAAGATAAGATTTCATTTTCCTTAAACTCACATAGGTAGGGAAGGTGTTTTTTAGGGTTCTTAGAGCAACAAGTAAAATCATGAATTTCACAAAGATTCCAAGCATAACACAGCAATTTTATTATTTGACCCCATAAGAGTTTCCCTTTTTCAGACAAACGGTGACGCACAAAATGAGCATGCTCATCTAAAGATTTCCCATCAACTAGGCTAGTTGGGGTTTTAGCGCGAGCGCATATGGATAAAAAATGATCCAAGTAGAACACTTTAAGTGCATCCATATCAATAGATTTTTAGCAAGCAAAGATGCAAGTAAATAGAAGGCACAAGGAAACACAAACAAAAGGACATACGGGAAGAAGGCGGAGAAAAGGCGAATAAAACAACAAAGGTGAAGTGGGGGAGAGGAAAACGAGAGGCAAATGGCAAATAATGTAATGCGGGATATAAGGGTTTTTGATGGGTACTTGGTATGTTGACTTTTGCGTAGACCCCCCGGCAACGGCGCCAGAAATCCTTCATGCTACCTCTTGAGCATTGCGTTGGTTTTCCCTTGAAGAGGAAAGGGTGATGCAGTAAAGCAGCGTAAGTATTTCCTTCAGTTTCTGAGAACCAAGGTATCAATCTAGTAGGAGGCCATGCACGAGTCCCTCAAACTTGCACAAACAAATAAATACTCGCAACCAACGCGATAAGGGGTTGTCAATCCATACACGGTCACTTACGAGAGTGAGATCTGATAGATATGATAAGATAATATTTTTGGTATTTTTATGATAAAGATGCAAAGTAAAATAGAAGGCAATAAAAATTACTAAGTGTTGCAAGATTAATATGATGGAAAATAGACCCGGGGGCCATAGGTTTCACTAGTGGCTTCTCTCGAGAGCATAAATATTACGGTGGGTGAACAAATGGCTGTTGAGCAATTGATAGAATTGAGCATAGTTATGAGAATATCTAGGTATGATCATGTATATAGGCATCACGTCCGAGACAAGTAGACCGACTCCTGCCTGCATCTACTACTATTACTCCACACATCGACCGCTATCCAGCATGCATCTAGAGTATTAAGTTCATAAGAACAGAGTAACTCCTTAAGTAAGATGACATGATGTAGAGGGATAAACTCATGCAATATGATATAAACCCCATCTTGTTATCCTCAATGGCAACAATACAATACGTGCCTTGCTGCCCCTACTGTCACTGGGAAAGGACACCGCAAGATTGAACCCAAAGCTAAGTGAGGGAGTCCTGAATTAGGGGGTGTTCGGATAGCTGGACTATACCTTCAGCCGGACTCCTTGACTATGAAGATACAAGATTGAAGACTTCGTCCTGTGTCTGGATGGGACTTTCCTTGGCGTGGAAGGCAAGCTAGGCGATGCGGATATTCAGATATCCTACCATTTTAACCGACTTTGTGTAATCCTAACCCTCTCCGGTGTCTATATAAACCGGACGGGTTTAGTCCGTAGGACGACAACTCCAACATACAACAATCATACCATAGGCTAGCTTCTAGGGTTTAGCCTCCTTGATCTCGTGGTAGATCTACTCTTCTACTACCCATATCATCAATATTAATCAAGAAGGACGTAGGGTTTTACCTCCATCAAGAGGGCCCGAACCTGGGTAAAACATTGTGTCCCTTGTCTCCTGTTACCATCCGCCTAGACGCACAGTTCGGGACCCCCTACCCGAGATCTGCCGGTTTTGACACCGACATTGGTGCTTTCATTGAGAGTTCCTCTGTGTCGTCACTTTTAGGCCCGATGGCTCCTTTGATCATCAACGACGATGCGGTCCAAGGTGAGACTTTTCTCCCCGGGCAGATCTTCGTCTTCGGCGGCTTCGCACTGCGGGCCAATTTGGTTGGCCGCTTGGAGCAGATTGAAAGCTACGCCATTGGCCGTCAGGTCAGGTTTGGAAGTTTGAACTACACGACTGACATCCGCGGGGACTTGATCTTCGACGGATTCGACCCACAGCCAAGCGCGTCGCGCTGTCTCGATGAGCATGATCTAGCTCTGCCGTCGAACAGTGTCCTGGAGGCCGCACACGCGTTGGTTCCAACCCTTAATTCGGAGCCTGCTGCACCGATCGAGGATGAGCGGTTGGACGCCACCTCAGGGGCTGCGATCTCAAAGACGATCGAGCCGTCCACCAGCCCCGCACTCTGCATGACCCGTGACTCGGAGGATCCGGATTCCTCTCCGGACTCCGAACCCCCCGCGCCCCTGCCGATCGAATCCGATTGGGCGCCGATCATGGAGTTCACCGCCGCGAACATCTTTCAGCACTCGCCCTTCGGCGACATCCAGAACTCACTAAAGTCTCTCTCTTTATCAGGAGAGCCCTGGCCGGACTATGGTCAGCAAGGATGGGATGCGGACGATGAAGAAATTCAAAGCCCACCCACCACCCACTTTGTAGCCACTGTCGACGATTTAACTGACATGCTCGACTTCGACTCTGAAGACATCGACGGTATGGACGACGATGCAGGAGACGAACAGGAACCAGCACATATAGGGCACTGGAAGGCTACCTCGCCATATGACATATATATGGTGGATACTCCAAAAGAAGGAGGGCGATGGAAAAGCGGGGGATGACACCTCTAAAAAACATCCCAAGCGCCGGCGCCAGCGGCGCCGTTCTAAATCCCGCCAAAGCAAAAACGGTGATTCTGGCACTGGAGATAATATTACTCCGGATAGCGCCGAAGAACACCCCCTGCAGCAAGATTCGGCACAGGAAGATGGAGAAGCCAGCCCTCATGAGAGAGTGGCAGACCGAGAAGTTGAGGATGATAACTATATGCCTCCTTCAGATGACGAGGCAAGCCTTGACGACGACAAATTCATCGTACCATCAGACCCCGCCGAACAAGAGCGTTTCAAACGCAGGCTTTTAGCCACGGCAAGCAGCCACAAGAAAAAGGAGCAACAACTTAGAGGTGACCAAGATTTGCTAGCTGACAGATGGACTGAAGTCCTTGCGGCCGAAGAGTATGAACTCGAATGCCCCTCCAAGCGTTACCCAAAGCGCAGGCTGCTACCCCGATTAGAGGAGGAAGCACCTACATCACCAGCGCATGACATGGCAGACCGACCACCTCGTGGCCGCGACAGAGAGGCCTCTAGGACCTCCACTCAAGCCATGCCCCGACGCCGCCCAAAACTTTCTAAGGCACGGGAAAACGCGCCAGACCTGTGAGATATACTGGAGGACAAGGCAAGGCAAACAAGATCGATCTACGGATCGCTCGGGCGCCCCACGGCACGTGACGGTGATCGTCACTCCAGATACAATAAATCCGGCCGGGCCGAACACAATAGACAAATCTCCTTTGAGCTGCGTCGTGATATAGCCCAGTACAGAGGCGCCGCACACCCACTATGCTTCACAGATGAAGTAATGGATCATAAAATCTCTGATGGCTTCAAACCCGTAAACATCGAATCATACGATGGCACAACAGATCCTGCGGTATGGATCGAGGATTATCTCCTTCACATCCACATGGCCCGCGGTGATGATCTACACGCCACCAAATACCTCCCACTCAAACTTAAGGGACCGGCCCGACATTGGCTTAACAACTTGCCAGCAGACTCAATCGGTTCTTGGGAGGACCTGGAAGCCGCATTCCTTGACAACTTCCAGGGCACTTATGTGCGACCACCGGACGCCGATGACCTAAGCCACATAATCCAGCAGCCAGAGGAATCGGCTAGGCAATTCTGGACACGGTTCCTAACAAAGAAAAATCAAATAGTCGACTGTCTGGACGCAGAGGCCCTAGCAGCCTTCAAGCATAATATCCGCGACGAGTGGCTCACCCGGCACCTGGGACAGGAAAATCCGAAATCTATGGCAGCCCTCACGACAGTCATGACCCGTTTTTGCGTGGGTGAAGACAGTTGGCTAGCTCGCAGCAACAACTTAATCAAGAACCTTGGAAATTTGGATACCGAGGACAAAAGTGGCAGGTCGCGCCGGATTAAGCAAAAGCGCCGCGTTAACAGCAACAACAACGAGGATACGGCAGTAAATGCCGGATTCCAAGGCTACAAATCCGGTCAGCGGAAGAAGCCATTCAAAAGAAATATTCAGGGCCCATCCAGTTTGGACCGAATACTCGACCGCTTGTGCCAGATACATGGCACCCCCGAAAAGCCAGCCAATCACACCAACATGGATTGTTGGGTGTTCAAGCAGGCAGGCAAGTTAAGAGCCGAAAACAGAGACAAGGGGCTGCATAACGATGACGAGGAGGAGCCCAGGCCGCTGAACAACAGTGGACAGAAGGGTTTTCCCCCACAAGTGCGGACGGTGAACATGATATACGCAACCCGTATCCCCAAAAGGGAGCGGAAGCGTGCGTTACGGGACGTATACGCGCTGGAGCCAGTCGCTCCAAAGTTCAACCCATGGTCCTCCTGCACGATCACTTTTGATCGAAGGGACCATCCCACTAGCATCCGCCATGGCGGGTTTGCCGCATTGGTTCTTGACCCAATTATTGACGGATTTCATCTCACAAGAGTCCTCATGGACGACGGCAGCAGCCTGAACCTGCTTTACCAGGATACAGTGCGGAAAATGGGCATAGATCCCTCGAGGATCAAGCCCACCAAAACGACCTTTAAAGGCGTCATACCAGGTGTAGAAGCCAACTGTACAGGCTCAGTTACACTTGAAGTGGTCTTCGGATCCCCGGATAATTTCCGAAGCGAGGAGTTAATCTTCGACATAGTCCCGTTCTGCAGTGGCTATCATGCACTGCTCGGGCGAATCGCATTCGCAAAGTTCAACGCGGTACCGCACTATGCATACCTCAAGCTCAAGATGCCAGGCCCTCGAGGAGTAATCACGGTCAACGGAAACACCGAACGCTCCCTCCGGACGGAGGAGCACACGGCAGCGCTCGCAGCAGAAGTACAAAGCAGCCTCTCTAGGAAGTTCTCCAGTCCGGCCCTTAAAAAGCCGGACACTGTCAAGCGCGCCTGGAGTAACCTACAACAAGACCGCCTGGCACGTCCCAAGCAAGCGTAGCAATGCGGCCCAACCCTAGCCCTCGCAACATAGCAAAACCAGTGCTTCGCGTACATAACTACGCTCTCAAAATACCATGGGCACAAGGGGAGGGGCACCCTCACGGCACGCCCAAAACACGGCTTAAACCGTACTAGGGGCTGCCGGATTGTTTTTTCTCTTACTTTTAGGACTCCATACTTCAGACGACCTGTTCAGCAATTCAACTGCCGCACAAACGATACAAGATCCAGGAAAGCAGACAAGCCATGCCGCATTATGGAACTCCCAGGTGGTCTCTATTACGAGCAGTATACCTGTTTTGAATAAAATTCCGCGGCCTACCCCTGGCCAGGACATGTTAAATAGTCCAATTTCTTTTGCTTATCGCACTATCTGTATCGTTCTGCTTAGATAGCAGCCTTCTTATAAACAATGCATAGCTTTTTGTCTATTTTTTGCATTACTCTATTTTTATATATGTTCATTAATGACATGTGGCACCCGTACACTGTGGTACGGCAAATACGCCAGGGGCTTCAATACCCCTTAATATGGTGTACAAAGTCCGAACACTTCCATAAGTGCGGCACCCCGAACTTATAGCACTATATGCATCGGCTCCGAATCATGATTTGGGTCAATAGTTGGGTTTGCCCGGCTCCTATCTTTTGGTGCCTTACATTCCGCTATATCGGCTAAGGTAGCACTAGGAGAACTACTGCGATTGTGCCCTAGTTGAGCTGGGCTGAGCACCTCAGTAGAGAAAGCTAAAACTGACTGTCATGATGAGGCGAGAGACCGGTCGCTGTTCGAGAGGTTTTTCGGGTACTTAAAGACCTATGCCGCTTAGAGCGAGGAACCGGATTTTGTCCGGCCATGGCGTGGATAGCTCCCCGAACTCGGTCTTCCGAATACTAGGGGCTTCGCCGAAAATTAAAATTATAAAGTTCTATGGCTAAGTGAGAGTGTTCAAGCATTATAGTCCGATTGCCTTGTTCGTTGTGCTGAGCGCCTCCCTCGAAGGACCCAAACATGGGAAAAAGAGCGCTCAGGTTTATCCCGAACACCCCAGCACTAGTGGCATGGGGGCGGAAGCCGACGACTAGCCATCTCTCAATTTTTTGATAAACGGCCGCACAGAAAATAATATTTTAAATTCAACAAGCATTGCTTAGCGCAAATGAACAAGTTTTCAACGCACAGGACAACACGAGCGAGTTCATTCAAAAATTACATCTTTTGTACATTCATCCGCCACAAGACGGGCACCCTTCAGAACGTCCTTGTAATAGTTCTCGGGCTTGCGATGCTCCTTTCCCGGCGGCGGCCCGTCCCTCACAAGCTTCTCACCGTCCAGCTTACCCCAGTGCACCTTTGCACGGGCAAGGGCCCTACGGGCACCTTTGATGCAGACGGAGCGCTTGATGACCTCAAGCCATGGACAGGCCTCTACCAGTCGCCGCACCAACCCGAAGTAGCTCCCAGGCAGGGCCTCTCCAGGCCACAGCCGAACTATGAAGCCCTTCATGGCCTGTTCGGCCGCCTTGTGGAGCTCGACCAGCTGCTTCAGCTGGTCGCTCAAGGGCACAGGGTGTTCGGCCTCAGCGTACTGAGACCAGAACACCTTCTCCGTCGAGCTGCCCTCTTCGGCTCAGTAGAATGCGGCGGCATCGGATACGCTGCGGGGAAGATCTGCGAACGCCCCTGGAGAGCTCCGGATTCGGGTAAGTAACAAGTAGTTTACTTTTATATGTCTGCTTTGCATAAAAAATGCCTTACCCGCCGCTATCTTTTTCACCGCATCCAATTCATCGAGGGCCTTCTGGGCTTCGGCCTTGGCAGACTCGGCAGTCTTGACGGCCATGGCGAGCTCGGACGCTCGCGTTTTAGAGTCAAGCTACAAACTCTCATGTTTTTTCATCAGAACCTGAAGCTCTTGCTGCGCCTCGCCGACCTGCGCCTCAAATTTTTTCTGCTCATTGCACTCCGAGGCCGCTCTCTTCTCGGCCTCGGACAGCGCTTTCTTGAGAGTTGCCACCTCAGTCGTGGCCCCATCAACAAGTAGCATAATCCTGTAATTTTTTTGCAATTGCATCTTTTTCTCTCTCTATAAGGTATCTCTTACCTTCTTTCTCCTCGAGCTGCCATTTGGCAAGGCCGAGCTCTTGCTCGGTCCGCTCGAGACCCTGCTTCAGGGTACCTACCTCCGCAGTCAGTGCGGCGGTAGCAAGCAGCAAAGCCTGCATACGCATATTGACTCATTTTTTTAGACTCCTGCAAAATTATTTGATCCTCTATTCGGCTTTTCTTTCCGAACACCAAATAGAGCATCAGGGGCTACTGTCTATGCGGTAATATTTTTACATATTTTTACTTACCTCAAAGCCTGTTAAAAGGCTAGCACAAGCTTCAGTCAGCCCACTCTTAGCGGACTGAACCTTCTGGATCACCGTACTCATAATAGTACGGTGCTCCTCGTCGATGGAGGCGCCGTTAAGCACCTCCAGCAGATTGTCCGGTGCCTCTGGCTGGACGGAGGCCGCCGGCTCAGAAGGCTTGCTCCTCTTAGAAGGAGTTCGCCTACCGCAGTCCGGAACCGCTGAGGATTCCGGCGCGGTATCCGGCTCAAAGCCGGACTTGGAGCCCTGGGGGGTCTTGTCCCCTCCACTCCTGGAGTCCGGGAGGTCGCCTCGCGGTGCCTCCGGGACCGCCTCCTCCTGGCTTGGAATCTGTTGGGACAACACTTCGGCGTCGTCCGCAGGGAGGGGGGAGATAGCCGTCGGAAGTGAATTCATGTCCAACGAGTCCAGGGAGCCGCTCGACGACTCGCCGAGCCCGGCCTTGGGCGGACTGCATAATTATGTTCGACATAAGGAAAAGCTGTGCGACAAAGGAAAGCTACGAGTCACTCTAGTATCCGAATACTTATGGTCCCGCCGGGCGCCTGGCCCTTTGTGTCCACTCCTCTTCGCCCTCGTCGGCGTCAAGGGAGTAGTCTGGCGGAAGGGTTTTCCGCTTCTTGGACCCTTCGGCCTCCCCAGTTGGGGCGGCCTTCCTCTTCTTCCCCCCCCCCCCCTCGCTGGAGGGGGAGAGGTTTCTTCTTCTTCCTCCTCGTCTGCATGAGAGGAGTGCGTCTCGGATTCGTCAGACGACGAGTCCGACACCACCATATAACGGGAACTCTTTCGAGTCCCCGTGGCCTTCTTCTTCTTGGCCTTCTTCTCCGGCACCACATAAGGCGCCGGAGCCAGCAGCTTCGATAAACGAGCATCTGTTGGGTCTTCGAGCAAAGGGGCCGGACAGTTGACCTGTCCGGACTTCTCCTGCCACGCCTGTCAAAGGTAGGGGAGTTTAGATCCCGCATAAAGTCAATTTACGAGAAACAAATTTCCTGTAAAAGGTAAGGATAACTCACCGCGCTAGCTGGATGCTGCGTGCTGAATCTGCGGTCCTCGGACGCAGACGCGGGAGCTTCGGTGCCCTTGAACAGCACCTTCCAGGCATCTTCGTACGTTGTGTCGAAGAGCCTGCTCAAGGTTTGGTGCTGCGCCGGATCAAACTCCCACAGTGTGAAAGCCCGTTGTTGACACGGGAGGATCCGGCGGATGAGCATGACCTGGACTATATTGACAAGCTTGGGCCGCTTGTTCACCAGGGATTGGATGCATGTTTGCAGTCCGGTCACCTCATCCTCGTTGCCCCACGACAGGCCCGTCTCTTTCCAGGACATGAGCCGCGTGGGGGATCCGGATCGGAACTCGGGGGCTGCGACCCATTCAGGGTCACGCGGCTCGTTGATGTAAAACCACCCCGATTGCCACACCTTCAGGGTCTCCACAAAGGAGCCCTCGAGCCATAGGATGTTGGCTATCTTTCCCGCCATGGCGCCTCCGCACTCCGCATGGCTGCCGCGCACCACCTTGGGCTTGACGTTGAAAGTCTTGAGCCAAAGACCGAAATGGGGGCGGATGAGGAGGAAAGCCTCACACACGATGATAAACGCCGATATGTTGAGGACAAAGTTCGGGGCCAGATCGTGGAAATCCAGGCCGTAGTAGAACATGAGTCCCCGGACAAATGGGTGGAGTGGAAAGCCCAGTCCGCGGAGGAAGTGGGGAAGGAATACAACCCTCTCATGGGGCCTAGGGGCGGGGAGAAGCTGCCCCTCTTCAGGAAGCCGGTGCGCAATGTTATCGGACAAGTATCCGGCCTTCCTTAGCTTTTTGACATGGCCCTCCGTAACGGAGGAGACCATTCACTTGCCTCCCGCTCCGGACATGGCTGGACAAGGTCGAGGTGGGAAGTGCGGACTTGGGCGCTGGAGCTCGGGTGCGCAGTAGGTAGATAGGCAAAGAAGGAAGAAGGCGTAGGTAAAAAGGTGGATCCTTATCCCCTTATATGGGCGGATGCGACTATGCGTCCCCACCGGCCTAGTAAAACTCGCTTGCCTCCCAAGCGCCACGATAAATGGCGCGGTTGGGTTACCCACGTCCGTATTGATGAGAATCCCGTAAATAGGGGACACGATCTTTGCTTTGACAAGACGTGCCAAGGAAACCGCCTCGCAAAATACGCTGAGGTGGGGAAGTGAAAACGACTCGAATAAGGGCTTGGCCATAGTGTGATGTCACGCTACGGAATACGTCAGCAGATTAGATTTGTGTTAATATTATTCTCTCTATGGCAATATGTGGAAACTTATTTTGTAGAGCCGGACACTACTTTTGGTGTTTTCCAACTTTTATGAAGAACTTGGAGGAGGAACCCGCCTTGCAATGCCGAAGACAATCTGCGCGCCAGACTCGTCGTCATTGAAGCCTGGTTCAGGGGCTATTGAGGGAGTCCTGGATTAGGGGGCGTTCGGATAGCCGGACTATACCTTCAGTCAGACTCCTGGACTATGAAGATACAAGATTGAAGACTTCGTCCCGTGTCCGGATGGGACTTTCCTTGGCGTGGAAGGCAAGCTAGGCGATGCGGATATTCAGATCTCCTACCATTGTAACCGACTTTGTGTAACCCTAACCCTCTCCGGTGTCTATATAAACCGGAGGGGTTTAGTCCGTAGGACGACAACTCCAATATACAACAATCATACCATAGGCTAGCTTCTAGGGTTTAGCCTCCTTGATCTCGTGGTAGATCTACTCTTGTACTACCCATATCATCAATATTAATCAAGCAGGACGTAGGGTTTTACCTCCATCAAGAGGGCCCGAACCTGGGTAAAACATTGTGTCCCTTGTCTCCTGTTACCATCCGCCTAGACGCACAGTTCGGGACCCCCTACCCGAGATCTGCCGGTGTTGACACCGACACTAAGCACTTCTCCCATTGCAAGAAAGATCAATCTAGTAGGCCAAACCAAACTGATAATTCAAAGATACTTGCAAAGATAACCAATCATACATAAAAGAATTCAGAGGAGATTCATATATTGTTCATAGATAAACTTGATCATAAACCCACAATTCATCTGTCTCAACCAACACACCGCAAAAGAAAATCACATCGAATAGATCTCCACGAGAGAGGGGGAGAACATTGTATTGAGATCCAAAAAGAGAGAAGAAGCCATATAGCTAATAACTATGGACCCAAAGGTCTGAGGTAAACAACTCACACATCATCGGAGAGGCTATGGTGTTGATGTAGAAGCCCTCCGTGATCGATGCCCCCTCTGGCAGAGCTCCGGAACAGGCCCCAAGATGGGATCTCACGGGTATAGTACAGAAGGTTGCGGCGGTGGAATTAGGTTTTTGGCTCCGTATCTGGTAGTTTGGGGGCACGTAGGTATATATAGGAGGAATGAGTACGTTGGTGGAGCAACGTGGGGCCCATGAGGGTGGAGGGCGCGCCTGGGGGGTAGGCGCGCCCCCTACCTCGTGCCCTCCTGGTTGGTGTCTTGACATAGGGTCCAAGTCCTCTGGATCACGTTCGTTCCGAAAATCACGTTCCCGAAGGTTTCATTCCGTTTGGACTCCGTTTGATATTCTTTTTCCGCGAAACTCTGAAATAGGCAAAAAACATCAATTTTGGGCTGGGCCTCCGGTTAATAGGTTAGTCCAAAAATAATATAAAAGTGTATAATAAAGCCCAATAACGTACAAAACAGAATATAATATAGCATGGAACAATCAAAAATTATAGATACGTTGGAGACGTATCAAGGGGTCGGGATCAAGAGAGACAGAGAGCTGCGTCAAATCCAGACAAATGAGAGGGGTCGGGCAGGGATTTCGGTCTAGCTAGGGTACCGGTTCGCTAGAATTCGGAAGTGAAATCCAGTGTCAATTCTATGACAGCCAAACAAGTTGGGGCCGGATTTCGGAAATGAAATCCATGAAATCCGGCCAAATGAGAGGGGCCAAACGGGTTGTAAGTTGTTTCGTTGGTTCGTTATCTCCACCTTGTGCTTGTGCGAATATTGACATGTTTGTAGATGCGAACAGGCTGAAATGCAGTTTCAGTCAAAGCACTCATAGATGCGAGATTGTTCAGTATAATTTAGAGGTTAGGTCACTATAAGTTTGGTGCGCATTGTTCAGTATATATATAATTCAGAGGTTAGGTTACTGTAAGTTTGGTGCGTTTTTCGTCATTAGACCCTCATACCTTTCAATATTTTAAGGAATATGGACTTGAATGCAGACTCACCGGCCTACTAAACTGGACTTGTATAGGAAGTACATACTAATTTGACAACCCAAATGATAAGTGACACACGTGTGACACAATCACTCTGGCCCTAACATTTTTTACAACTAAAGTTGTTATTCGAAAAGGTAAAACAAACCCCCAAAACACCGTTGGAATTTGGCTCTACACCGACTAGAAAGAGGTGCCCTTATTCTAATTTTAGTAGGATATTTATATTATTCATTATAGAAGAATAAACAAACACATTCTTGAGGGGGAAAAATAGAATATATGTGATCTTTTTTATTGGAGGTGGCCAGAAACTGGCTAGACGCTGCCCTAGCCTAGCTCAATAATTTTTCCAAATTTGTTTTTTTAGAATGTTCAAAAGGAGATATATCATGTCATGGTGGTTGCTTAATCTGTTTATTAGGGCTGCAGTCTTGTATTTTTTTAACCTGAACTGAGCAATTTCAGTGTGCCCATCTTAGGATTTTTCTCTTGGATGTTGAGGAAGAAATTGGCATAGATTCATCATATAAAAACAAATTGCAGTTGATGCATACACTTAACAGAGGATAGGAAAAGGGGGAAATTGAGATGTAATAAGTAAACAGTAAAGTCAAAAGAAAAATTTGTAGATGGAGGAGCCCAAATTCCAAATGGATTTTTCTGAAATTGTGTTCTTGTCTCGACACATGATTGCAGTTCACTATATTATGTGGGAAATAGAAACAAAGTATTGCAGTCTTGGGAAGTTGCCTTTTGTGGTCATGTTTATACTTCTTCCACTTGGTCAAATACCATACATGCAAGTATTACCGAAAAAGGCTTTCGCCCCGTTTTATATAAAAAGCAAAGATCATCAACAACCTGGTACAACGCACGTCACTAGAACACATGCACTCACTCAAGGCAGGATACATAGGCGTTGTGCGCAGCAACACCATCCCTAGCACTATAAGAGCCACCGGCGGTCTCAACCGTGAACACGCCACCACGAAGAGAAGAAGCTACATATGACGCATTGTGGGCTCCAAGGCGGTGCCTACAGGAAGGTTACGACACAGAAGCGCCGCCACCGCCCAACCCAAGGATCAGAGTTTCTCCCGGAGCAACACGATGGGCAGTAAGAGCCGCTGCGACGCCTTCAAGAAGGGAATGAGCTTCGCCGCCGCCGGTCCATTCGATGATAGAGCAGGTTTTCACCCCGGCAAATATTCACCACCACCAAACGTTACACCCTGGCTACCACGCCACCCACACAACCATGGCCACCAGGCAGCACCAGGCCACAGGCTTTGCCCAGGAGCACCGCGGCACCTCCACCAGGGCCGCCGCCCCGGCATCCAGGACCTTGACGCCACATCACCCGATATCCACCGCTACCTCAACCAAAGAGACGAGTGGAAAGGAACCACATTTTGCACCCCTAAGCTGTCCCCAATGTCGAGACCTAATAGGCCAGCAAAAACTGGCCACCATTGACCCGTCCTGCCGCCGGGTGCGAGATGAGCTCGGTCCTGCCGCCGAGCGTGAGACGAGCTTGGTCCTGCTACCGGGCGCAAGACAAGACCGGTCCAGCTGCCTGGCGCAGGACGGGCTCTGACCTGCAACCGGGCGCGAGACGGGCGATGGGCGCCGCAGGGAGAGGGCCAACCCTCCGATGAAGGTAGCACACGAACGACGGGGAGAAGAATCGAAGATCAACAAGGGCGCTCATCGACAGGCAGACGCCGAAAATGACTAGCCGCCACCGTGAAACGACCCAGACCACCGCCATGGGCCACCACCACGCCGTGGCAGCCCACATCGATGTCGGGACCCTGAGGGGCAGTCCCAAGCTAGCACGACCACCCTCACAGCCAACGGCCACCGCACGCATGGTCGGTCAAAGCCCACACCGCCGCCAACGCCACCACCAGCACAAACCACCACCACCACTGCGTTGCTGCCACCACCAACCACTGCAGGGCGGCAGCCCGCGGGCCGCTGACCCCGTCTCGCGCCGCCGGCCGGGATCCTAGCGCCAGATCCGGCCGGCACGCATCCACCCGGCACTAACCCGGCAGCATGCAGCCCTCCGCGCCACTGCCTGCCGCCGCCGCGCCACGCACAGCACCGCGCCCTGGCCGAGCCAGATCGACCCGTGTCGACCTCACCAGGCGAGGAGGAGAAGGCTCCCCGCCACCTCCCACGCCAGGCAGGCTTCGCCCGCCGGCGCGCCCGGGCGGCGGCGAGGGAAGAGGAGGAGGAGAGGGGGCGGGGGACGGCGGCGGCGAGAAGCCTCCTCTGTTGTTGTTAGAATAAATCCGAGACCACCGTCGATCATCTGAGGACCAAGCAATCACACAAACACGACACCGAGATTTGTTAACGAGGTTCACCATCATGGCTACATCCCCGGGGCATGACTACGGGTGCCCCTCCCAATGACATCATCACAATACCGCACCCCGGCCTCCCGGGCGCCAGCACACGCCACCGGCTCCCCCCGCGTGCCCGTGCTATTATGTTGGCATAGGTTACATCGTGTGTCTACCCCCGATATATATATGAGAGGCCTAGGATACAAATGTCCTATTAGGACACGACTCCATATCCTATCTAAACACAATACAACTACAAGTCCAACTGTAACCTACCTCGTACACTATATTCGACACAACTCCAACAAACTCCACCTTGGCGAATATACTCCACCACCCTGAATTCGTCAATGCGTCAAACTTCCATGTACATTGGACTTGAGCTTATCCCATGAGCACCGCTGCTACTCCAAAGACTCCATATGACTCCACTTGCAACTTATAGTCCCTTCTTTTCTTGACCACAGTCAACACTCGGGCAAAATTAAGTTCCTTGTTACTCTAGTTTGTGCTCCCAACTTCCATAGTATCAGTCCAACACCATCACACACTCATCACTGACCTGCATGAAAGTGAACAACGCACATATTGGAAGCCACATATAAGAGTTACCCGAACTCAATGTCATCGCTCTCCTTGACTGTCTGTCTGAAACTTGAAGGAATTTCACCATTGCTTGTAATCATCCCGAGTCAAATTCGCAGTTGTCTCACCACATGTATGACCACCAGAGCCCTGGCACGTCTCCATGTCCTGTGTGCACCGCACACCTCGCCGCTATTACCGTGTCGAGCCTCTACTGTCCTGGTCGAGTCTCCCGGGTAGCTAGAACACACCGCCTCAACCCCCACTGCAGAGAACCACCGATCATCACTGATCGATGCCGAGTATCATGTCTCCATCAGACCACTGGTACCCAGTCCGATCCACGTGTCTCCCGTTATCCCGCTGAAATAGGCTTCGACTCTCCGAATTCTTACGCCGTAGCCCATCCATCAGCACAGAGTGTAGTCCTCCATCAGACTTCAACTCCACCTTCAACATGACTCCATGGTGGTTGTACGTGCCACCCCGCACCCCGTCGACTCCAAGCTCCATGTGTAGACCGTCTTGAATCAATCCCGCGCCATAGTCTTGTCGAAGCCGCACAAGCCCTCAGGCCTGCACAGCGTGTTTCCACGCCCCAGAAGTCGGCCACCATCAGCATCACGCTCCTGTGTCGTCGTCGCTGAAATCATCGTTGTCTTCTGCTTTGACCGACATCCACGTCGATCTGTCAGACAGTCCAGTCCGACCCAGCCGAAATTATCCGACTGCGACCATGCTCCACCCTGCATAATGACCGCCCGCACATCTCCGTGCATTGCTTGACGCCCTGTGTATGCATGATCCTGCCACGACATGCTCCAGACTCCTTCGAGCTTTATACGCACGTCGCCATCCTCGATTCCTGTTTGACTGCCAGTCGAACAACACCATTGCTGCCATGCCGATCTCCTTAGCATACGAAGCAAAGAACCCAAAACTAGTCCATGTAGTCTCTTGTGTATGTGTGCAACCAACTCAAACAATTTCATCCACATCTGTAGCAACATGTGACTTCATGACTAATTTTCTTGTTCTATTCTTTTCCACGGGTGAGATCAACATGCTCGTAACCAACAGATTCCAAGTTCCAACACGCGGCAATACCTTCCAGAACCGATTTTTTCCTTAACCAATTTCTTATTGTCCTTCGCTTCATGTACAGCAAGCACCTCCAACAGTTTTCCAGCGACAACACAGGCCCCTTGCAGCGCCTAGGCCACGCACACGGAGCCCCACGCCTGAACATCAAAACCTGGCCATGCAAGCCTCAACCATCAGATGGCCTCACGTGCAATTCGCAGCAGCCCAACGTGGGCCTTGCCACTCCTGGGCCACACCAGGCCCCCTCGCCTTGGACCACACGCCCCTGGGCCTCCCCACGCCGCATGCTCGACCAGCCAAGTCGTCCTCCGCGCGACACCTGCGCACCCGCTGCTCGCTGCTGTTTCCATCGATTGAACTGCGGTCGCTGCTCATACGTACGCTTGTGGGCGCTTGAACTCATGTCGTCGTTCGAGACTCCTCCTGCCGCCGCACTCGCGCCTGTACGCCGCTCCGCACCTTGGGCCCTGCTGGCTGGCCAGATCCCGTGTGCCTGACCCGTGCGCCTGACCTAGCACCGCCACCGCTGCTGTTGCACGTTCCGCTGCCTCCGTTTGCCTCTCACGCGACAATCTCGATCGCTACCCGATGTGCCGCACACACGATGTGCTATCAGCAGACGGTCTTTATCGCTCTCCTCTAGATCAACGCTCCTGCTGCCTCCTCGAACCTTGCTGATGATACCATTTGGTAGAATAAATTCGAGACCACCGTCGATCATCTGAGGACCAAACAATCACACGAACACGACACCGAGATTTGTTAACGAGGTTCACCATCATGGCTACATCCCCGGGGCATGACTACGGGTGCTCCTCCCCATGACACCGTCACAATACCGCACCCCGGCCGCCCGGGCGCCAGCACACGCCGCCAGGTCCCCCCGCGTGCCCGTGCTATTATGTTGACATAGGTTACATCATGTGTCTACCCCCAATATATATGAGAGGCCTAGATACAAGTATCCTATTAGGACACGACTCCATATCCTATCTAAACACAATACAACTACAAGTCCAACTGTAACCTACCTCGTACACTATATTCGACACAACTCCAATAGTTGCTCGCGGGAGCGCCAGAGAAGGGTTAGGTCTCCCGCGGGAGTGTCTTTTCTGAAGGTAATTTAGCATTGACATGCAAGTATTTCACCTCTTGAATGGTTCTTGCCTCCTGCCACCGGAGCGAGTAGAGTCTCTGGAGCTCATCAACGGTAGATAGATACCGAGCAAGGGAGGGGAACAACTAGCAGCAGTAGAGGGCGGTGGATTGGCCGCCACCGGCATGTACTACGCCGTCGCGCTCTTCTGCAGATCTGATACGCATTGGCGCGGCTCGCCTCGTCGTGCTCCTGCCCGCCGTCGCGCTCTTCTGCAGGTCGTTGAAAGCGGCACAGGGTCAGAGGACGTTGAGCGCATGGGTCGGGAGCTGCAGGTCGGCGCGATTGAAGCCGTGGTCGACGCACACGACGATGATTAGCCGGAGCTTCTTCACGACGCAGGAGAGGAGGCCGAGAGGAGCCACGCCAGTGGTGACGCCGGTGTAGCAGGTCACAGGAGAGTGGACTGGGATTAAGGGGTGTCAGTAACACATATCACACATATACATATATACGTTCCACAAGGAAGAGGTTAGATCTACTCATCTATGGTCGTCGAAATTGAAAATGTGCAACACGAAAGTCGTGTGAAACTGCAAGATGAAGCTACTGCTCAAAGGAAATTTCAAACAGTCCACCATGCATGACGAATTTGACGAAATTCGTTCAAAATAGCTCCAAACATGAACACGAAATTAAAAATTTATGGTCGACGAAACTACGAACTGATCACAAAAATGGAACCATAACATCGATGTGCATCTTTTTCATGTAAAGCTCACCTCAAAGTGAATCACCATTGTGTAGATTAGAAGGGATGGAAGAAAGGAGATTAGAGAAGGAGCTTAATGTAGGTGGAAGAAGAGAAAAACTTACAAGCTGCATACTAGCCCGCATCCTCTAGTGCGAGAGGACTCACCATGTGCGAACGAGGTGGCTAGACCTAGCCTGGCTCGCAAAAAGTGATTCTGCCGTTCCTCCAGAGTAGGTCCCAGACCTGCTTTTGAGGTTCGTGCGGGCCCGATTTTGGGTGCAACCCAGGCAACCAAACGGGCCAAATTCTTCCGGCACGGTTCTGCTTGGGGTTGATGGGGGCGACCAAATGCATCCTTAAGCTTCTCTCTCTTTGATATTGTAGCTAGGATTGTGTGCATCAGAACAATTGTGACTGACAGAAATATATAACCAAGCAATTGCACATAGTAAGATCATTCTTGTTAAACAGCAGAAACCTAGCTAATTCATCTAACTAAACAAAAATCTGCAAATATCCCAATCTTAAAGAAACAAGATGAACAAAACACATTAAGCTTCAACAAAGAAGCTCAAATCACACAGCACCAGTTACAAAAACCTAATTCAATCTAGCTAAACAGAAATCTGCAAACATCCACTTGACGATGGTATATAGGTTATTATTGTTCTCGCAAACATAACCACTAACTGAAGATGTTCACCGACACCATCGCATAGACTCCAGGATAACTACGATATTAAAGATGGGCGTTGAAATGATGCATGGTTCTCGCAATGCAAGCATATCCTTAATTTGACCAGGAAGCAACATGTTCATTCAGTGTGGCAGCAGCGCCTCATGCCTCCACCTAGCTGCGGATCTCCCCCTCCTCCTCAGATGCTTGCGGATCTCCTCCAGAGTGCCCTTGCTCATGTTGGCAACAGTCTGGCAAGTCAGGTCCAACTGACGTCCCCTGATGTTGAGGTAGTTTGCAGCCTGAAATGCGGAAAAAGGAATCACAAGAAGCAATCACTAACAACGAATATACACAGATAAGTAGATATATAGACTGTGTTTTGAACAATGAGGCGCTCTATGTTTTGTGATTTAGCAACATATCCTCAGGTTTAGGGTTTGCTTAAAGATGCTTAGGTACCAAGCTCCTGTGGCTGCCCGCGCTCGCTCTCTTTCTTTTCGCAGGGAAGAATGTTGACCTCATGCAGTGTTGGAAGTGGAACTCACCCTACACCAAAAACAGAAATCAACAGAAGAAGAAGAAGAAGAAGAAGAAGAAGAAGAAGAAGAAGAAGAAGAAGAAGAAGAAGAAGAAGAAGAGCTCCCTCAGCTCATCGACGAGCCCCATTGTCGGGCCCCCACCCCTAGATCCGCCACTGTCCGCTACGACCGATGAGGTTGGTGCAGCACACAACCCATGGCAGACGGGGCGGCAGCGGTTCTCCCACTTTCATATGAGGAAGACAATCGCAATTGCGACAAAGAAGCAGGCGAATGCAATCGCGACGTTGGCACCTGCCGACAAAGTGGACGCCATGAAACACAATCACGAAGAAATGAAGTGAACTTGGGTTAGAGGAGAGGAGTGGAAAGGAGTGATAGGCAAGGAGCGCGGCGATGGGAGGGGTGGTGTCACATGATGCGTTTCATGGTTACGCATGTCGTTCTTGGACGCTCAGGTTCTTGTCTTTCATTACTGGTTGGTTTTGTCGTTCTGGTATTGTCTGCTCAGCATACATCGCCCTGACAAAGTTGAGAAGCTAGCCATACCAGGTTTGTCATCCATGAGATCACCTGACCCATCCGCGGGGAGGGAGGATAGGGATGGCTACCTTTGTTCATGGACATTGATGTTTCACTACATGTTGGTTCTGTATGGCATCACTATCTCGAGGGATGTGGGTACAAATTGACATATCTCAAGGAAAATTTGTTTATGTTGCAAGTAATTAATAAGGAGAGATGTTTGTCTTAATATAATATGTTATCGTAACATAAAACACCCCAAAGCAAAATAAGTCTACATCTAACTAAATGAAGGTTTGTATGATACCACATATATGTTACTATCCACTGTGGAGGTAGTAACATGTGCATGTTACTGGTCTAAATTAACTTCCCACTATGAGTAGCTTTAGGGCATGTAAAATTATGATATCTTAGGAGTGTCAAATAGAATAAGTGTTGAGGTGGAGAAGAGAGAAACTATAAGAAAAGACTTGCCTTCTTTCATTTAAAAGATGGCCTCTCAGCAATAATTGTCTCACCACATATTTAGTGATACCTTGTTATCAAAGACAAGACTTGGAAATAACTATTGTATATCATATTTTATTGTCTTCTCAGGATTACATGAAGGACCTAAGACAAGACTGTTTTATTAACCATTGAACATGCCCTTACACAGCCTTCACATGTACGTGCACAAAGTCGCACGTCTTGGGCCTCCATAGGAAAAATCCTGTCCGCTGAGCGTTCCGTGCTGGATTGATTCGTTTGTTGGAGCGGCCGAGCACGAAGGAGTCTTTTCAGTTCAAACTTGTGGGTAGCTTTGTTTGGTCTGGACGGTCAACAGGTAAACAATATATACTATAGGAAACATCTTTCAGTTACTGCAGTTTTTCTTTCCCGACCCTCTCGCAAGGCGGTCAAGCTAGAAAGCTCCCCCCCCCCGGTTGATCTTCGTCGGTGAGCCTATGGATTCGTCTCCCCTCTGACTACCTCTCCCGAGGCCGATGATTGGGAAGGGAACCTAGTGCCTTGACTCTGGCTAGTAGATAGGTAGGGTTTTAGTCCTCATAGGGGCGACGCTCAGACGGATGGCGGCGCTTTTTCTTCGAGTCAGAATTTCGGTCTCTGATCCTTCTCAAGCTCGTCCATCCGGATGGATTAGACGGAGCTACGACGTAGATTCCTGCCATCTCCTCGGGGTGATGAGGTTAGGTTTCTCACCAGACATACGCAACGGCGAGATTTGGTGTTGGGTTCTTCAGATCGATTTAAGGATTCAACGACGAGGGCTGCAGCTTTGGGGCGCTGGTCCTTAGGGGCACATGCACGAAGACTTCCCGGCTATCATCGATAAGCAGGTTAGGCCGGCTTCAGTATGGGAGCAGCAGCAACGGCGTGATGGCTGCTCGTTCTGGCGGCGCCAGTGGTCATCTGGTGGTCCATGGACCTCGATGTAATTTTTATCATGGTTGAGCACTCTTGTAGTTAAGCCCTGTGCAAAAAGTTTAAACCCACTTTCGCTGACACAGTTATGAACCATTGCCATGCTAAGGTATGTATAGGGCCCAGGAATGCAAACCTTCTGGCAAAAGCAATCATATGCGAAGTGAAGCCTATACCACAAGTGACTCTTGAAGAAAACGTTTGCGATATACAAAACGTCCCAAATGGTTATTTCATTCAAACTGCGTGGGAAAATATATCTATCACACACACTGTACATTAACGTAATGTTTGTTGTGCGACCGACATTGGAGATTGCTCGATGTAGCGTGTGTGCAAAAATTTGTGTACCACAAATATTTAATCTACTGCGTTGTTCGTGATGCAAACAATATCACACACATTAAAGAACTGCAAAAATGTGTGTGGTGCTATCAGTATCCACAAGTTTTTACTTACTAAGTGTGTACCATGGTGTTCCTAGCATGCACGCTCTTCGTTGGTGCACCGTATTCGATGCATCCTTAAGCACACATGGTTAAGTGGGAGGGGGACGTGTGTGCAACTGTGAACAATTGCACACATTATTCATCAGAGAAATGTGTGTGTTGTTGGTTTCGATCGCACACATCTGCACCGTAATGTATATATGGGAATTTCCTTTTATTCCCTCTTATCTGAATATCCAATTAAACTAAAAAATATCAGATCCTAGTCAAAACTAGCTAAAAGCAAGCGATGCAAGTAAATTTTCAATTACTCCTACTTAAGTAATTAACATTCAAAAATTTAAATTTTTGAGATGTTACAACAAAAATCTCAGAATCTATTCGCATGCTCAAGGAAATGGCTTATGTGTCGCCATATAAATTTATGGACGTTGATCTTTTCAATGAAAGGAAGAAGTTATTGATTGAGAACGTCGTAACCATGCAGAGGTCGGGGGTGATCCAAATTTACTATAAAAACGTACCCGGTGCATTCGGATCTGACACAGAGCTGAGGCGACCAAGTTATTTATTCTTGCCCATGCACTAGTGAATGTGAGAAGATACGCTTGTCCTTGCCTGTTATTACTAAGACAGAACAAACACGGAAACAATGGGAAACATTTTTTGAATGGTTCACCCAACTTTTCGGTTGCATATCATTTTTGTCCCTTCTGTCTTGTTGTCCGTGCAAAGCTGGCAAATGGCAGGTGTCGTGGATCTAAGAATGACAGTAGAATGGGGGTAAGTATGAAGAGGCACGATCCTAGCTATGGCGAAGTTGTACATACGAGTTTTACGAGTTCAGGCCCTTCTCAGAGGAAGTAACAGCCCTAAGTCTCGGAGCCCGGAGGCGGTCGACTGGATTATGCGTGTGTGTGTGTGTGTGTTACAGGGGGTGCGATCCCTTGTGCCAAAGGAGGAGGGTGGCTTATATAGAGTGCACCAGGACCTCAGCCATCCTCCGTTACCAAGAGTTCAATGTACATAAAGAAGGAGCGTTACAGGTAACACCCGTAATAAAGCATTATAAATGATCATTAGGTCTATGAGTAAACTCCCAACCGTTGTTGTGCAGAATGGCTTTAGGTCTTCTGTACGTCGAGTGGTCTTTTGCATGGTCGAATGGTTGAGTATTCGAGTGATCCAAAGAAGGAGGGGTCTCCGAGTGAATGGTAGGTCGAGTGGATGGCACTTGATACCTTTGTTGGGCCCTCCCTATTTACTCTTGAACTTCTTTGCTTCTAAGACAGGGACCTTAGGTAGGACATATAGGTCAGGCCTATTAGCCTACCCCAGGTCTATGTCCTCATCATTAGCCCCTGAATGGATTGACGTCCGAGTGAAAAGAAGGTTGAAGTTGACCTTGCTTTGGCTCTTGTCTTTCCCAAGGATTCATCTCTGAACGGAGGCCAGTGTTAGAACTTCGGCTTCGTTTCAGTCGCCTTGATCGATTCAGAAATTGTCGATTGGTTTCTATAACGTCACCTGTCGAGTGTTTTCTTTGACATGAAATCTTTGGCGTGATCGGTTGCAGAGGATCCCGGATTTCGCGGGATTCGAAATTTCGGTGGGAGCGCACCAGGCGGAGCGTGCCGAGGTAAGCGGAGTGGATAAACAGGACGTTTCGATTTCCACGCCACCTTTTTCGCCATGTATCCCGTGTGCGATTGTTGAGGGATTTCACGGGATCGCCCGGACCCACACGTCAACCACTGAGAAGTGGGCCTTTAAAAACGGCAAGGCCGAGGCGTCCGCACTGTGTGTGCCCATTCTCCTTCTTCTCCCTCTTGCTCCTTCATTCCCATGCGGCTTCTCCACTCTCGACGCCGCGGCTCCGCCGCCATGGGGAAGGAGAAAGCGGCGGCGCTGGAACGCGTGAAGAAGGCGACGGGGGCGGCGAAAAGCAAGAAGACGAATCGGGGATCTTCATCACGCTCGGGGCTACCGTCGGGTTGGATCCAGGGAGATTCGATCCGATCTTTGCTTCGGCAGGAAGACTTGGACGAGATGGCCGAGTTAGGGTTGATCGTCCATGAGGCTGCGCGGTTGACGGAGGGGGAAACGGAGCCGCAGCCGTGACCGGGTGAGTGTGTTCTGCTCGCCACCCATGTCGACCGCGGCTTCTCGCTTCCTTCACACCCCTTTTTTCGAGGTTTCTTGAATTTCTTCGGGGCTCAACTCCATCATTTTACTCCCAACAACATCACATATCTTGCCGCATTTGTGTCCATGTGCGAGAATTTCCTGGGGTGTCTACCGCACCAGGGTCTTTTCAAGCACATTTTCACCATCCGCTCTCAAACAGTGAAGAAACCAAACTCGAACTATGAGAAAACCCATGTTATCCAAGTGTGTGGGGGCCTAGGTATCCATAAGAGGAAGAGGAGTTCCTTTGCTTTGATGACTCTTCCTGAGTCAGTCAGGGGCTGGCAGTTGACCTGGTTCTACTGCCAGGATATCGCGGCCCCAGGCCAGTCAACTGGACTTCCTCCTTTTTCTTTTGATCATGTTCAAACTCCATCTTCGTTGAAAGTGACCGCCGCAGAGAAGGCGGAGACAGGCATGCTGGTCGAGAGCGTGGTTTAGCTGATCAACCAAGGCGTCACCGGCATGGATCTGCTGGAGGTGTTCCTTAGTCGGTGCATTCAACCGCTCCAAGCCCGTGACCACTCCATGTGGATGTACTCTGGGCTGGTGACACTCCTCGGGTTCATCCAGAGGAGGTGCCGGCCAAAATAGTGGCCCAATGGCTGAGGGGCATCACCGGGAACAAGGACAACCCCAGGGGCGCCGGGAGAGTCAACCCTTTCAGCGACAGCAACCAGCCAGACAAGGTTTGGCCACTATAACCGATTGTATTTAGATGTGTTTTCCGACTATTTACCAATCCGACTGATTTCCACTCGTTCCTTGTCTTGTAGATTTATACAGAAATGTACTCAATGCCCAATGGCGAACAACCTCTAGAGTAGGACCATGAGGGCGAGGGCAGCGCCGAGGAGAGCGGCGAATGGGAGTCACCAACCGACGATGACGAAGACGAGAGCGATGAGTCGGATGATGAGGAGGTAGTCGACTCACCGCCTCGTTCAGAACATCGATCCAAGCAGCATCCTGATCCCGCAGGCAGGCGCGGTAAGGTTGTGGCCTCGAGCGCTCCATCTCAAAAGCGCGCTCGGTCTTCGACTCCAGAATTGGCTGAGAAAGTCACCAAGCAGCCCAAGATCAATCCCTCGAAGGCTCGAAAGACTTTGCATCAAACCAAGATGGATGTTCCTGTTGCTTCTGGGTAAATGTTCTTCTCGTATTTTCTTGTTCTGACCGATTCTCTTATACCGACCGAGTGGATGATGAACCTTTCCAGCCCGGCCTCTGCCGCGACTGACATGGATATTGACAAGGTCCCAGACGACAAGGAAACCGAGGATGCAACTACCTCCAAAGCTAGTAAGTCTGCCTAACTCAAATTTATTTGGACGACTGGATTGTTTGTCAGTTGTTTCTCTGATTTTCTTTGTTTGCTGCAGCTCCACGAGACGTTGTTGTGCTCCCGGACGATGAAGAAGAAGTATCGATGAGGGAAAGGAGGAGGGGGTACAAGGAACTGAGTGGGAAAGCGCCTAAGGTTCAGGTCCCTCAGTCGACTGTGATGCCTGAGACGGCGGTCGAGCGATCGACAGATCCGGCTCGCGCCAATGTCACTTTCATTATCCCGCTGTCGACTGATTGCCCATCAGGATCAGCTGCTCAGACCCCTGTTGCACCAATACAACTCCACGCATGAGACCCAGCGGCTGCTTCGACTGCTCTGCCATCATCACTTTTCACTGTGTATCAAACTCCAGACGACCCACCGAGTGCCGCCAAGGAAGCTCTCCTTCAGTTGAATCTTGTGATGGGGCAAATGAAAGTGGTGCATGAGGCCAGTCAGGTGGCCTTCACCGCTGGTGCTGCTCTGCAGACCAATGTCCAGGTTAGTTGATTTCCGATTGATCATATTTCTCATCCAATCACCCACTTGGTGTAGGCGGATTGAATCTTTGAACTAGTGGGGGCACTCTGAGTGCACCTACTGGGTGTAGTCCCCGAGACCATAGTTGACTGCGGGCAGTCGACTGTGGTCTGAGAATCAGAATTTTGTCACTCGGCCTGGGCAGACCAGGTCGAATGGAACCAGAACCAGTGTAGCCCCCGAGACCGTGGTTGACTGCGGGCAGTCGACTATGGTCTGAGAACGGCTTTTTTTACAACTCGCGCTGGGCAGACCATGCCGAGTGTTTAATCAAACCAGTGGGGGCACGCTAAGTGCACCCACTGGGTGTAGTCCCCGAGACTTCCGTTGAATGTTTGATTCAACGGTAGTCTTAGAGTAACCTTCCCTGTGATGTTCTTTTATTTCTGTCGACTGATATGTCTTATATATTGACTGCAGAAATCTTGTGATCTTGGGGCCCATATTTCTACACTCAACAAACAGCAAATCAGCCTCAACCATGATCTGGGACTGGCCAAGAAGAATCTCAAGACTGCTCGTGACGAAGTAGCTGCCATGGGAGGTAACCAATCGTCAACTATCCATCTTACTACTGGCACTTTTTCCTTTCCATTTTTGAACCGAGTGACTCCACTCAAGCAGATGTATGTAGTGAAAATCGTCAACTCCAAGCTCGTCTGAAGAATGTTATTTCTTTAGAGAAAATGAAGCAGGCTCTGGAGAAGAAGGATCTGGATCTTGCTGCCGCGCAGAAGGAAGCGCGAGAGAAAACGACACTTACTGACAAGAAGCTTTCTTCAGTCGGCAAGTTAGTAGAAGAGAACTCCAAATTTAAGACTGTTGTCTCTGACGCCAATCGGGCGGTCGAGCGACTGAAGAAAGACAAGGACAAGCTGACTGATGAAAATGGGAACCTCAATGCGAAGAAGGGCGAGTTAGAATCTTATCTGGGCCAGCTTGCTGCAAAATTGGTCTTAAAGCTTGAAGGTACCGATGTCCGACTGACTTGTTATGGTCGATTGAAAGGTCTTATTATATTGTCGACTCACCATTTACTCAACTGTGCAGAACTCTGCCAGGACTTTGAAGCGGAGACTAGGCGGGTCGAGACGGGTCTTGGTCCCATAACTTGCCCAGTCAAAGATGACGTTGCAATGAATGTGCTGCGGTTGGAATCTCGCATGGACAGCGCGGTTGCTTATCTTGCCCGCCTAAAATCGGTGATGACTCGGGTTGATGATAAACTCTGGCCTCATGCGGAACTGTCTCAAGACCTCGAGTCTCTGATGGCTCGACTGAATCAAGTACCTGACCGAGTGCAAGAATGGAAGAAGACATCTGCTCGTTGCGGCGCTGATGTCGCGCTGTCTCTGGTCCGAGTGCACTGCAAGGACGTCAAAGAAGACAAGCTGGCGGAGCTCAAGGTTGCTAACACAAAAAGGCACACTTTCTAGTCCTTCATGGACACTTTCCTTGATGCCACCACTCGCATCGCAAACAGCATAGACCTTGACAGTTTCTGTGACCCAGCCAGTCCTTCTCCTGACGAATGACCAAAAAACATTATGCTCCACCTTTATTTGCCTCGGAATGCCGAGTGATTGTGTAATCGTTAAACTTCTTCGGGCTTGATGCTCGAGTACTTCTGATCCGTGGTGTGGAACTTTAGGATTTTTTTGCACTTGGTTTATCTCTAAATATGCTTGTGTTTGCCTTCGAGTGGAATTTGTTCTTCACTCGGAATAATCTTTGTACTTGAGATGCGGCTCTGAGGAGGAGACTCCAGTCGACCTGCACCCCGTCGTCCTTGCGGATTAGGATGGAGCGTACGTTGTACTTGTGGCGTAGCTCCCAGGAGAAGGTTGCAGTCGACCTGCACCTCGTCGTCCTTGTGGATAGGGATGGAGCGTACGTTGTACTTGTGGTGCAGCTCCTAGGAGAAGGTTGCAGTCGACCGCACCTCGTCGTCCTTGCGGATAGGGATGGAACGTACGTTGTTCTTGTGGCGCAGCTCCTAGGAGAAGGTTGCAGTCGACCTGCATCTCGCCATCCTTGCGAATAGGTATGGAGCGTACGTTGTATTTGTGGCATTGCTCCGAGGAGAAGGTTGCAGTCGACCTGCACCTCGTCGTCCTTGCGGATAGGGATGGAGCTTACGTTGTACTTGTGGTGCAGCTCCTAGGAGAAGGTTGCAGTCGACCCGCACCTCGTCGTTCTTGCGGATAGGGATGGGTTTCAAACTTAGGCGAGTACTAGACTACAGCTAAGCCCCCGAGTGGGAGGGTTGCTCACCACTCGGTAGGATTTTTCAAACTTAGGCGAGTACTGGACTGCAACTAAGCCCCCGAGTGGGACGGTTGCTCACCACTCGGTAGGATTTTTCAAACTTAGGCGAGTACTGGACTGCATCTAAGCCCCCGAGTGGGAGGGTTGCTCACCACTCGGTAGGATTTTTCAAATATAGGCGAGTACTGGACTGCAGCTAAACCCCCGAGTGGGAGGGTTGCTCACCACTCGGTAGGATTTTTCAAACTTAGGCGAGTACTGGACTGTAGCTAAGCCCCCGAGTGAGAGGCTTGCACACCACTCGATAGGAGTTTTTAAATTTAGGCGAGTACTGGACTGCAGCTAAGCCCCCGAGTGAGAGGCTTGCTCACCACTCGGGAGGATTTTTTAAACTTAGGCGAGTACTGGACTGCAGCTAAGCCCCCGAGTGAGTGGCTTGCTCACCACTCGGCAGGATTTTTTAAACTTAGGCGAGCACTGGACTGCAGCTAAGCCCTCGAGTGAGAGGCTTGCTCACCACTCAGTAGGATTTTTTAAACTTAGGCGAGTACTGGACTGCAGCTAAGCCCCCGAGTGAGAGGCTTTCTCATTACTCGGTAGGATGTTTTTAAACTTAGGCGAGTACTGGACTGCAGCTAAGCCCCAGAGTGAGAGGCTTGCTCACCACTCGGTAGGATTTTTTTAAACTTAGGCGAGTATTGGACTGCAGCTAAGCCCCCGAGTGAGAGGCTTGCTCACCACTCGATAGCATTTTTCGAACTTAGGCGAGTACTGGACTGCAGCTAAGTCCCCGAGTGAGAGGCTTGCTCACCACTTGGTAGGATTTTTTTTGAACTTAGGCGAGTACTGTACTGCAGCTAAGCCCCCGAGTGAGAGGCTTGCTCACCACTCGGTAGGATTATCTAAACTTAGGCGAATACTGGACTGCAGCTAAGCCCTCGAGTGAGAGGCTTTATTAAAAATAGGTGCTACTGCTAATTAGTAGTAGCGAGGGGTATAAAACCGCGCTACTACTAAGTTGATAGTAGTAGCGAGGGGTATAAACCCGTGCTACTACTAAATGGTCTCCAACGATGCCCCTGGGATAGGCCGTAGTAGTAGTGAGGGTACAAAACCGGCGCTACTAGTAAGTAAGTAATAGTAGCGTAGGTAAGACCCCACGCTACTACTAAGCGTGTCCCCCACCACTACCTCCCACCTGTACCTTCCCACACCACCCACCCCCCCCGTCTGTCTAAAAAAAACACCACACAGCCCGATCCAGATCCCCAACCTCCTCTCCCCTCCCAACCCACTCGCCGCCGGCCTCCCTTCCACCTCCTCTCCTTCGTCCGTCGGCCCTCATGCCCCCCGCCGCGTGCGCCACACCGGCGGCCGCGCGCCTGCCGCTCCCCGTCTCGCGCCGCTGCCCGCCCCCGCCCCCCTCTGCCGCACACGTGCCCGCCCGCCGCGGCGCCAGCTCCTCCTCCCTTACGGCATACCGCTGCACCGCGGCCTCCTCCCCCGCGGCATCGGCGTCGGCGTGGGACTGGACTCGCTGGAGCTGGCACTTCACCGGTTTCATCGATTTTCTGCTGCTGCCGCTGATGTGATGATGACCTTCTGTTGTGGTGGTTGGCCGGTGCAGGGGCGCGGAGCCGAAGCAGCTGGCCTTCTCCGCCGCGCTCGGCGTCACCATCGGGGTCTTCCCCATCCGCGGTACGTGTTTGGTCCTGGATTTCCCCTTCTTCCCATCGAACAGGCCGGACGTATTCTGCGGTTTACCAACAGGGTTCAGATTCGATTGTTCGGTACGTACGGCGTGTCGGCGCAGCAATACAGCACAATAGGATCCGATGTGTGCGTGTGCGGCCATAGTTGACGAGAACACGACTCAGTTCCTTGAAGGCTGGAAAACTAGGGATGCACGACACCATGCTATAAGCCGTTCATTTACATCTCCAGGAGTCCAGGACTCCTTCCCAAGTGATGGTTCTCCATTCAGAGGCCGTATTCAGTGTTTTGCCTGTTGTGGTCTCATAATTGAATCGTGCGCATCCTGGCTACCTGCCCTCTTGTCATCAACATACTTGGGTTTAAGATTTTACAGAGCTGGATTGTCACCAAAAAGCATCTGTCAATTACATGTAGTGGCTTAGGAAAATCCTCTTGAAAGTTATTGAGGTCCAGCGTTAGTCTGATGGCACTGGTGTGCCGTGCACCATGCAGTTATTGTAGGTGCTTTAATGGTATTGCTAATATTTTCTTAGTAGTATTTCTTGAAGCAACTTGATGTAACCTGACCCTTCATGATTGCAAGGACCACTGTTATTATCGGTGGACTTGATGTGGCCATGTTGAGAGCTCGTTGCAATGATGTTACTGTCATGGTTCTGAATTTAGCTGCTACTCCTCTTGAGCTAAGGTAACACACGCACTCAGTATTAAACACAATAAATCAAATTCCATTTTCTGGATTCTTTTATAAGAATAGTTGCTGCTTCTATGTCAAGCTTTTTATCTAGGAATAGTTGTCAGTTCCGTGTCAATCTTCATTTATAGGCATAGTTGTTGGTTCTATGTCAATTTTCAAACTTTAATTATATGTGTATCATGATGTCATTTACTATATTTAACTGAGGAAAACCGATCCAGCATGTCTTATCTATTCATTGCTACTTTGTATGTGCCTTATGATATGTCCTCGTATATGTCTGGACTACTACTAACAATATATGGGTTTCATTGTTCTAGTTTACTATTCACTGTATCTAGCCACTGCTTTGCTTGTTTTGGTGCACTAATTTCATCTACATGTGTTTCTTAGAGAAGTACCAGAAGGTGGTTAAGGCAAATGAAAAGCTAGAGAAGCAGGTGTCGTCTTTGAAGGTAATTAAGTGCCTTCAGAAGTTCTAACGGTTCACCCCAGACTAAGCAAACTGCACATGTTAGTGTTTGATTTTATCAGAGAATTTAGCATTAGTTGATCACCATTTTTATCCTTTTTAACTATATATAGCTGCAAGTAAATATATGATCTTGCATTGTTGAATTACAGGACACCTACAAGAATGTGGTTAAGAAACACAGTAAGTTAAAGAAGCGGGTTCGGTCACTGAAGGTACACTCATGTTGCTGACTAAATTTTCACTATTTGTATCGATACCACTATTGCATTGTGATATCTATCTGACTAGGCCATTCTGATATCTACTGCATTGTTCTTAAGAATGTGTTGATTTAGTCAACATGTTCTCTGCTTATTCTGCTGTAGATGTATGCTGTACATTCTGACAGTGTTAACTGAGATGAGTTGGGTTCTTCCTTTTCAGGATAAGTATGATTTTGTAGTTGAAAAGAATGATAAGTTGGAGGAGCAGATGGCTTCTCTCTCAAGCTCCTTCATGTCTCTAAAGGTAGGTACAGCAGTGCAGAGCCCTGTTGCATTGCATAGAATTACTGTCCTATCTGTGTTCCTGGAGTAAATAGGTGTTTTCCATTTTGACTCCACAGGAACAATTTCTGCTGGCAGAGAAGCTGAAGAGCATTGGAATAGACGAGGTGGTAGTGACTCAGAATGAGGGGAGGCGGGCACTACATTTGGGTGGTGGTGAGCAGAGCCAGAGCCAGAGCAGGCAGCGTTCAGATGTTACGGCCGGCGAGAAGAGGACGGCGAGGAAGAGCAGGCAGCGGGGAGCGGGGCACGTGTACGATGGCTTCCTCCGTCCGCTGGTGGCGAGGCACAAGGACGACATCGACCGGTCCAGTTGGAGCTGAGGGCCAGCACGAGGGACGTGACTGCGTCGCAACTCAAGGCGGCGGCTGCCGTCAGTCAGGTGTGGCTCTTCGAGTCTATCCAATGTGTTTCGTCGCAGCTGCTGGCCGCGAGATTAGGCCGGGCAGGCACTGCACATTGACGAGTGGTCCAATTTTTGGATCGGGCCATAACAACTTACGTAGGTAGTTGCTTATGTAACTGTGCGATAGAATGGAATTATACATGAGTTGCTGCTACAAGGAGGAACGTAGTTGCTTATGTAACTGTGCGATAGAATGAAATTATACATGAGTTACTGCTACAATGAGGAACCGGAGAAGATACGACAACTGTGTGATAGAATGACTTTGGTTGATTTTATTTTCTTAATTCCTAATAAGTTAGTAGTGGCGTGGGAATAAAATGGCGCGCTACTAGTATTTAGGATACTAGTAGCGTTGGGACTATAGACGCGCTACTACTATTTCATTAGTAGTAGCGCGGTTCACAATAGCAGTAGTGCAGATTGAACCCTAGCTGCTACTAACAAAGTTAGTAGTAGCGCGGGTTCGACCCACGCTACTACTAACTTTTAGCTGTAGCGCGATACTAGTAGCGCGAGTACCGGCGCTACTAGTAGCCATTTTACCCGCGCTGCTAGTAGCCTTTTTCCTAGTAGTGTTCTCACCACTCGGTAGGATTTTTTAAACTTAGGCGAGTACTGGACTGCAGCTAAGTCTCCGAGTGAGAGGCTTGCTCACCACTCGGTAGGATTTTATAAACTTAGGCGAAACGGATTCGCGGCTAAGCCCCCGAGTGAGAGGCTTGCTCACCACTCGGTAGGACTTTATAAACTTAGGCGAAACGGATTCGCGGCTAAGCCCCCGTGTGAGAGGCTTGCTCACCATTCGGTAGGATTTTTTAAACTTAGGCGAGTACTGAACTGCAGCTAAGCCCCCGAGTGAGAGGCTTGCTCACCACTCGGTAGGATTTTTTAAACTTAGGCGATTACTGGACTGCATCTAAGACCTCGAGTGAGAGGCTTGCTCACCACTCGGTAGGATTTTTTTAAACTTAGGCGAGTACTGGACTGCAGCTAAGCCCCCGAGTGAGAGGCTTGCTCAACACTCGATAGGATGTTTTTAAACTTAGGCGAGTACTGGACTGCAGCTAAGTCCCAGAGTGAGAGGCTTGCTCACCACTCGGTAGGATTTTTTTAAACTTAGCCGAGTACTGGACTGCAGCTAAGCCCCCGAGTGAGAGGCTTGCTCACCACTCGGTAGCATTTTTCAAACTTAGGTGAGTACTGGACTGCAGCTAAGCCCCCGAGTGAGAGGCTTGTTCACCACTTGGTAGGATTTTTTTAACTTAGGCGAGTACTGGACTGCAGCTAAGCCCCCGAGTGAGAGGCTTGCACACCACTCGGTACGATTTTTTAAACTTAGGCGAGTACTGGACTGCAGCCAAGCCCTCGAGTGAGAGGCTTTCTCACCACTCGGTAGGATTTGTTAAACTTAGGCGAGTACTGGACTGCAGCTAAGTCTCCGAGTGAGAGGCTTGCTCACCACTCGGTAGGATTTTATAAACTTAGGCGAAACGGATTCGCGGCTAAGCCCCCGAGTGAGAGGCTTGCTCACCACTCGGTAGGACTTTATAAACTTAGGTGAAATGGATTCGCGGCTAAGCCCCCGAGTAAGAGGCTTGCTCACCACTCGGTAGGATTTTATAAACTTAGGCGAAACGGATTCGCGGCTAAGTCACCCACTAGGGGATTTCAGACACAAACATAAGCAACGACAATCGTTTTAGAAGACTGTAAAGCTATTGTCTTTAATAAACAAAATACAAAGGTATTTCTTATTACATCTCATCAGAATGAGTGCTTAAGTATAAAAGGGGCGGAGCAGCTCCGCATTGCAAGCGCGCGGCTCGTCTTTCTTGTGCTCGACATTGTAGAGGTGGTACGCTTCGTTGTATTGTACTCTGGTGACTATGAAGGGACCTTCCCAGGCAGGAGCAAGCTTGTGTGGTTTTTGCTGATCCACTCGGAGAACCAAGTCTCCCTCTTGAAATGCCCGACCCCTCACGTTTCTGGCCTGGAATCGACGCAAGTCTTGCTGATAGATGGTCGACCGGATCAGGGCCATTTCTCTTTCCTCTTCCAGGAGATCAACTGCATCTTGTCGTGCCTGTTCTGCTTCATCTTCTGAGAAAAGCTCGACTCAGGGTGCATTGTGGAGAAAGTCACTCAGAAGTACAACTTCAGCTCCATAAACCAAGAATAAAGGAGTCCAGCCAGTCGACCGATTAGGAGTTGTCCTCAGTCCCCACAGTACTGACGGAAGTTCATCGACCTAGGCTCATGTTGTGTGTTTGAGATCACGCATCAGTCGGGGTTTCAACCCTTTGAGAATCAATCCATTTGCTCTTTCAGCTTGTCCATTTGACTGGGGGTGAGCGACTGAAGCATAGTCGACTTGAGTACCTTGGGAAGCGCAGAAGGCTCTGAATTCATCAGAATCGAAGTTCAACCCATTGTCAGTGATGATGTTGTGCGGAACACCATATCTGAATGTTAACTCTTTGATGAAGCTGACAACAGTACTGGCTTCAAGGTTTTTGATAGGCTTGGCTTCGATCCATTTGGTGAACTTGTCGACTGCCACGAGCACGTGAGTGAAACCACTTGTCAGTGTCAAAACCGGCGGATCTCGGGTAGGGGGTCCCGAACTGTGCGTCTAGGCAGATGGTAACAGGAGACAAGGGACACGATGTTTTTACCCAGGTTCGGGCCCTCTCGATGGAGGTAAAACCCTACTCATGCTTGATTAATATTGATGATATGGGTAGTACAAGAGTAGATCTACCACGAGATCGGAGAGGCTAAACCCTATAAGCTACCCTATGGTATGATTGTTGTTGATGTGTCCTACGGACTAAACCCTCCGGTTTATATAGACACCGGAGGGGGATAGGGTTACAAAGTGTCGGTTACAAGGAAGGAGATCTACATATCCGTATTGCCAAGCTTGCCTTCCACGCCAAGGAGAGTCCCATTCGGACATGGGACGAAGTCTTCAATCTTGTGTGTTCATAGTCCAACTGTTCGGCCAAAGGTTATAGTTCGGCTGTCCGGACACCCCCTAATCCAGGACTCCCTCAGTAGCCCCTGAACCAGGCTTCAATGACGATGAGTCGAGCGCGCAGATTGTCTTCGGCATTGCAAGGCGGGTTCCTCCTCTGAATACTTCATAGAAGATTTTGAACATGAGGATTGTGTCCGGCTCTGCAAAATAAGTTCCACGTACCACCGTGGAGAGAATTTTATTTCCACAAATCTATCCTGCTGACGTATTCCGTAGCGTGACATCACACCACAGTCAAGCCTTTATTCGTTTTTACCCCCACCTCAATGTTTCACGAGGAGGTTTCCTTGGCACGTCTTATCGAAGCAGAGATCGTGTCCCCTTTATTTACGGGATTCTCATCAACACAGACGTGGATAACCCAATCGTGCCCGTTGGTATGTCCCCTCGATCAAAGGTAAGTCCCAAACAGTCACGGGGAAGGCTCTTGGTATTCAACCTCTTCATAAAGAGACCAAGACCTCACTTTTTCTTTCGATCTCAATCGAATCCGCCTTCCGCCTCGAGTTCCAGCACCCGAAGCTTCAGATTTAGGCGATTCGGACCTTCGATGATGTCCAAATCCAACCTTCAAGGATGATGGATGCCTTCCTCCGTCACGGAGGAAGACGTACTAAAGCTAAGGGAGGCCAGGTATTTGACCGGCGAAATCCCGCATAGGCTGCCTGCTCAAGGGCACGTGATTCCCACTCCCAAGCCTGGTGAGAGCGTCATGTTCGTGTCTCACTTCCTCCAAGGGCTAGGCTTTGCGCCGGATCCCTTCGTGAGGGGGCTCATGTTCTATTATGGACTGGAATTCCACCACTTAGCTCCGGAGTCTATCCTCCACATCTCATCGTTCATCGTCGTGTGTGAAGCCTTCCTCCGTATCACCCCTCACTTCGGACTGTGGCTCAAGACCTTCAAAGTGGAGCCAAAGATGGTCGAGGGACGGCACGGGGAGTGCGGAGGTGCTGTAATAAGCAAAAATGCTAACGCCCTATGGCCCGAGGGCTCTTTCCAAGAGGAGTCCGGCTTATGGCAACAAGAGTGGTTTTATATCACAGCTCCCAGGGGTACCAAGTGGGTGGCTCCGCCTGCTTTTTGCTCGGGTTCCCCTCCACGACTAATGTCATGGGTCAACAAGGGGCTAGACTGGGGGCTGGTAAAGGATGTGCCCCTATTGCAGAGCCGCATCTGAGATCTCCTAGAGAGAGATGTCAGTATGGTCACGGTGACGCAGGTCATGTTAATTCGCCAAGTTCTGCCCTGCAAACGTCGTCCGCTCCGCCTGTGGGAGTTCAATCCAGAGGGACCACAAGATGTTCAACATTTCCTTGGCATGACGCTCGTGGAGATGTACAAATTGTTCTTCAGACCACAAATGATGTGTCCGGACCCTACCGAGGACGCAGGCCTGAGCTGCAATCGTCCGAATACCCAAGTAAGTAGCCCTATGTCCGAACATGCCATTCGTTTTGTTTTTATCGCAACATCGCCCTTAAAAGAGCTATTCTCGAACCAGGAGTGGATAGCGAAGGCAAAGTTAATCAGGTGTCCGACCCCTCTTCCTCAGACCTCGCCAGATCTTGTGTTAACCCAGATATTGGAGATCGCGCCATTGGAAGAAGATGAAGGGGGGAACAAGGAAGCTACGGCCTCCATAGAGGAGGTTGTCCGGAAGGGAGGAATCGAAAATTCCTTTCCTTAGGGGAAGAAGAGGACCGCCTCTGAAGACCCGGAGACAATGGTCTCGAAGCAGGGGAAGAAATCTTCGCCAGAGGGTCCTGCACCGGGGGATATCCCGGCCGCACTATACCCTCAAAGGGATCAACCCTCCACCGAGCCGTAAGTAAAAGGGTGTTTGGTAATGAGAGAAATCCTTGCTTTACTTCTGAGGAAAGTAACCAAAGCATTTATCTTGCAGTTCGGATCTTAGCCCTTCTCAGTAGAGCTCGTCTTCGGGGGATTTTCTTCCAGAGATGATGGAGAGCGGAACACCTCCCCCTGCCATACTGCCTCAAGAGGCGGGCGACCCAGAGGTATCGTCGCGGAGGGTTTCTCCTGATCCGGACAGCCGGAGAGCTTACCCGAGCCAAAGAACAAGCCAGAAAAAGCGATGCGGCTGCCAGAAAGGCGGGTGAGGAGCTAAAAGCCGAACAGTCTGCTCACTGCCAAAGCAAGGAGGAGATGGCCAAGATGGCTGTGAAGTTGAAGAACGCTTCTGACCGTTGCAAGCTTCTTGAAAAGGAAGACCAAGCGAGGCGGACAGACCTGGAGAAGGCCACGACGGCGGCCAAGGATACTCGTTCTGCAATGAGAGCGATGAAGGAGGAGCTGAGTCAAGCCGGAGATATTGCGGCTGGGAAGCCCTTTATGTTGCGGATGAAGTTCGGAGATCCTAAATAAGCTCCGTTGGACCGGATGTGGAGTTCTGCGGACGCATATTTGGATTTAGCGGCGAGCGCTGCTGATGCGGCCGAACACTTCAGAGATCAAAAGTATCGTGAAGTGGAAAAGATGTTCTGGTCACAATTCAACAATCCGGAGCGTCCGCTTCCATTGATTGATCGGCCGGCCGAATGGGCCGAGCTGAATAGATTGTCCGGACTTGCCATGAGATATGTCGTGGATCATCTGTGGCCGGAAAGACCAAAGCCGAATAGTTATTTTAGCTTGGTGCAACAGTTTCTTGGTGCGGTGCCGTATATCAACGCGATGAATAGGTCAGCATGCGTGGAGGGTGCACGGATGGCCCTTTGAAAGCACAAGTGCTCCCTTTGTGGCTTTGGTAATTAATGTCCACATATCTCTTGTTGGACTAACACCTTTACCTAGTATGTTTCAGATAAGTTCAACAATGGAGTGGCATGGACTAGAGGATGTGGAACCCCTTCAAGATGCTAAGGACAAAGTATTAGCTCAAGCTTCAAGATCAAGACTCTACATTTTCTATTTTAGTTATCCAAGATCACATTGAGTCTATAGGAAAAGCCAATACTATCAAGAGGGGATGAGGTGTTGCTTAATGGCTTGCTTGCTCGAAGTGCTTAGTGATATGCTCCAAAACCCTCAACTACCTTCCCACATCCACATATGACCTAAACCAAAAGTCAAACTCGGCCCCACCGATTCTTTCTATCTGGTGCCACCGAGTTTCAAATGTCATAGCCACTACCACAAACCCTAGCAAATCGGTTTCACCGATAGGGATCTCGGTCTCACCGATATGAGATTGTAATCTCTCTGTGTATGTCCATTACCAAAATCGGTCTCACCGAGTTTGTGCAATCGGTACTACCAAGATTACAATGCAAACTCTCTGGATAGCTTATTACCAAAATCGGTCCCACCGAGTTTGTGTAATCGGTCTCACCGAGTTTGCCTGACCAACTCTCTAGTTAGCTTATTACCGAAATCGGTCCCACCGAGTTTGTGTAATCGGTCACACCGAGATTACGTTATGCCCTAACCCTAACCATATCGGTCCTACCGAGTTGCATCTCAGTCCCACCGAAAATCCTAACGGTCACTAGGTTTGTTGAATCGGTCCGACCGAGTTTAACTACTCGGTCCCACCGAGTTTGGCAAATTGTGTGTAACGGTTAGATTTTGTGTGGAGTCTATATATACCCCTCCACCCACTCTTCATTCGTGAGAAAGCCATCAGAACATACCTACACTTCCAATACACATTTTCTGAGAGAGAACTACCTACTCGTGTGTTGAGGTCAAGATATTCCATTCGTACCATATGAATCTTGATCTCTAGCCTTCCCCAAGTTGCTTTCCACTCAAATCTTCTTTCCACCAAATCCAAATCCTGTGAGAGAGAGTTGAGTGTTTGGGAGACTATCATTTGAAGCACAAGAGCAAGGAGTTCATTATCAACACACCATTTGTTACTTCTTGGAGAGTGGTGTCTCCTAGATTGGCTAGGTGTCACTTGGGAGCCTCCGACAAGATTGTGGAGTTGAACCAAGGAGTTTATAAGGGCAAGGAGATCGCCTACTTCGTGAAGATCTACCACTAGTGAGGCAAGTCCTTCATGGGAGACGGCCATGATGGAATAGACAAGGTTTCTTCTTCATGGACCCTTCGTGGGTGGAGCCCTCCGTGGACTCGCGCAACCGTTACCCTCCGTGGGGTGAAGTCTCCATCAACGTGGATGTACGATAGCACCACCTATCGGAACCACGACAAAAACATTCGTGTCTTCAATTGCGTTTGAATACTCCAAACCCTTCCCTTTACATTCTTGCAAGTTGCATGCTTTACTTTCTGCTGCTCATATACTCATTGCATGCTTGCTTGATATGTACTGTGTTTGTTAAACTTGTGCTTAAACTCCACTTAAACTTAAGAATATTAAAAACTGCAACTTTTGGCACTTAGTGTCTAATCACCCCCCCTCTAGACACCTCTTATCGATCCTTTCAATTGGTATCAGACTTTGGTCTCCATTGCCTTGGTTTAAACACCATTGGAGGAAGATGGATAAGTCTACTTCGGGGTGTCTTAGACATAGAGTGCCTATTCTTGATGGAGAGTGTATTTTCATGAGTGGGAAAATGAAATGCTTGAGATTTTCAATGAATATCATTTGAACAAGTACATTACTAGCCCTTCTGCACCTCATGTTGATCCTTTGCACCCTACCCTAGATGAAGATATTAACATGGTTCGCAATCTTAGAACTGTTGAGCTCATCATTAGAGGCTTGCCTAGAAACTTGATTAGATGTTTGCCTACCCTCAAGTGTGCCTACAACATATGAAAATTTCTTGAGGAACGATTTGCAGATTATTCCTTGAAAAATTTAGACGAAATTCTCCATAAGTCTATTGCCTTGAGTAAGATGAACTCTAGTGATCCTAGCTTTGGTGATTGTCTATTTGGGCTTACCAATCTCATGCATGCTAAAGGAAATGTTGGAATCATTAGCGATATCATATCCGAAGCTATTAGAATTCATATAGGTAACCATTGTGATGATCATTTATCTAATGAATTACCCTCTCTAGGAATTGATCAATCCCAAGATGATGTTGAACATGGATACTATGATGAAGATGATGATAATGACTATGATCTCGATGATGCGATGAGACATTTTAGTCTTATGGAAAATCTTCGCGGCTACATGGCTGGAGGAAAGGAATGGGTCCTTGATAGTGGATGTACTGATCATATGACCGGAGATGAAGATATGTTTCTTGAGCTTGCTGAAAATGACGGCCCTCGAAAATATGTCACTTTTGGTGATAATTCAAAGGGTAAGGTGGTTGGCCTTGGTAAGGTGGCCATCTCACATGATAGCTCCATACAAAATGTCATGCTCGTTGAATCCCTTGGATACAATTTACTTTCAGTTTCTAGATTTACGGATTTCGGTTTCAATGTCTTATTCGCTGAAGTAGATTGCCAAGTGTTTCGTAGAGACAATCATAAAATGGTCTTTACCGGTATACGTAGAGGAGATCTTTACATTGTTGATTTCACTAAAAAGGCTCAACCTAAAACTTGCTTAATTGCTAAATCTTCTAAAGGCTGGTTGTGGCATAGAAGACTAGGTCATGTTGGAACGCGAAATCTTGATAAGCTTATTAAAGGTGATCATATGCTTGGAATAAAAGATGCCATATTTGACAAGGATAGACTTTGTAGTACTTGTCAAGCAGGAAAACAAGTTGGAGGAAGTCACCGTGTAAAGAACATCATGACCACAAGAAGATCACTCGAGCAACTTCACATGGATCTCTTTGGTCCAAATGCCTACAAGAGTCTCCGTGGTAACTCATTTGGTCTAGTCATAGTTGATGATTTTTCAAGATTTACGTGGGTGTTCTTTCTTGATGACAAATCACAAGTCCAAAAGATCTTCAAAAACTTTGCTAGGAAGGCCCAAAATAAGTTTGACGTGAAGATCAAGAAGGTTCAGAGCGACAACGGAACGGAGTTCAAGAACGCAAATGTGGACACCTTTCTTGACGAAGAAGGGATTTCACAGGAGTTCTCGGCTACATACACACCTCAACAAAATGGAGTTGTTGAGAGGAAGAACCGAACTCTTATTGAGATGGCAAGAACGATGCTTGATGAGTACAAAACGCCAAAACACTTTTGGGCGGAAGCGGTTGAGACAACTTGTCATGCAACAAATCGCTTGTATCTTCACAAGCTATTCGGCAAGACGGATACGAGCTCCTCACCGGTAACAAACCCCAAGTTGGATACTTTCGAGTATTCGGCTCAAAGTGCTACATTCTTGATAAGCATCGTCGTTCTAAATTTGCTCCTAAATCTCATGAAGGTTTCCTACTTGGTTATGGCTCAAACTCTCACACTTACCGTGTCTATAACAATTTCACCCGAAAGGTGGAAGAGACGGTAGATGTGAAGTTCGCAAGTAGAGTAATTGCCAATTGATGTAGGAGACAAAGACCCTTCGGAAGCAATTCAAGACTTGTCCATTGGCAAGATTCGTCCAACGGAAGTGAAGGAGAGTACCTCGTCCGTCCAAGTGGAAGCTTCTACCTCACGACAAGGTGAACCAAGAGTTGATACGGAAGCATCCACAAGTGGGACACGCCAAGATGAAGAAAACGAGGAAGTACACCAAGATGAACATCAACAACCTCCTTCTCCACCACGACAAGGGAACGACAACGTCAACAATGAAGAAGGCCAAGTAGAAGAACAAGATGAAGAGGATGTTCCACCCCGACCCACGCAAAAGCTTTCACGAGTTTGAGCAAGAATTGCCAAAGATCATCCCGTCGAGCAAATCTACAATGATATCCAAACCGGGAGAATCACTTGCTCTAAAACTCGTTTAGCTAACTTTTGTGAACATTACTCATTCATCTCTAGCATTGAACCTATGAAGGTTGAAGAAGCATTGGAGGATCCGGGCTGGATAAACGCTATGCATGAAGAGCTACACAACTTTGAGAGAAATCAAGTGTGGACATTGGTCGAGAAGCCCGACAACAACCACAACATCATTGGTACCAAATGGGTGTTTCGCAACAAGGAAGATGAAAATGGACAAGTGGTTCGCAACAAAGCACGTCTAATCGCCCAAGGCTACACACAAGTTGAAGGTATGGACTATGGTGAGACATATGCTCCCGTTGCTAGACTTGAGTCCATTCGCATCTTACTTGCTTATGCTAATCACCATGATATCACCTTATACCAAATGGACATTAAAAGTGCTTTTCTAAATGGAAAAATTGAGGAGGAAGTTTATGTTAAGCAACATCCCGGCTTCGTCAATCCTAAGAAACCTAATCATGTTTACAAACTTCACAAAGCCCTTTATGGTCTTAAACAAGCTCCTAGAGCATGGTATAAATGCTTGACCAAGTTCCTTATTGAAAAAGGCTTTGAAATTGGTAAAGTTGATTCTACTCTTTTCACTAAAAGGGTTAATGGAGAACTATTTGTGCGCCAAATTTATGTTGATGATATCATATTTGGTTCAACTAACCCTCATTTTAGTGAGAAGTTTGGAAAGCTAATGTCGGAGAAATTTGAGATGTCTATGATGAGTGAACTCAAATTCTTTCTCGGTTTGCAAATTAAGAAAACTAAGGAAGGTACCTTTGTCTCTCAAACGAAGTACACCAAGGACTTATTCAAGAAGTTCAATATGCAAGAATGCAAAGGTATGACTACACCCATGCCTACTAGTGGACATCTTGATTTGACCAAAGATGGTGAACCGGTTGATCAAAAGGTTTATTGCTCTATGATTGGTTCATTGTTATATCTATGTGCCTCACGTCCCGATATTATGCTAAGTGTGTGCATGTGTGGACGATATCAAGACGCTCCTAAAGAATGTCATCTTAAGGCTGTGAAAAGGATAGTGAGATACCTAATCCATACACCAAATTTTGGCATTTGGTATCCTAAGAGGTCCTCTTTTGATCTTGTTGGCTATTCCGACTCGGACTATGCCGGAGACAAGGTTGATAGAAAGTCCACTTCGGGTACTTGTCAATTCCTTGGTAGATCTCTTGTGTCTTGGTCTTCCAAGAAACAAAACTCGGTATCCTTATCCACCGCCGAAGCGGAATACATTGCCGCTGGTTCATGTTGTGCTCAGTTACTTTGGATGACCCAAACTCTTAAAGATTATGGGATATATGTGAAACATGTTCCATTTCTATGTGACAATGAAAGTGCTATTAAGATTGCTCACAATCCCGTGCAACATTCTCGAACTAAGCATATTGAAGTTCGTCATCATTTCATTCGAGATCATGTTGCCAAAGGGGACATTAACCTTAAGCACGTTCACACCGATAAGCAATTGGCGGATATATTCACTAAACCACTTGATGAGAAAGTGTTTTGCAGGTTGAGAGGTGAATTGAACATCATTGATGCTTCAAACTTGGAGTAGGAACTCCATTTGATACATGCGGGGCATGAGCATATGACCAATCCTCGATATTTCTCTTATGATGCTATTCATATGTCTTGGATATATTTGTACCTTGCATGTTATCTAACCCGTGTAGGTACTTGGTTGAATATAAATCTATGAGATTGCAACTCACTCACATCTTGAGCAATCTCTACATCACCAAGTCTCTACACAATGGTGGTTGAAGACAAGGAAGCATGAAACCATTCAAACGTATCCTTTGACAAATTCTATTATTGAGTCTTATTATTGTCATTTTGGATACACAAGTGCTCTTCCTTGCAAAGCTAACCCATGTAGGTAGATGAACTCAAACTCCAAGTGGTGCTCCCAACTCTTGATGAACTACATCAACCTTGAGCAACCCACACAAGTTCAACTACATGAGCAAGATCAACACCACCACCCAAGGTATGTTATTCCATCTTAGAGAAGCTTTACTCCAATTCATGAGCCAAAGCAACTCGACAAGATGTGAATACATAAAAATGCTTAAACGAAAAATGGTAACCCCATTTTGAGCTTAAACGATGAGTATGACCTATGATCAAGTGCCCTCACTTGACTCCTAAGTCAATATACTCTAACATAGGTGACTTTGTCGCCGACCATCTCTAGATGAAGTTCTCTTGTGTTCTTTTCTGTGTTATTGCATTTTTCTCTTGCATATTTGGTTTCCCTTTCAAACAAAAAATAATTCATCTAGATCTTTTCTTTTCTTTCCTTTTTGTTCTGCATTTTCTGCATCCCAATTCATTCCAAATCTTTCAGCAAATTCTTTGCATATCCTTGTGAGATTTTACTTATCTAGTGAGCTGAGGTCACAAGTGGTTTCACTCTGATGAACTCGGTCACACCGGTTTGTTTTCTTAGGCTCAACCGAAATCTTTCAGTGCAACCGAAGCACACAACTCGGATTCACCGATTCCACCACAGGAAAACCAACTTGCCACTTATTCCTGATTTCTGTTTGCTCCAGCTCCACTCAATGATTCTTGTCCTCTACCAGCATCATATTAGACATGCTGCTTTGCTCTGTGACTCAAGGACCAACCCATTTGTATCACATGTCCAGAAGAGCCCTTCTTGGAAATTGATGTCAAAGGGGGAGAGAGAGATCACATCAAAGCTTAATCTTTCCTATAGGGGGAGAAAGAGAGAATACTCAGGGGGAGAGAGTTTCTCAACAAGGAGAAAGTAATATCATCAAAGACCCCAGATGCTTGGTGTTCAAGAGGAGAGATGTCACATGTCTTTAAGAGGGGAAAGACATGTTTGTTTGCTTGCTTTAGCTCAAGCTCTGTTGTTTCTTTTCTGTTGCTCTGATTTTTTGTTCCCTATCTTCTCCCAATATCCCATGCAGATTCAGGGGGAGCAAGACATCTAAGGGAAGGAAATCTTTGATTTTATTGCATATCTTTACCTTTGGGGACATGTCTATATCCAATGTGGTACTTAGTACTCACTCTACATGTCATCCCAGTCTTGGTTCTCTTGTGGTTTCTCTTGTTTGCTCTAGTCAGTAGGTGTATCTGTGTTATTTAACCTTGTTTGCGCAGGTTCATCCCATCCTAAGCCAACTCAAGGCCACAAGGTAAGTATATGCATCACAGTCATGTGAATGAGAAGTTCTTGCTGATGTACATACTGTTTGCAATAAGGACTCATGAGCATGAAGGTACATTTCTCATATTCACATCATTTCCTCTGATGCATATAGCCAAGATACATGTAACACATTGCTTACTCTGTCATGTTTACGCATTCACATGCTCCTATATTCAATATTCACATGATTGCATACATGTAGGGGGAGCCTATGCTTGTTACATGTCTTTCCAAAGCTTTACTTGCTATTATCTATATCTTTATCTAAAGCTTTGATGTATGTTGTCATCAATTACCAAAAAGGGGGAGATTGAAAGCACAAGTGCTCCCTGGGTGGTTTTGGTAATTAATGTCAACATATCTCTTGTTGGACTAACACCTTTACCTAGTATGTTTCAGATAAGTTCAACAATGGAGTGGCATGGACTAGAGGATGTGGAACCCCTTCAAGATGCTAAGGACAAAGGATTGGCTCAAGCTTCAAGATCAAGACTCTACATTTTCTATTTTAGTGATCCAAGATCACATTGAGTCTGTAGGAAAAGCCAATACTATCAAGAGGGGATGAGGTGTTGCTTAATGGCTTGCTTGCTCGAAGTGCTTAGTGATATGCTCCAAAACCCTCAACTACCTTCCCACATCCACATATTACCTAAACCAAAAGTCAAACTCGGCCCCACCGATTCTTTCTATCTGGCGCCACCGAGTTTCAAATGTCATAGCCACTGCCATGAACCCTAGCAAATCGGTTTCACCGATAGGGATCTCGGTCTCACCGAGATGGGATTGTAATCTCTCTGTGTATGTCCATTACCAAAATCGGTCTCACCGAGTTTGAGCAATCGGTACTACCGAGATTACAATGCAAACTCTCTGGATAGCTTATTACCAAAATCGGTCCCACCGAGTTTGTGTAATCGGTCTCACCGAGTTTGCCTGACCAACTCTCTGGTTAGCTTATTACCGAAATCGGTCCCACAGAGTTTGTGTAATTGGTCACACCGAGATTACGTTATGCCCTAACCCTAACCATATCGGTCCTACCGAGTTGCATCTAAGTCCCACCAAAAATCCTAACGGTCACTAGGTTTGTTGAATCGGTCCGACCGAGTTTAGCTATTCGGTCCCAGCGAGTTTGGCAAATTGTGTGTAACGGTTAGATTTTGTGTGGAAGCTATATATACCCCTCCACCCACTCTTCATTCGTGAGAAAGCCATCAAAACATACCTACACTTCCAATACACATTTTCTGAGAGAGAACTACCTACTCATGTGTTGAGGTCAAGATATTCCATTCCTACCATATGAATCTTGATCTCTAGCCTTCCCCAAGTTGCTTTCCACTCAAATCTTCTTTCCACGAAATCCAAATCCTGTGAGAGAGAGTTGAGTGTTTGGGAGACTATCATTTGAAGCACAAGAGCAAGGATTTCATTATCAACACACCATTTGTTACTTCTTCGAGAGTGGTGTCTCCTAGATTGGCTAGGTGTCACTTGGGAGCCTCTGACAAGATTGTGGAGTTGAACCAAGGAGTTTGTAAGGGCAAGAAGATCGCCTACTTCGTGAAGATCTACCGCTAGTGAGGCACGTCCTTCGTGGGCGACGGCCATGATGGAATAGACAAGGTTGCTTCTTCGTGGATCCTTCGTGGGTGGAGCCCTCCGTGAACTCGCACAACCATTACCCTCCGTGGGTTGAAGTCTCCATCAACGTGGATGTACGATAGCACCACCTATCAGAACCACGACAAAAACATCTGTGTCTCCAATTGCGTTTGAATACTCCAAACGCTTCCCTTTACATTCTTGCAAGTTGCATGCTTTACTTTCCGCTGCTCATATACCCATTGCACGCTTGCTTGATATGTATTGTGTTTGTTAAACTTGTGCTTAAACTCCACTTAAACTTAAGAATATTAAAAACTGCAACTTTTGGCACTTAGTGTCTAATCACCCCCACTCTAGACACCTCTTCTCGATCCTTTCACCCTTGCCCGTGTCAAGACATACTGGGCAGAGATGGAGGCCACCGTCATTGCAGCCCAAGATTCGGACGAAAGTCGGTTACTTGCCAAGCACTACTTTCAAGAAGTTCTGGAGGGCGCTCGTTTAATAGAGACGCAGTGCTCGAAGGATATTATGTTCGAATAACATGTATTCTCATTGAAAACAATATTTTGCTGAAATGTAAAAGCTTTTTATACTTGTGCCTGCAAGAATTATAACACCTCCTCTGCGGCCGTTAATGTATATATGTATATAATCTGAAAGGTGGCAGTCATCGGCTTTAGCCCCCACGCATATAATGCGGGGGTGTTCGCAAAAGGCACATTTTCACACTTGATCCAACGTCTTGGTCCATTAAGGAGGTGATAGCGCGATGAACTAGGCAATCGGACTATAATGCTTTATCAGTTTCACTTAACCATAGGAGTTTGACAAGTGGGGCTGCTATATAGCCCCTGGTGGCGTGGCGCTCACCCGAATTCGGGGCGCGTGTGTGCCTGGCCGGGAAATGGCCCTTCATCAAGGAGGAGGAATCCCGAAGATTCCGCTAGGTCATCGAGTGGTTGACCAGTCTCACGCTATATCATGACAGTCAGTTTTTGGCTTTCTGTACTAAGGTGCTCGCCTGGCTGAACCGGGGCACAATCGCAGTAGTTCTCCTGGTGCTGCCTTAGCAGATAGAGCGGAACATAAGGCGGCAAAACACAGGAGCCGGGCAAACCCAACATTTGACCAAAGACCTGATTCGGAGCTGATGCATATAAGGCCAAACTCGCGACGCCGAACACTCCCTAAGGTATTCGGTCTTTTATGATTTTAAACTGGCTGAACAGTGCCCTTTGTAATAAGCCCCTGGTGTCCAGGTACGTGCAATATTCTGACGTGGCCACATGCCAAGACGTCGGCCTCCCTCTCGGTTATACTGAGAATCCGGGGGATGTGTATCAACAAGAGAGAGTAAAAAAGGTTTACGCAGGGTCTTAACCGAAAAAGAATCCTTTGAACGGGTCCCTGCTGCACGTCTGCGTCTGTGTCTCCGTTGTGCCGTATCCTGGACGGGTGTAGCACGATGGTTATCTGTAAAAGAGAGGTACTTAGTTGAAAAAGTAGTCGTGCAAAATGTGTGTTATACTGAATGAACAAAGTATAATTCAAGATGGGTAAAATTGAGCCTTATTGCCGCCTGTTTATATGCGCGGAGCCCCTTGTATAGGGGTATATAGCTATCCAACCTTTATCAATTATATGGTTATGCCAGACTCGTCTAGTCGTGTCCATGGTCTTAACGACCTGTTAGATGCTCTAGTTGGCGAGGCCGTTTTAGTGTGTGGCTGCCAAGGCAGCCGCATAGTCTTCTGCGCGCGAGGAGCGCTCAATATTTCCCTTTAATGAAATGATGCCTCATGGACCGGGCATCTTAAGTGTGAGAGACGCATAATGCGGTATTGCGTTAAAGCGAGCGAAAGCTTCGCGTCCCGGTAGTGCTTGATAACCACTTTTAAACGGAGCGATGTGGAAGATTAGCTTTTCGCTACGGAAGTTATCGGGGGAGCCGAACATAACTTCTAGTAGGAGGGAGCCCGTGCAATGGGCCTCTGGGCCTGGCGTTGCTCCTTTAAAGGAAGTATTGCTATGGCCAATTTTTTGTTGGGTCCATCCCCTTTTTGCGGACTGTGTCCTGATATATCAGGTTTAAACTACTGCCGTCGTCCATCAGGACTCGTGTAAAGTGGTATCCGTCAATTATTGGGTCTAACACCAAGGCAGCCCATCCTGCGTGGCGGATGCTTGCGGAGTAATCCCGATGGTCGAAGGTGATCGGTTTGGACAACCAGTGGCGCAACTCTGTTGTGATAGGCCGTAGGGCACGTATCTCTGTGGGCGCCACTTCGTTTTTCCCCTTTGTCGCGTGTAACACATTTACTGTTTTGACATCTTGTGGGAATTTCTTCTGTTCCCCAGCGTTTTGCTTGCGGGGTTCGTCATCGTCTTCACTTGGTGTATCCAGCCCCTTGTGTTCGGCGTTGAGTTTGCCGGACTGCTTGAAGACCCAACATTCTCTATGAGTATGATTTGCGGGCTTACCAGGGGTGCTGTGGATTTGACATATCTTGCCCATAATTTTGTTTAGGCTGGACAGTTCGTCCCTTTTATCTTTGAGAGGCAGCTTTTGCTGATCCTGCCGAGAGCTTTTGAATCCGGCGTTTACTGCCGTGCTCTTCGGGCTGTTTTCTTTATTCCGGCGCTGGTTTCTGTTGCGTCGTGGCTTCCCGTTCCCATCCCTGATTTCGGATGTACTTGGGTCACTGGTGATGCATCTTGCCAACCAGCTGTCCTCGCCTGCGCAAAAGTGGGTCATGAGGCTTGTTAATGCAGCCATTGTTCTTGGCTTTTCTTGGCCGAGGTGTCTGGAGAGCCATTTGTCTCGAACGCTGTGTTTAAAAGCTGCTAAGGCTTCGGCGTCCGGACAGTCGACTATTTGATTCTTTTTAGTAATAAATCTATTCCAAAGCTTTCGGGCTGACTCTCCGGGCTGTTGAGTTATATGACTTAAATCGTCTGCATCCGGAGGTCGGACATAGGTCCCTTGAAAATTTGCCCGGAAAGTGTCCTCGAGCTCTTCCCAACTTCCAATGGTGTTTTCTGGAAGGCCTTTAAGCCAATGCTGGGCTGGCCCTTTGAGCGTGAGGGGTAGGTACTTTATGGCGTGGAGGTCGTCTCCTCTGGCCATGTGGGTATGGAGGATATAGTCCTCAATCCATACCCCGGGGTCTGTCGTTCCATCGTATGCCTCTATGTTTGCGGGTTTGAATCCTTCTGGAAATTCATGGTCCAGCACCTCGTCGGTGAAACATAGGGGGTGAGCGGCACCCTTGTATTTGGGTGTACTGTGGTGTTCGGATTTTTGTTGTGTTGCATTGCTTGCTGGAGCATGCTTTCTTGGCCCGTAGATAGATCTGGTTGGGTCGTCTTTTCGATGAGAGTCCTCATGTGGATCGCGTGCTGGCTTGTGTGCGGTGTTGCTTGCCGCTCTGTGTTGGCCATGGGGTCGTCTATCCGACCGGATGGCTGCTTTGTTTTTTTATTGCGGGGGCTCTAAGGCCTCCTCATCAAATTCAGGCAGTAGCTTTCGCTTTGGGTAGCTCTTTGTGTGGCGACTGCCGCCGTATTTGTCTGCGGTGTTGAGTACTTTGCTCCATTTGATTCTAATTGCATCCTCCGCAGTCTTGAGCTTCCACTTCTTCTTTTTCAGGCTACACGCGTTGGCGATGAGCCTTTTGTGGAGGTTCTTCTACTCCAGTTGCTTGTCAGGCATGAGGTCATCCGGACAGTTATCGCCGGAGATAGGTTGTTCGGTTCGATTATCCGTGTTGCCCTGGTCGGACGGTTGTTCAATTCTATGCTTGTCGTCCGCCGGCTCACTATGCTCTATGGCTGGGTCTGTGTGACCGCTATTTCTGTCGAGGCGGGGTTTGGAGCGGCGCTTACGCCGCCACTTTGACTGCTTTTCGAGGGAATGATCCTTCGCTGCGTCCTTCCGCTCTTCGTCGTTGTTTCCTTTGGTTGTGTCCACCATGTATACATCGTGAGATGAGGTGGCTGTCTGGTGCCCTGTGGGCGGTGGTTCCTGATCGTCTCCTGCATCGTCGTCCATACCATCGATGTCTTCGGAGTCAAAATCGAGCATGTCGGTCAAATCTTCGACAGTGGCTACATAGTGGGTGGTGGGTGGGCGTCGAACTTCTTCGTCATCCGCATCCAAATCTTGCCGGTCATAATCCGGCCAAGACTCTCCTGCCTGGGAGAGGGACTTTAGTGAATTCAGTATGCCGCCGAAGGGCGAGTGCTGAAAGATATCCGCGGCGGTTAACTCCATGATCGGCGCCCAATCGGATTCGATTAGCAGGGGCGCGGATGGTTCAAAGTCCGGAGGAGAGTCCGGCAAGGTGGAGTCACGGGCCTCGTGAAGGGTAAGGTTGGTATTCGACTCAATCGCCGTCAAGGCTGCTGCCTCCGCGGTGGGGTCTAACCGCCCGCCCTCGGATGGCGCAGTTGGCTCCGAATTAAAGGTCGGAGCGGATGCCGGTGCGGTCTCTAGGACACTATTCGGAAGCAGAGCTAAATCATGCTCATCGTGACAGCGTGACGCACTCGGTCGGGGCTCGAATCCGTCGAAGATCAAGTCTCCGCGGATATCGGCCATGTAGTTCAAGCTTCCAAACCTGACCTAAAGGCCAGGGGCGTAACTTTCAATCTGCTCCAGAAGGCCAAGCGAATTGGCCCGCAGTGCAAAGCCGCCAAATACAAAGATCTGTCTGGGGAGAAAAGTCTCACCCTGGACTGCATCGCTAACGATGAATGAAGGAGCCATCAAGCCTAATGACGACGACACAGAGGAACTCTCAATGAAAGCACCAATGTCGGTGTCAAAACCGACGGATCTCGGGTAGGGGGTCCCGAACTATGCGTCTAAGCAGATGGTAACAGGAGACAAGGGACACGATGTTTTTACCCAGGTTCGGGCCCTCTCGATGGAGGTAAAACCCTACTCCTGCTTGATTAATATTGATGATGTAGGTAGTACAAGAGTAGATCTACCACGAGATCGGAGAGGCTAAACCCTAGAAGCTAGCCTATGGTATGATTGTTGTTGATGTGTCCTACGGACTAAACCCTCCGGTTTATATAGACACCGGAGGGGGCTAGGGTTACACAAAGTCGGTTACAAGGAAGGAGATCTACATATCCGTATTGCCAAGATTGCCTTCCACGCCAATGAGAGTCCTATCCGGACATGGGGCGAAGTCTTCAATCTTGTATCTTCATAGTCCAACAGTCCGGCCAAAGGTTATAGTCCGGCTGTCCAGACACCCCCTAATCCAGGACTCCCTCACCACTCCTACCAGTCCTCAGAGTTCCAACCATATCCAAAACCCAAACAGCAAAGGGCCAGACGAGTGGAATGGTCTTCAGGGCTGATGCTGGCTTGTGAGACATGTTGGAGTAAAATTGGCAACCTTCACATTTGTCGACTATTTCTTTTGCCACCTCATTTTCTCGGGGCCAATAAAATCCTGCTCGGTATGCTTTGGCCATGATGGTCCGAGGGGACGCATGGTGACCACAGGTCCCTGAGTGGATGTCATTGAGGATCACTCGACCTTCTTCTGGTGTTATGCATTTTTGGCGGACTCCAGTCACACTTTCTCTGAACAAATGTCCTCTTATCACAGTAAAGGCTTTGGATCGACGGACGATCTGTCGAGCCTCTTCTTCATCCTCCGGGAGTTCTTTCCTGAGGATGTATGAAATGTATGGCACTGTCCAGTCGGGAGTGACAGCCAAAACTTCCATGATCAAGTCGACCATGGCTGGGACTTCGATTTCAGTCAGATCAGTGGCACTTTTTGGTTGTGGGGGCTCTTCAGTGAAAGGGTCTTCTTGAACTGAAGGTGTATGAATATGTTCCAAGAACACATTGCTGGGAATGGCCTCCCTCTTGGAACCTATCTGTGCCAGATCATCGGCTGCTTGAATTTTCATTCGGGGTATGTGATGGAGCTCTAACCCCTCGAACTTCTTCTCTAACTTTCTCACTGCATTACAGTAGCCAGTCATAGCTGGGCTTCTGACATCGCACTCCTTCATCACTTGATTAACCACTAAATCCGAGTCACCGTATACCATGAGGTGACGGACGCCAAGTGAAATGGCCATACGCAACCTGTATAGAAGTGCTTCATATTCAGCTTCGTTGTTGGAGGAGTCAAAATGAATCTGGAGAACATAACTGAGTTTATCACCTCAGGGGGATACCAATACCACCCCAGCACCGGAACTGTTGGGCCGGGTTATCTGGGCGTAAACCGGCCTATCTGGGCCGGGTTAACTTCATTAGTAGTTAAGTATGTTAAAGCCCATGAAGGTAGATGAGGGCTTAAGGCCCATAATCGGTTTAAGGCCTGTGGCCGTAAACCGATGATGGTATGTAACTTGTATTGTAAGTTAGGAGTAAGTAGAGACCAAACCGGACGCGTCTATGAGCCGGTGTTGGGACTCTGTAAACCGACGGGCGTCACCCATGTATATAAGGGGATGACCCGGCGGTGGTTCAAGGATGACAGCCAACTACTTGAGACTTAGGCGAAGCTTGTTTGCTCCCTAGTCATCGAAACCCCATCAATTCTATCACAACTAGACGTAGGCTTTTACCTTCATCGAAGGGGCCGAACTAGTATAAAATTCCCTTGCGTCCCTGCGTCCACTTTAACCCCTTCAAGCTAACCCGTAGCGATGGCTCCACGACTAAGTCCTTTCATAAGGACATCTGACGTGACAAAACCACGACAGGAACCATTCAGCATCTTGGATCCATTGAAGAACATGGTCCAATGCTCTGAGTGAATCTGAGTCAGCAGTTGCTATTCAACCCACTCGGCAAAGAAATCTGCTATTGCTTGGGACTTTATAGCTTTCTTTGCCTCAAACATGATATCTAAAGGAAGGAGTTCAATCGCCCACTTTTCCACTTGACCAGTTGCATCTCTGTTGTTCAGAATTCTGACAATGGTGCGTGCTGATGACTGTAATGGAGTGATCATAGAAATAGTGTGCAACCTTCTTCGTGGTCATGTAAATCCCATAAACAAGCTTCTGATAATGTGGATATCTTTTCTTGGATGGAGTCAGAACTTTAGAAACATAGTATACTGGGCGCTGAACTTTATAGGCTTTTCCTTCTTCTTCTTCCCGCTCGACCGTGAGGACTGTACTGACAACTTGTCCAGTGGCTGCAATATAAAGAAGTAAAGGCTCTTTGCTGATTGGGGCAGCAAGCACCGGCTGGGTGGAAAGCAAGGCTTTGAGCTCTACAAATGCTACATCAGCTTCAGGAGTCCACTCGAACTTATCAGATTTCTTCATCAATCGGTAAAGAGGCAATGCCTTTTCACCGAGGCGAGAAATGAATCGACTCAAGGCGTCGAAACAACCAGTAAGCTTCTGGACATCATGCACACGCACTGGGCGTTTCATCCGGAGTATAGCACCAACTTTCTCTGGGTTAGCGTCGATCCCTCGTTCGGAAACGAGGAAACCGAGTAACTTTCCGCTAGGAACTCTGAATGTACACCTTGATGGATTGAGCTTGATATCATACCTTCTGAGGTTGGCAAAAGTTTCAGCAAGGCTAGCCAGCAGGTCGAAACCTTTACGTGACTTGAACACAATATCATCCATGTATGCTTCCACATTCTGACTGATTTGAGTGAGCAGGCACTTCTGAATCATCCTCATGAATGTGGCTCCAGCGTTTTTAAGCCGAATGGCATGGTGACATAACAGAAGCACCCAAATGGAGTGATGAAAGCCATTTTTATCTCATCGGGTCCATACAGTCAGATCTGATGATACCCGGAATAGGCGTCCAGAAAAGACAATCGCTCACACCCCGCAGTCGAGTCAACGATTTGGTAAGATGCGGGGGAGAGGAAAATGATCTTTCGGGCGGGCCCGATTGATATGTTTGAAGTCAATGCACATGCGAAGTGAATCGTCTTTGTTGGGGACCGTGACAACATTGGCAAGCCACTCGGAGTGGTAAATCTCTCGGATGAACTCAGCTACCAGGAGCCGAGCCACTTCCTCGCCAATTGCTTTTCTCTTATGTACGGCGGACCGTCGAAGATGTTCCTTAACTGGTGTCGGTGTCAAAACCGGCGGATCTCGGGTAGGGGGTCCCGAACTGTGCGTCTAGGCGGATGGTAACAGGAGACAGGGAACACAATGTTTTACCCAGGTTCGGGCCCTCTTGATGGAGGTAAAACCCTACGTCCTACTTGATTAATATTGATGATATGGGTAGTACAAGATTAGATCTACCACGAGATCAAGGAGGCTAAACCCTAGAAGGTAGCCTATGGTATGATTGTTGTATGTTGGAGTGGTCCTATGGACTAAAACCCTCCGGTTTATATAGACACCGGAGAGGGTTAGGGTTACACAAAGTCGGTTACAATGGTAGGAAATCTGAATATCCGCATCGCCTAGCTTGCCTTCCACGCCAAGGAAAGTCCCATCCGGACACGGGACGAAGTCTTCAATCTTGTATCTTCATAGTCCAGGAGTCCGGCTGAAGGTATAGTCCGGCTATCCGAACACCCCCTAATTAAGGACTCCCTCAGTAGCCCCTGAACCATTCTTCAATGATGACGAGTCTGTCGCGGAGATTGTCTTCGGCATTGCAAGGCGGGTTCCTCCTCCAAGTTCTTCATAAAAGTTTGTAAACACTAAGGGTAGTGTCCGGCTCTGCAAAATAAGTTTCCACATATTGCCATAGAGAGAATAATATTAACACAAATCTAATCTGCTGACGTATTCCATAGCATGACATCACACTACGGCCAAGCCTCCATTCGAATCGTTTTTACTTCCCCACCTTAGCGCATATTGCGAGGCGGTTTCCTTGGCACGTCTTGTCGAAGCAGAGATCGTGTCCCCCATTTATGGGATTCTCATCAATACGGACGTGGGTAACCCAACCGCGCCATTTATCACGGCGCTTGGGAGATAGGCGAGTTTTACCAGGCTGGTGGGGACGCATAGTCGCATCCGCCCATATAAGGGGATAAGGATCAACCTTTTTACCTATGCCTTCTTCCTCCTTTGCCTATCTGTCTTCCGCGCACTCGAGCTCCAGCGCCCAAGTCCGCACTTCCCACCTCGACCTTCTCCAGCCATGTCCGGAGCGCGAGGCAAGTGGATGGTCTCCTTCGTTACGGAGGGCCATGTCAAAAAACTAAGGAAGGCCGGATACTTGTCCAACAACATCGCGCACCGGCTTCCTGAAGAGGGGCAGCTCCTTCCCACACCAAGGCCCCATGAGAGGGTTGTATTCCTTCCCCACTTCCTCCGCGGACTGGGTTTTCCTCTCCACCCATTTGTCCGGGAACTCATGTTCTACTATGGCCTGGATTTCCACGATCTGGCCCCGAACTTCATCCTCAACATATCGGCGTTTATCGTCGTGTGTGAGGCCTTCCTCCGCATCCGCCCCCATTTTGGCCTTTGGCTCAAGACTTTCAACGTCAAGCCGAAGGTGGTGCGCGGCAGCCAAGCGGAGTGCGGAGGTGCCATGGCGGGCAATATAGCCAACGTCCTATGGCTAGAGGGCTCTTTTGTGGAGACCCTGAAGGGGTGGCAATCGGGGTGGTTTTACATCACAGAGCCGCGCGACCCTGAATGGGTCGCATCCCCTGAGTTCCGATCCAGACCCCCTACGCGGCTCACGTCCTGGAAAGAGACGGGCCTGTCGTGGGGCAACGAGGAAGAGGTGACTGGACTGCAAACATGCATCCAATCCCTGATGAACAAGCGGCTCAAGCTTGTCAATATAGTCCAGATCATGCTCGTCCGCCGGATCCTCCCGTGTCAACAAAGGGCCTTCACTTTGTGGGAGTTCGATCCAACGCAGCACCAAACCTTGAGCAGGCTCTTCGACACGTCGTACGAAGATGCCTGGAAGGTGCCATTCAAGGGCGCCGAAGCTCCCGCATCCACGTCCAAGGACCGCGTATTCAGCACGTAGCGTCCAGCTAGCGCGGTGAGTTATCTTTACCTTTTATAGGAAGTTTGTTTCTCATAGTTTGACTCTATGCGGGATCTAAACTCCCTTACCTTTGACAGGAGTGGCAGGCGAAGTCCGGACAGGTCAACTATCCGGCCCCTTTGCCCGAAGACCCAGCAGATGCTCGTTTATCAAAGTGCTGGCTCCGGCACCTTACGTGGTGCCGGAGAAGAAGGCCAAGAAGAGGGCCACGGGGACTCGAAAGAGTTCCCGGCGCCAGGAGGTGTCGGATTCTTCATCCGACGAATCCAAGACGCGCTCCTCCCGTGAACACGAGGAGGAGGAAGAAGAAACCTCTCCCCCTCCATCGGGGGGAGGAAAGAAGAGGAAGGCCGCCCCAACAGGGGAGGCCGAAGGGTCCAAGAAGGGGAAAACCCTTCCGCCGGACTACTCCACCGACGCCGACAAGGGCGAAGAGGAGTGGCCGCAAAGGGCCAGGCGTCCGGCGGGATCGTAAGTATTCGGATACCAGAGTAACTCATAGCATTCCTTTGTTGCACAACTTTTCCTTATGTCGAATGTAATTATGCAGTCCGCCCAATGCTGGGCTCGACGAGTCGTCGAGCGGCTCCCTGGACTCGTCGGATGTGAATTCACTTCCGACGGCTAACTCCCCCCGCCCTATGGACGACGCCAAAGTGTTGTCCCAACAGGTTCCAAGCCAAGAGGAGGTGGTCCTAGAGGCGCCGCGAGGCAACCTCCCGGACTCCAGGAGTGAAGGGGACAAGACCCCCAAGGGCTCCAAGTCCGGGTTTAAGCCGGACACCGCGCCGGAATCTTCAACGGTTCCGGACTGCGGTAGGCGAACTCCTTCTAAGAGGAGCAAGCCTTCTGAGCCGGCGGCCTCCGTCCAACCGGAGGTGCCGGACAATCTGCTGGAGGTGCTTAACGGCGCCTGCATCGACGAGGAGCACCATACTATTATGAGTACGGTGATCCAGAAGGTTCAGTCCGCTAAGAGCGGACTGGCTGAAGCTTGTGCGAGCCTTCTAACAGGCTTCGAGGTAAGTGAAAAATATGTAAAAGTATTACCGCATAGACAGTAGCCCCTGATGCTCTGTTTGGCGTTCGAAAAGAAAAGCCGAATAGAGGATCAAATAATTTCGCAGGAGTCTAACAAAAAATGAGTCAATATGAGTGTGCAGGCTTCGCAGCTTGCTACTGCCGCACTGACTATGGAGGTAGGCACCCTGAAGCAGGGTCTTGAGCGGTCCGAGCAAGAGCTCGGCCTTAACAAGCAGCAGCTCGAGGAGAAAGAAGGTAAGAGATACCTTATAAAAATATATAAAAAGATGCAATTGCAAAAAATGACAGGATTATGCTACTTATTGCAGGGGCCACAACTGAGGTGGCAACCCTCAAGCAGGCGATGTCCGAGGCCGAGAAGAGAGCGGCCTCAGAGCGCAACGAGTGGGAGAAATTTGAGGCGCAAGTCGGCGAGGCGCAGCAAGAGCTTCAGGCTCTCATGAAAAAACATGAGAGTTTGGAGCTTGACTCGAAGACGCGAGCGTCCGAGCTCGCCACGGCCATTGAAGCTGCTCAGTCTGCCAAGGACGAAGCCCAGAAGGCCCTCCATGAATTAGATGCAGTGAAAAAGATAGCGGCGGGTAAGGCATTTTTTATGCAAAGCAGACATATAAAAGTAAGCTACTTGTTACTTACCCAAATCCGGAGCTCTCCAGGGGCGTTCGCAGATCTTCCCCGTAGCGTATCTGATGCCGCCGCATTCTATCGAGCCGAAGAAGGCAGCTCGACCGAGAAGGTGTTCTGGTCTCAGTATGCTGAGGCCGGACACCCTGTGACCTTAAGCGACCAACTGAAGCAGCTGATCGAGCTCCACAAGGCGGCCGAACAGGCCATGAAGGGCTTCATAGTTGGGCTGTGGCCTGGAGAGGCCCTGCCTGGGAGCTACTTCAGACTGGTGCGGCGGCTGGTGGAGGCCTGTCCAAGGTTCGAGGTCATCAAGCGCTCCGTCTGCATCGAAGGAGCCCGGAGGGCCCTTGCCCGCGCTAAGGTGCAATGGGGCAAGATGGAAAGCGAGAAGCTTGTGAAGGACGGGCCTCCGCCGGGGAAGGAGCATAGCAAACCCGAGAACTATTATAAGGATGTGCTGAAGGGCGCCCGTCTTGTGGCGGATGAATGTACCAAGGATGTAATTTTTGAATGAACTCGCTCGTGTTGTCCTGTGCGCTGAAAACTTGTTCATTTGCGCTAAGCAATGCTTGTTGAATTTCAAATATTACTTTCTGTGCGACTGTTTATCAAAAAATTGAGAGATGGCCAGTCGTCGGCTTCTGCCCCCATGCCACTAGTGCTGGGGTGTTCGGGATAAACCTGAGCGCTCTTTTTCCCATGTTTGGGTCCTTCGAGGGAGGCACTCAGCACAACGAACAAGGCACTCAGACTATAATGCTTGAACACTCTCACTTAGCCATAGAACTCTATAATTTTAAATTTCGGCGACGCCCCTAGTATTCGGAAGACTGAGTTCGGGGCGCTATCCACGCCTTGGCCGGACAGAATCCGGTTCCCCGCTCTAAGCGGCATAAGTCTTTAAGGGCCTGAAAAACCTCTCGAACAGCGACCGGTCTCTCGCCTTATCATGACAGTCAGTTTTAGCTTTCTCTACTGAGGTGCTCAGCCCAGCTCAACTGGGGCACAATCGCAGTAGTTCTCCCAGTGCTACCTTAGCCGATAAAGCGGAATGTAAGGCACCAAAACATAGGAGCCGCACAAACCCAACTATTGACCCAAATCATGATTCGGAGCCGATGCATATAATGCTATAAGTTCGCGGTGCCGCACTTGTGAAAGGGTTCGGACTTCTCACACCATATTAAGGGGTACTGGAGCCCTTGGCGTTTTTGCCGTACCACATTGTACGGGTGCAACATGTCATTAATGAACATATATATATATATATATATATATATATATATATATATATATATATATATATATATATATATATATATATATATATAAAGAGTAATGCAAAAAATAGACAAGAAGCTATGCATTGTTTATAAGAAGGCTGCTATCCAAGCAGAGCGACACAAATACTGTAATAAGCAAAAGAAATTGGACTATTTAACATGTCTTGTCCAGGGGCAGGCCGCGGAATTGTATTTAAAACAGGTATACTGCTCGTAATAGAGACCACCTGGGAGTTCCTTAATGCGGCATGGCTTGTCTGCTTCCCTGGGTCTTGCATCGTTTGTGCGGCAGTTGAATTGCCGAACAGGTCGTCCGAAGTATGGAGTCCTGAAAGTAAGAGAAAATAAAGAAAGAATTCGGCAGCCCCTAGTACGGTTTAAGCCGTGTTTTGGGCGTGCCGTGATGATGCCTCTTCCCCTGCGCCCATGGTATTTTGAGAGCGTAGTTATGTACGCGAAGTGTTGGTTTCGCTATTTCGCGAAGGCTGGGGTTGGGGCCGCATTGCTATGCCTGCTCGGAACGTGCCAGGCGGTCTTGTTGTAGGTTACTCCGGGCGCGCTTGACAGTGTCTGGCTTTTTGAAGGTCGGACTGGAGAATTGCCTGGAGAGGCTGCTTTGTACTTCTGCTGCGAGCGCTGCCGTGTGCTCCTCCGTTCGGAGAGAGCGTTCGGTGTTTCCATTGACCGTGATTACTCCTCGAGGGCCTGGCATCTTGAGCTTGAGGTATGCATAATGCGGTACCGCATTGAACTTTGTGAATGCGGTTTGTCCGAGCAGTGCGTGATAGCCACTGCGGAACGGGACTATGTCGAAGATTAACTCCTCGCTTCGGAAGTTATCCGGAGATCCGAAAACCACTTCAAGTGTGACTGAGCCTGTACAGTTGGCCTCTACACCTGGTATGATGCCTTTAAAGGTCGTTTTGGTGGGTTTAATCCTCGAGGGATCTATGCCCATTTTCCGCACTGTATCCTGGTAAAGCAGGTTCAGGCTGCTGCCGCCGTCCATAAGGACTCTTGTGAGATGAAATCTGTCAATAATTGGGTCTAGAACCAATGCAGCGAACCCGCCATGATGGATGCTAGTGGAGTGGTCCCTTCGATCAAAAGTGATCGGGCAGGAGGGCCATGGGTTGAACTTTGAGGCGACTGGCTCCAGCGCATATACGTCCCGTAATGCACGCTTCCGCTCCCTCTTGGGGATGTGGGTTGCGTATATCATGTTCACCGTCCGCACTTGTGGGGGAAAACCCTTCTGTCCACTGTTGTTCGGCGGCCTGGGCTCCTCCTCGTCGTCTCTACGCAGCCCCTTGTCTCTATTTTCGGCATTTAACTTGCCTGCCTGCTTGAACACCCAACAATCCCTGTTGGTGTGATTGGCTGGTCTTTCGGGGGTGCCATGTATCTGGCACAAGCGGTCGAGTATTCGGTCCAAACTGGACAGGCCCTGATTATTTCTTTTGAATGGCTTTTTCCGTTGACCGGAGAAGGTGTGATGTGATGAGTGTACAACCTCTTTGGTGGCGCCGAGTAGGCCTCGGCTTTGTCGGAGGAGTCGGTGAGGATGCTGCAGTTTAGGTGGAGCAGGTTAAGGCGGCGCTGTGGGGATGGAGCAGCCGCGATAGACGAGGCGATCGTCGGAGAAGCTCCTTGGAGGTCGAGGACGGGGCGGCTGAACCAGCGGGACGGCGAGATGGACGACGGATCCTCATCCGGGGAGGTGGACGAGGGACGTCGAGCTATTGCGGTGGACGACGTCGTCGGGGAAGAGGCTCCGGCTGGGCAGCGGTGACGCGGTGGATGGAGGAGGGTGGGGTTTCGCAGCTGGAGCGGAGAGGTTATGGCGGCCTGGGATTTCGAATGGCGAAAAGGGGGTGATGGGAGGGGGTCAAGCATGACTTACGAACGCGCTTGTCCAAAATGTAGGGTGTGTTACAAAAGTACCCCCACCGATTTGAACTAGCGGCGCTTTTGGCTCAGGGTTAGAAGGGGGATTTCGCGTGTCGGGATTTGGCAGATGGAGGGAGTTTTCGCGCGCGTTGTAATTTCGGGATAGCAAGGCGTGGGTTGTGAAGGCGCCAGTTTTGGGAGCATGATATCTGAATTTTTGGGATATAACAAGACGCGGGTTGAATTTCAGGGACAAGCCTAACGTGTCGTAATATTGTACTTGTGTGTACCAAATCAATTCACACTTGCCTCAACCAAAAAGAAAACAAAAAAAATAAAACTATTCACACCACACAAAGAGAGAGTCTTGCCCCGTTTTACTATACAAATGCTATTCAAAGCTACTCCCTCCTTCCATCTATACAGGGCCTAATGCATTTTTCGATGCTAACTTTGACCAAATATTAGAGCAATGATATATGACATGCAACTTACACAAAGCACACCGTTAAATTCGTCTGTGAAAGGTTCTTTCAATGATATAATTTTTACATTGTGCATGTCATGTACTATTAATCTTGTCAATAGTCAAAGACGGTCTTAAAAATCTCATTACGCCCTATTTAGATGGAAGGAGGGAGTATGAATCCATGTTATGTCCGATTAAATTTTTTCGCTTGCTGTATAATGCATGTAACCTACTCATACCAACATTTTAGTGCATTCCAAATGTCTATACTACCGCTGTAATTCGAACTAAATTTGAATTCGTTTCTCTATTTCAATAAGAATCTACAATCATGATTGTTGCCAACTTCAACCATCCAAGTTTCCTTGCTATCCACCAGATATTAATCGGACGGCCAATAATGCAGGATGGCAGGCACACCATCATCAACAACTCCGTTTTTTTATAAGTAGAGATAAAATATATTAAATGTAGTATACCATGTTCATAACCACACCATGTTTATCACCGTTATATATATTCACACATCCGTCGGTTTTAAACACTATGATAAATTCTTCAAATATCTGAATTCGCTTTTTATAATGAAGTATATATGATCTCTATTTGTCTTTTACACCCACACAACCCTCTTATCTTTGTAGCTAGCGCTAACTTTCTCTTGTACATGCACACGCCCGCATCCCTCTCACCCTCCCTCAGCATTCTCTAGCTCCATCGCGCAAATTCATGTTTTCACTTTAGGTCGTCCACCCATGGTGTGTGTAGGCCCCCCAGCTTCTTCTTTACAGCACACATCGATTGATATGCCTCTCTAGCCAGGTGTGCCTAGCACAAACACAAGCTTCCCCTCTTCTCTTGTCATCGTCCATGCCTCACTCCCACCACACTTTTCATCGTTCTCGTACTCACACACTCCTCCCCCTCGATATAGTATGCCTCTCGCACCACCTCCTACATGCATCCCTCTCTCTCTATCCTTCTCCTCGTGCCTCATTTGCTTCTAACACACACATGCATGTATACCGATCGATCTCCCAACATATACCTAGATCGACTTTAACTACCCCCCCATCGATCGACGTACCTCACAAGTTATGTCTCTCCTTTCTCTTACAAAGGGCGATTGATCTTCCTATGTAGTTACGTCTGCTTACCACAACCAGATCGTCCCCCCTCATCATTCATGCATGCCTCCTGACCCGTCTCTCACACGCACGTGCACAGACAACAAGCAGCCATCTCCTCTCTTATTGATATTGCGGGCGTGCCCTCCGTTTGTCTAGCAAGCCTATCCCACCATTTGTTAGAAGCAACTCTACTACCACCCCCTCCAACACTCTAGCTCTGTCTCTCTCCCAACCTTATTCATCTCCTGCACATATGCGTGGATGCCGATCGATCTCCCTTAATACATGAGGCAGATCGATCTCCTTAATACATGAGGTAGGCCTCTCTCCTCCTCCACACATATACCAGCCATTGTACCTCTATAGTTAATTGGGCCTCCCTCTTCCCCCACCACACACCAATAGTCGAGCGCTGCAGGTAGGTATCCATGCCACAGAGACAAACTGCACATGTCCCATCTCACATTCTAGTAGGCCAGCCACTCTATATCTTTGACGTGGGCACACACAAATTCGATGGCACTCTTTATCGATCGCGCGCGCACACACACACACACATCCTCCCTCTCTTCGATTCTATAGACACCTCAAGCAGATGATACCTCCACTCTCTTCTCGTGGATCGCCCCCTCTATATATATGTTATATCCAGGACTCTATTTCACACACATTGCATATGTTAAATTTTTTGATTGACCCCCCCCCCAAAATAACTCTCAAGAACCCACACACTATATCTCTCTAGGTTTGTATCTCTCTCACACAACCCCACGTACGTGGTGTACATATACAAGAAGAGAATAGGTGCACCGTGCACGTACTCACGCTTCGTGCCCAACCACACCCACGCGGGTACACGGTGGAGCTCATTTCTTTACGAAATGGCATCCCACGTGCTAATTTGAACGCCTGTAGCGGTTGTTTACCTAGGGAGGTCGTGTACCACGCGTGCACGAAACAAAGTTCGACTTGACGCGTTGCCGCGTTATTTTTAAAAAAAGTTATAGCGCTCAATGGCACGTACACAGAATATAAAACGATTTTTATGGAGGAAAAGGTAGTCTGCTCTTCAGAGTATCTCACACAAGGCTCCGGTGGCCTCTCTCTCTCACCGTTGGTCACTGATCCGGCCGCATCCTGTCCGCCAGGGGAAAGGGAGTGCGGTGGCCTCTCTCTCTCACCGTTGGTCACTGATCCGGCCGCATTCCGTCCGCCGGGGGAAAGGGAGTGCGGTGGCCTCTCTCTCTCACCATTGGTCACTGATTCGGCCGCATCCCGTCTGCCGGGGGAAAGGAAGGAAGTGCATCGTTTTTCCGTTCGACGGCGCCGAGGCAGCACGTCCCGATCTGCGGTACACGCCGTTCTCTCGGACCAAGCTCCGGCGTGGCAGGGCCTACGCCACCTGCTCGCAGATTCCGCCCACCGCTGCTCACCTAGTTACGTCCTGACGACCTCCAGGTATCCCCTCCGGCCTTGCTCCACTGCCCGTTTTCCCACGTCGCTGCATGTGGATCTTCCATAGTTCTTTGCCCAAAACGAAGCTCGTCCGGCGTACATTCCATATTGCATTCTCGTCCTCAGACCGTTTTAGACAAACACAACCGTGTTGTTATCTTCCCTTAGGACAAGGAATATGCTTCTTTTTTGTCGTCGCATGTGTGATCAACTGTTATTGGCCAGTAATTGTTTCCTTTCTACCTCTTGTTTGCAAACAGGGCTATCCATTTCACCTCGTTGTTATTGCGACCTTGTGGTGAACTGCACAAATCACTTTTTTTCTTAAGAGTGTTTTGTGCAGTTGTACTAAAATGTCACACGGCAACGTCTCTACATTTCAGTGCGACTGCACAAAGGGAGATTGCTTTTGCTCTATCCTCCTCATCCAACTCCGAGCCTAATCTTCTCCAACTAGTTAGTCTTAAGAGAGACCGCAAAGGTGACCGGCTTCTATTTGTGTGTTTATTGTTTCATCAGCAGTCCTCTATTATCGTAATCACACTTGATATCTTTGGAACAGGGACGCTCAGCTCTATTTTAGTGGAACTGCACAAAATGATCGGAATGTTCCATGCTCCAGATAGCTACTTTTTTCCCAACATGCCTTGTTGATTTAGACAGAGCTGGGGGGACGTTGCTGCCAATGAAAGCATGGATCAATTTTAATTTAACACCTTCTCACAACTTTGTCTTCAGTTGTGATGTAATTATTAGCTCTGATCTGCTAATAATTGACATGCATTAGCAAGGAAGTTAGTTTTTTATTGTTTCTGAAAGAGCATCGATGGCAAGACACGCGAAACAAAAGCTGAAAGCTCACACCATTGTACAATTTCATGTCGCTGGAAAATTATTTGTATAGTACGTCAATTATGTAAACAAATGATGGAAGCTTGATAGCATTGCCAGAAGCCTCTTCATCATCCGGGTCCATGTGCCATGCACGAAATTATACTCCTTCGTTCCTAAATATTTATCTTTTTACAAATTTCAAACGGGCATATTTTAGAGTGTAGATTCACTCATTTTGCTTCATATGTGTACTCCCTCCATTCCTAAATATTATATTCGTCTTAACAGAGATTTCAACATATTTTAGAAAGACAAATACTCCGGAGTATATTTAAGAACCGAGGGGGTAGTGCACAACCGCATGGGAGACTCAGCCCGGTCGTTGCGCCGCATTAATAGTGAGTAATGAGCAGTCAAATCATAAGCCCCACCTTTCCCACTGTAAGTTGCTCTGAGGAAGCAACCATCAATACGCTCTTCTTTGAATCCGCTCATACTACTCCATCCGTCACAGTTTATACAACGCGCTTCGAAAAAAAGAAAAAATATGTGGGACCAAGGCGACTAGCGATCGGCCTGAAAAATAGCATTGTAGTTATAGCACGGCGTCTATTACTAGAGGGAATAATGCGTACACACATGCATGCAGTGCTTCCACCCCGGTTACAAACATGCATGCACTCCATAGTAGTACAGTACATGGAGAGAAAATTGTGGACTTGATTGCGGTTACCACGCCCTAATTAATTGAGCATTAAACCAAACGCTTCTAAAGTCTCTCTGGTGGTGGAAATGCATTGAGAGAAATGCATCATAATGAAGCGCGCCCTGTAAACTGTGGCGGAGGGTGGAGTAGTATGAAGGTGCAAAACTAAGTACACGTACTAGTACTGCGCTTGGCTCTTCGCCCCTTCGTTAAGTCGAACAATGGTGGTACTCCGCATGTTGGGTACTACAGTGTATGCCTCTGACAAGCTGACACCGAATGGACTGATGCATGTCCACCGAGGGTAGGTTGCATTAGTCAAAAGGTGTAAGCGAGCTTCACCTTGTCCTGCAAGCTTCTCCTCATTCTGCGAGTTGACGGGACACACCAAAAAGTAGTGCTAGTCCATACTCCCTCCATTCCGGTTAATATGGCTTAATCTTTTTTGCGGGTAAATGAGAGAGCTTTATTCATATACAAGCATTCTTAGGACGATCAGCCAAGACACTGGTCACTAGGAAGCCAAAAAAAGAAGTAGGAAGCGAGGTGTTTCATTGAGCCAGCACTCGGCCACATTCAAAGTGCAGCAAGCACGGTTCGCACGAAGATGTGCCGCAAGGTTTGCTGACCTGTTTACATGCTGAATAACAAAAAAAGATGAAATATTACTTAGCGCTACTATTTGTAACAGGATATGAGCCAGAATTAAGCGAGAATTGTGGCGAGTGTTCCATGCAATCAACTTCCATTATCACATGCGAGAACCCTCGAAGAGAACCAAATGTGTTGAAGATTGCTTTATCACATTTTAAAATTATAATAAGAGTGCAGATGCTCCTCCATCCGGTTCCTAGTAGTATAGTGTAGTATGCTTCTGGCAATCTGACACCGAATTAACTGTTGCACGTCCACCGCCTGAGCGAGGGAGAGCTTGCATTAGTCAAAAGTTTCTCCTTGTCCTACGAGCCACCGCGCGCAAGCTTCTCCCGTCCTGCAACCTTCTCCTCGTTCGGCAAGTTGACGGGACGCAGCAAAGTAATGATAGTCCATGTTGCCTCCTCTCCGGTTAACATGGCTTAATTTTAAACGAGATAAATACACTGTCTGTCACTGTATATTTGTAAAAATACGGTCAGTGGACTTCATAATACGCTCATTGCGCTCAATATATATATTTTCCGGTGTTCATACGGTCACTAGCTCAGCCTAACTGAGTATGTGTGTGCATTCACGTGTAGGTTGAGGACTTGAGTGTCACCGTGTGTGTTCCGTCGTGTGCTCGGACATGCATGCATTAGGGCGTCGCACGCGCTTTTGCGTCGATGTGTACGTGTGACTGTTGCATACACGTAGGGGGAGTACGTGTAGGGGCCACTAAGGAGCAGTCAAATCACATAGTAAGTTAGTCGGAAGAAGCAATCATCATTTCACTCTTGAATGACACATATGCAATATAAAATTGTTGATATGGAGAGAAAAAGAAAACCAATATATATACACTAGCAGGAGCCTAAGCTACAAGCCTGCTTGCTTAGGTTGCTCTCTTCACAAGCATAGAACGACGGGCCTGATCCCGCAGCTGGGGGGAGGGAACAATGTTCTGCGTAGACGCGGTCGACATCGGCAAGGGAGAAAACCCACAGTCGGTGCGTCCCAATCGGGGGTCACCGCGGTATGGGCCGATGCGGCATCCCAACCGCCCTTCTAGCTACAGCCCGATGTCCCAAGTAGTCCATCTTCCTTTTGGAGCCGGCTTGCTCCACTGCCGTAGCTCCATCTCCATGTCGATCTTTCTCTACTTCTACCGGCTTCTACTTGTGATGAGTTTATGTCTCATGAACTAGTGCCAGTACTATTATTCTAATCACACTTCTTCAATATCTTTGCCATCAGGGATGCTCGGGTCGATTTTAGTGGAACTGCACAAAAGCATCGTATGATCCGAGGGTGCCAGCCGTCTTTCCTTCGACAGGTTCTACCTGGCCAGGAAATTAAATCATGTTTAGGGTTTAAGTCGTAGTGACCCCATCAGTAGTTTTTCTTTCGTACACGCTCTCACAACTTTTTTCTTTAGTTGTGAAGTAAATATTGGCTATGATCTTTGAATCATTGAGATGCATCAGCATGCGTGTTAGTTTTCCTTTGTATTTGATGGAATGTTGTAACGGGGCAACCTTGGAATAGGAATGAAAATGGAGTAACTTTCCGTTTTTCCGGAGAAAAAATGGAAACGGAGAGAAACCAACGTTTCGTTTCGTTGGAGCGCGCCATCGAGCAAAACCAACGTTTAAATCACGTCTATCATGTTCGTGTCTCACCCTCCTCCACGGCTCGACCCCACACGGTCGCTCGGCATGCCACTCACCGCAAACCGAGTAGTCTACCATAACTTTCCCGCCTGCTTGTTGATGGATCGGGCCATGGAGTACTAGCACTACTGGAAGAGATTGACGAGTTGGGGGAGGACAGCTAGCTGTAGCACGGACTCCCAAGAACTTTTTACATGCATGTTGTAGCCGGCTATTGCGACCTTTGAACGCGGAACAGCCGCTTGCACCCGGAAGCGGCGCGGGCGACGCTCTCTCGGCCGGCGCGCCGCTTCAATGCCGGCGCCAGTGAGAGGTCGCGTCCGCTCTGGCCGGGCATGAATGCGGCACTGACCGTTTCGGGCGGGAAGCACGCGCGGGTGATGAAGAGGGTTCGGGTTGGTCAGGACCGGCCGTGGCAGCGGTCCGGACGTGCGCAAACAAGAGATGTTGTATGTTAATATTGCTGCGTATATAATTAACAACGTAAATAATGTGCTAGTTGGACAAATATGATTGGAGATGGAGATGGAAATGGAATTTTACGTAAACACGAATATGCATGTATATGTCTATGTGTGTGTGCGCGACGACTCTCGCGACCTGGAAGCGGGGGCGTGTTTTTGATCGAGTTTTCTTTCTTGGTACGTTAGAAAATCATTTTGTCTAATTCACATCTAGATGTTATTTAAGGATATCACATCTAAGCTTCCACAAGTATATAATGTAGCAACAAGAAACAAAAAAAACTAGGAAAAGACCACAAACAGAGTGGACATCAACTTATATGTGACATAACTATGTCACATCTAGATGTGTCCTAGACAGACCCCTAAAAAACTGTCCACCAGTTTTCGTTTCTTTTTTCCAGGAACGCGTGTATTCTATTTAAAACCACTGCTATGGAGAGATTTTTTTACTCCATTATAGCCTCTTGTTTGATAGAGTTTCTCGCGTCTCGCTCTCTCACCCTCTCCATATCAAAACAAGATGACAATGTCCACTCTATCTCTCTGCTCACCGGTGGTCACAAATCCGGCCGAATCCCATCGGCTACGGGAGGTGAGGAGGTGCAGCATTGACGTTGTCGCCGTCGACGACGGAGGAAGCCGATGCGCACCGTCCTCTCGGAGTCGGCGCTGGCACAGACGAAGATCCTCGGCACCCTTGTTCGCTGCCGTCGTGTGGGCAGATCCCGCCCGCCCGCCTAAACGACATCTCGCCAACCTGAGGTATAACTTCTTGTACTTGTCCAGCTCCCCAGGTCGCTGCGTGCGGGTTTTCTTCTATGCGAGTACTCCCTAGCTCCCCATGCATAGTAGCTAGGGTTCGTCGGCTGGTCCAACATCACCTACTACTATTATAGAGGAAATGCCACTCAAAAAGTTGTCCTGATTTATGCCTCGGTGGAGGTATACATGTTGTTTCGACAAAAAGTACATGGTGGTTGTGCGGTCATTGTCCATATGGTGGTAGTACTATCATTGGTTAAATGAAGAAATGTTTTTTTCTTGGGTATCCTGGTTTAGTTCTCATCAAGATAGTATGATGCTTCTGTTTGTTGGTGTACTTTTCATTAATTCTTATTGACAATTGAGATGTCGTTGCTAACCCTTTTTTATACTTTTGGAAACAGCGGTGCATGTCTCCATACCTGGGCATGTCTTCCTCAATTTTAGTGGAACTGCACGAAATTGGATGGCCATTGTTGTTCCGCCTCACTGTCCTCTGCCACATTGTTCTTCCTTCCTCGAGCTTGATTACTGAGAAGAAATAGACCAAAGTGAGGATTTGTCGAACTTCTTAGGTGGCTCACCCTAACTTGATGCCAAATGGATGATGCATCACCACGATGACTTATCGATGCTCGTGGTTGTGCCTCATGGTTGCGTCGGCTGGTGAAGCTGATCGATTTTCGATGAAAAACAAGCTGTCTTCCATCAGTGCTCTTTGCTTGTTACGCACAAAGATGATATCCTTCGTCAGTTCACCTTGGTTGCGTTGGAGACGCAGTCGTCTTTCACGTTGGTGCAATTTTATCACACAATTGGCTATGAACCAAATGTTTCCTCGAAGAAGGATCGACGTTGGTACTAAGAGCAAAAGTTTTGTATTGATTTCTAAGCCTTCTCACAACTTTGTCTCCAGCTCCCCTGTAATTTTATTTGTCCAGCTATTAACTTTGATTCAAAAAATGGTGTGGACTAAAAACCCGGATGGACGTAGTAGCCCCCCATTTTTATTTACTCCGCATATTAGATTTGACTGAAGTCAAACTTTGTAATACTCTCAAACCTTTCCGATAATTGAAATTAAATTTCTTTATTTGTACACACTCTCACACGTTTCCGACAATTTGGCGCATGTGTGGTTGTTCACTTAAGGGAGGGTAGTGTACCACATGTGAAGGACAGGAAGTGCGACCAGGACGCGTGGGCGTGGATCGTTAGTTCATCGGAAGTAGTACTAGTTTTCTTCATCGTACACTAAATAAAGAGTTTCGTTTTGTACTTACACAATTTAAAATGATTGTTATGGAGAGAATAAGAAAACCACTCCACTATATTTTAGTCGTATACACGAGAGTACTATATGGACGCAGCTTCATTGACTTAGTGCACCTGCCTTTGGATTTACGACAGGTGGGCCCAAAATGTGGCTGGCTCACCTGTCATACAGCCAAAAGCAGGTGCAGTGAAGGCACCAGAGCTCAGTCCATACTACAGTAGTATATATATAAGTGGGAGCCTCAGCGCTTGTTCGCTAGGATTTGCACTCTCCACACGCTCGCCGCACTACATATATGTTACATGCTGGAGGCTCAGCGTTCATTTGATAGCGTTTCCTATATTCACAGTCTCTCGCCCTCTCTTCACCAGATCTAATAAAGACTGCGTTGGCCTCTTGTCTCTCTCCCCCCGCCCCCCTCACAGCTAGTGAAGGAGGCGTCCGCATCCCATCGCACCAGTAAGGGGAGGAGGTGCAGCGTTCACTCTATCGCCTTTGGCGAGGGAGGCAATCCACTGCCGGCTGCGCTGTTCTCTTTCACACAGCGCCTGTGCGGGAGGGCCACCGACCCCTTCTTCCTCGCTGTCGTACATAGTGTGGGCAGATCTGGCCTCCCGCCGCACGCCTTGCCACTTCCCGACGACCCTACGGTATAAGTTTCTTTGAAACCGTCGTTGCTCTAGCTGCATGTGGATCTTTTTCGATCTGTAGTCGAATCTAGGTCTTGGTTCAAAGAGGAAAGAAGGGTGCGGTGGGCTGGAGCAAGAATCTAGGACATGGTTCAATGAGGAAAGGAGGGGCGGAAAGTAGTATAGACTGGCTATCCAGCCGCTTTGTAGGTCGAAAAGGGAAAAAGGGGGTAACCCAGTACACACATGTGTAAGGAACCGATCTCTTTGTTGAAAAGGGAAAGAAACTGGGGGGTCGGGTAGTTTGTGCACGACTAGATTTATTGCCCTCACATAGGAAGAAGGTTCAAAGAGAACAAATATGGGACCAGCGCATATATGATGCTTGGCTACGTACTCTGCATCACCCATTTATACGTGTGGACGCACATGGTGCTGGCATGTCCCATGCAGCTATTTTGCTGTTGTTAATCTAAGAATGCCGCCGGAAAATTGAAGCAATGCCACTGTTAAAAGTAAATTACATTTTTTAACGAATGTTGTTTCAAGAGAATGTCTCTGTTAATATGAATCAATGCAACCGTTTTAAATAAATGATGAATTGAAGCTATTGTATTGTTGTCTTTTCCCATTAAGTAGTGAACAAAAATGGGACCAACCCAGACATGATGCTTGTTGCTTTGTTACAAAAAATTCAGCATCACCCCCTTTATAAGACAGTAATTGATGCCACTCTCAGAATTAACTATTGATATGTTTTAAAAGAATTTCTCTGTTAATATGAATCAATGCAACCGTTTTAGAAATGCTACTGTCCTATACTTTCTTTTCCATCAAGATAAGGTAGATGCTTCTTTTTGTGGCCGCATGTTTCATCCTCCTTTATTGGCCAGTAATTGTTTTCTTTTTTGCCTCTTAAAACAGGGATATCTATTCAACTTGTTGCTATAGAAAACTTAAATGTCACACCGGCAACTTTGCTTGATTTCAGTGCAACTGCACAAAACTTGATTGGAATTCCTATTCGTGTTGGTAGATTCGTATTTTATCTTGGTCGTCTCATGAAAGGTCAGTACAGGCCTTCATCCACATGATTGTGCAGTGTGCTTTGAGATGTTGTGCTACTTGTATTGGTACTGTTTTAAATAAATGTTGAATTGAAGCTATTATATTGATGTCTTTTCCCATTAAGTAGTGAACAAAAATGGAACCAACCCAGATATGATGCTTGTTGCTTTGTTACAAAAAATTCAGCATCACCCCCTTTATAAGCCAGTAATTGATGCCACTCTCAGAATTAACTACTGAATCTTATTTCAAAACTGCAACACTTGTTAGGGATTGGCTAGATTACCATTTTTGCGGACGCATGTTTCATCCTCCTTTATTGGCCAGTAATTGATTCCTTTTTTGCCTCTGTTAAAACAGGGATATCTTTCAACTTGTTGCTATTGCGACATTTTGCTTCACTTAATTTTGGTGGAGCTGCACAAAATGAGACCGGATTTCCATATATGTGTTGAGATCTCTGTGAGATCTTCCTCACGAGTTGTTTCAAATCTTGGTCTTGAATGGTCAGTACCGACCTTCCTCCGAATTAACTACTGAATCTTAGTTCAAAACTGCAAACACTTGTTAGGGATCGGCAGGAGTACCATTTCTGTTAGGGATCGGCCGGAGTACCATTTCTGTTAGGGATCGGCCGGAGTACATGTTTAAGAAATGTATTGTTCAGATAATGTCTCTGTTATTATATATCAGTTACAGACTTACAGTGTTTTACAAATGGTACTATCCTGCTTTGTAGTTCTTTCTACATGTTTAACCAAGGTATTGTTAAGATAATGTCTCTGTTAAAATGAATCAGTCGCATTGTTTTAGGAATGATACTTTTCTGCTTTTTCATTCTTTATACATCTTGAAACAAGGTATTGTTAAGATAATGTCTCAGTTAATATGAATGAATCACACTGATTGAGAATTGCTACTCTCCTGCTTTGTTTCCCATTAAGATAAGGTAGATCAGTAGATGTTTTTCTTCTGGGAGTACAAGTCATCAACCGTTATTTCTCAGTAATTATTTCCCTTATACCTTTCATTGCTTACAGGGATATCAAAATTAAAGCTCAGTTTTATTCCGACTTCGATTTTAGTTCAACTGCACAAAAGGAGCCAATGTGTCCAAGGCAAACTGCTGCATTAATGGGTGCAGTTGGTCGTTCCACTTTGCAGAAAGAAGCAGTCACTGTTTGCGCTACATTACAGAAGGAATGACCGAGAAGCTTTATAGAGTATTATTAGACACCGGTGACATGACTAGTCTGCAGAGACCATTGGCAATTTAACAACACGTGGAGTGCCTCCACGATCATGGGCATTACATATTTTGAATGGGAAAAGCTTGTCAAAGTTTAATCATTGATGTTAGCAAGAAGCGACAGGACTCCACGATCATAGGCATTACATATTTTGAATGGGAAAAGCTTGTCAAAGTTTAATCATTGATGTTAGCAAGAAGACGTTAGTTTAATATATTGGAATAGGAAAACCTTGTCAAAATTTGCTCATTGATGTTAGCCAGAAGCGTCGAGTGTTTTTTCCTATTCTTGTGTTCAGTTTAGAGGTAGATAGTTACTCTGCTGAGATATTCCTGTGTTAAGAGTTTGTTATGAATATTGTCTATGTAATGCCAGGCCTTGTGTTTGATTGCAAAGTTGAGCTTGGAATGTTGTGGCATGCGGTATCATGAGTTGTTCACCGTGCCTCCTGAGAATAATGTTTCGTATTGTTTTGCATGTCGATCAATGCCAGTGATTTGCTTGTTAAGAAGATCATCCTCTTATGTTGTTTCCGTGCTTAAGAAGTTCACCGTCTGATGTTTCATTCATAGCCTATGCGACAAGTCAGGTTGGTTAGACGTGAAACCATATGATCTTCTGACCAACTCATGATATTAGGCTGTGATTGGATCATCGTTTTCCAACCAAAATCGCTTGTAAAACTAAAGCTTGTAAATTAAAGCAGATGGTCTCGGGCGAAGGCGCTTGGTTGGTCGATTTCGACTAGTAAAATATGGAAGTACTTGACACACGATAAAAACGCTAAACGACACTTGGACGATTGCTAATCCAGCCGTCAGCTGATGTTTCAGCCTTGCCCATGGATGGCATGATACGCACGTTGTGCATGTATCGTCTGGTAATGTCGTCCATATAGTAGTGCTCGTAAAATATACACTGGTCTCTCAAATTACACGCGTAACCCGCCAGTTTTACTTACAGACCTCGGGCCCTCGGTTTCATTACGCCTGTATTTTACGAATTGTTTTTGATGATGGGTAAATTACACTTGTATATTAATACAGGTTTGAAATAAACCAGAGCTCCCAAGCGCGGCCTTACCGTTTCATGCCGTCTCAATTTCTCGAAGGTGCTCATAGGTGTCCGATGATCCTGGCTTCCTGAATGAGTAGCGGGCGCTGTATCAGACCATCCGTAGGGCCCGCGAGGCCCTCTCCGTTGTCCTTCGAGTTGTTGCGCTCGCCGTGGCGCCGAGCATTGTTAACATCGTCAACGAATATGAGGATTCAGGAGATGACTTTATTTTGACTGGATGACACTAGGGACCCACTAGGGCCATAGCCGTACGTACGCAAGTGCCTCCTTATTATGTACAACTATATTTTTTTTGCTTTCTCCTGGTTTCCTGACATCACGGTCCCACACTATTGTCAACCTATGTAGTCAATATAAACGAGAGAATTGCACAAGGTGCGGCCGACAGCTGGGACCAAGCAGACCGAGCAGTATTGAGGAGAGCAGGGTATTAACTGGGTGAGCTGTGGCCCGTCTAGCCCAGGCCAGATATCCAGCCCAGATACTAATTTTTTTCAAGATGAAAATGGCTAGCCCAGCTATACATCTTTTTGAGGAATACCCGCTGGGCTGCAAATCTTTCCTAGGAGGGATGCATTAGGCTTAACAGGAAAATGGGCTTTAAAAATAATAAATGGGATATAATTATAAAAACTGGGCAGTAACTATAAAAAAATGCACCAAACACGAAATTAGTTTATAAAATATTATTTATGGATTTTAAAAATCTTAAATTTCATTGTTGCGCGCGCAATGTTTCGTTAGATTTTTACGTAGTACAAACTTATATTTAATCTGAGTAGAAATTTCGGGATAAAAATATTTCGGAGCCCATCAAAATGTGGGAAATTTTATTGAATTCTGTCTTCAACGGTTGGTTGAAATTATTAATCATTGTCCTAGCTAGAAAATGGGCTGTACTTTTAACAAACTGTAAATAGGTTGTTGTAAATTCCATTAGAATTTCAAAATGGGTTGTACATTCTTACAAAACGTAAATGGGCTATAAGTTCTCTGCCACACACTTGTGGGCCTACTAAGTGACACGTCCCATAAAAAATAAGTTGACGCATATGCAAGGCTTTGCCAACTTATTATAGTCAACACATGGTTCTAGCAGCAGTGGCCGTTGGATGTCTATCTAACGGATGTCGTGCTTCTTCTTCAATTTCAGATAATCTTAGCTTCGGCCGCCCAAAAAATGATTCCTCCCCCTGACATCTGGGGCGCACTGTTTCGGAGGCTGGCCTATGGGCCTACTAAGTTGGAGCGTACAAGGGGCTTTGTCAACTTAGTCAATAATAAACATTTCTAGCTTCAGTGACCGTACGATGTCCATCCAACGGTCGTAGTGCTTCCTCAACCTCTGGTCTTCTTGGTCCAGCCGCCCAAAGCAGCGCCGGTCGTGCCGCCTGCTCCTGCCTCCCGTGGCCGGCTGTGCTGCCGCGGAGGCCTCATCGCCCCCATACTACTCTCACCGCTGGCCAGGCCATCCCTCCACTCACCCACACCCCCTGTTATTCTGCGGCGACGGCAGCCTCACACCGCAGCCGAACCAGTGAACCCTCATACTCCTCTCCGCGCGGGCTTCCACTGCTGCGTCTTCCCCGGCTCCGCGTCGTCCCCTTCCTAGGCCTCGCCATCGTCCAGACCACCGCCCTGGTGCTCTCAGCGCGGCGTGGTCAACGTGGTCAACGACCGACTTCCATCGGAAGAGTACTGTACATGGAGAGGCTGACAGCTGGGTCCAGGCGGCTGCAAGGAAGTGCCTCCTTATTACGCGCAAAATAATTATTCCTCCACCTTATAGCAGGGACCCACCGGACGGGCCACCTTATTTCGCGAAAAAAAACGTTGCCCCCTTGACTGCTCGGACCCACCGGACGGGCCAGCGTATTTCGCGAAAAAAACGTTCCCCCCGCTGTCGGTGTCAAAACCGGCGGATCTCGGGTAGGGGTCCTGAACTGTGCATCTAGGCAGATGGTAACAGGAGACAAGGGAAACGATGTTTTTACCCAGGTTCGGGCCCTCTCGTTGGAGGTAAAACCCTACTCCTGCTTGATTAATATTGATGATATGGGTAGTACAAGAGTAGATCTACCACGAGATCAAGGAGGCTAAACCCTAGAAGCTAGCCTATGGTATGATTGTTCTGTTGTTCGTCCTACGGACTAAAACCCTCCGGTTTATATAGACACCGGAGAGGGCTAGGGTTACACAGAGTCGGTTACAATGGTAGGAGATCTAAATATCCGTATCGCCAAGCTTGCCTTCCACGCCAAGGAAAGTCCTTTCCGGACATGGGACGAAGTCTTCAATCTTGTATCTTCATAGTCCAGGAGTCCGGCTGAAGGTATAGTCCGGCTATCCGAACACCCCCTAATCCAGGACTCCCTCAATAGCCCCTGAACCAGGCTTCAATGACGACGAGTCCGGCGCGTAGATTGTCTTCGGCATTGAAAGGCGGGTTCCTCCTCCAAGTACTTCATAGAAGATTTCGAACACAAGGATAGTGTCCGGCTCTGCAAAATAAGTTTCCACATATTGCCATAGAGAGAATAATATCTACACCAATCTAATCTGCTGACGTACTCCGTAGCGTGACATCACACCATGGCCAAGCCTTTATTCGAATCGTTTTATTGTCCCGTCTCAGCGTGTTATGCGAGGCGGTTTCCTTCGCACGTCTTGTTGAAGCAGAAATCATGTCCCCTTATTTTGCGGTATCCTCATCAATACGGACGTGGGTAACCCAGTCATGCCCGTTGGTATGTTTTCTCGATCAAAGGCGAGTCTCAAACGGTCACGGGGAGGGCCCTTGGTATTCGACCTCTTATAAAGAGACCAGGGCATTACTCCTTTCTTTTAATCTCAAACGAGTTCGCCCTTTGCCTCGAGTTCCAACACCCAAGGCTCCAGATTTCAGGCACTTCGGACCTCTGACAATGTCCGGATCCGACCTTCAAGGCCGATGGATGCCCTTCTCCGTCACGAAGGAGGACGTGATGAAGCTGAGAGAGGCCAGGTTCTTGACCGGTGAAATCTCGCATAGGCTGCCTACTCAAGGGCAGGTCATTCCTACTCCCAAGCCTGGTGAGAGCGTGGTATTTATGTCTCACTTCCTTCGGGGGCTGGGCTTCCCTATGGACCCCTTAGTAAGGGGGCTCATGTTTTATTATGGGATGGAATTTCACGATTTGGCTCCGGAGTCCATCCTCCACATCTCATCGTTCATCGTTGTGTGCGAAGCCTTCCTCCGCACCTCTCCTCACTTCGGATTGTGGCCCAAGACTTTTAAAGTAGAGCCGAAGATGATCGAGGGGCGGTACGCGGAGTGCAGAGGTGCTTTGATAAGCAAAAGTGCTGATGCTCCATGGCCCGAGGGCTCTTTTCAAGAGGAGTCCAGTTTATGGCAACTAGAGTGGTTTTACATCACCGCTCCTAGGGGCACCAAGTGGGTGGCGCCACCCGCCTTTCGTTCGGGTCCCCCATCATAGTTAGCGTCATGGTCAATAAAGGATTGGACTGGGGGCCATCCAAGGATGTGCCTTTGCTGCAGGGCCGTATCCGAGATCTCCTAGAGAGAGACATCAGTCTGGTCATAGTAGTGCAGGTCATGCTGATTCGCCGGACCCTGCCCTGCAAGCGTCGCCCCCTCCGCCTGTGGGAATTCAATCCGGAGGGACCGCGAGCTCTCCAACATTTTATGGGCGCGACGCCCATGGAGATGTACCAATTGTTCTTTGGATCACAAGCAATGCGTCCGGACTCGATCGAGGACGCAGGTCTGAGCTGCAATCGCCCGGATACTCAAGTAAGTAGCCTCGTACCCGGACACTCTATCCATATTTTTATCATAAGATTGTCCTTCAAAGAATTGTCCCTTGAGCAGGAGTGGATAGCGAAAGCGAAGCTAATCAGGTGTCCAGCCCCCCTCCCAGAGACTGCGCCAGATCCCTTATTAAACAGAATGCTGGAGATCGTGCCTTTGAAAGAAGGCGAAGGGGGAACAAGGAAGCTATCGCCTCCCTGAAGGAGGCCGTCAGAAGAGGAGGCATCGAGAATTCCTCTACACAGGGGAAGAAGAGGACAGCCTCTGAAGACCTGGAAACCATGTTCTCAAAGCGGGGGAAGAAACCTTCATCAGAGGGTCCTACGCCGGAGGATACTTTGGCCGCACCGTGCCCTCAAGGGGATCAGCCCTCCACCGAGCCGTAAGTAAAGAGGGAGGTTCAAAATGAGAGACATCCCCGTTTTATTCCTAAGGAAAAATAACCGAAATATTACCTTGTAGTTCGGATCTCGGCCCTTCTCAGCAGAGCTCATCTTCAGGGGACCTTCTTCCGGAGATGATGGAGAGCGGCACGCCTCCCCCTGCCGTACCGCCTTGTGAGGCGGGCGACCCTGAGGTGTCATCGCGGAGGGTTTCTCTGAATCCGGCAGGGCCGGATGGTAGCCGTATGCCCCCCCAAAGCCCCCTGTGTCCGGCCTTCAAAGAAGGTCATCGGGCGAAGGAGCTAATGGATCTGCTCGGGCGAGCATCTATTCCGGAGAACACCATGCGTTGATGGGTACGGTGATTGAGAGGATTGCATCCGCGGAGAATGGGTTGCACGAGGCTGTCAGGAGTTTGCTGACAGGTTTTGAGGTACGCAAAACGATGTACCTTTTGACAGTTTCGCGTATGTAAGACGCGTCATGTATAGATAGTAGCCCCTGAGACTCTGCGCGTTGTCAAAAATGACGGTGCGCGGAGGATCATAATCCCAAGTATAATATGTCGCCTTTCCTATGCAGGTGGCGAAGTGTCCGGTAGCCAGCCAGATTGATGAATTTGCCGAGCTAAAGCTGCAACTTGACGTGGCAGATGCCGACATCACGCTTGTCAACAAGCGGCTTGACAAGGCACAAGGTATGTTATTTCTCTGGCGACATTTAGTAAGAGGAGCTTGGTGCTAGTATCTTACAACGTGTGCGCTTGATGCAGATGGTGCAGCCGCCGTGGAGGATCTGCGGGCGGAACTTGCCCGAGCCAAGGAGCAAGCCAGGAAAAGTGATGCGGCTGCCGGAAAGGCATTTGAAGAGCTGAAAGCCGAATAGGCTGCTCACTGCCGAAGCAAGAAGGAAATGGACGAGATGGCCGTGAAGCTGAAAAGCGCTGCTGACCGTTGCACGCTTCTTGAAAAAGAAGACCGGGCGGAATAGACGGACCTGGAGAAGGCCGCTGCCGATGCCAAGGATGCTCGCTCTGCGATGACAGCTATGAAGGAGGAGCTACGTCAGGCCGGAGAAATCGCGGTTAGAAAGCCTTTTATGCTGCGGAGGAAGTTCTGTAATCCGAAACATGCTCCGTTAGACCGGATGTGGAGTACGGCGGACACCTATCTGGATTTGGCGGCAAGTGCCGCAGATGCGGCCGATCACTTTCGGGATCAAGAAGATCGCGAAGTGGAAAAGCTCTTCTGGTCGCAGTTCCATAATCCAGAGCGCCCACTATCGTTAGACGACCGTTTGGCCAAATGGGCCGAGCTAAATAGGATGTCCGGACTCGCCATGAAATATGTCGTGAGTCACCTGTGGCTGGCGAGGCCAGAGCCGAAGAGTTATTTCAACTAGGTGCAGCAGTTCCTTGGTGCGGTGCCGCATATCAATGCAATGAAGAAGTCAGCGTGCATAGAGGGTGCGCGGATGGCTCTTGCCCGTGTCAAGACATACTGGGCGGAGATGGAGACCACCGCTGTTGCATCCCGAGATTCGGACGAAAGCCGAGTACCTGCCGAGCACTATTTTCAGGAAGTTCTGCAAGGCGCTCGTTTGATAGAGACGCAGTGCTCGAAGGATGCTATGTTCGAATAGCATATATTGTTGTAAAACGATGTTTTTAAAAAAATTTGTAGAAGCTTTTTTATACTTGTGCCTGCAATTTATTATAATACCCCCTGTGCGGCCGTTTAAGATATATGTATATATAATCTAAAAGATGGCAGTCGTCGGCTTCAGCCCCCACGCAAATAATGCGGGGGTGTACGCAGAAGGCGCATTTTCACACTCGATCCAACGTCTTGGTCCTACAAAGGAGGTGATAGCGCAACGAACTAGGCAACCAGACTATGATGCTTCATCACTTTCACTTGGCCATAGGAGCTTGATAGTGAGGCTATTTATATAGCCCCTGGTGGCGTCTGCGCTCGCCCAAACTCGGGGCGCGCATGTGCCTAGCCGGGAAACGGCCCTTCGTTAATGCGGAGGAATCCTAAAGATTCCGGTAAGTCATCGAGTGGTTGACCAGTCTCGCACTATATCATGACAGTCATTTTTCGGTTTCTCTACTAAGGTGCTCGCCTGGCTGAACTGGGGCACAATCGTAGTAGTTCTCCTGGTGCTGCCTTAGCCGATAGAGCGGAACGTAAGGCAGCAAAACACAGGAGCCAGGCAACCCAACATTTGACCAAAGACATCATTCGGAGCTGATGCGTATAAGGCCAAACTCGCGACGCCGAACACTCCCTAAGGTATTCGGTCTTTTATGAAATAGGGCGGAACATCGCCTTTGGTTATAAGCCTTTGATAATCTAGGTACGTGCAAAACTCTGACGTGGCCACATGCCAAAATGCCAGCCACCTCCTCGGTTGTACAGAGATTCCGGGGGATGTGTATCGACAAGAGACAGTAAAAAAGGTTTACGCAGGGTCTTAATCTAAAAAGAATCCTTGAGACGGGTCCCTGCTGCATGTCTGCGCCTGTGTCTCCGTTGTGCCGTGACCTGGACAGGCATAGCATGGTGTTCATCTGCAAGAGAGAGGAATTTTGCTAAAAGGAGAAAAAGAATAGTAGTGCGGAATATACGCTGTACTGGATAAACAATGTATAATTGTAGGACAGGTGAAATGGAGCCTTGTTGTCATGTATTTTACATACGCGGAGCCCCTTGTATAGGGGTTTATGGCTACTAAACCTTTATCCAGTATATGTTTGCTCCGGACTCGCCTAGTCGAGCCCGTGGTCTTGGCGACCTGGCAGATGCTTTCGTTGGTGAAGCTGTTTTAAGGCATGGCTGCCAAGGCAGCTGCATATTCTTTCGCGCTCGAGGGGCACTTAATTTTGCCCATTATTGAGATGACGCCTCGTGGACCGGGCATTTTGAGCGTAAGAGACGCATAATGCGGTATTGCATTAAAGCGGGCGAAATCTTCTCGTCCCAATAGTGCCTGATGGCTACTTGACAATGGGGCGATATGGAAGGTTAGCTTTTCGCGGCGGAAGTTGCCGGGGGAGCCGAACATAACTTCTAGCCGAAGAGAACCCATGCAATGGGCATCCGGGCCTGGCATTACTCCTTGAAAGGAAGTATTGTTATGGCAAATTCTTGTTGGGTCTATTCCCATTTTGCGGATTGTGTCCTGATATAGCAGGTTTAAAGCACTGCCGCCATCAACCAGGACGTTTGTATAGTGGAGTCCATCGATTAGCGGATCTAATACCAGGGCAGTCCAGCCTGCGTTCCATATAATTCTAGAGTAATCCTGGTGGTCAAAGGTTATCGGTTTTAACAACCATGGGTGAGACTCCTTTGGGATAGGCCATGTGGCGCGAATCTCTATTGGCGCCACTCTGTTCACCACGTGAAGTAAGTTTACTGTTTTGACTTCTTGTGGGAAATCCTTTTGTTTCCTGGTGCTCTGCTCGTTGGGTTCGTCATCGTCCTCACTTGGTGTGTCGAGCCCCTTGTGTTCGGCGTTGAGTTTGCCAGATTGCTTGAAAACCCGACAATTTCTGTGGATATGGTTCGCAGGCTTCCCAGGAGTACTGTGAATTTGACATATCTTGTCCAAAGATTTTGTTTAGGTGAGATAACTCATCCCCGTTATCCTTAAGGGGCAGCTTTCTCTGATTCTGCCGAGAGCTTTTGAATCCGGCGTTGATTGTCGCTCTCTTCGGACTGCTTCCCTTAGTCCGGCGCTAGTCCTTGTTGCGCCGTGGTTTCCCATTTCCATCCCTAACTTTCGATGTACTTGGGTCGCTGGTGCTGCATCTTGCCAACCAGCTGTCTTCTCCCGCACAAAATCGGGTCATGAGGCTTGTTAATGCGGCCATTGTTCTTGGCTTTTCTTGGTCGAGGTGTCTGGCGAGCCATTCGTCTCGAACACTATGTTTGAAAACCGCTAAGGCTTCAGCGTCCGGACAGTCGACTACCTGATTCTTTTTAGTAAGAAATTTGTTCCAGAGTTTCCGTGCTGACTCTCCGGGCTGTTGAGTTATATGGATCAAATCGTCCGCATCCGGAGGTCGGACGTACGTCCCTTGAAAATTTGCCCGAAAAGCATCCTCGAGTTCCTCCCAACTGCCAATGGTGTTTTCGTGAAGGCTTTTAAGCCAATGTCGTGCTGGCCCTTTGAGTTTGAGGGGTAAGTATTTTATGGCGTGGAGGTCATCTCCTCGGGCCATGTGTATATGGAGGATATAATCCTCAATCCAGACTCCAGGGTCTGTTGTTCCGTCGTACGCCTCTATGTTTACGGGCTTGAATCCCGCTGGAAATTCATGGTCCAGCACCTCATCGGTGAAACATAGGGGGTGTGCGGCACCCCTGTATTTGGGTGTGCCGTGATGTTCGAATATTTTTTTGTGCCGCATTGCTTACTAGAGCTTGCTTTCTTGGCCCATAGATAGATGTGGCTGGGCCATCCTTTTGACATGATTCCTTGGGTTGATTGCGTGTCGGCTTGTATGCGGCGCCACTTGCCGCTCCATGTTGGCCATGGGGTCGTCTATACGACCGGGTGGCTTTCTTATTTTTTGATTGCGGGGGCTCTAAGGCCTCCTCGTCGAATTCAGGTATTAGCTTTCGCTTCGGATAGCTTTTTTTGCAGCAACTGCCGCTATGTTTGTCTGTGGTGTTGAGTATTTTGCTCCATCTGATTCTGAGCACCTCTTCCGCGGTTTTGAGCTTCTGCTTCTGTTTTTTCAGGCTACGTGCAGTGGCGACGAGCCTATTGTGGAGGTTCTTCTGTTCCGTGAGCGTATTTGGCGTGAGGTCGTCTGGACTGTTGTTTCCGCCGGGGACTGTTTGTTTGTCGAAGTTGCCCTGTTCTGATGGTTGTTCCAAGGTATGTTCGTCATCCGCCGGCTCATCCTGCTCTATGGCTGGGGCTGTATCGCTGCCGTTTCTGTCGAGGCAGGGCTTGGAGCGGCGCTTACGTCGCCGCTTTGATTGCTTTTCGAGTGAATGAACCCTCGTTGCATCCCTGTGTTCCTCGTCGTCGCTTCCTTTGGGTGTGTCCACCATGTATACATCATGACATGAGGTGGCAGTCCAGTGCCTTATAGGCGATAGTTCATGTTCGTCTCCTACATCATCGTCCATATCGTCGATGTCTTTGGAGTTGAAATCGAGCACGTCGTTTAAATTATCGACAGTGGCTACGAAGTGGGCGGTGGGTGGGTTTTGAATTTCTTCATCATCTGCATCCCAACCCTGCTGACCGTAGTCCGGCCAGGGCTCTCTTGATAAAGAGAGAGACTTTAATGATTTCAGAATATCGCCGAAGGGCGACTGCTGAAAGATGTCCGCGGCGGTGAATTCCATAATCGGCACCCAATCGGATTCGATCGGCAGGGGTGCTGGGGGCTCGGAGTCCGAAGAGGAGTCCGGCACCTCGGAGTCACGGGCTTGACGAGGGACAAAGCCGGTGTTCGGCTCGGTCGCCGGTAAGATTTCGTCCTCCGAGGTGGTGTCCAACCGCTCGTCCTCGATCGGCGCGATCGGCTCCGAACTAAGGGTCGGGGCCGATGCGGGCGCGACCTCCAGAGCACTGTTCGGCGGCAGAGCTAAATCGTGCCCTTCGTGACAGTGCGGCGCGCTCGGCTGCGGCTCGAATCCGTCAAAGATCAAATCCCCGCGGAAGTCAGCCGTGTACTTCAGACTTCCAAATCTGACCCGATAGCCAGGGGCGTAGCTTCCAATCTGCTCTAGACGGCCAAGCGAATTGGCCCGCAGTGCAAAGCCGCCGAATACGAAGATCTGTCCGGGGAGAAAAGTCTCATCCTGGACCGCATCGCTGCTGATGATCGGAGAAGCCATCGGGCCTAAAAGTGACGACACAGAGGAACTCTCAATAAAAGCACCAATGTCGGTGTCAAAACCGGCGGATCTCGGGTAGGGGGTCCCGAACTGTGCGTCTAGGCGTATGGTAATAGGAGACAAGGGACACGATGTTTTTACCCAGGTTCGGGCCCTCTCGATGGAGGTAAAACCCTACTCCTGCTTGATTAATATTGATGATATGGGTAGTACAAGAGTAGATCTACCACGAGATCAAGGAGGCTAAACCCTAGAAGCTAGCCTATGGTATGATTGTTCTGTTGTTCGTGTTGACACACGAACACATCACGTGTACCCTCGATGACGGGGGTGATGCACAGCAGCTCACGTCGAAGGAGACCCGACCGACAGCGCGATACGCAAGACAGTCGACGGGCGCTTTTGCAGACCCGAAAACCCCACACCCCCGGGAGGGACCCCGTCAGGGAGTGCGGCGGCTATGGGCTGCCCTAGGTCGATTCGCTCGCCCCTAGAGCCTCGAGATTCGCAGCTCTCAAACACGAAGAACAGCGAAGAACGAGAGAGAAAAACGGTGGAGAGATAAAACGTAGATGAAAAAGTAGTATATTGATTTGTTCGATTGTGTGTTGTTTCAGTCGGCCGTCACCCCCAACATATATAAGAGGCGGTTGGACTTCCCGTACAAGCAAAGGATTTATCTAAGCTTTCCTTACAAGAAACTTGCATCAATTCACGTCCAAAACCCTAGTCAAATTCGGACTGGTTTTATCCGAACTTTCCAAAACTGTTCGGTTTAAACTGGCTGTACTTTGAGGGTCCTTTTTGTGGTGACAAACCACCTCGGATGGAAACGAGCCCAAAAGCAATCTTGACCGTTTCGACGAGACGAACATCTTTCTTGCTGAACGTTTTTTCATCCGAGGTCATCTTGAGGGTCAAATCACTCGCGCAAAACAGATAATTATTCACGCAGCTCATCAGACATACCCACGTATGTGTCTGGTTCTGGGCGTCATATTTTGCTCACTGGAGGGTCGCGCTGTGCGGGCTCTAACTTTTGCATACGAACTCGGATTTGAATGATTTTTATATCAAAGTCGATCGTTTCGACGAGACGAACAACTTTCATGTTGAACGTTTTTTGATTAGAGGTCATCTTGAGAGAGTCCGGCCTACAGCAGAATATGGAATCCGGAGGGTTGTCTCCGGAGTGTCCGGCCATCTACTGTAGCAGCATCTTGTAGCGGCCATAACTTTTGTATACCAATTTGGATTGGAACGGTCTTTATATGAAAATCGATCGCTTCGACGAGACGAACAACTTTCATGTTGAACGTTTTTCGATCCGAGATCATCTGAATAACCCTTTGAGCCCATCTTCAACTTATCGTCCGATTGACTATCACAGCCTCCAGCCCGGCAAGTTTTGTACTCCGGCAAGGGTTTCACTCTGGCAAGGGTTTCACTCCGGCAAGGTTTGTACTCCGGCAAGGGTTTCACTCCGGCAAGGTTTGTACTCCGGCAAGGGTTTCACTCCGGCAAGGTTTGTACTCCGGCAAGGGTTTCACTCCGGCAAGGTTTGTACTCCGGCAAGGTTTGTACTTCGGCCAGGGTTCCTCTCTGACAAGGTTTCCACCCCGGCAAGGATTTTCTTTCCCACTCAGGGCCGGCCCGTGAAGTGTTGCCTCTAACTTTTGCATACGAACCCGGACTCTTAACCATGCCAAAATCTGGTGTCAACACATGCCCCCCTGTTTTTCGGCAAAGCTTGTGTGCCGAAAAATAACTTGTACTGTGTTTGTTCTAAGGACGATGTCAACACCCCATCGGCCATTTATTTTCCTTAGGGCGATAATTATGTATCGGCCATTGCCTATTTAGGCTTCTTGCCACACACTCGGGTGGTATTTCTTCAAGTATTTGCCATTGAGAGCTCGAGGTAACAACGCCCCTTGTATGGATTCCACCAAATATGAATTTCCGGGAACTACTCTTGCGATCCTAAAAGGACCTTCCCAACTAGGAGACCACTTCCCAAATTTTCTATCTTTTGAACCAATCGGTAGAATTACTTTCCAGACGAGATCACCAACTTGAAAACTCTTCGACTTGACTTTCTTATTGTAAGCTCTTGCCACCCTTAACTTGTCTCTCTCTATGGCCTTCAAAGCAACCAAACGTTTATCGGCAACTTCGTCAATGTTATCCATCATTAAGTTATAAAAGTCTACAGCCAATAAGTCGTTTTGCTTGGCTATTCTCAAAGCATTCAAATTCACCTCCACCGGTAAAACAGCCTCTTGACCATATACTAGCTCATATGGAGTTACCTTCATAGCACCATGCCTTGAGATCCTATGTGCCCACAAAGCTTCAGACAACAACTCATGCCATCTCCTTGGATTATCCTCAATCTTCTTCTTGATGAGCTTGATTAAAATTTTATTGCTAGACTCAGCTTGTCCATTGGCTTGGGCATAATATGGAGATGAATTGAGCAATTATATGTTATAAGATTCGGCAAATTCTCTAACTTGGTGTGACATGAAAGAGGAGCCTTGATCTGTAGTCAATGTTTGAGGAATGCCGAATCTATGAATAATGTGCTCGGTTATGAATTTAATCACCTCCGTATGTGTCATGTTCTTGAGAGGTACTGCTTCAGACCATTTAGTGAAATAATCGGTTGCCACCAATACGAACCGATGCCCCTTTGAGGAAGACGGATGAATTTGTCCAATAAAGTCTAAACACCATCCTCTAAAAGGCCACGGCTTGATAATAGGATGTAACATAGCAGCAGGAGCCAATTGAATATCACCAAATTTTTGACAATCTTCACACCCTTTATAATACCTGAAGCAATCATTGATCATAGTCGGCCAATAAAATCCAGCACGTCGCAATAACCACTTCATCTTGGGAGCCGACTGATGAGTACCATAAATGCCTTCATGTACCTCTCCCATAGCAACTCTTGCTTGGTCCTCGTCCAAACACTTCAAAAGAACATCTTCAACTGTTCGGCGATAAAGACCACCATCTCTTATTGTATATTTGAAAGCCATACGCCAAACAGTCCTGTCCACCCTTTTACTCGGATCACGCAAGTAATCCATAATGGGCTTCCTCCAGTCATGATTCTCACCTGCACTAGATTTTTTGTTAGTGGCCGAATCAGTGGGTTCTGGTTCGGCCTCTCCCATATTAGCAAGACAAGACATCGGCTCTTGAGAAATATGAAACATGCCATGATCAACATGATAGCCGGACGCCTGTTGTGCCAGCTCATTTGCTCTCCAATTGTCATGTCTAGATATGTGAGCAATGCTGAAACAATCCAAAGTGGAAATTGTATCTAGACACTTATCAAGATACACATTAAGTGATTCGTCTAAACATTGAAAAACCTTAGACACTTGCTGCACTACCAACAACGAATCACCAAAAGCCTCAACATGTGTAGCACCTATAGCAAGCAACATCTCCAGGCCGAATAACAATGCTTCATATTCGGCTTGATTGTTTGTGCAAAAATATTCTAAACGGCACGAGGCTTCAAAAACAGCACCATGAGGAGATATATAAACAATACCAACACCTTGGCCATTGCTACAAACTGAACCATCAAAGTATAATCTCCATGGTACTAATGAAACAAGGTTCATAGTACTATCATGTTTGTCATTAATCCGATGTTCAACAATGAAATTAGCCACAATTTGGCCTTTCATGGATTTTAGAGATTCATAAGCCAAATCATATTCAATCAAAGCATAAGCCAACTTGCCAATTCTACCACTAAGAATTGGCCTATGCAACATATATTTAATGACATCGGTCTGATAAGCTACTACGCAAGCACTCGACACTAAATAATGTCTCAACTTTGTGCAAGCATAATACAAGCATAGACATAATTTCTCAATAAATGTATACCTTGTCTCTGCGTCCAATAAGCGGCGGCTCAAATAAGTGATGGCATGCTCTTTTCCTTCGGTCTCTTGAGTTAGAACAGCACCAATAACCCCTTCCTCTGCTGCAATGTAAAGTCTGAAGGGTTCCCTATGCTTGGGTGCTCTCATCATCGGAGGAGTGCACAAATAATTCTTGATCATATCAAATGCTTCTTGCTGTTTTGCCCCCCAAGTGAAATCAGCATCATTCTTTAACCGAAGGATAGGAGTAAATGCATCAACTTTCCCTGATAGATTAGCTATGAACCTTCTCAAATAATTGACCTTGCCAAGGAACTTTTGCATATCTCTCTTGCATGCTGGAGCCTCCACTTTCTGTATAGCTTCTATCTTTTTGGGATCAATCTCTATACCATCTTCATGAATAATGAAACCCAAAAACTTGCCAGCTGACACGCCGAAAGCACACTTCAAAGGATTCATCTTCAGTCCATACTTTTTCATTCTTTCAAAAGCTAAACGCAAATCGGCCAAGTGAGATTCAAAAGCATCCGATTTGACAACAATATCATCAATATAAACTTCAAGTATGACACCGAGTAAATCATGAAAAATCAAATTCATAGCCCTTTGATATGTGGCGCCAGCATTTTTTAGTTCGAATGTCATCACTGTCCACTCGAATAAACCAAGAAAACCGGGGCAACGAAAAGCTGTCTTGGACATGTCCTCTTCGGCCATAAAAATTTGATTGTATCCGGCATTACCATCTAGAAAGCTAATAACCTTATGTCCAGAAGCAAAATTAATAAGCATATCAGCTATTGGCATGGGATACTCATCTTTGGGTGTAGCCCCATTCAAATCTCTGAAGTCAATGCACACCCTCAACTTGCCGGATCCTTTCTTCTCCACAGGGACAATGTTAGAAATCCACTCGGCATACCTGCAAGGTCTAATAAAATTAGCTTTAAGCAAACGACCGATCTCTTCCTTGATTCGGTCATATGTTTTTGGATTAAACTTTCTGACCGATTGTTTATATGGTCTAAAACCAGCCTTTATAGGTAATCGATGCTCCACTAGCTCTCGGCTTAAACCTGGCATCTCATGATATTCCCATGCAAAGCAACAAACATATTCTTTCAACAGCTCGATCAACTTAGCTTTATGATCGGCTCTTAAATTTGCATTTACAAATGTCGGCCTAGGAGTTAAACCATCTCCTATATCTATCTCTTCTAATGGATCGGCCGATGTAAAACCTTGTCCTAATTTATCCATATCATCTAACTCTTCTATGGACTCATACATATCGTTCTCATTGGACCGATATTCTACAAGTCGCTTTTGTAACCAATCTGAGTTAGGATCCATTTAAACATATCATACATTGGAGCCGATTGCACTCAGTCGGCTTTAAAGAGATGGGCACGAAACCATTCTTGGTTGCGCTGAGAAAATCGAACTCTGACAAGTCACGTCCCGTCAAGCAAGTAGCATTTGGGTGTTGCCAATCCACCGATGCCTCGGCCAAAGCAACACAGGCCGAGTTATCCGCATGAATGACTTCCACTTCATCATCAACCCACTGGATCAAAAACTGGTGCATAGTGGATGGCACGCACTGGTTTGCATGAACCCAATCACGGCCTAGTATGACGTTGTAGTTACCTTGCACCTCAGCGACAAAGAATGCGGTAGCCAAAGTTTTACTTCCCACCGTGAGCTCCACATACATCACACCTTTGGCTTCAGTTTTCTCTTTGCCTTCAAATCCATTGAGCACCATGTTGGTCTTTATCAACTCTTCATCATGCAGCCCCAATTTTTTGAAGACCGAATACGGCATAAGATTTACCACAACACCACCATCAACAAGCATCCGAGTGAGCGGTGACCCATTGATATGACCTCTGAGATATAACGGTTTCAGATGCGTTACTGGGTCTTTTGGCTTCTCGAATATTGCATTTTTAGGGCCAAAATCTAGCTGAGCCACCTCCCCTTCCTCATCTACAGCACGAAACTCAGCGGGTAAGTAATACACCATATTAATATCCATACCTTCATGAACCGGTGTAGACTCGTAATCTAACATATCAGCCTCCTCGTCGAGTGTATCCACTGATTCTGAAATTTGTCCGAGTGAACAAGAAGCAATAGGTAACATAGACGATGCAATGATTGAGTCATCCTCTTTTGGTGGTGCAGGTGCTGCTGTGATAGGTGTAGAAGCCACTGCATCTTGTATTTGTTTGGGTCTCCACACTTGTTTTGTAGGTAACATAGGCCGAGTGTCATTGAACAACTTATCCCTTTGCTTCTCGGCCTCTTGTTCTACCATCTCTTGACTCCTTAACCTCTGTAGTTTCCTCTTTTGTGTCTTTGTTAGCCCTGGAGGACACCACTTTGGCTGGGTGTATTTAGGATCTCTCGTTTTTACTTGGCTGGTGCTTGCTTCATGATCATTAGCCGAGTGCTTTGGCGCGATAGCAAGTATCAGCTCAGTCGGATTGCTATGCATAATCGGCTGTTGTATGGTGAATGTTTCGGTGCCCAAGATGAGTGAGTCGGCATCGGGTTTTTCCTTGCCTTTGCTTGACTCGACCGTTACAGCACTTGGCGACTTAACACGCCATTCTTGCTTGCCGACCCCTTTTTGATTATCTTGCACTGGCCGATTAACACTATTGTTCAAACGGCCTCGTGTGGGATAAGAAAGTCTCTCATGAACGGGCCTCCTTGGCTCTGCCCAACCCGGATGAAAAGCATAAGGGGCCATTGGGGGCTGCCACCATCCTCCATTGAAGTCTCCCATGTAGTATGGCACATAGGGGGGTGGCGGCATCCATGGTCCCGGCGCCCACGACCCATATGGCCTTGCATGATGCTGAAATTCTTCCCGAGGAGGTGATCTTGAGCGCTTCAGATTTGATGACCGGTTGGAGCTAGAACCGGCTGCATGACTAGCATACTTGGACAGCAACATATCAAAAGTTGGCTTGATTTTCTTGCGCTGCACTTTAGCTTCATTCGTTTTCCACTTGCCAACTTCTGGACTCCTGGGCTTGACAAATTGAACACGAGTATTTCCTTGCACTTGCGGTTGCCCCCGAGTGTAGGATTCTTGATGGTGATTTCGATTATCTCCTTGCCACCGGGTTACTTGTCAAGCACAACCTGTCTCCCCAAGACCTTGTTGCCCTCCTTGTCTTCCCTGGGCTCACCAACAATGATATTAGCTTTATTAGCAGATTCGGCAACCTCCGGCCAAATGAGTAGCTTCTTCCCCTCCAACTCCATGGTATTCATTGGAAAAGGGTGTTTATCAACTTGCATCTCAGAAAAGTTCAATCGTCCGTCATTAATGGCCGATTGTATCTGTCGTCGAAAAACGTTGCAATCGTTAGTAGCATGAGAAAAAGAATTATGATACTTGCAATAAGCACGCCGTTTTAGCTCTTCAAACAGCAGTAAAGTATGAGATATTCTAATAATCTTAGCCTGCAGCAAAGCATCAAATATTCTATCACACTTAGCAATGTTAAAAGTAAACTTCATCTCTTCATCACGATTCTTATAAATCGGTTTCAGATCATTGCAAGTAAAGGGTTTGGCCTTAGATGGCCAAACAAATTCAGTAGCAAAAACATCACCCTCATCGTCCGAGTGATCACTATCATATTCCACCATATTCATCTTTGGACGATCGGCTTTGTATCTATGCACTTCTTTTAGGTCTTTGCTTCGGCTTTCCTGAGCCAAAGCCCTTTGTAAGACTTGGTTGATATTTAAGAACTCATAGCCTTCTAGCTTTTCTCTAATGGGAATTCTCAAACCACTCAGCACTAGGTCTACCAAGTCTCTCTCGGTTATCACCAAACTAAAACACCGGTTTTTTGTTTGTCTAAATCTCTTGACGTAATCGGAGACCGATTCATCATGCTTCTGTTTAACCGTTGTTAGATGTGACAATTTGAGTTCATTGTCGCTGCTATAAAAGTGATCATGAAACTTCTGTTCTAGCTGCGACCAAACCCGAATGGAACCATGTGGTAAAGAACAAAACCATGAAAATGCGGTACCAGTTAATGATAGAGGAAATAAACGCACTTTCAACTCATTTAGTGAGCCTGCTTCACCTAATTGTGCCAAGTATTGGCTAACATGCTCCCATGTGGTTTTTGTGCCCTCTCCATTGAACTTAACAAAATCTGGAATCTTATATCCCGGAGGGCACTGGATGGCATCAAAGTACTCGGGGTACGGCTTTTGGTAAATCCGATTCCGAGGTAACTCAACTCCAAAATTCTCTCGAAGCATCTTAGCCATCTCCTCTCTAAGATTAGCTAGACCATCATCCATAGTGGACGATGCAACTTGTGGCAGCGGCATAGGAGGAGTAGGACTACTAGCAGTAGGTATGAGCTGTGGCATGTATGCCGAACTATAGTTCGGTAATGGCCGAGTGGTTGTAGCTGTAGGTAGGGTTTGGTTCGGCGTTGCCACCGAACCTGGCATGCTCATAATAGGATTAATGGGTGCAGTCACAATCTGATTTGTTTGAGTAGGATAATAAGTCATCGGCATGGGAGGCGCCGATGAGATAGGTAAAGCCAGATTAGGGTTTTGCACACTAGCAGCTACACCATCATTACCACTAGATGATTGAGATATATTTTTCTGAGCATTGGTATTTTCTATGAAAGTTTGATAGACCAGATTGTTACCATCAGCAATACGACTCTCAATCTCAGCCCACTGCTCAGGAGAAAAGGTAGTACTCACAGCGGGTTTAACCTGCTCGGCTTGAAGAGGAGGGAACTTGATTTCTTCAATCGGAGTGATGTTGCCTTGGCGATCCTTCTTGAATTTTGCAAGGAACTCCTGCAAATCCTTCTCTTCGCGCGCCTTCTTGTACTCCTCATAGACTTGGCGATGATCGGCCGATATCTCATCAAGACTAGGCTTAATGATGTTATCGGCGTCTACCTCAGATGGCTTGGGAAGATCGGACATGGTGGATGATGATGATTGATCTTCTTTACCCAGCGGAGTCGCCAAAAAGTGTGTTGACACACGAACACGTCACGTGTACCCTCGACGCCGGGGGTGATGCACCGCAGCTCACGTCGAAGGAGACCCGACCAACAGCGCGATACGCAAGACAGTCGACGGGCGCTTTTGCAGACCCGAAAACCCCACACCCCCGGGAGGGACCCCGTCAGGGAGTGCGGCGGCTATGGGCTGCCCTAGGTCGATTCACTCGCCCCTAGAGCCTCGAGATTCGCAGCTCTCAAACACGAAGAACAGCGAAGAACGAGAGAGAAAAACGGTGGAGAGATAAACCGTAGATGAAAAAGTAATATATTGATTTGTTCGATTGTGTGTTGTTTCAATCGGCCGTCACCCCCAACATATATAAGAGGCGGCTGGACTTCCCGTACAAGCAAAGGATTTATCTAAGCTTTCCTTACAAGAAAATTGCATCAATTCACGTCCAAAACCCTAGTCAAATTCGGACTGGTTTTATCCGAACTTTCCAAAACTGTTCGGTTTAAACTGGCTGTACTTTGAGGGTCCTTTTTATCGTGACAAACCACCTCGGATGGAAACGAGCCCAAAAACAATCTTGACCGTTTCGACGAGACGAACATCTTTCCTGTTGAACGTTTTTTCATCCGAGGTCATCTTGAGGGTCAAATCACTCGCGCAAAACAGCTAATTATTCATGCAGCTCATCACACATACCCACGTATGTGTCTGGTTCTGGGCGTCATATTTTGCTCACTGGAGGGTCGCGCTGTGCGGGCTCTACCTTTTGCATACGAACTCGGATTTGAATGTTTTTTATATCAAAATCGATCGTTTCGACGAGATGAGCAACTTTCATGTTGAACGTTTTTTGATTAGAGGTCATATTGAGAGAGTCCGGCCTACAGCAGAATATGGAATCCGGAGGGTTGCCTCTGGAGTGTCCGGCCATCTACTGTAGCAGCATCTTGTAGCGGCCATAACTTTTTTATACGAATTCGGATTGGGACGATCTTTATATCAAAACCGATCGTTTCGACGAGACGAACAACTTTCATGTTGAACGTTTTTCCATCCGAGATCATATGAATAACCTTTTGAGCCCATCTTCAACTTATCGTCCGATTGACTATCACAGCCTCCAACCCGGCAAGTTTTGTACTCCGGCAAGGGTTTCACTCCGGCAAGGTTTGTACTCCGGCAAGGGTTTCACTCCGGCAAGGTTTGTACTCCGGCAAGGGTTTCACTCCGGCAAGGTTTGTACTCCGGCAAGGTTTGTACTTCGGCCAGGGTTCCTCTCTGACAAGGTTTCCACCCCGGCAAGGGTTTTCTTTCCCACTCAGGGCTGGCCCGCGAAGTGTTGCCTCTAACTTTTGCATACGAACCCGGACTCTTAACCATGCCAAAATCTGGTGTCAACAGTTCGTCCTACGGACTAAAACCCTCCGATTTATATAGACACCGCAGAGGGCTAGGGTTACACAGAGTCAGTTACAATGGTAGGAGATCTAAATATCCGTATCGCCAAGCTTGCCTTCCATGCCAAGGAAAGTCCTTTCCAGACACGGGACGAAGTCTTCAATCTTGTATCTTCATAGTCCAGGAGTCCGGCTGAAGGTATAGTCCGACTATCCGAACACCCCCTAATCCAGGACTCCCTCAACCGCTGTCAGCTCGGACCCACCGGAAGTGCCTCCTTATTACGCACAAAAAAATGAATACTCCCCCTGCTAGCTGGGACCCACCATGGTGGGAGGCTGACTTGTGGGCCTACTAAGTTTGCTGGGACGGGGGCTGAGGGAGTCCTGGATTAGGGGTTGTCCGGATAGCCGGACTATACCTTTAGCCGGACTCCTGGACTATGAAGATACAAGATTGAAGACTTCGTCTCATGTCCGAAAGGGACTTTCCTTGGCGTGGAAGGCAAGCTTGGCGATACGGATATGTAGATCTCCTACCATTGTAACCGACTCTATGTAACCCTAACCCTCTCCGGTGTCTATATAAACCGGAGGTTTTAGTCCGTAGGACAGAACAACAATCATATCATAGGCTAGCTTCTAGGGTTTAGCCTCCTTGATCTCGTGGTAAATCTACTCTTGTACTACCCATATCATCAATATTAACCAAGCAGGACATAGGGTTTTACCTCCATCAAGAGGGCCCGAACCTAGGTAAAACATCGTGTCCCCTGCCTCCTGTTACCATCCACCTAGACGCATAGTTCTGGACCCCCTACCCGAGATCTTTGACACCGACATTGGTGCTTTCATTGAGAGTTCCTCTGTGTTGTCGCTTTTAGGCTCGATGGCTCCTCCGATCATCAATAGCGATGCAGTCCAGGGTGAGACCTTTCTCCCCGGACAGATCTTCGTCTTCGGCGGCTTCGCACTGCGGACCAATTCGCTTGGCCATCTGGAGCAGATCGAAGGCTATGCACCTAGCCATCAGGTCAGATTTGGAAGCTTAAACTATACGGCTGACATCCGCGGGGACTTGATCTTCGACGAATTCGAGCCACTGCCAAGCGCGCCGCACTGTTACGATGGGCATGATCTAGATTTGCCGCCGAACAGTGCCCTGGAGGCCGCACCCGCATCGACTTCGACCCTTAATTCGGAGCCAACAGCGCCGATCGAGGATGGGTGGTTGGACGCCGCCTCGGGGGCTGCGATCCCAACGGCGATCGAGCCGAACACCAGCCACGCGCTCCGCGAGGCTCGTGACTCCAAGGAGCCGGACTCCTCTCCGGACTCTGAGCCCACCGCGCCCCTGCAGATCCAATCCGATTGGGCGCCGATCATGGAGTTCACCGCCGCGGACATCTTTCAGCACTCGCCCTTCGGCGATATTCTGAAATCACTAAAGTCACTCTCTCTATCAGGAGAGCCCTGGCCAGACTACGGTCTGCAAGGTTGGGACATGGACGACGAAGCAATTCGAAGCCCACCCACCACCCACTTGGTAGCCACTGTCGATAATCTAAACGACGTGCTCAACTTCGACTCCGAAGACATCAACGGTATGGACGACGATGTAGGAGACAGACATGAACCAACGCCTATAGGGCACTGGACAGCCACCTCATCTCATGATGTGTACATGGTGGACACACCCAAAGGAAACGACGACGAGGAACACAGGGATGCAACAAGGGATCATTCTCTCGAAAAGCAATCAAAGCGGCGACGTAAACGCCGCTCCAAGCCCCGCCTCGACAGAGACAGCAGCCATACAGACCCAGCCATAGAGCAGGACGAGCCGGCGGACGACGAACAAGGTAACTCGAATAAACAAACCGAACAACCTGCCCCCAGCGAGAACAGCATTCCGGACGACCTTACGCCGGACAAGCTAAGGGAGCAGAAGAACCTCCACCGAAGGCTCGTTGCCACTGCGCGTAGCCTAAAAAAGCAGAAGCGGAAGCTCGAAACTGCGAAGGATGCACTCAGAATCAGATGGAGCAAAGTACTCAACACCGCACACAAATACGGCGGCAGTCGCCACACCAAAAGCTATCCGAAGCGAAAGCTACTGCCGGAATTTGACGAGGAGGCCCTAGAGCCCCCGCAATCAAAAAATAAGAAAGCCACCCGGTCGGATAGATGACCCCATGGCCAGCATAAAGCGGCAAGCGGCACCGCATACAAGTCGGCACGCGACCCACTCAAGGGTTCGCATCAAAACGATGGCCCAGCTAGATCTATCTATGGGCCAAGAAAGCAAGCTCCCATAAGCAGTGCAACACAACCAATATCCGAACATCACGACACACCCAAATACAGGGGTGCCGCACACCCCCTATGTTTCACCGATGAGGTTCTGAACCATGAATTTCCAGCGGGATTCAAGCCCGTAAACATAGAGGCGTATGACGGAACAACAGACCCTGGAGTCTGGATTGAGGATTATATCCTCCACATACACATGGCAAGGGGAGATGACCTCCATGCCATAAAATACTTACCCCTCCAGCTCTAAGGGCAAGCTCGGCATTGGCTCAAAAGCCTTCCCGAAAATACCATTGGAAGTTGGGGAGAGCTCGAAGACGCTTTCCGGGCAAATTTTCAAGGGACTTATGTCCACCCTCCGGATGCAGACGATCTAAGTCACATAACTCAACAGCCCGGAGGGTCAGCCCGAAAATTCTGGAACGTATTCCTTACTAAAAAGAATCAGATAGTCGACTGTCCGGACGCCGAAGCCCTAGCAGCTTTTAGGCATAACGTTCGAGATGAATGGCTCGCCAGATACCTCGGCCAAGAAAAGCCAAGAACAATGGCTGCATTAACAAGCCTCATGACCCGCTTTTGCGCAGGAGAGGTCAGCTGGTTGGCAAGATGTAGCACCAGCGACCCAAGTACATCCAAAACTAGGGATGGAAACGGAAAACCACGACGCAACAAGGACCAGCGCCGGACTAAGGAAAGCAGTCCGAAGAGCACGGCAGTCAATGCCGAATTCAACAGCTCTCGGCAAAATCAGAAAAAGCCGCCCCTCAAGGATAATAGGGACGAGCTATCCAACTTAAACAAAATCTTGGACAAGATATGTCAAATACACAGTACTCCCGGGAAGCCTGCAAACCATACCCACAGAGATTGCTGGGTTTTCAAGCAATCCGGCAAACTCAACGCCGAACACAAGGGGCTCGACACACCAAGTGAAGACGACGACGAACCCCAAAAGCAGAGCACCAGGGAACAAAAGAATTTTCCACAAGAAGTCAAAACGGTAAACTTACTTCACATAACAAAACAAGCGGCGCCCATAGAGGTACGCACCATACGGCCTATCCCAAAGGAGTCTCGCCACTGGTTGTTAAAACCGATCACCTCCAATCATCTGGATTACTCTGGAAGTATCCGGAACGCAGGCTGGACTGCCTTGGTATTAGATCCAATAATCGGCGGACTCCACTTTACAAATGTCCTGATGGATGGCGGCAGTGGTCTAAACCTGATATATCATGACACAATCCGCCACATGGGGATAGACCCAGCAAAAATTCGCCATAGCGAAACCTCTTTTAAAGGGGTAACACCAGGCCCGGACGCCCATTGCACGGGTTCTCTCCGGCTAGAAGTTAAATTTGGCTCCCCCGACAACTTCCGTCACGAAAGGTTAACCTTCCATATCGCCCATTCTCAAGCAGCTATCAAGCACTAATGGGACGCGAAGCTTTCGCTCGCTTTAACGCAATTCCGCACTATGCATCTCTTACGCTTAAGATGCCCGGTCCACGCGGCATCATCTCATTAAAGGGAAAGCATTGAGTACGCCTCCCGCGCGGGAGATTGTGCGGCTGCCTTAACAGCCCCACAACAAAATGGCTTCACCAGCTAAAAACATCTAAACAGGTCATTAAAACCACGGACACGGCTAGACGAGTCCGGCATAAAAATACAATGGATAAAGGCTCAATAGCCATACACCCTTGTACTAGGGGCTCCATGCATATAAAGAAAGAGATAATCAAGCTCAATTTTAACCATTTCAATTTATACTTTGTTTATTTAGTATAACTTCTGTTCGGCACAACCTTTCTTCAACTAAAGTTCCTCTCTTTTACAGATGAACACCGTGCTGCGCCCGTCCAGGATACGACACAACGGGGACACAGGCGCAGACGTGCAGCAGGGAGCCATTCCAAGGATTCTTTTCAGATTAAGACCTTGCGTAAACCTTTTTTACTGTCTCTTGTTGATACACATCCCCTGGTTTTTTGGTATAACCAAGGAGGAGGCTGACGTCTTGGCATGTGGCCACGTCAGAATTTTGCGCGTACCTGGACACCAGGGGCTTATAGTTAAGGGCGTTGTCCCGCCCGCCTTTATAAAGACCGAATACCTTAGGGAGTGTTCGGCGTCGCGAGTTTGGCCTTATATGCATCAGCTCCGGATCATGTCTTTGGTCAAATGTTGGGTTGCCCGGCTCCTGTGTTTTGTTGCCTTATGTTTCGCTCTATCGGCTAAGGTGGCACCAGGAGAACTACTGCGATTGTGCCCCGGTTTGGCCAGGCGGTCACCTTAGTAGAGAAAGCCGAAAACTGACTGTCATGATATAGCGAGAGACTGGTCAACCACTCGATAACTCACTGGAATCTTTAGGATTCCTCCGCATTAACGAAGGGCCGTTTCTCGGCCAGGCACATACGCGTCCCGAGTTCGGGCGAGCGCAGGCGCCACCAGGGGCTATATAAGTAGCCTCACTGTCAAACTCCTATGGCTAAGTGAAAGTGTTAAAGCATTATAGTCCGATTTCCTAGTTCGCTGCGCTATCACCTCCTTTGTAGGACCAAGACGTTGGAGTAAGTGTGAAAACGCACCTTCTGCGAACACCCCCGCAATATTTGCGTGGGGGCTGAAGCCGACGACTGCCATCTTTCAGATTACATATACATATATTCTAAAGGGCCGCACAGGAGGTGTTACAATACTTGTAGGCGCAAGTATAAAAAGCTAATACCATTTATCAAAAATTGTTTTACAATAACATATGCTATTTAAACATAACATCCTTCGAGCACTGCGTCTGTATCACACGAGCGCCTTGAAGAACTTCCTGAAAATAGTGCTCGGCAGGTACTCGGCTTTCGTCAGAATCTCGGGATGCAATAACGGTGGTCTCCATTTCCGCCCAGTATGTTTTGACACGGGCAAGAGCCATCTGTGCACCCTCTATGCATGCTGACCTCTTCATCGCATTAATATGGGGCACCGCACCAAGGAACTGCTGCACCAAGTTGAAATAACTTTTCGGCTCCGGCCTCTCCGGCCACAGGTGGCTTATTACACACTTCATGGCTAGTCCGGACAACCTATTCAGCTCAGCCCATTCGGCCAGACGATCGTCTACGGACAGCGGCCGCTCCGGATTATGGAACTGCGACCAGGAGAGCTTCTCCACTTCGCGATCTTCTTGATCTCGAAAGTGTTCGGTCGCATCCGCAGCACTCGCTGCCAAATCCAGATAGGTGTCTGCCGCACTCCACATTTGGCCCAGCGGAGCATATTTAGGATCACAGAACTTCCTCCGCAGCATAAAGGGCTTCCCAGCCGCGATCTCTCCGGCCTGATGCAACTCCTCCTTCATAGCTCTCATCGCAGAGCGAGCATCCTTGGCATCGGCAACGGCCTTCTCCAGGTCCGTTTGTTCCGCCCGGTCTTCCTTCTCAAGAAGCTTGCAATGGTCAGCAGCGCTCTTCAGCTTCACGGCCATCTCGGCCATTTCCTTCTTGCTTCGGTAGTGAGCAGCCTGTTCGGCTTTCAGCTCTTCCATTGCCTTTCCGGCAGCCGCATCACTTTTTCTGGCTTGATCCTTGGCTCGGGCAAGTTCCGCCCGAAGATTCTCCATGGCAGCAGCACCATCTGTATTACGCACGCACATTGTAAGATACTGGCATAAAGCTCCTCTTAGTAGGTGCCACCGGAGGAACTACATACCTTGTGCCTCGTCAAGCCGCCTGTTAACAAGCGTGATGTCGGCATCTGCCACGTCAAGTTGCCGCTTTAGCTCGGCAAATTCATCAGTCCGGCTGGCTGCCGGACACTTCGCCACCTACACATGAAGGCGGCATTTTAGACCTGGGGTTATGATCCTCTGCGCGCTGTCACTTTCGACAACGTACAGAGTCTCAGGGGCTACTATTTACACAAGGTGCATCTTGTTCATGCGCAACTGTATAACTCAAAACCTGTCAGTAAAATCCTGATGGCCCCATGCAATCCGCTCTCCGCGGACAAACTCCTTTGAACCACCGTACCCATCAAGGCACAGTGCTCCTCTGAGATAGACGCTCGCCCTAGCAGATCTTTCAGCTCCTCCGACCGTGCACCGGACGGTGCCGGACTCGTTCAATGGCCCTCTTTGAAGGCCGGACGGGAGGGCTTTGGGGGCCCAAATGACTACCGTCCGGCCCTACCGGATTCGGAGAAACCCTCCGCGACGATACCTCAGGGTCGCCCGCCTCGCTAGGCGGTACGGCAGGGGAAGGCGTTCCGCTCTCCATCATCTCCGGAAGAAGGTCCCCCGAAGACGAGCCCTGCTGAGAAGGGCTGAGGTCCGAGCTACAAGGTAAAATTTCGGTTACTTTTCTCAGATATAAAGCAAGGATTTCTCTTATCTCTTAAAAAGAAAACCTCTCTCTACTTACGGCTTGGTGGAGGGCTGATCCCCTTGAGGGCATAATTCGGCCGAGGTATCCCCCGGCGCAGGACCCTCTGACGAGGATTTCTTCCCCCGCTTTGAGGCCATGGTCTCCGGGTCTTCAGAGGCGGTCCTCTTCTTCCCGTGAGGAGAGGAATCTTTGATTCCTCCCTTCCGAACAGCCTCCTTCGAGGAGGCCGTTGTTTCCTTGTCCCCTCCCTTGCTTTCCTCCAAAGGCAGAATCTTCAACATCCCGACCAGCACGGGATCCGGCGTGGTCTCGGGGAGGGGAGCCGGACACCTGATAAGCTTTGCTTTTGCTATCCACTCCTGCTTAAAGGACAGCTCTTTTAGGGGCAAGTTTATGACAAATATACTGATAGCGAGTCCGGGCACAAGGCTACTTACTTGAGTATCCGGGCGATTGCAGCTCAGACCTGCGTCCTCGGTCAAGTCCGGACACGTTTCTTGTGATCCAAAGAACAATTAATACATCTACGCGGGCGTTGCGCCCATGAAATGCTGGAGAGCTCGCGGTCCCTCCGGATTAAACTCCCACAGGCGAAGGGGGTGATGTTTGCCGGGCAGGGTTCGGCGAATCAGCATGACCTGTGTCACTTTGACCAGGCTGAGGTCTCTCTCTAAGAGATCCCTGATGCAGCCCTGCAACAAGGGCATGTCCTTGGATGGCCCCCAGTCTAGTCCTTTATTGACCATGACGCTAGCTGTGGTGGGGGACCCGAGCGAAAGGCTGGTGGCGCCACCCACTTGGTGCCCCTGGGAGCGTTATTTAGAACCACTCTCGTTGCCATAAGCCAAGCTCCTCTTGAAAAGAGCCCTCGGGCCATGGAGCATTGGCATTCTTGCTTATAACAGCGCCTCCGCACTCCGCGTGTCGTCCCTCGATCATCTTCGGTTCAACTTTGAAGGTCTTGAGCCATAGTTCGAAGTGAGGAGTAACATGGAGGAAGGCTTCACACCCGACGATGAATGAGGAAATGTGGAGGATGGACTCCGGAGCTACGTCGTGAAATTCCAACCCATAATAAAACATGAGCCCCCTCACGAAGGGATCCGTCTGGAAGCCTAGCCCCCGGCGGAAGTGAGACATGAACACCACGCACTCACCAGGCTTGGGAGCGGGAATGGCCTGCCCTTGAGCAGGCAACCTATGTGAGATTTCGCCGGTCAAAAAACCTGGCCTCTCTCAGCTTTAGCACGTCCTTCTCCATAACGGAGGAGGGCATCCATCGGTCTCAAAGGTCGGAACCGGACATTGTCGAAGATCGGAAGCGCCTGAAATCTGGAGCCTTGGGTGTTGGAACTCGAGGCGAAGGGCGAACTCGTTTGAGATTGAAAAGAAGGAGCAAGGCCTCGGTCTCTTTATAAGTGGTTGAATACCAAGGGCCCTCCCCGTAACCGTTTGGGACTCGCCTTTAATCGAGAAAACATGCCAACGGGCATGATTGGGTTACCCACGTTTGTATTGATGAGAATCCCGTAAATAAAGGGGACACGATCTCTGCTTTGACAAGACGTGCCAAGGAAAATGTAACGCCCTGGATTCGATGCGCCAGGTGTCCGCCAGTTATTCGCCGTCATTGCCATGTCATTTGCTTGCGTGTTGCATTTTGCCATGTCATCATGTGCATCGCATTGGCGTACATGTTCGTTTCATCCATCCGAGCATTTTTCCCGTTGTCCGTTTTGGAATCCGGCACTCCTATGTTCCCCGGCGCCCCCTTTTGCCTCTTTTCATGTGCGGGTGTTAAACTTTCTCGGAATGGACCTAGGTTTGCCAAGCGTCCTTGGTACACCACCGGTAGACCGCCTGTCAAGTTTCGTGCCATTTGGAGTTCATTTGATACCCCAACGGTTAACCGGGCAGCCGTAAAGGCCTCTTTTGTGTGCAGCCCAACACCCCCTTAAAAGTGGCCCAAAACCCATCCAAAACCCCTCCATCCTCTCGGTCGTTCGATCACGATCGTGTGGGCGAAAACCGCACCTCATTTGGAGCTTCCTAGCTCCTCCTACCTATAAATATGTGACTCCACCCAAAAATCCCGGATCAATTCCACCCCTAACCCTAGACGAAATCCCTCCTTCGCCGTCGGACACGTCCGGATCGGACCGGACGCGTCCATCCGCCGCTGCCCATCCAACCACGCGCCGCCACGTGGCGGGCCGCACCCCACATCGCCACCGGCCGCACCAGGCCCGCGAGGCCCACCGCCGGCCCTCCCCGCGCCCGACCGGGCCGCCGCCTCCCGCGCCGCTTCCTCCCGTGCGCCGCCCGGGTCGCCCGAGCCCGTCGCCGGCCATCCCCATCGCCGGCCGCCTCCGCCCGCCCTCCGCCGGTCGCCGCCCTGCCCCGAGCGCCGACCCGCTCCTCCCGGTGCCGCCCCGCGCCCTCGTCGCCGCCCCGGCCAGATCCGGCCGCGGGAAGGCCGGTTTCGGCCAGGAGGAGCTCCGCCGGCCGCCCCTTCCTCCATCACCGGCGAGCCACGCCTTGCCTCGGTTCGCGCGCCCTCGGACGAACCCTAGATCCAATTTTCTCGGAGGTCGTTTTTTCCTCTCAAGTCATTTTTGGTGTTAATTTATGCAAGGTTCATCGCAGCATAACTTCGCACCCGTGGCTTCGTTTTGGGCGTGTAGCATACTGAATTGTTCGTCTCAACGAGTAAATCATTTCATCTTATTGCATCATTTTCATGTGAGATCATCTTGATGCCCGAAATGCTGTTGGAAGACGGCTATGTGATGTTAGTTTCAGATTCTTATCAGAACATGCACTATTGTCATTTTTGCCATGATTGATATGTGCACCCTATGAACTTCAGCCCTACATGTATTTTGAACTATGCCATGCCATATTTACAGGGGTCTATGCCATGTATTTTTGTGATATTTGTGGTGACTAGAACAAGCATGCAAACTAGGCATCTTAATGTTGCTGATTTCATGGACTTAGTAATTTCACTAAGTCATGTCCTGCTGTTATTTTTATGCCATATGTTCATGTTGTTACAGAGAGATCCATGCCTCTTTTGAGCATGATCAGTAAGGATATATTGAACATATGGATATGCTCTATCATCCATGCCTTTTTTTGTAATTATGGAGTGACATAGCTTGAGTCAATCGAGCTCTACTTTTGCTATAAAATGTTCCTGGCAGATTGTTTACGTGTTGTTCAATTTTGCCAAGATTGTTGTAGTTGATCCTTGCATGCTATGTTGTTGTTCTTGTCATGTATACCTTATATGCCATGTCTAGTTTCTGGGTGTATGCTTATTGTGTCATGCAATGCCACGTAGTGAGTGCATCGAGCTTGTAAACATGCCTACTTATCGTTGTTCCTGCCATGTGCTGTTATTTTCACTAAGTCCGAATCTGTAACGAACCTTGCTAAGTTTACATGGGTGCCATCATATTTTCTGTGCCCTTTTGGCTCATAGTCAGTAAGGGACTTTTGTTCTATGCATTTAGTAGATTCATTACATGCCTTTGGTTGACATGATAAGTTCTTGTAACATGTTGTTTGATAGCTCTAAACATTGCAACCTGATGTTATTTCTGCCATGTCCTGTGAATTCCACTGTCTGTGAACCTGTTATTATTTGCAATCTTTCCATGTCCTTTTGAGCATGTTCTAGTAGTTTCTGGAGATAACTCAGTGTTCATGTTTTATAATGCTATACCTGTACATCATGTCCATGCCTTTTTTTCACGTTGAGATCCCTTAGCATGTGGTTTTCATGCTTGTAAGATGCCTAGTTGCTGTTTTGGACAGCATGCCCTTTAAAGTTGTATAGAGTGTATGTGTTGAACCGTTGCTCCGTTTTGAGTGTGCTCTATATGAAATTTGCTTAGTTTCGTATGTAGTTTCATGCTACCTTGTTGCATCCATGTTTTTAGGTATTTGCTTGATGTTTGAATGCATTTTGCATCAATGCCATGCTTAACTCGTTTTGCTCATATCTTCTAGGTCGTAGCTCCGAATCTTATGAACTTTATATGTAACTTGACTAGAATTTCATGTAGATCGTCGTGTTGCATCTTAACTTGCTGTTTAACAACTTGAACATAAGGTTTATTCAGATCTGGACTAATTTCGAAATTTGCATATGAGGACTTACCGGAATTTCTATATGTTGTTTCCGGCCTCATTTAAACTTGCCTTGTTGTGTTGCTCTTGTATGCATCATCTCTTGCCATGAGTAGCTTCATGTAGCCTTGTCATGCATCATACTTGGTTGAGCATCATGCCTTGTTCTTGTGTGGTGTGTTTACCATGTTGTGTGCTTCTTCTCGATAGTTCCCGTTTCGTTGCGATCGTGAGGATTCGTTCGTCTACGATTGGTTCGTCTTCGTGGCTTCATCTTCTTCATGGACTCGTTCTTCTTCCTTGCGGGATTTCAGGCAAGATGACCGTCACCTTGGATCTCATTACTATCATTGCTATGCTAGTTGCTTCGTTCTAACGCAATGTTGCGTTACCTACCACTTGCATTCAAGCCTCCCAAATTGCCATGAACCTCTAACCTTTGTTACCCTTCCTAGCAAACCGTTGTTTGGCTAAGTTACCGCTTTGCTCGGCCCCTCTTATAGCATTGCTAGTTGTAGGTGAAGATGAAGATTGCTCCATGTTGGATTATGTTTATGTTGGGATATCACAATATCTCTTATACTATTAATGCATCTATATACTTGGTAAAGGGTGGAAGGCTCGGCCTTATGCCTGGTGTTTTGTTCCACTCTTACCGCCCTAGTTTCCGTCATATCGGTATTATGTTCCCGGATTTTGCGTCCCTAACGCGGTTGGGTGATTTATGGGACCCCCTTGACAGTTCGCTTTGAATAAAACTCCTCCAGCAAGGCCCAACCTTGGTTTTACCATTTGCCTCACCACCACCTACTTTTCCCTTGGGAGTCGCTCTCTCAAGGGTCATCTTTATTTTAGCCCCCCGGGCCAATGCTTGTCTAAGTGTTGGTCCAAACTAGAGCACCGTGCGGGACCGTCCCTTGGCAACTTGGGTTATGTTGGTGCCTGTACGCTTCGCTTATCCGGTGTTGCCCTGGGAACGAGATATGTGCAGCTCCTATTGGGATTGTCGGCGCATCGGGCGGTCTTGCTGAACTTGTTTTACCATTGTCGAAATGTCTTGTAAACGGGATTCCGAGACTGATCGGGTCTTCCCGGGAGAAGGAATATCCTTCATTGATCGCGAGAGCTTATCATGGGCTAAGTTGGGACACCCCTGCAGGGTTTGAACTTTCGAAAGCCGTGCCCGCGGTTATGTGGCAGATGGGAATTTGTTGATATCCGGTTATATTAAACTTGAAGTAAACTCTTCTAAAATACACCAACCGAGTGCGTAACCGTGATTGTCTCTTTTCGGGGTTGTTCGAGAGGAGAACACGGTCTTTGGGTTATGTTTGACGTGAGTAGGAGTTCAGGATGACTTCTTGATCATTACTAGTTGACGACCGTTTGCTAAGCTCCTCTTCTCGCTCTTGTTTCGTAAGTTAGCCACCATACATGCTTAGTCGCTGCTGCAACCTCACCACTTTACCCCTTCCTTACCCATTAAGCTTTGCTAGTCTTGATACCCATTGCGATGGGATTGCTGAGTCCTCGTGGCTCACAGATTACTACAACACCAGTTGCAGGTATAGGTTACTCGATGATCATGACGCGAGAGCGATGTTACTTGTTTTTTTGCAGTTCTTCTTCTTCTTCTTCGTTGATCTTGGGATAGGTTCCTGGTCAGCAGCCTGGGCTAGCAGGTTGGATGTCATTTGAGTTTCTGTTTATGTTTCATCCGTAGTCGGATGTTGATCTTGTATATGATGTATTGTTGTATTCATGTGACATTGTATGTCTTGATTGTATCCCCACTATTATGTAATGTTGATGTAATGATATCCACCTTGCAAAAGCGACTTCAAGATGCGGTTCTATCCTTGGTGGGACCTTCTAGTTCCTTTAGGATAGGGTCGCATCTTGGGCGTGACAGACACCGCCTCGCGAAACGCGCTGAGGTGGGGGAGTAAAAATGATTCAAATAAAGGCTTGGCCGTAGTTGATGTCACGCTACGGAATACGTCAGCAGATTAGATTTGTGTAAATATTATTCTCTCTATGGAAATATGTGGAAACATATTTTGCAGAGCCGGACACTATCCTTTGTGTTCAAAATCTTCTATGAAGTACTTGGAGAAGGAACCCGCCTTGCAATGCCGAAGACAATCTGTGCGCCGGACTCGTCGTCGTTGAAGCCTGGTTCAGGGGCTACTGAGGGAGTCCTGGATTAGGGGGTGTCCGGATAGCCGGACTATACCTTCAACCGGACTCCTGGACTATTAAGATACAAGATTGAAGACTTCGTCCCGTGTCCGGAAGGGACTTTCCTTGGCGTGGAAGGAAAGCTTGGCGATACGGATATGTAGATCTCCTACCATTGTAACCGACTCTATGTAACCCTAACCCTCTCTGGTGTCTATATAAACCGGAGGGTTTTAGTCCGTAGGACAGAACAACAGTCATACCATAGGCTAGCTTCTAGGGTTTAGCCTCCTTGATCTCGTGGTAGATCTACTCTTGTACTACCCATATCATCAATATTAATCAAGCAGGACGTAGGGTTTTACCTCCATCAAGAGGGCCCAAACCTGGGTAAAACATCATGTCCCCTGCCTCATGTTACCATCCGCCTAGACGCACAGTTCGGGACCCCCTACCCGAGATCCGCCGGTTTTGACACCAACAGGGGCCTTTGTCAACTTTAGTCAATATGAACGATTCTATCTCCAGTGACCGTACGATGTGCATCCAACGGCCGTAGTGCTTCTTCAACCTCTGGTCTTCTTGCTCCAGCCGCCCAAAGCAGCGCTGGTCGTGCCGCATGCTCCTGCCTCCCGTGGCCGGCTGTGCTGCCGCGGAGGCCTCACCGCCCCCTACTATTCCCACCGCTGGCCAGGCCTTGCGGCGATGGCAGACTCACACCGCAGCCGAACCAGTGAACCCTCGTACTCCTCTCCGTGCGCGCGCGGGCTTCCACTGCCGCGTCTTCCCCGACTCCCCGTCGTCCCCTTCCTAGGCCTCGCCGTCGTCCACCACCCTGGTGCTCTCGGCGCGGCGTGGTCAACGTGGTCAAGGCACGACTTCCATCGGACATGGACTGTACGTGGAGAGGCTGACAGCTGGGTCCACGGCGGCAGCAAGGAACTGCCTCCTTATTACGCGGAAAATAATGATTCATCCACCTGACAGCAGGGACCCACCGGACGGGCCACCGTATTTCGCGAAAAAAAACCTTTCCCCCCTGACTGCTGGGACCCACCAGCTACACCTTCGCACGCAAGGAAGTGCGCCCGGGCAACAACAAAAAACGATTCGCCCCCTGACTGTTGGGACCCACCAGCTAGATCTTCGCACGCAAGGAAGTGCGTCCGGGCAAAAAAAAAGAAAACCAAAACGATTCACCCCCCTAACTGCTGGGACCCACCGCCACCCCCCCCCCCCCCCCGACTGCTGGGACCCACCAGCTACATCTTCGCACGCAAGGAAGTGCGTCCGGGCAAAAAAAATGATTCGCCCCCTTACTGCTGGGATCCACCAGCTATATCTTCGCAGACAAGGAAGTGCCTGACAGTCGGGAGCCACCTGGTCGAAGCGTACGCAGCGTTGTCATTCTGGTTGCGAACGTGTACGTACATACTGGTCGATGTAGAGGCGCGCACGTGTCGTAGTAGAGGCGCGGACGTGTCGTAGTAGAGGCACGCACGTAGCATGTACACGTACGTACAGCGGCCAGGGTGCAAGAAAGAAAATACGGCCACGTATGTGTACATACGGGCGGGGTCTCGAACGCCTACTCGCGCATACATACGGCGAGGGCTCGTGTACATGGCTGGGTCGGAACGTAGAAACAGCGTCGTCATTGTGTTCATGGGGAGGCAACAGAATGCGTGTTCGTGTTCATCGGGAGGGCTTGGACGGAAGAGGCGATGGAAACGAGGCCTGGCGTACCGCACAACGGAGGAAACGGACCTCCTACGGTCGAAATGGGGGTCCTGTTGATCGGGAGGGGTGTGGCGTACTGCAAAACGGAGGAAACGGACCTCCTACGGTCGAAACGGGGGTCCTGTTGACCGGGAGGGGTGTGGCGTACCGCAAAACGGAGGAAACGGACCTCCTACGGTCGAAACGGGGGTCCTATTGATCGGGAGGGATGTGGCGTAACCGCAAAACGGAGGAAACGGACTTGTGTTGGAGTGCTACGGTCGAAACGGGATACTGTTCATCTCCACGGGATACTGTTCATCTCCACCGTCGACCCCCTCCAGCCTCCACGAGCTACTGTTCATCCACCGTCGACCTCCTCCAGCCTCCACGGGCTCCTGTTCATCCAGCCTCCACCGCGTGCTACTCCACCGGCTACTGTTCAACCACCCCTCCACAGTCTACTGTTCATCCAGCCCTCCACACCACGGGGTCCTGTTCAACCACCCCTCCACGGGCACCATTCCACCATCTACTATTCATCCTGCCCTCCACGGGGTGGTCCTGTTCATCCAGCCCTCCATGGGGTCCTGTTCATCCAGCCCCAACCGACTCGATCAATCGGGGTCCTGTTCATCCAGAGGCAACACCACGGGGTCCTGTTCATCCACCCCCACCGGGAACTGTTCATCCAACCCCCCCCCCCCCCCGCAATGCTCACTGTTCATCCAGAGGCAGCATCGATCGGCTTCAGTTAGCAGTTGTAGCCAAGGAATCGCTCGATCGGGTTCAGTTAACAGCCATCGATCGATCGCTCGGGTTCAGTAACGCGTAGCCTGTAGTGCAATCGCTCGGGTTCAGTTAGAGCCCAACGCCTCGCTCGGATTCAGTTAGATCCAATGCCTCGCACACACGCGTGTACGTGTACGAGAGAAACGCGCATCGCTCGGCCCCCTACCTCCCACCGTAACCGGGAACTCCCCGAAATTTTCCTCCCCCTCGCTTCTACCACGGTTTTTTTTCGTCATGGATGGCCCAAAAAATGTCATGCAGCTGCGTCTCCGGCCCGCCCAGGACGAAAAGCCCATTTCCTGTCATGATTTTTTGTCATAGAAGTAGGAGCCCACCACATCTATGATGATATCGGGTTTTGTCACAATTATCGTCATAGAAGTGTCATATGTATGACAGAAAAAAATTCGTTCGGCCCAAAATGTCACGGATGTGTCTTTTTTTTGTAGTGAAGATGGGATCTCGTGGGTACATAAGGTTTTGGCGGTGGAATTAGGTTTTTTGCTCCGTATCTGATCGTTTCGGGGTACGTAGGTATATATAGGAGGAGGGAGTACGTCGGTGGAGCAACAGGTGGCCCACGAGGCAGGGGGCGCGCCCCCACCCTCGTGATTGCCTCTTTTGTTCCTTGGAGTAGGGTCCAAGTCTCCTGGACCACGTTTGGTGAGAAAATCATGTTCCCGAAGGTTTCATTCCGTTTGGACTCCGTTTGATATTTTGTTTCTCCGAAACACTGAAATAGGCACACAAAAAAAGCAATTCTGGGTTGGGCCTCCGGTTAATAGGTTATCCGACCAAACTTCAGGTTTAACTCAGATTCGAAAGATTCAAGACAAAAGTTCATATTGACATAAAAATAATAATACTTCAAGCATACTAATAAAGCATTTATGTATCCTCAAAATAACATGGCCAAAGAAAGTTGTCCCTACAAAATCATATAGTCCGGCTATGCTCTATCTTCACCACACAAAGTATTTAAATCATGCACAACCCCGATGACAAGCCAAGCAATTCTTTCATACTTTAACATTTTCAAAACTTTTTAAATCTTCACGCAATACATGAGCGTGAGCCATGGATATAGCACTATATGTGGAATAGAATGGTGGTTGTAGAGAAGACAAAAAGAGGGGAAGATAGTCTCACATCAACTAGGCGTATCAACGGGCTATGGAGATGCCCATCAATAGATATCAATGTGAGTGAGTAGGGATTGCCATGCAACGGATGCACTAGAGCTATAAGTATATGAAAGCTCAACAAAAGAAACTAAGTGGGTGTGCATCCAACTCGCTTGCTCACGAAGACCTAAGGCATTTGAGGAAGCCCATCATTGGAATATACAAGCCAAGTTCTATAATGAAAAATTCCCACTAGTATATGAAAGTGATATCATAGGAGACTCTCTATCATGAAGATCTTGGTGCTACTTTGAAGCACAAGTGTGGTAAAAGGATAGTAACATTGTCCCTTCTCTCTTTTTCTCTCATTTTTTTTATTTGGGCCTTTTCTCTTTTTTATGGCCTCTTTTATTTTTATTTTTATTTTCGTCCGGAGTCTCATCCCGACTTGTGGGGGAATCATAGTCTCCATAATCCTTTCCTCACTTGGGACAATGCTCTAAAAATGATGATCATCACACTTTTATTTTTCTTACAACTCAACAATTACAACTCGATACTAGAACAAAGATATGACTCTATATGAATGCCTCCGGCGGTGTACCAGGATATGCAATGATTCAAGAGTGACATGTATGAAAGAATTATGAACGGTGGCTTTGCCACGAATACGATGTCAACTACATGATCATGCTAGCAATATGACAATGATGGAGCGTGTCATAATAAACCAAACGGTGGAAAGTTGCATGGCAATATATCTCAGAATGGCTATGGAAATGCCATGATAGGTAGGTATGGTGGCTGTTTTCAGGAAGATATATGGTGGGTGTATGATACCGGCAAAAAGTGTGCGGTATTAGAGAGGCTAGCAATGGTGGAAGGAAGGAAAAAAGTGCGTATAATCCATGGACTCAACATTAGTCATAAAGAACTCATATACTTATTGCAGAAATCTAGAAGTTATCAAAGCAAAGTATTACGTGCATGCTCCTAGGGGGATATATTGGTAGGAAAAGACCATCGCCCGTCCCCGACCGCCCCTCATAAGGAAGACAATCAATAAATAAATCATGCTCCGACTTCATCACATAACGGTTCACCATACGTGCATGCTACGGGAATCACAAACATTAACACAAGTATTCTTTGAATTCATAACTACTCAACTAGCATAACTCTAATATCACCATCTTCATGTCTCAAAACAATTATCAAGCTTCAATCTTTTCTTAGTATTCAACGCACTCAAAATAAAGTTTCACAAATCTTGAATACCAAGCATATTAATATTAAGCAAATTACCATGCTATTAACGACTCTCAAAATGATCTAAGTGAAGCATGAGAGATCAATAGTTTCTTTAAAACATATCCACCATCGTGCTCTAAAATATCTAAGTGAAGCACACAGAGCAAAATTATAAGGCTCAAAAGATATAAGTGAAGCATATAGAGAAAAACTATCAAGCTCAAAAGATATAAGTGAAGCACATAGAGTATTCTATCAAATTCCAATTCATGTATGGATCTCTCAAAAGGTGTGTACAGAAAGAATGATTGTGGCACACTAACAAACAAAGACACGAATAAAACAAGACGCTCCAAGCAAAACACATATCATGTGGTGAATAAAAATATAGCTCCAAGTAAAATTACCGATGGAAGTAGACGAAAGAGGGGATGCCTTCCGGGGCATCCCCAAGCTTTGACTTTTTGGTGTCCTTGGATTATCTTGGGGGTTCCATGGGCATCCCAAAGCTTAGGCTCTTGCCACTCCTTGTTCCATAATCCATCAAAAGAATTTACCCAGAACATGAAAACTTCACAACACAAAACTCAATAGAAATCTCGTGAGCTCCGTTAGAGAAAGAAAACAAAAGACTACTTCAAGGTACTGTAAGGAACTCATTCTTTATTTATATTGGTGTTCAACCTACTGTATTACAACTTCTCTATGGATTACAAACTATTTTACTAGCCATAGATTCATCAAAATAAGCAAACAACACACGAAAAACAGAATCTGTCAAAAACAGAACAGTCTGTAGTAATCTGTAACTAACGCGAACTTCTGGAACTCCAAAGAATCTACCAAAATAGGACGACCTATACAATTTGTTTATTGATCAGCAGCACTTGGAATCAGTATTTTATCACGTTCTGGTGATTTTTAACAATTGTTTTCGTGAACAGAAAGATTCTGGAAATTACAGCAAGATCAAATAACTATCATCCAAGAAGATCCTATAGGTCTAACTTGGCACAAACACTAATTAAAACACAAAACCAAATCTAAACAGAAGGTAGATGGGTTATTTATTCCTAAACATAAGAAAAAACAAAAAAACAAAAATAAAATTGGGTTGCCTCCCAACAAGCGCTATCGTTTAACGCCCCTAGCTAGGCATAAGAACGAGAATAGATCTAGATATTGCCATCTTTGGTAGGCAATCCATAAGTGTCTCTCATGATAGATTCATATGGCAACTTTATTTTCTTTCTAGGGAAGTGTTCCATAACCTTTTTTAATGGAAATTGAAATCTAATATTCCCTTCCTTCATATCAATAATTGCACCAACCGTTCAAAGGAAAGGTCTACCGAGAATAATAGGGCAAGAAGGATTGCAATCTATATCAAGAACGATAAAATCTACGGGCACATAATTCCTATTTGCAACAATAAGAACATCATTAATTCTTCCCATAGGTTTTTTAATAGTGGAATCCGCGAGATGCAAGTTTAGAGAGCAATCATCAAATTCATGGAAATCTAGCAAATCACACAAAGTTTTGGGAATAGTGGAGACACTAGCACCCAAATCACACAAAGCATAGAACTCATAATCTTTAATTTTAATTTTAATAGTAGGTTCCCACTCATCATAAAGCTTTCTAGGGATAGAAACTTTCAACTCAGGTTTTTCTTTATAAGATTGCATCAAGGCATCAACGATATGTTTGGTAAAGGCTTTATTTTGACTATAAGCATGAGGAGAATTTAGCACGGATTGCAACAAGGAAATAAAATCAATTAAAGGACAACTTTCATAATTAAATTCCTTGAGATCCAATATAGTGGGTTTAGCAACATCTAGATTTTTATTTCTTTCAATCCCACTTTTATCAATTTCATCATCAAGATCTAAATACTCCGAATTTTTGGAACGCCTTCTAGGTAAAGGAAGATCATATTCAGTTTCATCAAGATTCATATTGCAAAACAAAGATTTAATAGGGGACACATCAATAACTTTTAGATCTTCATCTTGATTTTCATAGGAATTGGAAGAACATGCTTTAATAAAGGCATCTTTGGAAGCACGCATCCTAGCGGTTCTTTCTTTGCACTCATCAATGGAAATTCTCATGGCTTTGAGAGACTCATTGATATCATGCTTAGGAGGAATAGATCTAAGCTTTAAAGAATCAACCTCGAGAGAAATTCTATCAACGTTCCTAGCCAAATCATCAACTTTAAGCAATTTCTCTTCAAGCAAAGCATTAAAATTGTTTTGTGAATTCATAAACTCTTTAACACTATTCTCAAATTCAGAGGGCATCTTATTAAAATTTCCATAAGAGTTGTTGTAGGAATTTCCATAATTATTAGAAGGATTACTAGGATAAGGCCTAGGATTAAAATTCCCTCTATACGCGTTGTTACCAAAATTATTCCTACCAACAAAATTCACATCCATAGATTCATTATTATTCTCAATCAAAGTAGACAAAGGCATATCATTAGGATCAGAAGAAACACTCTTAGTAGAAAATAATTTCATAAGTTCATCCATGTTTCCACTCAAAACATTGATTTCTTCTATCGCATGCACTTTTTTATTAGTAGATCTTTCAGTGTGCCATTGAGAATAATTAACCATAATATTATCTAGGAGTTTAGTAGCATCTCCTAAAGTGATTTCCATAAAAGTGCCTCCCGCGGCCGAATCTAAAAGATTTCTAGAAGCAAAATTCAATCTGGCATAAAAATTTTGTATAATCATCCACAAGTTCAAACCATGAGTAGGACAAACGTATCATTAATTTCATTCTCTCCCAAGCTTGTGCAACATGTTCATGATCAAGTTGCTTAAAATTCATAATGTCGTTTCTAAGAGATATGATCTTAGCGGGAGGAAAATACTTAGAGATAAAAGTATCTTTGCACTTGTTCCAAGAATCAATACTATTTTTAGGCAAAGACGAAAACCAAGCTTTAGCACGATCTCTAAGCGAAAAAGGAAATAGCTTCAATTTAACAATATCATTATTGACATATTTATTCTTTTGCATATCACATAAATCAACAAAGCTATTCAGATGAGTAGCGGCATCTTCACTAGGAAGGTCGGCGAATTGATCTTTCATAACAAGATTCAACAAGGCAGTATTGACTTCACAAGATTCAGTATTGGCAAGAGGAGCAATCGGACTGCTAAGGAAATCATTATTGTTGGTATTGGTTAAGTCACACAATTTGGTAGTATCTTGAGCCATCACGACAAATAAGCAATCCAACACACGAGCAAGCAAAAAGACAAACGGGAAAAAGGCAAACGGAAAAGAGAGGGCGAATAAAATGGCAAGGGTGAAGTGGATAAGAGGAAAACGAGAGGCAAATGGCAACTAATGTAATGCGGGAGATAGGGATTGTGATGGGTACTTGATATGTTGAATTTTGCATAGACAACGGCGCCAAAAATGGCTCGTTGTAGGGAGTCCAAATCTTGACTTGACTTTTGCGTATGCCTCCCTGGCAACGGCGCCAGAAATTCTTCTTGCTACCTCTTGAGCACTGCGTTGGATTTCCCCAAATAGGAGAGGATGATGCAGCAAAGTAGCGTAAGTATTTCCCTCAGTTTTTGGGAACCAAGGTATCAATCCAGTAGGAGGCCACGCTCGAGTCCCTCGTACCTACACAAAAACAATAGCTCCAAGCAACCAACGCGATTAGGGGTTGTCAGTCCCTTCACGGTTACTTACGGGGGTGAGATCTGATAGAGATGATAGATAATATTTTTGGTATTTTTGATATAGAGATGCAAAGTGAAAAGTAAAAAGGCAAAGTAAAAAGCAAGCAAGATTAAAGTGATGGAGATTAATATGAGGAAAATAGACCCGGGGGCCATAGGTTTCACTAGTGGCTTCTCTCAAGAGCATAAATATTCTACGGTGGGTGAACAAATTACTGTTAAGCAATTGACAGAATTGAGCATAGTTATGAGAATATCTAGGTATGGTCATGTATATAGGCATCACGTCCGAGACAAGTAGACCGACTCCTACCTGCTCTACTACTATTACTCCACTCATCGACCGCTATCCAGCATGCATCTAGAGTATTAAGTTAAAAACAGAGTAACGCCTTAAGCAAGATGACATGATGTAGAGGGATAGTTTCATGCAATATGATAAAAAAAAACCATCTTGTTATCCTCGATGGCAACAATACTATATGTGCCTTGCTACCCCTTCTGTCACTGGGAAAGGACACCGCAAGATTGAACCCAAAGCTAAGCACTTCTCCCATGGCAAGAAAAACCAATCTAGTAGGCCAAACCAAACTGATAATTCGAAGAGACTTGCAAAGATAACCAATCATACATAAAAGAATTCAGAGAAGAATCAAATATTATTCATAGATAGACTTGATCATAAACACACAATTCATCGATCTCAACAAACACACCGCAAAAAGAAGATTACATCGAATAGATCTCCACAAGAGAGGGGGAGAACATTGTATTGAGACCCAAAAAGAGAGAAGAAGCCATCTAGCTAATAAGTATGGACCCGTAGGTCTGAGGTGAAATACTCACACTTCATCGGAGAGGCTATGATGATGTAGAAGCCCTCCGTGATGACGGCCCTGTCCGGCGGAGCTCCGGAACAGGCCTCAAGATGGGATCTCGTGGGTACAGAAGGTTTCGGCGATGGAATTAGGTTTTTTGCTCCGTATCTGATCGTTTGGGGGTACGTAGGTATATATAGGAGGAAGGAGTACGTCGGTGGAGCAACAGGGGGCACACGAGGCAGGGGGCGCGCCCCCCACCCTCGTGACCGCCTCTTTTGTTCCTTGGAGTAGGGTCCAAGTCTCCTGGACCACGTTTGGTGAGAAAATCACATTCCCAAAGGTTTCATTCCGTTTGGACTCCGTTTGATATTCTGTTTCTCCGAAACACTGAAATAGGCAAAAAAACAGCAATTCTGGGCTGGGCCTCCGGTTAATAGGTTAGTCCCAAAAAAATATAAAAGTGGAAAATAAAGCCCAATATAGTCCAAAACAGTAGATAATATAGCATGGAGCAATCAAAAATTATAGATACGTTGGAGATGTATCAAGTTTCTTGGGCGACTGTTTTGTGCTTGCCACTCCGGAGTCGGTCCTCCTCTTCACCATTGGCATACTTGGTGGCGATCTCCATCATCCGACTCAGGGACATATCTCCTGTCCGACCGAACTTCAGGTTTAACTCTCGGTACTTAACACCCTCCTTGAAGGCACAAACTGCTTGGTGATCTGACACATTCTCTACTGTGTGGTGCAATGTGATCCATCTCTGGATATAATCTCTCAAGGTCTCATTCGGTTTCTGCACACAGGACTGCAACTCTGTCAACCCCGCTGGTCGTTTGCATGTACCTTCAAAGGTTCTAACAAATACTCGGGCAAGTTCCTCCCAACTATGTATGCTGCCAGGTGCTAACTGATTCAACCACACTCTGGCCGAGCCCTCCAACATCAGAGGAAGGTGCTTCATGGCCACTTCATCATTGCTGCCATCGATTTGCACAGCCACTCGGTAGTCCTCAAGCCAAGTGTCAGGCCTGGACTCACCAGTGAACTTGCTAACTCCAGTCGCCAGCCTGAAGTTGGGAGGAATCACTGCTGCTCTGATGGCTCTACTGAAACACTCGGGACCTGAAACATGCACTCTGCTGCCAGTCGGATAATCTCTATCATGGCCCTCTCTGTGTGCCCTATTCCTGTCAACCAGACCTTGAAAGAGAATAGATCTCGCATCAAAGCCCGGCTCTCTGGGGTCGACTGGATTTCTTCGTCTGCCATTGTGAGGGCGCCTGTCATCGTGCTGCCGAGGCACATATGACCCACTCCTCGGGGGAGGTGTAGGCCCTCGACGACGGTCATCGTGGTTGAGTCGGTGATCATACTGCTCATGGTTTCTGTACTGATCTCGCCGGTCTCCACGTCCCTCACGCCTCGGAGGCGACCTTGGGCTGTGAGCCGACTGAACTATGTCTGCCATCACAGATCTGCTGTGAATCTTATTCCGCGACTGAGATACCGCCATGTTCCGCTCTCCCGCTGCCTGGAGTAAAGCTCGGATCTGCATCAAACCTCTGCCAGCCTCCGACTGAGAAGGCTGAATCGACTCTGCTATTCGGGTTGCAGCTGTGAGATTTTGAATCGGAGTCCGGTATACCTCAGTCGGAGGTGGAAAAGGTTGTCATCGACTGGACTCAGGAATCCGCTGTCAAGCACGTTCGTTGAGTGCATACTGGAGGTTCTCTAGTCGAGTGCGCTTGGCCAAGTTGGCCAGGCGCGCCTCCTCCAGGGCCCGGGCCTCGGGGGTTTCTCCAACGATAGGAGTGTGAAGTGCATCCATGTTGCGGCGGCGAAGCTCTTCCCTCTGCTGCGAAGAGAGGGGCTTGGGGCGGTACTCCTCGTGGATGCGTGACGGATCGCCGCCACCATCGCCGTCGTTGTCGCGGGGGAAGCCAGGAGGACTGCGCGGTCCATTGACCATCAAGACTTCCGCCGTGGGGTCACTGTTGTCGCACTTGGATGTAGTCTCGACGGAGCCAGTCGAACAGGCCATAGAGAGTTTCATCGGTCTCAATCATCGCAATTTGTGGGGTGGCCGACTGGCGGGCCACCGCATGTCTCACCCACCGCTGAAGCCGCGACCGATCGGAACGCTTGCACCGGCGATTAGTGGGGAGTGAGGACGCTACAGGAGCCGACGGATACTGAGTCGACGGCTGCCGAAGAAGGACGCCACAGACGCACGCGCGGAAGTGCGTTGCCCCGCGGACGGGGAGCGCCTCGACGTCGAGTGGAGCCTCTTGGAGCCAAGCAGAGTCGTCAGCGACGAACACGAGCGCTCTGAGACGGATCTCGCGGCCCTCAGCCAATCCTCCGCCGGAACCATGATGATGGGAATCGGAAAAATCGCAACTTCTCCAACAAGTCGCTAAGACACTTGCCCCACGGTGGGCGCCAACTGTCGTGGATCTAAGACTGATAGTAGAATGGGGGTAAGTATGAAGAGGCAAGATCCTAGCTATGGAGAAGTTGTACACACGAGTTTTATGAGTTCAGGCCCTTCTCAGAGGAAGTAACAACCCTACGTCTCGGAGCCCGGAGGCGGTCGACTGGATTATGCGTGTGTGTGTTACAGGGGGTGCAAACCCTTGTGCCAGAGGAGGAGGGTGGCTTATATAGAGTGCGCGAGGACCTCAGCCATCCTTCGTTACCAAGAGTTCAATGTACATAAAGAAGGAGCGTTACAGGTAACGTCTGTAATAAAGTATTATAAATGATCATTAAGTCTATGAGTAAACGTCCGACCGTTGTTGTGCAGAATGGCTTTAGGTCTTCTGTACGTCGAGTGGTCTTTTGCATGGTCGAACGGTTGAGTGGTCGAGTGATCCAAAGAAGGAGGGGTCTCCGAGTGAATGGTAGGTCGAGTGGATGGCACTCGACACCTTTGTTGGGCCCTCCCTACTTACTCTTGAACTTCTTTGCTTCTAAGACAGGGACCTTAGGTAGGACGTATAGGTCAGGCCTATTACCCTACCCCAGGTCTATGTCCTCATCAGCAGGCCCAGAGCAATATCCGGTCGACTGACTGGTTGAGTTGGTATGTGTGTTGTTTTGTTAAATAGATGATAGCCTTTGTGTCCATATGGGTATGCTTGGGCTTTCTTACGGTTGTATGTTTGTTCATTCATGCACTGCTGGAACATCTCCTCACCGACCACCAACAAGCACCCGAAATCATATCGGAGTTGTTTCTTTTGTCACAATTACAAGACAAGGGAAGGCCCAGCTGGTCATTGCGCCTTGACGGGTTCATGTTCATGATAATGCCCTTTGGGGATAATTCGTAAAATGGGTGTTTACTAGATGTGATGGCCATTACTTACTTAACTTACTGGCTGCAATTGGTTCATTCTCATATGTATTCTTATTCATACTAATGCCTTATGGGGATGATTTATAAAATGAACATTTATTAGACGTGCTGCCCACAGCGTCACTTAACTTCCTGGCTGTAGTTGGTCTTTGTGCCAATGGCACAACGCGTCATCTAGTGTGTGTGTGTGTGTTTGTCTATGCGTGCGTGCGTGTGGGTGGGTGGGAGGGGGCCAAGGGGCAAACCGAATTAGGGTGGAACAACCCCCCCCCCCCCTCCCCAATTCGGCCATCTAAAGGACAGGAAATATTCCTCCCCAAGTAGGATTCAACCCCCCTCCCCTTATTTGGGACCGCCACCTTTTGTCTTTTGATGCTTTTTTGCGAGTGAAATAATGTATTACTCAACTGAGGCAGTTCATACAATCAATCGTAGCATCCGAAGGACCCGAACCAATCCAAGTCATGGTTCTGCCTCCTACACGAGCAAATTTGGCTATGCTATCACTAACTTTATTTTGGCTATGATCAACATGAGTAATACAAGAATCACGAAGAGACATAAGGTGTCTAATCTCCATAATAAGCGACGAGTAGACCGATCTATCAATCTCCTTGTCCTGGATCAACTTGAAAGCAACGATTGAATCCATTTCTATCTCCACTGGAAGGTCACTTCTCTGTATTGCGAACGACAGTCCTTCCATACAAGCACACAGCTCCGCTTCGAGAGAATCCCGACATGAAAATAGTTGCCTGCATGAAGAAAATATGATCGCACCTTGTCATATCGAAGTACCAGACCAGAACCTGCTGAGCCGTCATCACCATAAGACCCATCCGTGGATAACTTGACCCATCCAGATTTGGGAGCACTCGACTTAGGACCATTTTCCTTTATTATCGCATGTGGCTGGGCAGCAAAATTATCACATGATACAACTGATTTTCCCTTACTTGTTTCAGAGGAAAGGTCCACCTTAATGCCAATGATTGAATCAAGAGAGCTCACCAAGAAACGCTTAGAGGCCTCCATGGGCGGCGGCGGTTTATGATGAACAACCTCGTTACGGATGTGCCATGCCCGCCAAAGCATCATAAGCAACATTGAACGCTCAATATCAGGAAGAGGTTGTAAAGCATGTAGCAACCATTCTTTCCCATTATTTTGCATGGTACTTATACAAGGCAATGACCAAGCTTCTGCCATTACGTCCCAAAGAACCCTTGACAATGTACAGCGGCAGAGTGCATGAAAACTGTCCTCAGATTCAGTTCCACATACCAGGCATAGATCATTTATTTCAAGGCCCCGAATATGTTTGTTTCTCCAAGTCGGGAGAGAGTCTGTAGCCACACGCCAAGCAAAGTTCCAAACAGTTGGGGGTACATTAGTGGACCAAATGAATTGCCAGCAAGGTCGCCGACCATCTGGGCGCGAACTTGAGCCAGTAGACGAGCTTCTATGTGCCTCTTCAAAACCGAACTGATAAGCGCTCCTAACAGAAAACATGCCGTACTTTCCTGGACCCCAAGCCAACGTGTCATCTCCTAGCCGTGGCAACGCACGAATTTTCAAAATCTCTACAACATCCGTCGGAAGGAAATATTGTTGTAACAACGCAAGATTCCAGGAGCCATTCTCATTGAGCAAGTCCGAGACAAATCTGATTCTACACATTCCTTGAATTGTTATGGGTTTATATGAGAAGGGTCGTGGGATCCAATTATCACGCCACACCCGTATAGTCCTTCCGTTTCCCACCCTCCAGATCAGACCTTTTTTCAGAACGTCAAGACCATATGCAATAGCTTGCCACGAAGAAGATGCATTCCCAGCAAACACGGTATCTTCAAGTTTACCATCCGGATAATACCTGGCCTTCAATACTTGTGCACATAAACTATTGGGTTTAGAAATCAGTCTCCATGCTTGTCGAGCTAATAGTGCTTGGTTGAAGATACGAAAATCACGGAAACCAGCCCCACCTTTGCATTTTGGTTGTATAAGTTCATCCCAAGCACGCCAATGAACTTTCCTTTTGCCCCTCTTAGCCCCCCAGTAAAAACCTCTTACCATTCTAGTAAGTTCATCGCAAACCGAAAAAGGTACCTTAAAAACTCTCATTACATAAGTAGGTAAAGCCTGAGAAACAGACTTAATGAGAGTCTCCCTCCCGGGCTGGGCAAGGAGACCATCTCCCCACTGAATCAATCGTTTCGTTAAACTCATCTGGAGATTTTGAAAGCGCCCTTTTGACATGCGTCCATCAGGGGTAGGGAGACCAAGGTACTTCTCTTCAAAGACCAGACTAGTAACTTTAAGTACCTCTCTTACTTCCATTTGAGAATCAATAGGACAAGCAGCACCAAAGAGAATAGAACACTTATCATAATTCAAACTTTGTCCTGTTGCATTACCATAAAGATCCAATGCTATCTTCACCTTTTCGGGCCTGAACACGTGACGCCTCAAAAAATAACATAGTGTCGTCAGCAAATAACAGATGTGAAATCCCAGGAGCTCTTCTACACACCTTAACCGGAGTAATATCACCCAAAGACACATGATCTTAAGAATTGCAGATAAGCCGTCGGCCACAAAAAGGAACAGAAAGGGAGAAAGAGGATCTCCTTGCCGAAGCCCACACGACGGTGCAAATGAATCTGAGAGGGTCCCATTAAGTTTGACAGAATATCTCACTGATGTGACACAAGAAATTATCCAGTCCACCCATCGGTGAGAGAAACCCAACTTTTGCATCACCTGCTTCAAGAACTTCCAGTCCACCCTATCGTAAGCCTTTGAGAGATCAAGCTTATATGCACATAAACTTTTTGTTGGGTCTATTTCCTGTTTGATGTGGTGTATGCACTCGAAAGCAACAAGAGCGTTGTCTGTGGTCATCCGTCCAGGAATAAAAGCACTCTGTTCCGGAGAGACTATATCATCAAGAAGTGGCCTTAGACGGTTCACCAAACAATTAGATATAACTTTGTAAATGACGTTGCACAGACTAATAGGAGACAAGGTAGTAGGGTTAGGAATCTTAGGAATAAGAACGATAGAGGTAGAATTTACCCCTGCCGGCATGATCCCTGTGACAAAAAATTCCTTGACCGCTCCAATCACACTGTCCTTCAGGACATCCCAATTACGCTGAAAAAATCTCGCTGGAAGACCATCAGGTACCGGGGCTTTAAGAGGTCCTATCTGAAAGAGAGCATCGGAGATCTCTTTATCACCAAAGGGAGCACATAGACGAGTATTATCATGGTCTGAAACTTTAACCTTGAGAAGATCAAGAACCACATACGCATCAAGGTCCGGGTTGGCTGAGAAAATGCCTTGAAAATAACTATTTGCCAAGGATGCCATATCATCAAAATTCGAGTGCACCACTCCCATACTATCCATAAGCTCTCTGATCTTATTTTTGCGAGCACGCCATACAGCTTTGCTTTGGAAATATTTAGTGTTTCTATCGCCCTCTTTCAGCCACATGATTCTTGATCGTTGTAACCACATCATTTCTTCCTGGTAAATCAACTCATTCATCTTGTCAGTTATCTTTCTAATCTCCTATCTATCCGCGTTCATACTCATAAGCTCCTCAAGCTGAGATCGTGATTTAGCCAACTCCCTGGATATATTACCAAATTTTTTATTACTCCACGTACTAAGGGTAGCCAGGGTCTTACTTAATGCTGTTTGGAGCTTCTCTAGACTGTCCACGTTATCAACAGAGTCCCATGCCTCTTTTATTACATCGGGCAAGGTCGAATCACGTTCCCAGAACAGCTCATAACGCCTCAACTTCGGCCCCGAATGGCCTGAATCTGGGGCACCTTTCAGCACAAGTGCAACGTGATCAGAACATGGCGAAACAACATGTTGAATGGAGTAAAATGAAAATAGATTCCGCCACTCATTCGTAGTCGTAGCTCTGTCCAACCGAACTTTAACATTGGCAGCACCTGACCGCAAGTTATCATATCACTAGTAGAAAATGAAACTTTAAAACCGGTTCGTAAGGGCTGCAACCGGCACTAAAGAGTGGAGACTAAAGACCCCCCCCTTAGTACCGGTTTGGCACGAACCAGCACTAAAGGCCCACCACGTGGCGTGAGCTCGCGCCCTGGTATGGGGGACCTTTAGTACCGGTTGGTGTTACCAACCGGTACTAAAGGATTTTTTAAAAAAAAAAAATTGAAAATTTTGGAAAATTTTTTTGATTTTTTTTCGATTTTTAATTTTTCTAAATTATTTGATGATTTAGTCTCTAATCACCTCTCTTAACTGCTCAAGTGTGGATCACTCATTCCAAATCGCCTAACTTCCCGGTCGGTCACCCGTCTCTCACTCCCCCAGCCTGAGCACGCTTAACTTCGGAGTTCTATTCCCCCTACATTCCAAGTCTGCACTTGTTGTTTTCCTGACAAATGTAAGCTGTCAATCCTATTAACCCTCAGCAGTTTAGCTTGAGCATTAGGTCACACGTTTCACCGTTTGAGTTTGAAACTATTATTCTAAAAAACAGTAATTATTTAGTAACACTAATATTTCTTGAATAAGTTTGACCATAGTTTGACCACAATTTGACCATAGTTTGACCAGATTTGACCAAAATTCAAAGAAATAATTATTTAGTAACACTAATATTCTTGAATAATTATGTAGTAACATTAATACTTCTTCAATAAGTAGTTTGACCAGATTTAACCAAATTTTTTTAAAAAAACTGAAATTTGACCATATCTTTTTTTCCTTTCGGAATTTGAGGATTCTAAAAAATTACAAACAGGCCATAGGCCGTCTCCATCGGATGCAGATTTTCGTGCTGAATTTTTTGATATATTATACGTTTTTTTTCCGACATCGTATGCAAAAGTTATAGTCATTTTACATTTTCTCTACACTTTTTGCAAAACATGTCCAAATTTAAGTTTTCAAATTTTCCTAACTAGTAGATGTAGTAATATAACTACCTCTTGAAGGATTTTATTTTTTGGAGTTTTTATCATTTTCTTTTGATTTTTTCAAAACTGAAATGGCGATACACGCGGGGGGGGGGGGGGGGGGTAGAGTTTCAAAATTGTCCTATAGTCCCGGTTTGTGTCTCCAACTGAGACTATAGGTTAGACCCCTTTAGTACCGGTTCATGGCAAGAACCGGTACTAAAGGTTAGCCCTTTAGTACCGGTTCGTGCCACGAACTGGTACTAAAGGTGATCGTGTGGCCCCGGCCTGCCGCCAGCCTGCCACCACCCCTTTAGTACCGGTTCGTGCCACGAACCGGTACTAAAGGTTCAACACGAACCGGCATTAATGCAAATCCGTTCGAACCGGCACTAATGGTACCATTAGTACCGGGTCAAAATCAAACCGGGACTAATGTGTCTCACATTAGGTCCTTTTTCTACTAGTGTATGTGAAAGGTATACCAGAAAAACCAAGATCAACAAGACCGCAAACTTCCAATGCATCTCTGAACGCAACCATTTGCTGTTCCGGCCTTGGGGAAACAGAGAGATGTTCGAAGTCCCACAGGGCTTCGTTGCAGTTTCCTATAACAAGCCATGGTCGGTCACTAACATTCTTTAAACCTTGCAATTTTGACCACATTAGATGGCGGTTTTCGACCCTTGGTTCTCCATAAACGGACGTGACTCTCCATTGTTCCGCATCAACATTTACTCTGATCAAAGCATCAATGTACTATCTATCCTCCTTGTCCAATATATCAACCACACACGACTCATGCCAAAAGAGCGCTAGTCCACCGCTCATACCATTACTGTCAACTCCCTCGAAACCTTGTCCAATGTATTCTTCTCATTTTTGAAGCTTTCTGCCTAGTCTCACAAAGAAACACCAACATGGGGGAACGCGACTGTGAAATCGTCGCAAGTTCGCGAACTGTCCGGGGGTTCCCCCCGCCCCGGCAGTTCCAGCTTATGAGATTCATTGGTCCCGGCGGCGCCCCTCCTCGGAGCCCGCCGATAATGACAAATTTTTTGCATTATTGTTACCAATGTTCGCTTGAATCACCGCAGTTCTAACTCTCTTCTGTTCTTGCATACCAGAAGGACTTGGTGACATGGCATCCGAGCCGGACAGAGCCAACTGGGTCGATGTAGCCGGAAGGATATCCTGCTGACTTGGAGCCTCTCTTTTCCTGTTGGAGTCGGTAACATCAGCAGCACCTGGCGCTACATTATTTCTATCCACATCCATCGCTGCAGCTAACACAGAACCCTCTCCTCCACCTGAATATGTTGGTGCAGTACCATCCTGGTTCAGTGCAGCACCCCCACCTCTACCACTCCATGATGCACGAAGCTCCTTGAAGATCAGCTTAGACGGTGCATGTACTCCATCCCCATGCTCAGTTTGCAGATGCCCAAGCATTCCACAGACCGCACACCAGTCCGGAAGCCTCTCATATTTTACTTTGAAAAATTGCCTTTTCTTCTTCCTAACCACCGAGACATGATTTTTCAGTGGGTTCCTAACGTCCAGAACCACTCGAGCTCTATAAAAGTTCCCAGCATAGCCTCCTGAATCCTTATCCTCTGCATAGAACATACCAACCTTCTCTGCAAGGGGTTTCATAAGTTTTTCATAACCATCCGGCAGGTCATGTATCTGTATCCAGATTTTATATGAATTAACGACGCGTTTGGTTCCGCCTCAGGTAACGTAATGGGTTTGGGTATGGAGAAGCGCTGCTTCCGATTTTCTTTTATCGAATACTGACTTTGTTTGGTTCTTGCGCTTTTGTCCGGTTTCCTAATCACCCTCCGCTCGGCTGTTTTCGACTCTGGGAAGGCCCGTATCAGAAAACGCTGCCAACGAATACATAGTACGCGAACCAAACGTAATTTGCCGGTTTCGGGAAGCGTGGGTATCGGAAACCGTAGCCAAATCATGGAAACAAACGCGTCGTAAGATCAATGGACGAAGGCTTAGTAAACCCATCGTAGGGAGCAAGTAGCACAGGTTGGCCACGGAACGCCCATGGCCCTCCCTCCATGACCTTGATCCAATCTCCTAAGGAAGTAAACTGCATGGTATAAAGGTTGTTCCCTAGCGAGCGAAACTTTACTGATTGTGCAAGATCCCAAGCACTTCTCATGTTTTTGTAAAACCAAAAATCTCCATACTCACGAGATGTATGAACCTTTCCAATGGCCAACCAACGAGGGTCCGGCAAATCGTCAGGAACTTCATCCTTGTAGACTAGGTCATCAATATCCTCATCCTCAATGACAAGTTCTTCCATAAGGTCTGACAGCTCCTTGTCTTCCATAGCAGATGAGGTCTCACCACTAGCCATGGCGGCCAAGAGAGAACCGAACAGTAGCCTAACCCTAACCCTAGCTGGCGCGTCTAGGACAGGAAGCAGCACCAGACCGCGCCCCTTTGTCAGCCCGAACGCAGAACAGCGGGGAAGGAAGGGATCACGGCGGTGAACAGGTTGGGTGGCGGCGGAACAGGCTACGCGCGGGGTAAGAGCTCAACGGCGATCGAGATCGCACGAGAGGAAGGATGCCCTAACGTGAGGGGATGACCTGGGCTTTTGATGCTAGGATAGAAAAATCATGCACATAAAGATTCCTCCCCAAGAGGGAATTATCCCATAAATCCGGAATTTTTGGGAAGTTTCCAGAACATTCTGAAAAAATTCATTTATAGTTCCGAAACTTTTTCGAACATGTTATACCTTTTAGAAATTCTCGAAACCCTTTCGGGATTATCCAAAACATTTTTGGATCCATCCGAAACCATTTCGGTGCTCATTCTCTCACTCCTCTACTTGTCATAATTACTACTCCCTCTGTTCCTGAATATAATACTTTTTTACAGATTCCAATACAAACTATATACGGAGCAAAATGAGTGAATCTACACTCTAAAATGCGTCTATACACATCCATATGTAGTCCATATTGAAATCTCTAAAAGGTCTTATATTTAGAAACGGAGGGAGTAGTTGTTAAGCGTGTGATCCTACAGGTTCGAAAATAAGCGGACATGATGCGGAACACTTCTCGGTCAATAGTCAACGGCGGGATCTAGAAAGCCTTGTTAACTCGCACATATTCATGAAGTTCTCAAGCGAACCTTTTGTACCACCATTCCCTTTGCTTCGCGATACGTTACAAAAATATGAGCCGAGATATTATCGGTATCCATATATGTATTGTTTGCGGAGTAAAATACAATAATGACATTTTTCTGGAGATTCACGTTGTATATAATAACTATTTGGAAGTTTATATGTATTAACAACTGATTACATAAGTAGACTATTGAGTAAGATAGTTCAATGTCTTAATCATGACTATGATACGACTCCTATATTTATAGTCATGTTTACTCAATTCTAGCATTAAAATATCTTGTTAGCACTATAAAAGATGGAAAACTATATATTTAATAGCTTTCGATGCTGAGATAGAAAATCATGCACATAAAGATGAGGGCGCAATTTAGACAATTTAACTATAACAACCAAGATATTTTTGTTTAGTGCATACACGATGCAACTCTAGTTTTCCATCGACAACACTTTTTGTTTGTTTTTCATTTTCACACCATGCTTCAACACTTGGTGAAGAATTGAATTATTCTTGTCGATTTCCCCACTGGTAATATGTATCGTTTTAGTGTGGCAGGACATGCAGCAGTATTGCAGTAGTGCAGCAACATGAATACAGCAGATACGAAATGTGTGCGTGAAAAATTTAGTGGTAGCAAGCTGTTTTTAAGGCAAAAGTGCAATGTTCCATCTCATTTTTGCGAAACAACCAATTCTTTTAAGCAACTATGTTGTTTCTTGACGATTATAAACGTAGGCACAACAGAAGAGACAAGACATTCTTTTTTTGTTTCCCGCGGGGAGGGGGGCGGGGGGGCGGGGGGTCCACGACAGTGGAGAGGATTGATATATGTGATTGCATTGCAACCAAAGAGGCCTTTTTTCAAAATAAAATAAAATAAAAAGTACTATAAGTTTACAATCGAAAGAAATGTAGCGCAAAATTTGTTGTCAACACAATTCATACGACAACCAAAATAATGGACCCACTGAAGAAGGAAAGCCGAAAAGGCGTTACAAATGAAACTTGTTAGAGCAACTGGTCATCATGAGTGATGGATGCCAGAGCCGCTTGAAGAGGAAAAAAAGGCCCACGTATATTCCGTAGATATTTAAAAGAAAATCTTGAGAATCGTGTGATCATCGTGGACGCCGTTATATATTGATGGGGTGGCCTACATGCCTTGTTCAACGAGGTAGTCGCCGAGCCTCTCCACCACCATGTTGCACTGCCCAGGGGTCATGGGCTCCTCGTAGGCGCCGACCACCAGCGCCTGCCCGGTCTTCTTGATGGTGATGCCTCCTGCTCCCTGCAGCCCGGATGAAGGGATCGATCAATTTTTCAAGAACATATATAATTTTAGAAAACTCGAGAGATGCATGCATGCATGCATACCTTCTTGCCACGGATGACGGCGCCAGGTTCACCCTGGATAACCATGTACTTGGCACCTGCAACGAACATGCCGGTGGGGGCGAGGTGCCCTGGCTCGTCGAAGTCCTTCATGATGGCAGTGATCTCGGCGGGCGCGAACTGGACGCCACATAAAAATCAACGAGCACCGTGAGATATGGACGTATCTACGAGATCATACAAGAAACCTGAAGGCGGCCGGCATGCCGGCGGTGACCTGGGGGAAGTCGGCGCTCTGCGCCCAGACGGTGCCGTCGTGGCCGAGGATGGCCGCGGAGGCGAGGTGGTGGCCCTCGATGTCGCACATCAGGTGCTCGTCGACGTACGTCTGCCACGACATCTTGGACGGCCTTGCGTTTGCTGCTTCCCGGAAGGTTCGAGGTGAGGAGGAGGATTTCTCTTGGGGAGTGGCGATCGGAGTTCGTTGGTCTGGTGCGTGGATTGGGCGGTGGACGCCATAAATAGAGCAGGGCGGGTGGCGGAAGAGCGGATCCCCGCGTCGTCCCAGCCACCCGTTGGCCCCTCGGCGCCCTTGCCCCTCGCCGTCTTTCCAGGGGTTGCTTTGCTTGCGGACCTGCCCTGGCTTGGCTCATCGGTCAGGGGCCCGTCGATCCGTGGGCACCGGTTTTGCTGGAATATTCGGACCTCGCCGCTCCATTTCTTTTTTTGGCGGAAGGTAAACCGCTCTATGTCACACGCACACAATTGCTATATTCAAACTCAAACTTACAAATCTCATCCCATCTTAACAAGAACAACTAGGAAAATACACAGGAGCTCCTGGGTGCTCCACACGCCTATACGAATATTATATGTAAAAATACTAAAAAAATTCAAAAAAAACTAAAGTTTGGGGATATCAAACCTGAGTTCCCAATCTACTCTCGTGTGAAGATTCATTAAAAATATACCAGAAAACATATCTGCGGCGAAGGAAATACTGTCCAAACAAAAATCCATCCAAACAGGTTTTTCATACATAGGATTGTTTTTGTCATTTTTAGTCACAAATACGTTTTCTGGTACTTTTTCATAAAATTTCACACGAAAGTAGATCGGACACCCAAGTTTGATATACCAAAATCCGAGGGTTTTGTTTAAGATTAATTTTCGGTATTTTTTTGAACTTAATGTTCATATAGGGGGGTGGAGCACCCATTAAACTCATTAAGCTACGCGTGAAGGGCGGCCAACCAGCTATGCCATGTGCGCAAGCTGGTTGGCCGCGGTAAAAAAAATTGGATTTTTTTAATGAAGGTGTAGATTTTTTTAAACTGTATTTTTTTAGATCAAGGTGAGGACCTCTGGTATTTTTTAAATGGAGAGTTATGCAAAGTGGCACTCGCTGCTCGACTACGGTGGTAATTTTTTTTACTTCTTTTATTAGATAAAGTTGAGGACTTTTTCGAGATGTTTTTCTAGACATAGGTGAGGACCTGATGTAATTTTTTAATGAAAACATGCGCACAACTTTCTCTTAAGCGGCGCCCCAACCGCTATGTGCTACAATTCCACTTCCGAACAACTAGCGTTACACTAGGGGGACCTACTATTTAGGTGTGAACACGATTCAAAATAAGGGTTAATTCCCGAGATCCAAATTGTGGAGGAAGCAAACTTGTAGAGTAATTAGTTATGTGGTACCTTGCACGACTATTAACTCGAGACATTTTTTACCATGAACATTTAAAAGAAAGCACAAATATTTATAAAACTTCTGAATATTTAATAAATATGTACATCAGGTGGATTTTGTTTTTTGTCTTTAACATTTCCCATTCTTAATACAAACTAACAAAATAAAAATAATTCAAAAAATATAAGGAAACTAATAAACCAGCTATTTGGGCCCGGCACAAGTGCGCCCGTGTGGATGTTTCTGCTCACAACGTGCGAAATAGGAGGTCTCATTAAGTAGCTAGTGTGTGATATAGCTTGGGCACAAATGCTATCACTCGCTAGCTAGCGATCCCGCGATGGGTCGACTCTGTTTTCAGCTTTTCACATTTTAGTGGCTCGTTCGGTTCCTATACGGTTCGCTCTGGTTTCTATAACTTTTTTTCTCCGTTTTCCATTGTAGGCCTTTTTCTTTTCCTTTCTCCCTTTTTCTTTTTTCTTTTTCCTCATCTTCTCTTTTTGTTTTCACCATTTTATCCTCTAGCCTTCTTTCTTTTGTCTTTGGTTTTTATTTTCTTTTCCCTTTTTCTCCTTATCCATAGAGACATATTTTTCGTGAATATTTTTTTATTGCACTACTGAAAAATTCCATGTTTGATGAATTTTTTAGTACATGATGAACTTTTCTTAAATTTAGAATGAACATTTTTAATATACATGATGAGAGTTTTAGAAATACCAGATGGATTTTTCAAGGATTACTTTATGAACTTTATATTTAATACATGGCGAACTTTTTCTTCTCTAGTTTTTTCTTTATATTTATATTTTTATGATTTCTTGCTTTTCTAAACAAATCATTTTGCAAATATGATGTCAAATTTCAAATAACACATGGTGAATATTTTGTAATAGAAGACGGACATTTTAGTATCCACGATCACCTATTCAAAATTTGCGATGATTGCTTTCACATACATGATGAAAATACACAATGAACATTTTAGGAAAATTATATACACAATAGATTATTTTTAAATACAAAGTGGATATTTTTATATGCAACATGACCATTTTTTAAAATACTTGATGCACAAAAAACACAAATTTAACACACAATGAACATTTTAAAAAGTACAATGCAATTTTCGTAAATACATGATGAATGCTTTTATACACACTGAACTATTCAAAATACACGAGAGAAAGTTAGTAAATTTAGCAAACTCAAATGTTGTAATTTTTTAAAGGAACATTTACATTTATGCCCCTAATTTCCGCCCACTCTCAGATTTACCCCTAAAAAATCTAATGCTCAAATTTGCCCCTCTTTAGTTAAGTGCGCTTATAGAAATGTCCATCCGTACATCTTTCGTCATGTCGAATGCCTTTGAGCGTTAGATTTTTTGATAACCGCGCTTAACGGTCAAAGGCCTTATATTGAATGGAAACTGCACGAAAGGGCATTTCTATAAGTGTGCTTAACGGAGGAGGGCAAATTTGAGCACATGATTTTTTTAGGGGTAAATCTGAGAGTAAGCGCAAATTAGGAGAATAAATGCAAATGTGTTTTTATATATTTTTTTGAAATATAGAAAAGGGGAAAACAAAACGTTCAACAAAAGTTAAAAACATAAGCAAATAAAATAAAGTGAAACACGCCAATAGAAGATGGCAAACACGCAACTCAAAACATAGTTTTTTTTATGAGCGGTAATCAAAAAACAAAGATGGCAAAGAAGATCGGGCTACTGATCGTAATGGGCCAAAAGATTAGCGACAAGGCCGTAGCAAGTTGTAGGCCTCGCGATCGTGCACCACCCACCCATAGCTTTGGGCTCCAAATTTTTATGAAAACCTTCCCAGAGCAGGTTTTGTATTTCCTTTTAATTTTACTTTTATTTTATATTTTCTTTTTAATTTCGAGAGCATTATTTTCATAGAATAAAAAGTAAAAAATTCAACAATTAACCAAATTCAAAGAATTTCCATCAATTAGAAAAATGTTCATCATTTTTTATAAATGTTCTTTAAGTTAAATAATGACCCAATTAAAAAATTTGAAATAGAAATTCAAAACCCTGAACAATTTATGAATTCCACTAATATTTTTTGAATTTGCAAACTTTTTTTGGAAAACCCAAGAACATTTATTGAAATTCACATTTTTCAAATTTGGGAACATTTTTTAATTCACAAACATTTTTTAAAATCATGAACACTTTGTGAATTCGAGAACCTTTTCATATCTGGGAACATTTTTTAATTCAGAAATATTTTTAAAATTTTATGAAGAATTTGTAATTCAACATTAGTTGGAATCCTGAAACATTTTTAATGAAGAAAAAACAAAAAAAATGAAGGAAAACAGAGTACCCAGCCACCACATTGGTCGGCCCAAAGTCGCGCCTGGGCAAGCGAGGGTTCGCGTTACCTTCCTTTCCATCGCGTAGGCCGGGGAATAGAAGCTCGTTGTGAATCTTGCTTCCAAGATACATCTTATTGGGCTCTAGATAGGCCAATGTGTCTTTATAGCGACATATTTTATGGGATATTTTTTTGACAAAAGGAGGATTTGTGTTAAAAAGACAAATGGAGAACTTTATTGGCTTAAAATAGAGCATCATGGAGATATATAACACAATGAGCACACATCCGGCCTCTGCATAGTTAGGATGCACAATAAACATGGACTTACACACATGCGTGAAAACACGCCGGCAACTAGCAAAATCATATAAGACCAAAATTATGTGTAGACGAGGAAAAAGAAAAGAAACAACGTGATAAGATCTGCAATCGACAAACTACAACAATGACCATATCTAAATCAACCATCCCATGACACCACATGAACGATGAGATTTTTCATCAATAACGCGTTCAGGAAGGGAGCGACACTCAAGCGCCGCCATCACCGGTTCCAACCACAAGGCCAAAATATATGTGTGTTCACCCTGAAAAATAAGTTCGGGCTACCTTCAACAAGGTAACGACATAAAAAAACATCGTCATTGGCAAGTATAACCACTCAGGCCGGACCTAGAATTTTGCCCCGGAGCTCGAGACCGGGTGCTCGAGTGCACCACCATCAAAGTCACTCGAGACCAGGTGACCGAGACCGAAGCCGAGCCGCCGGCGCTAGATCTGAGGGCCACTGACCAGGCCAAAGCAGCCCCGCCGAGCACGTACCTCCTAATCCCGCGTAGCCGCCACCGCCGCACCCGTATGACTCACCGCCGCCGTGCCCCACGCGAGTGTTGCGCTCTCGGCACGGTTCTACACCCCAGTGCTACGCACACCAGTAGGAGAGGAGAAACACCCCGCCGCCGCCTGCACTGACCGGGCTTTACCCGGCGGCGGAGGGGAGGGGAGGCGGCACAGGCTAGGGTTTGCCCCCCACTTAAAAGACATGCGGTGCCCCCATGTGTGGTTTTGGTAATTGATGACATTCTCTATGGACTAATGGTTGCATTGAGTTATATTTGAAGGATTTGTCCATAGGCATTTCTTGAAGTCCATGTGTTGGTTTCAAGGAGTTTATGTGTTGACCAAGGTGCTATTAAGGAATTATCCAAAGATTGGTCATGTGAGTGTTGAGCTTATTGCAAGCATGTCTTGAAGAAGAAGATTGTGTGATCATTCATGTTTATCTTCAAGACATCATCCAAACGAAGAGAGTTGGAAAGACTCAAGGTTGATCAAGACTAAGTCAAGAGTGAATCAAGTTGATCAATTCACAAAGCGTAAAAGATGTACCGAGAGGGATCAAGTGATCCCATGGTATAGTAAGCATTGTCCATTGCACTTTGTGTACTAACCCATGGTCTATGTGAGAGTTATATGTGGGGTTAGGTGCGTGTCCATGGGCTGGCGTCAAGAGGAAGATATCATACAGCCCATGGAAAGGATGACATGAAGTGGTGATCGTCATCAAGATTGCCGTGTGCAAGTTCGGGTGGAGCATCACGAAGAGATCAAGTTCTTGAAGCTTGTCATCCATTGTGGTGTCAATGGACTTGTGAAGATGTGCTGAAGAGTGGCTCACCCATAGTGGAGTATGGGGAGCAATCATCTAGTGTCCATCGACCCAACGCAATCCAGAAAGGTGGTCCATCTTAAGGAGGACAAGATCGTCATCATCTAGCTCAAGTGGATCATGTGCAAGGCAAAGGTTTGCCCTTGATAGGTTTTCTATTTTACCGGTCTCATGGTGGTAGTTGGGAGACCGGGTTATAGGATCGCTTGCCGTACTATCAAAGGGGGCTCTCAAGTTGGTAGCTTGATCATATCGTTAGTAGGAGCTCAAACCATTGCATCCTTACATCATGTTTCTTGGTTCTTGTTTGGTTCTCTTTGTGAGTCTTAGAGCTTATGGTCATCTTGATGACAAGCTTGAGCTCATCGAAAACGGAGTTCGCATGCGTCTTCTATGATGTTTTCAGTGTTGGAGGTTTTACCGGTCTTTTCCGAGGAAGGGTTCTCACCATTTTATGATGGGTCTTTTGTCATTTGCTTCTTATTGATATTTCTATCAATATTGTGTTAGCCCCTGTCGTTAGCTTTCCAACAAACTTGGTTTCGTTGAATTCGGAGTCCGTTTGTAGAAGTTGTGGCTATTTTGGTATAGGCTGCAGCGGTACTACCACGGCTAGAGCGGATTTAATTTTGTACTACCGCTCCAGAGAGGTACTACCACGGCTCCTGAGCGGTAGTACCGCTCCAAAGCTGTACTACCGCAGCTCCTGAGCGGTGCTACCGCTCCGGACCAAAATCTCGTGTTTTGCTCAGCGGAGGTAGGCACGGAAGTGTTTTTTTAGTACCGCTCGCAAGCAGTAGTACCGCTACCATTTGCGGTAGTACCGCTATCCCTAGCGGTAGTACCGTGAGGACGAGCGGTAGTACCGCTCCGGCGGTTCTACTGGCCTTTTGCCTCCTCGCTGTTGTTTTTCGAAGGGGTTCTACCGCCCTAGCGATAGTACCGCTCCTTGGAGTGGTAGTACTGCTCCTTGGAGTGGTAGTACTGCTCCTTGGAGCGGTAGTACCGCTCTGTGCGGGCTGTGAGCATAACGGTTGGATTTTTTCCCACATATAAAAGGGGGGTCTTCTTCCCCATTGAACCTTATCTCTTGAGCTCATGTTCTTCCCCCATTGTTGAGCTTCTTCGAGCTTGCTAACTCTCAATCCCTCCATGGATTCTCGCTAGTTTTTGAGGGAAAAGAGAGAGGAGATCTAGATCCACATTTCCACTAATCACTTTCTCCTATATGTGAGGGGAACCCCTTGGATCTAGATCTTGGAGTTCTTGGTGTTCTCCTTCTTGTTCTTCCTTTCATTTTCCTCCCTAGCATTAGTTGCTTTGGTGGGATTTGAGAGAGAAGGACTTGGTCACTCCGTGTGCTCTTGCCATTGCATTTGGTGCATAGGTTTGAGTTCTCCACGGTGACACGTGGAAGTGAAGTTTGAGAATCTTATTACTCTTGGGTGTTTGGGCACCCTAGAGCTTGTTCCTCTTGGGTGCCTTGGCACCCTAGACGGTTGGTGTTGTTCGGAGCTCAATCATTATGGTGTAAAGCTCCGGGAAAGCGTCGGGGTATCCAATTAGGTTGTGGAGATCGCCCCGAGCAAGTTGACGAGTATCGGGAACCGCCCCCAAGGGTTGCCAAAGTGTACGGGTTCGGTGACCGCCCCCAAGGGTTGCCATTTGTACGGGTTCGGTGACCGCCCTCAAGGGTCCCGTAGTGGAATCATGACATCTTGCATTGTGCAAGAGCGTGAGGAGATTACGGTGTCCCTAGTGGCTTCTTGGGGAGCATTGTGCCCCCACACCACTCCAAACGGAGATTAGCATCCGCAAGGGTGTGAACTTTGGGATACATCGTCGTCTTCGCGTGCCTCGGTTATCTCTTACCCGAGCTCTTTACTTATGCACTTTACTTTGTGATAGCCATATTGTTTCTTGTCATATATCTTGCTTTAACCTAGTAGTTTATCTTGCTTAGCATAAGTTGTTGGTGCACAAAGGTGAGCCTAGTTGTTGTAGGTTTAACCGTAATTATTTTAAAGCGCCTATTCGCCCCCCTCTAGGCGACATCCACGATCTTTCAATTGGTATCAAAGCCTCGTCTCTCTTTGTTTGGCTTAACCGCCTGGAAAGTAAAGATGTCGACTGGGGGATTAGGATTCTCTGACACTCTTAGTTTCGATGGCACAAATTTTGATGTTTGGGTAATTCGCATGCTTAATCTCTTTAGGGTCATGGACCCAAATTTAGAGCGAATTGCAGATATGGGTTTTTCTCCTCCAAAGGATCCCCAAAGATTATCTTTAGAGGATGAGAAAAACTCTTATCTCAATGCTCAAGCTTCTAATGTGCTTTTCGATGCTTTGAGCAATGTAGTTATATTTCAACTCATGCCGTTCCGGGATGCTCATGAGTTGTGGACAAAGCTTCAAGATAAATATATTGTGTCCAAGATTTGTGGGATGATTGTTCTCCCTCCACCTCCAGTCGTGTTACCTTCTCAACTTCTTCTACTTCACCTACATGTGGATTTCCACAAGGTAATGTTATGGTGAGTAGTGTTGGTCATTGCAATTATGATAGTGTGCTTATCATTGATGACTCTTCATCACTATCTTGTTGCAATGCTCCATCTTTGGACTTTAACACTTCGTGCACCTTACATGTTTCACATGCTTGTCTTGATAGTCCGTGCGTATCATGTAGAAATTGCTTGAATAAATCTCATAATGATATGCTTTCTATATCTTGTTGCCATGATAAAAATGCATGTATTTCCTCGAGTTGTTGTGCTAACAATGTAGAGGAAACCCAACACTCCATGGAACAAGATGTGGTCTCAAATGGTGTTTCAAGGGATCCTACATCATCATCTATTGCTTTATGCCTTATGGCTAAGGCTTCAAAGGTTTCTCCTACTTTGAACCCCTATATGTCTCTTGATGATGATGTTAATGCTAATGATGATGAGGATAATGATGAAGAGAATGATAATGTTGCCTCCTTAAAAATTAAGGGGGAAATGATTTTTAAAGCTCTTCATAAAAATAAAATTGCTTGTTCCAACTTCATGGAAATCATGCCCATTGCCATTGAGGGCAAGAAATATATTGAGGAGTTGGAATATCATCTCGAGGAGCATGAGGTCACCATTGAAAAAATGGAAGGTCATGAGCGTGATTACGCTAATGAGATTGCGGACCTCTCTCAAGCTCTTGAACTTGAACAAACCACCAAGGAATCTCTTGAGGAGACTTTTGCTCTAGAATTATCTAGAGTGAAGGAATCTCATGATAGATCTCTTAAGGTGGCCAATGTTTTTGAAACTAAAAATGAGAAGCTTGAAGTTGCGCATGCTAAACTTCTTGAGGACTTTGGGCACCTTGAAAATGGATCAAGAGTCATTAAGAGTGAGCTCATCAAACTCATCGAGTCTCATGCACAACTTAAAGCTTCATATTCAAAAGAGCTTGCCAAGTTGCCTTCTCCTCTTGCTATTATTGATGATGCTTGTGCTACTAACTCTATTACTTGTGAAGCATCCATTTTGAAGGAGAATGTTGAGCTTCGGACTCAACTTGAGTTGCTATCTAGCAATTATGGGAAATTGGAAGAAAGTCATGAAAAGCTCTCAAGCTCTCATGATGATCTTCTAGTATCCCATAATGTACTAAAGATAGCTCATGAGGCCATGATTGCTAAGGTAACATCTAGTGAGCCTCATGTGGATACTAGCACCACTTCTAGTCAAAATACTATATTGCCATGTGCTAGTCCTTGTAATTCATCTACTCACAATGTTGGTACATCTTGTGATGAATTGCTTTCCTTGCCTTGTTGTTCTAACGATGAAGCTTATACTTCCTCTAGTACTTGTGTTGAGACTAACCATGCAGAGGAAATCAAAGAGCTCAAGGCCCAAGTCACTTCTTTGAAGAAAGACTTGGAAAAGAGTCATGAAGGGAAATCCACACTCAACAATATCTTGAGTGTGCAAAAATCCCCCAATGACAAAGGTGGACTTGGATTCAACTCCATTAAGAATAAGAAGTCCAAGATGAACAAGAAGAAGGGCCAAGAACAAGTCAAGAATTCAGCCAAGATTGTTTGCTTCAAGTGCAAAATTGAAGGGCATCATGTGAGATATTGCCCATTGAAGAAGAAGACCATTAGTGACAAGCAACAAGGGAAGCGGCCACAAGTTCAATCTCATGCTCAACCACAAGTTGAAGAAATGCCTCTTACCAAGAAAACTCGAGCTAATGCTTCTCAAGTTGAGAAATCAAGTGAGAAGAGAGTGAAGAGTAGACATTGCTACCTATGTCGTGAGAAAGGTCACATCGCTTCTTCATGCACTAGTGGAAACTTATCCAACCCTATTCTAATTGATAATATCTATTCTCTTGGGAAGGATAAGGTTGGCAATGTGTTTGCCAAATTTGTTGGTGCTCAAACTGGTGTCAGGAAAAGAACCATTTGGGTAGCCAAGCCTATTGTGACTAACCTCTTAGGACCCAACTTGGTTGGGGACCAACTAGCTCATACTTGATAAATAGGTGTTCTTGGAGGGCATTGGAGACTTGGCCACATTATGAAGAATTAAGGGAACTTCATCACTCTTAATTGTCTCAAGCCAAGTCAATTGAATTATCAAGTTTATATCTTATATCCAATGTGCCTCCTTGCGGTAACTTGTACTTAAATTGCTTACATTGAAAGTTAATTGCCCCCTTGCATGTTTTGGTTTTGTTCCTTGCATGTGTTTGTATATGATGTGTCTCCAAATTGCTTATGGGTATGTTGGTTTGCACATCATGTACATGTGTGTCGTACGTTGAGCCTTTGTGCAACTTGTTCGTATCTTAGTTGGCTCTTGTGAGAGATTAATGGAATATCCCATTGTGGGGGAGTGACGTGCTTTGTGCACCTCACAATCCTATAAATGAGTGTACATGATTAATACCATCTAGTATTGATATTACAAGATTATCTAGTCGCTATGTGGTATGTATTCTCATGAGAAATTCAAATTCTAAATAGTCCATTAATTATCTCTTGTTGGATCCTTTTAATTGCCTCTTGTCTATCTTTAATTGGTATCACATTATGGGGGAGTAATATGCTATGTGCATATTACAAGCCTAGAAAATGTGTACATTTGAGATATTGTCACCTAGAATTGATACTGTAAATTATCTTATTCCTAGGTGGCATGTTAGCTCTACAAGTTGCAATTTGCTTGTGTGTGGTGTGAAGATGATGTTTGATATGCTTGCTATCTACCAACGGGAATTATTTCCAAATACTTCTTGTCTTTTTACAATTGGTACTCACTTATGTGTGGTAGAAATTATTGATCATCTTTACATTGGCCTTTGCTTTTATTTGCCTTATGTCTTGCCTAGGAATGTATCAACTCCCTTTGTCTTCCATACCACTTGTGGATCTTGTTTATTTCTTGATCTTGTCTAGTGTTTTCTAGATATAGTGAAAGTGGTGATCCCACCTTGTGCATTTTGCATTCAAATACAAATTCTCTATAATGCACTAGTCTTGGGGGAGCTATCCTATTTTCTATAAAACACTCATCTTGCGATCCTTATCAAGTGTGTGTTGGTGGAAGGCAAGCCGTTTTCGTTTTGGTACTCTGTGCCATCATGAAACTTTGTAGAGAGCTTGGTTTGTTTGGAACCATCCTCTCTTTTGGGAGTTTGATATCTTTTATTTTGAGTGTATCAATGGATATCTCATTCATTGATGTATCTTTTATGGATATCCTCCAAGTGATGTTTTATTCATTTGGTATCTTTTCTTCACTTGGTTTTTATTTGTCATTTGGTATCGGTTCTTGAAGATCTTGAGCATGAATATTTACTTCATGTAGTCTCTGTGGCATGCCTTCTTTATTTGACCCAATATATAGGGAAACTCCACCAAGTCTCAAATTGGATGAGATGTGCATGAAATTTCATTTCCTTCTCTATATGCACATGTTTATGTGGAGTTTGTCCTATGTATATTGGTGTTTCTAACTCTTTGTTCTCAATGAGTTTGGGTACCATTTTGTTTGTGTTGTTTTTCTAGGAACAATTGGAGATGCATTGGATGCTCGGCTCACTCACAAGGAAGGTGGTGTCACCATGTGCTTATTGGATTCAAGCTAGGATGCTCAATGAACTACTATCTACTACCTTCCATTGGTTTCTTCTACATCCTTCCAATGATATCTCGGTAACAAGTATCTATTCATGCATTATTGTCTTGCATTCAACCTTGTGTAGGTTGCATCTTGGCATGCTATTCATTCCATCTTGTGATACTTGTTTCCTTTCTCAAAGCATCTCAACAACGATCTCATGTTGCTAGTTGTGATGTCTTTGATGGCTGTATGGTAGGAATTCATTTATATACAATAATACCATATCTAGCCATGTGCTATGCTTCCAAGCAAATATCTTATTGGTATATGTATGACTTCCTTTTGGATATCTTGTTCCTCGTGTTGTAACTATTTCGGGTGTACATCCTTCTTTGTAGATATATATCATCATGATTCCGTCTACCTAGAACCTTATACACTTGAGAGAAATTACATCTCTAGATGATATCCTTTCTTTCACGTCCACCTTGTCTTTCTTATGTTATTTCTTTGGTGGCTCCGTGAAAGCTTTTGCCTTGAGTGTGTGTCTTATCTCATTGCATCTTGATGCACTCTTGTGTTGTGAAGATTATTTTCCTCATGCTTATCTCTACGAGGCTTTTTCCATCTTAATTGGTATCCCTCGTCTTGATGAGGCTTTCATTTTCTATCTTCTCCATGGGTTGTCGCAAGCTTTGTTGTTATCTTCTTAGTGAGCTTGTGAACCCATTTGCTAGTGGGTGGGTGTGGGAAGGAATGTAATGCACCGTGTATCTCATTTATCCAAGACTATGTTGATGCTTAATGCTTATCCTTATTTTAGTCTTCTCAAGTGCTTTGCCATGACTCACACACATCATGTTGGTTGAGCCTATTCTTAAGTTGCCTCTTTTACATGTTGCTCAATCATGTGTTGTTGCAAGTGTTAGGCTTTGTTCCTATATGCTCACTTACACTTGTTGTGAGTTTCTATTGATTTTGGGGGAGCTATGATCCTGTTTTGTGCACTTGGTATCCTAATACAAAAAATTCTTATGTGTGCACAAATCATGGGGAGCTCCTCTAGTTTTCTTTAGAACACTCCTTTACTCATATCGTAATATACTTATTCATGTGGCTCATAGGATCTTCGTTCTAGTTGGTTCAATTGATATCCTTTGTGTGCTTGCTTAAATTGGTATCTTTTGATTGCTTGATTGCTTGTTTCTCTCTTTTTTATGTCTTTGTGGCATATCATTCTTTTGCTATCTTTGTGCCTCAATATAGTTTGTGTTCCTCCAAGTATTTACCTTTGGATATGTGTGTTGCATTCCACTCACTTGTTGAGAAACACACAATTTATGGAGGACCACAATTTATATTGGCCTTCTAAGCTTTTCGCCCATTTTGGCAATCGATGTCAATGGGGGAGAAGTTTCAGAGAGTTTTGTGGAGAAGTTTAGAGAGTTGTCTCTTCTGGCTTTGGTTTGTTCCTAAGCATACGCATCTCCTACGCATGCATTATTGGTTGTTGCATGGCATGGTGATGCATAATTCCTTATATAAACTCTCTTGAAAGTGATTGTCATCAATTACTAAAACGGGGGAGATTGAAAAGACATGCGGTGCCCCCATGTGTGGTTTTGGTAATTGATGACATTCTCTATGGACTAATGGTTGCATTGAGTTATATTTGAAGGATTTGTCCATAGGCATTTCTTGAAGTCCATGTGTTGGTTTCAAGGAGTTTATGTGTTGACCAAGGTGCTATTAAGGAATTATCCAAAGATTGGTCATGTGAGTGTTGAGCTTATTGCAAGCATGTCTTGAAGAAGAAGATTGTGTGATCATTCATGTTTACCTTCAAGACATCATCCAAACGAAGAGAGTTGGAAAGACTCAAGGTTGATCAAGACTAAGTCAAGAGTGAATCAAGTTGATCAATTCACAAAGCGTAAAAGATGTACCGAGAGGGATCAAGTGATCCCATGGTATAGTAAGCATTGTCCATTGCACTTTGTGTACTAACCCATGGTCTATGTGAGAGTTATATGTGGGGTTAGGTGCGTGTCCATGGGCTTGCGTCAAGAGGAAGATATCATACAGCCCATGGAAAGGATGACATGAAGTGGTGATCGTCATCAAGATTGCCGTGTGCAAGTTCGGGTGGAGCATCACGAAGAGATCAAGTTCTTGAAGCTTGTCATCCATTGTGGTGTCAATGGACTTGTGAAGATGTGCTGAAGAGTGGCTCACCCATAGTGGAGTATGGGGAGCAATCATCTAGTGTCCATCGACCCAACGCAATCCAGAAAGGTGGTCCATCTTAAGGAGGACAAGATCGTCATCATCTAGCTCAAGTGGATCATGTGCAAGGCAAAGGTTTGCCCTTGATAGGTTTTCTATTTTACCGGTCTCATGGTGGTAGTTGGGAGACCGGGTTATAGGATCGCTTGCCGTACTATCAAAGGGGGCTCTCAAGTTGGTAGCTTGATCATATCGTTAGTAGGAGCTCAAACCATTGCATCCTTACATCATGTTTCTTGGTTCTTGTTTGGTTCTCTTTGTGAGTCTTAGAGCTTATGTTCATCTTGATGACAAGCTTGAGCTCATCAAAAACGGAGTTCGCATGCGTCTTCTATGATGTTTTCAGTGTTGGAGGTTTTACCGGTCTTTTCCGAGGAAGGGTTCTCACCATTTTATGATGGGTCTTTTCTCATTTGCTTCTTATTGATATTTCTATCAATATTGTGTTAGCCCCTGTCGTTAGCTTTCCAACAAACTTGGTTTCGTTGAATTCGGAGTCCGTTTGTAGAAGTTGTGGCTATTTTGGTATAGGCTGCAGCGGTACTACCACGGCTAGAGCGGATTTAATTTTGTACTACCGCTCCAGAGAGGTACTACCACGGCTCCTGAGCGGTAGTACCGCTCCAAAGCTGTACTACCGCAGCTCCTGAGCGGTGCTACCGCTCCGGACCAAAATCTCGTGTTTTGCTCAGCGGAGGTAGGCACGGAAGTGTTTTTTTAGTACCGCTCGCAAGCAGTAGTACCGCTACCATTTGCGGTAGTACCGCTATCCCTAGCGGTAGTACCGTGAGGACGAGCGGTAGTACCGCTCCGGCGGTTCTACTGGCCTTTTGCCTCCTCGCTGTTGTTTTTCGAAGGGGTTCTACCGCCCTAGCGATAGTACCGCTCCTTGGAGCGGTAGTACCACTCTGTGCGGGCTGTGAGCATAATGGTTGGATTTTTTTCCCACATATAAAAGAGGGTCTTCTTCCCCATTGAACTTTATCTCTTGAGCTCATGTTCTTCCCCCATTGTTTACCTTCTTCGAGCTTGCTAACTCTCAATCCCTCCATGGATTATTGCTAGTTTTTGAGGGAAAAGAGAGAGGAGATCTAGATCCACATTTCCACCAATCACTTTCTCCTCTATGTGAGGGGAACCCCTTGGATCTAGATCTTGGAGTTCTTGGTGTTCTCCTTCTTGTTCTTCCTTTCAATTTCCTCCCTAGCATTAGTTGCTTCGGTGGGATTTGAGAGAGAAGGACTTGGGAACTATGTGTGCCCTTGCCATTTCATTTGGTGCATAGGTTTGAGTTCTCCACGATGATACGTGGAAGTGAGTTTGAGAAGCTTATTACTCTTGGGTGTTTGGGCACCCTAGAGCTTGTTCCTCTTGGGTGCCTTGGCGCCCTAGACGGTTGGTGTTGTTCGGAGCTCAATCATTGTGGTCTAAAGCTCCGGGCAAGTGTCGGGGTCTCCAATTAGGTTGTGGAGATCGCCCCGAGCAATTTGACGAGTACCGGGGACCGCCCCCAAGGGTTGCCAAAGTGTACAGGTTCGGTGACCGCCCCCAAGGGTTGCCATTTGTACGGGTTCAGTGACCGCCCTCAAGGGTCCCTTAGTGGAATCACGGCATCTTGCATTGTGCGAGGGCGTGAGGAGATTACGGTGGCCCAAGTGGCTTCTTGGGGAGCATTGTGCGTCCACACCGCTCCAAACGGAGATCATCATCTGCAAGGGTGTGAACTTCGGGATACATCGTCGTCTCCGCGTGCCTTGGTTATCTATTACCCGAGCTCTTTACTTATGCACTTTACTTTGTGATAGCCATATTATTTCTTGTCATATATCTTGCTTTCACCTAGTAGTTTATCTTGCTTAGCATAAGTTGTTGGTGCACATAGGTGAGCCTAGTTGTTGTAGGTTTTGTGCTTGGCAAATTAACTGCTAGGTTTATTCCGCATTTGTTCAAGCCTTAACTGTAATTATTTTAAAGCACCTATTCACCCCCCCCCCTCTAGGCGACATCCATGATCTTTCACCCACTCGTGGGAGTGGAGCGGGTAAGACGAGGGGAGTGAGATGTGGTAATTATTATCTCTACTAACAGTGGCTATCACAGGAGTTGAGCATAAATGTGACCCCGAGAAAGCATAGCCTTTGCCCCACGAGAGTGTAGACATGTGCTCCAAACGAAAAACCCGAGAAACTCAAAAAAATTAGAAAACCAAAAATAGGAAAAGTATCTAATAATAGCAAGAAGTAAAACTAAAAACTGCATAGTAATTAAAATAAACATGTGAAATGCTGAAGCACTCTCACGTCCTAGAACTACCCGTCGGATTCAAAATTGAGGCAATGTGGTTGTGTGCCGAGGATTATCGGGATACGCTGGAGCGTGCTTGGGGTGCTGGTCGTGATGGATCTTTTTCTTTGCAGTCTACTTGGGCGAACTTGAGGAGCTCTTTCGGGTGGAGTGGTGGACAACACAAAGGTTGATGTCGCTATCCCGGGTTCGAGTCCCTCATCTCCTATAAGAATAAGACTGGGGGAGTCTCCCCTCTGTTCTCATTCTTTTTACTTGGGCGAACTTGAACAGTGTTGTGGTTCTTTTCCTGCTTGGAGCAAGGAAACATTTGGTTCAGTGTTGTGGTTCTTTTCGTGCTTGGAGCAAGGAAACATTTGGTTTGGTCCGTAGAAAAATTGAGCGGCTGGAACATCGACTATATTCCATTAGATCCTCACCACTTTTTTAGAGTCTCTCTTGGAGGAGCATTCTATTGAGGGACAACTGTGAATTATTTGAACGCGAGGAGATCATGACCCGACAATGCTCTAGAGTTGATTGGCTCCGTGAAGGGGACCGTAACACTGATTTCTTCCATGCATGTGCATCGGCGCATTGAAGAACTAATAGGATCAATGTTTTGGTGCGCGAGGATGGCTCTATATGCAACTCCCAATCTGAAATCAAAGGTACGGTTCAAGGTTCTTATGAAAATTTGTTCACCTCTGAATCTTGTTTGTCTGCTGATGTTGTTCTTGAAGCCATACCTTGTAAAGTCGGCTAAAATTAATGAGGATCTTGGCAAGCCTTATACTAATGAGGAGATTAAGAAGGCTTTATTCCAAATGGGTCCCACTAAAGCTCCAGGACCATATGGTTTCCATGCCCTTTTTTATCAAACCCATTGGAGCTTTCTAGAAGTTGATATTTGTCATGTTGTGCGAAGTTTTTTGGAGGGAAGACCTATTCCGGAGGGATTTTGTGATTCGGTGATTGTCTTGATTCCAAAGATTGCCAGACCAAAACATTTGAAGAATTTTTGTCCGATTAGTTTGTGCAATGTTTTTTACAAGATTGCTTCCAAAGTTTTAGCCAATCGCCTAAAGGTGATTCTTGGTGTTCTCGTGTCTAAGTTCCAGAGTGCTTTTGTGCCGGGAAGATTGATTACTGACAATACTTTGATTGCTTTTGCGTGCATGCACACTATTAGAAAACAACATTCGAAGCAACCTTTCTTTGTCTTGAAGATTGACATGATGAAAGCCTATAATCGTGTGGAATGGAGTTACCTTCATGGTTGTTTGAGTAACCTTTGCTTCGCTCCTATTTGGATTGAGTCCGTCATGAGATGTGTAACAAATGTCCGGTATGCTGTTAGAGTCAATGGTGAACTTACTTATCCTGTTGTTCCTTCTCGGGGCATCCGTCAGGGGGACCCCATCAGTCGCTACCTGTTTCTTTGTGCACTAAAGGTTTGTTGAGTCTGTTGTTATAGACGGAGTCCTGTGGCGAGCTACATGGTATTCGGAATGGCCGTTTTGGCCCACCTATCTCATATCTCCTGTTTGCGGACGACATCATTTTCTTTGCCAAAAGTGACAGTCATAGTGTGGCTGCTTTGGAATCTACTCTACAATTATTTTGTGAAGGATCCAGGCAATGTATCAACAAAGAAAAATCCTCGATCTTCTCCAGGAATCATTGTCCTAATGCTGTGAAACGTGTTATGGCCATATTGGGTATTAATAATGAATCTCTTCATGACACATATCTTGGAATGCCTACTGAAGTGGGACAATCTCCTATCAGTACTTTTAAATTTCTTCCTGATAGAGCATGTCAACGCATTCATGGCTTGTCGGATAGACCTGTTTCCGTGCAGGTAAGGAAATAGTGCTAAAGTCAATTATCCAGGCTATACCAACCCATATCATGAGCTGCTTCCAACTCCCCATTGGTACATGTGAAAATTGTCGTCAAATCATTTCTGATGAACGATGGGGTAGGGAGGATGGTAGGAAGAAGATACACTGGCGTTCATGGAATGGTTAACAACACCAAAAGTTCTGGGCAGAATGGGCTTTCATGACATGGCAATTTTTAACCAAACTATGCTCGGCAAGCAAGGTTGGCGTCTTATCACACAACCAGATTCTTTATGTGCAAGGGCAATTAAAGGGAGATACTACCCTTAGGGTGAATTCTGGACTGCGACGGCACCGCGATCAGCTTCCCTTACTTGGCGGAGTATTCTGCATGGACGTGAGCTCTTAAAACAAGGAATTTGTTGGGGTATTGTTAACGGTAAGCGAACCCGGATTCTTGCTGATCATTGCATTCCTTCGATACCTCCGAATTTGTTGTACCCAATTTCTCCAATTCCAACCAACTCAATAGTTCAATGTTTAATTGACGAGGATACATGCACATGGAATAATAAAAACGTACATGCTTTTTTTGACGTACATGTTGCTGCAGCAATACTCAGCGTACCTATTAATAATCGTACATGGAATAATGAAACAATACATGCTTTTGGTGGCTCCAATCGGGACTAAAGGCCCCCCTTTAGTCCCGGTACGAGGCATCAACCGGAACTAAAGGTCGTTTTCACCAGGCGAAAGGGCGGGAAGCCCAGGCCTTTAGTCCCGGTTGGAGCCACCTACCGGGACTAAACTACGGCTGGTGCTGGCACAGACACCGGGCAGAGGAATTTATTCCCACCTCGCTTGGCGAGAGGCGCCCGCACAAGTGTATAAGCCCCGCTACGGCTAAGTTGTCGAGCTCCTCTCTAATGTAGGCAGTACATGCCTAACGTTTGTCTTTGCCTGTTGGGACCGCTTGTCCCATGTGCCTGCATCCTGGATCATGCACAGATGGGTTTCTAGTCGTATGCAGGCCGTGGTTGCCTAGTAGGCGGGCATTTTTTCTTTTTTATGTTATTTTTTGCATATGTTATGTCAACTTTTTGACCTTCTTCAAATCACATTTTAATTTTTATACATAGTCACTTATGTGTAATGCACATGATTATCAAAGAATTTCAACAAAATATATGAAATTCTAACAAAATACTTTATGAAATTTTTTGCTATTATAGTTTTTAACAAAAAGTACTTTATGAAAATTATATTTTGATCATAACTAGAGATTTATAAAAGCTTTTTTTGTTAATTCTTTTTGGTATTAAAGAATACTAAAGTTTTGTTTTAGTTGATCATAAAAAATATTTTAATTGATTATTTTTAGTTGATTCCCTTTGCTATTAGAGTTTTATAAAAGCTTTTTAGTTTGCTATTAAAGTTTTTAACAAAAAATACTTTGAGCATTTTAATTGCAAAAATTTATATAATTTCAAGTTAATGTTACTTTGATCCTGACTAGAGGCTTATAAAAGATTTTTAGTTGATTCTTTTTGCTATTAAAGAATATTATAAAAGCTTTTTATTTTGATCATAACTAGAGGTTTATAAAACATTTTATTTTTTAACTTATTTTAACTCCAGACTTTTTGTGCATTCTTTTTTTAGGGGCTTTTTGTGCATTCAATATACACCATTCAAAGCCGCATCATCAATTTTCAACCCTTCTCTGACTGAATTTGCTATTTTTCATGCATTTAATGATTTATTTTGAGCTAAATGACCCTAAAATTGAAAAGCACTACAAATGAACTCCGAAAAGGGTGAAACTTGGCATGGTATCATCATTTCACCCACATAGCATGTACTAAAAAGTTGAGATGGTTACGGCAAATCCCTTGTCAGGTATACCATTCTTTGCCTTTTATTGCAGCAATTCCAGTGCGGTACCGAGCTTTGTGTTGCCATCTTCACAATTTGGGTACATGTGCCTCCCGTCCTGATATTATGCTAAGTGTGTGCATGTGTGCACGATATCAAGCGGCCCCCAAAGAATGTCATCTTAAGGTCGTGAAAAGGATAGTGAGATACTTAATCCATACACCAAATTTTAGCATTTGGTACCCTAAGAGGTCTTCTTTTGATCTTGTTGGCTACTCCGATTCGGACTATGCCGGAGAAAAGGTTGATAAAAAGTCCACTTCGGGTACCTGTCAATTTCTTGGTAGATCTCTTGTGTCTTGGTCCTCCAGGAAACAAAACTCGGTATCCTTATCCACCGCCGAAGCGGAATACATTGCCGCCGGTTCATGTTGTGCTCAATTACTTTGGATGACCCAAACTCTTAAGGATTATGGGATCTATATGAAACATATTCCATTGCTTTGTGACAATGAAAGTGCTATTAAGATTGCTCACAATCCCGTGCAACATTCTCGAACTAAGCATATTGAAGTTCGTCATCATTTCATTTGAGATCATGTTGCTAAAGGTGATATTGATCTTAAGCATGTTCGTACCGATAAGCAATTGGCGGATATATTCACCAAACCGCTCGATGAGAAAGTATTTTGCCGTTCGAGAGGTGAATTGAACATCATTGATGCTTCAAACTTGGAGTAGACACTCCATTTGGATACATGCAAGGCTTGAGCGGTTGAGCCTATGACTAACCCTTGATTTTTCTCTTATGATGATGATCATATGTATTGGGTATATTTGCACTCTTGCATGCTATCTAACCCTTGTAGGTACTTGGATGAATCTAAATCCATGAGATTGCAACTCGCGCACATCTTGAGCAATCTCTACATCACCAAGTCTCTACAATATGGTGGTTGAAGACAAGGAAGCATAAAATCCTTCAATATATCCTTTAACAAACTCTATATATCAAATTTCATTTGGTATCAAATTTCATGATTGTCATTTTGGATACACAAGTGCTCTTCCTTGCAAGACTAACCCATGTAGGTAGATGACCTCAAACTACAAGCTGGTGCTCCCATCCATCGATGATGTACATCAACCTTGAGCACTCCATACAAGTTCAACTACATGATCAAGTTCGACGCCACCACCCAAGGTATGGTATTCCATCTTAGAGAAGCTTTACCCCAAGTCATAGGTCAAAGCAGCTCACCAAGATGTGAATACATCAAAATGCTTAAACAAAAAATGGTAACCCCATTTTGAGCATAAACGATGAGTATGACCTATGATCAAGTGTTCTCACTTGACTCCTAAGTCAATATACTCTAACATAGGTGACTATGTCGCCGACCAATTCTAGATGAAGTTCTCTAGTGTTTCTCCGTGTTCTTGCGTTTGTCTCTTGCATACCTGTTTCCCTTTTTTATAAAAAAAACTTCATCTAGATTTCTTTTCTTTGTTCTGCATTCCCTGCATCTAATTCATCGCAAATCCTTCAGTTAATTCCTTGCAAATCTTTGTGAGATCCTATTTACCTAGTGAGCTGATGTGACAAAATGTTGTCTCTGTGTTGAACTCGGACACACCGGATTGCTACTTTCGGTCAAACCAAACCATTTCGGTGCTACCAATTTCAGTGCTGAGAAGACACTTTGTCATTTCCATCATGCATATTTATTCCAGCTCCACTCAATGATTCTTGTCCTCTACCAGCATCACATTCTATGTGCTACTTTGCTCTGTGACTCAAGGACCAAACCTATTTTGACTCACAATCCAGAAGATCCTTTCTTGGAAATTGATGTCAAAGGGGGAGAGAGAGACCACATCAAAGATAAATCACCTCAAAAGGGGGGGAGTAATTCAAATGGGGAGAATGCTTGATCACATCAAACGGAGAGAGAGACCCCAGAGACCCCGGATGCTTGGTATTCAAGAGGAGAGAATCCACATGTCTTTAAGAGGGGAAAGACATGTTAGTTTGTGTTATGTTTTTGTGCTCTGATTTGTTCTGCTCTGATTTTATTTTCCCTATATTCTCCCATTATCCACTATGAGATTCAGGGGGAGAAAGACTCATAGGGAAGGAAATCTTTGAATTCATTCCATATCTTTACCCTTGGGGACATGTCTATATCCAATAGGAGTACCTGGTACTCATTCTCTATATGTCATCCCAGTCTTGGTACTCTTGTGGTTTGCAGTTCTTGCTCTGTTTAGTAGATGTATCTGTGTTATCTAACCTTGTTTACTCAGGTTCATCTCTTCCAATGCCAGCTTAAGACCACAAGGTAAGTATATGCATCACATTCATGTGCATGATGATCTCTTGTTGATGTACATATTGTTTGCAAGAAGGAATCATGAACATGAAGCTACAATTTCTATATTCACATCATTTGCTCTAATGCATATAGCCAAGATACATGTAACTCATTGCTTGCTCTGTCATGCTTATGCATTCACATGCTCTTACATTCCATATTTACATGATTGCATACATGTAGGGGAGCCTTTGCATGTTACATGTCTTTCCAAAGCTCTTCTTGCTATTCTCTATATCTTTATCTAAAGCTTTGATGTATGTTGTCATCAATTACCAAAAGGGGGGAGATTGAAAGCACAAGTGCTCCCTGGGTGGTTTTGGTAATTAATGTCAACATATCTCTTATTGGACTAATGTTTTTATCTAGTATATTTCAGATAAGTTCAACAAATGGAGTGGCGTGGACAAGAGGATGTGGAACCCCTTCAAGATGCTAAGGACAGAAGATTGGCAAAAGCTCAAAAGCTCAAGACTCTATATTTTCATTTTAGTGATCCAAGATCAGATTGAGTCCATAGGAAAGCCAATACTATTAAAAGAGGATGAGGAGTTGCTTTCTGGCTTGCTTGCTCAAAGTGCTTAGTGATATCCTCTAAAGCTCTCAACCACTTTCTCATATCCACATATTTCCCAAACCAAAAGTCAAACTAGGCCCTACCGATTTGATCTATCCGGCGCCACTGAGTTTACTTGAAATAGCCACTGCCAGAAACCCTAATCAGTTTGGTCTCACCGATGGGATCTCGGTCTCACCGAGATGGGCTTGCAAACCCTTTGGTTGTTGTTGCAATAATTTCGGTCTTACCGAGATTTGCAATTGGTCTCATCGAGTTTGCTTGACCAACTCTCTCGTTTGCTTATTACCAAAATCGATCCCTCCAAGTTTGTGTAATCGGTCAAACTGAGATGAGGTTTTACCATAACCCTAGCTCATCGGTCCCATCGAGTTAACCATATCGGTCCCACTGAAATGCCTAACAGTCACATTATGAACTGAATCGGTCTGACCGAGTTTTCTGATTCGGTCCCACCAAGTTTGGTGAATTGTGTGTAACGGTTAGATTTTCTGTGGAGGCTATATATACCCCTCCACCCTTCCTTCATTCGTGAGGAAAGCCATCAAAACGTGCCTACACTTCCAGCATACATTTTCTAAGAGAGAACCACCTACTCATGTGTTGAGACCAAGATACTCCATTCCACCACAAGAATCTTGATCTCTAGCCTTCCCCAAGTTGCTTTCCACTCAAATCATATTTCCACCAAATCCAAATCTGTGAGAGAGAGTTGAGTGTTGAGGAGACTATCATTTGAAGCGCAAGAGCAAGGAGTTCATCATCAACACACCATCTATTACCTTTTGGAGAGTGGTGTCTCCTAGATTGGTTAGGTGTCACTTGGGAGCCTCCGTCAATATTGTGGAGTTGAACCAAGGAGTTTGTACGGGCAAGGAGATCGCCTACTTCATGAAGATCTACCCTAGTGAGGCAAGTCCTTCGTGGGTGATGGCCATGGTGGGATAGACAAGGTTGCTTCTTCGTGGACCCTTCGTGGGTGGAGCCCTCTATGGACTCGCGCAACCGTTACCCTTCGTGGGTTGAAGTCTCCATCAACGTGGATGTATGATAGCACCGCCTATCGGAACCATGGAAAAAATCTTTGTGTCTCCAATTGCGTTTGCACACTCCAATCCCATCCCTTTACATTCTTGCAACTTGCATGCTTTACTTTCCGCGGCTCATATACTCTTGTCATGCTTGCTTGATATGTATTGTGAATGTTTAAGCTTGTGCTAAAACTCCACTTTAACTTGAAGAAAATAAAAACTACAACTTTTCTTTGCTAAGAGTGTATTCACCCCCTCCCCTCGAGACACCTTTTCTCGATCCTTTCAATTGGTATCAGAGCTTTGGTCTCCATTGCTTTGGTTTAATCACCATTGGAGGAAGATGGATGAGTCTGCAATGGGGAGTCTTAGACATAGAGTGCCTATACTTGATGGAGAGTTCTTTCATGAGTGGAAAAATGAGATGCTTGAGATTTTCAATGAATATCACTTGAACAAGTACATTACTACCCCTTGTGCGCGTCTTAGTAATCCCTTGCATCCTACTCCCGATGAGGATCTTGACATGATTCGCAATCTTAGAATTGTCAATCTTATTACTAGAGGATTGCTTGAAACTTGATTGCTAGCTTTCCTACTCTTGATTGTGCTTACACCATATGGAGATTTCTTGAGGAACGATTCCCAAATTATTCCTTAAAAAATCTAGATGAGATTCTCCATAAGTCTATTGCCTTGAATAGGATGAGTACTAGTGATCCTAAGTTTGATGATTGTCTATTTCAGCTTCGTGATCTCATGCGTGCCAAAGGAAATGTTGGCATTATTAGCAATATCATTTCCTAAGTCATTAGAATCCATAGAGATGAACATTGTTACGGTCATACTTCTAATGAATCACTCTCTCTAGGAATTGATCCATCACAAGACGATGTTGAACATGGATACTATGATGAGGATGATGATAGTGACTTTGATCTCGATGAGTCTATGAGACACTTTGGTCTTATGGCTAATCTTTGCGGCTACATGGCTGGAGGAAAGGAATGGGTCCTTGATAGTGGATGTACCGATCACATGACCGGAGATAAGGATATGTTTCGTGAGCTTGCTGAAAATGACAACCCTCGAAATTATGTCACTTTTGGTGATAACTCAAAGGGTAAGGTGGTTGGCCTCGGTAAGGTGGCCATCTCACATGATAGCTCCATACAAAATGTTATGCTCGTTGAATCTCTTGGCTATAATCTACTTTCCGTATCTAGACTTGCTGACTTTGGTTTCAATGTCCTATTCACTGAAGTAGATTGCCAAGTGTTTCGTAGAGATAATCATAATATGGTCTTTACCGGTATACGTAGATGCGATCTTTACATTGTTGGTTTCACTAAAAAGGCTCAACATAGAACTTGCCTTATTGCTAAATCTTCTAAAGGTTGGTTGTGGCATAGAAGGTTAGGTCATGTGGGCATGCGAAATCTTGATAAGCTAATTAAAGGTGATCATATCCTTGGATTAAAAGATGTTATAGTTGACAAGGATAGATTGTGCAGTGCTTGTCAAGCAGGAAAACAAGTTGGAGGATGTCACCCCGTGAAGAACATTATGACCACGAGAAGACCGCTCGAGCTACTTCATATGGATCTTTTTGGTCCCAATGCCTACAAAAGTCTCGGTGGTAACTCATTTGGTCTAGTCATAGTCAATGATTTTTCAAGATTTACGTGGGTGTTCTTTCTTGAGGATAAATCGAAGGTCCAAAATATCTTCAAGAACTTCGCTAGGAAGGCCCAAAATCAATTTGAAGTGAAGATCAAGAAGGTTTGAAGCGACAACGGAACGGAGTTCAAGAACGCAAATGTGGATACCTTTCTTGACGAAGAAGGGATTTCACATGAGTTCTTGGCTATGTACACGCCTCAACAAAATGGAGTTTTTGAGAGTAAGAACCGGACTCTTATTGAGATGGCGAGAGCGATGCTTGATGAGTACAAGGCGCCAAAACACTTTTGGGCGGAAGAGGTTGAGACGGCTTGTCATGCAACAAATCGCTTGTATCTTCACAAGCTACTCGGCAAGACGGCATACGAGCTTCTCACCGGTAACAAACCCCAAGTTGGATACTTTCGGGTATTCGGCTCAAAGTGCTACATTCTTGATAAGCATCGTCGTTCTAAATTTGTTCCTAAATCTCATGAGGGTTTCCTACTTGGTTATGGCTCAAACTCTCACACTTACCGTGTGTACAACAATTTCACCCGAAAGGTTGAAGAGACGGTAGATGTGAAGTTTGATGAATCTAACGGCTCGCAAGTAGAGCAATTGCCAATTGATGTAGGAGACAAAGACCATTCAAAAGCAATCCAAGACTTGTCTATTGGCAAGATTCGTCCAACGGAGGTGAAGGAGAGTACCTAGTCCGTCCAAGTGGAAGCTTTCACCTCATGACAAGGTGAACCAAGAGTTGACATGGAAGCATCCACAAATGGGACACACCAAGATCAAGAAAACGAGGAAGTACACCAAGATGAACCTCATCAACCTCCATCTCCACCACGACAAGAGAACGACAACGTCAACAATGAAGAAGGCTAAGAGGAAGAACAAGACGATGAAGAAGATGTTCCACCCCAGTCCAAGCAAAAGCTCTCACGAGTTCGAGCAAGAGTCTCAAGAGACCATCTCGTCGAACAAATCTATGAAGGTTGAAGAAGCATTGGAAGATCCGGATTGGATAAATGCCATGCATGAAGAGCTACACAACTTTGAGAGAAACCAAATGTGGCCATTGGTCGAGAAGTCTGACAACAACCATAACATCATCGGTACCAAATGGGTGTTTCGCAACAAGCAAGACGAAGATGGACAAGCTGTTCGCAACAAAGCACGTCTCGTTGCCCAAGGCTACACTCAAGTCGAAGGTATGGACTATGGTGAGACATATTCCCCCGTCGCTAGACTTGAGTCCATTCGCATCTTACTTGCCTATGCTAATCACAGTGATATCACCTTGTACCAAATGGACATTAAAAGTGCTTTTCTAAATGGTGAAATTGAGGAGGAAGTTTATGTTAAACAACCTCCCAGCTTTGTTAATCCTAAGAAACCCAATCATGTTTACAAACTTCACAAAGCTCTTTATGGTCTTAAACAAGCTCCTAGAGCGTGGTATAAATGCTTGACCAAGTTCCTTATTGAGAAAGGCTTGGAAAGATTGATTCTACTCTTTTTATTAAAAGGGTTAATGGTGAATTATTTGTGTGCTAAATTTATGTTGATGATATCATATTTGGTTCGACTAACCCTCATTTTAGTGAAGCTAATGTCGAAGAAGTTTGATATGTCTATGATGAGTGAACTCAAGTTATTTCTTGGTTTGCAAATCAAGCAAACTAAGTAAGGCACATTTGTTTCTCAAAAAAGTACATCAAGGACTTATTCAAGAAGTTCAACATGCAAGAAAGCAAAGGTATGAAAACACCCATGCCTACTAGTGGACATCTTGACTTGACCAAGGATGGCAAGTCGGTTACCAAAAGGTTTACCATTCTATGATTGGATCATTATTATATCTATGTGACTCCTGTCCTGATAGTATGCTAAGTGTGTGCATGTGTGCACGATATCAAGCGGCCCCCAAAGAATGTCATCTTAAGGCCGTTAAAAGGATAGTGAGATACTTAATCCATACACCAAATTTTGGTATTTGGTATCCTAAGAGGTCTTCTTTTAATCTTGTTGGCTACTCCGAATCGGACTATGCCGGAGACAAGGTTGATAGAAAGTCCACTTCGGGTACTTGTCAATTACTTGGTAGATCTCTTGTGTCTTGGTCCTCCAAGAAACAAAACTCGGTTGTAACGACCCGGATTTGGTAGAATCCAAGTCTCTGTGCTTACTGTGTTATCCCTGGATCATAGCTAGCACACAGAGTAACAAAAATGAATATTAATAAGACATACATCATTCTACTACAACGGTAGATCCAGATATATATAAATCATACCTTACGCACAGCTCAAGCTGGCAGATAATACAGCGGAATTATACGTAGCCACTAAGTTAGGCTCCATCAATGCCACTGGGCTCGTTGAGTGTAGACCATAACCCTATCGTCTCTTAATCTATCGAGATCTGCACATGACAGGTGCAGATGAGTACGTGGAATGTACTCGCAAGTTGCGAAGGAAAGTATAACAGATTATATATGCAGGGTAAGTATTGGTGGAGATTTCCTTTGCATAAAGCCAATTTTCATCTATACTAAAATTTGTAAACTTTGTTTGAAATAGAAATATCTTTTTAGTATACAAGATAGGAGTGAGACACTTGGATATACGCACCAGTGCTCATTCTCCAAAATAGTTTTAAAATATACATAAGGTTGAAGTGAAACACATTCACTGTGCTCATTCCTCAACTTTAACCCTTAAAATAGATTTTTAGAAAAGAGAGCGGAGATTCTTCTTCAGTCCAAGTCTTCAGTTGCGCAAAATTGCCCGTAACCGGGGGCACGGCTAATCGATTAGGTTTATCCTTCAGCAGAGGTCGTACACGTTCCCCACATGACACAACCAACCCCGTTTATCATTACACACTTGGGTGTACGACTAGGAAGAGATTGTGACGAAGCCTTTCCGTAACAGCCCCCTATACCTGACCAAGCCGCCCGCAACTTAGGCAATGAAAGCCCCTCTCCAATGGCGGTCCTGAGGTAAGGGTTTCCCGTTAGTACTAAGCTAAGCCAGAGCCCATAGTAGCATGTGGCTGTACTGGAAGCTACATCAAACTGTACTTGAAAGATCTCATTCCCCTGGAAGGCAATCCCCACCAAAAACCTGTGTGCAAGATCCTAGTCGGGCGCATTCACTGCAAGACCCCGATGGGCGCAATCACTTGTAGACGCTCCCGTCAATACCATTCCGCCCAGGGAGTAGAAGTAAAATAGTATATAGTTTTGTTTTCCAAAAGTTTTCACAAAACGTTGCCCCAAAAGAGGCAAGTTTAAAGGTTTAAAACAATTTTGGTTTTCATCCCACCCATTTTGTACAAGCGTGGCCAAGCATGGTTGCAAGTCTTGAACCTATGGCTCTAGCTAGTAATAATACTTTGTAAAACTTTTATAAAACATGCATAGTATTAAAATATAAAGGAATATGCATAATATGAAAACATAGGTCAAAGCATGATCAATTTGCAACTTGCCTGAGTCTTGAAGTTGATTCCCTACATGATTCAACTTGCCTAAGGATCAAATTTTATATAATAAGCTTTTTGATATGAATTATAGATTAAAAGATATGGCAAAAATATTCAATTAACCATTTAAATCAAAACTAAATTTTTGTTTGCTCAAAAGTGAAATTTTATAATTTCATAAAGGACGTGACTAACGCCCGAATGATCGGTCGTTTACCAACAGATCCGAACGCTCCCTCTCGATTGTTCTGTTATTAGATCGAGAGAAACCTTTTTAAACCTTCCTACTATTGTACTTGATCGTCCAAGCCCAGCCAGCTATTCAAGCATGTAACTGTACGTACATATGTTTCGTGTATTTGTACAGCCGAACGTCCCGTGTTGACGTGAATTCGACCAGGTGCCAGCAGTGTGTCTTCATTCTAGATCCGCGTGCATGTATACATATACTTACATGCCCAACGGACCAGGCCATTGATATTGTTCTTTGGATGTAAATTAACGATTTTAAACCCTTTTTAATACTGTCCTACTACAAAAACTACAAAGAAAAGTAATTTTTTGAAGAAAGAAATTCTTTTCCAGAACAGCATTGATGATATTTACACAAAAAAATAACATGCTACTCAGATACTCCCTTCATCTCATAATATAAGAACGTTTTTGACACTAGCATAGTGTCAAAAACGTTCTTATATTATGGGACAGAGGGAGTAGAAATTACCGGGTGAAATGTTTCAACAACTTCTTTCACCTTGAGCGAAAGTTATCACGGTGTTTGTATGTAAATTATCAGGTTTGCGGTCCATAAATTATCATCTTTCATATACGACCTACCACCTCCCCTTCATCAACATCTCATATCTCTCAGACTGAATATCCTTTAGAAAACTCATTGATCACATCACCAAAATCACCCTCACCATCAACCAAGCATAAGTTACCATGCTTTTTACTAAGAGGAAAATACGGGGTATATGTTTCAAGAACTAGTTTTTTTTGGCCTGTGATGGATAAACTATCATGCTATTTACAATGAAGTTGTCGGGGTATGTTTCAACAACTACCCTCCCCCCCCCCCCAACTTTATTCACAGGTCAAAATTTTACCATGGTATTTGTATGTGAGTGATCATCTTCGTAATGTGTAAATTATCATGCCATTAAAATGAAAGTTATCGGGGTATGTTTCAACAACTATACCCCCCCCCCCCTAAAAACTTTATTCACAGGTCAAAATTTTACCATGGTATTTGTATGTGAGTTATCATCTCCATAATGTGTAAATTATCATGCCATTAAAACGAAAGTTACCGGGGGTATGTTTTCAATAAAAAATAATTAAGGGGTCAAAAGGTTACCATGGTGTTTGTACGCATGTTATCAGGTCTATTGCGCATATATTACCATGGTATTTATGCAAAAATTACCAGTGGTATGTTTTGAAAACATTTTTCACCGGGTCGACGTTACCACGGTGTTTGTACGTAAGTTATCATCGTTGTTGTACGTATATTATCATGCTATTTACAAAGAGGTTAATGGAGTATATTTTTCAGCAACTTCTATACCGGGGTCGAAAGTTACTGTGGTGTTTATATGTGAGTTATCATCTCGGATGTGCATATATTATCATGCTATTTACACATAAGTTACCGGAAATGTTTTTCAACTACATTTTACATGGGTCAAAAAAGTTACCGTGGCGTTTGTACGTGAGATATCAGTTTTTATGTGCATATATTAATATTTACACGAAGTTATCCGGGGTGTTTTTCAACAACTTTTAACGCAAGTCAAAAGTTATCGCACCGTTTGTACTTGACTTATTAGCTTTGATATACGTACATTGCCATGATATTTATTTTTTTTTTGCGGGAAAACTTGTATTACTCACTTCACACAGGATTACAATCAAAGGAGTTAAGCTCAATGGCCTCTGGAGGTCCCGACCCAAGCCAGGTCACAGTTCTTCCCTCCACATGAGCAAAGTTTGCAAGAGAGTTACTAACTTTATTTTGAGCTCTACTAACGTGAGTAATATTAGTTTTACGAAGACCCATGAGATGCTTGATCTCCTTTACCAAAGCCGAATAGACTGATCTATCTTCACCACTGGATTTTATCATCTTCACTGCAACTGAAGAATCCATCTCGATTGCCACCGGAAGTTCCGAACGCATCAACGCCAATGATGCCCTTCCATACACGCTCCTAGTTCAGCTTCGAGGGCTCCCCGACACGAGAACAATTCCCTGCAAGAGGAGAAGATAATACAGCCCTGTTCATCACGGAGTACCATGCCTGATCCAGCTCTTCCATCCTCTGAAACGACTCATCCGAGCTAAGTTTCACCCAGCCTCGATCTGGCCGAACCCAGTCGCAAGCTGCAGCCACTGTTCTTTTATGTGATATGCGTAGCAAGGCATCTGGCGACACAGCAGTTTTACCTTTGCACGGATCCGCAAACAGGTCATTTTTTATGCATAATAGCGATTCCAAGTAGCTGCATAAAAAACGTTTGGATACCTCTATCAGTGGTGGACACTTGTCATGAACAATCTCATTTCGTACATGCCAACATCTCCAAAGAAGCATCAGTAGCATGGCTCGATCAGTGTCTGGCAACACTTCCAGAGCTTGAAACAGCCACTCAACTCCAATGTTTTTTATTGATTCAATTGCAGGAAGCCGCCACACATTTGCCATGATATTTACACAGAAGTTATCGGGGTATTTTTTTTAACAAAATTTCCCCCTGAATCTAATTGTTGTGGTGTTTTGCGCACAAGTTATGAGGATTACGATGCGTACATTACCGCACTATTTACACAAGAGTTAACGAGAATATATTTTGAACAATTTTTTTCTCGTATTGGTTACGAAAATTAAGACGTTCACCTATTAACTTTTCAAACACTAATTATAGTAGATATGGTAGTCCAATACCAAGTTCTTATTCACTTGACAGAACACGTGCAGTGGTCGGCATGTGCTTTGCCTAGTCTAATCTGGTTCAGATAGTCTCAATTTGTATGCCAGGTCAAAAGGAACTATTTTCTACCATTAGCACGATAGTCGCTGTAAATTTCCCATCGCCTGGCGCTTGTACTTGGTTCGAATCCCAGCGAACGCAAGCCTTTCTTTTTTCTTCTACAGATGGTAGCGACGCGGGAAGTCGCCAGAAAACCGGGCGCACAATCGGAGTTTACTTGATCCAGAGATCCAGAGAAAAAAGCGGCGGAAAAAGCGGGATATGCAGAAAACTATGAAAGGCGAGCGCATCCGCACGATGTAGATCCGACGCTAGGCGAGGTGTTCGGACCTATTGCAGAATTCAGTACGTACGGAAAATAGCTTTCTCGTTTCATAAAAAACTACAGGTTCCCACGAATCCGGGGATATCTTATTTGTCGAAATCGGACATACGGTTTGGGAGATACGAATTTCCGAAGTTTAGATATTTTTTCTGAAAAATGACTTACGGAATTTTAGAGGAGGCTTGCCGGAGTTGTCGCCGGAGTTGGGGAAGAAGGTCGCCGGAGTTGTGGAAGAAGATCCCCGAAGTCAAGTAGCAGGGGAACGGCGAAGGGCTCGACAAGGGAAGTCCGTTGGATAAGGTCACGGGCTCGGCCTTGTCCCGTGGCGGCGTGGAGCGGCCGCCGGAGCTTCCGAACTCCGACGAGCAATTGCTCGCAGAGGAGGGCGAGGTAGAGAGGGGTTTTCTTGGGAGGGAATGAGGACTGTGAGGTTCACCTATGGATACTATTTATAGGAGAGGGGAGGTTAGAATTCGAGCAGATGGTGATGCTTAATGGTGGCTGTTCCTCTGCCGTGTAATGGCCACTATGGGAGTTTCCCAGGCGCACTGAGGAAGGCAAAGGGTCGAGGGAGGCGAGGGGGTTCCGTTCAGAGAAGTTTCGGGGCGAGGAAGAGGAGGGGAAGAGGTACAGGCGTCCATGGTTGTAGGCTCTCTGTAGGTGTTCGTGTTCGTGAAGGAAGGAAGAGAGGAGGAAGAAGATGTTACCTGGAGTTGGGCTAAGGGAAAAAATTAACATGGGCCTTAGTGGAAACTGGCCCAGGGAAAAGAATAGAAGTGGGCTTGGTCCAATTAGGCTTAGGATAGAATTACCAATTAATCTTTTCTTAAGTGTGTGCAAAACGTTTATATAAAACAGCATATATAAAATAAATGTTCACATAAACCTAAATAATATTTAAACATTTCGAAAAAAAAGTTTTAGCCACAAATAAAAATGCTCTTATTATTGAATAAGGGCTTTATAGTTTCCCCATAAATGTTTTATTTATAAATTCTCAAGAAAACAAATAATAATTGAGCCATATTAAACATTTCCAAATATAATTTGGAGAAGTCATATTATCTCCCCTCATAAATTATATTAGTTTTATTGGAAATATTTAAGTGGCATGAAACTCCAAATAAGAGTTAATTTCGGATGAACTCAAAAATTCAAAGAACTCCAAATGGAATACTCATCCCCACATTTGAGAAAGTCATTTTATTCTCACTCCGTAAGTTTGAAAGTGGTTCATAATATTTCATAGGAGTCCAAATGAAAGAAATCTAATTTGATTTTTTTTAACAAGTCTTAAAAAGGTTTTTTTGACAATCACAACAACTCACTCAATCATAACTTATTATTAACATTCCAAAATTTGGAAAATTTTGGGATGTTACATCGGTATCCTTATCCACCATCGAAGCGGAATACATTGCCGCGGGTTCATGTTGTGCTCAATTACTTTGGATGACCCAAACTCTTAAGGATTATTGGATCTACGTGAAACATGTTCCATTGCTTTCTGACAATGAAAGTACTATTAAGATTGCTCACAATCTCGTGCAACAATCTCGAACTAAGCATATTGAAGTTCGTTATCATTTCATTCGAGATCACGTTGCTAAAGGTGATATTGATCTTAAGCATGTTCGTACCTATAAGCAATTGGCGGATATATTCACCAAACCACTTGATGAGAAAGTATTTTGCCGTTTGAGAGGTGAATTGAACATCATTGATGCTTCAAATTTGGAGTAGACACTCCATTTGGATACATGCAAGGCATGAGCCTATGACTAACCCTTGACTTTTCTCTTATGATGATGATCATATGTCTTGGATATATTTGCACCCTTGCATGCTATCTAACACTTGTAGGTACTTGGATGAATCTAAATCCATGAGATTGCAACTCACACACATCTTGAGCAATCTCTACATCACCAAGTCTCTACAATATGGTGGTGAAGACAAGGAAGCATAAAATCCTTCAATATATCCTTTGACAAACTCTCTATATAAAATTTCATTTGGTATCAAATTTCATGATTGTCATTTTGCATACACAGGTGCTCTTCCTTGCAAGACTAACCCATGTAGGTAGATGAACTCAAACTACAAGTGGTGCTCCCATCCATCGATGAGCTACATCAACCTTGAGCACTCCATGCAAGTTCAACTACATGATCAAGTTCAACGCCACCACCCAAGGTATGATATTCCATCTTAGAGAAGTTTTACCCCAAGTCATGGGTCAAAGCAGCTCAACAAGATGTGAATACATCAAAATGCTTAAACAAAAAATGGTAACCCCATTTTGAGCTTAAACGATGAGGGTGACCTATGATCAAGTGTTCTCACTTGACTCCTAAGTCAATATACTCTAACATATGGGACTTTGTCGCCGACCAATTCTAGATGAAGTTCTCTAGTGTTTCTCCGTGTTCTTGCATTTGTCTCTTGCATACTTGTTTCCCTTTTTATAAAAAAAACTTCATCTAGATTTCTTTTCTTTGTTCTGCATTCCCTGCATCTAATTCATTGCAAATCCTTCAGTTAATACCTTGCAAATCTTTGTGAGATCCTATTTATCTAGTGAGCTGAGGTGACAAAATGTTGTCTCTGTGTTGAACTCGGACACACCGGATTGCTACTTTCGGTCAAACCGAACCATTTCAGTGTTGCCGAAGTAAACAAGTCGGTGCTACCGATTTCAGTGCCGAGAAGACACCTTGTCATTTGCATCCTGCATATTCGTTGCAGCTCCACTCAATGATTCTTGTCCTCTACGAGCATCACATTCTATATGCTACTTTGTGATACGTCTCCAACGTATCTATAATTTTCTATTGTTCCATGCTATTATATTATCCATCTAGGATGTTTTATATGCATTTATATGTTATTTTATATGATTTTTGGGACTAACCTATTAACCTAGAGCACAGTGCCAATTTCTGTTTTTTCCTTGTTTTTGAGTTTTACAGAAAAGGAATACCAAACTGAGTCCAATTGACGTGCCAATTTTTGATGATTTTTTATGGACCAAAAGAAGCCCCCGGAGTAAAAGAGTTGGGCCAGAAGAGTCCCGAGCCATCCACGAGGGTGGAGGGTGCGCCCTACCCCCTGGGCGCGTTCCCCTATCTCGTGGACGACTCGGAGACCCCCCTAATGTGAGACCTATGCCAAAAATTCCTGTAAATACAGAAACCTCCGGAAAATAACCTAGATCGGGAGTTCCGCCGCCGCAAGCCTGTGTAGCCACCAAAAACCAATTGGGACCCTGTTCCGGCACCCTGCCGGAGGGGTGATCCCTCACCGGTGGCCATCTTCATCATTCCGGCGCTCTAAATGACGAGGAGGGAGTAGTTCACCCTCGGGGCTGAGGGTATGTACAAGTAGCTATGTGTTTGATCTCTCTCTCTCCCTTGTTCTTGATTCGGCACAATCTTGAATTATCGAAAGCTTTGCTATTATAGTTGGATCTTATGATGTTTCTCCCCCTCTACTCTCTTGTAATGGATTGAGTTTTCCCTTTGAAGTTATCTTATCGGACTGAGTCTTTAAGGATTTGAGAACACTTGATGTATGTCTTGCATGTGCTTATCTGTGGTGACAATGGGATATTCACGTGATCCACTTGATGTATGTTTTGGTGATCAACTTGCCGCACCCCCTTGCTCCTTTATATACGGGGGCAGGGGGCACCCCATAGACACAACAATTGATCGTTTGATCTTTTAGCCGTGTGTGGTGCCCCTCCACCATAGTCCACCTCGATAATATCGTAGCGGTGCTTAGGCGAAGCCCTGCGACGGTAGAACATCAACATCGTTACCACGCCATCGTGCTGACGAAACTCTCCCTCAACACTCGGCTGGATCGGAGTTCGAGGGACGTCATCGGGCTGAACGTGTTCTGAACTCGGAGGTGCCGTGCGTTTGGTACTTGATCGGTCGGATCGTGAAGACATACGACTAAATCAACCGCGTTGTGCTAACGCTTCCGCTTTCGGTCTACGAGGGTACGTAGACAACACTCTCCCCTCTCGTTGCTATGCATCACCATGATCTTGCGTGTGCGTAGGAAATTTTTTGAAGTTACTACGTTCCCCAACACCTATGCCTCCCACGGGTTGATAAACCTTAGGTCATCCACTTGAGGGAAATTTGCAACTGTCCTACAAACCTCTGCACTTGGAGGCCCAACAACGTCTAAAAGAAGAAGGATGTGTAGTAGACATCAAGCAATTTCTGGCGCCGTTGCCGGGGAGGTGAGTGCTTGAAGGTATATCTTTCGATCTTGCAATCGAATCTTTTAGTTTCTTGTTTTATCACTAGTTTAGGTTATAAAAGAAAACTATAAAAAATGGAATTAAGGTTGCCTCATATGCTTCATCTTTTTAATGTCTTTCATGAAAATGATGGGAAGGAAAACTGTCCTCAAGTAGTAGAAGAAGAATTACATAGAATGCTTGGCGTAAAATATGTGAATGGTGAGCATGATTGCAATGTTGTTAGTATGAATTCTTTGAATACCCATGATGCTAATGATATGCAAAGCCACAAGCTTGGGGATGCTATGTTTGATGAATATGATATGTTTAGTCACCCAAGTTTTGATGAGCAAATTTATTATGATGAAAGCATGCCTCCTATTTATGACGATTATTGTGATGACACGTATGCTATAAAGAATAAAGATAACCATGAAACTTGTCATCATGATTTGAATTTCCAATTGGATTATGCTTCACATGATAGTTATTTTTTTGAGTTTGCTCCCACTACTATTCATGAGAACAAATTTGCTTATGTGGAGAGTAATAAAAATTCTTTATGTGATGGTTATATTGTTGAATTCATTCATGATGCTACTGAAAATTATCATGAGGGAGGAATATATGCTTGTAGGAATTGCAATACTAACAAGTTTCCTCTCTATGTGCTTAAAGTTTTGAAGTTATGCTTGTTTTGCCTTCCTATGCTAGTTGATTATTGTTCCCATAAGTTGTTTGCTCACAAAATCCCTATGCATAGGAAGTGGGTTAGACTTAAATTGCTAGTCACATTCTTCATAATGCTCTCTTTATGTTTCAATTCTTATCTTTTATGTGAGCATAGGGATGAAAACGGAGTGGAAAGTTTCCGTTTTTCTGGAGGAAAATGAAAACGGAGAGGAAATATGAAAATGGAAATGGAAATGGAATTTTTTATCCAGAAACAAAAACGGAACAGTGTTTTCTGGTGGAACAGACGTGGAAACAGAACTTTCCGTTTCCGTTAATATGCAATTTCCATTTCTACTATAGACACATGGCTGCTTTGTATCCCAACTATCAAACAACACACAATGACACAATGAGCAGATTGGATCATTTGAGGACCAATTTTACTACCACACACGTTCTCAACTAGACATTATACGGAATTGTCATGTACTACTACAATAATACCCTATGTTGCCAACACAACCATATTATTATGTAGCCATGATAACAATTTCTTAAATTTCTTTGTTTTTTGTGTCTAGTTTTCTATGATTCAAGGGGGTTTTAAGTTCCGGTCAACACACCGTTTTGTTTCCATGTCCGCTCTGTATTTGCTCCATGTCTGTTTCTAGTAGTATCTGTTTCCGTATTCATTTCCGGGGTTTCCGTATTCGTTTCCGCTTCTGCAAAAAAATATGAAAACAAATATGGGAGCACCTAGTTCCGTCCGTTTCCGCTCCGTTTTCATCCCTATGTGAGCATCATTGAAATCATCATGCCTAGCTAGGGGCGTTAAACGTTAGCGCTTGTTGGGAGGCAACCCAATTTTATTTTTGTTCTTTGCATTTTGCTCCTGTTTAGTAATAAATAATTCATCTAGCCTCTGTTTAAATGTGGTTTTAAGTTTTAATTAGTGTTTGTGCCAAGTAGAACCTTTGGGAAGACTTGGGTGAACTCTTTGCGATCTTGCTGTAAAAAACAGAAACTTTTGTGCTCACGAGATTAGCTGCCATTTTTTTACTGGAGAGTGCTTTTAGGTTGATTCTTTTTGCATGTGATTAATAGACAAAGTCCTCAGGTCCAACAAATCATTTCAGAATTTTTGGAGTTATAGAAGTATTCGAATGATACAGATTACTACAGACTGTTCTGTTTTTGACAGATTCTGTTTTCATTGTGTTGTTTGCTTATTTTGATGAATCTATGAGTTGTATCTGATACGTCTCCAACGTATCTATAATTTTTTATTGTTCCATGCTATTATATTATCTGTTTTGGATGTTTAATGCGCTTTATTATACACTTTTATATTATTTTTGGGACTAACCTACTAACCAAAGGCCCAGTGCAAATTGTTGTGTTTTGCCTATTTTAGTGTTTTGTAGAAAAGGAATATCAAAAGGAATCCAAACGGAATGAAACCTTCGGGAGAGTGATTTTTGGAACAAACGCAATCCAGAGACTTGAAGTGGACGTCAAGGAAGTGACGAGGTGTCCACGAGGCAGGTAGGCGTGCCCCCACCCTCGTGGGCCCCTCGTGGGTCCTCGGACCGACTTCTTTCGCCTATATATACTCATATACCCCGAAAACATCGAGGAGCACCACGAAACCCTATTTCCACCGCCGCAACCTTCTGTACCCGTGAGATCCCATCTTTGGGCCTTTTCCGGTGCTCCGCCGGAGGGGGAATCGATCACGGAGGGCTTCTACATCAGCAACATAGCCTCTCCGATGATGAGTGAGTAGTTTACCACAGACCTTCGGGTCCATAGTTATTAGCTACATGGCTTCTTCTCTCTCTTTGGATCTCAATACAAAGTTCTCCTTGATTCTCTTGGAGATCTATTCGATGTAATTATTTTTTCAGTGTGTTTGTCGAGATCCGATGAATTGTGGGTTTATGATCAAGATTATCAATGAACAATATTTGAATCTCCTCTGAATTCTTTTATGTATGATTTGATATCTTTGCAAACCTCTTCGAATTATCAGTTTGGTTTGGCGTACTATATTAATCTTTCTTGCAATGGGAGAAGTGCTTAGCTTTGGGTTCAATCTTGCGGTGTCCTTTAACAGTGACAGCAGGGGCAGCAAGGCACGTATTGTATTGTTGCCATCGAGGATAAAAAGATGGGGTTTATATCATATTGCTTGAGTTTATCCCTCTACATCATGTCATCTTGCCTAATGCGTTACTCTGTTCTTATGAACTTAATACTCTAGATGCATGCTGGATAGCGGTCAATGTGTGGAGTAATAGTAGTAGATGCAGAATCGTTTCGGTCTACTTGTCACGGACGTGATGCCTATATACATGATCATGCCTAGATATTCTCATAACTATGCGCTTTTCTATCAATTGCTCGACAGTAATTTGTTCACCCACCTTAGTTGCTATCTTGAGAGAAGCCACTAGTGAAACCTATGGCCCCTGGGTCTATTTTCCATCATATAAGTTTCCAATCTATTTTAATTTGCAATCTTTACTTTCAATCTATATCATAAAAATGCCAAAAATATTTATCTTATTATATCTATCAGATATCACTTTTGCAAGTGGCCGTTTAGGCATTGACAACCCCTTTATCGCGTTGGTTGCAAGGTTCTTATTTGTTTGTGTAGGTACAAGGCGACTTGCGTGTAGTCTCCTACTGTATTCATACATTGGTTCTCAAAAACTGAGGGAAATACTTACGCTACTTTGCTGCATCACCCTTTCCTCTTCAAGGGAAAACCAACGCAGTTCTCAAGAGGTAGCAAGAAGGATTTCTGGCGCCGTTGCCGGGGAGGCTTACACCAAGTCAAGTTAAGTCAAGACATACCAAGTACCCATCACAAACTCTTATCCCTCGCATTACATTATTTGCTATTTGCCTCTCGTTTTCCTCTCCCCCACTTCACCTTTGCCGTTTTATTCGCCCTTCTTTCGTTCGTCCTTTTGTCTGCTCTTATTGCCATGTGCCTTCTATATGCTTGCATCTTCGCTTGCTGAAAATCTATTAATATGGATCCACTTAAAGTGTTCTACTTGGATCATCTTCGTGTTGGGTAACGTAGCAGAAATTCAAAATTTTCCTACGTGTCACCAAGATCTATCTATGGAGAAACCAGCAACGAGGGGAAGAAGAGTGCATCTACATACCCTTGTAGATCGCTAAGCGGAAGCGTTCAAGTGAACGGGGTTGATGGAGTCGTACTCGTCGTGATTCAAATCACCGATGACCAAGTGCCGAACGGACGGCACCTCCGCGTTCAACACACGTACAGCCCGGTGACGTCTCCCATGCCTTGATCCAGCAAGGGGAGAGGGAGAGGTTGAGGAAGACTCCATCCAGCAGCACCACAACGGCGTAGTGGTGATGGAGGAGCGTGGCAATCATGCAGGGCTTCGCCAAGCACCGCGAGAGAGGAGGAGGGAGAGAGGTAGGGCTGCGCCAAGAGGGAGATCAAATCGTGTATCATGGGCAGCCCCAGGCCTCACTATATATAGGGGAGAGGGAGGAGGGTGCGCCCCCTCTAGGGTTCCCACCCCTAGGGGGCGGCAGCCCTAGATGGGAAAGGGGGAGGCGGCCAAGAGGGGAGGGGAGAGGGAGGCGCACCAGTATGGGCCTTAGGGCCCATCTGCCCTAGGGTTTGCCCCCTTCTCCTCTCCCTTGCGCCTTGGGCCCTTGTGGGGGGCGCACCAGCCCACTTGGGGCTGGTCCCCTCCCACACTTGGCCCATGCAGCCCTCCGGGGCTTGTGGCCCCACTTGGTGGACCCCCGGACACCTCCGGTGGTCCCGGTACACTACCGGTGATGCCCAGAACTCTTCCGGTGGCCAAAACCATACTTCCTATATATAAATCTTTACCTCCGGACCATTCCGGAACTCCTCGTGACGTCCGGGATCTCATCCGGGACTCCGAACAACATTCGGTAACCACATACGAACTTCCTTTATAACCCTAGCGTCATCGAACCTTAAGTGTGTAGACCCTACGGGTTCGGGAGACACGCAGACATGACCGAGACGTTCTTCGGTCAATAACCAACAGCGGGATCTGGATACCCATGTTGGCTCCCACATGTTCCACGATGATCTCATCGGATGAACCACGATGTCAAGGACTTAATCAATCCCGTATACAATTCCCTTTGTCTATCGGTACGATACTTGCCCGAGATTCGATCGTCGGTATCCCGATACCTTGTTCAATCTTGTTACCGGCAAGTCTCTTTTACTCGTTCCGTAACACATCATCCCGTGATCAACCCCTTGGTCACATTGTGCACATTATGATGATGTCCTACCGAGTGGGCCCAGAGATACCTCTCCGTTTACACGGAGTGACAAATCCCAGTCTCGATTCGTGCCAACCCAACAGACACTTTCGGAGATACCTGTAGTGCACCTTTATAGTCACCCAGTTACGTTGTGACGTTTGGTACACCCAAAGCATTCCTACGGTATCCGGGAGTTGCACAATCTCATGGTCTAAGGAAATGATACTTGACATTAGAAAAGCTTTTGCATACGAACTACAATCTTTGTGCTAGGCTTAGGATTGGGTCTTGTCCATCACATCATTATTCTAATGATGTGATCCCGTTATCAATGACATCCAATGTCCATGGTCAGGAAACCGTAACCATCTATTGATCAACGAGCTAGTCAACTAGAGGCTTACTAGGGACATGGTGTTGTCTATGTATCCACACATGTATCTGAGTTTCCTATCAATACAATTCTAGCATGGATAATAAACGATTATCATGAACAAGGAAATATAATAATAACCTATTTATTATTGCCTCTAGGGCATATTTCCAACACTTCGATCCTTATGTGCTCGTGCTAAAACCCCAACTAGACTAGTTGATGGGAAATCTTTAGACGAGCATGCTCATTTTGTGCGTCATCGTTTGTCTGAAAACGGGAAGCTCTTATGGTATCAAATAAATAGTTTGCTATGCTTTGCGTGGAATCTTTGTGAAATTTATGACTTTACTTGTTGCTCTAAGAACCCTAAAAAACACCTTCCCTACCTATGTGAGTTTAATGATAATGAAATCTTATCTTCTTATGGAAAGGGTGTTTATAGTTACTATGATATCAAACAAATTGAAGAATTTGTCGTTTTTAAGGGTGCTCATGAAGTTGCTTCTTTGATTGAAAAGTATGATATTACTCTCTACAAATCTGAAAATTCCGACATACTTAAATATTGCTATGAAAACTATGCTCATAATGCCTATGTTAAGGAATTTATTGAGAGAATGACTGTTGCTTTGGAAGAAAATAATGATATGCATGAATCTATAGATAATGATGATTCTGATGATTTGGTTGAAATTTCCCTTGATGAACATGATGCTTGCTATTCTTGTGGCCATGATGCCAATATTTTGAAGACGAATTTGCTATAATTCCTTATGTTAAACATGAGATCGTTGCTATTGCGCACATTCTTGATAGTTCCTTTGATGAAAAGCATGATTGCAATGACGTTATAAATTCTATTGATGTCAATTGTGTTAATGATATGCAAAACCGCAAGCTTGGGGATGCTAGTTTTGCTATGACTACTATTTGTTGCAATGATCATGATTGGGGTGATTCTTCTTTTGATCTTGAAAATTTATTTAAGCCCCATGATGAATATGAGATTGATAATAGTGTTTGCAATATTATTGAAAGTGGGTTTGGAGAGGTCATGACTTTAGTTAATGTTATTCCCACTATTTTGGAAGAGTGTCAACTTTGCATGCATGTTTATCGTGTTGAAAATATTTTATGTGATAACTATTTTGTTGAATTTTCTTATGATCCCACATGTAATTATTATGATAGAGGAAAATATGGTTGTAGAAATTTTCATGTTACAAAATTATCTCTCGTTATGTTGAGATTGCTATTGTTTCTTTCTTCTTCCATGCATATGCTAGTTTTTGCTTGTCTTGATAATTTGTTTGCTTATAAAATGCCTATGCATAGGAAGTATGTTAGAATTAGATGTGTTTATCACGTGTTCTATGATGCTATCTTTGCGCTTTAATTCATGTCTTTGATGTGAGCATCATTAAAATTATCAATGCCTAGCTAGGGTGTTAAACGATAGCGCTTGTTGGGAGGCAACCCAATTTTATTTTTGTTTCTTGCTTTTTGTCTCTGTTTAGTAATAAATAATTCATCTAGCATCTGTTTGGATGTGTTTTTATGTTTTAATTAGTGTTTGTGCCAAGTAGAACCAATAGGATCTTCTTGGATGATAGTTGTTTGATCTTGCTAAAAAAGACAAAAACTTTGCGCTCACGAAAATAATTGTTAAAATTCACCCGAACGTGATAAAATACCAATTCTTTTTACAGTATATCAATACAACAAAATTTTCTAGGTTGTACAAGTTTTTCAGAATTTTTGGAGTTCAGAAGTATTCGAACAAATATGATTGCTACAGATTGTTCTGTGTTTGACAGATTCTGTTTTTCGTGTGTTTTTTGCTTATTTTGATGAATCTATGGATAGTATCGGGGGGTATGAACCATAGAGAAGTTGGAATACAGTAGGTTTAACACCAATAGAAATAAATAATTAGTTCATTACAGTACCTTGAAGTGGTGATTTGTTTTCTTATACTAACAGAGCTCATGAGATTTTCTATTGAATTTTGTGTTGTGAAGTTTTCATGTTTTGGGTAAAGATTTGATGGATTATGGAATAAGGAGTGGCAAGAGTATAAGCTTGGGGATGCCCAAGGCACACCAAGGTAAAATTCAAGGACAACCAAAAGCCTAAGCTTGGGGATGCCCCGGAAGGCATCCCCTCTTTCGTCTTCGTCCATCGGTAACTTTACTTGAGGCTATATTTTTATTCACCACATGATATGTGTTTTTCTTGGAGCGTCTTGTATGAGTTGAGTCTTTGCTTTTTAGTTTACCACAATCATCCTTGCTGTACAAACCTTTTGGAGAGACACACATGAATCGTAATTTATTAGAATACTCTATGTGCTTCACTTATATCTTTTGAGCTAGATAAATTTTGCTCTAGTACTTCACTTATATCTTTTTAGAGCACGGTGGTGGTTTTATTTTATAGAAATTATTGATCTCTCATGCTTCACTTATATTATTTTCAGAGTCCTTTAGAACAGCATGGTAATTTTCTTTTGCTATAAAATTAGTCCTAATATGATAGGCATCCAAGATTAGTATAATAAAAACTTTTGTATAAAGTGCGTTGAATACTATGAGAAGTTTGATACTTGATGATTGTTTTTGAGATATGAAGATAGTGATATTAAAGTTGTGCTAGTTGAGTAATTGTGAATTTGAGAAATATTTGTGTTGAAGTTTGCAAGTCCCGTAGCATGCACGTATGGTAGCCGTTATGTAACAAATTTGAAACATGAGGTGTTCTTTGATTGTCATCCTTATGAGTGGCGGTGGGGGACGAGCGATGGTCTTTTCCTACCAATCTATCCCCCTAGGAGCATGCGCGTAGTGCTTGGTTTTTGATGACTTGTGGATTTTTGCAATAAGTATGTGAGTTCTTTATGACTAATGTTGAGTCCATGGATTATACGCACTCTCACCTTTCCATCATTACTAGCCTCTTCGGTACCGTGCATTGCCCTTTCTCACCTTGAGAGTTGGTGCAAATTTCGCCGGTGCATCCAAACCCCGTGATATGATACACTCTATCACACACGAACCTCCTTATATCTTCCTCAAAACAGCCACCATACCTACCTATTATGGCATTACCATAGCCATTCCAAGATATATTGCCATGCAAGTTTCCACCATTTTCATTTATTATGACACGCTTCGTCATTGTCATATTGCCTTGCATGATCATGTAGTTGACATCGTATATGTGGAAAAGCCACCATGCATAATTTATCATACATGTCACTCTTGATTCATTGCCCATCTCGGTACACCGCCGGAAGCATTCATATAAAGTCATACTTTGTTCTAGTATCGAGTTGTAATCACTGAGTTGTAAATAAATAGAAGTGTGATGATCATCATTAATTGAGCATTGTCCCAAATAAAAAAATAAAAAAATAAAGGCCAAATAAAAAAAGGGGAAGGCCAAATAAAAAAAGAAGAGAAAAAGGGGACAATGCTACTATCCTTTTTTCCACACTTGTGCTTCAAAGTAGCACCATGATCTTCATGATAGAGAGTCTCTTATTTTGTCACTTTCATAAACTAGTGGGAATTTTTCATTATAGAACTTGGCTTGTATATTCCAACAATGGGCTTCCTCAAATGCCCTAGGTCTTCGTGAGCAAGCAAGTTGGATGCACACCCACTTAGTTTCTTTTGTTGAGCTTTCGTACATTTATAGCTCTAGTGCATCTGTTGCATGGCAATCCCTACTCCTTGCGTTGACATCAATTCATGGGCATCTCCCTAGCCCGTCGATTAGTCGCGTCAATGTGAGACTTTCTCCCTTTTTGTCTTCTCCACATAACCACCATCATTATATTCTATTCCACCCATAGTGCTATATCCATGGCTCACGCTCATGTATTGCGTGAAGGTTGAAAAAGTTTGAGATTACTAAAGTATGAAACAATTGCTTGGCTTGTCATGGGGGTTGTGCATGATGAGAGCATTATTGTGTGACGAAAATGGAGCGTGACCAAACTATATGATTTTGTAGGGATGAACTTTCTTTGGCCATGTTATTTTGAGAAGACATGATTGCTTAGATAGTATGCTTGAAGTATTATTATTTTTATGTCAACATTAAATTTTTATCTTGAATCTTTCGGATCTGAACATTCATGCCACAATAAAGAAAATTACATTGAAAAATATGCTAGGTAGCATTCCACATCAAAAATTCTGTTTTTATCATTTACCTACTCGAGGACGAGCAGGAATTGAGCTTGGGATGCTTGTGAAGGAAATATGCCCTAGAGGCAATAATAAAGTTATTATTTATTTCCTTATTTCATGATAAAAGTTTATTATTCATGCTAGAATTGTATTAACCGGAAACATGATACATGTGTGAATACATAGACAAACAGAGTGTCACTAGTATGCCTCTACTTGACTAGCTCGTTAACCAAAGATGGTTATGTTTCCTAACCATAGACATGTGTTGTCATTTGATTAAAAAGGATCACATCATTAGGAGAATGATGTGATTGACATGACCCATTCCATTAGCTTAGCACCCGATCGTTTAGTATGTTGCTATTGCTTTCTTCATGACTTATACATGTTCCTATGACTATGAGATTATGCAACTCCCGTTTGCCGGAGGAACACGTTGTGTGCTACCAAACGTCACAACGTAACTGGGTGATTATAAAGGAGCTCTACAGGTGTCTCCAAAGGTACATGTTGGGTTGGCGTATTTCGAGATTAGGATTTGTCACTCCGATTGTCGGAGAGGTATCTCTGGGCCCTCTCGATAATGCACATCACATAAGCCTTGCAAGCATTGCAACTAATGAGTTAGTTGCGAGATGATGTATTACGGAGCGAGCAAAGAGACTTGCCGGTAACGAGATTGAACTAGGTATTGAGATACCGACGATCGAATCTCGGGCAAGTAACATACCGATGACAAAGGGAACAACGTATGTTGTTATGCGGTCTGATCGATAAAGATCTTCGTAGAATATGTAGGAGCCAATATGAGCATCCAGGTTCCGCTATTGGTTATTGACCGGAGGCGTGTCTCGGTCATGTCTACATTGTTCTCGAACCCGTAGGGTCCGCACGCTTAACGTTACGATGACAGTTTCATTATGAGTTTATATGTTTTGATGTATCGAAGGTTGTTCGGAGTCCCGGATGTGATCACGGACATGACGAGGAGTCTTGAAATGGCCGAGACATAAAGATTGATATATTGGACGACTATATTCGGACACCAGAAGTGTTCTGGGTGATTTCGGAGAAAACCGGAGTGTCGGAGGGTTACCGGAACCCCCCCCCCCCCGGGAGAAGTAATGGGCCTTATGGGCCTTAGTGGAGAGAGAAAGGGGCGGCCAGGGTGGGCCGCGCGCCCCCTCCCCCTCTGGTCTGAATTGGACAAGGAGAGTGGGGGCGGCGCCCCCCTTTCCTTCTCCCTCTCCCCCTTCCTTTCCCCCTCCTAGTAGGAGTAGGAAAGAGGGGAATCCTACTCCTACTAGAAGGAGGGCTCCTCCTCCTGGCGCGCCCTGCAAGGGCCGGCCAACCTCCCCCCTTGCTCCTTTATATACGGGGGCAGGGGGGCACCTCTAGACACAACAATTGATCCTTGAGATCTCTTAGCCGTGTGCGGTGCCCCCCTACACCATAATCCTCGATAATATTGTAGCGGTGCTTAGGCGAAGCCCTGCGACGGTAGAACATCAAGATCGTCACCACGCCGTCATGCTGACGGAACTCATCCCCGACACTCATCCGGGGATCGTCATCGAGCTGAACGTGTGCTAGAACTCGGAGGTGCCGTAGTTTCGGTGCTTGATCGGTCGGGCCGTGAAGACGTACGACTACATCAACCGTGTTGTAATAACGCTTCCGCTTTCGGTCTACGAGGGTACGTGGACAACACACTCCCCTCTCGTTGCTATGCATCACCATGATCTTGCGTGTGCGTAGGAATTTTTTTGAAATTACTATGTTCCCCAACAGCTTGATACGTCTCCAACGTATCTATAATTTTTTATTGTTCCATGCTATTATATTATCTGTTTTCGATGTTTAATGGGCTCTATTATACACTTTTATATTATTTTTGGGACTAACCTACTAACCAAAGGCCCAGTGCAACTTGCTGTTTTTTTGCCAATTTTAGTGTTCCGCAGAAAAGGAGTATCAAACGGAATCCAAGCGGAATGAAACCTTCAGGAGAGTGATTTTTGGAACAAACGCAATCCAGGAGAGTTGGAGTGGACGTCAAGGAAGCGACGAGGTGGCCACGAGGCAGGGAGGCGCTCCCAAGGGGGTAGGCTCACCCCCACTCTCGTGGCTCCCCTGACCGACTTCTTTCGCCTATATATACTCATAAACCCCAAAAACATCGAGGAGCACACGAAACCCTATTTCCACCGCCGCAACCTTCTGTACTCGTGAGATCCCATCTTCGGGCCTTTTCCGGCGCTCCGCCGGAGGGGGAATCGATCACGGAGGGCTTCTACATCAACACTATAGCCTCTCCGATGATGTGTGAGTAGTTTACCACAGACCTTCGGGTCCATAGTTATTAGCTAGATGGCTTATTCTCTCTCTTTGGATCTCAATACAAAGTTCTCCTTGATTCTCTTGGAGATCTATTCGATGTAATTCGTTTTGCGGTATGTTTGTCGAGATCCGATGAATTGTGGGTTTATGATTAAGATTATCTATGAACAATATTTGAATCTTCTCTGAATTCTTTTATGTATGATTTGATATCTTTGCAAGTCTCTTCGGATTATCAGTTTGGTTTGGCCTACTAGATTGATCTTTCTTGCAATGGGAGAAGTTCTTAGCTTTGGGTTCAATCTTGCGGTGTCCTTTCCCAGTGACAGCTGATACATCCATTTAGCATCATGCTTTTATATCGATATTTATTGCATTATGGGATGTTATTACACGTTATGTCACAATACTTATGCCTATTCTTTCTTACTTTACAAGGTTTACACGAAGAGGGAGAATGCCGCCAGCTGGAATTCTGGGCTGGAAAAGGAACAAATATTAGAGACCTATTCTGCACAGCTCCAAAAGTCTTGAAACTTCACGGAAGTCAATTTTGGACTTAATAAAAAATACTAAGCAAAGAAAATACCAGAGGGGGCCTACACCCTGACCACGAGGGTGGGGGCGCGCCCTACCCCCTGGGCGTGTCCCTTCCTCATGGGCCCCCTGGCAGGCCTCCGGTGCCCATCTTCTGCTATATGAAGTATTTCGTCTGAGGAAAAATCATAAGCAAGCTTTCGGGAAGAAACTCTACCGCCACGAGGCAGAACCTTGGCGGAACCAATCTAGGGCTGCGCTAGAGCTGTTCTGCCGGGGAAACTTCCCTCTGGGAGGGGGAAATCATCGCCATCATCATCACCAACGATCCTCTCATCGGGAGGGGTTCAGTCTCCATCAACATCTTCACCAGCACCATCTCCTCTCAAACCCTAGTTCATCTCTTGTATCCAATCTTTGTCCCGAAGCCTCAGATTGGTACCTGTGGGTTGCTAGTAGTGTTGATTACTCCTTGTAGTTGATGCTAGTTGGTTTATTTGGTGGAAGATCATATGTTCAGATCCATTATGCATATTACTACCCCTCTGACTATGAACATGAATATGATTTGTGAGTAGTTACGTTTTTTCCTGAGGACATGGGAGAAGTCTTGCTATAAGTAGTCATGTGAATTTGGTATTCGTTCGATATTTTGATGAGATGTATGTTGTCTAGCCTCTAGTGGTGTTATGTGAACGTCGACTACATGACACTTCACCATTGTTTGGGCCTAGAGGAAGGCGTTGGGAAGTAATAATTAGATGATGGGTTGCTAGAGTGACAGAAGCTTAAACCCTAGTTTATGCGTTGCTTCGTAAGGGGCTGATTTGGATCCATATGTTTCATGCTATGGTTAGGTTTACCTTAATACTTCTTTTGTAGTTGCGGATGCTTGCAATAGGGGTTAATCATAAGTGGGATGCTTGTCCAAGCAAGGACAGCACCCAAGCACCGGTCCACCCACATACCAAATTATCAAAGTAACGAACGCGAATCATATGAGCATGATGAAAACTAGCTTGACGATAATTCCCATGTTTCCTCGGGAGCGCTTTTCTCTATATAAGTGTTTGTTCAGGCTTGTACTTTTCTACAAAAAGGATTGGGCCATCTTGCTGCACTTTATTTACACTTGTTATTTGTTAACCTTTACAAATTATCTTATCACAAAACTATCTATTACCGATAATTTCAGTGCTTGCAGAGAATACCTTACTGAAAACCGCTTGTCATTTCCTTCTGCTCCTCGTTGGGTTCGACACTCTTACTTATCGAAAGAATTATGATAGATCCCCTATACTTGTGGGTCATCAACAGCAGGGGCAGCAAGGCACGTATTGTATTGTTGCCATTGAGGATAAAAAGATGGGGTTTATATCATATTGCTTGAGTTTATCCCTCTACATCATGTCATCTTGCCTAATGCGTTACTCTGTTCTTATGAACTTAATACTCTAGTTGCATGCTGGATAGCGGTCGATGTGTGGAGTAATAGTAGTAGATGCAGAATCGTTTTGGTCTACTTGTCATGGACGTGATGCCTATATACATGATCATGCCTAGATATTCTCATAACTATGCGCTTTTATATCAATTGCTCGACAGTAATTTGTTCACCCATCGTAGATGCTATCTTGAGAGAAGCCACTAGTGAAACCTATGGCCCCGAGGTCTATTTTCCATCATACAAGTTTCCAATCTATTTTACTTTGCAATCTTTACTTTCAATCTATATCATAAAAATACCAAAAATATTTATCTTATTACCTCTATCAGATCTCACTTTTGCAAGTGGTCGTGAATGGACTGACAACCCCTTTATCGCGTTGGTTGCCAGGTTCTTATTTATTTGTGTAGGTACAAGGCGACTTGCGTGTAGTCTCCTACTGGATTTATACCTTGGTTCTCAAAAACTGAGGGAAATACTTACACTACTTTGTTGCGTCACCCTTTCCTCTTCAAGGGAAAACCAACGCAATGCTCAAGAGGTAGCAGTATCGCAGGGTATGAACGATAGAGAAATTGGAATACAGTAGATACTACACCAATATGAATTTAGAATGAGTTCACAACAGTACCCTAAGTGGTGATTTATTTTCTTATACTAATGAAGCTTACGAGTTTTCTCTTGAGTTTTGTGTTGTAAAGTTTTCAAGTTTTGGGTAAAGATTCGATGGACTATGGAATAAGGAGTGGCAAGAGCTTAAGCTTGGGGATGCCCAAGGCACCCCAAGGTAATATTCAAGGACAACCAAGAGCCTAAGCTTGGGGATGCCCCGGATGGCATCCCCTCTTTCGTCTTCGTTCATCGGTAACTTTACTTGGAGCTATATTTTTATTCACCACATGATATGTGTTTTGCTTGGAGCGTCATTTTATTTTCTTTTGTTTTGCTTGCTGTTTGAATAAAATACCAAGTCTGAATTCTTAAATGTTAGAGAGTCTTCACATAGTTACATAATTATTCAACTACTTCTGCACTTATATCTTTTGGAGTAGTTTGTCATTTGCTCTGGTGCTTCACTTATATCTTCTTAGAGCATGGCGGTAGTTTTATTTTGAAGAAATTGCTGATCTCATGCTTCACTTATATTATTTTGAGAGTCTTTTATAACAACATGGTAATTTGCTTTGGTTATAAAATTAGTCCTAATATGATGGGCATCCAAGATGGGTATAATAAAAACTTTCATATAGAGTGCATTAAACACTATGAGAAGTTTGATACTTGATAATTGTTTTGAGATATAAAGATGGTAATATTAGAGTCGTGCTTGTTGAGTAATTGTGAAATTGAGAAATACTTGTGTTGAGGTTTGCAAGTCCCGTAGCATGCACATATGGTAACCGTTCTGTGACAAATTTGAAGCATGAGGTGTTTCTTTGATTGCCTTCCTTATAAGTGGCGGTCGGGGATGAACGATGGTCTTTTCCTACCAATCTATCCCCCTAGGAGCATGCGCGTAATGCTTGGTTTTGATGACTTGTAGATTTTTGCAATAAGTATGTGAGTTCTTTATGACTAATGTTGAGTCCATGGATTATATGCACCCTCAACCTTCCATCATTGCTAGCCACTTCGGTATCGTGCATTGCCCTTTCTCACCTTGAGAGTTGGTGCAAACTTCGCTGGTGCATCCAAATCACGTGATATGATACACTCTATCACACATAAGCCTCCTTATATCTTCGTCAAAACAGCCACCATAACTACCTATTATGGCATTTCCATAGCCATTCCGAGATATATTGCCATGCAACTTTCCACCATTCCATTTATTATGACACGCTTCATCATTGTCATATTTCCTTGCATGATCATGTAGTTGACATCGTATTTGTGGCAAGGCCACCATGCATAATTTTTCATACATGTCACTCTTGATTCATTGCCGATCCTGGTACACCACCGGAGGCACTCATATAGAGTCATATTTTGTTCTAGTATCAGGTTGTAATCCTTGAGTTGTAAATAAATAGAAGTGTGATGATCATCATTATTAGAGCATTGTCTCGTGTGAGAAAAAAAGGAGAAGACCCAAAAAAAGAGAGAGAAAGGCCAAATAAAAAAAGAGAAGGCCCAAAACAAAAAAAGAGAAAAAGAGAGAATGGGCAATGTTACTATTCTTTTTCCACACTTGTGCTTCAAAGTAGCACCATGATCTTCATGATAAAGAGTCTCTTATTTTGTCACTTTCATACACTAGTGGGAATTTTCATTATAGAACTTGGCTTGTATATTCCAACGATGGGCTTCCTACAAATTCCCTAGGTCTTCATGAGCAAGCAAGTTGGATGCACATCTACTTAGTTTCTTTTGTTGAGCTTTCATACATTTATAGCTCTAGTGCATCCGTTGCATGGCAATCCCTACTCCTCGCATTGACATCAATTGATGGGCATCTCCATATATAGCCCGTTGATTAGCCGCGTTGATGTGGGACTTTTTCTTTTTTGTCTTCTCCACACAACCTCCATCATCATATTTTGTTCCACCTATAGTGCTCTGTCCATGGCTCACGCTGATATATTGCATGAAAGTTGAAAAGGTTTGAGAATATTAAAGTATGAAACAATTGCTTGGCTGGTCATCGGGGTCGTGCATGATGGGAGCATTTTGTGTGACGGAAATGAAGCATGGCCAAACTATATGATTTTGTAGGGATGAGCTTTCTTTGGCTATGTTATTTTGAGAAGACATAATTGCTTGGTTAGTATGCTTGAAGTATTATTGTTTTTATGTCAATATTAAACTTTTTTCTTGGATCTTTTGTATCTGAACATTCATGCCACAATAAGGAAAATTACACTGAAAATTATGTTAGGTAGCATTCCACATCAAAAATTTTGTTTTTATCATTTACCTACTCGAGGACGAGCAAGAATTAAGCTTGGGAATGCTTGATACGTCTCCAACGTATCTATAATTTTTTTTGTTCCATGCTATTATATTATCCATCTAGGATGTTTTACATGCATTTATATGCTGTTTTATATGATTTTTGGGACTATACAATTAACCTAGAGCCCAGTGCCAGTTTTGGTTTTTTCCTTGTTTTTGAGTTTTACAGAAATGGAATACCAGACAGAGTCCAATTGACATGCCAATTTTTGATGATTTTTTATGGACCAAAAGAAGCCCCCAGTGTAAAAGAGTTGGGCCAGAAGAGTCCCGAGCCATCCACGAGGGTGTGGGGCGCGCCCTATCCCCCTGGGCGCGTCCCCCTATCTCGTGGACGACTCGGAGACCCCCCTGACGTGAGACCTACGCCAAAAATTCCTATAAATACAGAAACCTCCAGAAAATAACCTAGATCGGGAGTTCTGCCGCCGCAAGCCTTTGTAGCCACCAAAAACCAATCGAGACCCTGTTCTGGCACCCTGCCGGAGGGGGGATCCCTCACCAGTGGCCATATTCATCATCCCGGCACTCTCCATTACGAGGAGGGAGTAGTTCACCCTCAGGGCTGAGGGTATGTACCAGTAGCTATGTGTTTTATCTCTCTCTGTCTATTGTGTTCTTGATTCAGCACGATCTTGATGTATCGCGAGCTTTGCTATTATAGTTCGATATTATGATGTTTCTCCCCCTCTACTCTCTTATAATGGATTGAGTTTTTCCTTTGAAGTTATCTTATCGGATTGAGTCTTTAAGGATTTGAGAACACTTGATGTATGTCTTGCATGTGCTTATCTGTGGTGACAATGGGATATTCACGTGATCCACTTGATATATATTTTGGTGATCAACTTGCGAGTTCCGTAACCTCGTGAACTTATGCATAGGGGTTGGCACGTAACCTCGTGAACTTTTGTATAGGGGTTGGCATACGTTTTCATCTTGACTCTCCAGTAGAAACTTTGGGGCACTCTTTGAAGTTCTTTGTCTTGGTTGAATAGATGAATATGAGATTGTGTGATGCATATCGTATAATCATACCCGCGGATAATTGAGGTGACACTAGAGTATCTAGGTGACATTAGGGTTTTGGTTGATTTGTGTCTTAAGGTGTTATTCTAGTACAAACTCTAGGATAGATCGAACGGAAAGAATAGCTTCGTGTTATTTTACTACGGACTCTTGAATAGATCGATCAGAAAGGTTAACTTTGAGGTGGTTTCGTACCCTACAATAATCTCTTCGTTTGTTCTCCGCTATTAGTGACTTTGGAGTGACTCTTTGTTGCATGTTAAGGGATAGTTATATGATCCAATTATGTTATTATTGTTGAGAGAACTTGCACTAGTGAAAGTATGAACCCTAGGCCTTGTTTCCTAGAATTTCAATACCGTTTACGCTCACTTTTATTACTTGTTACCTTGCTATTTTATATTTTCAGATTACAAAAACCTATATCTACCATCCATATTGCATTTCTATCACCATCTCTTCGCTGAACTAGTGCACCTATACAATTTACCATTGTATTGGGTGTGTTGGGGACACAAGAGACTCTTTGCTATTTGGTTGTAGGGTTTTTTGAGAGAGACCATCTTCATCCTACGCCTCCCACAGATTGATAAACCTTAGGTCATCCACTCGAGGGAAATTTTCTACTGTCCTACAAACCTCTGCACTTGGAGGCCCAACAACGTCTACAAGAAGAAGGTTGTGTAGTAGACATCACTTTGCTCTGTGACTCAAGGACCAAACCTATTTTGACTCACAATCCAGAAGATCCCTTCTTGGAAATTGATGTCAAAGGGGGGAGAGAGATCACATCAAAGCTAAATCACCTCAAAAGGGGGAGAGTACTTCAAATGGGGAGAATGCTTGATCACATCAAACGGAGAGACAGACCCCAGAGACCCCGTATGCTTGGTATTCAAGAGGAGATAAGTCACATGTCTTTAAGAGGGGAAAGACATGTTAGTTTGTGTTACGTTTTTGTGCTCTGATTTGTTCTGCTCTGATTTTCTGTTCCCTATATTCTCCCATTATCGACTATGAGATTCAGGGGGAGAAAGACTCATAGGGAAGGAAATCTTTGAATTCATTGCATATCTTTACCCTTGGGGACATGTCTATATCCAATAGGAGTATCTTGTACTCATTCTCTACATGTCATCCCAGTCTTGGTACTCTTGTGGTTTGCAGTTCTTGCTTTGTTTAGTAGATATGTGTCTGTGTTATCTAACCTTTTTTACTCAGGCTCATCTCTTCCTATGCCAGCTTAAGACCACAGGGTAAGTATATGCATCACATTCATGTGCATGACGATCTCTTGCTGATGTACATATTGTTTGCAAGAAGGAATCATGAACATGAAGCTACAATTTCTATATTCACATCATTTGCTCTGATGCATATAGCCAAGGTGCATGTAACTCATTGCTTGCTCTGTCATGCTTATGCATTCGCATGCTCTTACATTCCATATTTACATGATTGCATACATGTAGGGGGAGCCTATGCATGTTACATGTCTTTCCAAAGCTCTTCTTGCTATTCTCTATATCTTTATCTAAAGCTTTGATGTATGTTGTCATCAATTACCAAAAAGGGGGAGATTGAAAGCACAAGTGATCCTTGGGTGGTTTTGGTAATTAATGTCAACATATCTCTTGTTGGACTAATCTTTTTATCTAGTATATTTCAGATAATTTCAACAAATGGAGTGGAATGGACAAGAGGGTGTGGAACCCCTTCAAGATGCTAACGACAGAAGATTGGCAAAGGCTCAAGACTTTACATTAAAAGGGGATGAGGTGTTGCTTAATGGCTTGCTTTCTCAAAGTGCTTACTGATATGCTCCAAAGCCCTCAACCACTTTATCATATCCACATATGTCCCAAACCAAAAGTCAAACTCGGCCCTGCCGATTTGATCTATCTGGCGCCACCGAGTTCACTTGACATAGCCACTACAGAAAGCCTAATCAGTTCGGTCTCATTGATGGGATCTCGGTCTCACCGAGATGAGCTTGCAAACTCTCTGGTTCTTGTTGCAATAATTTTGGTCTTATTGAGATTTGCAATCAGTCTCACCGAGTTTGCTTGACCAACTCTCTGGTTAGCTTATTACCAAAACTGGTCCCACTGAGTTTGTGTAATCGATCAAACAGAGATGAGGTTTTACCCTAACCTAGCACATCGGTCCCACCGAGTTAACCATATCGGTCCCACCGAAATGCCTAACGGTCACATTATGAACTGAATCGGTCTGACCAAGTTTTCTGATTTGGTCCCACCGAGTTTGGTGAATTGTGTGTAACGGTTAGACTTTGTGTGGAGGCTATATATACCCCTCCACCCTTCCTTCATTCGTGAGGAAAGCCATCAGAACATGCCTACACTTCCAGCATACATTTTCTAAGAGAGAACCACCTACTCATGTGTTGAGACCAAGATATTCCATTCCAACCACAAGAATCTTGATCTCTAGCCTTCCCCAAGTTGCTTTCCACTCAAATCATATTTCCACCAAATCCAAATCTGTGAGAGAGACTTGAGTGTTGGGGAGACTATCATTTGAAGCACAAGACCAAGGAGTTCATCATCAACACACCATCTATAACCTTTTGGAGAGTGGTGTCTCCTAGATTGGTTAGGTGTCACTTGTGAGCCTCCGTCAAGATTGTGGAGTTGAACCAAGGAGTTTGTATGGGCAAGGAGATAGCATACTTCGTGAAGATCTACCCTAGTGAGGCAACTCCTTAATGGGCGATGGCCATGGTGGGATAGACAAGGTTGCTTCTTCGTGGACCCTTCGTGGGTGAAGCCCTCCGTGGACTCGCGCAACCGTTACTGTTGGGGATAATACTACTGGGCGTAAACCGGCCTATCTGAGCCAGGTTAACTTAGCCAGCACTTATGTATGTTAAAGCCCAAGAAGGCAAGATGAGGGCTCAAGGCCCATAGTCGGTTCACGGCCTGTAGCCGTAAACCAGCATTAGTATGTACTTGTATTGTAAGTTAGGAATATGTAGAGACCAAACCGGGCACGTTTATGAGCCGGTGTTGGGACTCTGTAAACCGGCGGGCGTCACCCGTGTATATAAGGGGACGACCCGGCGGCGGTTCAAGGACAACAAACAACAACTCGAGGCTTTGGCAAAGCTTGTTTGCTCCGTAATCCTCGAAACCCCATCAATTCCATCACAACTAGACGTAGGCTTTTACCTTCATCGAAGGGGCCGAACTAGTATAAAATCCCTTGCGTCCCTGAGTCCGCTTTAACCCCTTAAAGCTAACCCGTTGCGATGGCTCCACGACTAAGTCCTTTGATGAGGACATCTGCCGTGACAAAACCACGACAATTACCCTTCGTGGGTTGAAGTCTCCATCAACGTGGATGTACGATAGCACCACCTATAGGAACCACGGAAAAAAATCTCCGTGTCTCAAATTGCATTTGCACACTTGATGTCTACTATGCAACCTTCTTATTGTAGATGTTGTTGGACTTCCAAGTGCAGAGGTTTGTAGGATAGTAGCAAATTTCCCTCAAGTGGATGACCTAAGGTTTATCAATCCGTGGGAGGCGTAGGATGAAGATAGTCTCTCTCAAACAACCCTGCAACTAAATAACAAAGAGTCTCTTGTGTCCCCAACACACCCAATAGAATGGTAAATTGTATAGGTGCACTAGTTCGGAGAAGAGATGGTGATACAAGTGCAATATGAATGGTAGATATAGGTTTTTGTAATCTGAAAATATAAAAACAGCAAGGTAACTAGTGATAAAAGTGAGCACAAACGGTATTGCAATGCTAGGAAACAAGGCCTAGGGTTCATACTTTCACTAGTGCAAGTTCTCTCAACAATAATAACATAATTGGATCATATAACTATCCCTGAACATGCAACAAGAGTCACTCCAAAGTCACTAATAGCGGAGAACAAACGAAGAGATTATGGTAGGGTACTAAACCACCTCAAAGTTATCCTTTCTGATCGATCTATTCAAGAGTTCGTAGTAAAATAACACGAAGCTATTCTTTCCGTTCGATCTATCATAGAGTTCGTACTAGAATAACACCTTAAGACACAAATCAACCAAAACCCTAATGTCACCTAAATACTCCAATGTCACCTCAAGTATTTGTGGGTATGATTATACGATATGCATCACACAATCTCAATTCATCTATTCAACCAACACATAGAACTTCAAAGAGTGCCCCAAAGTTTCTACCAGAGAATCAAGACAAAAACATGTGCCAACCCCTATGCATAAGTTCACGAGCGAAACCCACAAGTTGATCACCAAAACAAACATCAAGTGGATCACATGAATATCCCATTGTCACCACAGATAAGCACATGCAAGACATACATAAAGAGTTCTCAAATCCTTAAAGACTCAATCCGATAAGATCACTTCAAAGGGAAAACTCAATCCATTACAAGAGAGTAGAGGGGGAGAAACATCATAAGATCCAACTATAATAGCAAAGCTCGAGATACATCAAGATCGTACCATCTCAAGAACACGAGAGAGAGAGAGAGAGAGAGACAAAGAGAGAGATCCAACACATAGCTACTGCTACATACCCTCAGTCTTGAGGGTGAACTACTCCCTCCTCGTCATGGAGAGCACCGGGATGATGAAGATGGCCACCGGTGAGGGTTCCCCCCTCCGGCAGGGTGTCGGAACAGGGTCCCAATTGGTTTTCGGTGGCTACAGAGGCTTGCGGCGGCGGAACTCCCGATCTATTCTGTTCCCGATATTTTTAGGGTATATGGATATATATAGGCGAAAGAAGTCGGTTAGGGGAGCCACGAGGGGCCCACGAGGATGGGGGCGCGCCCAGGGGGTAGGGCACGCCTCCCTACCTCGTGGCTTCCTCGAAGCTTCCCTGACATCTACTCCAAGTCTCCTGGATTGCTTCCGTTTCAAAAATAACTCTCCCAAAGGTTTCATTCTGTTTGGACTCCGTTTGATATTCCTTTTCTTCGAAACACTGAAATAGGCAAGAAAACAGCAATTTGGGTTGGGCCTCCGGTTAATAGGTTAGTCCCAAAACTAATATAAAAGTGTATAATAAATCCCATAAACATCCAAAATAGATAATATAATAGCTGTTGGGGAACGTAGTAATTTCAAAAAAAATCCTACGCACACGCAAGATCATGGTGATGCATAGCAATGAGAGGGGAGAGTGTTGTCTACGTACCCTCGAAGACCGAAAGCGGAAGCGTTAGCACAATGCGGTTGATGTAGTCGTACGTCTTCACGATCCGACCGATCAAGTACCGAACGCACGGCACCTCCGAGTTCAGCACACATTCAGCCTGATGACGTCCCTCGAACTCCGATCCAGCCGAGTGTTGAGGGAGAGATTCGTCAGCACGACGGCGTGGTGACGATGTTGATGTTCTACCGACCCAAGGCTTCACCTAAGCACCGCTACGATATTATCGAGGTGGACTATGGTGGAGGGGAGCACCACACATGGCTAAAAGATCAAACGATCAATTGTTGTGTCTATGGGGTGCCCCCTGCCCCCGTATATAAAGGAGGAAGGGGGGTGCGGCCGGCCTAGGAGGAGGCGCGCCGGAGGATTCCTACTCCCACCGGGAGTAGGACTCCCCCCCTTTCCTAGTTGGAATAGGATTCGGGAGGGGGAAAGAGGAGAGAGAGAAGGAAGGCGGGGCGCTGCCCCCTCTCCTTGTCCTATTCGGACTAGGGGGAGGGGCGCGCGGCCAGCCCTTGCCTCCTCTCCTCTCTTACACCTAGGCCCACTAAGGCCCATTGAGTCCTCGGGGGGTTCTGGTAACCCCTCCGGTAATCTGGTAAAATCACATTTTCACCCGGATCACTTCCGATATCCAAACATAGGCTTCCAATATATCAATCTTCATGTCTCGACCATTTTGAGACTCCTCATCGTGTCCGTGATCACATCCGGGACTCCGAACAACCTTCGGTACATCAAAACATATAAACTCATAATATAACTGTCATTGTAACGTTAAGCGTGCGGACCCTACGGGTTCGAGAACTATGTAGACATGACCTGAGACACGTCTCTGGTCAATAACCAATAGCGGAACCTGGATGCTCATATTGGCTCCCACATATTCTACGAAGATCATGTTTTGCTTGTGAGAGAAGTTTAGTCAACGGGTCTGCCATATTCAGATCCGTATGTATTTTGCAAATTTCTATGTCTACAATGCTCTGCACGGGGCTACTCTAGCTAATACCTCCCACTTTCAATATGTATCCAGTTTGAGACTTAGAGTCATCTGGATTAGTGTCAAAACTTGCATCGACGCAACCCTTAACGACGAACCATTTGTCACTTCCATAATCGAGAAACATATCCTTATTCCACTAAGGATAATTTTGACCGATGTCCAGTGTTCTACTCCTAGATCACCATTGTACCGTCTTGCCAAACTCTTGGTGAGGGGCACAATAGGTCTTGTACACAGCATAGCATACTTTATAGAACCTATGACTGATGCATAGGGAATGACTTTTCATTCTCTTTCTATTTTCTGCCGTGGTCGGGTTTTGAGTCTTACTCAATTTCACACCTTGTAACACAGGCAAGAACTCTTTCTTTGACTATTCCATTTTGAACTACTTCAAAATCTTGTCAAGGTATGTACTCATTGAAAAAAAAAACTTATCAAGCGTCTTGATCTATCTCTATAGATCTTGATGCTCAATATGTAAGCAGATTCACTGAGGTCTTTCTTTGAAAAAAAACTCCTTTCAAACACTCCTTTATGCTTTGCAGAATAATTCTACATTATTTCCGATCAACAATATGTCATTCACATATACTTATCAGAAATGTTGTAGTGCTCCCACTCACTTTCTTGTAAATACAGGCTCACCGCAAGTCTGTATAAAACCATATGCTTTGATCAACTTATCAAAGCGTATATTCCAACTCCGAGATGCTTGCACCAGTCCATAGATGGATCGCTGGAGCTTGCATATTTTGTTAGCTCCCTTTGGATCGACAAAACCTTCCGGTTGCATCATATACAACTCTTCTTCCAAAAATCAATTCAGGAATGCAGTTTTGACATCCATCTGCCAAATTTCATAATCATGAAATGCGGCAATCACTAACATGATTCAGACAGACTTAAGCATCGCTACGGGTGATAAGGTCTCATCGTAGTCAATCCCTTGAACTTGTCGAAAACCTTTCGCAACAAGTCGAGCTTTGTACACAGTAACATTACCGTCAGAGTCAGTCTTCTTCTTGAAGATCCATTTATTCTCAATTGCTTGCCGATCATTGGGCAAGTCAACCAAAGTCCACACTTTGTTCTCATACATGGATCCCATCTCAGATTTCATGGCTTCAAGCCATTTTGCGGAATCTGGGCTCACCATCGCTTCTTCATAGTTCGTAGGTTCATCATGATCTAGTAGCATGACTTCCAGAACAGGATTACCGTACCACTCTGGTGCGGATCTTACTCTGGTTGATCTACGAGGTTCAGTAACAACTTGATCTGAAGTTTCATGATCATCATCATTAACTTCCTCACTAATTGGTGTAGGTGTCACAGAAACCATTTTCTGTGATGAACTACTTTCCAATAAGGGAGCAGGTACAGTTACCTCATTAAGTTCTACTTTCCTCCCACTCACTTCTTTCGAGAGAAACTCCTTCTCTAGAAAAGATCCATTCTTAGCAACAAATGTCTTGCCTTCGGATCTGTGTTAGAAGGTGTACCCAACAGTTTCCTTTGGGTATCCTATGAAGACACATTTCTCCGATTTGGTTCGAGCTTATCAGGTTGAAGCTTTTTCACATAAGCATCGCAGTCCCAAACTTTAAGAAACGACAACTTTGGTTTCTTGCCAAACCATAGTTCATACAGTGCCGTCTCAACAGATTTAGATGGTTCCCTTTTAACGTGAATGCATCTGTCTCTAATGCATAACCCCAAAACGATAGTGGTAAATTGGTAAGAAACATCATAGATTACACTATATCCAATAAAGTACGGTTATGACGTTCGGACACACCATTATGCTGTGGTGTTCCAGGTGGCATGAGTTTGTGAAACTATTACACATTGTTTTAGTTGAAGACCAAACTCATAACTCAAATATTTGTCTCTGCGATCAGATCGTAGAAACTTTATTTTCTTGTCACGATGATTTTCCACTTCACTCTGAAATTCTTTGAACTTTTCAAATGTTTCAGACTTATGTTTCATCAAGTAGATATACCCATATCTGCTCAAATCATCTATGAAGGTCAGAAAATAACGATACCCACCGCGAGCCTTAACACTCATCGGATCGCATACATCAGTATGTATTATTTCCAATAAGTCAGATGCTCGCTCCATTGTTCCGGAGAACGAGTCTTAGTCATCTTGCCCATGAGGCATGGTTCGCAAGCATCAAGTGATTCATAATCAAGTGATTCCAAAAGCCCATCAGCATGGAGTTTCTTCATGCGCTTTACACCAATATGACCTAAACGGCAGTGCCACAAATAAGTTGCACCATCATTATTAACTTTGCATCTTTTGGTTTCAATATTATGAATATGTGTATCACTACGATCGAGATCCAACGAACCATTTTCATTGGGTGTGTAACCATATAAGGTTTTATTCATGTAAACAGAACAACAATTTATTCTCTTACTTAAATGAATAAATGTTTTGCAATAAACATGATCAAATAATATTCATGCTCAACGCAAACACCAAATAACACTTATTTAGGTTCAACACTAATCCCGAAAGTATAGGGAGTGTGCGATGATGATCATATCAATCTTGGAACCACTTCCAACACACATCGTCACTTCACCCTCAACTAGTCTCTGTTCATTCTGCAACTCCCGTTTCGAGTTACTACTCTTAGCAACTGAACCAGCATCAAATACCGAGGGGTTACTACGAACACTAGTAAAATACACATCAATAATCTGTATATCAAATATACCTTTGTTCACTTTTTCATCCTTCTTATCCGCCAATTACTTGGGGTAGTTCTGCTTCCAGTGACCAGTCCCTTTGCAGTAGAAGCACTCAGTTTCAAGCTTAGGTCTAGATTTGGGTTTTTTCACTTGAGCAGCAACTTTCTTGCCGTTCTTCTTGAAGTTCCCCTTCTATCCCTTTGCCCTTTTCTTGAAACTAGTGATCTTGTTAACCATCAACACTTGATGCTCTTTCTTGATTTCTACCTCCGTCGATTTCAGCATCACGAAGAGCTTTGGAATCGTTTCCGTTATCCCTTGCATATTATAGTTCATCACGAAGTCCTACTAACTTGGTGATGGTGACTAGAGAATTCTGTCAATCACTATTTTATCTGGAAGATTAACTCCCACTTGATTCAAGCGATTGTAGTGCCCAGACAACCTGAGCACATGCACACTGCTTGAGCTATTCTCCTCCATCTTTTAGCTATAGAACTTGTTGGAGATTTCATATCTCTTAACTCGGGTATTTGCTTGAAATATTAACTTCAACTCCTGGAAAATCTCATATGGTCCATGACGTTCAAAACGTCTCTGAAGTCCCGATTCTAAGCCGTTAAGCATGGTGCACTAAACTATCAAGTAGTCATCATATTGAGCTAGCCAAACGTTCATAATGTATGCATATGCTCCTGCAATAGGTCTATCACCTAGCGGTGCATCAAGGACATAATTCTTCTGTGCAGCAATGAGGATAATCCTCAGATCACGGATCCAATCCGTATCATTGCTACTAACATCTTTCAACTTAGTTTTCTCTAGGAACATATCAAAAATAAAACAGGGGAGCTAAACGCGAGCAATTGATCTACAACATAGATATGCTAACACTACCAGGACTAAGTTCATGATAAATTAAAGTTCAATTAATCATATTACTTAAGAACTCCCACTTAGATAGACATCCCTCTAATCCTCTAAGTGATCACATGATCCAAATCAACTAAACCATAACCGATCATCACGTGAAATGAAGTAGTTTTCAATGGTGAACATCACTATGTTGATCATATCTACTATATGATTCACGCTCGACCTTTCGGTCTCAATGTTCTGAGGCCATATCTGCATATGCTAGGCTCGTCAAGTTTAACCTGAGTATTCTACGTGTGCAAAAACTGGCTTGCACCCGTTGTAGATGGACGTAGAGCTTATCACACCCGATCATCACGTGGTGTCTGGGCACGACGAACTTTGGCAACGGTGCATACTCAGGGAGAACACTTTTATCTTGAAATTTAGTGAGAGATCATCTTATAATGCTACCGTCAATCAAAGCAAGATAAGATGCATAAAAGATAAATGATACGTCTCCAACATATCTACAATTTTTTATTGCTCCATGCTATATTATCTACTGTTTTAGGCAATATTGGGCTTTATTATCCACTTTTATATTACTTTTGGGACTAACCTATTAACCGGAGGCCCAGCCCAGATTTGCTGTTTTATGCCTATTTCAGTGTTTCGAAGAAAAGGAATATCAGACGGAGTCGAAACGGAACAAAATCAACAGGAGAAGTTATTTTTGGAAGGAAACCCACCAGATAGACTTGGACTCTACGTTAGAAGATACGGGAGCTGGCCACGAGGGTGGGGGCACGCCCACCCCCCTAGGGCGCGCCCCCTGCCTCGTGGGCCCCCTGCAGCTCCACCAACGTACCCCTTGCACCCATATATACCTACATATCCTAAAACTTCCAGAACATATATTAGATCGGGAGTTCCGCCGCCGCAAGCCTCTGTAGCCATCAAAAACGTCTCGGGACCCTGTTCCGGCACCCTGCCGGAGGGAGGAACCCTCACCGGTGGCCTTCTTCATCATCCCGACGCTCTCCATGACGAGGAGGGAGTAGTTCACCCTCGGGGCTGAGGGTATGTACCAATAGCTATGTGTTTGGTCTCTCTCTCTCTCTCTCATGTTCTTGATTTGGCATGATCTTGATGTATCGCGAGCTTTGCTATTATAGTTGGATCTTGTGTTTCTTCTCCCCCTCTAATCTCTTGTAATGGATTGAGTTTTCCCTTTGGAGTTATCTTATCGGATTGAGTCTTTAAAGATTTGAGAACACTGGATGTATGTCTTGCCGTGCGTATCTGTGGTGACAATGGGATATCATGTGCCACTTGATGTATGTTTTGGTGATCAACTTGCGGGTTCCGCCCATGAACCTATGCATAGGGGTTGGCACACGTTTTCGTCGTGACTCTCCGGTAGAAACTTTGGGCAATCTTTGAAGTACTTTGTGTTGTATTGAATAGATTAATCTGAGATTGTGTGATGCATATCGTATAATCATGCCCACGGATACTTGAGGTGACATTGGAGTATCTAGGTGACATTAGGGTTTTGGTTGATTTGTGTCTTAAGGTGTTATTCTAGTACAAACTCTAGGGCTGTTTGTGACACTTATAGGAATAGCCGAATGGATTGATTGGAAAGAATAACTTTGAGGTGGTTTCGTACCCTACCATAATCTCTTCGTTTGTTCTCCGCTATTAGTGTCTTTGGAGTGACTCTTTGTTTCATGTTGAGGGATAGTTATATGATCTAACTATGTTATTACTGTTGATAGGACTTACACTAGTGAAAGTATGAACCCTAGGCCTTGTTTCCTATCATTGCAATACCGTTTACGCTCACTTTTACCGCTCGCTACCTTGCTGTTTTTATATTTTCAGTTTACAAAAACCTATATCTACCATCCATATTGCACTTGTATCACCATCTCTTTGCCGAACTAGTGCACCTATACAAGTTACCATTGTATTGGGTGTGTTGGGGACACAAGAGACTCTTTGTTATTTGGTTGCAGGGTTGCTTGAGAGAGACCATCTTCATCCTACGCCTCCCACGGATTGATAAACCTTAGGTCATCCACTTGAGGGAAATTTGCTACTGTCCTACAAACCTGTGCACTTGTAGGCCCAACAACGTCTACAAGAAGAAGGTTGTGTAGTAGACATCAAGATCATTTCTGGCGCAGTTGCCGGGGAGGCTAGGTATGTTGGCGAACGTAGCAATAATTCAAAAATTTTGTACGTGTCACCAAGATCAATCTTTGGAGAGACTAGCAACGAGAGAGAGGGAAGTGCATCTTCACACCCTTGAAGATCGCGATGCGGAAGCGTTACAAGAACGCGGATGCAGGAGTCATACTCGTAGCGATTCAGATCGCTGTTGATTCCGATCTATGCGCCGAACAACTGCGCCTCCGCGTTCAACACACGTACAGCCCGGGGACGTCTCCTCCTTCTTGATCCAGAAACGGGAGAGGAGAAGTTGAGGGAGAGCTCCGGCAGCACGACGGTGTGGTGGTGGAGCTTGCAGTTCTCCGGCAAGGCTTCGCCAAGCACTACTACTACAGAGGAGGTGTTGGGGAGGGAGAGGGCTGCGCCAGGGGAAGGGGTCCAGCTCCCATGTGCCTCCCCACTATATATAGGGGTGGAGGGGGCTGGTTTCTTGCCCTCCAAGTCCATTGGGGCGTTGGCAAAGGTGGGGGAAAGAAATCCCATCATTTCATTTCCCCACCGATTGTTATCCCCCCTTTTTAGGGATCTTGATCTTATCCCTTTGGGATATGATCTTATTCCTTCTAAGGGGGAATCTTGGTGCGCCTTGACCAGGGGTGTGGGGCCTTGCCCCCACTACCCACGTTCATGTGGGTCCCCACATGCAGGTGGGCCCCACTACGGAACCTTCTAGAATCTTCCCAGTACAATACCGAAAAACCCCGAACATTTTCCGATGGCCAAAATAGGACTTCCCATAGATAAATCTTTACCTCCAGACCATTCCAGAATTCCTCGTGACGTCTGGGATCTCATCCGGGACTCCAAACAACATTCGGTAATCACATACAAGTCTTCCTAATAACCCTAGCGTCATCGAACCTTAAGTGTGTAGACCCTACGGGTTCGGGAAACATGCAGACATGACCGAGACAACTCTCCGGCCAATAACCAACAACGGGATCTGGATACCCATGTTGGATCCCACATGTTCCACGATGATCTCATCGGATGAACCACGATGTCGAGGATTCAAGCAATCTCGTATACAATTCCCTTTGTCAATCGGTACGTTACTTGCCCGAGATTCGATCGTCGATATCCCAATACCTCGTTCAATCTCGTTACCGGCAAGTCACTTTACTCGTACCGTAATGCATGATCCCGTGATCAACCACTTGGTCACATTGAGCTCATTATGATGATGCATTACCGAGTGGGCCCAGAGATACCTCTCCGTCATACGGAGTGACAAATCCCAGTCTCGATTCGTGCCAACCCAACAAACACTTTTGGAGATACCCGTAGTGCACCTTTATAGCCACCCAGTTACGTTGTGACGTTTGGCACACCCAAAGCACTCCTACGGTATCCGGGAGTTGCACAATCTCATGGTCTAAGGAAATGATACTTGACATTAGAAAAGCTCTAGCAGACGAACTACACGATCTTGTGCTATGCTTAGGATTGGGTCTTGTCCATCACATCATTCTCCTAATGATGTGATCCCGTTATCAATGACATCCAATGTCCATGGTTAGGAAACCATAACCATCTATTGATCAACGAGCTAGTCAACTAGAGGCTCACTAGGGACATGTTGTGGTCTATGTATTCACACATGTATTACGGTTTCTAGTCAATACAATTATAGCATGAACAATAGACGATTATAATGAGCAAGGAAATACAATAATAACCATTTTATTATTGCCTCTAGGGCATATTTCCAACAGTCTCCCACTTGCACTAGAGGCAATAATATAGTTCGCATCACTATCTGATTGTAATGAATTCAACACCCATGGGGTTTGATCATATCTCGCTTGTGAGAGAGGTTATTAGTCAGCGGGTCTGAATCTTTCAGATCTGTGTGTGCTTTACAAATCTCTATGTCATCTTCTAGATGCAGCTACCATGCTCTATTTGGAGCTATTCCAAATAACTGTTCTACTATACGAATCCAGTTTACTACTCAAAATAATCTGGATTAGTGTCAAAGTTTGCATCGGCGTAACCCTTTACGACGAACTCTTTTACCACCTCCCTAATCGAGAAAAATCCTCACTCCACTAGTTACCAAGGATAACTTTGACCGCTGTCCTGTGATCCATTCCTGGATCACTCTTGTACCCCTTGACTGACTCATGGCAAGGCACACTTCAGGTGCGGTACACAGCATAGCATACTGTAGAGCCTACGTCTAAAGCATAGGGACGACCTTCGTCCTTTCTCTCTCTTCTGCCGTGGTCAGGTTTCGAGGCTTAATCAATACTCACACCTTATAACACAGCTAAGAACTCCTTCTTTGCCGATCTATTTTGAACTCCTTCAAAATCTTGTCACGGTATGTGTTTGTTTGAAAGTACTATTAAGCGGTTTTTGATCTATCTTTATAGATCTTGATGCTCAATGTTCAAGTATCTTAATCCAGGTTTTCCATTGAAAAACACTTTTCAAACAACCCTATATGCTTTCTAGAAATTATGCATCATTTCCGATCAACAATATGTCAACAACATATACTCATCAGAAATTCTATAGTGCTCCCACTCACTTCTTTGGAAATACAAGTTTCTCATAAACTTTGTATAAACCCAAAATCTTTGATCATCATCAAAGCGTATATTCCAACTCCGAGAAGCTTACTCCAGTCCTTAGAGGATTGTTGGAGCTTTTCATACTTGTTAGCATCTTTTAGTATTGACAAAACCTTCTGGTTGTATCACATACAACCTTTCCTCAAGAAAATTGTTGAGGAAACAATGTTTTGACATCCTATCTGCAAGATTTCATAAATAATGCAGTAACTGCTAATATAATTCCAACAGACTCTTAGCATCGCTACGAGTGAGAAAGTCTCATCATAGTCAACTCCTTGAACTTGTCGGAAAACATCTTAACGACAATTCGAGCTTCCTTAATGGTGATACTTACCATCATTGTCCGTCTTCCTTTTAAAATCCATCTGCACCCAACAGCCTTACGACCATCAAGTTGTTCTTTCAAAGTCTATACTTTGTTTTATACATGCATCCTCTCTCGGATTTTATGGCCTCGAGCCATTCGTCGGAATCCGGGCCCACCGTCACTTCTCCATAGCTCGTAGGTTCATTGTTGTCTAGCAACATGACTTCCAAGACAGGATTACGTACCACTCTGAAGTAGTACACATCCTTGTCGACCTATGAGGTTTGGTAGTGACTTGATCCGAAGTTTCATGATCACTATCATAAGCTTCCACTTCAATTGGTGTAGGTGCCACAGGAACAACTTCATGTGTCCTGCTACACACTAGTTGAAGTGACGGTTCAATAACCTCATCAAGTCTCCACCATCCTCCCACTCAATTCTTTCGAGAGAAACTTTTCCTCGAGAAAGGACCCATTTCTAGAAACAATCACTTTTGCTTCCGGATCTGAAATAGGAGGTATACCCAACTATTTTGAGTATTCTATGAAGATGCATTCATCCGCTTTGGGTTCAAGCTTATCAGCCTGAAACCTTTTCACATAAGCGTCGTAGCCCCAAACTTTAAGAAACGACAGCTTAGGTTTCTGTAAACCATAGTTCATAAGGTGTCGTCTCAAAGGAATTGTGTGGTGCCTTATTTAAAGTGAATGCAATTGTCTCTAATGCCAAACCCATAAACGATAGTGGTAATTCAATAAGAGACATCATGGTATGTACCATATCCAATAGGGTGCAGTTATGATGTTTGGACACACCATCACACTATGGTGTTCCAGGTGGTATTAGTCGTGAAACAATTTCCATGATGTCTTAATCGTGTGCCAAACTCGTAACTCAGATATTCATCTCCATGATCATATCATAGACATTTTATCCTCTTGTCACGATGATCTTCAACTTAACTCTGAAATTACTTGAACCTTTCAATAATTCAGACTTGTGTTTCATCAAGTAAATATACTCAGTATCTACTCAAATCATCTGTGAAGTAAGAACATAACGATATCCATTGCGTGCCTCGGCACTCATTGGACTACACACATCAAAATGTATTACTTCCAACAAGTTGCTTTCTTGTTCCATCTTACTGAAAACGAGGCCTTTCAGTCATCTTGCCCATGTGGTATGATTTGCATGTCTTAAGTGATTCAAAATCAAGCGAGTCCAAACGATCCATCTGTATGGAGTTTCTTCATGCATATCTACCAATAGACATGGTTCGCATGTCTCAATCTTTTCAAAAACGAGTGAGTCCAAAGATCCATCAACATGGAGCTTCTTCATGCGTTTTATACCAACATGACTCAAATGGCAGTGCCACAAGTATGTGGTACTATCATTACTATCTTATATCTTTTGGCATGAACATGTGTATCACTACGACCGAGATTCAATGAACCATTCATTTTAGGTGCAATACCATTGATGGTATTATTCAAATAACCAGAGTAACCATTATTCTTCTTAAATGAATAATCGTATTGCGATAAACATAATCCAATCATGTCTATGCAAACACCAAATAACAATTATTTAGGTTGAACACCAATATCGATGGTAGAGGGAGCATGTGATGCTTGATCACATCAACCTTGGAAACACTTCCAACACATATTGTCATCTCACCTTCAGCCAGTCTCCGTTTATTCTGTAGCCTTTTATTTCGAGTCACTAACACTTAGCAACTGAACCGGTATTTTAATACCCTGGTGCTACTAGGAGTACTAGTAAAGTACACATTATAATGTATATCCAATATACTTCTGTCGACCTTGCCAACCTTCTCATCTACCGAGTATCTAGGGTAGTTCTGATTCAGTGATCAACGAGCTAGTCAAATAGAGGCTCACTAGGGACATGTTGTGATCTATGTATTCACACATGTATTACGGTTTCCAGACAATACAATTATAGCATGAACAATAGACGATTATCATGAACAAGGAAATACAATAATAACCATTTTATTATTCCCTCTAGGGCATATTTCCAACAAGGTAAGTGAAGGTATATCTTTAGATCTTGCAATCAAATCTTTTTGTTTCTTGTTTTAGCACTAGTTTAGTTATAAAAGAAAACTACAAAAAATGGAATTGAGTTTACCTCATACGCTTCATCTTTTTAATATCTTTCGTGAGTATGATGGAAAGGAAAATTGTGCTCAAGTGCTAGAAGAAGATATCTATTGAATGTTTGGCACTAAATCTTTGAATGATGAGCATGATTACAATGTTGTTAGTATGAATTCCTTGAATATCCGTGATGCTAATGATATGCAAAGCCACAAGCTTGGGGAAGCTATGTTTGACGAAGATGATATTTTTTATCCCCCAAGCTTTGATGAGCAAATTTACTATGATGAAAGCATGCCTCCTATCTATGATGAATATTGTGATGACACCTATGCTTTAAACAATAATGATAACCATGAAACTTGTCATCTTGATCTTAATTTTCAATCATATGATAGTTATTTTGTTGAGTTTGCTCCTACTACTATTCATGAGAAGAATTTTGCTTACGTGGAGCGTAGTAAAAAAATTATGCTTGTAAATCATGAAAAGAATGCTTTAGGTGCTGGTTATATTTTTGAATTCATTCATGATGCTACTGAAAATTATTATGAGGGAGGAATATATGCTTGTAGGAATTGCAATAATATCAAGTTTCCTCTCTATGTGCTTAAATTTTTGAAGTTATGCTTGTTTTGCCTTCCTATGGTAGTTGATTATTGTTCCCATAAGTTGTTTGCTCACAAAATCCCAATGCATAGGAAGTGGGTTAGACTTAAATGTGCTAGTCATATTCTTCATGATGCTCTCTTTATGTTTCAATTCTTATCTTTTATGTGAGCATCATTGAAATCATAATGCCTAGCTAGGGGCGTTAAACGATAGCGCTTGTTGGGAGGCAACCCAATTTTATTTTAGTTCTTTGCTTTTTGGTTCTGTTTAGGAATAAATAATTCATATAGCTTCTGTTTAGATGTGGTTTTATGTCTTAATTAGTGTTTGTGCCAAGTAGAACCTTTGGGAAGACTTGGGTGAAGTCTTTATGATCATGCTGTAAAAAACAGAAACTTTAGCGCTCACGAGATTAGCTAGAACGTTTTACTGGAGAGTGATATTTAGTTGATTCTTTTTCAGATGATTACTAGACAAATTACTCAGGTCCAATAATTTATTTTAGAATTTGTGGAGTTCCAGAAGTTTGCGTTAGTTACAGATTACTATAGACTGTTCTGTTTTTGACAGCTTCTGTTTTTCATGTGTTGTTTGCTTATTTTGATGAATCTATGGCTAGTAAAATAGTTTATAAATCATAGAGAAGTTGGAATACAGTAGGTTTAACACCAATATAAATAAATAATGAGTTCATTACAGTACCTTGAAGTGGTGTTTTGTTTTCTTTTGCTAACGGAGCTCACAAGTTTTCTATTAAGTTTTCTGTTGTGAAGTTTTCACGTTTTGGGTAAAGATTCGATGGACTACGGAATAAGGAGTGGCAAGAGCCTAAGCTTGGGGATTCCCAAGGCACCCCAAGGTAATATTCAAGGATAACCAAGCGTCTAAGCTTGGGGATGCCCCGGATGGCATCCCCTCTTTCGTCTTCGCTCATCGGTAACTTTACTTGGAGCTATATTTTTATTCACCACATGATATGTGTTTTGCTTGGAGCGTCATTTTATTTTCTTTATCTTTGCTTGATGTTTGAATAAAATACCAAGATCTGAAATTCTTAAATGTTAGGGAGTCTTCACATAGTTGAATACTTATTTAACTACTCATCGATCTTCACTTATATCTTTAGGAGTGGTTCGTTGTTTGCTCTAGTGCTTCACTTATATCCTTTAGAGCACGTTGGTGGTTTTATTTTGAAGAAATAGATGAACTCTCATGCTTCACTTATATTTTTTTGAGAGTCTTAAATAGCATGGTAATTTGCTTAAATAATCCTAATATGCTAAGCATAAATGATTTGTAAAAAAATTCTTATGAGTGTGTTGAATACTAAGAAACGTTTGATGCTTGATAATTGTTTTGAGATATGAGATGGTGATTTTAGAGTCATGCTAGTTGAGTAGTTGTGAATTTGAAGAATACTTGCGTTAAAGTTTGTGATTCCCGTAGCATGCACGTATGGTGAACCGTTATGTGATGAAGTCAGAGCATTATTTATTGATTGATTGTCTTCCTTATGAGTGGCGGTCGGGGACGAGCGATGGTCTTTTCCTACCAATCTATCCCCTAGGAGCATGCGCGTAATACTTTGCTTTGATAACTTCTAGATTTTTGCAATAAGTATATGAGTTCTTTATGACTAATGTTGAGTCCATGGATTATACTCACTTTTCTTCCTTCCACCATTGCTAGCCTCTCTTATACCGCGCACCTTTCGCCGGTATCATATACCCACCATATACCTTCCTCAAAACAGCCACCATACCTACCTATCATGGCATTTCCATAGCCATTCTGAGATATATTGCCATGCAACTTACCACCATTCCGATTATTATGACACGCTCCATCATTGTCATATTGCTAGCATGATCATGTAGTTGACATCATATTTGTGGCAAAGCCACCGTTCATAATTCTTTCATACATGTCACTCATGAGTCATTGCATATCCTGGTACACCGCCGGAGGCATTCATATAGTCATATTTTGTTCTAAGTATCGAGTTGTAATTGTTGAATTGTAAGAAAAATAAAAGTGTGATGGTCATCATTTTTAGAGCATTGTCCCAAGTGAGGAAAGGATGATGGAGACTATGATTCCCCCACAAGTCGGGATGAGACTCCGGACTAAAAAAAGGATGCTATAAAAAAAGAGAAAGGCCCAAATAAAAAAATAAAAAAAATAAAAAAATGAGAGAAAAAGAGAGAAGGGACAATGCTACTATCCTTTTACCACACTTGTGCTTCAAAGTAGCACCATGATCTTCATGATAGAGAGTCTCCTATGTTGTCACTTTCATATACTAGTGGGAATTTTACATGATAGAACTTGGCTTGTATATTCCAATGATGGGCTTCCTCAAAATGCCCTAGGTCTTTGTGAGCAAGCGAGTTGGATGCACACCCACTTAGTTTCTTTTGTTGAGCTTTCATATACTTATAGCTCTAGTGCATCCGTTGCATGGCAATCCCTACTCACTCACATTGATATCTATTGATGGGCATCTCCATAGCCCGTAGATACGCCTAGTTGATGTGAGACAATCTTCCCCTCTTTTTGTCTTCTCCACAACCACCATTCTATTCCATATATAGTGCTATATCCATGGCTCACGCTCATGTATTGCGTGAAGATTGAAAAAGTTTTGAGAATGTCAAAAGTATGAAACAATTGCTTGGTTTGTCATCGGGGTTGTGCATGATTTAAATACTTTGTGTGGTGAAGATGGAACATAGCCAGACTATATGATTTTGTAGGGATAACTTTCTTTGGCCTTGTTATTTTGAGAAGACATGATTGCTTTGTTAGTATGCTTGAAATATTATTATTTTTACGTCAACATGAACTTTTGTCTTGAATCTTTCGGATCTGAATATTCATATCACAAGTAAGAAGAATTACATTGAAATTATACCAAATAGCACCCCGCATCAAAAACTCTTTTTTATCATTTACCTACTCGAGGACGAGCAGGAATTAAGCTTGGGGATGCTTGATACGTCTCCAACGTATCTATAATTTTTGATTGCTCCATGCTATATTATCTACTGTTTTAGGCAATATTAGGCTTTATTATCCACTTTTATATTACTTTTGGGACTAACCTACTAACCGGAGGCCCAGCCCAGATTTGTTGTTTTATGCCTATTTCAGTGTTTCGCAGAAAAGGAATATTAGACGGAGTCGAAACGGAACGAAATCAACTCGAGAAGTTATTTTTGGAAGGAAACCCACCAGATAGACTTGGACTCTACGTCAGAAGATACGGGAGCTGGCCATGAGGGTGGGGCGCGCCCACCCCCCTAGGGCGTGCCCCCTGCCTCGTGGGGCCCCCGCAGCTCCACCGTCGTACCCCTTGCACCCATATATACCTACATATCCTAAAACTTCCAGAACAGAGATTAGATCGGGAGTTCCGCCGCCGCAAGCCTCTGTAGCCACCAAAAACCTCTCGGGACCCTGTTACGGCACCCTGCCGGAGGGGGGAACCCTCACCGGTGGCCTTCTTCATCATCCCGACGCTCTCCATGACGAGGAGGGAGTAGTTCACCCTCGGGGCTGAGGGTATGTACCAGTAGCTATGTGTTTGATCTCTCTCTCTCTCTCTCTCTCTCTCGTGTTCTTGAATTGGCACGATCTTGATGTATCGCGAGCTTTGCTATTATAGTTGGATCTTATGTTTCTTCTCCCCCTCTACTCTCTTGTAATGGATTGATTTTCCCTTTGGAGTTATCTTATCGGATTGAGTCTTTAAAGATTTGAGAACACTGGATGTATGTCTTGCCGTGCGTATCTGTGGTGACAATGGGATATCACGTGTCACTTGATGTATGTTTTGGTGATCAACTTGCGGGTTCCACCCATGAACCTATGCATAGGGGTTGGCACACGTTTTCGTCGTGATTCTCTGGTAGAAATTTTGGGCACTCTTTGAAGTACTTTGTGTTGGATTGAATAGATTAATCTGAGATTGTGTGATGCATATCGTATAATCATGCCCACGGATACTTGAGGTGACATTGGAGTATCTAGGTGACATTAGGGTTTTGGTTGATTTGTGTCTTAAGGTGTTATTCTAGTATGAACTCTAGGGCTGTTTGTGACACTTATAGGAATAGCCCAATGGATTGATTAGAAAGAATAACTTTGAGGTGGTTTCGTACCCTACCATAATCTCTTCGTTTGTTCTCCGCTATTAGTGTCTTTGGAGTGACTCTTTGTTGCATGTTGAGGGATAGTTATATGATCCAACTATGTTATTATTGTTGAGAGGACTTACACTAGTGAAAGTATGAACCCTAGGCCTTGTTTCCTATCATTTCAATACCGTTTACACTCACTTTTACCGCTCGCTACCTTGCTGTTTTTATATTTTCAGTTTACAAAAACCTATATCTACCATCCATATTGCACTTGTATCACCATTTCTTCGCCGAACTAGTGCACCTATACAATTTACCATTGTATTGGGTGTGTTGGGGACACAAGAGACTCTTTGTTATTTGGTTGCAGGGTTGCTTGAGAGAGACCATCTTCATCCTACGCCTCCCACGGATTGATAAACCTTAGGTCATCCACTTGAGGGAAATTTGCTACTGTCCTACAAACCTGTGCACTTGTAGGCCCAACAACGTCTACAAGAAGAAGGTTGTGTAGTAGACATCAATAAACATCACATGCAATCAATATAAGTGATATGATATGGTCATCATCATCTTGTGCTTGTGATCTCCATCTTCGAAGCATCATCATGATCTCCAACGTCACCGGCATGACACCATGATCTCGATCATCTTGATCTATATCAATGTGTCTTCACATGGTCGTCTTGCCAACAATTGCTCTTGCAACTATTGCTATCGCATAGCGATAAAGTAAAGCAATTATTTGACGCTTGCATCTTATGCAATAGATAGACAACCATAAGGCTTTTGCCAGTTGCCGACAACTTCAAAAAAACATGATCATCTCACGCAACAACTTATATCTCATCACGTCTTGACCATATCACATCACAACATGCCCTGCAAAAACAAGTTAGACGTCCTCTACTTTGTTATTGCAAGTTTTACGGGGCTGCTACGGGCTGAGCAAGAACCGTTCTTACCTACGCATCGAAACCACAACGATAGCTTGTCAATTTGGTGTTGTTTTAACCTTTGCAAGGACCAGGCGTAGCCACACTCGGTTCAACTAAAGTTGGAGAAACTGACACCCGCCAGCCACCTGTGTGCAAAGCACGTCGGTAGAACCAATCTCGCGTAAGCGTACGCGTAATGTCCGTCCGGGCCGCTTCATCCAACAATACCTCTGAACCAAAGTATGACATGCTGGTAAGCAGTATGACTTATATCACCCACAACTCACTTGTGTTCTACTCGTGCATATAACATCAACGCAGAAAACCTAGCTCGGATACCACTGTTGGGGAACGTAGTAATTTCAAAAAATTCCTACGCACACGCAAGATCATGGTGATGCATAGCAACGAGAGGGGAGAGTGTTGTCTACGTACCCTCATAGACCGAAAGCGGAAGTGTTAGCACAACGCGGTTGATGTAGTCGTACGTCTTCATGATCCGACCGATCAAGTACCGAACGCGCGGCACCTTCGAGTTCAACACACGTTCAGCCCGATGACGTCCCTCGAACTACGATCCAGCCGAGTGTTGAGGGAGAGTTTCGTCAGCACGACGGCGTGGTGACGATGTTGATGTTCTACCGACGCAGGGCTTCCCCTAAGCACTGCTACACTATTATTGAGGTGGACTATGGTGGAGGGGGGCACCGCACACGGCTAAAAGATCAAACGATCAATTGTTGTGTCTATGGGGTGCCCCTGCCCCCGTATATAAAGGAGCAAGGGGGGTGCGGCCGGCCTAGGAGGAGGCGCGCCGGAGGAGTCCTACTCCCACCGAGAGTAGGACTCCCCCCCCCCTTCCTAGTTGGAATAGGATTCGGGAGGGGGAAAGAGGAGAGAGAGAATGAAGGGGGGCGTCGCCCCCCTCTCCTTGTCCTATTCGGACTAGGGGAGGGGCGCGCGGCCAGCCCTTGCCTCCTCTCCTCTCTTACACCTAGGCCCACTAAGGCCCATTAAGTCCCCGGGGGGGTTCCGGTAACCCCTCCGGTAATCCAATAAAATCACATTTTCACCCGGATCACTTCCGATATCCAAACATAGGCTTCCAATATATCAATCTTCATGTCTCGACCATTTCGAGACTCCTCGTCATGTCCGTGATCACATCCGGGACTCCGAACAACCTTCGGTACATCAAAACATATAAACTCATAATATAACTGTCATTGTAACGTTAAGCGTGCGGACCCTACGGGTTCGAGAACTATGTAGACATGACCTGAGACACGTCTCCGGTCAATAACCAATAGCAGAACCTGGATGCTCATATTGGCTCCCACATATTCTATGAAGATCTTTATCGGTCAAACCGCATAACAACATACGTTGTTCCCTTTCTCATCGGTATGTTACTTGCCCGAGATTCGATCGTCGGTATCTCAATACCTAGTTCAATCTCGTTACCGGCAAGTCTCTTTACTCGTTCCGTAATACATCATCTCGCAACTAACTCATTAGTTGCAATGCTTGCAAGGCTTATAGTGATGTGCATTACCGAGTGGGCCCAGAGATACCTCTCCGACAATCGGAGTGACAAATCCTAATCTCGAAATACGCCAACCCAACAAGTACCATCTGAGACACCTGTAGAGCACCTTTATAATCACCCAGTTACGTTGTGACGTTTGGTAGCACACAAAGTGTTCCTCCGGTAACCGGGAGTTGCATAATCTCATAGTCATAGGAACATGTATAAGTCATGAAGAAAGCAATAGCAGCATACTAAACGATCGAGTGCTAAGCTAACGGAATGGGTCAAGTCAATCACATCATTCTCCTAATGATGTGATCTCATTAATCAAATGACAACTCATGTCTATGGTTAGGAAACATAACCATCTTTAATTAACGAGCTAATCAAGTAGAGGCATACTAGTGACACTCTGTTTGTCTATGTATTCACACATGTATTATGTTTCCGGTTAATACAATTCTAGCATGAATAATAAACATTTATCATGAAATAAGGAAATAAATAATAACTTTATTATTGCCTCTAGGGAATATTTCCTTCAATAGCATGAATACTTCATAAATTATAGATACGTTGGAGACGTATCAGCATCCCCAAGCTTAATTCTTGCTCGTCCTTGAGTAGGTAAATGATAAAAGAAATAATTTATGAAGTGTGAATGCTAGCAGGTGCACAAGTTTGATCAATGATAATTTCAAACACCTTTTATAGCATCATTATATATCATAACAGTAGCTCAACTCATAAGACTTTTCATGATCAAGTAACAAACTATTCACATGTTAAAGTATAGATCATAAACTTTCTTGAAAACTAAGAAACCGTGTTATTAGTCATCAAACAATTACAATTCATCTTGTTTTCAGGAAGAGTCTATGTCAGAGCTTTGATTCAGAAAACTTCACATACTCAACTATCATTTAGTCTTTCACAATTGCTAACACTCACGTGATATTTATGGGTTCAAAGTTTTAATCAGACACAGAGAAAGATAGGGGCTTATAGATTCGCCTCCCAACCTTTTACCTCAAGGGTAATGTCAACAATAATAGTTCATGATGCCTTACATCCAGTTGGATATATATATCAGGATCTTTCCAACACAATGTGCTTGCCAAAGGATAAAATGTAAAAAGGAAAGGTGAAGATCACCATGACTCTTGCATAAGGTATAAGACAAGAATTAAAAGATAGGCCCTTCACAGAGGGAAGCAGAGGTTGTCATGCGATTTTATAGTTGGATGCACAAAATCTTAATGCAAAATGTGGGATCTAGAAGTGGGTGTGTCTAGAGGGGGGTGATTAGACACTTAGTACTAAAGTTGCAGTTTTTAAGCCTTTTTGGTTTGAGTGAAGTTTTAGGCACAATTTCAGCACACACAATACATATCAAGCAAGCATGCAAAGAGTATATAGGCAGCGGAAAGTAAAGCATGCAACTTGCGAGAATGTAAAGGGAAGGGTTTGGAGAATTCAAACGCAATTGGAGACACGGATGTTTTTCCCGTGGTTCGGATAGGTGGTGCTATCCTACATCCACGTTAGTGGAGACTTCAACCCACGAAGGGTAACGGTTGCGCGAGTCCACGGAGGGCTCCACCCACGAAGGGTCCACGAAGAAGCAACCTTGTCTATCCCACCATGGCCATCGCCCATGAAGGACTTGCCTCACTAGCGGTAGATCTTCACGAAGTAGGCGATCTCCTTGCCCTTACAAACTCCTTGGTTCAACTCCACAATCTTGTCGGAGGCTCCCAAGTGACACCTAGCCAATCTAGGAGACACCACTCTCCAAGAAGTAACAAATGGTGTGTTGATGATGAACTCCTTGCTCTTGTGCTTCAAATGATAGTCTCCCCAACACTCAACTCTCTCTCACAGGATTTGGATTTGGTGGAAAGAAGATTTGAGTGGAAAGCAACTTGGGGAAGGCTAGAGATCAAGATTCATATGGTAGGAATGGAATATCTTGGTCTCAACACATGAGTAGGTGGTTCTCTCTCAGAACATATGAGTTGGAAGTGTAGGTGTGTTCTGATGGCTCTCTCCTTGAATGAAGAGGAAGTGGAGGGGTATATATAGCCTCCACACAAAATCCAACCGTTACACACAATTTACCAATCTCGGTGGGACCGAATCAACAAACTCGGTCGGTCCGAAAAGGTAAACCTAGTGACCGTTAGAGATTCTCGGTGGGACTGACATGCATCTCGGTAGGACCGATGTGGTTAGGGTTTGGGCATAACGTAATCTCGGTGAGACCGATTACACAAACTCGGTGAGACCGATTTGGTAATAAGCTAACCAAATAGTTGGTCAGGCAAACTCGGTGGGACCGATTTGCTCTTTCGGTGAGACCGAAAAGTTACAAAAGGGAAACAGAGAGTTTGCATTGCAATCTCGGTAGTACTGATTGCCTAAACTCGGTGAGACCGATTTTGACAATGGACATACACAGTGAGATTGCAATCCCATCTCGGTGAGAACGAGATCCCTATCGGTGAAACCGATTTGCTAGGGTTTGGCAGTGGCTTATGACATATGAAACTCGGTGGCGCCGGATTGAAAGAATCGGTGTGACTGAATTTGGCTTAGGGTTTAGGTCATATGTGGATATGGGAAAGTAGCTGAGGATTTTGGAGCATATCATGAAGCACATAAGGCAAAGAGCTCATTAAGCAACACCTCATCCCTTCTTGATAGTATTGGCTTTTCCTATACACTCAATGTGATCTTGGATCACTAAAAGTGTAAAATGAAGAGTCTTGAGCTTGAAGCTTTAGCCAATCCTTTGTCCTTAGCATCTTTAAGGAGTTCCCACAACCTTTAGTCCATGCCACTCCATTGTTGAACTTATCTGAAATATACTAGATAAAAATGTTAGTCCAACAAGAGATATGTTGACATTAATTACCAAAACCACCTAAGGAGCACTTGTGCTTTCACAAAAGAACGTCACTTTATATTGTCACTTGTGATAGGGACCATTATTATGCAGTTCGTCGCTTTTATTGCTTCCACATCACAAGATCATATAAAGCTTATTTTCTCCACAGTAATAGATCATACATATTTAGAGAGCAATTTTTATTGCATGCACCGATGACAACTTACTTGAAGGATCTTACTCAATCCATAGGTAGGTATGGTGGACTCTCATGGCAATACTGGTTTAAGGGATGTTTGGAAGCACAAGTAGTATCTCTACTTGGTGCAAATAATTTGGCTAGCATGAGGGGGAAAGGCAAGCTCAACATGTTGGATGATCTATGACAATATACTTTATTTCATATATAAGAAAACATAACCCATTATGGTGTCTTCCTTGTCCAACATCAACCTTTTAACATGTCATATTTTAATGAGTGATCACAATTACAAAAGATGTCCAAGATAGTATATTTATATGTGAAATCTCTCTTCCCTCAATATTCTTTCATGAATTGTTCAAGTGACCAATACAATATTTGCTAACCTTCAATAAATTTACCACCTCTACTTCTTATATGTGAAGTCATTACTCCCCATGGGATAAGAATATGAAACATATATAATTTGAGATTTATGATATTCGCTCATTCAACTATTTACTCATAGTATATAAGTGAAGCACACGAGTAAATGACAAACTACTCCAAAAAGATATAAGTGAAGATCAATGAGTAGTTAAATAATTATGTAGCTATGTGAAGACTCTCTCTCATTTAAGAATTTCAGATCTTGATACTTTATTCAAACAGCAAGCAAAACAAAATAAAATGACATCTAAGAATAGCAAACATCATCTGAAGAAGCAAAAACTTAGTATCCACCGATACTAACCGATAGTTATCGAAGAAGAAAGGTGGGATGTCAACCGGGGCATCCCCAAGCTTAGACGCTTGAGACTTCTTGAAATATTATATTGGGATGTCTTGGGCATCCCCAAGCTTGAGCTTTTGTGTCTCCTTAATTCCTCTCATATCACGGTCTCCTTAAATCTCAAAAGCTTCATGATGAAGCTATGTACCTAGGGTAGGGTCATGGACCTGTCCAAACTACCCTCCCTACTGGACGAACTCCATTCTTCCTAGTCTATGGGGCTGAAGCAGTTTTGCCGAGTGACTTGCTTCACAATGCACCACGAGTCGAGCTCTACTCTGAAGATGAAGCAGAACAAGCCCGGCAGGACGCAGTCGACCTCCTAGAAGAAGAAAGAGAGATGGCCATGATCCGATCAACTATCTATCAGCAAGACTTGCATCGATTCCATGCCAGAAATGTGAAGAGTCGAGCCTTCCAAGAAGGAGACTTGGTTCTCCGAGTGGATCAACAAAAACCACACAAGCTCGCTCCTACTTGGGAAGGTCCCTTCATCGTCACCAGAGTCCTCCACAATGGAGTGTACCCCCTTTACAATGTCGATCGCCAGATCGATGAGCCACGAGCTTGGAATGCGGAGCTGCTCCGCCCCTTTCACACTTAAGTACTCACTCGGATGAGATGTAATAAGAGATACCTCTATAGTTTATTTATCAAAGACAAAAGTGTTATAATTTTCCCAGTGTTTGTTGTTGCTTTTGTTTACATGAGAAATCCCCAGTGGTTGGCTTAGTTGCGAATCCGTTTCGCCTAAGTTCAAAAATCCCACCGAGTGGCAAGCCAGCCTTCCACTCGGGGGCTTAGCTGCGAATCTGTTTCGCCTAAGTTCAAAAAATACCGCCGAGTGGTGAGCCAGCCTCCACTCAGGGGCTTAGTTGCGAATTTGTTTCGCGTAAGTTCAAAAACTCCCACCGAGTGGTGAGCCAGCCTCCCACTCGGGGGCTTAGCTGCAGTCCAGTACTCGCCTAAGTTTAAAAAATCCTACCGAGTGGTGAGCAATCCTCCCACTCGGGGGCTTAGCTGCAGTCCCAGTACTCGCCTAAGTTTAAAAAATCCTACCGAGTGGTGAGCAATCCTCCCACTCAGGGGCTTAGTTGCAGTCCAGTACTCGCCTAAGTTTAAAAAAATCCTACCAAGTGGTGAGCCAGCCTCCCACTCGGGGGCTTAGCTGCAGCCCAAGTGCTCGCCTAAGTTTAAAAAATCCTACCAAGTGGCGAGCAATCCTCCCACTCGGGGGCTTAGCTGCAGCCCAAGTGCTCGCCTAAGTTTAAAAAATCCTACCAAGTGGTGAGCAATCCTCCCACTCGGGGGCTTAGCTGCAGCCCAAGTGCCCGCCTAAGTTTAAAAAATCCTACCGAGTGGCGAGCAATCCTCCCACTCGAGGGCTTAGCTGCAGCCCAAGTGCTCGCCTAAGTTTAAAAAATCCTACCGAGTGGTGAGCAATCCTCCCACTCGGGGGCTTAGCTGCAGTCTAGTACTCGCCTAAGTTTAAAAAATCCTACCGAGTGGCAAGTAATCCTCCCAATCGGGGGCTTAGCTGCAGCCCAAGTGCTCGCCTAAGTTTAAAAAATCCTACCGAGTGGCGAGCAATCCTCCCACTCGGGGGCTTAGCTGCAGCCCGAGTGCTCGCCTAAGTTTAAAAAATCCTACAAGTGGCGAGCAATCCTCCCTCTTGGGGGCTTAGCTGCAGCCCAAGTGCTTGCCTAAGTTTGAAAATTCCTACCGAGTGGTGAGCAATCCTCTCACTCGGGGGCTTAGCTGCAGTCCAGTACTCGCCTAAGCTTTCTACGCCTCAGAGATGCATTCCGAGCACAAAGAGTATTCCAAGTGAAAACAAATTCCAGTCGAAAGGAAACACCAGCATATTCAGAAACAAACCAAGTTTGGATAAATCCCAAGGTTCTAAATGGCAGATCAAAAGTATTCGAGCATCAAGCCCGAAGAAGTTTAACGGTTACACCATCACTCGGCATTCCGTGGTAAATTTAAAGTGAAGCATAGAAGTTTTTACTCCTCAGGTGGAGGGCTGGAGGGCACGACAAATTGGTCCAAGTCAATCCCGTCAGCGATCCGAGTGGTAGCAGCAATGAAGGTCTCCATGAAAGACTGAAAGTTGTGCTTCCTGGTATTGGCAACTTGAATATCCGCCAGCTTTTCCTCTCGCACCTCCTTGTAGTGAATACGGACCAAGGACAGAGCGACGTCATCACCGCACCTAGCAGAGGACTTCTTCCATTCCTGCACTCGACCTGGAACCTCATTCAGTCGAGTCATCAGAGACTCAAGGTCATTCTGAAGCGTCGTTCCAGGCCAAAGCGCCGTGTCGATCCGCGACGCCGCAACCTTCAGTCGAGCGAGGTAATCAACCACACCAGCAACACGAGACTCCAGTCGGAGCACGTTCATAGCAGCCTCATCCTTCACCGGAGAATTAATGGGGTCCAATCTTGTCTCTACTCGGCTAGTCTCCTCCTCGAAGTTCTGGCAGAATTCTGTAAACACAATTTAAAGATAAGTCAGTGGCTCTACATTGGATTGGTGACAACAAGTCAGTCGGGTAGGAGTGATTACCCTCAAGCATGACGAATAAGTTCTTGGCGAGCCCACCCAGATAAGCCTCCAGATCGTTCCTCTTCCCCGCCAATTCACTTGCCTTGTCATTCAGGGCTATCTTGTCATTCTTCAGACGGCTGGCCTCTTTGTTGGCCGCGTCGAGAGCAGCTTTCAGTTTGGCATTCTCTTCTTCCAGTTGACCGACTGAAGTCAATTTTTCTTCCGCAAGCTTCGTTTTTTCCGAGGCCGCCTTCTACGCCTCAGCAAGGTCAAGGTCCTTCTTCTTCAGAGCTTCTTCCGTTTTACCTACAAAGTGACGATGAGGTCAGAATCAAGGATGGGCAGAAAGATAAAGACAGTCGTCAAATTCTCACCAGCCATACCTTCTGCCTCGTCTCTCGCCTTCTGCAAGTTCTCCTGAGCAACTTTCAAGTCAAGGTTGAGCTGGATCTGTTTGTTTTCCAATTTAGTATATCGAGCCACAAGCTCGCAGGATTTCTGCAAAGAGTCAGTCGACAGACATCAAACATAAGTTGCTTCCGAGCGACTAAGAGTAAAATCATAACATTCCTAAGACTACAGCCGAATCAAAAATATCTGACAGTAGTCTCGGGGACTACACCCATTGGGTGCACTCAGCGTGCCCCCACTGGTTTGAATGACTCGGCTCGATCAGTCGACCGAAAGAGACAAAGAGGTTATGATCTTAGCCCACAGCTAATTGCCAGCAGTCAGCCATGGTTTCAAAAAAAACAAGGTTCTTCAAACCTTAGTCGACTGCCAGCAGTCGACCATGGTCTCAGGGACTACACCCAGTGGGTGCACTCAGCGTGCCCCCACTGGTTCCAAGATTCCATTCGATATGGCTCGGCCAGACCGAGTGAAAAATTTAAAGCGCAGCAACTTAGAATATAAAGACTACGGTCGACTGCCAGCAGTCCACCATAGTCTCGGGGACTACACCTAGTGGGTGCACTAAGCGTGCCCCCACTAGTACAAAACATTCAATCGACACACCAAGTGGGTGTACAGGTGTGAAAGCCTTCGGAAAAAGAGTCTTCAGATAGCATATCCTAACAGAACAAGCGATGATCAACTAACCTGGACATTACTCTGAAGAGCTGAACTTGCGTCATAGGCTGCTTGGCTGGCTTCCCGGACCACCTTCACCTGCTCCATCATGATCCCCGCCTGGTGTATAGCCTCAGCAGCACCCACCTGGTCCTCTGGGATGTGGTATGTGGCGAAAAGGGATGGCAGATCAGCAGTCGACGATGAAGGTCGAACACTCGTCAGCGGCACAGCAAAGGACACAGAAGTCCGAGTGGTATTATCACCCTCCTGAACCACTGTCTCATGCGCTGATGCAGTTTGTGGTGTCTTGCCAGTTGACGCCTTCCTATTCTTCCTCGCCCTCAGCGGCACTTCGTCATCGTCATCAGGGAGATCAATGACATGAGGAGGAGCTATAAGAAAAATCCAAAGTTAAAGACAAAAATCCAATCGACCAGAAGAGACCGTCAATCGACCAAGAGTGAAACATCAGAAAACGTACCAAGGTTGGAGGTAACAGCTTCTTCCATTTCCTGGTCATCGTTCCTGGCAGAGATCTCGGAGGTAGCAGCACTGCAGATTTCAGAAACCAGTCAGTTCAGTCAACGAGTCGACCAAGAACCTATTCATGTTCAACGAAAAAACGAAAGTTCTGTTGTTACCCGAAGATGGTGGGAATGGTCATCTTCATCTTGGGCAGGGCCTTCGGTGGCTTTGACGACGCCGCTCACGGATGCTTTGGCGCTTTTTCAGTCGGCGCTGGAGAAGACGTCTGAGGGCGTTTGCACGACTGCCCAACAGGCACAGTCGCCTTGCCACGTTCGCGCGCAGGGTCTTGGGTGAGCTTGGATCGCCTTTCCGTGCGGGGAGGATCGACTTCTTCCTCCTCCTCTCCGCTGGAGTCGTCGTCATCCTTCTCCACTTCTCCGTCAGATTGCCACTCCTCTCCACTTTCGCCTCCGCTCGCCAACCCCTCCTCGGCCTGCTCTTGCGCCCCGTTGGGCATCGAATACATATCAGTAATGGTCTGGAGGACAACAAACAAGACAAGAGTCAGTCAACTGATTTTGAGCAAACAGAATGAAGAAAGCAAGGTCGCAGTCAGAGATGTAGAATTGGACCTGGTCTACTTCGTATGTCTGGTCGAGTGGAGGAATCCTCCTAGCTCCTCGGGGGTTGTCCTTGTTCCCCGTGATACTCGACAACCACCCTTCCAACATCGCATCGTCGACCTCCTCCGGATGAATCCGAGTGGTGTCATCGAAGCCCGAGTACATCCACATCGGATGGTCGTGAGCTTGGAGCGGTTGGATGCGCCTACGGAGGAAGACCTCTAATAAATCCATACCAGTCACCCCGTCGCGGACGAGCTGAACCACTCGACCGACCAGCACTTTGACTTGCGCCCTTTCTTCCGGCGTCACTCTCAGAGAGGAAGGTTTTTCTGCTCGGTTCAGAGAAAAAGGAGGAAGACCCGTCGCCTGTCCTGGAGTCGTCTGGTCTTTGCAGTAGAACCAGGTCGACTGCCACCCGCGGACAGACTCGGAAAGAGTCATAGCTGGAAAAGAACTTTTACTTCTCATTTGGATCCCAAGACCCCCGCACATCTGAATCACTTGCGTCCTATCGTCACTCGACTTGGCTTTCTTAACCAACTGAGAGCGACAAGTGAAAATGTGCTTGAAGAGGCCCCAATGGGGACGACAACCCAAGAAGTTCTCGCATAAAGATACAAAGGCGGCAAGATACACGATGGAATTTGGAGTAAAGTGATGGAGCTGTGCTCCGAAAAAGTTCAAGAAGCTCCGGAAAAAAGAATGAGGAGGCACAGAAAATCCGCGGTCGACGTGAGTAGCGATGAGGACGCACTCACCTCGCGAGGCTGCGGTTCGATCTCATTCCCCGGAAGACGCGTAGATTGGTGAGGAATGAATCCCCCATGGATCAGATCATCGATGTCATCCTGTCGGATCGTCGAAGGCATCCAATCGCCCTGGATCCAACCCGTCGGCAGAGCGGACCTCGAAGAAGATCCGCCCTGACCAGACTTCTTCCCCTTCACCTGCACCGTCACTTTCTTCGCGCGCTCCAGAGCCGCCGTCTTCTCCTTCACCATCGCCGCAGACGAAGCTTGAGCGGGCCGGCGGCGCTGAGACGAAGGCAGAGGTGGCAGAAGAATTCGAGAGGAAAGCGAAAAGTGAAGGCGCACTGTTCAAAAGCCCTGGGCCGGCAGCTTATATGGGGTCGCTTTCGAGTGGCTGACCTATAGGCCCAGGCGATCCTGTCAAATCCCATAACAGTCGCGCACGCGATACGTGGCGAAAAAGGTGGCGCGGAGATCGAGGAGGCTCCGTCCTATCCCATCTGATTACTGCGGCCTCCCCCGCCCCGCGTGCTTCCCGAAATTCGAATCCCGCGAAATCCGCGGGCAGCAGAACAACTCATCAGACCGAGGATCTCCTCCACACAACCACTCGGGAATCTTCAAGTAAAGAAAGTCACTCGACTAAAGAAAATTATGAATGGATCAAGGCGACCGAAAAAGAAGTTGGTGACGATGCCCAGGTTCATTGATCCAAAACAAGACATACTCATGACACGAAGAATGGGTCAGAAGAGTGCTCGACTCCTTCCCCACTCAAACCTCGATCCATTCGGGGCCTAATGATGAAGCTATGTACCTAGGGTAGGGTCATGGACCTGTCCAAACTACCCTCCCTAAGGACATCCCTAGAAGAAATCACCTTTCAATCGACTTGGAGGTGATCCACTCAATAGACTCGAAGACACTCGACCATGAAGCCTACCACTCGACCAAAAGCCAACCACTCGACGGGCAGGAGATCTAAAGTCACTCCGCACACTATCGGACGGGCATTAAGTGGCCTTTATGGTCATCATAGCACTTTATTAGTGGCGTTACCAGTAACGCCCGACCTTAATGTACCTTAAACCCTGCATGACCACTACTAGGGAAAACCTTATAAACAGAATCTTAGCAGCAGCGCGGCACAAAAAGAAGCGCTACTGCTAATTAGCAGTAGCGCGGGTTTTTAACCCTCGCTACTACTAAGTTGATAGTAGTATCGCGGGTTTTTAACCCTCGCTACTACTAAGGCCTTGTACAATGAGAGATGCTTAGGGAGGTGCTTAGAAAAATAAACCGAGTTTTTCTGAAGCACCGGTGCCTATTTTTACAGGAGAGACGCTTAGTTAAGCGTCTATCCTGTACAAATAAGCACCGGTGCTTAAGGAAAGCTTGGTTTATTTCTCTAAGCACCTCCCCTAAGCACCTTCCATTGTACAAGGCCTAAGCGGTCTCTACCGTGCCCCCCGACACATGCCATAGTAGTAGCGAGGGGTATAAACCCGCGCTACTACTAAGTTGATAGTAGTAGCGCGGTTTTATACCCCTCGCTACTACTAGGTACAAGCTAGGTGAAGTCGCCATATCCTCGGCTGAATCCCCATCTCCTCCCCCAAATCCCTCCTCTCTTCCACCACTCTCTCCTCTCACTTTCCATACGCTCTCACATGGACCTCTTGCCCATGCACCCATCCTCCTCCATGGCGCCGAAAGAGGCCGCCGCCTCGCGCCACCAGCGTCTAGGAGCTCGCCGGTCTTCCACCGACGTCTAGGAGGCCGCCGCCCCGCGCCACCACACCGGAGCACCTCGCCACCGGTGACTAGCTCCGCTGCTCCCTACATCACCTTCCTCTCTCCCTCGGTTTTCCTTTTCTCTCTCTCCCTCTGGTTTGACTCACCCTCCCATGTCCATGCCCGTGCAGGTCGTCGCCATGGATGACCCGGAGCTATCTGTCATGGTCGGGAAGAGGAGCCCCACGCCGCGGCCTGGCTCTGCCATAGAAACGGGCCCTCTCCAACAGCCACTGTTGGATCTGGTCTTCTGCTGTCCGTTCATGCCTCCGGCGACGCCAATCATCGCTAGATCTTACCATTGCTGCCATTGACAGCACGCACGGGATCGAGATTTTTTTTGTTTTTGAAAGTAATAGCAGTAGCGCGGGGTATAAGACCCGCTACAGCTAATTAGCAGTAGCGCTGTTTGCAACGCACGCTACAGCTAACCATGTATAGCAGTAGTGTGTGTCAACACGCGCTACTGCTACAAGTTAGTTGTGGGGCCGTATCAGTAGCGCGGGCACCCGCGCTACTGATACACCCAAAACCCACGCTGCTGCTAGGCTTTTCCCTAGTAGTGAACTGAGGGCCGGAGGGGTCTGGCGAACCCTATATAAGCCACCCCTCCTCAGTGTAAAGGGTTCGGACCCCTGTAATTCATACACACATAATCCAGTCGACCGCCTCCGGGCTCCGAGACGTAGGGCTATTACTTCCTCCGAGAAGGGCCTGAACTCGTAAACCTCGTGTGTCTACAACTACTCCATATCTAGGATCTTGCCTCTCCATACTTACCCCCCTACACTATTGTCAGACTTAGAACCACGACACTTCATCCACACAAAACTCAACAAGGACCCGTGAGATAAGTTAGTATAAACCAATGCAAAAACCTTATCATACTCTACTGTAGCAAATCACTAAAATTATTATTCAACATTGCATACTAAATGCCTCTGCATATTTAATAGTCCTATCCTCAAATATAATCATTAAACAAGCAAACGTATGCAAACAATGCAAACATAACAGCAATCTGCCTAAACAGGACAGTCTGTAAAGAATGCAGCAAGATCCATACTTACCTAGCTCCAAAAATTATGAAACAAAATTCCCACTGTAGTAAATTTATCAGAGCTTATTATGCAAAAGGTTTCAACATTTTATCACATTCTGACTTTTCTAGGGAATTTTTGCAACAGCGGTAAACTTTCTGTTTTCAAACAGCAACATGTAGACTTGTAAAATAGGCATAGTAAAGGCTATCCTTGCCACTTTTATTGAAATAAAAGATGCAAGACATTGTCCAAATCCAAGCAAAACACATATCATGTGGTGAATAAAAATATAGCTCCAAGTAAAGTTACCGATGAACGAAGACGAAAGAGGGGATGCTTCCGGGGCATCCCCAAGCTTAGGCTCTTGGTTGTCCTTGAATATTGCCTTGGGGTGCCTTGGGCATCCCCAAGCTTAGGCTCTTGCCACTCCTTATTCCATAGTCCATCGAATCTTTACCCAAAACATGAAAACTTCACAACACAAAACTTAACAGAAAACTCGTAAGCTCCGTTAGTATAAAAAAATAAATCACCACTTAGGTACTGTTGTGAACTCATTCTAAATTCATATTGGTGTAACTAGCAAAAGAGCCCGTGCGTTGCAAAGGGAGAGAAAACATAACACACGCTCTTAACTCAACAACCATCACTCAAGACCACAATAGGTTCATCTTCTTTATTTTTGTGAGGCGTCATATTTGTGTTGCCGCTTATCCTCCTTCTCACCCTCACCGGCGATGGCCTCGGTGTTCACATAAAACAACAAAAAACATGTGTTAAATATGGTTAATCCTAAGGCGTCTCTCTCTCCCTCTCCTCTCTCTCTCTCCCTCTCTCTCTCTCTCTCTCTCTCTCTCTCTCTCTCTCTCTCGCTCGCTCGCTTTCTCTCACTCTCGTGATGAGAAATATGTTGTTTTCCCCTGCGACATTTTTCAGAGGTATGCATGTGTAGTTATCGATGTTTTAGTTTCGGTATATGATTATAGTGGGGGGTTTATCTGCAATCCGGGTCGCCGCCAGTATGAAAAAAACGAATTATAAGTTTGCTTCCATAACAATATATTAAAAATATTTAACAGGTAAAATTAACATCATATTTAGATTCCACACATTTTTCTAATAAAATTTCATATATAATATGTTAAAATCAAAGTTATGGTTTAAAAGATACAGATAATTTAGAAAATCATTTGGTTTGACTCAAATATATTTCAAAATAATACTTAAAATACTTAACAGGTAAAAATAATCTCGTATTCATATTCTACATAATTTTCTAATCAAATTTCATATATAACATGTTCAAATCGGAGTTACGGTTTAAAAGATATGGATGATTTTAAAAAGCATTTGTTTGACTTAAATATGATCCGCAGACGAATTACCTAAAACATCAGGGGGGGTTCGAAAAATGTAAAATAACGGTTCGGGTGTGACTTAAATCCGGACGGCGGGTTGATTTCAAGAAAAGATAGGGACTTTTCTAAAAATGCCATGACGGACAAAAGAAATCCAATTTGCTTTATTATTAGGTAAAGATATCTACTGTATTCCAACTTCTCTATGGTTCATACTCTTCGATATCACTCATAGATTCATCAAAATAAGCAAACAACACATGGCAAACAGAATCTGTAAGAAACAGAACAGTCTGTAGCAATCTGTATCAAACGTATACTTCTGGAACTCCCAAAATTCTGAAATAAATTGGTGGACCTGAGGAATTTATCTATTGATCATCTGCAAAAAGAATCAACCTAAAATCACTCTCCAGTAAAAAATGGAAGCTAATCTCATGAGCACTAAGGTTTCTGTTTTTTATAGCAAGATCACAAAGACTTCACCCAAGTCTTCCCAAAGGTTCTACTTGGCACAAACACGAATTAAAAGATAAAAACACATCTAAACAGAGGCTAGATTATTTATTGCTAAACAGGAGCAAAAATCAAGGAACAAAAATAAAATTGGGTTGCCTCCCAACAAGCGCTAACGTTTAACACCCCTAGCTAGGCATGATGATTTCAATGATGCTCACATAAAAGATAAGAATTGAAACATACAGAGAGCATCATGAAGAATATTACTAGCACATTTAAGTCTAACCCACTTCCTATGCATAGGGATTTTGTGATCAAACAATTTATGGGAACAATAACCAACTAGCATAGGAAGGCAAAACAAGCATAACTTCAAAACTTTAAGCACATAGAGAGGAAACTTGATATTATTGCAATTCCTACAAGCATATATTCCTCCCTCATAATAATTTTCAGTAGCATCATGAATGAATTCAACAATATAACCAACACATAAAGCATTCTTTTCATGATCTACAAGCATAGAAATTTTATTACTCTCCACATAAGCAAAATTCTTCTCATTCGAAATAGTAGTGGGAGCAAACTCAATAAAATAACTATCATGTGAGGCATAATTCAATTGAAAATTAAAATCAAGATGACAAGTTTCATGGTTATCATTAATACTTATAGCATACGTGTCATCACAATAATCATCATAGATAGCAACTTTGTTTTCATAATCAATTGAAACCTCTTCTGAAATAGTGGATTCATCACTAAAAAAAGTCATGACCTCTCCAAATCCACTTTCATAAATATTATAAGATTCAACACTATCCAAAATAGTGGGATCATTACTTATTAAAGTTAAAACTCTTCCAAACCCACTTTCATCAATATAATCATCATAAATAGGAGGCGTGCTTTCATCATAATAAATTTGCTCATCAAAACTTCGGGGACAAAACATATCATCTTCATCAAACATAGCATCCCCAAGCTTGTGGCTTTGCATATCATTAGCATCATGGGTATTCAAAGAATTCATACTAACAATATTGCAATCATGCTCATCATTCACATATTTTATGCCAAGCATTCTATGCAATTCTTCTTCTAGTACTTGAGCACAATTTTCCTTCCCATCATTTTCACAAAAGACATTAAAAAGATGAAGCATATGAGGCACCCTTAATTCCATTTTTTTTGTAGTTTTCTTTTATAAACTAAACTAGTGATAAAACAAGAAACTAAAAGATTCAATTGCAAGATCTAAAGATATACCTTCAAGCACTAACCTCCCCGGCAACGGCCCCAGAAACTGGTTGATGTCTACTACGCAACCTTCTTCTTGTAGACGTTGTTGGGCCTCCAAGTGCAGAGGTTTGTAGGACAGTAGCAAATTTCCCTCAAGTGGATGACCTAAGGTTTATCAATCCGTGGGAGGCGTAGGATGAAGATAGTCTCTCTCAAACAACCCTGCAACCAAATAACAAAGAGTCTCTTGTGTCCACAACACACCCAATACAATGGTAAATTGTATGGGTGCACTAGTTTGGCGAAGAGATGGTGATACAAGTGCAATATGGATGGTAAATATAGGTTTTTGTAATCTGAAAATATAAAAACAGCAAGGTAACTTGTGATAAAAGTGAGCACAAACGGTATTGCAATGCTAGGAAACAAGGCCTAGGGTTCATACTTTCACTAGTGCAAGTTCTCTCAACAATAATAACATAATTGGATCATATAACTAACCCTCAACATGCAACAAGAGTCACTCCAAAGTCACTAATAGCGGAGAACAAACGAAGAGATTATGGTAGGGTACGAAACCACCTCAAAATTATCCTTTCCGATCGATCTACTCAAGAGTCCGTAGTAAAATAACACGAAGCTATTCTTTCCGTTCGATCTATCATAGAGTTCGTACTAGAATAACACCTTAAGACACAAATCAACCAAAACCCTAATGTCACCTAGATACTCCAATGTCACCTCAAGTATCCGTGGGTATGATTATACGATATGCATCACACAATCTCAATTCATCTATTCAACCAACACATAGAACTTCAAAGAGTGCCCCAAAGTTTTTACCGGAGAATCAAGACGAAAACATGTGCCAACCCCTATGCATAAGTTCACGAGCGAAACCCGCAAGTGGATCACCAAAACATACATCAAGTGGATCACGTGACTATCCCATTGTCACCACAGATAAGCACATGCAAGACATACATAAAGTGTTCTCCAATCCTTAAAGACTCAATCCGATAAGATCACTTCAAAGGGAAAACTCAATCCATTACAAGAGAATAGAGGGGGAGAAACATCATAATATCCAACTATAATAGCAAAGATCGCGATACATCAAGATCGTACCATCTCAAGAACACGAGAGAGAGAGAGAGAGAGAGAGATCAAACACATAGCTACTAGTACATACCCTCAGCCCCGAGGGTGAACTACTCCCTCCTCGTCATGGAGAGCGTCGGGATGATGAAGATGGCCACCGGTGAGGGTTCCCCCCTCCGGTAGGGTGTCGGAACAGGGTCCCGATTGGTTTTCGGTGGCTACGGAGGCTTGCGGCGGCGGAACTCCCGATCTATTCTGTTCCCGATGTTTTTAGGGTATATGGATATATATATAGGCGAAAGAAGTCGGTCAGGGGAGCCATGAGGGGCCCACGAGGGTGGGGGGAGCGCCCAGGAGGGTAGGGCGCGCCTCCCTGCCTCGTGGCTTCCTCGCAGCTTCCCTGACATCTACTCCAAGTCTCCTGGATTGCTTCTGTTTCAAAAATAACTCTCCCGAAGGTTTCATTCCGTTTGGACTCCATTTGATATTCTTTTTCTTCGAAACACTAAAATAGGCAAGAAAACAGCAATTTGGGCTGGGCCTCCGGTTAATAGGTTAGTCCCAAAAATAATATAAAATTGTATAATAAAGCCCATAAACATCCAAAACAAATAATATAATAGCATGAATACTTCATAAACTATAGATACGTTGGAGACGTATCAACACTCTAATCACATCCCTTTAAATTCTTACAACTTGCATGCTTTACTTTCCGCTGCTCATATACTCTTGTCATGCTTGCTTGATATGTATTGTGAATGTTTAACTTGTGCTAAAACTCCACTTTAACTTGAAGAAAATAAAAACTGCAACTTTTCTTTGCTAAGAGTCTATTCACCCCCCCCCCTCTAGACACCTCTTCTCAATCCTTTCATATATAAATCATACAAGTAAGATTTTTTTTCTTTTAAAAAAGATAACTAAGAACAAGAGGCTCGCCATGGTGGTGCCGGCGACGAGATCGACGCGGGCGATCGACGGCGATGAGGACAGGGACGGGACGACACCCTACACATGTGCAAATAAGAAGTTAATATGAGCTCAAATCGTGCATCTAAATCAAATAAGCTCACACATACACTCCTCCACTAAAACCCACATACCATACTACTTCTAGAGCATTTGAAATGAGTTAAACTAGCAGCGAGAGATGAAAGGATGAGGTTGCTAACCTTTTTAAAACACTCGGATAGTTGGTGCACTGCCAAACCAAGACAAATCTTGGGGAAAATGGAGCTTGAAGGTCGAGCTTGGGGGAAGAACAAAGGAGAAAGCTTAAGTGTGGCTCCGGCATTTTATCGAACACCTCATGTGCATATATGGGCAAAAAAAATAGAGTAGCCCACACCTCCACCCTTCCACGGTCAAAAAACAGAGGAGATGGGGGCGTGGATATATATATATAGGCAAAACGTTAGTCTCGGTTTGTGTCTAAAACCAGGACTAATGGCCTACCCTTTAGTCCCAGTTCCAGACACCAACCGGGACTAAAGGGCAACAACCCCTTTAGTCCCGGTTCGTGGATGAAACCGAGACTAAAAGTCCCAACTGAATCGGGACTGATGCCTGTCGAGGCCCGACCGACGTCCTAGCCTCTTGAACCGGGACTGATACTTCCATTAATCCCGGTTCATGGATGAAATCGGGACTAAAGGTCCCAGCTGAACCGGGACGGATGCCTGCCGAGGCCTGGCCGGCGTCCTACCCTCTCGAACCGGAACTGATGCTCAATTAGTCCCGGTTCATGCATGAAACCGGGACTAAAGGTCCCAGCTGAACCGGGACGGATGCCTGCCGAGGCCCGGCCGGCGTCCTACCCTCTCGAACCAGGACTGATGCTCCCATTAGTTCTGGATCGTCACACGACTGGGACTAATGCTCTGATTTGGCTAGGACCAAAGCCCTGTTTTTTACTAGTGATGGCAGAAGAGAAAGCACTACATCGAGCGGTCACACTGGCCCGAGAGAAACAATTCACAAATGTGATATTCGCCTCAGGTTGCCTCTCTTTGGTACAACGAATTAACTCCAACATCCATGATCGATCTATTGTGGGCTCTATGGTGATGAATATCAAACAAGAAGCCATGACTTTTACTTCTACATCGTTCAAGCATGTTCGTCGGCATTGTAATGTAGTGGCCCATGTTTTGGCCAATTCTTGTAAGAATTCTAGTTTGTTGTGTGTTTTCCCTTCTGTTCCAGATTGTATCCAGAAGACTTTGTATAACTTTATTGCTTGATAAATAAAACGCCGACTTAAAAAAAACTACCCGTTGGATGTTCCAGCCAGGGGTAACCCCAATTAGTTGCTCCATTATTTCTTCTTCCAGAGCGCTTTTTTTTTTGCAAATAGAGCATTGGAGCCACCAGAGGGCTGGGTAAAGCTGAACGTCGATGGAGCATGGCGGGAAGCTGATGGAACCGGTGGCGCGGGGATGATACTCCGAGATCACGTGGGAGCAGTCATTTTCGCGTCTTGCAGGTTCCTCCCGAGATGTGCAAGTCCTCTTGAGGCTGAACTATCAGCGTGCATGGAGGGAGTTACCCTGGCTCTCGAGTGGAGCATGGCGCCTCTCGTCTTGGAGATGGACTGTGCTGCTGCAGTAAGCATGATTAAGAAAACATCATTGGACAGATCCCCCAATGCGTCTCTTGTTGGAGAGATTAAGAGGAAGCTAGCTGTAGGGAGGGAGCATGCAATCAGGTTGATTCCTAGAGAGCAAAACGGTACCAGTCATGCCCTTTCGCAAATGGGATGCTCGATCACACGTACGGCCGTCTGGCTGCGTTCGGCACCTGACGAGATTGTTGGTTTATGTAAGCAAGACTGTGGCGAATCCACTTGAGTAATGAAATGATCCTTTCGCAAAAAAAAACAAATCTACGTTTCCTGCACACAAAAAAAACTCTACGTCTTCCAGTATTCAGGCCTATGGTACAGTTTGTGACCCGACAACGATATTGCTTCAGAACGCTGATTGAGCCCAGCACAAGGTCTGACCAGCTTATGTCAAAGGATCATAAAAATCCCACGCGCAAAAAAAAAGGATCAAAAAAATCATCCATGCAGCTCCTCGAAAAAAAAAGTACTAGTCGGGAAGAAGAATCGACCCAGTTACCGAGTTGTAACAGACACAGCACGCAAACAAAACCAACCGAGAAGATCAAAAGAGCCACTGAGCAGTTGAAAAAAAAATACTGAGCTAGCCGCATTCACTCGACACCACCATGGGCCAACCAACTTGCTCCTGACCCCAATATACGGGTCGACCTAATCTAGACCAAATTGCGTCTGGCACCTGCATCGTCGGCAAAACTGGACTGGATACATGAATCTCGTGGACCGTGGTGGTGCCATGCTACTCGTGCAAACCGCGTGCATGGTTTCATTCAAAACGGCATGTAGTGTATGCTGCTGTTACTGTCACCGAGCGCCAGGTAGTGCAGCCGTTCCGGCTGAGCAGAGCTCTGCAGACCGCCAGCGTGCCATGGCCCCGCGTCGTGTTACTCGTGAAGCCTGATCCATCTGGCTCGCCTCAAGACAGCGCAAAGAACGGCGTAACACGGAGCGCAGGCGCAGCAGAGAGTTGCAATCTGATCCGGCCGGAGAAGCTGCCTCTTTCATCTACAGCAAGTATATGGATACTCAATGGATAATGGATGAGATGCCATTTCGCCGTCGTTTTCGCCTCTGTCGCTGTTATTCCAAAAGGCCAAAAGCGTCCCGAGGGAATTATCGTCTACAATTATCGCGGAGTGGAGTTGTATCCCGCGATGGCTACGTCGCCGGGAAGATATTTCAAGAAAAAGGCCCGAGCTCAAATAAGTTTGAAAGTAACATCTTCACATCATTGATTTTGTTTTTCTACCATGCCTTGCTCCAATGTCATTTCGTGATGAAATTTTGCATGTAGAGCAAACATTTTTGAAAGTATGCCTTAAAAAATTCATAATTTTTTTAAAAAAATATTTTATTTATTTTACTGATCACACCAGAAGCATTTGAGCCCAGGCATAGAAACTCCACATTCGCCATGAAAATATTTGCATGGGCTCTAGGGAAAAGGAAAACGGAACCACTCGAGAACTACGGCTCAATGGACACTGACACCTGTTGCGTTAGGACCAGCTGGACCCCTGCTCTTTTTTGTGTAAAAAGGCCATGCTTGGCCAAAAGTGGCACTACCCGGAGCAATCTGATTCGGCGCGCGGTCGTAACTCGTAATCACAGAGCTTTGGACGGGTTATCACAATGGAATCACGCCGTTTCCTGCAAGAACAGCCATTTCCCCTGCACTGCAACGTCAGTTTCACGCAGGCAGAAGCATAAGCAAGCACGAATGCACGATGTGATCTCCGTAGCAGGAGGATAAGGTGGGCATCCGCACCCAAGAAAAGAAACCACGCAGATGCCACATCGCCGTAATGCACGTTGCTGTCGCCCCCTGACCCGTCCAGATCCGGGGACCCTTTTGCCAAAAATATCGGGGCCATGCATGCATGGTTTTGAGGCCTTGAGCAAACCCATGCAGGTGCGCGGTGCCCGATCCCCTCGTGCCGGTGCTGCGAGTTGCGCTGTGGCTGTGCGCTGGTCCTCCCGCCTCCGGCGACGAGTTCCGCGAACTTGCATGGTTTCCGTCGCTGTGTCTAGCTAGGCCCCGGCCGTGCGGGGCTGGCTCTCGAGCCTTGGGTGCATGCAATGCAATGCAGTCGGCTGGATCGCCGGTGGCCAGTCTTCGGTGTTTTATTATGGCCCAGCGACGGCTAACTAGCCGGTCACTGGTGTCCCCATCCATGGATTCATTCCCACGAGCTTCTAGTACTCATCATCAAACCGGTTGGTAGTGCATTCCTACCGACGCTTTCTTCCGGCTGAAACGCGTCTGAAACTGCTGCACCGAACCGGCGAAAAGGAAAGTCCGGCCCGGCCCGACTCTCAGGTCTTGACACTTTCTCCGCGCACGTTCAGATCCTCCTGCTAAGCAACCACTCACTCAGGGTCTGGTCTAAAACCAGGTCACGCCGCAAGGACCACTTTTGACAGGACAAGGACACAGGCTTGCTTTGTGCTCATCCAGAAAGATACACTGTTTGTTACTACAGCCGTAACCCATAAGAGCAACTCCAACGCGCCGATCCAACGGGCGACGATTTTGTCTGATTGGATCGACCGTCCGCCTGTTTAAAATGTCGGTCGGCGGTGCGCCTAATGCGCTGACCCATATTAGCCCCCGTGGCCGATTTGACGCCGTTTTTGAACAAATATACACATGTATTGCATGGTTTCACAAGCAAACAAAAAAAGCATAGTTTCATAACCAGATGAATTTAGCATAATTCTACAAGGCGAATAGAAATTAAATTGTCTCAAATTCATTTAAAAAATGCATCTATTGAGATCACCGGGCACTCCGTAAGCAAGCATCCTTACTCATCAATGAGATCATCGGGCACTCCATATGCAAACATCCGTACTCATCAATAAGATCACCGGGCACTCCGTAAGCAAGCATCCATACTCATCAATGAGATCACCGTGCACTCAGTATGCAAGCATCTGTGTGAGATCACCGGGCACTCCGTATGTAAGCATTCGGATGGATACAATGCATTTCTGATAAGATGAGAAATCAATCTTTCAAAGGGCATACTCTTTGCACTCGAAATAATTATCGTATCAGACCAACCCCTCTCTAATATGGTCGAAAATATGCCTAGCCTTACGAAAACGCCGCCGAAATTCTGATGTTTGAACAACCGGTTGGTTGTGTCAAAGTAGTCCTTCCAAAGAAGGAAATGACCGCTCTCTCGGTTGCGATTCAACGCCGGAATGTGCCCCTGGATCGAGCCCTGGAACAACGACAGCTGCTTATTAAGGTGGTCATGGACCAACACGGCAGCCAACATCTCCTCCTCATCACCGGACGAGGAATTGTCGGAGTCACATAGGAAATTGTGAAAAAAGAACTCGTCGGTAGAGTCCGTCTTGTACCTTGAGGCAAACTATGGAACAACTTGTGGACTTCGACGAAGAAGCTGGCAGACAAAGAGACGAGCGCCTTCCTTGGACCAGGTGGCTGGCCTGGTGGCATCCGCCGAGCGTGCCAGCGCCAGGATATGCTTCGTGTCCGCGGCGACGCAAAACGGGCTTAAAATTAGACCGGGAATGGATCGGCAGACTGATGAAAAGCGGAGACGTGTCTGTTCGGGTCGGCCCGTTGGGCCGACTTTTCTGTTCGCGCCGATCCAAACGGACGACGAAATGGGTTGGAGTTGCTCTAAGTGACGTGGATAAGGATTAGTTTAAGGCGCCGCGGCGCCTGAGCCTCACTGACTGACACCATAACCTCGATCTCAGGTACACTATAAGCCAATAAGCACATGACAGTTATCAGTTAACGCAAACGATTGACTAGAAGATCATCTGACTAAGCTGCAGAGGCTACGAAAAATACACTAGATTAGGACAATGATCGTCAGGCCAAGCTGCAGAGGCAACCAGTGAAAAACAAAAAGGCAGCAGCATCTGGTTCCGGGGCACCCCGTGCCGGGCGACGGCATCCATGCCATGCCATGGCATTGCCATGCGGACACGAGAAAGCCTGTGTCGGCGCGCGCGTGCCCTGGGCAGACACCGCGGCCCCGTCGCCGGAAATGGCGGTGACGCGACGCGCGCGCCGGCGATTTGTTTAAGCGGGAGAGCCGTTTTTTCCCTGCTCCGGGCCGACGTGTGCCGGGCGGACGCCGGACGTGTCAGGCTCGCCGGGTTCTCCACGGGACACGCAGCTGGCGCGTAGCGGATCCCTCCCCGCCGCGTGTCCCCGCTGCTTCGTGACTTCCATCTCCGCCACGTCCTCGAGCTTAGGCTCTGGGCTTGAATATTGTATTGGGAGAATGGTTTTGCTTTTCGTGGATGGCGATGCGAGTAATCGATGTGGTCGAGACGGACGGAGGGAAATCATGTTCATGTTTGGATGGAGAGATTCTTAGTAGATAGATATAATGGAGGTCAGAACTTGTTCCGGCCACGAGCCACCCACGTGAATATATACGCGATGCTATCGTGCGCGAGTTTTTCTTCTGCGAGGCATGCTCCGTTGCGAAGAAAAATGGGAGGCCGATCCTCTCATGTGTGCGTGTTTCATTTTCTTTTCAAAAATAAATACGTGGGTGCGTGTTCATCTCGCCTTATTTTTCAAAAAAACTTTACTCTTGTGCCACGAACGAAGGGTGGAGTGATGCTGAAGCGCTGTCGGGAATATGATGTACGAAGACGTACACGTTTCACTTTCACCCACTGCCACTGCCACTGCCTGGTGAGTGAGAGTTGGTGCGTTGATTGTTTTCCTGATGGTTGTTTCACCGGAGGAGAGTGCGCACCGTGCGAAATGAATAGGAGGAGTGCCTACGCATGGCAGGCAGATCGTCCTAGGCTCCTAGCTAGCCTAGTACAATAGCCACCGCACAACGCACCTACTGCCCACGTGCGCCCAACCCCGGCTGAACGTGCCGTCCGGGACGTGTCCACAACACAACACACTCCGCTGGTCACCCACAGGTTTTTTGAAAACAAAATGCATGATCTCTTTCCATGTGGTCGTTCTCGCCGCCGTATGTGAGATCGATCCCTTCAAAGATTCACCTACATATTAAAATTTTAAAACCAACGCTGCTCCTGCAGGAAATGGCCACATGTCCGCAGCCAAAAGTTTTTAAAGCGACACATTCCATGCGAGCTTGGTCATTGGACACGGCATGATGGGCGCACCACACCGCACGGGAGACCCACGCCCCAGCCTCACAGCCCATAACCCACCCCACAGGGGCCCATGATCCATACACGCGACGCGAACCCAAAGAGGATAAGACCACAGGACCGACCGACCGACCGGAACGGAATCCGGGGAAAAGCCATGTGGGAGCAGGGGAGTGGCGCTTTTCACCCAGATCATTAAGCCCCGGACCGTGCCGTGGTGACTCACCGCCACCGGCGCGGCCACGGTGGTGACCGCGGGCGCGCGCATCGGCAGCGAATCGCGCACGCTAAGCCGGTGCGGTGTCGGTCAAACGGAACCAGACCAAACCACGCGCGTCCGGACGAAAGCTATCCGCTCCTTCCCCGCTCTCGGCGCGACCGGACCGGCACGAACCGGCCGCGCGTGCTGTGCTTCCCTGCCCTATATATGCGCGCGCCACCCCGCCGGGGCTCCAAGGGCCAACGACCACAGCCGCACTCGCAGGGACCAACCACTGCCAGAGCAGAGCGTCTTCGTGCCGTTTGAGCAACGGCGCAGCTCGGGAGATCGAGCGGCGGAAGAGGGAAAAAGCCGCCGGGGTTGAGCTCGTTGGTTGTCTGCCGAGATGAGCTGCAGGATGATGGGTGAGGAGGAGGACGCCTTCGAGGCGTCGTCGTGCGCGTCCTCCGGCGGCGAGTCGGGCGACGAGGGGGACCGGTTCCCGGACAGCGTGGGCGCCCGCCGCCAGTCCGCGCCGCCGCAGGCGCCGCTGAGGCGGATGAACTCGGACAGCATCTACGATATGTCCGGCATGACGGCGCACCTCCCCGCCAAGTAAGTAGTACTACTCCGACCAACTCATCCGTCGACGCCGACGAGCGAGCGAAGGCTTTCTTTGTCTGACCGCGCGAGCACGGACGATCTGGCTGTGCAGGAAGGGGCTGTCGGCGTACTACCAGGGCAAGTCGCAGTCGTTCGCGTGCATGGCGGAGGTGCGGTGCCTGGAGGACCTGCAGAAGAAGGAGAAGCCGCGCGGGCACAAGATGAAGCCCTGCAAGAGCTACGCCGCGCTGGGGGGCGTGGCCATGGCCCGGAAGCCGCCGGGCTCCTCCTGCGCCAACCTCGGCCTCATGGACGCCGGCAACGGCTTCATGAACATCCCCGTCAACGAGGACTGCTACCGCCAGTAGGTTCAGGGTCTATTTCTCGGTTCATCACGCCTCTTAAAATGCTCTTCTTCTCCATGTCCTTGTCCTTGTGCGGGAGCTCTGCTTGTTTGCAGGCGCATTAGTCTGCGAATGATTCATGAGAGCAGCTTCTGTGTGAGACAGTTGATATCTTGTGATGTAAATATGGAGTTTGTAACTGTGTACTGCGAATAGGGGAGCAGATATCAGGCTGTGTTTCACTTCTGCGGTGTGTATTTTACTTTGTGGTCAGAGCAAAGGATACGGGAGGAGCCTGGCCGGAGAGAGGGCTTTCGTCTCCGTTTTCCTTCATGTTGGATGATCCGAAATTACAGTGTAGCGCTGCTTTGGGCTTGGAATTCCACGTAGATTCTGCAATGTTTCGATGTCTCGCGCCGACACTCATGTTTAACTCCACGTTGGGCGACAATTGTTATCAAATTCCGTTTACAAAACAATTTTTATCATAAATCTGTATAATCATAATAAATTATTTTACTTTGTAGTTTTCGTTGTATGAATTGAAATGTTATTTGAAATTGAGCATGAGGTCGTCGGTCGGGCGTAGTCTTCACTGGAGTAGCAGCGGAGGGTAATGCGGACGGCCATAGCCTTCTCCATCCCGCATGGGACGACATCCCAGTCCTGAGTGGTCGGAGTCTAATCCGCTCTTCATCACGTCGGAGACCGCTGGATCCCAGTCCAGAGTGGTCAGAGTCTAATCCGCTCTTCATCACGTCGGAGACCGCTGGAGATCGCCGAAAGTGAGTTTGGGGATGAAGAGGAAGGGAGTAGAGTGGCTAGGGTTTGATCCGTTCAGCGGAAGAGGACGAATTTATATGGGGTTAGGTGGGCCAGCGTGGACCGAATCCAACGTGGCGGATGCACCTGGGCCTCCTTATATCCGCTCAAATTTGGTTTGAATACAAAGGGTGCTGGTCAGCCCAGACGTCTGAGGCTGGTTCGAGGTGCCCGTCTGGGTTAGGTATGTTTGAGGATACTAGCAAAAGAGGCTGAGTTGCAATGGGAGAAAAAGATAGCTCATGCCCAATCATAAATCAAGACCCCAATAGATTCACGTTCTTTATTTAAACATCACATCCCATCTATGTTGTAGTTTGTCTTCCGTCCTATCCTCACCTACGACAATCTGAGTGCCTATAGAATCACAAAGTGTTTGAATGTGGTCAATCCTAAATCATCTCTCTTTCTCTCTCTCTCTCTCTCTCTCGGCACAAGATGATAATAATTTTCCCTTGCTAGGTTTGCCAAGGCATGCCTGCGTAGTTATCGAAGGTTTCTTTCGTCTCCTATATTGTCTGTTGAGCTGTTCATTTGCAATCGAGATCGACGCTCATACGGAGGAAATACGGATCGTATGCTATTGATTAATGTTACACTCTAAATAGCATTTTAAAAGTAGTTAACGGATAAAATAACATCGTATTCGGATTCTATACATTTTTGTAATCAAATTTCATATGTAACATGTTAAAATAGAAGTTAGGGTGTAAAAGATAAGGATATTTCAAAAAGCATGTTTTGTACTTAAAAGTAAAACTATGGGACCAAAAATTGTAAGAGAGTTTATGTAAAAACAAAAAAAAGAATCGTTTTATCACTTAAAAGTAAACCGCGGGTTAATTACCCGAAACTGTAGTTTTTTTTGTAAAAAAGAATAGCGATTTGTTTTTCCACTTAAAGATGTACTACAAGTCGATTCTTCAAAATGTAAGGTGGTTCCGTATTTTATTAGCAGTTATAGATAAGGGGTGTCGGTTAGCCTGAGCATTTTAGCCTGGTTTGAGGTACTCGTATGAGTTAGGTATGTTTGATCGGTCAATGATCGGGCCGTCCGCTCTGACGTTTGAGGAAATTTGAGACGCCCGACTGTATATACAAGGTATTGAAAATGTATAGGGTATTAAAAACGATTCATATGTTAGTATACATGAACACTAAAATTGCAATGCATGAAGTAACTTTAAATTATTGATGAACTTTTTAAATAAACGAACACCCTTTTAAAATGCCCGATTGTTTCTTTCTAGAAAACTTTTTCATAGTACATGACTATTTTTAAATGGACGGACACCTTTTTAATTCCGTTAACATTCTTTCCAGAAAATGTGTGAACACGTTCTAAAGTACATGAACATCCTTTTTATAAATGTGAGAACAGATTTGAATTTATTACATTGTTTTGAAATGTGTTAAAAAATTCATTAGGCGCAAACACAATTTGAAACTAGATGAGCAATTTTTTCTAAAGGTGTGAACACTATTTTTAATTACACGAACATTTTTTAAATAGGTGAACAAATTTCAAGTACATGGCTTTTTAAAAAATAGGCGATCACTTTTTAAAGGTGTGGACACTATTTAAAACTACAGTTTTTAGGGCGAATTTAAAACTACTTGAACATTATTTGGAAATACACGAGCAATTTTTGTTTTTTAATACATTTTAATCGAATCTATTTATATAAAAGGAAGCAAAAATAATGTAAAATGAAAATAATTAAAACTGAAAGTGAAACTGGGATCCTCGCAAAAAGAAAAAGGAAAAAAACGAAACTGGAAAAAAGGAAAAAACGAGCGAAAAAAGGAAAGCAAGGAATTTGAGAGCGTCTCGCTTTGGGTTTGGGCGAAATATACACACGTCTTCCCTCGCAAACCCCTGTCGCCACGTACACGGAGTCACGGACAACGCCGCCCCCTCTATTCTCTCCCGCCGCCCCGTCGAGCCCCAACGCCGCCGCCTCCCTGCCCCGTAGACCCCCACGCCGCTGCGGACCTATCCTCGGTCGCCGGCGGCGAGAAGGTCCTCTAGTCTCCGCCTCAACCCCTGGCAGGCCCTCTCCCTCCCATCCGGCCGGCCCTCTCCTCACTCCCTCCCCTTCCCTCCCCTCGGCCTCCGGCCCTCGCCGACCTCCCCTCCGCGAGTCTGTCACTCTGTGTCCGGTCAGGCCTCCCCCTGCCGCCAAGGCCAGGGCCCAGTCCGCCTCTGCCATCCGGCCTCCCCGGCTCCCCTGCTCGGCTCCGGCAGTCCAGCCTGCTGCAGCCGCCCTCCACGGCACGTCTCCACCTCCGGCAGCCCAGCCTCCGTGGCTCTGTCCAAGGTATTTCCCCCCTCTGTTTTTAAACATATTTGAAGATTTTTTTTTTGTCAATTCATTGCCTGTGATGGCTGGAAAGTAGTACTGTAGAAGATAATCACTGATTGCTTGTAAACCAGTGAAATTGAACTACTTATTATGTGATTCATTTGTCACTTATGTGATTCACTGATTGCCAGATAGACATAATGAACCTAATTGGTTGTGCATTGAAATTGTTTGTCCAATGACCAATGTCCATCAGTCCATGCCACATTGCCACTGCCACTGATTTCTACTTTGTGTATTTGATGATGAAGACGTCGAAATAGATTTGGCAGCTTTGGAACTTGATTCCGGTAGCCACTGCTAGTGTTGAGAGGGTATTTTCCTCAATGAAATATGTGAAGAATCCACTAATAAGAAAGAAAAATGGGTGATGAATATTTGAACAATTGCTTGGTTACATTCGTTGAGAGAGTAAGTCTGAGTTTGCATATTTGCTATATTAGTTCATGGGGTTGATGCACATTTGCTGCTCTTGAAAAGGAAAAGATAAATATGTGAAGTTAAACATATGCATTGGCTCACAATGTTTCTCTGCCATTTGCAGATTCCTGCTTGTAAGCAGCTTGATGGAGGCGATGGCCGCGAAACTAGTATTCCCCCAGGACAACCCACCACTTTCCATCATTTCTGCTGCTAAGATTGCAGGTGTTCCCATAACCATTGATCCCTGCCTCCCATCAGGTTCAGTGCCCACACTACACTTCGGTTCTGGGTAAGGGTTTAGGGTTTAGTGTACATATTTAGGCTTTGAATTGCATCTTCTTTTTATTCTCTTCATTCTAATAATATTTATGGTTGTAAGAAAATCTATCATGATTCTGTACAGGGACTTTATACATGGTGTCAACACAGTTCTTCGTTATATTGCCCGTACTACATCTGTTTCCAGCTTCTATGGCGAGGACGCTATTCAGGCAGCACGTGTATGTTTCTGTTCCACATATGCTGCCTGTCAATGATTTTCAAGAATCATCTCAGTATATACTAAGTTGCCATTGTTATGCCTATGTAGGTTTATGAATGGCTCGAGTATGCACCACTCATTCTTTCAGCCTCTGAATTTCAAGCTGCTTGCTCATTTCTTGATGGATACTTGGCATCTCGAACCTTTTTGGTTGGTCATGGTCTGACAGTTGCTGACATTGTAGTGTGGTCAAACCTCAGAGGTAATTTCTGGCTCCTTTCGTTCATGTGTAGTTTAATGTTCTCTCCCTTTGTCTTACCCTGGAGGTCACAACTCTTTTCTTCAGGAGCTGGTCAACGATGGGAAAGTTTAAGGAGGTCAAGGAGGTACCAGAACCTTGTCCGTTGGTTCAACAGCGTGGCTGTAGACTATGCACTAGAAGAAGTTACATCTGTTTATGTTGGAAAGCGAGGAATTGGCAAATCTCCCGCGCCATGCCTGAAAGAAAAGATGCCTGGCTTGGAGAACACCTCGGGTCATGAGATAGATCTCCCCGGTGCAAAAGTTGGGGAGGTTTGCGTACGTTTTGCCCCAGAGCCTAGCGGTTATCTCCACATTGGGCATGCTAAGGCTGCACTGTTGAACCAGTATTTTGCAGACAGATATAAAGGACGTCTTTTGGTTCGATTTGATGACACAAATCCTTCAAAAGAAAGCAGCGAATTTGTTGAGAACGTCCTGAAGGATATTGAGACCCTTGGGGTTAAATACGATGCAGTTACATACACATCGGATTATTTCCCAAAGCTAATGGAGATGGCCGAATGCTTGATTAAGCAGGGAAAGGCATATGTTGATGATACACCCAAGGATAACATGAATGCTGAAAGGAGGGACGGTGTGGAATCTAAATGTAGAAACAGTACTGTTGAGGAGAACTTGTTGTTGTGGAGTGAGATGGTTAATGGTACCAAGAGGGGTACTCAGTGCTGTGTGCGTGGTAAACTTGACATGCAGGATCCCAACAAATCACTTCGAGACCCTGTTTACTACCGTTGCAACCCTGATCCCCACCATCGCGTTGGCTCAGAATACAAGGTCTATCCAACATATGACTTTGCATGCCCATTTGTTGACGCACTGCAAGGGGTGACTCATGCTCTTCGTTCAAGTGAGTATCATGATGGGAACGCACAGTACTACCGTATCCTTCAGGACATGGGGTTGCGGAGGGTTGAAATCTTTGAGTTCAGCAGACTCAATATGGTTTATACCGTTCTTAGCAAGCGCACGCTTCGCTGGTTTGTACAAAACAAGAAGGTGGAGGACTGGACTGACGCACGCTTTCCCACTGTACAAGGCATATTACGTCGTGGCTTGAACCTTGATCCAGTTTATACTCGAGCAGGTAATCTTCTAATGAATAACTCTTATTATCTACTCCCTCCGTCCCATAACTAGTGTTAAAAACGCTCTTATATTATGGGACAGAGGGAGTAATATTATGAGTGAAGTGCATCATAGGTCCTCAAACTATTTCAGAGGTGTCACATAGGTCCTCGAACTATGAAAAGCGTCATCCAGGTCCTCAAAGTGCAATATATGTGTTATCCTGGTCCTCAAACTATTTCAAAGGTGTCACGTAGGTCCTTGAACTATTTCAGAGGTGTCACATATATACACACTTATTACACTTCAAGGATTTTTGAGGACCTAAATGACATTCTTCATAGTTTGAGGACCTACATGACACTAACGAAATAGTTCAAGGACCTAGGATGCACTTCACTCTAATATTATTATGTGCAAGTTTTGAGTTATTAAATCTCCTTTCTTTTTTTTGCATTTCCTATTTGTGAAGGGTGCTTCAAAGAATCTGAATCTCATGGAATGGGATAAACTCTGGACAATCAACAAGAAGATAATTGATCCAGCCTGTGGAAGGCATACTGCTGTGCTGAAGGACAAAAGTGTGCCCTTGACACTTACTAATGGCCCAGAGGCACCATTCATTAGAATTCTACCTAGGCACAAGAAATGCAAGTGTGCTGGAAATAAGGCTATAACGTTCGCAAACAGAATTTGGCTAGAGTATGCTGATGCATCAGCCATAAGTGTGGGTGAGGAGGTCACTTTGATGGACTGGGGAAATGTTATCATTAAAGAAATCAAGACAGATGATGGAACAATTACTCAACTAGTTGGTGAACTCCATCCTGACGGGTCAGTGAAGATGACAAAGCTGAAGCTAACATGGCTATCAGATATTGAAGACCTTGTGTCTCTCTCTTTGGTGGATTTTGACTACCTAATCGTCAATAAAAAGGTGAGGCATCATGTTCTATGTTCACGTTGGTAGGCTTGCAGTCACTTGAGCACCAGAACCGTTTCTTATACTACCTATTTGCTGCATTAGTTACTTATTAATCTGTTCAACTATGCGTTGCTTGGCGAACTTATATTGCCTCAACAGCTTGAGACATTCCATGAATTGGTTGGTCTTTGAAACTCAGCATGGCCCCATACTTCACTCTACTATTGTTGGAGCTGATGTCAAAGATATCTACTAGTTTTTTTTCCTTTTATATCTATGTGATGATGTTTCCTAGGATGAGTTATCTCTTCGATCAATGTGATGTGACAATGTTTCCTGGGATGAGTTATCTCTTCCATCAACATGTCCATATTGTCTCACTCTCAGTCGATCCTAAATGGTACATCTACATGTTCTTTTAGTCCTAATATGTGGCACTTTTGCAGCTCGAACTGGGAGAATATGATAAGCCCGGAGGTGAGAAGTTCCTTGAAAATCTTAACCCATGCACCCGAGGAGAAGCTTTAGCTCTTGGAGACCCAAACATGCGGAACATCAAGCGAGGAGAAGTTATACAGCTTGAAAGGAAAGGCTATTACAGGTGTGATGTTCCATTTGTCGGGTCATCGAAACCAATCATGCTTTTTGCCATTCCCGATGGCCGACTGAAGTCCACGTCGATTGTTTCTGGAGCCTAGCTTCAACAAGTTATGTTGGGTAAATAGTTGTACTATTTTGGACAAAAATCTTGCAACCATATTGGTATCCTCAGACTGAAATATGGAACTTCAGATTTCAGTTCTTCAGTGTCGCTATGTAGTTCCTTTTGCATGTTTGAGGACCTGTGGGTTTGCGGAACAAATATCAAGATGATAATTGATTGATATTCTGCACATCTGTGGTGGTGGATGACTTATCTGCACATCAAAGATTGTTCCTATTGAAATATCTCCCATGTTTCAAACTTTGGGCCCTCTATTTGGCATGTTTGCAATGCCAGCCGTTCTGCTCTGTTCTTCAGCAACGGTGTGTTGTTTTAAGTTCTCAGGTTTTGTTGTACTCCTAGATGCTGATCTATTGTGACCCAAATGGTCTTCCCATTAGGACCTATTTGGTATGATTCCCATATATGTTGGCCGTTCCATGCCAAATTTGCTTTCACTTTTAAATGACACCCAAAACATCTACGGTTCGTTTTGGCAGTTTTTCTCTCTTTGAACCTTTCGCACCTTGTACAAACTACGGTTTGCTGGGACCATCTCCCTTGATTTTTGTTTCCTCACTTGGTATAAACTATGCCTGCAATCTCTAGGATGTTCTTCTTTTTGGGACAATTTTTGTACATTTGGAAAGCAAGGAATTAACTGGAACTTTTTCTTTAATTGAGAAATTAACTGGAACCGGTAGAACCTGAACCCTTGCTTAGGCGTGAAAAGAAGAATAGAGGAAGGGCAACATCTATAGGAGGAGGATGCGACACTGCACATTTTTTGACAATAGGTGGATTTTATTTACTCAATTAAAGCATCAAGAGAATACAAACACAAAAAACACACACACCCGGCCTTTGCATAATTAGGATGCAGATAGCCAACACTAACGCACACACATAAAAAATAGCCGGCAAATAGCAAAGTCATATAAGACTAAAGCTATGCCTAAGCGAGGAAAAAGAAAATACCCAAGGCGAACAAATCTCTGATCAATAAACTATAACAATGACCTTTATCCACAACAACTATCTCATGACCCTACACGAACGACGATGTTCTTCAACGACAACACATTTAGGAAGGGAGCAACGCACAAGCGTCGTCGTCACTGGACCAAACCATCAAAGGCCAGGTTCTAGGTTTTCACCCTAAAGAACCAACCTAAGCATATCCGAACAGTACCTTCAGCAAGGTAATGATGCAACAAGATCGCAATTGTCAGGTATAACCATCTCGGCCAGACCTAGGTTTTCAACCCGGAACTCGAGACCAGGTGTTCAAGAAGCACCATCATCGAAGTCACTCATGTGTTGTCTCCACCACTTTTCCTCGATCTCAACAGCAACATGCGATGTGTGTCCGCCGCCATTGCACACCCATACCCTTGCGTCAAGTCGTCGTTCATAGATTACATCTCACTGCCGAAGATAACCACCGGATCTAGAGAGAAAAAAAATTCCCGCGAAGACTTTCGGTGGTCACCGCAATCCATGGCGAAGCCGCCGCTGAAGACCGGTGTAATCAACACCGATGACGGAGCACACCATCACCACCTCACCAATGAGAGCCCTGTCCAATCTAGTTGGCCCAGTAGATCATAGCGTCGGAGGGCGGATTTGCGTCGGATGCCAGATTCGCGTTCGAGTACACCGGTAGTACAGCGGACCATCTGCTCCACAGCGGTGTATCAGACCTGGGCAGACCACACACGGAGGCGCCATCAGGGGGTGCACACCGGTGAAGCACCAGGGCTAGAGCAGGGACACGTAGCTCCTCGAGCAACAACACAAAGGACCAAAGCCAAGGCGTCCAGCGACTCATGGCTGGGGAGGCACGCCGAGCTGGCGGCAGCGCAGGTCGAGCGGCAGCGCATACCCGACATGGCGAGCTGAGATCCACGTAGGGGCAGGTCTAATCGGGAGCACGGAGGGCGCGCAGAGGAACCTGCCGCCGCCAACCACCAGCCGGGGCTTTTTCCGGGCGGCACCGGCCGGCGGCGGCGAGGGGAGGAAGGTGTGGCGGGAGCCTGGATCGGCGGCGGTAGAGGAGCCACCGAGTCGCCTCAGGGGACGATGCGGGGGCATTGATCCTTTTTCCTGGGACGTCGTTAGCCGGATGCCCTTCGAATCAACTCATGTGTGATCTGCTCGTGCAACATTGCACGTGATGAGAGGTCAGCATAACCTTAGTAGGACACTGCTCAGCACAATGTTGTTGTCCTAAATAGGTAAATATTGTCAAGCATGACCTTGAGCTTGAGTATGCATAAGAGTATTGTTCTTTCGGTCAATCGTGAAGGCTCTTGCGTCTTCTTGATGAGGGAATTAGAGATAGTTGGAGAAATTTGGTTTGGTCATGTCTATGAAGTTTTGAAGATCTCTCTTCTTGCGTCCGCTTCATCCAGAGTTTGGTTGTCTTGTATGAAGTTTGACTACTTCATCTGCAGAAAATGGGCAAGCCATGCTGCTAACTCCAGAGCCTTTGCCGATGCCTACAGCACCGATGTTGCCTGAGTAGCAGAATATGCAGAACCCCTTCAGTGATACCCAATAATAATAAAAAACCTACAGAATATGGAGAACCCGTTCAGTGGCGCACACCAACAAAAACCAACAGAGAAGTGGGAGGGGAGCCTTGGATTTGAGATTGACAGCACCTTGCATATCGAGGAACCACTTCCATATTTGAGGTCAGGTCACATGACCCGACCTAGATCAAGGGTCTTGCATATACACAGATACACCTCAATCTTCATCAAAAGCGTCGAACCAACAAGAGTTCTCCTCCCCTAAGCATTGAACCAACAAGAGTTCTCCCGCCCCCTTATTGCCCACAACCACCGAGAGAACAACAAGATCATGACTTTAGATCTTGGATCCGCCCTTGTCGGCGATTGGCCGGCGGATTGGGCTGACCTTCCTATGGGCGTACTCTCTCTTCTTGCATGAAACCCCCACCCTTGCGTCAGGGATTGACTGGCCATGGCCGCTGTTTGCAGGCCGTGGCGCAACTCGGTATCCATCTCTGACTTGCGTCCCTCACCGCTCCAATGCGTTTTGCTCCCCTCTCATCAGAGCAAACCTTGCTTCTTATGCGTTCTTGGCGGTGTCCATCGTCACCCGGCCCATTCCTTCTTCCACGAGCAACTGCCCTGGTACATCAGCTCATCGGGCCAGGGCCTTATCGCCATGGAGGGCCGCGGTTACATTCTTTTCAAATTTAGGCCCGACACGCTCATACGGCTTCCCTGCTACATCCTCGGCATGTTCGGCGACAAGAGGTTCGTGCGGATAAGCGCCGCCTTGATCGCGCCTCAGCCTCCCGCTCTCGACGCAGAGACGTCGGCATCATGGTGGGCGCTACCATGGACGGCGGTGGCCATCTGGGCTTTTGGCCCGTGCGGTCCTACAAAGAGCACTTCTTTTGGGCATCCGGGCTCAAGGGGGGAAGCAACTTGAAGACCTGATCTTCTTCATGACTCCTTCTTCATCCTTACGCACCAGGAGGGCATCTTCGAGTTCGTCCTCGACCCGGACTCAGAGTTGCAGGGCCTTCGCCTCCTGCCGGAGCACATCTTCTGCCCGCGGATCCCTCAGCCTGGACTCGTGTTGCCGCCAAGGCGGTGGTGGCGCGGTTCTTAGTCAAGACTCATGGGGAACTTTTGATGGTTGTTCAGATCGCGTCCATCGCCCTGCCGGGAGAGCCCAGAGTGACCACGGGCTTTAAGATCTTTGGTGTGCGGACCCCGCCTGTGACAGTATCCTTCATCGATGGGTCACCAAGACCTTGGCCACTGTGTTATGCTCGTCGTCAGAGGGTACTCGCGCTGCTTCGACACGCCCGACCCAGGCATGGGATCACGCCCGGGTTGTACTTCCTCGTCCAACAAATATTGGGCCCCGGTGCGAGTCAAATAAATATCAATATCTATACGAAATTTTAATACTTGTTTATAAGTTATTTTTTTCCAACTCACAATGGTAGCTAATTATTATGGTGAATTTTAAAAATAATAAAAATACACTGGTCAATAAAATACGCCTTAAAACATATTTAGATCAATTCAACTAATTGTGATCAAATAAGAAATGGCAAAATTCCATGTCTTATTGGATTAATTTAATTTTGTATTAATGTAGCGTATATGTATATGTGTGCCGCTAACTATATTAATAAGTGTGGGGTATATAAATATATCTTGATAATGAACTTTACAATTAAATATATACAAACAGAAAAATCTGGAGTACACGATATGATAATTTTCTTTTGACCTTCAGTATCAACACTCGTGTGCCAGCATGATTCACCCTTCCTGCACAAGGCACATTTCCTTTAAACCTGCATCCATGTATATGTTTGGCCCTTTCTTAATCCTGGACCCGTCAAACTTCAAAGAATGCAAAGTGGGCGCTTCGGAGTCGTTAGAGCAACTCTAGCAGACCCCGCATCCTCCTGACCCGCAAAACGATTTTGCAGTTCGCGGAAAAACGTCTTTGCGGGTCGGCGCGGACAACCGCAGTTGCAGATCCCGCATAATGGACCAGTAAAAAAGGATATTCCTAGAATATGTTTTTTTACAGGTTGGGGTTGCGGCGTCTGATCTGGCGCATCTCCTCCCGACCCGCAAAACTTAAATTTGCAACTCAATTTGATCTAGCATATTGCATAGGGATGGCAATGGGGCCCATACCCGCCAAACCCATGGGGATTTCATCTATTAGGGGGTGGGGATGGGCAAAAAACATCCCCATGGGGATATTTACAAAACTAATTTATTCCCCATAGGGTACAATGGGGATGGGGACGATATCCTATTCCCCAGACCCAATACCCATCAGGGACCCGGTTAGTAACTGTGACACAGCGGTCAACCTTAAAATATTCACAAACAAACTTTCGAAAACAAAAAAATGCTCTAAAAAAAACCTTAAACCTATCTCACGTCCTCACCTCAGCTGCCACCATGACCAAGAAGTAAGTACAACCTAGATAGGCATTAGCAGGACAAGGACAACACCATTTATGTATGGTGATTATAGGGTGTCATATTATGTATATGAGTATTTGTTTATGGGGATGGGGACCCTAATGGGGCTCCGTTCCCTAGTGGGGCATGGGTATGGGGAAATTTTATCCCCAATCATGTAAACGGGGATGAGGATGGGATGATAGGGAATAGATGGGGATGGGGATGTTGTAGGTATCCCCATAGGGGATTGTCCCCATTGCCATCCCTAATATTGCATTGCTTTGTTTTATGACAACATTGGATACAAAAAGCATCACCAAATCTTTGCTAGAATAGCAAGACCAAAGAAAACAAGAACTACAAGAATGCATTTTAGAAGATTTCCAATTTCCATAACTGCTCCCACTAGTTGGACTAATATCTTCTCCATGCATTTCTTGTTGATCTGTGGATTCTTGATTTTGCATTCTTCTTTCTTCATCTTTGGTTCGGAAGAAGTAGATGTTGCTTCCCCTCTAGTTGCACATGCAGCCGCATCATTGCCTTCGATTGTACCAAGGAGTGCACTAACATCTATTAAATTTCTTTCTATCAACAAATCAATGTATTGCCCTTCCCAAAACCAAAATGAGTATCCTTCGTCCTACACAAAAGAATGAGCAAGCTTGAAGTCAGCCACCGCAGTTTAGCGAAAGAATGAACTGTGAAACGAGCTATTGCAAGTGCACGTACCCCGTCGTTTTCGCATTTGAAGGACACCCATCCGGGGTGCTTCGGCGTGCTCGAAGTGATCCGCAGCACTTTTCGCGTGCAGTCGTCGCACTCCATGAGCGGCATCGGCAAGCCACAAAGACGCTGCGCTAGCGCCGAGCCCGGTGGACGGCCGGACGAGTCCATGCCCGCAAGCCTTCGGCGACGGCGGGCGGACGAACTCGCACCTGCATGCGGCGATGCGCCCTTGCCTGGGCTGCGGGAGAGGCTCCCCGACCACTCCATAGCTCTGGGTAGCAACCGGCGGCCGGAAAAAGCCAAATCCGGCGGCCCGCGATGAAGTGCTGCAGATATGCAAATCCGGCGGCCCGCCGACGCAGGGGGGAGGGGTAGGCCTCGTGCGCGTGGTGGCCTTCCGGCTGCGGTTGTCGGAATCTTGGGCAGCGGCCGGCGGCGGCGCGAGAGGCACTACAAAAAAAATACACTTCCGTGATGATACGTGTTTGTCACAGTAGGTCGCATTTTCTGTGATGCATGTACATCCATGACAAATTTATGACAAAATCAAGATAGTCATACCTGTGCTGTCGTAGAAGTGTTCCATGACATTGCCAAAATTATCATCACGGAAGTGTCCACTTCCATGACGATAAATCGCGCGTCACAGAAGTGCTTTCGTCAAGGGTGACCGACACGTGACATCCACCGTAACGGAACGCCGTTAAGCTATCGGGTCGGGTTTTGGATCCGATAACCCATTAACAGCCCCGACCAATGGGAAATTTCCACGTGTAAAATTCTTATTGGCCGGACGAAACACGTGTCAGCTCGTTAGTGGGTCAGATAGGCGCCTATGATACGTCGACACGTGGCACCGCCCAACAGAGGCCCATTCCTGTGAAAAGGCCGGTCCGTTTGACTTGGTCAAAAGGTGGCGGGCCGGCCCATGGAAAGCCTGTTAACGGCCTGTTTGCATATAGCCCATTTACAGCCCGCTAACCCAAGGCCCATTACGCCCTATTCGAATTAGGCCCAGTAGCGTCATCTGGGCCATCCAATATGATTCCAGCCCGTTTTCACTTCTGGCCCATGTATGGCCCATGACGTCTTTCGGCCGATATGAGGCCCTATGTAACTCTTGGCCTATTAACGGCCCGTGGTGAAACTAGCCCGTAATGAACAGTGTATCACTTTACACCCATTAATGGCCCGTGGTGAAACTGGCCCGTAATGAACAGTGTATCACTTTATACCCATTAACGGCCCGTTATTCCGTTGGGCCGTTTCCAGCCCATGTTATCTTTCGGCCTTCTCAAAGCCCATTTATTCTTGGGCTCATTTCCAGCATTCCTTTACTTACGGCCCGTTACTGTCATTTTCTGCTTGTGGGCCAAATTCAGCCCGTGGTTACAGTCGGCCCGTTTGTGGTCCGTTAATATGTTGGGACAATTTCATAGCGTCATCAAATACGGCCTATTAACGATGACCTGTTATGGTCGGCCCATGAACGGACGATTCCAACTCTAGCCCGTTCACGGCCATAATGCGGTCTGTTTGGCCCATGTTTGGCCAATCGATTATACGGCCCGTATAAGGCCCATTGATAGTACAGCCCGCAGAAGGCCCATTGTTTCTACGGCACATAGAAGGCCCATTGTTTCTACGGCCCGTAGAAGGCCCACTGTTTCTACGGCCAGTAGGAGGCCCAGTGTCACTACAGTAAATATTAGCCCATGGTTTTTGCGGCCTAGTTTTAAAAAATAGGTTATTGCAGCCACTAGCTAACCGCGGAAAAATAACTGCAATGACTACAAGCAAACAAATAAACAAGACCACAAGGAAATAAATAAGCAAGCAACTAACGCTAGGCTATCACGACTATTACACATATTACATCCACTGGGCATCAAAGTTAGCCACCAGTGCAAATATAGGGAACAAAGCAGCATATCATATACACTGGTTGTCAAAGTTGGCGACCAACGCAAATAAACGCCGCAACAAAACAAATCCAGAACTGAAACCACTTCAGAAGATCTCAAGAAACAATATCCTGGGTACCCATAATGCTGGCAAGATGCTTAGCAAGCTTATTAACTTTCTCTTGTTTGGCGCTTAAATCCTCCAGCGCTTGCTGTTGCACCAGAAAATATGCATCTGAATTCTGCAGGGACTTCCTCAGTCCTTCAGCTTCCTGTCGCAGCACATCTGATCGATGTCTTTCAACTTGAAGTTGAGACTCAAGAAGACGAACTGATTCAGGCAGCGAGTTCGAAGAGCTTGTGCCAGCAGTAGTGGCCAGTAACTCGAACACTACATCAAGACATGACTTTTGGGTTCCCTCACTATCGTCAAGATAGTTTTTATCAGCTTTCTTGGAGACCAACAGGGATGTCTCACTATCTTGAACCTTATCTGCATTACTTCCTTTACCATTGGATAACGCGGTACTGTTCTCCAATATTTTGTCCGCATTCTAAAAGAGAAACAAGCAGACACATCACATGTTTACCATGTTGTATATGAAACTCATTTTGGTAAATGAGTTCAGTAGTAAAGTGGACAGGATAACATCATGAAACAAACATATATCTATGTACCATGATCACTTTATGGTCTATATCATTCTAGTTTTTGTTGCCAAATCAAGATAGAGACACAGTTCAAATAATATTTGTTCAAGACAAAGCAGAATAGACAAAATATAAGTGTGGGTAACTATAGAGCAATAACAACACTTGTAATGTGCATGACATGAGAACATAACTGTTTATTCAATTGAAACTGAAATCAACATAGAGCAGGTTACAACAGCAAACCAATTAAAGAAATAGGTTTAAAACACACCTGTTGTGCCATTGGAGTTTCAATTCCATCCTTCAAATTTGAAAATAGTTGGTATGAGTAAATACAGTCATGCAAGAGCAAAGGAGTATGAACCATAGCTACAGAACCTGACCTGAGAACAAATCTTCTTCTCCTTTAAGCGTTGAGTTGGGATTCGGAGTGGTGGTCCTCGTGCTTTGGGCACTGCAGTTCCCTTACTAACTGCTCGTGTTTGGGTGCTCTGTGGTGGAGACGGTGCTGTGTCAACTGGAACTGGGTTACTATCTGCCGGGGTTGGGGTTAGAAGGGGTGTAGCTGGTTCTCTGTCCAACTGGGTAGGGGTACAATCTGTGAGAGTCTGGGTTATGTGTGGTGGATCTGGTCCTTGGGCAAGTACAACCGTGGTTCTATCTGCATCAACTAGTAGCACTATCTTTTCTGAAGACCGTTTTGTTACTCCTTTAGATACTGCCATCATGCTCTCCAATTCAAATGGCTGATAAACAAGAAAAGTAATTGAAAGTATAGACATTGTATGATAGGCAGGTGCAATGGATAGTGGGGAATAAAAGAGGGCATGAAATAATTCATATTTATGTTGTCTAACCAAACAGGATAGCATGACACAATTTCACATATATGATGGCTAACTAAACAGGATAGCATGACACAATTTCACATTATGATGGCTAACTAAAAAAGATGGAAAGGCATAGTTCAAAATATGAGACTATGTAAACAGGATGACATGACATAACTATATAATGTGTTTATTAAATAGGTTGGCATGCCATAATTCACATACATTCACGGATAGAATGCCATAATTCAAAATATGATGACTGTAAACACGAAACAGGATGAGATGATATAACTATATGATGTCTTTATTAAATGGGTTGCCATGCCATAATTCAGATAGATGATGTGTATGTACTATGTAAACATGATGGCATGATATAATTCAAGTATATGATTTATATAGTAAGCAAGTAAGCAGATGGCAATCCATATATGATGTAAAAACTAAGCAATGCAAGACAACATGCATGACATGGGTAATATAACCCTGCCAAGTTTGAGCATAGACCTCAGGGGGAAAATAGGACTGGTCATCAGTCTCTGAATCCTCCTCTGAGGAGCTCTCTGTAACCAGCAAGATGTCTGCTTCAGCAGGTAGCATTGTCTGCTCTGAATACCTTGTTTTCACTCCAGATACTTCCATCACCGCTTCAAATGGCTGATGCACAGGAAGAGTAGTTGAATATACAAATGTTGTCGACAAATGGAACACGTAGTACAAAAAATGATAGCATGATATAATTCACATACATGATGATTGGCTAAACAGCATGGCATTGCATAATTCACATATATAATGCCTTTGCAACAAGATAGCATTGTACAATTCACATATATAATGTCTTGCAACAAGATGGCAATGCATAATTCACATATATGGTAATTAGACACTGAACAGGTGGCATTCACACAGAGCATGTCTAAACTAATCAAATGACATAGCAATGCGAGACACCATACGCACGATATGGGCAACATAACCCTGCCAAGTTAGAGCATACACCTCGGGGGGGGGGGGGGATAGCACTGGTCATCTGTCTCTGAATCCTCCTCTGAGGAGCTATTCGTAACCAGCGAGATATGCGCTTCGTCAGATAGCATAGTCTGCTCTGAAGACCTTATTTCACTCCAGAATTTGCCATCACCGTGTCAAATGGCTGATGCACACGAAGAGCAGTTGAATGTAATAACATTGTTGACAAATGTAATATGTAACGAAAAAAAAGGATGGCCTGATATAATTTACATATAAGATGACTGGCTAAGCAGGATGGCATTGCAAAATTCACATATATGATGTCTGGCTAAACAAGATGGCATTGCATAATTCACATAAACGATGAATAAATTAAATAGATGGCATTCACACAAAGGATGTCTAAACTAAGCAGATGACATATTTGATGTATAAAGTAAGCAATGCAAGACACCATATGCATGATATAACCAACATCAGCATGCCAAGTTAGAGCGAAGACCTCAGGGGGTAAATAGGAGTTGTCTTCTCCTTCTGAATCCCCCTCAGAACAGATATCTTCCTCTTGATTACAATCCGAAATGCATGGAGGGGAGGCTGCCTTTGCGCCTACCATGGAGCGACGTCGGCATGAAATTTAATTGCCATGCAAGGATCATCTCTTTTGCTCTACATGTTCAGTTCCATTGTTTGCAATAACTGTCATGCATAGGAATAAAACATAATGAGATTATGTAAGGAGTGCATGCAGAAATCCAGAGTGACGGTAGCAACCTGTGGATAGACCCAAAACCAATAATAGCAGGCAGATAATGGCTTCAGTTAAAAAATAAAGATAATGCCTTCTTTACTGTTTGTTTCCCACCCAACATGAAACTCATAGTAGACACCGGAGATTAACCAGATAGTAGATAGATACTATAGATAGCGGCCCCGATATGTACCCCACAACCATTTAAAAACTCAAGTTTGACCATTAGTTTGGAGCTTACTCAGAGTCTAATCGGTGAACAGGACGATAAAGTAGCATGTAATATTAAGCGATGCATAACGTAAGCAGACACGAAAGAGTGCGACCTCTCTTGCGGACCCGTGTAGTCCTCGAGGTCATCTGCTCGGTTGATGATGGTAGTGCAGTTTTCATGGCTGCCAGCGGCGGGGAAGAAGATCTGAGGCGGCGAAAGACAGTCTGGAGGACGGATCCCTGCTGTGCTGTGAAGGAAATATGCCCTAGAGGCAATAATAAAGTTATTATTTATTTCCTTATATATCATGATAAATGTTTATTATTCATGCTAGAATTATATTAACCGGAAACATAATACATGTGTGGATACATAGACAAACAGAGTGTCACTAGTATGCCTCTACTTGACTAGCTTGTTAACCAAAGATGGTTAAGTTTCCTAACCATAGACAAAGGAGTTGTCATTTGATTAACAAGGTCACATCATTAGTTGAATGATCTGATTGACATGACCCATTCCATTAGCTTAGCACCCGATCATTTAGTATGTTGCTATTGCTTTCTCCATGACTTATACATGTTCCTTTGACTATGAGATTATGCAACTCCCGTTTACCGTAGGAACACTTTGTGTGCTACCAAACGTCACAACGTAACTGGGTGATTATAAAGGAGCTCTACAGGTGTCTCCGAAAGTATTTGTTGGGTTGGCGTATTTCGAGATTAGGATTTGTCACTCCGAATGTCGGAGAGGTATCTCAGGGCCTTCTCGGTAATGCACATCACTTAAGCTTTGCAAGCATTGCAACTAATGATTTAGTTGCGAGATGATGTATTACGGAACGAGTAAAGAGACTTGCCGGTAACGAGATTGAACTAGGTATTGGATACCGACGATCGAATCTCGGGCAAGTAACATACCGATGACAAAGGGAACAACGTATGTTGTTATGCGGTCTGACCGATAAAGATCTTCGTAGAATATGTAGGAGCCAATATGGGCATCCAGGTCCCGCTATTGGTTATTGACCGGAGACGTGTCTCGGTCATGTCTACATTGTTCTCGAACCGTAGGGTCCGCACGCTTAAGGTTTCGATGACAGTCATATAATGAGTTTATGAGTTTTGATGTACCGAAGGAGTTCGGAGTCCCGGATGAGATCGGGGACATGACGAGGAGTCTCGAAATGGTCGAGACGTAAAGATCGATATATTGGACGACTATATTCGGACATCGGAAAGGTTCTGAGTGATTCGGGTATTTTCGGGAGTACCGGGGAGTTACGGGAATACGGGGAAGAAGTATATGGGCCTTATTGGGCCATACGGGAATAGAGGAGAGAGGCCAAAAGGAAGGAGGCCTACGCCCCCCCCTCTGGTCCGAATTGGACAAGGGGCGCAGCCCCCTTTTCCTTTTTCCTCTCCCCCTCTTTCCCCTTCTCCTACTCCAACAAGGAAGGGGAGTAGGACTCCCCTTGGCGCGCCCCCTCCTAGGCCGTCCGCCCCTCCCCCTTGCTCCTTTATATACGGGGGCAGGGGGACACCCCATGACACACACAATTGATCAATGTGATCGTTCCTTAGCCGTGTGCGGTGCCCCCCTCCACCATATTCCACCTCGGTCATATTGTCGCGGTGCTTAGGCGAAGCCCTGCGTCGGTAGTACATCAAGATCGTCACCACGCCGTCGTGCTGACGGAACTCCTCCCCGAAGCTTTGCTGGATCGGAGCCCGGGGAGCGTCATCGAGCTGAACGTGTGCCAAGAACTCGGAGGTGCCAGAGTAACGGTGCTTGGACCGGTCGGATCGGGAAGACGTACGACTACTTCCTCTATGTTGTGTCAACGCTTCCGCTTCGGTCTACGAGGGTACGTAGACAACACTCTCCCCTCTCGTTGCTATGCATCACCATGATCTTGCGTGTGCGTAGGAATTTTTTTTGAAATTACTACGTTCCCCAACGGTGGCATCCGAGCCTAGGTTTTTATGGTTTGATGTTATGCACGAGTAGAACACAAGTGAGTTGTGGACGATATAAGTCATACTGCCTACCAACATGTCATACTTTGGTTCGGCGGTATTGTTGGATGAAGCGGCCCGGACCGACATTACGCGTACGCTTACGCGAGACTGGTTCTACCGTCGTGCTTTGCACACAGGTGGCTGGCGGGTGTCAGTTTCTCCAACTTTAGTTGAACCGAGTATGGCTACGCCCGGTCCTTGAGAAGGTTAAAACGGAGTCTATTTGACAAACTATCGTTGTGGTTTTGATGCGTAGGTGAGATTGGTTCTTGCTTAAGCCCGTAGCAGCCACGTAAAAATTTGCAACAAACAAAGTAGAGGACGTCTAACTTGTTTTTGCAGGGCATGTTGTGATGTGATATGGTCAAGACATGATGCTAAATTTTATTGTATGAGATGATCATGTTTTGTAACCGAGTTATCGGCAACCGGCAGGAGCCGTATGGTTGTCGCTTTATTGTATGCAATGCAATCGCCCTGTAATGCTTTACTTTATCACTAAGCGGTAGCGATAGTCGTAGAAGCATAAGATTGGCGAGACGACAACGATTCTACGATGGAGATCAAGGTGTCGCGCCGGTGACGATGGTGATCATGATGGTGCTGCGGAGATGGAGATCACAAGCACAAGATGATGATGGCCATATCATATCACTTATATTGATTGCATGTGATGTTTATCTTTTTATGCATCTTATCTTGCTTTGATTGACGGTAGCATTATAAGATGATCTCTCACTAAATTATCATAGTAATAGTGTTCTCCCTGAGTATGCACCATTGCGAAAGTTCTTCGTGCTGAGACACCACGTGATGATCGGGTGTGATAGGCTCTACATTCAAATACAACGGGTGCAAAACAGTTGCACACGCGGAATACTCAGGTTTAACTTCACGAGCCTAGCATATAACAGATATGGCCTCGGAACACGGAGACCGAAAGGTCGAGCGTGAATCATATAGTAGATATGATCAATATAGTGATGTTCACCATTGAAACTACTCCATCTCACGTGATGATCAGACATGGTTTAGTTGATTTGGATCACGTGATCACTTAGAGGATTAGAGAGATGTCTATCTAAGTGGGAGTTCTTAAAGTAATATGATTAATTGAACTTTAATTTATCATGAACTTAGTCCTGGTAGTATTAGCATATCTATGTTGTAGATCAATAGCTTGCGTTGTTGTTTCCTTGTGTTTATTTTGATATGTTCCTAGAGAAAATTGTGTTGAAAAATGTTAGTAGCAATGATGCGGATTGGATCCGTGATCTGAGGTTTATCCTCATTGCTGCACAGAAGAATTATGTCCTTGATGCACCGCTAGGTGACGGACCTATTGCAGGAGCAGATGCAGACATTATGAACGTTTTGCTAGCTCAATATGATGACTACTTAATAGTTTAGTGCACCATGCTTAACGGCTTAGAATCGTGACTTCAAAGACGTTTTGAACGTCATGGACCATATGATATGTTCCAGGAGTTGAAGTTAATATTTCAAGCAAATACCCGAGTTGAGAGATATGAAGTCTCCAACAAGTTCTATAGCTAAAAGATGGAGGAGAATCGCTCAATTAGTGAGCATGTGCTCAGATTGTCTGGGTACTACAATCGCTTGAATCAAGTGGGAGCTAATCTTCCAGATAAAATAGTGATTGGCAGAATTCTCTAGTCACCATCACCAAGTTAGTAGAACTTCGTGATGAACTATAATATGCAAGGGATGACGAAAGTAATTCCCAAGCTCTTCGTGATGCTGAAATCGACGAAGGTAGAAATCAAGAAAAACATCAAGTGTTGATAGTTAACAAGACCACTAGTTTCAAGAAAAGGGCAAAGGGAAGAAGGGGAACTTCAAGAAGAATGGCAAGCAAGTTGCTGCTCGAGTGAAGAAGCCCAAGTCTGGACCTAAGCCTGAGACTGAGTGCTTCTACTGCAAAGGGACTGGTCACTGGAAGCGGAATTACCCCAAGTGATTGGCGGATAAGAAGGATGGCAAAGTGAACATAAGTATATTTGATATACATGTTATTGATGTGTACTTTACTAAGTGTTTATAGCAACCCCTCAGTATTTGATACTAGTTCAGTTGCTAAGATTAGTAACTCAAAACAGGGAGTTGCAGAATAAACAGAGACTAGTTAAGGGTGAAGTGACGATGTGTGTTGGAAGTGGTTCCAAGATTGATATGATCATCATCGTACACTCCCTATACTTTCGGGATTAGTGTTGAACCTAAATAAGTGTTATTTGGTGTTTGCGTTGAGCATGAATATGATTTGATCATATTTATTGTAATACAATTATTCATTTAAGTTAGAGAACAATTGTTGTTCTGTTTACATGAATAAAACCTTCTATGGTCATACACACCAACAAAAATGGTTTGTTGGATCTCGATCCTAGTGATACACATATTCATAATATTGAAGCCAAATAGATGCAAAGTTAATAATGATAGTGCAACTTATTTGTGGCACTGCCGTTTAAGTCATATTGGTGTAAAGCGCATGAAGAAACTCCATGCTGATGGGATTTTGGAATCACTTGATTATGAATCACTTGATGCTTGCAAACCATGTCTCTTGGGCAAGATGACTAAAACGCCGTTCTCCGGAACAGTGGAGCGAGCAATAGATTTGTTGGAAATAATACATACTGATGTATGCGATCCGATGAGTGTTAAGGTTCGCGACAAGTATCATTATTTTCTGACCTTCACAGATGATTTGAGCAGATATGGGTATATCTACTTGATGAAACATAAGTCTGAAACATTTGGAAAGTTCAAAGAATTTCAGAGTGAAGTGGAGAATCATCGTAACAAGAAAATAAAAGTTTCTACGATATGATCGTGGAGGAGAATATTTGAGTTACGAGTTTGGTCTTCAATTAAAACAATGTGGAATAGTTTCACAAACTCATGCAACCAGGAACACCACAGCATAATGGTGTGTCCGAACGTCATAACCGTACTTTATTGGATATAGTGCAATCTATGATGTTTCTTACCGATTTACCACTATAGTTTTGGGGTTATGCATTAAAGACAGCTGCATTCACATTTAAAAGGGACACCATCTAAGTCCGTTGAGACGACACGATATGAACTATGGTTTGTCAAGAAACCAAAGTTGTCGTTTCTTACAGTTTGGGGTTGCGATGCTTATAAGAAAAGGTTTCATCATGATAAGCTCAAACCCAAATCGGAGAAATGTGTCTTCATAGGATACCCAAAGGAGACAGTTGGGTACACCTTCTATCACAGATCCAAAAGGCAAGACATTCGTTGCTGAGAATGGATACTTTCTAGAGAAGAAGTTTCTCTCGAAAGAAGTGAGTGGGAGGAAAGTAGAACTTGATAAGGTAATTGTACCTTCTCCCTTATTGGAAAGTAGTTCATCACAGAAATCTGTTCCTGTGACTACTACACCAATTAGTGAGGAAGATAATGATGATGATCATGTAACTTCGGATCAAGTTACTGCCAAACCTCGTAGGTCAACCAGAGTGAGATCCGCACCAGAGTGGTACGGTAATCCTATTCTGGAGGTCATGTTACTTGACTATGACGAACCTACGAACTATGAGGAAGCGATGATGAGCCCAGATTCCGCGAAATGGTTTGAGGCCATGAAATCTGAGATATGATCCATGTATGAGAACAAAGTATGGACTTTGATGGATTTGCCCGATGATCGGCAAGCCATAGAAAATAAATGGATCCTCAAGAGGAAGACGGACGCTGATAGTAGTGTTACTATCTACAAAGCTAGAATTGTCGCAAAAGGTTTTCGACAAGTTCAAGGTGTTGACTACGATGAGAGTTTCTCATTCGTATCTATGCTTAAGTCTGTCCGAATCATGTTAGCAATTGCCGCATTTTATGAAAATCTGGCAAATGGATAAAACAAAATTGCATTCCTTAATGGATTTATTAAAGAAGAGTTGTATATGATGCAACCAGAAGGTTTTTTCAATCCTAAAGGTGTTAACAAAATATGCAAGCTCCAGCGATCCATCTATGGACTGGTGCAAGCATCTCGGAGTTGGAATATATGCTTTGATAAGTTGATCAAAGCATATAGTTTTATATAGACTTGCGGTGAAGCCTGTATTTACAAGAAAGTGAGTGGGAGCACTACAACATTTCTGATAAGTATATGTATGACATATTGTTGATCGGAAATAATGAAGAATTATTCTGCAAAGCATAAAGGAGTGTTTGAAAGGAGTTTTTTAAAGAAAGACCTCGGTAAAGCTACTTACATATTGAGTGTCAAGATCTATAGAGATAGATCAAGACACTTGATAAGTTTTTCAATGAGTATATACCTTGACAAGATTTTGAAATAGTTCAAAATGGAACAGTCAAAGAAAGAGTTCTTGCCTGTGTTACAAGGTGTGAAATTGAGTAAGACTCAAAACCCGACCTCGGCAGAAGATAGAAAGAGAATGAAAGTCATTCCCTATGCCTTGGCCATAGGTTCTATAAAGTATGCCATGCTGTGTACCAGATCTATTGTATATCCTACACTGTGTTTAGCAAGGGAGTACAATAGTGATCTAGGAGTAGATCACTAGACAGCGGTCAAAATTATCCTTAGTGAAATAAGGATATGTTTCTCGATTATGGAGGTGACAAAAAGGATCGTCGTAAAGGGTTATGTCGATGCAAGTTTTGACACCAATCTAGATGACTCTAAGTCTCAATCTAGATACATATTGAAAGTGGGAGCAATTAGCTAGAGTAGCTCCGTGCAGAGCATTGTAGACATAGAAATTTGCAAAATACATACGGATCTGAATTTTGGCAGACTCGTTAACTAAGCTTCTCTCACAAGCAAAACATGATCACACCTTAGTACTCTTTGGGTGTTAATCACATAGCGATGTGAACTAGATTACTGACTCTAGTAAACCCTTTTGCTGTTGGTCACATATCGATGTGAACTATGGGTGCTATTCACATGGTGGTGTGAACTATTGCTGTTAAATCACATGGCGATGTGAACTAGATTATTGACTCTAGTGCAAGTGGGAGACTGAAGGAAATATGCCCTAGAGGCAATAATAAAGTTATTATTTATTTCCTTATATATCATGATAAATGTTTATTATTCATGCTAGAATTGTATTAACCGGAAACATAATACATGTGTGGATACATAGACAAACAGAGTGTCACTAGTATGCCTCTACTTGACTAGCTTGTTAATCAAAGATGGTTAAGTTTCCTAACCATAGACAAAGGAGTTGTCATTTGATTAACAAGGTCACATCATTAGTTGAATGATCTGATTGACATGACCCATTCCATTAGCTTAGCACCCGATCGTTTAGTATGTTGCTATTGCTTTCTCCATGACTTATACATGTTCCTTTGACTATGAGATTATGCAACTCCCGTTTACCGTAGGAACACTTTGTGTGCTACCAAACGTCACAACGTAACTGGGTGATTATAAAGGAGCTCTACAGGTGTCTCCGAAAGTATTTGTTGGGTTGGCGTATTTCGAGATTAGGATTTGTCACTCCGAATGTTGGAGAGGTATCTCAGGGCCTTCTCGGTAATGCACATCACTTAAGCCTTGCAAGCATTGCAACTAATGATTTAGTTGCGAGATGATGTATTACGGAACGAGTAAAGAGACTTGCCGGTAACGATATTGAACTAGGTATTGGATACCGACGATCGAATCTCGGGCAAGTAACATACCGATGACAAAGGGAACAACGTATGTTGTTATGCGGTCTGACCGATAAAGATCTTCGTAGAATATGTAGGAGCCAATATGGGCATCCAGGTCCCGCTATTGGTTATTGACCGGAGACGTGTCTCGGTCATGTCTACATTGTTCTCGAACCGTAGGGTCCGCACGCTTAAGGTTTCGATGACAGTCATATAATGAGTTTATGAGTTTTGATGTACCGAAGGAGTTCGGAGTCCCGGATGAGATCGGGGACATGACAAGGAGTCTCGAAATGGTCGAGACGTAAAGATCGATATATTGGACGACTATATTCGGACATCGGAAAGGTTCTGAGTGATTCGGGTATTTTCGGGAGTACCGGGGAGTTACGGGAATACGGGGAAGAAGTATATGGGCCTTATTGGGCCATACGGGAATAGAGGAGAGAGGCCAAAAGGAAGGAGGCCTGCGCCCCCCCTCTGGTCCAAATTGGACAAGGGGCGCAGCCCCCTTTTCCTTTTTCCTCTCCCCCTCTTTCCCCTTCTCCTACTCCAACAAGGAAGGAGGGAGTCCTACTCCCGGTGGGAGTAGGACTCCCCTTGGCGCGCCCCCTCCTAGGCCGGCCGCCCCTCCCCCTTGCTCCTTTATATACGGGGGCAGGGGGGCACCCCATGACACACACAATTGATCAACGTGATCGTTCCTTAGCCGTGTGCGGTGCCCCCCTCCACCATATTCCACCTCGGTCATATTGTCGCGGTGCTTAGGCGAAGCCCTGCGTCGGTAGTACATCAAGATCGTCACCACGCCGTCGTGCTGACGGAACTCCTCCCCGAAGCTGTTGGAAATATGCCCTAGAGGCAATAATAAATTGATTATAATTATATTTCCTTTTTCATGATAATCGTTTATTATCCATGCTAGAATTGTATTGATAGGAAACTCAGATACATGTGTGGATACATAGACAACACCATGTCGCTATTAAGCCTCTAGTTGACTAGCTCGTTGATCAATAGATGGTTACGGTTTCCTGACCATGGACATTGGATGTCATTGATAACGGGATCACATCATTAGAAGAATGATGTGATGGACAAGACCCAATCCTAAGCCTAGCACAAGATCATGTAGTTCGTATGCTAAAGTTTTTCTAATGTCAAGTATCGTTTCCTTAGACCATGAGATTGTGCAACTCCCGGATACCGTAGGAGTGCTTTGGGTGTGCCAAACGTCACAACGTAACTGGGTGGCTATAAAGGTACACTACAGGTATCTCCGAAAGTGTCTGTTGGGTTGGCACGAATCGAGACTGGGATTTGTCACTCCGTGTGACGGAGAGGTATCTCTGGGCCCACTCGGTAGGACATCATCATAATGTGCACAATGTGATCAAGGAGTTGATCACGGGATGATGTGTTACGGAACGAGTAAAGAGACTTGCCGGTAACAAGATTGGACAAGGTGTCGAGATACCGACGATCGAATCTCGGGCAAGTACTATACCGCTAGACAAAGGGAATTGTATACGGGATTGATCGAATCCTCGACATCGTGGTTCATCCGATGAGATCATCGTGGAACATGTGGGAGCCAACATGGGTATCCAGATCCCGCTGTTGGTTATTGGCCGGAGAGTTGTCTCGGTCATGTCTGCATGGTTCCGAACCCGTAGGGTCTACACACTTAAGGTTCGATGACGCTAGGGTTATAAAGGAAGTTTGTATGTGGTTACCGAATGTTGTTCGAAGTCCCGGATGAGATCCCGGACGTCACGAGGAGTTCCGGAATGGTCCGGAGGTAAAGATTTATATATGGGAAGTCTTATTTTGGTCGCCAGAAAAGTTTTGCACTTTATCGGTATTGTACCGGGAGTGCTGAAAGGGGTCCGGGGGTCCACCGGGGGGGTCCACCTGCCCCGGGGGGCCACATGGGCTGTAGGGGGTGCGCCTTGGCCTATATGGGCCAAGGGCACCAGCCCCAAGAGGCCCATGCGCCAAGATATAAGAAAAGGGGGAGAGTCCTCAAAGGGGAAGGCACCTCCGAGGTGCCTTGGGGAGGATGGACTCCTCCCCCCCCTTGGCCGCACCCCTTCCTTGGAGGAAGGGGCAAGGCTGCGCCTCCCCCCTCTCCCTTGCCCCTATATATAGTGGAGGGGAGGGAGGGCAGCCACACCTGAAGACCTGGCGCCTCCCTCCCTCCTGTGACACCTCCTCCTCTCCCGCAGGTGCTTGGCGAAGCCCTGCAGGATTGCCACGCTCCTCCACCACCACCACGCCGTTGTGCTGCTGCTGGATGGAGTCTTCCTCAACCTCTCCCTCTCCCCTTGCTAGATCAAGGTATGGGAGACGTCACCGGGCTGTACGTGTGTTGAACGCGGAGGTGCCGTCCGTTCGGCACTTGGTCATCGGTGATTTGGATCACGACGAGTACGACTCCATCAACCCCGTTCACTTGAACGCTTCCGCTTAGCGATCTACAAGGGTATGTAGATGCACTCTTCTTCCCCTCGTTGCTGGTTTCTCCATAGATAGATCTTGGTGACACGTAGGAAAATTTTAAATTTCTGCTACGTTCCCCAACAGTGGCATCATGAGCTAGGTCTATTGCGTAGGTTCCATGCACGAGTAGAACACAAAGTAGTTGTGGGCGTTGATTTTGTTCAATATGCTTACCGTTACTAGTCAATCTTGATTCGGCGGCATTGTGGGATGAAGCGGCCCGGACCGACCTTACACATACACTTACATGAGACAGGTTCCACCGATTGACATGCACTAGTTGCATAAGGTGGCTAGCGGGTGCCAGTCTCTCCCACTTTAGTCGGATCGGATTCGATGAAAAGGGTCCTTATGAAGGGTAAATAGCAATTGACATATCACGTTGTGGTTTTGCGTAGGTAAAAAATGTTCTTGCTAGAAACCCATAGCAGCCACGTAAAACATGCGAACAACAATTAGAGGTCGTCTAACTTGTTTTTGCAGGGTATGCCATGTGATGTGATATGGCCAAAAGGATGTGATGAATGATATATGTGATGTATGAGATGATCATGTTCTTGTAATAGGAATCACGACTTGCATGTCGATGAGTATGACAACCGGCAGGAGCCATAGGAGTTGTCTTTAATTTATTTATGACCTGCGTGTCAACACAAACGTCATGTAATTACTTTACTTTATTGCTAAGCGTTAGCCATAGTAGTAGAAGTAATAGTTGACGAGACAACTTCACGGAGATCATGATGATGAAGATCATGGTGTCATGCCGGTGACGATGATGATCATGGAGCCCCGAAGATGGAGATCGAAAGGAGCAAAGTGATGATGGCCATATCATGTCACTATTTGATTGCATGTGATGTTTATCATGTTTTTGCATCTTATTTGCTTAGAACGACGGTAGTAAATAAGATGATCCCTCATTAAAATTTCAAGAAAGTGTTCCCCCTAACTATGCATCGTTGCGAAAGTTCGTCGTTTCGAAGCACCACGTGATGATCGGGTGTGATAGATTCTTACGTTCGAATACAACGGGTGTTGACGAGCCTAGCATGTACAGACATGGCCTCGGAACACATGCAAACACTTAGGTTGACTTGACGAGCCTAGCATGTACAGACATGGCCTCGGAACACAGAAGACCAAAAGGTCGAGCATGAGTCGTATGGTAGATACGATCAACATGAAGATGTTCACCGACGTTGACTAGTCCGTCTCACGTGATGATCGGACACGGCCTAGTTGACTCGGATCATGTAATCACTTAGATGACTAGAGGGATGTCTATCTGAGTGGGAGTTCATAAGATGAACTTAATTATCCTGAACATAGTCAAAAGATCTTTGCAAATTATGTCGTAAGCTCGCGCTTTAGTTCTACTGTTTTAGATATGTTCCTAGAGAAAATATAGTTGAAAGTTGATAGTAGCAATTATGCGGACAGTAGAAGGCTTGTGTCCTTAATGCACCACTCGGTGTGCTAGACCTCGAACATGGTCTGTGAATGTTGCGAACATCTGACATACACGTTTTGATGACTACATGATAGTTCGGTAATGATAAATGGTTTAGAATTGAGGCACCGAAGACATTTTTGAAATGTCGCGGAACATATGAGATGTTTCGAGAGCTGAAATTGGGATTTCAGGCTCGTGCCCACGTCAAGAGGTATAAGACCTCCGATGATTTTCTTGGCCTGCAAACTAAGGGAGAAAAGCTCAATCGTTGAGCTTGTGCTCAGATTGTCTGAGTACAACAATCACTTGAATCGAGTGGGAGTTGATCTTCCAGATAAGATAGTGATGTTTTTCCAAAGTCATTGCCACCAAGCTGCTACAGCTTTGTGATGAACTATATCAGGGATGGATATGATGATCCTTGAAATATTTGCGATGTTTGACACCGCGAAAGTAGAAATCAAGAAGGAGCATCAATGGTTAGTGAAACCACTAGTTTCAAGAAGGGCAAGGGCAAGAAGGGATCCTTCATGAAACAACAAATCAGCTGCTGCTCTAGTGGAGAAACCCAAGGTTGAACCCAAACCCGAGACTAAGTGCTTCTGTAATGAGGGGAACAGCTACTGGAGCAGAATTACCCTAGATACTTGGTAGATGAGAAGGCTGTCGATAGAAGTATATTGGATATACATTATGTGAATGTGTACTTTACTAGTACTCCTAGTAGCATCAGGGTATTAGATACCGGTTCGGTTGCTAAGTGTTAGTAACTCGAAATAAAAGCTACGGAATAAACGGAGACTGGCTAAAGGTGAGCTGACGAGATGTGTTGGAAGTGTTTCCAAGGTTGATGTAATCAAGCATCGCACGCTCCCTCTACCATCGAGGTTGGTGTTAAACCTAAATAATTGTTATTTGGTGTTTGCGTTGAGCATAGACTTGATTGGATTATGTCTACCGCGATACGATTATTCATTTAAGGAGAATAATTGTTACTCTATTTATTTGAATAATTCCTTCAATGGTCTTGCACCTAAAATGAATGGTTTATTGAATCTCGATCATAGTGATACACATGTTCATGCCAAAAGATAGTAATGATAGTACCACCTACTTGTGGCACTGCCATGTAAGTCATATTGGTATAAAACGCATGAAGAAGCACCATGTTGATGGATCTTTGGACTCACTCATTTTTGAAAAAGGGTTGAGTAATGTGAACCATGTCTATTGGTATATACACATGAAGAAACTCCATGCAGATGGACCGTTTGGACTCACTTGATTTTGAATCACTTGAGATATGCAAATCATACCACATGGGCAAGATGACTGAAAGCTTCGGTTTCAATAAAATGGAACAAGAAAGCAACTTGTTGGAAGTAACACATTTTGATGTGTGCAGTCCAATGAGTGCTGAGGCACGCAGTGGATATCGTTATGCTCTTACTTCACAGATGATTTGAGTAGATACTGAGTATATTTACTTGATGAAACACAAGTCTGAATTATTGAATGGTTCAAGTAATTTCAGAATGAAGTTGAAGATCTTCGTGATAAGAGGATAAAATGTATATGATATGATCATAGAAATGAATATCTGAGTTACGAGTTTGGCACTGTGGAAATTGTTTCACAACTAATACCGCCTGGAACACCATAGTGTGATGGTGTGTCCAAGCATCATAGTTGCACCCTATTGGATATGGTGCGTACCATGATGTCTCTTATCGAATTACCACTATCGTTCATGGGTTAGGCATTAGAGACAACCGCACTCACTTTAAATAGGGCACCACGTAATTCCGATGAGATGACACCATATGAACTATGGTTTAGAGAAACCTAAGCTGTCATTATTTAAAAGTTTGGGGCTGCGACGCTTATATGAAATAGTTTTAGGATGATAAGCTCGAACCCAAAGCGGATAACTGCATCTTCATAGGACACCCAAAACTGTTGGGTATACCTTCTAATTCAGATCCGAAAACAATAAGGATTGTTTCTTGAATCAGGTCCTTTCTCGAGGGAAAGGTTTGTCTCGAGAATTGAGTGGGAGGATGGTGGATACTTGATGAGGTTATTGAACCGTCACTTCAACTAGTGTGTAGCAGGGCACAGGAAGTTGTTCCTGTGGCACCTACACCAATTGAAGTAGAAGCTTATGATAGTGATCATAGAGTTTCGGATCAAGTCACTACCATACCTCGTAGGGTGACAAGGATGCGTACTGCTTCAGAATGGTACAGTAATCCTGTCTTGAAGGTCATGTTGCTAGACAACAATGAACCTACGAGCTATGGAGAAGCGATGGTGGGCCCGGATTCCGAAAATTGGCTCGAGGCCATAAAATCCGAGAGAGGATCCATAGTGTAGACTTTGAAAGAACTACTTGATGGTCGTAAGGCTGTTGGGTACATATGTATTTTAAAAGGAAGACGGACAATGATGGTAAGTATCACCATTAAGAAAGCTCGACTTGTCGTTAAGTTGTTTTCCAACAAGTACAAGGAGTTGACTACGATGAGACTTTCTCACTCGTAGCGATGCTAAGAGTCTGTTGGAATTATGTTAGCGATTACTGCATTATTTATGAAATCGTGCAGATAGGATGTCAAAACATTGTTTCCTCGACGATTTTCTTGAGGAAAGGTTGTATGTGATACAACCAGAAGATTGTTGTAAATCCTGAAAGATGCTAACAAGTATGCAAAGCTCCAGCAATCCTTCTAAGGACTGGAGTAAGCATCTCGGAGTTGGAATGTACGCTTTGATGAGATGATCAAAGATTTGGGTTTATACAAAGTTTATGAGAAACTTGTATTTCCAAAGAAGTGAGTGGGAGCACTATAGAATTTCTGATGAGTATATGTTGTTGACATATTGTTTATCGGAAATGATGTAGAATTTCTAGAAAGCATATAGGGTTATTTGAAAAGTGTTTTTCAATGGAAAACCTGGATTAAGCTACTTGAACATTGAGTATCAAGATCTATAAGGATAGATCAAAACGCTTAATGGTATTTTTCAAATGAGCACATACCTTAACATGATCTTGAAGGTGTTCAAGATGGATCAGTCAAAGAAGGAGTTCTTGCCTGAATTGTAAGGTATGAAGTGAAGACTTAAAGCTCGACTACGGCAGAAGAAAGAGGCAGGATGAAGGTCGTCCCCTATGCTTTAGTCGTAGGCTCTAAAGTATGCTATGTTATGTACCGCACCTGAAGTGTGCCAAACCATGAGTCAGTCAAGGGGTACAAGTGTGATCTAGAAATGGATCACAGGACAACGGTCAACGTTATCCTTAGTAACTAGTGGACTAAGGAATTTTCTCGATTATGGAGGTGGAAAAAGAGTTTGTCGTAAAGGGTTACGCCGATGCAAACTTTGACACTAATCCAGATTATTCTAAGTAGTAAATTGGATTCGTATAGTAGAATAGCTATTTGGAATAGCTCCAAATAGAGCGTGGTAACTGCATCTAGGAGATGACATAGATATTTGTACAGCACACACGGATCTGAAAGCTTCAGACCCGTTGACTATAACATCTCTCACAAGCATAACATGTTCAAACCCAGAACTCTTGGGTGTAAGTCACATAGGGATGTGACCTTGAGTGTTAATCACATATCGATGTGAACTAGATTATTGACTCTAGTGTAAGTGGGAGACTGTTGGAAATATGCCCTAGAGGCAATAATAAATTGATTATTATTATATTTCCTTGTTCATGATAATCGTTTATTATCCATGCTAGAATTGTATTGATAGGAAACTCAGATACATGTGTGGATACATAGACAACACCATGTCCCTAGTAAGCCTCTAGTTGACTAGCTCGTTAATCAATAGATGGTTACGGTTTCCTGACCATGGACATTGGATGTCATTGATAACAGGATCACATCATTAGAAGAATGATGTGATGGACAAGACCCAATCCTAAGCCTAGCACAAGATCATGTAGTTCGTATGCTAAAGTTTTTCTAATGTCAAGTATCGTTTCCTTAGACCATGAGATTGTGCAACTCCCGGATACCGTAGGAGTGCTTTGGGTGTGCCAAACGTCACAACGTAACTGGGTGGCTATAAAGGTACACTACATGTCGGGGATATACCCCGCGGTATGACCCGGCCGGAGTCGTAACCCGGCCGGGACTTGGTAAACCGGCGGATGGTAAACCGGCGGAGAGTCAAGACAGATGGCTAAGACAGACGGTAAACCGGCTGGTGGTAAACCGACAGACAATGTTAAACCGGCAGATAATGTTAAACCGGGAGATAATGTTAAACCGGCAGACAATGTTAAACCGGCAGACAATGTTAAACCGGCAGACAATGTTAAACCGGCAGACGTTAAGAAGCCCAGGAAGGGAAGTCAAAGTAGTTTAAGTTAAAGTCCGAGTTGGACTCCACATGGCCCCTTCAAACATATATAAGGAGGGGCAGGGCTCCTCAAAGAGGACAGGCAACAAGAAACAATCTTAGGGCTAGACACAAAGAGGAGAGCCGGTTTACGGCGACTCAAACGTGAAGATAATGAGATCTATCCTCAAACAGCATGTAGGGTTTTTACCGGATGATGTTTCCCGGGGCCCGAAGCTGTCTAAATCCCTGTCTTGTATTGCGTCTCTCGATTCCACTCAACCCCTCTCAAGCTACCACATAGATGTGTTGGCCTCACGACTAAGTCCTCACACTAAGGACATCTGACGTGTTAATTCCACGACAGTTGGCGCCCATCGTGGGGCCAGACGCATGGTGGTGATGAGTTTTTGGAGGAATTTCTCTAGGGATCGAAAGGTTGCAAGTTTCTGGATGAAGAAGAGCCGGTTTTGAAGGATCTGCATGTGCTTTGAGTTTATCAGTTCAGATTTGCGATCTGTGAGGTTTAAAGTTTAAGGAAAAATTAGGGGCAGGATCGGAAGCTGCCGCAAGTCGCCGGATCAACCGAAGTTCAACTTGTTTTTCATCAGGATCGTCAGTGCAATACATAAGGTTTTAAGTAGCAGTCGTAAATCGCCGCCTTCACTCGGCCTCACGATTAAGTTGCTGAAAACTCCGAGTCGTTCCCGTAGCGTCAGATCGATTCTAAGTCATCTTTGTTCCGGATTGTCTCCGAGCTGCTTCCAAACCGCCAGGGCCGTCTGCCATCTGACCAAGCCACTGAAAAGCAACATCAACTCGACCATATCTTCTCAACCATGTACAGCTTCAAGTCCCGAGGGGATTAAATTTTATGGTTACATGCTACTACCGCATCAAAACATTCCAAAGGAAAAGGAAACGATCTGCCAGGTTGGAGAGTTATTTAAACGGAGATGCTAAATCTCAGTCGACTTAGACTTCGCGAAGTCTCAGAAGTCTCAGTCGACGCCCCGTCCGTTGGATCGTTGGATGCTCCAAGATTCGTGCAACTGCACTACCAGCCCATTTGTTTTGTTTTTTTTTCTGTTTGTTTCTGGGCTGGGCCCTGTCCTTTTGTTCTTCTTTGTCTGGGCTAGCCTGGGCAAGGTTTCGGCCTTTTATTCATTATTTGTGGCAGGTTTCTCATCAAAAATAATTATGTGTCGCAAATTTAAACACCCGGGGCTTAGGAGGGGAAATTCAAAGGGCGTCTTGATGTTGCTTTTCTTTAGGTGACCTACTTTTTGATATATTTTTTACAATATAGTTTTCATACATTTCAACTGCACACAGAGTGCCAAGCTTGTATTTTTTATTTTAAGTAATTTATCCAAATACGATTAATTTTATACATGTTTATTTTCCTTTTCTTTTTGCAGCTATACTTCTTTTGGCTTACACGTTTATTATAATTTTATTTTCAAAATGTAAATAAGAGTAAACAATAATGTATGCTTTTCTTTTATTTGGTTTATTTTTTTCGTGGTTGTACTTGTTAGTAGACTAAAGTTCTACTCCGGTGAGGGAGGACGATGATGGGGCCCACCATTGACTCATTATGGTTCTTATAGTTGTCGTTAGGTGGTCTACATGCATGGATGCAATTTTTCTTACTCCTAGTTTCTTTTGTAACGCCATGATGTTCTGATGAATAGATGGATGTTTTTCCCGCAATAAAAAGTTGCATGTACTTTTTTTGTTGGCTAAAGTTGTTTTTACAAATTGGTTGTTGCTGTCGAGGAAGATGCAGAATGCAACTAAAGGTAGGGTTGGCGATATTCTTAAAATTTTCGTTTTGTTTCTAAAAAAACTTCTACTAACTTGCCGTGCACCCTAACATAAGGTACACTATGTTGGTAGAAATGAAACTTCTACTAACTATTTGTTTTTTGCCTACATGTGGCATATCTGACTCTCATGCCTAATTGCACAAGTTGCAACTATACGCAACACGTTCAATGCACAACTATATGTGTTGCGGCCCTTTTTTAGGATCAACATGTGAAGTGACCTTAGGAGGCACTAGTTAGACATTTAGCAGTGGCGTTTTTCATTTCTGTTCCTTTTTTGTTTTGTTTTTCTCCCACTGCACGAGAATAATATTCCAAGAAAATCTTCGGGGGAGGGGGTGTCCTTTTTTTCTCCAGTTGCATGTCCACCCTCGACACGAAATCTCCCCTAAAGGTGGCAGTTGCATCTCCACCCTCAACATGCAATTGGCCCAGCTGTGTGTGTTGTGTGTGTCTGTGTGCGCGCATCACTAGGGGAGGTCCCAATGTCAGTGTTTTTCATTTCTTTTATTTTTATCTCCCACCACACAAGAACAATATCCCAAGACTCCACCCCCGTGTACTGGGGAATTTTCCTTGTTCCCCGGTTGCATGTCTATCATTGACACGCAACTGCCATCGGATGTGGCCCGTTGCATGTCTACCCTTGACACCCAACTGTCCCCGACCAGTTGCATGTTTATCGACATGCAACAACCCCCAGGTGTGTGTGTGTGTGTGTGTGTGTGTGTGTGTGTGTGTGCGTGCATGTGCGTGTGTGTGTGTGTGTGTGTGTGTGAGGTAGTGGCTCAATAATGGCGCTTTTATTATTCATTTTCTTATCCTACCGCATGTGGCTCTATGGTGTTTTGTGGGAGGAGGGGAAGTGGGGGTAGTTGCATGTCTGCAACTAGGCATGCAACTGCAAGTGTCGGTACCGGCTGCAACGACATGTCTTCAACATGACTGCAACTCGGTGGTGTTTTGTTGGGGGAAGGGCCAGTGATGTTTTAGCCCCCGACTGTAAGTACATGTCTACCCACAGTAACTAACCTTTTTGTTTTGTCGGTGGGCAGTGGGAGAGGAGGCGGTTGCATGTATGACACTAGGCACGCAATTGCAAGTGTCGCCCCCGCCTGCAATTGCATGTGCACCCCTCCGACTACAACTGGCCTTTGTTTTGTCGGAGGGTGGCGAGAGAAGGGGAGGGTAGTTGCATGTCTAACACTAGGCACACAATTGCAAGCGTCGCCCTCAACTGCAATTGCATGTGCCACCACCCGACTACAACTGACATTTGTTTTGTTGGAGGGCGGCGGAGGGAGAGGGGGAGTTGCATGTTTGACACTAGGCTTGCAACTTAAAGTGTGCCCCCCGACCGCAATTGCATGTGCACTCATGCGACCGCAACTACATGTGCACTCATCCAACCACAACTGACCTTTGTTTTTTCGGAGGGCGGCGAGAGAGGGGAGGGTAGTTGCATGTCTAGCACTAGGTACACAATTGCAAGCGTCACCCCAACTGCAATTGCATGTGCCACCACCCGACTGCAACTTACATTTGTTTTGTTGGAGGGCAGCAGAGGGAGAGGGGGAGTTGCATGTTTGACACTAGGCATGCAACTTAAAGTGTGCCCCCCGACCGCAATTGCATGTGCACTCATCCAACCGCAACTGACCTTTGTTTTTTCGGAGGGCGGCGAGAGAGGGGAGGGTAGTGCATGTCTAACACTAGGCACACAATTGCAAGCGCCGCCCCCAACTGCAATTGCATGTGCCACCACCCGAATGCAGGGCGGCGGAGGGAGAGGGGGAGTTGCATGTTTGACACTAGGCATGCAACTTAAAGTGTGCCCCCCGACCGCAATTGCATGTGCACTCATCTGACCGCAACTGCATGTGCACTCATCCGACCGCAACTGACCTTTGTTTTTTTGGAGGGCAGCGAGAGAGGGGAGGGTAGTTGCATGTCTAACACTAGGCACACAATTGCAAGCGTCGCCCCCAACTGCAATTGCATGTCCGACCACCCGACTGGAACTGACATTTGTTTTGCTGGAGGGCGGCGGAGGCAGAGGGGGAGTTGCATGTTTGACACTAGGCATGCGACTGCAAGTTGCATCCTCGACTGCAATTGCGGGGCCACCCTCCCGACTGCAACTGACCTTTTGTTATGTCGGAGGATGGCGGCAGAGGAAGGGGTAGTTGCATGTCTGACACTAGGCACACAACTGCAGTGTCACCACCTACTGCAATTGCATGTCTAGTTATGTGACTGCAACTCATCTTTGTTTTGTCGAAAGGCGGTAGGAGAGGGGGGCAACTGCATGTCTTTTTTTTTACCAAGAGTTTGGAGGGACCATTTTCATTGTTGTTTTTATTATGTTACATAAAAAAGTTATAGTATCTTCTTTTTTTCAGTTCTTTTTTTGTTTTGTTACTTAAATCAGTTTAAAGTCCCACTTATTTTTGTGTGTGTGTCTAAACTGTGGATGAAACTAACGAAGTAGCCAAAGTTTTTCCATTTATTTTTGTTGTCCAGTCCCCTTGTTTACATCTGATAGTTAGAATATATTTTTTGTTAGACTTTTTTTATGTGCTGGACAGTATATTTTCATACTCTATAAGAATTCATTTTTTTGTATATTTTGAACTCTGTAAAAACAGGTTGCAGAGGTTTTAATTGATGTGGCAAGTCATTTTTCGTCTTGCAAATTTGTTCAGACATCGTAAGTAGTAGCTGCTGGGCATTTGTTCCGATTATATATTTTTGTTCAGATTTTGATTTTTGAAATGCGCATCTGTCCAGTCTCAGAGTGGTGTCGCTAGCAAATTGTGTGCCAGGGCATGATATCCTGAATTACTATCAGTTATAACCAATAGTAGTAATTGTTTTTTTGTCAAAAGTCATAGCAGTTGTTTTATTTTTTATTTTATAAACACTGGTTTATAGCTGCTGGGATTTCTTTTTTCATAATCACACAAATTTTACAAAGCTACGGAAATTTTGCAGCAAACCAGTACATATATGCATAGTTGATGCTTTTTCTTATTTTTTTCCCCCAAGCGTACCAAACAAGCACACAGACACATACAGCGAGTTGAGTGCTTCTTAGTACAAAGATCAAGCACTTAAACACATATCGCCTGGGCCTATTCTTTTTCTGTTGAGTACCTTTTTTGCTTTTTTTTAGCAACAAACTAGGCTTTTATTCAGAGGTTGGTATTGCTACCGGTATTACAGAAGTATCATGTGATTGCCCCAACCAAATGTGGCGGCCATGGTCTAACTTTACAGCATGCCTAGCTAGTTTATGAGGCTCGAAGTTCGAGGCTCTAAATTCAAACTTAAAACAGCAAGAAATAAACGAAGACTGCCATGAAATAATCTCTTTTACAACTGCACCATAATTTCCTCCAGACTTATCTTTGATGTGCTTCACAACCTCTTGACAATCAGATGCAATCACGATTTGCTGGAGCCCCAGGTCTTCCGCTAGCGATAATCCTTCTCTACAAGCCATTGCTTCCAAAGTAGCCGGGTCGACTAGCCCTCTAGTCACCAGAACCGATGACCCCAGATAATGGCCTTCATTGTTCCTGCAAACTGCAGCAGCAGCACCAACTCCATGGAAAACAGCAGCGTCAACATTTATTTTTGCATGATCACTCGTGGGCGGAATCCATCTCCTAGGTGCAGCGGCAGCTGGGGTGTTCTTCCGGAGATTTATTGGATTCTTTTCATCCTCCAACTCTGATAAGAAGTGAGTTATGAACATATTAGTGGATAAAGGGCTTTGATGCAGCCCTTCATGGATCAGCTTCCTCCTCGCCCACCATATTGCCCATAGGGTAACTGCTACCTTAGTGAACTTGTCGTGTGGTAGTTGTTCAATCATAGTGAATAACCATTTCTTCGCGTCATTTTCGTTGTTGCTCCGCAGCACATCAATGAGCTCCTGATCCACCAATGACCATACACACCGGGCAGCAGTACACTCAATCAAGCTATGCTTCCAAGAGTCAGCAGTTCCGCAGATGGCACACGAGCTACTTGTGGTCATGTTCCTATGCATTCTGACATCTTCCGTAGGGATCGATCGCTGTGCAAGCCTCCACAGAAACACCCTTATTTTTGCCGGGACCGTAGTTGTCCATAGCCCCTTCCAAGCCGAACTCTCCTCCTGTCGAGTAGACGTACCTGGACGAGACTCGAGCCAATCTTCACGCCTCCTCTTAGTTTCAACAATCATACGATAACAGGACCGTACACTAAATACGCCAGATTTCTCGAACATCCAAGACCAATAGTCCTCCACATTCCTCTGACAAATCGGGATTTGAAAAATTGCTTGTGCATCAAAAGGGAGGAAAACCTGTTTCACTAACTCCATATTCCAGCGAGCATTACCTGAATCAATTAGTTCAGCAACTAGCTGCGGCGGGTCAGGCACTCTAGCAACCAAGGGCCTCATAAGTTCAGGCCTTGGGATCCAGTTAGTGTTCCATATCTCCGTAGATGATCCATCCCCAATTCGCCTAATTAGACCCTGTTTCATTATATCCCTTCCTTCCAAAATAGATCTCCAAATCTGAGATGGATGATTCCCAATAGCGGCTTCCAGAATCGAGCAATTTGGGAAATACACTGCTTTTAAAATACGAGCGCTTAGGGATTCTGGGGAGTACCTTTTTTGATGTGTCAAAAGAAAACAAATAAACAGTCCGCCCAAATACACACACACACAGTAAAGAGCCCGGCCCAAAATAAAAAACAAACAAACAGAAAAAGAAAGCCGAGAACCTAAGCCGAATATAGTCCAGCAGATGACGAGCTAAGAAATGGGCCTAATCTCTCCTAGATGACGTCAGCCGACTGAGACTTCGCGAAGTCTCAGTCGACTGAGTCTTAGACATTATTTAAATACTACTGCGGACCTGGATGTGGATTAGTAGAATCACCACAAGCCGGACTCTTCCATCGAAGCCGCTTTGTCTCGCCTTCGCCTGCTCGCGGCCTCTCGTCACCGCCCGTCCGCCGGAGCATCGGCTACCACATGGAGCCACTGGCCATCGAGCTGCCGTCTGTCTCAAGCCTCCGTTGTTGCGGGCAGCCACCTCGTCTTTAAAACCGGCCATATACGTACCTTTTTCTGCCGCTTCAACCACCGCTGGACCGGTGCCGGGTCGGCCTGGACTCATCTCTGCAATCTCCACTTCGTTACTCTTCTCCTGCAAATCGCCGGCGCCCGCCCATGGGTAAACCGCGGACGCGTGTTGAGCCGCTCAATTACAATGGCTGTCTCTGCTGCTACTGTGACCCGCCACGGTTGCGGCCTTGCTTCGCCGGCCTGCTATCTCAGCGGTCGCGAGCTGCCGCCGAGTGGGTACTGCTTACGAATCCCTATCGCCGACGAATCGGATTCTGCGCCTGCAACTTCACATCGCGAGCTGCTCCGACCGGTTTACACCGCCTTGCCGGGTCACTCCCGATGCCTTAGACTGATTCCGCTACAGCCGTGGGCCCCGCCTCATCTTCAGCTGCGAGGCACCTGCTACCGTGGCTGCGTCTCGCTCTGGCTAGAGCCGCCCACATCTGCAGCGATCCGCCGCCGCGGGGATACAGCCGTGCTTGATCCGGCTTGCCGCCCGATCGACTTGCTTTGCTGCCGTGGGCCGCGTCGAGTCACCACCGCCACTTCCTGTATGGACTCAGCGCTCAGCCCACCGCACGCCGCCTCGCTCCTCCCGCTCGTCGGGGCCCGCGCGCGGACACCCCTCGCCGGCCTGCTGCTCGCCCGCTCCAAGGGGCTCGCCAAATGCCAAGGGCCACCTCGAGCATGCGCTGCTCGTCCTCAACCCGCTCGCCGTCCCGTTCCTCCCGCTCACCGAGGCCCGTCCGCGCTTGCCTCCTCTGTCGGGTCCCTGGCCGCCCCTCGGCCGCGCTCGACCTCGGTGCCCCCAGCCTGCCGCCGTGGCTGCAGCTGTACTTGGCCGGTCACCAATTTTTCCTCAAAACCGGCGTCGCTTCTCTCCGTGGCCGCAGCTGCGCCTGGCCGGTCGCCGCCTCTCCTCGAAGCGGGCGTAGCTTCTCCCCGTGGCTACAGCTGCGCCTGGCCGGTCGCCGCCTCTCCTCGAAGCCGGCGTCGCTTTTCCCTGGGCCTGCTGCTCCACCCGTCCGAGTGTCACCGAACCACCAGGTTCCCTCGTGTTGCGCGCGGCCTTTGCTCCGGGTTGCTCTGTGTTGAGCCGCCGCGGATGACGCCTATCTTAAAACCGCGGATGACGCCTGTCTCCAAACCGCCGCATCGCCGGATCGCCTGCGTCAACACCCTCGCTAGCGCCTTTGCAGCAATCCGCCATCTCTCTGATGCTGTGTCTGAACTACTGTAGCCGCGCTGAGACCGTGACCCACCGGACCCGTGAGTCACCATCGATCGCTCACTTCAAGCCTGAGCTGCTGCAGACCGGTGCTGGGTTATTGCTGCCGCCGCCCGGGTTGTCACCATCCCGGCCGTGGTTGGGTCGCCGCCGACGAACCGTCGACCACCTGGCCGTCTGGGCCACCTGTCATTGCTCCTGCTTTGAGTCGCCTTCGCCTCCGTGGAGACGCAGTCCTGGTATTGAACCGGGGCCGGATCAATTCGAAACGGCGTCAAAGCTTTGAACCGGCACCCCCGAGTTACCACCTCCAAATCACCATGTCTGCGCGTCATTCCGCCCGGTGTTCTGCTACCTTAACCCGGTTGCGCCGTTGCCTCCACAGCCTCACTGAGAGTCGCCGCCCGCATCAACCCGCCGGCGACCCCTATGCTGGCTCCGTCCGTCACCACACCATCGAGCCATTGTCGCTCCAGTACCGCATAAAAAATCACCAGTTAGATTCAAAAGTTTCAACCTCCATGGCTCAACCGGATCATCTCCAGTATGGTTTCGTTTCTAGCTCGTCGTGGCCTCGCCCGCTGTTTGCTTCCTAAACCGACGGGCCGCCTTGCGCACCCTTTTGTTCCACTGCGTCGGGCTGCCTCGCGCACTACCGCATCCCAAACCGTTTTTCGGCCGGCGCCGGTTCACCGATGTTGCTCCCGTACCGGGTCGTCTCTGCAAGCTTCACCTTTACGGCCTACAACGGCGCGAGGCGCCGCAGTGACTGCACTTCAAACTTCGAGCCACCGGCTGCAGTCGCACTTAAACTGCTTGGCCGTCTCACGCTGCTGATGAAACCGCCGCTTTTTTATGCTTAGCATACAACGTGTGCTGCTACTACTTGGTTCAGTAAATGGCCAAGACTGTCGTAACAATGGAGCTCGCACCTGCAGCGATACCCATAGTCGGGGAAGTGCAAAGGATTTCGTCCATGAAACCTGAGTTTCGGAGTTGCAACGTATACAGACTAAAGGAGTTTGCGAGGCAAGTCAAAACTTCAGTGGACCTTTGTAAAAGGGTCAAACATGACCCGGAGGGTCCGTCTGAGCCGATTGGTGTAGTGCGTTAAAGCCACTACGGTGAACAGATCATGTATCATCTAAAGCCGTTTGCTATCTGCAAACATCAGGTGATATCCATCTACAATTTGTTTATTTAATGATTATTTATTTCTATCAAAGGACAAATTACTTTCATTTGTATATTTTTATATACAGGACCATTATTTACTACAAATATGGCTTATACCACGGATATGAAGCACGGATTGATCATATTTCTGCCTGGGGATAATCCGGGACATATCACATGATGAATGGACGCGCACAAGCCGCTGCCCGTACGACCCGGTCTGCATCAACTAGCCGGGACTGCGCCTGCAATTGACTCGCTCGTCCGCACCGGTTTACAACGCCATGGCCGACTCGGCCGTGATTAATTTCAGCTTCACCATGGTGATCATCAACTCCACGGTGGATAACCCCTGGCATGATATATCAGGTGAAATCCATCCAATATATTTTATATTACATATTGCCTTCTTTAAAAGAGCAATTACTCTGGCTTGCAAAATTGTCTACTGCAGGACCCTAAACCGCCATATTGGTGCAAATTTAAAGGACGTCAGAAAATTTCCGGCTTAAAAAGAAGGATTCCGGTTTAATATCCGGCTTAAGGAAAAGTTATCTCCCACAAAGCTTTGAAGCTCTCGATAGCCGGTTCAAAATACCGGTTCAAGAAGAATTTATCTCTTGCAAAAAGTTAAAGGTTGCCCAAGAGGACCTGCTGCCATGACGCGCGGTTCAAACATGGGTGTCCTGCCTTATGGGCTCATCTTCATATGATTACTTGGGGGCTTCCTGTTCAAACATAGGTGTATTCACCAAAGAAAACATGGCATTACTACCCTCTTGATGCGGCTATCAAGACAATATTATCATCAGGGGCCAAAGAGAGTTTGTTGCACACCACAACTCAAACATAGGCACCCGGCGAGCACGGCTCAGAAATATATCACATGGGGGCTTCTGCTCGCAAAGCGGAGTCATGTCCATTAATCCGGCTATCACGCCACAACAAAGCTTGGGAGCTTCACACCCAAGGGGCCAAAGAGAGTATTGTTGCTAAAGCACAACTCAAACATAGGCACCCATTGAGCACAGCTCACAAAGTTACTTGGGGGCTCTTTGCGTAAAATACCAAATAGTTTGAAAGGACCCTTGTAACCGGGTATCGACCCACGGCTTGGAAGCCTGGTGTATTCACCTAAAACCCCGGGTTAACCTGCCTTCATCAAGTAAGCCACTCCTATCCAGGTAATCCTGGCATGACCCGCCGAACGTTTGACAGTTACTCTCATTGAGACCCTGAACTTGTCAAAGTTAAAACGACGATTGGTTAGTTGGAGGCCCATCTTAAAAGGCTTTGTCAAATGGTTTAACTCAGCGGCCTGGCAGCCCATGAAAAGCCTCGAATTTGGGCCTGGCAGCCCTTGAAAAGCCTCGACTACACGATTTTATTTGCCTTTGTCAAGATTTTTTCTCTTTTGATAAATTTTATTTTGAACCGGCGTCTCTTGACCCAGCATGACTATCGGTCATCAAATTAACCCGGTGTTCGTTAACCTGACTCAACTTTCAACTACAAGTTGTCAGTACATAATCACTTATAATCCGGTGTTTATTGACCCGGCCTGGCTTTCGACTATAAGTCGCCAGTATATATTTGGATTGCGCCATTGGAATCAAGCGCTTATAAATCATTGGGTATATTATTCAAATCTTTAATAGCCAACATGGCTAGATTTTTATTATGGTTATCAATAACCCGTATTATGATTAAGGTTTTCAAAGTCGCTTTAGCGCAATGGCTATCATATTATCAATGGATATGATTGAAGGAATAGTCCCGAGTCGCTGCAGGCTTACAACCCGGCACTTGGCGGCTAGATTATTCAAGTTGAGATTACATCAAATATGCAAGTCTCATGTCGCTGCAAGCATGCACCATGACACTTGGGGGCTAATGCAAAGTCATTGTTTGCTCACCTTATTGAAGACCCGACTCATCATATTATAATGAGCCGGCCCTTGGGGCTACCAATTTCTCCTGTCAACTATTCAAGGTACAAAACTTTTTATCCATTATATTGAAGGGTCCACTGCTCAGTTGGTAAAGCACAAGGCTCTTAACCTTGTGGACGTGGATTCAAGCCCCATGATGGGGGTTACATCGTATGATGTTAATTTCATTGAAGTATATATCAAAGTCCCAGCTCAATATTATCTTACTGAGCCGGCCCTTGGGGGCTACACGTTGCTGCTCAAAGTTTACAAGATTATATTTACAAAGTCCCTGCTCATTATTGCATAATGACCCGGCCTTTGGGGGCTACACTGGTTGAAGTTTTTATGAGAATCAGGCCATTACAAGTCCCAGGTTGCTGCAAGCATGACAACCCGGCACTTGGGGGCTACATATGTGGAATACTCAATTCTGACTAGTGATTGAGATGAACAACCTGGATTTCTTCAAGATTGTGATATTTATATTGAAGCAAGTCTTAAGTTATTGCTATGCTACCTTCTTAAGACTTGGGGGCTACAAGTGATAGGTATATAAGAGGTATATTTTCAAGCTGGATGTTAACTACAAGTATGACCCGGTGCTATAAAAATTTATAAACCGGCGACCTTGGCAATAATAAACCGGCAAGTTTTATATTCTTAAACCGGCTGAAGATCAGATGAGGATTTCAAGGACCAATATTTTTGTTAAGTCATTGGGAGCTGAGTCAAAGAAGTTATTCTTCACAATATTTCTCTGTGACAAACCAATGTGAGCAAGGTGATTATGAAGCTGGCCTGTTAAACCGGATTTTCTAGAAGAAGGAAGTGACAAGGACTTAAGGATGAGCAGGATCAGTTTAACATGGATAAATCCAAATTAAACTGGGGGCTAATGTCGGGGATATACCCCGCGGTATGACCCGGCCGGAGTCGTAACCCGGCCGGGACTTGGTAAACCGGCGGAGAGTCAAGACAGATGGCTAAGACAGACGGTAAACCGGCTGGTGGTAAACCGGCAGAAAATGTTAAACCGGCAGATAATGTTAAACCGGGAGATAATGTTAAACCGGCAGACAATGTTAAACCGACAGACAATGTTAAACCGGCAGACAATGTTAAACCGGCAGACGTTAAGAAGCCCAGGAAGGGAAGTCAAAGTAGTTTAAGTTAAAGTCCGAGTTGGACTCCACATGTAACCCGCCCCTTCAACATATATAAGGAGGGGCAGGGCTCCTCAAAGAGGACAGGCAACAAGAAACAATCTTAGGGCTAGACACAAAGAGGAGAGCCGGTTTACGGCGACTCAAACGTGAAGATAATGAGATCTATCCTCAAACAGCATGTAGGGTTTTTACCGGATGATGTTTCCCGGGGCCCGAAGCTGTCTAAATCCCTGTCTTGTATTGCATCTCTCGATTCCACTCAACCCCTCTCAAGCTACCACATAGATGTGTTGGCCTCACGACTAAGTCCTCACACTAAGGACATCTGACGTGTTAATTCCACGACACTACAGGTATCTCCGAAAGTGTCTGTTGAGTTGGCACGAATCGAGACTGGCATTTGTCACTCCGTGTGACGGAGAGGTATCTCTGGGCCCACTCGGTAGGACATCATCATAATGTGCACAATGTGATCAAGGAGTTGATCACGGGATGATGTGTTACGGAACGAGTAAAGAGACTTGCCGGTAACGAGATTGGACAAGGTGTCGAGATACCGACGATCGAATCTCGGGCAAGTACTATACCGCTAGACAAAGGGAATTGTATACGGGATTGATCGAATCCTCGACATCGTGGTTCATCCGATGAGATCATCGTGGAACATGTGGGAGCCAACATGGGTATCCAGATCCCGCTGTTGGTTATTGGCCGGAGAGTTGTATCGGTCATGTCTGCATGGTTCCCGAACCCGTAGGGTCTACACACCTAAGGTTCGATGACGCTAGGGTTATAAAGGAAGTTTGTATGTGGTTACCGAATGTTGTTCGAAGTCCCGGATGAGATCCCGGACGTCACGAGGAGTTCCGGAATGGTCCGGAGGTAAAGATTTATATACGGGAAGTCTTATTTTGGTCGCCAGAAAAGTTTCGCACTTTATCGGTATTGTACCGGGAGTGCTGAAAGGGGTCCGGGGGTCCACCGGGGGGGTCCACCTGCCCCGGGGGGGCACATGGGCTGTAGGGGGTGCGCCTTGGCCTATATGGGCCAAGGGCACCAGCCCCAAGAGGCCCATGCGCCAAGATATAAGAAAAGGGGGAGAGTCCTCAAAGGGGAAGGCACCTCCGAGGTGCCTTGGGGAGGATGGACTCCTCCCCCCCTTGGCCGCACCCCTTCCTTGGAGGAAGGGGCAAGGCTGCGCCTCCCCCCTCTCCCTTGCCCCTATATATAGTGGAGGGGAGGGAGGGCAGCCACACCTGAAGACCTGGCGCCTCCCTCCCTCCCGTGACACCTCCTCCTCTCCCGCAGGTGCTTGGCGAAGCCCTGCAGGATTGCCACGCTCCTCCACCACCACCACGCCGTTGTGCTGCTGCTGGATGGAGTCTTCCTCAACCTCTCCCTCTCCCCTTGCTGGATCAAGGTATGGGAGACGTCACCGGGCTGTACGTGTGTTGAACGCGGAGGTGCCGTCCGTTCGGCACTTGGTCATCGGTGATTTGGATCACGACGAGTACGACTCCATCAACCCCGTTCACTTGAACGCTTCCGCTTAGCGATCTACAAGGGTATGTAGATGCACTCTTCTTCCCCTCGTTGCTGGTTTCTCCATAGATAGATCTTGGTGACACGTAGGAAAATTTTAAATTTCTGCTACGTTCCCCAACAGAAGCTTTGCTGGATCGGAGCCCGGGGAGCGTCATCAAGCTGAACGTGTGCCAAGAACTCGGAGGTGCCGGAGTAACGGTGCTTGGATCGGTCGGATCGGGAAGACGTACGACTACTTCCTCTACGTTGTGTCAATGCTTCCGCTTCGGTCTACGAGGGTACGTAGACAACACTCTCCCCTCTCGTTGCTATGCATCACCATGATCTTGCGTGTGCGTAGGAATTTTTTTTGAAATTACTACGTTCCCCAACATGCTGGACCCTTCTGTCGTTGGAGCAGCTGAGCTGGGGTGGATGACGGCGCAGCAGGAGCGGGACAAACCACGCAAGGTTTTCTTTGACAACTATCTGTAAGAGAAGTAATTCTGTAAGGTCTCGTTTGAATTGGAGGATTCCAACAATGCAGGGATAGGAAATAGACAGGAATAGGATAGGAATGCACGTGCAAAACAGAGAATTTAAAAACACAGGATTTCTGCCAATCTGGGTGTTTGATTCACAATAATTGGAAGATCACAGGATGCAAAGAAGCATGGTGAGATTAAGTCAAACCACAAGAAAATGTACGGTTATAATGCTATTATGCTACTATCTCTTAGTCTTGTGCCTCATGAATAGGAATTTGAAAAGGAGGACAAGTGAAAATTAAAATTCCTACGTTTTTTCTTTCAAGGAGACACTATAGGAACAAATCCGTGTGCTCAGTGGACAATATATATAAAATGTAGAGTAAAAAAGAGATGCAACAAGTGTAGAACCTCTTTGGCGAAGCCATGTCGATCTCAGCGTGATTGGGTTTGCCGATGAGGATGCTCCGGCTGACTTGGCTGTCGGAGGAGGGGAAGAAGATCTTAGGCGTCTGGAGATGGAGCCCGAGGTACTGCTCCGCTGTGATGGAGGGTTTCGTCGTTGGAGCAGCTCGGGTGAGTTGCACGACGCCGAGGCTGAAGCAGGACAAGAGAGACAACGAACAACGTTAACCTGAGTGGAATTCTAATAGCATCTCCAATACATGACGTAAAATACATAACCACAAAGTGCTAGATGTAAAATACGTCAGCCACTCATCTCTGAACTTAATTGTCGAAACTGAATTTAACTGTCGAAACTGAACTCAACTGTCGAAACTGAATTTTGCTGTCGAAACTGAACGCACTAGCAAGGTGAGGCTACATGTCGGTCGACTGACTTTTTCATCTCTGGTTAGTCGATTTTGCAGCCGTTGGATATGAAATCAAGGGCCTGCGGTTCATCTTCAACCTCCACCCCCCTGAGCCGGCCAAACAGCAGCCCCCCGCCGCCCGCAGCCGGCGGTGCGCTGCCCCGCCCGCCCCGAAAACACTCCCCACCGATGGTGGTCCGCCGCCCCGGCCATCCCTCTAGGCCCACCCCGTGCTGAGCTTTTTCTCCGGCAATCCCCACGCCACTGCCCCGCCAACGCCCCGCCACCGCCGGCGACCACTGCCCCCATCCTGAACCCTAAGATAGATAGTGGGGTACCTCTCCGGCGAGCCCCCCTCCCTGTTGCGGCTGGTTCTTCCTTCACCCCGGCGGCATCGGAGTGAAGTGTAGCTAAATTGGAGCAGCATCGCAAGCAAGAGCAAGAGCGAGAGCAGCAGCGCGAGCAAGAGCAATAGCAAGAGCAGACCAGGTAGGGGACCGAGAGCAAGAGCAGAGCAGCAGCGCGAGCGAGAGCTAAAGCAGCAGCAAGTCCTACTGATGTGGACGTCGCCGCCGAGGGAGCGACACCGTGGAGGAAGTGGCCGGCGATGCCGCCGTGGATGGAGCCGCGCCGTGTTGGCTCGGGACCAAGCGCCGGCAGCACCGTGAGATCGAATCAAGAAGAAAATGCGGCGATTAGTGTACAACCTCTTTGGTGGTGCCGATTAGGCCACAGCTTTATCCGAGGAAACGGTGATGATGACGCTCTTCCGGTGGTGCAGGTGAAGACGGCGGTGTGGGAATGGAGGTGGCGCGAAAGACGAGGGGAACGTCGGGGCAGCTCCTTGGAGGTGGAGGACGGGGTGGCTAAACCGGCGGGACGATGAGATCGACGACGGATCCTCATCCAGTACGGTGGATGAGGGACGTCAAGGTGTTGCTGTGGACGACGTCGTTGGGGAAGAGGCTCCGGGTGGGTGGCGGCCTCGGTGTACGAATGGGTGGGCGGATGGGATGGCAGTGGGGAACCATGGCTTAGAGACGCGCTTGTCCGAAATGTGGGGTAAGTTACGAAAGTACCCCCACCGATTTGAGGCGGTTCTTTCGGTTCAGGGGTACCACGGGCATTTCACGTGTCAGGATTTCACAGGAGGTGGGAGTTTTCGCGTGCATCGTAATTTCGGAATAGCAAGGCACGGGTTGAGATGGAGGGAGTTGTCGGAGCACAACGAGACAAAGATATATCTTAAATATTTCAGGCTAACAAGGCGCGGGTTGAAATTTCCGCACAAGCCTAACGTGTACTGTCCCAAATCAATGCGCCCTACAAATGTCATTCAAAACTTTGAATTCATGTTATGTTCAATTAAAATATTTCGCTACGTGTATAATGCATGCAACCTACTACTCAAATGGAAGTTTTATTGCATTCCAAACGTATATACTACCGCTTCAATATGAACTAAATCTGAATTTGTTTCTCTATTTGAATAAGATCTACAGTAATGATTGTTGTGAAGTCAAAGCATTTGAATTCGTTTCTCTGTTTTAATAAGATCTACAATCATCATTATTGTCAAGTTAAACCATCGTTTGTGTATTATCTTCACAGCACACCAAATGATTAGTCTCGAGTTACATATGAACTATGTGTACTATATGAACTCGAACTAGATTTTTTGAATCCACTTTATTTTGATTTCAAATCACATTACATTTCTAGCTCTAGCTAGATCTTCATAATCTAAACCATGTCTCATATGTATAATGTGTTTATCACATTATATATGGTGCCCCGCCCCCTACGCTTACAAGTATTTAGATGTGAGTTGCAAACACCACACACATTACCACAAATTCAAATAAAATGTGAGAATGTTCGATATATAGTATTGTTTAGATTGTTCGATATTTAGTTGTAAGCTGCAAACGCCACACATTATCACAAATTCAAATAAAATGTGAGATTGTCTTATGTATAGTATGGTTTAGATTGTTCGGCATTCAGCTGTGAGTTGTAAACGCCATGCATTATCACATTATGGTATAACATGTGCACAGCACGTGCATCACCGCTATATTCATGCATGCAATGTTTAAAATACTATGATCTCCTATTCAAATATATGAATCCGCTTTCATATCAAATTATGATCTTTGTTAGTCTCTTACACCCACTCAATCCTCTAACCTTTGTAGCTACCACTAACTTTCTCTCGTGCATGCACACGCCCTCCTCTCCCTCCCCCTCCCTCGGCATTCTATCCACCCGACACATTCATTTTTTTCTTTAGGTCGTTCTCCCAGAGTCTCCACAACTCCTTTCCGACACACACCGATCGATAAACCTCTCCAGCGATGCCTGCCTACAACATAAAAACACACATTCAATCTCCTCCTTTATGTGTCCTTGCCACGTGTCTCTCATACGGTCAGACACACGTGTAAACTCTCGCCCCTCTTTTCATCGCTCTCACAACCGCACACTCCTCCCCCTATCTAGTTAGTAGTTGGGCCTCTCGCACCACCTCCTAGCTCCATTCTCTCTATCTATCCGTCTCGCTGGGCCTTATTTGCCTCTAACAAATGGACATACACCGACCGGTCTCTCGCTATACATATAGCTAGCTAGGTCCTTATAACTCGTTTTTACCCACACGTCAATTGATCTACCTCATTAGTTGTGTCTCTCCCTTCCTCCGAAAAACAACAATTGATCTACCGATCTAGTTAGGTTTGCTTACCAAACACATGGTTCCCCTTCATCATCCATGGATTCGTCCCGACAGATCTATCACGCACAGGCACACACAGAAACACATCCCCACTCTTATCGATAACATTGCAGTTCCACCCTCAGTTTGTCTAGTAGGCCTCTCCCACCATCTTCGAGAAGCAACTCCATCACCCATCCAGCACTCTACCCCTCTCCCTCCCTCTCCCTCCCTCTCTCTTGCTCTCTCTCTCCTCTCTCTCTCTCCCATCATATTTCCCGTCCTTTAGTTATGTATGGATGTCGACCGATGTCCCTCAAGACATAGCTGGGTCTCTCCTTCTCAACACATATACGAGTCGTTCTACCTCTATAGTTAGGCCTCTGCCTACCCCTCCCACCACCCCCTCCCCCCACACACACCGATACATCGCGCGCTCTAGTCATGTCTCCCTGCCACACACAAACTTGACGTGTGCCCTCTAACGTTCTGGTAGGCCAGTCGCCTTATATCTTTGACTTGTACACACACACAATTTCGATGGCTCTCTTCATCGATCTCGCACCCACCCACTTGATCCTCTCTTCAACTCTATCGATAGCTATGACCCCTCCCTCTCTTCTCGTGGATTGCCCGACCCTCTATGTATGATATGGATAGGCCTCCATTTCACACACATTGCATGCAAAAATTGTTTGAGATGTCATCGACACATATTCCCAAAAATAATTCACGAAATCAACCCCACACCACCCCCACCCCAAAAGAACACTCACGAACGCAGTTTGTATCTCTCACACACACCCACGTAGGTGGGGGACGTGCACGAAGAGAAGAGGTGCATGCACGGCGCACGTACTCCCGTCTCTTTCCCAACCACACCCGCGCCGGTACACGGTGGAGCTCATTTCTGTATGAAAAAGGCAGCCCACATGGTAATTTGGCATGCGTACTGGTTGTCCACTTGGTGGAGGGAGGATCGTCTACCACGGGTGAACAAACAAATTGCGACTTGACGTGTTATGTTAAAAAAAGAGGCAAACCATGTGGGGCCTACCTTAGAGGCAAGGCTCTATACACTGGAGTACTTTTGATGTGTCCCGTCAACTCGCAGAAAGAGGAGAAGCTTGCTTAGTACGCCGTCTCCCCCGCCCACGGGCGCGGTGGCTCGCAAGATGAGGTGAAGCTTGCTTACTACACCTTACGCCAGCTCCCTCGCCCATGCGCGTGGTGGCTCGCAGGACGAGGAGAAAAATTTACTACTCCCTCCGTTTACTCCTCGTCCCTACTACCTTGGTTATAGAGATTATACTATCATATTGTTTGGAATATATATGTCCTTTAGTAGATTTCAATATGAACTACTAGTACATACTCCAAACACTGATGTATATAGACGTATTTTAGAGTGTAGATTCACTCATTTTGCTCCGTATGTAGCACTCTCCCTCGCCCCTCGACCCTCGCCCATGTGGTGGACGTGCAGCAATTCATTCGGTCTCATATAGCCAGAACGATATACTGCACTACCATTATTGCTCGACTTCCCGAAGAGGCGAAGAGCCAATCGCAAGGTTAATACTTTGGAGATGCCAAGCGCAAGGTTAGGCTGGTCATAGTGGGGAGTAACTTATACTAGTGTCATGCATATGACACTAGTCTAAGTTATTACCTTCATAGTGCAAAGTAACATAGTAGTAGTGTCATGGAGGACTTCATTAATTAGCTTGTAGACTCATCTTGTCTTGGAAAGCGCTATGTTACAGTAACATATTATGTTACCACTTCTCATTAACTACATGCCACATAAGAAAAAAATTCTCGAAGTGTGCTATGTTACTTGCTAAGTTACTCCCACTATGACTAGCCTTATAGGAGAACGAGTAGTAGGTGCCGCGTCATTTATAAATAAAGTTTTTTTTCTTCAGTGGCACGTACGCAATATGATAGGTTCATATGGAGAGAAAAGGAAACCGCTCCACTATATACATAGTCAGGACGGGCCAGCCTACACGGTTGCTTGCTGGGGTTGCTCTCTTCACACTCTCTCGCACAAAACGACTGTGGCCACATCTCTAACATCCCGGCGGATCATGTCCGCTTGGGGAAGGGGTGGATGCTTAGTGTAGATGCGGTGGCCGTCGCCGACGGCGAAAACCCACTGTCGGCACGTCCCGATCAGGGGTCCCCGCCGTTCTCTCTCACAAAGCCGGTGAGGTTGCCTTTGTCCCTTGCTCACTGCCGCGACGTGGGCAGTTGCCGCCTCCCGCCGCCCTCCTCAAGGTTGAGCTACGTCCCTTAGGTACAACTCCCTTTACATCCGGCTTGCACCACTGCTCCAGCTGCCCACATCACTCCCTGTGGATATTTCTCTATACTTCTTTGCCCCGCACATACCTCTACTGGCTTCTACGTACTGTATTTGTGATGAGTTTATGTCTCATCAACTAGTCCCAGTAATCTTGTTCTATTCACGCTTGTTCAATTTCTTTGCCACAGGTATGCTCATCTTGATTTTGGTGAAACTGCACAAAATGATCCGATGGTCAAAATGTTGCAAACTTCATTTATTAGGAAGCTCAAACGTTGCCAGCAAATTGAAGCCTGGTCAGGGTTCACGGTTCAAGGGCTAGGGACTGAATGGATCATTTTTTTTCTTTAGCTGCCTCTGTTCCAAAATAAGTGTCAACTTTAGTAGTAGTAGTACAACTTTGTACCAAAGTTTTCACAAAGTTGAGAAACTTATTTTGGAACAGAGGGAGTACATATTTGCTATGATCTGTCAATCATTGAAATGCAATAGCATGCATGTAAGTCTCCTTTGTATTTGATGAAATGTTGCAACGGGCAACCTTGGACGCAAGATACATGTAACAGAAGCTGGAAGCTTCATAGCATTGTACAAATTTATCTCGCTGATAAATTACAGTACGTACTATACTAGTACTTCCTCCGTTCCTAAATATAAGCCTTTGTAGAGATTTCACCATGAACCACATGCGGATGTATATAGATGCATTTTAAGTGTAGATTCATTCATTTTGTTCTGTATGTAGTGGAATCTCTACAAAGACCTACTATCTACTAGTAATAGCTAGCCCCCACTACTAGGAATTCTCTATCCTCTCCTTGAGCCACGTCATCAAAATTTATGTAGCCGTCAGATGAAGTAAATCAGTCCATAATAGCCGTCTGATCTAGACGTTGAGAGGCTCCGCACTAAGCCACATGCAAGCATGCAAAAATACCGTGCCACATGTATGTGAGTGGGTTTTAAATCACATCAACATGTCTGCATGCAAGCATGCACCGGTAGCATGCATGTAAGTGAGCTTTTAAGTCCCATTAACATGTCAAAAAGAAATATATAATCCCATTATGCAGTAGGAGTTGGCTGATCTTTTTTTCCTTACGTGGGATGATCTAAATGATGATGGGATTTTATTTAGTTTGGCTACCACATTTGTCATGCGGTTATAGAGTTTTTTTTGTTCTATGAAATCGATAATTTTGCGCATAGAGATATACCGTTGTTCCGCGCCAACGCGCGGAGACTCATCTAGTAGTAATATTTAGGAACGGAGGGAGTACTATGTAAACAGTTAGGTGTCGCACGGTGATAGTGTGAGGTGGGCCATGTAATCATTGAGCCTGCGTGTTTTCACTGCTCTTGCACGCCTCCGCTGTAAGAATGGAGAAAATTGTAATCTAGTAGTAGTATACCTCCTTTCGCCGAAAGCGTGGGACATCCAGCAGTCCTACCACCTCAGTAATAAAGACCAATGAGTCGTCAAATCACATAGACCCAGCCGTAAGTTGGACGGACGAAGCAACCATCACTCTTGCGCCAGTGAGAGGTTGCGTCCGCTCTGCCCGGGCATGAATGCGGCACCGATTCTTTGGAGCGGCGCTGACCATTTCGGGCGGAAAGCGCGCGCGCGATGGAGGAACTTTGTGTGGGCCAGGCTGGTCAGGAGTGGGCGTGGCAGCTGTCCGCATGTCCCTACCGGACACGCCCGGAAACGAGAGGATGCATCGACTCTCGCGGCTAAAATCGTACACTACACAACATCTCTCTGTAGGAGTAGGTCGATCTGTCGCTCTCTCTAACACAAACACGCGCGCGTGCGCACACGCACCTTGGTCCCGTTGCACCTTCTAACGTGACTTATTACACCTAGATGGAGGGAGTAGTAAGTATACGAGATACGGTGGCACACTGACTTAAGTCGAATACAAGTGCCCAAAATTTGTGTGCATGTTATAATAAGGATTCACTTAAAATAGTACGTGAGCGAACAGAGGGATCAATTGGACAGTGTTCCCGAGCAGTAAAGAGATGTGTGAGGTAAGATACACCATTGGCGCTTTTAATTTTTCTTATTAATTTGTTTGTTTCACCCACTGACTGGTGGGACCCAACGTACTACGTGGAGAGAGGTAAGGTGATTTCTGCACCACTGTGGATAGTCTTACCACCAAAGCCACATGACATGATTATGATTGAAATCCCAATGACTCCCACACACACAAAAAACACGGCATGCTTGTCACACGAATGCAGGAATGTATAAAAGGTTATTTCCCTCTCGTTGAACATGACGGGAGGGTTGTGTAGCTGGTTAGCCTGTTCGCTCATCAAACTTGAGGTCTCGGGTTCGATAACTACACTTGAGCATAATTTGTGGCAGGAGGATTCTTTGTCTGGTCAAAATGTTTTCTAGGGTTTGCACGCTTCACACACTCTCTCCAGTATATATATACACGCTGGAGCCTCAGCGCTTGTAGTAGCTCTCTTCACGCTCTCTCGCCCTCTCCAGATCTAAACAAGATTTCGTTGGCCTCTCTCTCCCCTCACTGCTGCTCAAAGAGCTGGCAGGATCCGTCTGCCGGGAAGGGAAGGAGGCTTAACGTTGTCGCCGACGGCGAGGGACTACCGGTGCAGTTGTTCACTTTCCACCCAGCGGCGGCGCAGGAGGGCCTCCGACCCCTTCTTCTTCGCCGCCGTCCCATCGCCCGCCGAACCACGCCCCAAGAACCTTAAGGTATAATTTACTTACTCCACATGCATTGCTCTAGCTGCATGTATACCATGAATCTAGGACGTGGTTCAAAGAGGAAAGGATGGGGGAAAGGAGTGGGAAAAGTTGTATATAGCATGAATCTAGGACGTGGTTCAAAGAGGAAATGAAGGGGGAAAAGTTGTATAACATTAATCTAGGGCGTGGTTCAAAGAGGAAAGGAATGGGGGAAAGTAGTGGGGAAAGTTGTATCGCATAAATCTAGGACGTGGTTCAAAAAGGAAAGGAAGGGGCGAAAGTACTTGTTCAAAAAGGAAAGGAAGGGACAAGGCTGTAGAGTTTGAGCAGGACTAGATTTGATGCGCTCACATAGGGAAAGGCGTCTGATAACAAAACTGGGACCAACACGGACTGACACGGAGTTTTTTTAGTACCTACACAAAAATGTCCCTGTAAACAAACACCCTCTAATAATGCCGCTGGAAAATTGATGCAATACCACTATTAGCAAATTACATGTTTAACGAATTTTATTGTTAATATAATCTCTATGTTAATATTAATCAATGCCACCGTTTGAGAAATGCTACTGTCTTGCTTTCTTTCCCATTTAGATAAGGTAGATGCTTCTTTTTGTTGGCTTCTGTGTCATCCACCGTTATTGACCACTAATTGTTTCCTTTGCACCTCTGTGTAAACAGGGTTATCTGCTTCACCTCGTTGGCATTGTGACCTTTTGTTGCACTGCACAAAACACTTTTGTTTTAAGAGTGTTTTGTGCAGTTCAACCAACATGTCACACCAACAACATTGCTTGATTGCTTGATCTTAGTGGAACTGCACAAGAGGAGATCTTACTTCCTATCCGTTAAGGCGAATTTGGTTCAGATCTTCTTCTTGTGAGTTGTTTGAATTCCGCATCATGAGAGGTCAGTACTAGCCTTCTTTCACATGATTCTGGAGTGTGCATTCATATGTTGTGCTACTTGTACGATAATGTTGCTTGATTTTAGTGAATTGCACAAATGGAGACAAGACTTCCAATCTGTATGTGCACCGTAATATCCCATTGAGGTAAGATAAGGATATTTCACAACTGCTGGCCTATATTTTGCCACTTTCATCAGAAAATTAAGTTTAGTACTATACTTGTGCTCCCTAATTGACATGCCAAATCTTACATTGAAGGTGAAGCTTGTTTGTTATTGAACCAAGTGATGAAGGGGAAGAACAAGGGGAAGAAAAACAAAAATCAACTCCCGGTGCTGTAATGAAGCATTGGAACTGTAATGACACAAGTAATGATATAGTTTTGCATCTTAATTTATTGCTATGGCTGGAACGAGCAATTGGTTTGCCACTGATTTGATGCCACTCTTAATGTAATATGTAATTATCTCTACTTGTGCAAACAGGGATCTTCTTTGAAGATACCATATATTTTAGTGGAACTGCACAAGAAGATGTTGGAAACATTAAACTAATCAAGGAGTATATAGTAAGCATGGCTACCACCGTAGATAGCAACAGATGGTTCCGGAGAAATACTTCATATGTATGCTCTACACAATAAGCCTCCTGACAAAGGTTGGTACTCGCCCACTGATTTCATCCATATGATTGAGCTTTGTCATCTCTATTGGTGTTGTGCTACTGTTTAGATACTGTCATGAAAAAGTGGTATTGTCCTTGAGAAGTGCTTCATCTGTGCTGTTTTAAAGATTTCCTTTCCTTTTTTCGAGCAAACAGTGATGATAGCATTTAGTAGTCCTCTTGTCTTTGCACAACAGGATCATCTTCCTCTGAAGAAGAATATGGAGTACGTGAAGTGACTAGTTCCGATTATGCCAGGATGAAGAAGCCCTGTCTATCTTATCATCAGAAGGAGCAGTTGAAGGATGGTTACATTACTCCCCACAAGACCAAACTAACTTCAGCTCAAAAGGACTGACAAAATCTCCATTTTTTTGCTGTGATGCACGAGTACAATGTTGTTCTAGGATTCTTTCTAGTGAGTTCCATTTTTCCAAAAGTGTGCTCTACATGGACCATGTATGTGCCTGTTGAAACTGTCAATTCATAGTACAGTTTGCTCTATACTAATCACTTTTTTGTATTTGTGCAAACAGGAGTGCTCAGCTTGATTTCAATGGGAACTGCACAAAATGTTCATGAATACATCGAATCATTCATTTCCACCACAAGAAAGGAGGTGCCGATAAGTTCAAGGCGTTGCAACATATAAGGGCGAAATCATACAAGCTACGCGCGAATTTGGTTGATTTTGGTGGAATTGCACAAAAAGAACAGCTGGTTTATTTAGCACGAGGTGCCATGTCAATGTTCGAACTGATGGCAAACCCTGCCCATTCCACAATCGCAGGCATTTGATATTTTGGAATGGGACAACCTTGTCAAATTTTGCTCATTGATTTTAGCAAGACATGTGTTTGATATTTTCGAATGGGACGCCCTTTGCTGTCAGCAGCGTCGATCAATTTTTCTTTATTCTTTAGTTATGAAGTAAATATTGCCTCTGACATGTGAGTCACTGAGATGCATAATCATCGATTGTTTTGAATGTTCTCTATGGATTGCCAGGCCTGTGTGTTTGATCGCAATGTACAGAAACGCTAAAAAGCTGCTCAAACTCTTTGTACTCCTTCTGTTCCTTTTTACTTCGCACATTATGAAAGTGCATACTTTTTTGTATAAGATTGGTCAAAGTAGACTGCAGACAAAACTTGTATGCAGACTAGAAAGGACCGGAGGGAGTACATGTGAAACTGCTGCAAACGAGGTGATCACCCTGGGAATAATGCTAGTACGTATTGTTTTGCATGTTCATCCAATGCCAGTGATACAGGAATTCGAACTAATCCAAATAAATTCATTCATACACGGTCGAATTTCATATAAACATGCCGGATTTCATTACATTTCAACTAAAAAGGGGTGCGCTGGAGGTATAATTAATTAACCAAAGCTACCCACCTGTGTCCCGCTGAGCCGAACAGAAGCTTCAGTGACTTAACTGCAGGTGCGGTTGCGTAACTGACATGTGGCCTAGATGCTTGTTGGGCCCACGTGTCAGTCAGCCAACTGCACCAGCAGTTAAGTAGAAGCAGAGTCCTTCTCCAACATAGCTCTCCGACTCCACGTCGCCGCCAAGAAGCTAACCGGCCGTCAGTGGTCAACCCGCCTAGCTTGTCATAGCGATTAGGGCAACTAGGAGCCCAATGATCAGGATCACCACATGACAAACACCTTTCTTCTTGTCATTCTTCTTCTTGAAGTTCGTGTGTTGCACAGCCTTGTTCTTCCCATCAAACTTTGCTTTACCATCAAACTTGCCCTTGTTCTTGAACTTGTGGGGCTGGAAGTTCTTCTGTACCATATTGGCACTAGATCCTCCCTCAATTCCTCAAGCATGTGTGTACTTCGCTCTCGCCTTTTCTTCCACATCAAGAGTGCCAATGAGATCCACGAAGGAGGAAGCTTGGTGACGACGGAGGTATAATTAACCGAAGCTACCCACCTATGTCCCGCTGAGCCGAACAGAAGCTTCAGTGACTAAACTGCAGGTGCAGTTGCGTAACTGACATGTGGCCTGTTGGGCCCACGTGTCAGTCAGCCAACTGCACCAGCAGTTAAGTAGAAGCAGTGTTATTCTCCAGCAGAACTCACCGACTCCACGTCGCCGCCAAGAAGCTAACCGGATGTCAATGGTCAACCCGCCTAGCTTGGCTTCAACAGGAGGGTAGCAGCGGTGGCCTTACTTGGACCCGAGCGGCGGCGACCTACCGTGTTCTACTCTTCCTCATTTTCTGTGTGGCGCGGCCTCGTTGGCAGCGGGGCGGGGCCTCGGCGGAGCCGGCGATGTCCTCTGTCTCATTGCCGGCGGGGCGGGGCCTCGGCGGAGCCGGCGGTGTTCTCTGCCTCGTTGTTGGTGCCATGGGGCCTCGGCGTAGCAGGGCCGTCGACGCTAGCGGAGCGGGGACTCGTCGGAGCCGGCATTGTCCTCCGCCTCGTCCTCGGTCTCGCCAAACAGCGCCTCGCGCGCTTCATCGCCCTCTTTACTAGCCTCTTTGTAGGCTGCGGCAGCCTCCGCCACCCGCATGCGGTACCGCCAGCGCTCGAGGCGGCCCTTGCGGGCGGAGCGGTACGAGTCGAGCAACGTCTCCTGCTCCGCCCGCTCCGCGGCGATCTGCTCCTCCGCCTACAGGTGCTCCTGGAGGAGATGGTGGTTGCAGGCGGTGTCGGCCTGCGCCTTCCGGAACTGCTCCTGACGCATCTGCCTCACACTGTCCATATATTGGGCACGGGCCTCGCCAATGGTCATGGTGCAATGCACCGACGAGGATGGTGCGGAGGAGGGGGTTGGCGCTAGATCGTCGACTACCATTTTCTCCATTGGGACGTCGTCGTCCTCCGGCTGCCTGCCGGCCAGCCGGTCAGCAGCAATGGCTGCCATCTCCTTGTGGTCCGTCGTCCGCCCGTCCCGAAGTGCGCTGGAGCGCGAGGAAGCCATGGTGGGCAGTAGTGGTGTGGACAGGAGAAAGGGAACGGATGCGGATGACTGCGGCTATGGCTGGCGCAGCAGTTTATATAGCAATGGTGGGCGGGCGGAGGGACGGACGTGTGGCGCCGGAGTAGCCGCCTCGGCAACCCCATATCATTAATGTGGGCGGCAAATGGACGGACGGACGGCACTTGTGTCGTTTGAAGGCGGAGCAATCACCTGCACCGGGAAGCGGGGCGGGCGGCGCTGTCTGTTTCGGGCGGAAAGCGCGCGCGGGCGAGGAGATGACTTTACTTGGAGAGGATGACAATGGGGACCCACCAGGTCCATAGCCTCACGTACGCAAGTGCCTCCTTATTTTATATATATATATATATATATATATATATATATATATATATATATATATATATATATATATATATATATATATATATATATATATACTCCCTCCGTCTAGGTGAATAAGTCGTATTAGAAGGTGCATCACGACCTAGGTGCAAGCAGATTGGTGGAAAAGAAGAATATTTCTCTCTTCTAAACACAACATTTAATCACAGCAGCTAAGAGGATGCCTTATTAGCTACCCATGCAGGCCATTGTAATTCATACTCACATGCAAAGCGCTTTTATTTCTTGCCTAATAACCGCATGGACGTGCTGCATGCATTGGTCTTTGCCCGAGCAAAAAAAGGGAGGAAAGGGGTTTCCACGGGAGACAATGAGGCAGAGGTGGAAGCGCTCGCTGGAGTAATTTATTTTGCTTCCCCCTGCTTTCCTGGCATCACGGTCCCACATCATTGTCAACCTATGTACTCCCTCCTTTTCGGTATATAGGGCTTATCTCAAAATTTTAGTTTTTCCATTTTATAAGGCTCAATTTGGTTGTTTTCCATCACATGTTCAGATTTCAAGGTGCATTAAATCATTGCATGCAAGTATTAAGAGAAAATTGACCAATGCATGTACTTTATGCATGCATGCATTGCAATTTATGCATTGATAAACATAATTTTTTGAGGAAAACAAGTGCATTAATTAGGTGCTTTTGCAAACTACAAAAAGTATTCCACCATTCATCATCTACCTTGGTTGGTGAGATTTTTGAATTGAGTCCTATAAACCGAAAAGGAGGGAGTAGTAGTCAATAAACGAGAGAATTGCACAAGAAGCGGCCGACAGCTGGGACCAAGGAGCTCGAGCAGTATTTGTGTTTTTGAGGTGTGAGCACTGCAGAGTTTTTCGATGTTTAGCCCAGATATTAATTTTTTTCCTCTGAACAACAACGAAAACATCGCTGCAGGTATTAACTGGGCGGGCTGTGGCCCGTCTAGCCCAGGCCAGATATCCAGCCCAGATATTAATTTTTTCAAGCTGAAAATGGCTAGCCCAGCTATACTTTTTTTTAAAAATACCCAGGCAAGGTCAAGTTGTTATTCTCCGCCCTGCTGGGCAACAAATCTTTCCTAGGAGGGATGCATTAGGCTTAACAAGAAAATGGTCTTTAAGAAATAATAAATAGGATGTAATTATAAAAACTGGGCAGTAACTATAAAAAATGCACCAAACACGTGATTACTTTATAAAATATTATTTTTGGATATTGAAAAATTTTAATTGCATTAATTTTTGCGAGCGCAATGTTTCGTTATATTTTTACGTAATATAAATTTATATTGAAATTGTATTTAATCTGACTAGAAATTTCGGGATAAAAATATTTCAGATCCCATCAAAATGTGGGAAATTTTATTGAATTCTGTTTTGAACGGTTGGTTGAAATGGGCTATACTTTTAACAAATTGTAAATGGGTTGTAGTAAATTTCATTGGAATTCAAAAATGGGCTACACATTTTTGCAAATCTCAAATGGGCTATAAGTTCTCTGCCACACACTTCTGGCCTTACTAAGTTGACGCGTATGCAAGGCTTTGTCAACTTATAGTCAACACACGGTTCTAGCAGCAGTGGCCGTTCGATGTCCATCCAACGGATGTCGTGCTTCTTCTTCAATCTCGGATATTCTAGCTTCACCCGCCCAAAATATGATTCCTCCCCCTGACATCTGGGGCGCACCGTTTCGGAAGCTGACCCGTGGCCTAATAAGTTGACGTACCAAGGGCTTTGTCAACTTAGTCAATATAAACGATTCTAGCTGCAGTGACCGTACGATGTCCATCTAACGGCCTTAGTGCTTCTTCAACCTATGGTCTTCTTGCTCCAGCCGCCCAAAGCAGCGCCGGTCGTGCCGCCTGCTCCTGCCTCCCGTGGCCGGTTGTGCTGCCGTGGAGGCCTCACCGCCTCCTACTATTCCCACCACTGGCCAGGCCCTGCGGCGACGGCAGCCTCACACCGCAGCCGAATGAGTGAACCCTCATACTCGTCTCCGCGTGGGCATCCACTGTCGCGTCTTCACCGGCTCCGCGTCGTCCCCTTCCTAGGCCTCGCCGTCGTCCACCGCCCTGGTGCTCTCGGCGCGGCGTGGTCAACGTGGTCAAGGAACGACTTCCATCGGACGTGGACTGTACGTGGAGAGGCTGACAGCTGGGTCCACGGCGGCAGCAAGGAAGTGCCTCCTTATTACGCGAAAAATAATGATTCCTCCACCTGACAGCAGGGACCCACCAGACGGGCCACCTTATTTCACGAAAAAAACGTTTCCCCCCTGACTGCTCGGACCCACCGGACGGGCCAGCGTATTTCGCAAAAAAAACGTTCCCCCCGCTGTCAGCTCGGACCCACTGGAAGTGCCTCCTTATTACGCACAAAAAAAATGAATACTCCCCCTGCTAGCTGGGACCCACCATGGTGGGAGGCTGACTTGTGGGCCTACTAAGTTGACTGGGACGGGGGCCTTTGTCAACTTTAGTCAATATGAATGATTCTAGCTCCAGTGACCGTACGATGTCCATCCAACGGCCGTAGTGCTTCTTCAACCTCTGGTCTTCTTGCTCCAGCCGCCCAAAACAGCGCCGGTCATGCCGCATGCTCCTGCCTCCTGTGGCCGGCTGTGCTGCCGCGGAGGCCTCACCGCCCCCTACTATTCCCACCGCTGGCCAGGCCCTGCGGCGACGGCAGCCTCACACCGCAGCCGAACCAGTGAACACTCATACTCCTCTCCGCGCGGGCTTCCACTGCCGCGTCTTCCCCGGCTCCCCGTCGTCCCCTTCCTAGGCCTCGCCGTCGTCCACCGCCCTGGTGCTCTCGGTGCGGCGTGGTCAACATGGTCAAGGAACGACTTCCATCGGACGTGGACTGTACGTGGAGAGGCTGACATCTGGGTCCACGGCCGCAGCAAGGAAGTGCCTCCTTATTACGTGCAAAATAACTATTCTTCCACCTGACAGCGGGGACCCACCGGACGGGCCACCATATTTCGCCCCCCTGACTGCTGGGACACACCAGCTACACCTTCGCACGCAAGGAAGTGCGTCCAGGCAAAAAAAACAAAACAATTCGCCCCCCTGACTACTGGGACCCACCAGCTACATCTTCGCACGCAAGGAAGTGCCTGACAGTCGGGACCCACCTAGTCGAAGCGTATGTAGCGTTGTCATTCTGGTCGCGAACGTGTACGTACATACTGGTCGATGTAGAGGCGTGCACGTGTCGTAGTAGAGGCGCGCACGTAGCATGTACACGTACGTACAACGGCCAGGGTGCAAGAAAGAAAATACGGCCACGTATGTGTACATACGGGTGGGGTTTCGAACGCCTACTCGTGCATATGTACGGCCAGGGCTCGTGTACATGGCTGGGTCGGAACGGAGAAAGAGCTTCGTCGTCATGTTCATGGGGAGGCAACGGAATGCGTCGTGTTCATGGGCAAGCAACAGAATGCGTGGTCGTGTTCATCGGGAGGGCTTGGACGGAACAGGCGATGGAAACGAGGCCTGGCGTACCGCACAACGGAGGAAACAGACCTCCTATGTTCGGAATGGGGTCCTGTTGATCAGGAGGGGTCTGGCGTACCGCAAAACGGAGGAAACGGACCTCCTACGGTCGAAACGGGGGTCCTGTTGATCGGGAGGGGTGTGGCGTACCGCAAAACGGAGGAAACGGACCTCCTATGGTCGAAATGAGGGTCCTGTTCATCGGGAGGGGTGTGGCGTACCGTAAAATGGGACTCCACAGGATACTGTTCATCTCCACCGTCGACCCCCTCCAGCCTCCACGAGCTACTGTTCATCCACCGTCGACCTCCTCCAGCCTCCACCTGTGACTGTTCATCCAGCCTTCACCGCGCGCTACTCCACCGGCTACTATTCAACCATCCCTCTCCACGGGCTCCTGTTCAACCACCCCTACACAGGCTACTATTCATCCTGCCCTCCACCGTCTACTGTTCATCGTGCCCTCCATGGGGTGGTCCTGTTCATCCAGCCCTCCACGGGGTCCTGTTCATCCAGCCCCAACCGGCTCGATCGATCGGGGTCCTGTTCATCCAGAGGCAACACCATGGGGTCCTGTTCATCCACCCCCACTGGGAACTGTTCATCCAAACACCCCCCCCCCCCCCGCAACGCTCACTGTTCATCCAAAGGCAGCATCGATCGGCTTCAGTTAGCAGCAGTAGCGAAGGAATCGCTCAATCGGGTTCAGTTAACAGCCATCGAACGATTGCTCGGGTTCAGTAACGCGTAGCCTGCAGTGCAATCGCTCGGGTTCAGTTAGAGCCCAACGCCTTGCTCGGGTTCAGTTAGAGCCAATGCCTCGCACACACACGCGTACGTGTACGAGAGAAACGCGCATCGCTCGGTCCTCGACCTCCCACCGTAACCGGGAACTCCCCGAAATTTTCCTCGCCCTTGCTTCTACCATGGTTTTTTCCGTCATGGACGGCCCAAAAAATGTCATGCAGCTGCGTCTCCGGCCCGCCCAGGACGAAAAGCCCATTTTCTGTCGTAATTTTTTATCATAGAAGTAGGAGCCCACCACATCTATGATGATACCGGGTTTTGTCACAATTATCGTCATAGAAGTGTCATATGTATGACAGAAAAAAAATTCGTTCGGCCCAAAATATCACGGATGTGTCTTCTTTTGTAGTGAGGGGAGAGGAGAGGTGGTTGGTGGGAGAAAGCGCAGGATGAAATGTCCCCCCACCAACCGCTTCCGCTTTATATCCAGGGCACCGCAGCCGCGAGGGGGAAACCCGCTTTTTCCCGGGTTGGGCTCGGGATTTTGCCGCGCCCCCTAAAAATTTTTACGGGCCGGGGCGGGATGCGGGGTCTGATCGGGCGGGTTTTTCCGCCCCGGCCCGCATTTTGGCGGTTATTTTACGGGTCGGGGCGGGATGCGGAGTCTGCTAGAGTTGCTCTTAGAGTAGACAAGCTTTGAGCATAATGCACGTCCATATAATCTTCATTTAGCAATGCCATTGCCGCATGGATGAACTACATTGGGTTCCAATTTTCGCGTTGAGAAGATAACCATTCCTTGCTTTTAAAATGGACGAAAGAATTAACAAGGTCATAGATAAGACATTTTGCATGCCGGCCTTTTGCATAATGAACCTGACGGTTCAGAAACAGTGGTGCATCCTTGTTGATGTACTTGATCCACCCAGAGCCCTCGTTGTAAAGGAAATAAACAAAACAACTCTCGCAAAACCATAGACATCAAAAAGGTGTATGTCATCCTGTTGTTCTCCACATCTCTTGCAGTTGTAACTTGTAACTAAAGAAGATCTCATCGCAACTCTAGTTGTTGTTGGAATAGCTTGCCTTAATATTCCATGCCAAAATTGTACTCTGGGAGGCATCCCTTTTTCTTTCCAAGTATCTACAAGATCGCTCTTTATAGTAGAAGAGAAAGTAGATCTGGTAATAATTTGATTAGTGTAAACCATTTTTGAGCAACTAGCAGGAGCTGCCTTTTCATTAAGAAGAAAGAGAATTGACCGGTTAATAAGGAAAACTCGTCGAAAACCGATTCAGACGCAACACACACATGAGCCGCCCGAGGTTGTGACACGACCGAGCCAACGTTTGGCACCCAAGTGACTAAATTAAACACCCTATAACACAAGAGTGAGTTCTTGAGCAGTCGACGTCGTCGCCTAGATTAGTAAACATGGGGCTTGAAATTTTGATAAGCAATCTTGGTGTTGCACTTGCCTAACAGAGTATGTTACCAAATAAGAGCATCAAGATTCATTATTCCTGGGATGTTTGCATAAATATTGTCTTTATGATCACCAGAAAGATTTATAATCTATTCCATGTTCCATCTAGCTAGGACTTCTAGGATAAGTCTGAAATGAGTAGGATAAACAAAGGACGGCAATAACACGTTGACGCTCCCTCAGGGCGGTTCCCCGAGAGAACAAGTGTGTGCTCTAGTGAGGGAATAGATCGTTCCCTCAGGAAAACCGCTCCTAGCGAATGCTCGAAGGCCCTCCCTTGCACAACACTAACACTCCGCCCCCTTCTGAGCACCCTCTTTTGCCATGCTATCAGAGAGAAATTGCCATGGTATGGCAATGTTACCAGCAGCAAAATTTGTCATACTATAGCAGAAAAGTTGCCACATGTTTCAGAGATTGCCATGCTGCAGATGTAAGAACATGGCAAATGTTGTATCTAGAATCATTGGCATGCTACATGAGAGGAAGTTGCCACACGTGTCCATGAATTGCCATACTAGACTTGCAATGCTACGGCAGAGAGTTTTCATGCTATAGGAAAGAAATTTGCCTACTTGTTTATGAATTGCAATGCTGCCAGAAGGGGATCGTCATGCTACTTTGCAATTCGTACGTGATTTTTAGGGGGAGGTCAAGGGATAACACGGGGATTGTGTCATTCACTTAGATTTGCATGGTGAACGAACATTTTGTGTCTTTCACTCAGTCGAGAGCTCAGAGGGATGCATCGGAGTGAACAAGTGTACCACCACGATTGCCACGTGTTGCTGTTGAGATTCATGTGAAGTATCCTACACAACACACGGTATTCCCCTATGAGGGAAAGTCAATTATGTATGCTTTACTAAACAAACTCCTGATTTTGAATCATTTGATCCACATGAATATTCTCCCAAAAAGGAATGCAAGGGGCGTTCCCAATTGAGGTGATTCACGGGATTGAATTAGCGACGACCTTACCTTAAGAATAGGGGACCCGCTACGCGTTGGACGGTTGATGTCCTGGAAACATCGATCGCCTCCCAGGCCATCAGATATAGGCGCAGATAACCGTCAGATCTTGCAATCAGCTTAGTGTTGCGCTCGTCTCTTTGCAACAATGGCCTTGTTGCAATCATCCTTTTTTTTCTCAAATCACTACAATAGAAGTCTGGTTTCTCTCACTGTTCTACAACAAGAGCCTTGTTGCAAAAAACTTTTTTGAACCCATTTCTTTCTTGAACCTATTTTTTCCTCTGATCTCTGCAACAGAGGTGTTCTTGCAAAGATAGCTGCAACAGAGGTGCTAGTGTAGAGACCTCTACAATAGGACCATGTTGCAAAAAAATGCATTTCCAGTTCGCGAACATGGTCGCGCCATTGCAACAAGTACCCATGTCGTCGGTGGCTCGATCATGTACACTGTTGGGCGCAGGGCATGGTCATTCACAGTCAGCAGCTTGCTCCGGCGTGGAGGAGGCCGACAAGGAGCGCTAGAACCCGAGCTCCCCATCGGGTCATTGATAGTGCCATGGATTGAAGGAGAGGAAGAAGAGGGATCCTGGGTTGTGGCGACCGTGGATAGGAAGGTGCACACAACGGCGCCGCTGGGTGCCGAATCTGGAGAGGAAGCTAGAGGTGCGCCACTGCATGCCAACGGGGATCCCTATCTTCATCGTTGTCGCCACACAACAGACCTCCTGTTACTCTTGGTAGGATTGCAACAAGGGCTGAGTTACCAAAAAAATCTAACCTATAAATTAGAATTTTGCGGCTCATTTCATCAAAAGAAGATTCAACGGGCGAGAAGGCGGTCGATGATAACCCACAAGTATAGGGGATCGCAACAGCTTTCGAGGGTAGAGTATTCAACCCAAATTTATTGATTCGACACAAGGGGAGCCAAAGAATATTCTCAAGTATTAGCAGCTGAGTTGTCAGTTCAACCACACGTGGAAACTTAGTATCTGCAGCAAAGTGTTTAGTAGCAAAGTAATATGATAGTGGTGGTAACGGTAACAAAAGAGTAATGAAAGCAAAGTAATATTTTTGGTATTTTGTAGTGATTGTAAGAATAGCAACGGGAAAGTAAATAAGCGTAAACCAATATATGGAAAGCTCGTAGGCATTGGACCGGTGATGGATAATTATGCCGGATGTGGTTCATCATGTAACAGTCATAACATAGGGTGACACAGAACTAGCTCCAATTCATCAATATAATGTAGGCATGTATTCCGAATATAGTCATACGTGCTTATGGAAAAGAACTTGCATGACATCTTTTGTCCTACCCTCCCATGGCAGCGGGGTCCTATTGGAAACTAAGGGATATTAAGGCCTCCTTTTAATAGAGAACCGGAACAAAGCATTAGCACATAGTGAATACATGAACTCCTCAAATTAAGGTCATCACCGGGAGTGGTCCCGATTATTGTCACTTCGGGGTTGCCGGATCATAACACATAGTAGGTGACTATAGACTTGCAAGATAGGATCAAGAACACACATATATTCATGAAAACATAATAGGTTCAGATCTGAAATCATGGCACTCGGGCCCTAGTGACAAGCATTAAGCATAGCAAAGTCATAGCAACATCAATCTCAGAACATAGTGGATACTAGGGATCAAACCCTAACAAAATTAACTCGATTACATGATAGATCTCATCCAACCCATCACCATCGAGGAAGCCTATGATGGAATTACTCACGCACGGCGGTGAGCATCATGAAATTGGTGATGGAGGATGGTTGATGATGACAACGGCGACGAATCCCCCTCTCCGGAGCCCCGAACGGACTCCAGATCAGCCCTCCCGAGAGGTTTTAGGGCTTGGCGGCGGCTCCGTATCGTAAAACGCGATGATTTCTTCTCCTCTATTTTTTTCTCCCCGGAAGCAAATACATAGAGTTGGAGTTGGCATCAGAAGGTCTCCAGGGGGCCCGCGAGGTAGGGGGCGCGCCCTAGGGGGGGCACCCCCCACCCTCGTGGACAGGGTGTGGGCCCCCTGGTCTTCATCTTTGGCGAGGAGTTTTTATTATTTTTTATAAGATATTCCGTGGAGTCTCAGGTCATTCCGAGAACTTTTGTTTTCTGCACATAAAACAACATCATGGCAATTCTGCTGAAAATAGCGTCAATCCGGGTTAGTTCCATTCAAATCATACAAGTTAGAGTCCAAAAAAGGGTAGAAGTGTTTGGAAAAGTAGAAACGATGGAGACGTATCAACTCCCCCAAGCTTAAACCCTTGCTTGTCCTCAAGCAATTCAGTTGACAAACTGAAAGAGAAAAAGAAAAACTTTTACAAACTCTGTTTGCTCTTATTGTTGTAAATATGTCAAGCCAGCATTCAAGTTTTCAGCAAAGATTATAACTAACCACATTTGCAATAATTCTTAGGTCTCATAATTACTCATTCAATAGCATAATCAACTAGCGAGCCATAATAATAAATCTCGGATGACAACACTTTCTCAAAACAATCATAATATGATATAACAGGATGGTATCTCGCTAGCCCTTTCTGAGACCGCAAAACATAAATGCAGAGCACCTTTAAAGATCAAGGACTGACTAGACATTGTAATTCATGGTAAAAGAGATCCAATCATAGTCACACCCAATATAGATTAATAGTGATGAATGCAAATGACAGCTGTGCTCTCCAGCTAGTGCTCTTTAATAAGAGGGTGATGACTCAACATAAAAGTAAATAGATAGGCCCTTCGCAGAGGGAAGCAGAGATTTGTAGAGGTGCTAGAGCTCGGTTTTGAAATAGAGAATAAATAATATTTTGAGCGGCATACTTTCATTATCAACATAACAACTAAGAGATGGTGATATCTTCCATGTCACACACATTATAGGCGGTTCCCAAACAGAATGGTAAAGTTTATACTCCCCATCCACCAACAAGCATCAATCCATGACTTGCTCGAAACAACGAGTGTCTCCAACTAGCAACAGGTCCCAGGGGGAGTTTTGTTTGCAATTAATTTTGATTTAGTTTGCATAAAGCATGGGATTGGGCATCCCGGTGACCAGCCATTTTCTCGTGAGTGAGGAGCAGAGTCCACTCCTCTTGAGAATAACCCGCCTAACATGGAAGATAAGGGCAGACCTAGTTGATACATGAGCTATTCGAGCATGCAAAACAGAATGTTTATTTGAAGGTTTAGAGTTTGGCACATACAAATTTACTTGGAACGGCAGGTAGATACCGCATATAGGAAGGTATAGTGGACTCATCTGGAATAACTTTGGGGTTTAAGGGATTGGATGCACAAGCAGTATTCCCGCTTAGTACAAGTGAAGGCTAGCAAAAGACTGGGAAGCGACCAACTAGAGAGCGAGAACAACCATGTACATGCATTAAAATTAATAAACATTGGATGCAAGCATGAGTAGGATATAATCCACCATGAACATAAATATCGTGAAGGCTATGTTGATTTTGTTTCAACTACATGCGTGAACATGTGCCAAGTCAAGTCACTTAAATCATTCAAAGGAGGGTACCACCCCACTATACCACATCATAACCATCTCAATAGCATGTTGGCACGCAAGGTAAACCATTATAACTCATAGCTAATCAAGCATGGCATAAGCAACTATGATCTCTAATTGTCATTGGAAACATGTTTTCATAATAAGATGAATCGAGAACGATGAACTCATCATATTTACAAAAACAAAAGAGGTCGAGTTCATACCAACTTTTCTAATCTCAGTCAGTCCATCGTATATCATCATAATTGCCTTTCACTTGCACGACCGAACGATGTGAATAATAATCAGAGTGCACGTGCATTGGACTAAGATGGAATCTGCGAGCATTCAATAAACAAGAAAAGACAAGGCAATATGGGCTCTGGGTTAAATCAACAATAATGCATATAAGAGCCACTTCAACAATTTAATCATGGTCTTCTCCTGCTGACCCCCAAAGAAAAGAAAAGAAATAAAAACTATTTACACGGGAAAGCTCCCAACAAGCAAAAGAAGAAGGGGAAATATTTTTGGGTTTTCTTTTTTTTTCTTTACTACTACAGCAAGAAAGTAAACTACTACTATTTTTTTGTTTTTCTTAAGGTTTAACAAGCACACAAGAAGAAAGCAGGAAAAAGAAAATAAACTAGCATGGATATTACAGCGAAAGAGTATGAGCACCGGCATCTAGCAATGAGTGTGTGTGAACATAAATGTAATGTCGGTGAGAAATACGTACTCCCCCAAGCTTAGTCTTTTGTCCTAAGTTGGTTTATTGCCAGGGATAACCTGGCGGATACCCGTAGGTGTAGCTGGGGTCGTACTGCGACGAAGAATAGTTGGAGTTGTACTGTGATGCAGCGGCTATCGCCTCCTGAGCTGCAGCATGGAGTCGGGCTGCCTCTGCTCCCCTCTCATACTCATCTGCCTCCTCACTGGTAATGGTATATCTTCCTTTTTTTCTGAGAATCAAAGAAGGCAGGAGCAGGAAGAGTAATACGGACAACATGTCGTTTGTTAAAGATTAGTCGATACTGAAGAGGTGATTCGGTCTTCTCGACAAACTGGTGGAAACCATAGAATCAAAATCTAAATAAGTAGGAGGCAACTCCATGTCACCCTCACGAATGTCTATCTCAAGAAAATTAGCTAAGCGGGTTGCATAAATTCATCCAAAGAAATCTCCATTATATCTATTATGATGCAACCTACGAGCTACAGTGGCTCCCATATGATAATATTGGTCTCCTAACACAGCACTCCTGAGAATGCTAAGGTCAGGGACACACATGTGACATGCTTCATCTTTAGCATTTATGCATCTACCTATGAAGAGAGCAAAATAATGTATAACAGGAAAGTGAATGCTCCCTATGGTAGCTTGCGTTATATCTCTAGATTCCCCTACAGTTATACTGGCAAGGAAGTTTCTAAATTCAGATTTACGGGGATCGATAGTACTACCCTATTGTGGGAGTTTGCAGGCAAAAGTAAAATCCTCTAAGTCCATGGTATAAGATTTGTCATAAAGATCAAACATGACTGAAGGAGAATTACGCGAAGATGAAAACTCAAACCTCCTCACAAATGAACTTGTGAGATCATGATACTGGGGGCATTTGTCTGCCTCAAAGTCCACAAGACCGGCGTTACGCAAATATGCGTTGAATTCCTCTTTGATTTCCGCTCGATCCATAAAATTTTCCAAAGGCCATTCACAAGGCCTCACGGGAGCGTCCCTCGGGGGCTCCTCATCAGCATCACGCATTGCAAGCCTGGGGCCTTGCTTCCTTGAAGAACCACCCTGGAACATCTTCCTAAGCATATTGCTTTTCTCTAAAAAATTTGTGAAATTTTTAGTAGCTTCAAACAAAAGTGAACAAAGCTCAACAAAACTGATAGGAACTACTCCTACAAGTGCCTAGAGCCTATATCAAGCATTAGAACTACTTGGAACCATATAAATTTAACATGCAAGCTCAAGAACATGGTCACCTATGCAGCACAAATTTGCAAAGAATAAAGCACTAGAACAAAAACTAATTGGACGAATGGAGGAGTCACATACCAAGGAACAATCTCCCCAAGCAGTTTTGTGAGAGGTGCATTGAGCAAGGAGATCGAAAATCACATCAAGGTGAGCTAGAACTCGTGCTTGAACCAGATATTCGTGTTTGTGTGAGGAAGAAGAAGAGGATGGGTGCAGGAATAAGTGGAGGAGGGCCACCGTGGGCCCACGAGGCAGGGGGCGCGCCCAGGGGGGTAGGGCGCGCCCTCCACCCTCGTGGTCAGGTGGCAGCTCCCCCCGCGGTGATTTTTGTACCATAAATCCTCAAACATTCCCGAAAAATCATATTAAATTGGCATGGCATTCTGAGGACTTTTATTTTCGGGACATTTTTATATTGCACGGATAAATCAGGAAGGAGACAGAAAAATACTATTTTTACTTTATTTCAACTAAATAACAGAAAGTATAAAGAGGGTACAGAAGGGTTGTGCCTTCTAGTTTCATCCATCTCATTCTCATCAAAAGGAATCCACTAACAAGGTTGATCAAGTCTTGTTAACAAACTCATTCCGATTAACATGAAACCGGAGAAATTTCGAATATCACTATGTTACCTCAACGGGGATATGCACATCCCCAATAATAAGTACATCATATTTCTTTTTGACAGTAGGAAGAGGAAATTCCAAACCTCCCAATATAATCGATGGAATTTTTGCCAATAGAGTTGATACTATGAACTTGAGGTTGTTTCCTCGGAAAGTGTACCGTATGCTCATTACCATTAACATGAAAAGTGACATTGCCTTTGTTGCAATCAATAACAGCCCCTGCAATATTAAGAAAAGGTCTTTCAAGAATAATAGACGTACTATCGTCCTCGGGAATATCAAGAATAACAAAGACCGTTAAAATAGTAACGTTTGCAACCACAACAGGCACATCCTCACAAATGCCGACAGGTATAGCAGTTGATTTATCAGCCATTTGCAAAGATATTTCAATAGGTGTCAACTTATTCAAGTCAAGTCTACGATATAAAGAGAGAGGCATAACACTAACACCGGCTCCAAGATCACATAAAGCAGTTTTAACATAATTTCTTTTAATGGAGCATGGTATAGTAGGTACTCCTGGATCTCCAAGTTTCTTTGGTATTCCACCCTTAAAAGTGTAATTAGCAAGCATGGTGGAAATTTCAGCTTCCGGTATCTTTATTTTATTAGTAACAATATCTTTCATGTATTTAGCATAAGGATTCATTTTGAGCATATCGTCAATCGCATATGCAAAAAGATAGGTCTAATCATTTCAGCAAAGCGCTCAAAATCCTCATCACCCTTTTTCTTGGATGGTTTGGGAGGAAAAGGCATGGGTTTCTGAACCCAAGGTTCTCTTTCTTTACCATGTTTCCTAGCAACAAAGTCTCTCTTATCATAACGTTGATTCTTTGATTGTGGGTTATCAAGATCAACAGCAGGTTCAACTTCTACATCATTATCATTACTAGGTTGAGCATCATCATGAACATCATCATTAATATTTTCACTAGGTTCATGTTCATTACCAGATTGTGTTTCAGCATCAGACATAGAGATATCATTTGGATTATCAGGTGGTTCAGCAATAGGTTCAGTAGAAGTTTGTAAAGTCCTATCATTTTTCTTTTTCTTCCTTTTAGAAGAACTAGGTACATCAATATTATTTCTCTGACAATCTTGCTCAATTTTCTTAGGGCGGCCTTCAGGATACAAAGGTTCCTAAGTCATTCTACCAGTTCTAGTAGCCACTCTAACAGCATAATCATTTTTCTTACTATTCATTTCATCGAGCAATTCTTTTTGAGCATTAAGTACTTGTTCTACTTGAGTGGTAACCATAGAAGCATGTTTGCTAACAAGTTCAATTTCACCTCTAATATTAGCCATATAATCACCCAAGTATTTAATCATATCGGAATTGTAATTCAATGTCTACCAAAATAAGCATTGAAGTTTTCTTGTTTGACAATAAAGTTATCAAACTCTTCTAAGCATTGTCTAGCAGACTTATAGTGAGGAATATCACCTTCATCAAATCTATAAAGAGAATTCACCTTTACTACCTGTGTCGGGTTATCAGGATCAGGAGGTTCTTCAATAGGTAATGGATCAAGATCATATGTTTCTTCGACAGGCGGTTAATTAAGACCATGTATTTCTTCAATAGGAGGTAAATTCTTAACATCTTTAGCTTTAATACCTTTTTCTTTCATAGATTTCTTTGCCTCTTGCATATCCTCGGGACTGAGAAATAGAACACCTCTCTTCTTCGGAGTTGGTTTAGGAATAGGCTCAGTAATTGGAGCAGGAGCTGGCTCAGGAGGCGCCCAATTATTTTCATTTGTCAACATATTATTCAATAGAATTTCAGCTTCATCCGGTGTTCTTTCCCTGAAAAGAGAACCAGCACAACTATCCAGTTAATCTCTGGAAGCATCGGTTAGTCCATTATAAAAGATATCAAGTATTTCATTTTTCTTAAGAGGATGGTCAGGCAAAGCATTAAGTAACTTGAGAAGCCTCCCCCAAGCTTGTGGGAGACTCTCTTCTTTAATTTGCACAAAGTTGTATATTTCCTTTAAAGCAGCTTGTTTCTTATGAGCAGGGAAATATTTAGCAGAGAAGTAATAAATCATATCCTGGGGACTACGCACACAACCAGGATCAAGAGAATTAAACCATATCTTAGCATCACCCTTTAATGAGAACAGAAATATTTTAAGTATATAAAAGTAGTGAGATCTCTCATCATTAGTGAACAGGGTGCCTATATCATTTAATTTAGTAAGATGTGCCACAACAGTTTCAGATTCATAACCATGGAAAGGATCAGATTCAACCAAAGTAATTATATCAGGATCAACAGAGAATTCATAACCCTTATCGGGAACACAGATAGGCGAAGTAGCAAAAGCAGGGTCAGGTTTCATTTTATCTTTAAGAGATTCTTTGTTCCATTTAACTAATAGCCTTTTAAGCTCGTTTCTATCTCTGCAAGCTAAAATAGCGGCAGAAGATTCCATATCAAAAACATAACCCTCAGGAATAACAGGCCTATCTACATCATCACTTTCATCAATATAATCAGATTCAATAATTTCTTTCTCTCTAGCCCTAGCAATTTGTTCATCAAGAAATTCACTAAGGGGCACAGTAGTATCAGGCATAGAAGTAGTTTCATCATAAGTATCATGCATAGCAGAAGTGGCATCATCAATAACGTGCGACATATCAGAACGAATAGCAGAAGCAGGTTTGGTGTCGCAAGCTTACTCATAACAGAAGGTGAATCAAGTGCAGAGGTAGATGGCCGTTCCTTACCTCCTCTCGTTGTTGAGGGATAAATTGTTGTCTTAGCGTCTTTCAAGTTCTTCATAGTGTCCAGCAGATATAAATCCCAAGTGACTCAAGGAATAGAGCTATGCTCCCCAGCAATGGTGCCAGAAATTAGTCTTGATAACCCACAAGTATAGGGGATCGCAACAGCTTTCGAGGGTAGAGTATTCAACCCAAATTTATTGATTCGACACAAGGGGAGCCAAAGAATATTCTCAAGTATTAGCAGCTGAGTTGTCAATTCAACCACACCTGGAAACTTAGTATCTGCAGCAAAGTGTTTAGTAGCAAAGTAATATGATAGTGGTGGTAACGGTAACAAAAGAGTAATGAAAGCAAAGTAATATTTTTGGTATTTTGTAGTGATTGTAACAATAGCAACGGAAAAGTAAATAAGCGTAAACCAGTATATGGAAAGCTCGTAGGCATTGGACTGGTGATGGATAATTATGCCGGATGCGGTTCATCATGTAACAGTCATAACATAGGGTGACACAGAACTAGCTCCAATTCATCAATATAATGTAGGCATGTATTCCGAATATAGTCATACGTGCTTATGGAAAAGAACTTGCATGACATCTTTTGTCCTACCCTCCCGTGGCAACGGGGTCCTATTGGAAACTAAGGGATATTAAGGCCTCCTTTTAATAGAGAACCGGAACAAAGCATTAGCACATAGTGAATACATGAACTCCTCAAACTAAGGTCATCACCGGGAGTGGTCCTGATTATTGTCACTTCGGGGTTGCCGGATCATAACACATAGTAGGTGACTATAGAATTGCAAAAAAGGATCAAGAACACACATATATTCATGAAAACATAATAGGTTCAGATCTGAAATCATGGCACTCGGGCCCTAGTGACAAGCATTAAGCATAGCAAATTCATAGCAACATCAATCTCATAACATAGTGGATACTAGGGATCAAACCCTAACAAAACTAACTCGATTACATGATAGATCTCATCCAACCCATCACCATCCAGCAAGCCTACGATGGAATTACTCACGCATGGCGGTGAGCATCATGAAATTGGTGATGGAGGATGGTTGATGATGACGACGGCGACGAATCCCCCTCTCCGGAGCCCTGAACGGACTCCAGATCAGCCTTCCCGAGAGGTTTTAGGGCTTGGCGGCGGCTCCGTATCGTAAAACGCGATGATTTCTTCTCCTCTATTTTTTTTCTCCCCGAAAGCAAATATATAGAGTTGGCGTCGGAAGGCCTCCCGAGGGCCCACGAGGTAGGGGGCGCGCCCTAGGGGGGCGCCCCCCACCCTCGTGGACAGGGTGTGGGCCCCCTGGTCTTCATCTTTGGCGAGGATTTTTTATTATTTTCTATAAGATATTCCGTGGAGTTTCAGGTCATTCCGAGAACTTTTGTTTTCTGCACATAAAACAACATCATGGCAATTCTGCTAAAAACAATATCAGTCCGGGTTAGTTCCATTCAAATCATACAAGTTAGAGTCCAAAATAAGGGCAAAAGTGTTTGGAAAAGTAGATACGACGGAGACGTATCAGTCGACGCGCGCCGGAATAATAGTCTAAAAGGCTGACTTTGGCACCATGGGAAGCCTTCCAAGATGATGTATGAAGTAGATAGCTTGCTTTGAGGACTTTGCTTGTGATGCTCTCCATTTCCGTCGGAACTCCCCAATCTAGAAGAGAGAAGAGCTATGTTTACTCCATGCAAACTAAGAGCATCTCTATCTGATCCCTTAAAACCAGTTAGAGGTATGAAAAATTTTAAGTGTCGGCTCTCCCGACCATCAAATATACTCAATGGGCACCACTTTTGAGGATAAATTCCAGCCCCCCCCTACACCCCCGCTCGCACTGAATCTTCGCCAGTGTTGCCTCCGGCATCCACCCGCAGCCTCCTCCGACGGCCTGCCGACACCCCGCAGCCTCCCCCCTCTTGACCCACTTTGATTTGCCCGCCAGTTGCCACCGTCGCTGGAAATGATGCATATCTTTGTCACTGCTGCATCGGCCCTGTGGCCGAAAAAACCACTAGATCTGCTTCGCTTGTTCGAAAATAAAGCCGACGGACGACGGAGATGACATAGAGCCACCACTCGATGTTGTCACCTTCTCCATCCGCAAAGTGTTAGGCGAATTGCCTAGGTGCATTTTTTAGCTATTTTCATTTCGTTTAATTGTTTTTGCAATCAAATTCAACCTAGAATATTGCATAGTGTAGATGAAGCGGTTAAGGGAGATGGTCCTCGACGACCCTTCGTCGGACGAGGAGGAAGAAGATGATGACAATTTTGAAATGTCCATTACCGTGATCGTAAAGGAGCACTAGTCGATTATTGTGCTTCTATCCTGCTCTTTACTACTAGACCCTTTCGTGTGTTTGAATTTGAATAATTTGAATTGTAAAAACTTTAAATTTGTAATATTCAATGAATTGTGTGAACTTTGATTACTAAATTTGGATTTAATATGTGTGCAAATATGTAGTTGAAATGTAGCATGTACATAAAAACTTAGAAGAATTGGCGAAGAATTTTTTTTTAGGGAGCAAAGTTTTAGGGATTCGACTAGGAATTACTTTTTTCTAGTGTAGCAAATAAGGAGTTAAAGAATAAGAGATCATTTGAGGGGCTAAATTACATGGGGATCGGCTAGAGATGCTATAAGGCAAATGCCTCATTGGACACTAGTCTCTACCTAATAATAAAGAGGATATTGCTTCTGGCGATACGTCATTAAAATTGGCCCAAAGTTGCAAAATATCATCAATGCCACCTATAAATGACAAAAAATATTTTGCAGGGAATCCCCACCTGAGCCGGCCCAAGCATAGGGACCTACTATACTACGGTCTGCGTGCTGGAGAAGACACAGCGCACCTGTTTGGGTCGGCCCATGTGCGAGCGCCTGTTTTTTTAGTTTCGTTTTTCATTTTTACTTTTCTCTTCCGTTTTTGTTTTTTCAACTTTAAATAAGTGGAAATTCAGAAAAAATTGAAATTTTAAAAACTGAGAACATTGAAATAAAATGTTCAAGAAAACATAAAATGTTCGTGAATTCAAAAAGTGCTCGGGATATTTCTAAAAATGTTTGCATATTCAGCAAAATGTTCACAATTCTTAAAAAAAAGTTCTTAAAATAAAAAAATTCCATGATTTTCAAAAAATGTCCGTATACTAAAAATTATTAATTAAATTTAACAAAATGTTTGCTAATTCAAAATTTCATGGATTTAAAAAAAATCCTAAAATTTTATAAACAGTTCGAGAATTATAAAAGAGTTTATTGATTCAGAAAATGCTTGCTGATTCAGAAAATGTTCATGTATTTCTAAAAATATCCGTGAATTGCAAAAAAAATCCGCCAATTTCGATTTTTTTTCTATTCTAGAATTGTTCGCCAGTTCAAAAGAAAATGCTTAAAAACCGCACGCAATATAAAAAAATGTTTATAGATAGTAAAAAATTGTCCATGATTTTTAAAAATGTTCCCAAATTTGAAAAAATGTTCAAGAATGATCGAAGGTATGTAGTTAAACAACAGTGCTTTTGAGTCTTTGTGACTATATACCCGCGTGAATTTTGAAGAATTAACTGTCGAGGTGGAGCGGAATATTATAAGAGGTTATTTAAAAACATTCCTTGAAATATAGACTAATACTTTGAATTATCAAGTATTTTGACAACCACGATATTTTTTCAAAAATATGAACATTGCTTCAATTTCTGAATAAAATTTTAAAAAAGAAACTTTCTTGCATTTGTGATTTTTTTTAAAAATCATGCGATGAGATGTGAATAAAATGTGGTCATCGCCATTAAAGATTATGATTTTTTTCTCCCGTTGCAACGTACAGGCCCTTTTGCTAGTATATTTACAACTTCTGTTTTCCCTGGAGAAAGAAACTAGTATAATGTTAGCTTGTAAAAGCGTCTTATATTATTGGGAGGAGGGAGTATATATTTACAACAGAGGCCAACATATTATGAGGCGGAGGAAGTATATATTTACAACAGAGGCCAACGTACGCTGCGTTATAGGAGTCCAGGCCGGGCACTCCAGTTCGACCGGTGAAGGCGGTGTATGTCCAAGTAGCGGATTTGCTCCCGTCCGTTGAGCAGTACGAGTCGAATCGTGTCAACTTGCGCCGTCGATCGAGAGTACAAATACAGGGGTAAGCTGTCGCCGGAGCGCAAAACGATTCCAAGGCCGCGCGTCCAGAGACCCCGCGAGTAATTCGTTGTTCTTTTTCTGTGTTCCGCTGTCGACGCCTGGAGGATGGGAGCAACCTTCTCCTCCGTTTTCAAGGCAGCCGAGGTTGAAGGCCCCCCGGCGGCGCCTGATCGCGAGAAGAAGGCGTCGTGGCCGGAGCTGGTGGGCTGCCGCTTCCTGGACGCGGCGAACGCGATCCTCGACGACAGGCCCGAGGTCAGCGTCGACGGCTACAACTACGGCAAGAACGCGCCGCCGCCAGGCTTCGACCCCAAGCGCATCGTCCTCTTCCTCGACTCCCTCAACACCGTCGTCACGGTTCCAACAATCGGCTAGCTTATTATAAATAAAAGATCCTACCGGCTTGATTTTGCGATCACTGTTTACTTTCCATAGTTGAGTTACTTTTTTTTTTTGAACAACCATAGTTGAGTTACTACTCCCGTGATTGTACTCGTGAATTCTTTGCTTCATACAGTAACAATTATCTGTACGTAATAATTATATGTTCAGTACGTAGAATCTTTTTTTTAGGAGGGGAAGGGATTTTTGTGTTTTTTGCGTAAGGACCAAATGTCATATACTCCCTTGAACTAAAAAGTCATGAAACTTATTTTTAAATGGAGGGAGTATTAAGTATCACATATTCTTACAAACACACTCATACAAAAATATAAAATTGCATTCAACTCTTTGGGGGTACCGAAGTCTTCTTGCTCCTGCACCCACCAACGACGTGCCGTGAGCATAGCCCGATGCCGCCTCGGTGGAGCAAACTTTTTTTAACCTAGGAGCTTGCAAAGGCAGCGGTCGGGAAGTCATCGATGCAGACCAGCAGATGCCAGCGACTCCGACCTCGCCGCCCTGATAAAGGAAACGCCAGAAAGGGCCTGCAGGGACTCCAAAGACCACAAACACCGGCAGAATCCAGACAGATCCACCAGAAACCTAAACCGACCGGATCCTGAAAGACCCGCCATAGACACGGTTCCGCATGCCATCCGCTGGTGATAAACAACACCAACGGAACGGGCAAACAATAGGGAGGACATCGTTGTCGCCTTGCTGTCCCAAGCCAACTCGAAGATGAAAAAAAATGAACCATGTCGTTGCATGCCAGGTCCGAGTCAGATGTCGACCTCGCAGCCATCCAGGACCATGCACCGACTTTCTCTTCTTCGATGACCTAGCCAGGCCATGTCGTCGTTGAAGATCGCCGCATTGGATTACTGACACTACCGTCGAGTTCGAGCATCGCATGCCGATAGCCCCAACCCGACTATGCATCACCATCTTGTCCTGCAGTTGCCCACTAACTCCTCAATATTGGCCTCCTGATGAGCAGCAGCCCCCCCCCCCCCCGCCGTCGCGTGGGTTTTGCCCGACGGCTAACCCTAACAGCGGCGAGAGGGATCAGATCACGGAGTGGCGGCTAGGTTATGGCGCCCGTGTGTTCCCTTCTCTTGTAAGGGAAAATAACAGTGTCGGGATGTGATTTCTATTAATTAACCTGAATCAAGATGATCTCGTGGATAAAGTTTTACAATCAATCCCTTCAGGGCAGAGCTTAGCCAAACTGTGATTTTTACATATGTGCGACCAATCCTAGCAAACTCGTACTAACATGATTTCTCTCTCGCCTAATAGCTTTAATGTAGAATCTAATTGGCATCTAAACTTGTCTTAGTGTGTATGGCTCGCACACATGTTTGATCCCTTATAAATGAGTTATTGAGCTACTTTGCCGCCGAAAAATTGATCTGTGCACACATATTTTCCTCACTTTCGTGGTGGAAAGGCGGCTATTTTCTGGTGCAAAACAACAAGGATGAGCCAAACCCAAATTTGATTACGGTTGATAGGAGAAGTGTCAGATTGATTCCCCCCTATCGGCATGTACTATGGCAAACATAACATACTATCACAACCCTAGCTACGGGTATTGTATTAGATTAGTAAGCATAGCACACATCATGTTTAAATTTCAAAGAAATTTGAATTGAGGGAATTTCAAAGCCTCATAAATTATTTAAAAGGGTTAAAACCCTAAATTCCTCATTGAACCCAAAATGTTTTTCTAAACCCTGGAAAACTTGGCAAGAGTTAATAAAAAATAGTATAACTCAAACCAAGATTTTTGGAGGTTTAAGAGGAATTATTCTGGGCCCTTGATTTAAATCAATATGTATTTGAATTGGGAATATATTGCTAAATAACTAAATATAATCCCAAATTTCCTGAAACTTTGTATGTAGATTTGAAAGGGTCCATAGTTAATACATACAAAATTTCAAAGGGGTTTGAAATTTGTTTGGATCCCCAAATAAATCCCAAACATATTGTATAAAAGAAAACAGAAAAGAGAGAGAGAGAGAGAGAGAGAGAGAGAGAGAGAGAGAGAGAGAGAGAGAGAGAGAGAAGAGAGACTAAGGCTAGTCAGTGGGGTGTAATTTAGACTAGTTTATCTTCATAGTGCAAATATCATAGAAGTAGTATCATAAATAGTTGCATTTATTAGTTTGTAGACTCATTTTGCTTTGGATCGGCGTTATGTTACTGTACATATTATGTTATCATAAACACATCTGTTCTCATTAACTACCCGTGATATAAGCAAACTTGTCTTGAGATGCGATACGTTACTTCAACTATGGCCAGCCAAGTGCACGTATAGCTAGTCAAGGATGTCTCGGTTGAGTATTCCCACCAGAAAGATGGTTTCAGAGGAAGAGAAAACGAAAAGCAGATGCTGACAAACGTGGGAACGGATCAAATGCGATTGGATAATAGTAAAACATACTCCCAGATGAATATGAGATACGTATACCAACAGGGACATGAATGTATAGAGCAGAAATGGATATAAAATCAGAATGTGCATCATGCATATTCACATATGAAATGACATACTTTTTTTTGCGGGGAATATGAAATGAAATACTTACCAGAACACACTAACCATTACACCAAACAAAAACTGATCTCCATAGAAGGCAAACTTCAACATTATTCACGCGCCCAAACTTGAATGGTGAACAGGCAAAACATCACATCTCATTCCTACAAGTCACAGGCTATATAGCCAGCAGCCAGGCTAACTCAAATCCTTGGCTGACTTCTCTCTACAAATCGTATGTTCCTCCTAAGGGCTTCCCGGAGGCTGTGTAAAATGGTGCACACAAATGCACAATCTATATAGTCAGGGAACTCAAATCTATCGTTTTCTCTACAAAATGTATGTTTCTCCTGAGGCCGTTCCACAGACTGGAAACTAATACCAATCACTTGGACTCTTCAATTTCATCTACAAAAATTTACACTCCGTATGGAAAAACGCCGACTTCAGCAAAACAGTTGAGATACTGAGGATCCTCAGGGCTCAGGCTGTATCTTCCTTGGGTTGGGCTTGCAACAGGCTACTACCTCCACTGAGCCGGTATCCTTGCCGGCATCATTGTTATGTCCCTCCAAATCTGAATCGGCTACAACTACCATGCTTTGGCCATCGGTAGCAAGTGAACTCTGGAACTCAAGGTCTCGAACCAGGTTGAGGTCGTTAAATTTTGTAACAGCCTGTGGCAAGGAAGTAATAATAATTAGAAAAAAGTATCAACAACTCCATGTTCTTCCATATAGACAAAAATATATGCACCGCTCGATTACAGTGGGACCTAATTGTAACAGTCAAGACTTAACAAAAATCGTCTATCTCTTTCCGGTGGCAGAGAGCTGACCTGAACTATCCCTATTTGTGAACTGGACAGAACAAGGAATTTGATGATGTCAAGATGACATCAGCAAGCCAATTATTTTACTCTTGTTTTGCCCCTCTGTAGTTTTCCATCCAGACCTGAACTATCCCTATTTGTTAATAAAACTCTCTGCTGTGACTGATTCAAATATCAGACGATGCATGAGATAGTTAGTTCAAAATTAATATTTGGTAAATTTACTCTTACAAAAATTCCTGATTGTTACTTAAGAGGATTTTTCAAACACATTTTCTGCAAATCAGTTTGAAGAACAAAACATGCCTAACATGAGTGCTGGCCATATATTATAAATATTAAAAATATAATACTCTATTAACATTGAAGTTGATCATTTCACTCAAGAAAATTAATTATTGTCACCCTGAGGCTTTTTTATAGCTATTTTAATGTATGGAATAAATATGCTTCATTATAGAACTTAGCCTTGGAAATAGTTGAATACCAAGTGTATTGGTTGGTTATGGTGGATCCTATCCATAATTATTGCAATTTGGAAGTCAGTATAGCAAATGTATGATCACAGTATATTCAAGTGTATATACATATGGAATGCAAAAAGTCTATCATGAGAAGGACACATATATCATGCAAAGCTGCATGTGTCAATGAGATTATCTAACACTATGCTTTCGCACCCCAGCATTGATAAGGACCATTCAGGTTCTAAACAGACAAAGATGACTGAGAAGCATTAAGATGACCAGGGACAATTTGGATCTACCAGATGATACGATAGAGCAAAAATAATAATAACCACGGCCGTCCACATAGACTAAACTATCTCCACAGCTGATCATGAATGGGAAATAAAAAGAAGGCAGCAATTTTTTTTCATACCGGTGAAATCTCTAATAGCTAAACTCGGAATAAATTATATTAAAATTTCCTAAAAGGTGGATGAAGCGTATGACTCTTCTTTTAATATATAAAATTCATGTATAAAGATCGTGTACAAGGCACACATGCCATCAGGTAAAAAGAACATACTCCCTCTGTAAACAAATATAAGAGCGTTTAGATCACTAAAATAGTAATCTAAACGCTCTTATATTTCTTTACAGAGGGAGTACATATCAGTGTTGATGTTCTAACTGTATGAGAAGCACACATGTTAAAACTAAGTTGGGCAGCCACATCTAATTTCAAATTTGTGATAAGGGGTTTAGCTGGTAAATGCTACAACATGGACACCATCAGAAAAAAGATAAACTATGATGAGATTTTGTGAGTATACTGTGTACACAGATGGACACTTTACTGTAAGCTAAGTATGAGCAAAAGCACTTTGATACATGACATGCCACAAATCCAGTACCATAAATACAATAACCCAAATGAGATGGGTGGATGAAAAAGAACACGCCCTTTAGATCAGGTTACATACCTCCCACTGAGACTTAGTCAAGCACACACGAGACCTTATAGACTTGATATGAGCCCAGGCTGCCTTAGGAGTCATTTTCTTGTACCTAATCTGCATGTTACATTCAGTTAATAAGTTGCAAGATATAAATGTAAACATGAAAAAGAACACACTATCGTTGCACTTTTGCCATACCAAATAGCACAAAACCACAGTAGTGCTTCGGCCCCTTCCAGCCTTACAGTGGACGTAAGTGCTATTACCTTGCAGTGCATTACCTGGGGAAATGAAGAAATTGTTAAGTAAATAAAAACCAACCATTCGGTTTGCAAGAAAATCAAAGGGAAGTTGCAGGTTTGGAATGAAAAGCCTTAGTTTTTTCTACCATTGGACTGCTCGCTTCACAGGAAAATGCTAAAGAAATTGAGAATAAACCATGCCTTAGAGAACTCATTTAAGAGGATTCAAAAGAGTAGTAAGAGTAGTACCTACCATGACATACTCTGCTCCAGTAACAAAGGTTTTACACCTATGCTTTGAACGCCCCTCATTCCTTCGTTCCTTTATTTTGCAGTCCTATAGTCTCATACTGTAAGCAACCCCATTCCTATACATTTTTCTGGCCCGTGTTTTCTCCACCTGCAAACCGAACGGGGCCTAAACTAAATACCTAATTAAGATGGATTATGACATGTAACCCTGATTTGCTAAGTTATCTTTCCCCATCCAGCAGTGGCGTACTAATCAATTCATTTTATTATCTTTTTACGGGACAAGAATGGAAGGTACTTACCGTGCATAAAATCCAAAGCTTCACATATATCCTCTTGGGAAGGTGCAAAAGCATAGTCCGTTGTGGGGATGTGAAGGTGTTGGATGCCACGATCCTGAAAATTTATTCAGAACAAAAGGTAAGTCCATGTCTGCTTGTGCCAATAAGTTGGGCTGATTGCATAATCTGCAACAAGATAAGTAATAATCTTCATAATGACCAGTTGCTCACATACACTGAAAGTATTTGGCAGATTATGACATACTCAAATGCAACATACACAACTACAACATTCCAGCACTTTAGTCCAAATGTTGCTCTTAGTCACAAAATGGGTAAGTAGTTACAATGTCGCCTAACGTGTAAAAGCAAAATGGTAGAACAACCATCAACGAACCGTTTACTTCAATTAGAAGCACAACATTAAGTATACTTGTTCAAAGAAATAGACAAATAAGAATTTAAGTATTGAACTCATTATGGTCACCTGATATAGTTTTTTTGGAACAAATGTCTTAAATGGTTCAGTCAATGTAATGACTCCTCGTACTCCTTGCTCCTTCAAACGGGATACATGATAGCAGAAGGGAACAGCACCTAGCAAAACACACTAAGCAGAAAGAAATTAGACCAACACTAAATGCCTCTTGTAAGCAGTTAAATTATTTTTACGGAACCTCATCAGAGGGTGGGGAGCTCCCACATTGCATTAAAGAATATAAGAGAATTGGTCCAGATTATAAGGAAAACAGGACCCCAAAACCACATAGGACATGATTTTTTACAGCAAAAACCAATCCCCGCAGCCATACTACCTAGCTAGACTAGGTCTGGAGAGGCGCCGAACAAATCGTACACGCAACACTAGGCAGCATACCCACTGTGACCTGGCGCCGGAGAGAGAAGCCAAAACACGCCATGATGCCTCTCTACAAAAACATGTCACGTCTCTCTTGCACTTAACATGCCACAAAATGCATCGTGCCAATACGCATGTCACATAATGCATTTAGTGATCCATCTTCCAATGTATACGTATACCTCCAAACTCTCAACTGAAGATAACACATGAATAACAGTTAAAGTTAAGCGATTGTATTCATGTATGTAGACAACATCAAGGTTTGGTATTGGACAACTGCTAAGCCCAGCGAAACGGAAACGGTCAATGCTTTTGGGAAACAAATGTTCAGAAACTGACGGAGCAGTTGTTGCGTCTATGTTAGCAGTGACCTTCGAAGAAAAGTAATTTGGACTGCAGGAGGTAAACAAGAGGATCTGTAGAAGTTTTTCAGATCTGGCCTGAAAATACTTATCTAGTGGTGGGAAAGAGCTGTTAATTAAGTCATAACTAGGCCATACCAAAATTTTAGCTAGTCTGTGTGATGATCTTACGCAATTACAAGAAAGTTTTAGTGGGGCGATGAATGAAGAAGATAAGCATCGTATTGATTCATGACTAAACTTGTACAAACCCAAATCCCTTCCCCTCGCGAGATTTTCCTCCAACGACACGAGTACCACCAAATGCCGCATGGTTCCCCTCGAACGACACATGATTGAAAGAGGAACTCGGTTACCTCGTCGACGCGATCCCACCAGTGAAACGATGGCTGGATCTTGTTCCTCGCCACGTTGTAGGCCAGGGTCGGGTATAGGGCAATCCGCGCGCCGACGCCGACGAGCCTGCGCTTGGTGAAGCCGAGCCACCGGCCGCCGCCATGGCCCGAACCCGCGGACCCGCCGCGGCCTCGGCCCCCTCCCCGCAGCTCCTCCTCCCGCCGCGCCTCGTCCCAGTCCTCATCATCCAGCTCATCCTCCACCGCCGCCTCGCCGCTGCGGCCGTGGTCACTCGCCTCCCCGCCGGGGCCCAACGCCCCTCCGCGCAGCGCCTCGTCCAGCCGCGCCTCGCCACCGCGGTCCTCCCTCTCCCACGCTACCCAGAACTCCTCCACCCCCACCTCGCGGCTGCCGCCGTGGCCCAATGCCGCTCCACGCGGCGCCTCGTCCAGCCACGCCTCGCCGACGGGGTCCTCCCTCTCCCACACCACCCACAACTCCTCCGCCGCCGCCACCCGCTCGTCGCCGCGGCCGCGGCCGCCGTGGCCCGACGCCCCTCCCCGCAGCGCCTCCTCGAGCCCCGCCTCGCCGCCACGGTCCTCCCCCTCCTCCTCGGAGAAGATCTCGCGAATCTTCATCTGGCTTTGGTTGATTCTGAGGGGGGGCAGGCTCTCGGGAGAAAGAAGCCAAGAAACCAACGCGCGTCGCGCTCTGCAATTTTTCGGTTGCGAACGAGGGGAGGCGACGGGAAAACAGCTCCGCCCCGCTCAGCGCTCAAGTCAATTTATGGTCAACCAGTGGTCTAGTGCTCCATGTGACTTAAGTGGATTTTGAAAGGCCAAAGTCCCTCCAAAATCAAAATCTTCCTTTGACAAGTGGCGAGAAATAGGATTTCAAGTAGGGATCAAGTTTAAAACCGGAACGGCCCGGGCGACGACAAGTGCGGGTGTGGTGTGGCTAGGACGAGTCATGTGACCATATTATTTTCCAGTGCATCGTCGCTCGGTTTGTGTTAAGGGCAGCTACCGGGTGTGCCTGGAACCCGAGCAACATTCCGGATTATCACCTTGTGAGGGGCACGAATGGGCAGGACCGTAACTTGGCATGGGTTGGCTTTGCTGCATTAGCTTGGACGTTATGGACTACCCGTAATAAAGCCCTTATGAAAGGGTGGTGATCTTTCTGCAGCTCTGGAAGCTTCCGGCAAGAACAAGGGAGCGAGGAAGGGTGGAGCTCCTCGCCAGTAACATGCACGCAAGTTGTGCTGAACTTCGCCGCGTCAGCAGGAACGTGGCAGGGGCTAGGATATCACCTGTCGTTTTTGGATCGTAGAGCGTTGAGGACGTTTGGAGTACATATCAGTGTTGATGTTCTAACTGTATGAGAAGCATACATGTTAAAACTAAGTTGGGCAGCCACATCTAATTTCAAATTTGTGATAAGGGGTTTAGCTGGTAAATGCTACAACATGGACACCATCAGAAAAAAGATAAACTATGATGAGATTTTGTGAGTATACTGTGTACACAGATGGACACTTTACTGTAAGCTAAGTATGAGCAAAAGCACTTTGATACATGGCATGCCACAAATCCAGTACCATAAATACAATAACCCAAATGAGATGGGTGGATGAAAAAGACCACGCCCTTTAGATCAGGTTACATACCTCCCACTGAGACTTAGTCAAGCACACACGAGACCTTATAGACTTGATATGAGCCCAGGCTGCCTTAGGAGTCATTTTCTTGTACCTAATCTGCATGTTACATTCAGTTAATAAGTTGCAAAATATAAACGTAAACACGAAAAAGAACACACTATCGTTGCACTTTTGCCATACCGAATAGCACAAAACCACAGTAGTGCTTCGGCCCCTTCCAGCCTTACAGTGGACGTAAGTGCTATTACCTTGCAGTGCATTACCTGGGGAAATGAAGAAATTGTTAAGTAAATAAAAACCAACCATTCGGTTTGCAAGAAAATCAAAGGGAAGTTGCAGGTTTGGAATGAAAAGCCTTAGTTTTTTCTACCATTGGACTGCTCGCTTCACAGGAAAATGCTAAAGAAATTGAGAATAAACCATGCCTTAGAGAACTCATTTAAGAGGATTCAAAAGAGTAGTAAGAGTAGTATCTACCATGACATACTCTGCTCCAGTAACAAAGGTTTTACACCTATGCTTTGAACGCCCCTCATTCCTTCGTTCCTTTATTTTGCAGTCCTATAGTCTCATACTGTAAGCAACCCCATTCTTATACATTTTTCTGGCCTGTGTTTTCTCCACCGTCAAACCGAACGGGGCCTAAACTAAATACCTAATTAAGATGGATTATGACATGTAACCCTGATTTGCTAAGTTATCTTTCCCCATCCAGCAGTGGCGTACTAATCAATTCATTTTATTATCTTTTTACGGGACAAGAATGGAAGGTACTTACCGTGCATAAAATCCAAAGCTTCACATATATCCTCTTGGGAAGGTGCAAAAGCATAGTCCGTTGTGGGGATGTGAAGGTGTTGGATGCCACGATCCTGAAAATTTATTCAGAACAAAAGGTAAGTCCATGTCTGCTTGTGCCAATAAGTTGGGCTGATTGCATAATCTGCAACAAGATAAGTAATAATCTTCATAATGACCAGTTGCTCACATACACTGGAAGTATTTGGCAGATTATGACATACTCAAATGCAACATACACAACTACAACATTCCAGCAGTTTAGTCCAAATGTTGCTCTTAGTCACAAAATGGGTAAGTAGTTACAATGTCGCCTAACGTGTAAAAGCAAAATGGTAGAACAACCATCAACGAACCGTTTACTTCAATTAGAAGCACAACATTAAGTATACTTGTTCAAAGAAATAGACAAATAAGAATTTAAGTATTGAACTCATTATGGTCACCTGATATAGTTTTTTTGGAACAAATGTCTCAGATGGTTCAGTCAATGTAATGACTCCTCGTACTCCTTGCTCCTTCAAACGGGATACATGATAGCAGAAGGGAACAGCACCTAGCAAAACACACTAAGCAGAAAGAAATTAGACCAACACTAAATGCCTCTTGTAAGCAGTTAAATTATTTTTACGGAACCTCATCAGAGGGTGGGGAGCTCCCACATTGCATTAAAGAATATAAGAGAATTGGTCTAGATTATAAGGAAAACAGGACCCCAAAACCACACAGGACATGATTTTTTACAGCAAAAACCAATCCCCACAGCCATACTACCTAGCTAGACTAGGTCTGGAGAGGCGCCGAACAAATCGTACACGCAACACTAGGCAGCATACCCACCGTGACCTGGCGCCGGAGAGAGAAGCCAAAACACGCCATGATGCCTCTCTACAAAAACATGTCACGTCTCTCTTGCACTTAACATGCCACAAAATGCATCGTGCCAATACGCATGTCACATAATGCATTTAGTGATCCATCTTCCAATGTATACGTATACCTCCAAACTCTCAATTGAAGATAACACATGAATAACAGTTAAAGTTAAGCGATTGTATTCATGTATGTAGACAACATCAAGGTTTGGTATTGGACAACTGCTAAGCCCAGCGAAACGGAAACGGTCAATGCTTTTGGGAAACAAATGTTCAGAAACTGACGGAGCAGTTGTTGCGTCTATGTTAGCAGTGACCTTCGAAGAAAAGTAATTTGGACTGCAGGAGGTAAACAAGAGGATCTGTAGAAGTTTTTCAGATCTGGCCTGAAAATACTTATCTAGTGGTGGGAAAGAGCTGTTAATTAAGTCATAACTAGGCCATACCAAAATTTTAGCTAGTCTGTGTGATGATCTTACGCAATTACAAGAAAGTTTTAGTGGGGCGATGAATGAAGAAGATAAGCATCGTATTGATTCATGACTAAACTTGTACAAACCCAAATCCCTTCCCCTCGCGAGATTTTCCTCCAACGACACGAGTACCACCAAATGCCGCATGGTTCCCCTCGAACGACACATGATTGAAAGAGGAACTCGGCTACCTCGTCGACGCGATCCCACCAGTGAAACGATGGCTGGATCTTGTTCCTCGCCACGTTGTAGGCCAGGGTCGGGTACAGGGCAATCCGCGCGCCGACGTCGACGAGCCTGCGCTTGGTGAAGCCGAGCCACCGGCCGCCGCCACGGCCCGAACCTGCGGACCCGCCGCGGCCTCGGCCCCCTCCCCGCAGCTCCTCCTCCCGCCGCGCCTCGTCCCAGTCCTCATCATCCAGCTCATCCTCCACCGCCGCCTCGCCGCTGCGGCCGTGGTCACTCGCCTCCCCGCCGGGGCCCAACGCCCCTCCGCGCAGCGCCTCGTCCAGCCGCGCCTCGCCACCGCGGTCCTCCCTCTCCCACGCCACCCAGAACTCCTCCATCCCCACCTCGCGGCTGCCGCCGTGGCCCAATGCCCTCCACGCGGCGCCTCGTCCAGCCGCGCCTCGCTGACGGGGTCCTCCCTCTCCCACACCACCCACAACTCCTCCGCCGCCGCCGCGGCCGCGGCCGCCGTGGCCCGACGCCCCTCCCCGCAGCGCCTCCTCGAGCCCCGCCTCGCCGCCACGGTCCTCCCCCTCCTCCTCGGAGAAGATCTCGCGAATCTTCATCTGGCTTTGGTTGATTCTGAGGGGGGGCAGGCTCTCGGGAGAAAGAAGCCAAGAAACCAACGCGCCTCGCGCTCTGCAATTTTTCGGTTGCGAACGAGGGGAGGCGACGGGAAAACAGCTCCGCCCCGCTCAGCGCTCAAGTCAATTTATGGTCAACCAGTGGTCTAGTGCTCCATGTGACTTAAGTGGATTTTGAAAGGCCAAAGTCCCTCCAAAATCAAAATCTTCCTTTGACAAGTGGCGAGAAATAGGATTTCAAGTAGGGATCAAGTTTAAAACCGGAACGGCCCGGGCGACGACAAGTGCGGGTGTGGTGTGGCTAGGACGAGTCATGTGACCATATTATTTTCCAGTGCATCGTCGCTCGGTTTGTGTTAAGGGCGGCTACCGGGTGTGCCTGGAACCCGAGAAACATTCCGGATTATCACCTTGTGAGGGGCACGAATGGGCAGGACCGTAACTTGGCATGGGTTGGCTTTGCTGCATTAGCTTGGACGTTATGTGTTGGGGAACGTAGCATAAATTCAAAATTTTCCTACGTGTCACCAAGATCAATCTATGGAGTCATCTAGCAACGAGGGAGGAGTGGATCTACATACCCTTGTAGATCGCGCGTGGAAGCGTTCAAGAGAACGGGGTTGATGGAGTCGTACTCGTCGTGATTCAAATCACCGATGATCCTAGTGCCGAACGGACGGCACCTCCGCGTTCAACACACGTACGGAACGGAGACGTCTCCCATGCCTTGATCCAGCAAGGAGGAGGGAGAGGTTGATGGAGATCCAGCAGCACGACGGCGTGGTGGAAGTAGCGGGATTCCAACAGGGCTTCGCTAAGCGCTGCGGGAGGAGGGAGATGTGTCACGGGAGGGAGAGGGAGGCGCCAGGCCTTAGATTGGTTTGCTCCTCCTTTTCCCCACTATATATAGGGCCAATGGAGAGGGGGAGGCGCAGACCTTGCCCCTTCCTCCAAGGAAGGGTGCGGCCAAGGGTGGGGAGGAGTCCATCCTCCCCAAGGCACCTCGGAGGTGCCTTCCCCCTTTAGGACTCTCCCCTTTTTCCTATCTCTTGGCGCATGGGCCTCTTGGGGCTGGTGCCCTTGGCCCATATAGGCCAAGGCACACCCCTTACAGCCCATGTGGCCCCCGGGGGCAGGTGGCCCCACCCGGTGGACCCCCGGGACCCTTCCGGTGGTCCCGGTACAATACCGATGACCCCGAAACTTGTCCCGATGGCCGAAATAGTACTTCCTATATATAATTCTTTACCTCCGGACCATTCCGGAACTCCTCGTGACGTCCGGGATCTCATCCGGGACTCCGAACAACTTTCGGGTTACCGCATACTAATATCTCTATAACCCTAGCGTCACCGAACCTTAAGTGTGTAGACCCTACGGGTTCGGGAGACATGCAGACATGACCGAGACGTTCTCCGGTCAATAACCAACAGCGGGATCTGGATACCCATGTTGGCTCCCACATGTTCCACGATGATCTCATCGGATGAACCACGATGTCAAGGACTTAATCAATCCCATATACAATTCCCTTTGTCTAGCGGTATTGATCTTGCCCGAGATTCGATCGTCGGTATCTCGATACCTTGTTCAATCTCGTTACCGGCAAGTCTCTTTACTCGTTCCGTAACACATCATCCCGTGATCAACTCCTTGATCACATTGTGCACATTATGATGATGTCCTACCGAGTGGGCCCAGAGATACCTCTTCGTTTACACGGAGTGACAAATCCCAGTCTCGATTCGTGCCAACCCAACAGACACTTTTAGAGATACCCGTAGTGTACCTTTATAGCCACCCAGTTACGTTGTGACGTTTGGCACACCCAAAGTATTCCTACGGTATCCGGGAGTTGCACAATCTCATGGTCTAAGGAAATGATACTTGACATTAGAAAAGCTTTAGCATACGAACTACACGATCTAGTGCTATGCTTAGGATTGGGTCTTGTCCATCACATCATTCTCATAATGATGTGATGCCGTTATCAATGACATCCAATGTCCATGGTCAGGAAACCGTAACCATCTATTGATCAACGAGCTAGTCAACTAGAGGCTTACTAGGGACATGGTGTTGTCTATGTATCCACACATGTATCTGAGTTTCCTATCAATATAATTATAGCATGGATAATAAACGATTATCATGAACAAGGAAATATAATAATAATCAATTTATTATTGCCTCTAGGGCATATTTCCAACAGTCTCCCACTTGCACTAGAGTCAATAATCTAGTTCACATCGCCATGTGATTAACACTCATAGGTCACATCGCTATGTAACCAACATCCAAGAGTCTAGTTCACATCACTATGTGATTAGCACTCAATGAGTTCTGTGTTTGATCATGTTGCTTGTGAGAGAGGTTTTAGTCAACGGGTGTAAACCTTTCAGATCCGTGTGTGCTTTACAAATCTCTATGTCATCTCCTAGATGTAGCTACCACGTTCTATTTGGAGCTATTCCAAATAACTGTTCTACTTGGAGCTATTCTAAATTGTTGCTCCATTATACGTATCCGGTATCCCTACTCAGAGCTATCCGGATAGGTGTTAAGCTTTCATCAACGTAACCCTTTACGACGAACTCTTTTACCACCTCCATAATCGAGAAAATTCCTTAGTCCACTAGTTACTAAGGATAACTTTGACCGCTGTCCTGTGATCCATTCTTGGATCACTCTTGTACCCCCTTGACTGACTCATGGCAAGGCACACTTCAGGTGCGGCACACAGCATAGCATACTGTAGAGAGCCTATGACAAAAGCATAGGGGACGACCTTCGTCCTTCCTCTTTCTTCTGCCATGGTCGAGCTTTAAGTCTTAACTTCATACCTTACAACTCAGGCAAGAACTCCTTCTTTGACTGATCCATCTTGAACACCTTCAAGATCATGTTAAGGTATGTGCTCATTTGAAAGTACCATTAAGCGTTTCGATCTATCCTTATAGATCTTGATGCTCAATGTTCAAGTAGCTTAATCTAGGCTTTCCATTGAAAAACACTTTCCAAATAACCCTATATATGCTTTCCAGAAATTCTACATCATTTCTGATCAACAATATGTCAACAACATATACTCATCAAAAATTCTATAGTGCTCCCACTCACTTCTTTGGAAATACAAGCTTCTCATAAACTTTGTATACACCAAAATCTTTGATCATCTCATCAAAGCACACATTCCAACTCCGAGATGCTTACTCCAGTCCTTAGAAGGATTGCTGGAGCTTTGCATACTTATTAGCATCTTTCAGGATTGACAAAACCTTCCGGTTGTATCACATACAACCTTTCCTCAAAAAAAACGTCGAGGAAACAATGTTTTGACATCCTATCTGCAAGATTTCATAAATAATGCAGTAATAGCTAATATAATTCCAACAGACTTTTAGCATCGCTACGAGTGAGAAAATCTCACCGTAGTCAACTCCTTGAACTTGTCAGAAAACATCTTAACGACAAGTCGAGCTTTCTTAATGGTGACATTTACCATCATTGTCCGTCTTCCTTTTAAAATCCATATGTACCCAACAGCCTTATGACCATCAAGTAATTCTTCCAAAGTCTACACTTTGTTTTCATACATGGATCCTACCTCGGATTTTATGGCCTCGAGCCATTTATCGGAATCCAGGCCCACCATCGCTTCTCCATAGCTCGTAGGTTCATTGTTGTCTAGCAACATGACTTCTAAGACAGGGTTACGTACCACTCTGAAGTAGTACGCATCCTTGTCATCCCACGAGGTTTGGGAGTGACTTGATCCGAAGTTTCATGATTACTATCATAAGCTTCCACTTCAATTGGTGTAGGTGCCACAGGAACAACTCTTTGTGCCCTGCTATACACTAGTTGAAGTGACGGTTCGTTAACCTCATCAAGTCTCCCCATCCTCCCACTCAATTCTTTTGAGAGAAACTTTTCCTCGAGAAAGGACCCGATTCTAGGAACAATCCCTTATTGCTTTCGAATCTGAGACAGGAGGTATACCCAACTGTTTTTGGGTTGTCCTATGAAGATGCATTTATCCGCTTTGGGTTCGAGCTTATCGGCCTGAAACTTTTCCACATAAGCGTCGCAGCCCCAAACTTTTAAGAAATGACAGCTTAGGTTTCTCTAAACCATAGTTCATACGGTGTCATCTCATCGGAATTACGTGGTGCTCTATTTAAAGTGAATGTGGTTGTCTTTAATGCCTAACCCATAAACTATTGTGGTAATTCGATAAGAGACATCATGGTATGCATCATATCCAATAGGGTGCAGTTATGATGTTCGGACACACCATCACACTATGGTGTTCCAGGCTGTATTAGTTGTGAAACAATTTCCACAATGTCTTAATTCTGTGCCAAATTCGTAATTCAGATATTCATCTCTATGATCATATCATAGATCTTTTATCCTCTTGTCACGACGATCTTTCAACTTCACACTGAAATTACTTGAACCTTTCAATAATTCAGACTCGTGATTCATCAAGTAAATGCACTCAACATCTACTCAAATCATCTGTGAAGAAAGAACATAACGATATCCACTACATGCATCAGCACTCATTGGACTGCACACATCAAAATGTATTACTTCCAACAATTTGCTTTCTAGTTCCATTTTACTGAAACCGAGGCTTTCAGTCATCTCGCCCATGTGGTATGATTTGCATGCCTCAAGTGATTCAAAATCAAGTGAGTTCAAACGGTCCATTTGCATGGAGTTTCTTCACGCATATACACCAACAGACATGGTTCGCATGTCTCAAACCTTTCAAAAATGAGTGAGTCCAAAGATCCATCAACATGGAGCTTCTTCATGCGTTTTATACCGATATGACTTACGTGGCAGTGCCACAAGTAGGTGGTACTATCATTACTATCTTTTGGTATGAACATGTGTATCACTACGATCGAGATTCAATAAACCATTCATTTTAGGTGTAAGACCATTGAAGGTATTATTCAAACAAACAGAGTAACCATTATTCTCCTTAAATGAATAACCGTATTGCGATAGACATAATCTAATCACGTCTATGCTCAACGCAAACACCAATTTCAATGGTAGAGGGAGCGTGCGATGCTTGATCATATCAACATTGGAAACACTTCCAACACATATCGTCAGCTCACCTTTAGCTAGTCCCCGTTTATTCCGTAGCTTTTATTTCGAGTTGCTAACACTTAGCAACCGAACCGGTATCTAATACCCTGGTGCTACTAGGAGTACTAGTAAAGTACACATCAACACAATGTATATCCAATATACTTCTATCGACCTTGCCAGCCTTCTAATCTACCAAGTATCTAGGGTAATTCCGCTCCAGTGGTTGTTCCCCTTATTACAGAAGCACTTAGTCTCGGGTTTGGGTTCAACCTTGGGTTTCTTCACCAGAGCAGCAGCTGATTTGCCGTTTCATGAAGTATCCCTTCTTGCCCTTGCCCTTCTTGAAACTAGTGGTTTCACTAACCATCAACAATTGATGCTCCTTCTTGATATCTACTTTTGCGGTGTCAAACATCGCGAATATCTCAAGGATCATCATATATGTCCCTGATATATCATAGTTCATCACGAAGCTCTAGCAGCTTGGTGGTAATGACTTCGGAGAAACATCACTATCTCATCTTGGAAGATCAACTCCCACTTGATTCAAATGATTTTTGTACTCAGACAATCTGAGCACAAGCTCAACAATTGAGCTTTTCTCCCTTAGTTTGTAGGCTAAGAAAATCGTCGGAGGTCTTATACCTCTTGACGCGGGCACGAGCCTGAAATTCCAATTTCAGCCCTCAAAACATCTCATATGTTTCGCGATGTTTCAAAAACGTCTTCGGTGCCTCAACTCTAAACCGTTTAACTGAACTATCATGTAGTTATCAAAACGTGTATGTCAGATGTTCGCAACATCCACAGACCACGTTCGAGGTTCAGCACACTGAGCAGTGCATTAAGGACATAAGCCTTCTAAGAAGCAATGAGGACAATCCTCAGTCTACGGACCTAGTCCGCATAATTGCTACTATCAACTTTCAACTAAATTTTCTCTAGGAACATATCTAAACAGTAGAACTGAAGTGCGAGCTACGACATAATTTGCGAAGACCTTTTGACTATGTTCAGGATAATTAAGTTCATCTTATGAACTCCCACTCAGATAGACATCCCTCTAGTCATCTAAGTGATTACATGATCCGAATCAACTAGGCCGTGTCCGATCATCACGTGAGACGGACTAGTCAACGTCGGTGAACATCTTCATGTTGATCGTATCTTCCATACGACTCATGCTCGACCTTTCGGTCTTCTGTGTTCCGAGGCCATGTCTGTACATGCTAGGCTCGTCAAGTTAACCCTAAGTGTTTTGCATGTGTAAAACTGTCTTACACCCGTTGTATGTGAACGTAAGGATCTATCACACCCGATCATCACGTGGTGCTTCGAAACGACGAACTGTAGCAACGGTGCACAGTTAGGGGAGAACACTTCTTGAAATTTTTGTAAGGGATCATCTTATTTACTACCGTCGTTCTAAGCAAATAAGATGTATAAACATGATAAACATCACATGCAATCAAATAGTGACATGATATGGCCATCATCACTTTGCTCCTTTTGATCTCCATCTTCGGGGCTCCATGATCATCATCGTCACCGGCATGACACCATGATCTCCATCATCATAATCTCCATCATCGTGTCTTCTTGAAGTTGTCACGTCATCTATTACTTCTACTACTACAGCTAACGGTTAGCAATAAAGTAAAGTAATTACATGACGTTTATGTTGACACGCAGGTCATGAATAAATAAAGACAACTCCTATGGCTCCTGCCGGTTGTCATACTCATCGACATGCAAGTCGTGATTCCTATTACAAGAACATGATCAATCTCATACATCACATATATCATTCATCACATCCTTTGGCCATATCACATCACATAGCATACCCTGCAAAAACAAGTTAGACGTCCTCTAATTGTTGTTGCATGTTTTACGTGGCTGCTACGGGTTTCTAGCAAGAACGTTTCTTACCTACGCAAAACCACAACGTGATATGCCAATTGCTATTTACCCTTCATAAGGACCCTTTTCATCGAATCCGATCCGACTAAAGTGGGAGAGACAGACACCCGCCAGCCACCTTATGCAACTAGTGCATGTTTGTCGGTGGAACCGGTCTCACGTAAGAGTACGTGTAAGGTTGGTCCGGGACGCTTCATCCCACGATGCCGCCGAATCAAGATAAGACTAGTAACGGCAAGCATATTGAACAAAATCAACGCCCACAACTACTTTGTGTTCTACTCGTGCATAGAATCTACGCAATAGACCTAGCTCTGATACCACTGTTGGGGAACGTAGCATAAATTCAAAATTTTCCTACGTGTCACCAAGATCAATCTATGGAGTCATCTAGCAACGAGGGAGGAGTGGATCTACATACCCTTGTAGATCGCGCGCGGAAGCGTTCAAGAGAACGGGGTTGATGGAGTCGTACTCGTCGTGATTCAAATCACCGATGATCCTAGTGCCGAACGGACGGCACCTCCGCGTTCAACACACATACGGAACGGAGACGTCTCCCATGCCTTGATCCAACAAGAAGGAGGGAGAGGTTGATGGAGATCCAGCAGCACGACGGTGTGGTGGAAGTAGCGGGATTCCAACAGGGCTTCGCTAAGCGCTGCGGGAGGAGGGAGATGTGTCACGGGAGGGAGAGGGAGGCGCCAGGCCTTAGATTGGTTTGCTCCTCCTTTTCCCCACTATATATAGGGCCAATGGAGAGGGGGAGGCGCAGCCCTTGCCCCTTCCTCCAAGGAAGGGTGCGGCCAAGGGTGGGGAGGAGTCCATCCTCCCCAAGGCACCTCGGAGGTGCCTTCCCCCTTTAGGACTCTCCCCTTTTTCCTATCTCTTGGCGCATGGGCCTCTTGGGGCTGGTGCCCTTGGCCCATATAGGCCAAGGCACACCCCTTACAGCCCATGTGGCCCCCGGGGGCAGGTGGCCCCACCCGGTGGACCCCCGGGACCCTTCCGGTGGTCCCGGTACAATACCGATGACCCCGAAACTTGTCCCGATGGCCGAAATAGTACTTCCTATATATAATTCTTTACCTCCGGACCATTCCGGAACTCCTCGTGACGTCCGGGATCTCATCTAGGACTCCGAACAACTTTCGGGTTACCGCATACTAATATCTCTATAACCCTAGCGTCACCGAACCTTAAGTGTGTAGACCCTACGGGTTCGGGAGACATGCAGACATGACCGAGACGTTCTCCGGTCAATAACCAACAGCGGGATCTGGATACCCATGTTGTCTCCCACATGTTCCACGATGATCTCATCAGATGAACCACGATGTCAAGGACTTAATCAATCCCATATACAATTCCCTTTGTCTAGCGGTATTGAACTTGCCCGAGATTCGATCGTCGGTATCTCGATACCTTGTTCAATCTCGTTACCGGCAAGTCTCTTTACTCGTTCCGTAACACATCATCCCGTGATCAACTCCTTGATCACATTGTGCACATTATGATGATGTCCTACCGAGTGGGCCCAGAGATACCTCTCCGTTTACACGGAGTGACAAATCCCAGTCTCGACTCGTGCCAACCCAACAGACACTTTCAGAGATACCCGTAGTGTACCTTTATAGCCACCCAGTTACGTTGTGACGTTTGGCACACCCAAAGTATTCCTACGGTATCCGGGAGTTGCACAATCTCATGGTCTAAGGAAATGATACTTGACATTAGAAAAGCTTTAGCATACGAACTACACGATCTAGTGCTATGCTTAGGATTGGGTCTTGTCCATCACATCATTCTCATAATGATGTGATCCCGTTATCAATGACATCCAATGTCCATGGTCAGGAAACCGTAACCATCTATTGATCAACGAGCTAGTCAACTAGAGGCTTACTAGGGACATGGTGTTGTCTATGTATCCACACATGTATCTGAGTTTCCTATCAATACAATTATAGCATGGATAATAAACGATTATCATGAACAAGGAAATATAATAATAATCAATTTATTATTGCCTCTAGGGCATATTTCCAACATTATGGACTACCCGTAATAAAGCCCTTATGAAAGGGTGGTGATCTTTCTGCAGCTCTGGAAGCTTCCGGCAAGAACAAGGGAGCGAGGAAGGGTGGAGCTCCTCGCCAGCAACATGCACGCAAGTTGTGCTGAACTTCGCCGCGTCAGCAGGAACGTGGCAGGGGCTAGGATATCACCTGTCGTTTTGGGATCGTAGAGCGTTGAGGACGTTTGGAGTACATATCAGTGTTGATGTTCTAACCGTATGAGAAGCACACATGTTAAAACTAAGTTGGGCAGCCACATCTAATTTCAAATTTGTGATAAGGGGTTTAGCTGGTAAATGCTACAACATGGACACCATCAGAAAAAAGATAAACTATGATGAGATTTTGTGAGTATACTGTATACACAGATGGACACTTTACTGTAAGCTAAGTATGAGCAAAAGCACTTTGATACATGACATGCCACAAATCCAGTACCATAAATACAATAACCCAAATGAGATGGGTGGATGAAAAAGAACACGCCCTTTAGATCAGGTTACATACCTCCCACTGAGACTTAGTCAAGCACACACGAGACCTTATAGACTTGATATGAGCCCAGGCTGCCTTAGGAGTCATTTTCTTGTACCTAATCTGCATGTTACATTCAGTTAATAAGTTGCAAGATATAAACGTAAACACGAAAAAGAACACACCATCGTTGCACTTTTGCCATACCAAATAGCACAAAACCACAGTAGTGCTTCGGCCCCTTCCAGCCTTACAGTGGACGTAAGTGCTATTACCTTGCAGTGTATTACCTGGGGAAATGAAGAAATTGTTAAGTAAATAAAAACTAACCATTCGGTTTGCAAGAAAATCAAAGGGAAGTTGCAGGTTTGGAATGAAAAGCCTTAGTTTTTTCTACCATTGGACTGCTCGCTTCACAGGAAAACGCTAAAGAAATTGAGAATAAACCATGCCTTAGAGAACTCATTTAAGAGGATTCAAAAGAGTAGTAAGAGTAGTATCTACCATGACATACTCTGCTCCAGTAACAAAGGTTTTACACCTATGCTTTGAACGCCCCTCATTCCTTCGTTCCTTTATTTTGCAGTCCTATAGTCTCATACTGTAAGCAACCCCATTCCTATACATTTTTCTGGCCCGTGTTTTCTCCACCTGCAAACCGAACGGGGCCTAAACTAAATACCTAATTAAGATGTATTATGACATGTAACCCTGATTTGCTAAGTTATCTTTCCCCATCCAGCAGTGGCGTACTAATCAATTCATTTTATTATCTTTTTACGGGACAAGAATGGAAGGTACTTACCGTGCATAAAATCCAAAGCTTCACATATATCCTCTTGGGAAGGTGCAAAAGCATAGTCCGTTGTGGGGATGTGAAGGTGTTGGATGCCACGATCCTGAAAATTTATTCAGAACAAAAGGTAAGTCCATGTCTGCTTGTGCCAATAAGTTGGGCTGATTGCATAATCTGCAACAAGATAAGTAATAATCTTCATAATGACCAGTTGCTCACATACACTGGAAGTATTTGGCAGATTATGACATACTCAAATGCAACATACACAACTACAACATTCCAGCAGTTTAGTCCAAATGTTGCTCTTAGTCACAAAATGGGTAAGTAGATTAAAAATGACAGCAAAATGGTAAGTAGTTACAATGTCGCCTAACGTGTAAAAGCAAAATGGTAGAACAACCATCAACGAACCGTTTACTTCAATTAGAAGCACAACATTAAGTATACTTGTTCAAAGAAATAGACAAATAAGAATTTAAGTATTGAACTCATTATGGTCACCTGATATAGTTTTTTTGGAACAAATGTCTCAAATGGTTCAGTCAATGTAATGACTCCTCGTACTCCTTGCTCCTTCAAACGGGATACATGATAGCAGAAGGGAACAGCACCTAGCAAAACACACTAAGCAGAAAGAAATTAGACCAACACTAAATGCCTCTTGTAAGCAGTTAAATTATTTTTACGGAACCTCATCAGAGGGTGGGGAGCTCCCACATTGCATTAAAGAATATAAGAGAATTGGTCCAGATTATAAGGAAAACAGGACCCCAAAACCACACAGGACATGATTTTTTACAGCAAAAACCAATCCCCGCAGCCATACTACCTAGCTAGACTAGGTCTGGAGAGGCGCCGAACAAATCGTACACGCAACACTAGGCAGCATACCCACCGTGACCTGGCGCCGGAGAGAGAAGCCAAAACACGCCATGATGCCTCTCTACAAAAACATGTCACGTCTCTCTTGCACTTAACATGCCACAAAATGCATCGTGCCAATACGCATGTCACATAATGCATTTAGTGATCCATCTTCCAATGTATACGTATACCTCCAAACTCTCAATTGAAGATAACACATGAATAACAGTTAAAGTTAAGCGATTGTATTCATGTATGTAGACAACATCAAGGTTTGGTATTGGACAACTGCTAAGCCCAGCGAAACGGAAACGGTCAATGCTTTTGGGAAACAAATGTTCAGAAACTGACGGAGCAGTTGTTGCGTCTATGTTAGCAGTGACCTTCGAAGAAAAGTAATTTGGACTGCAGGAGGTAAACAAGAGGATCTGTAGAAGTTTTTCAGATCTGGCCTGAAAATACTTATCTAGTGGTGGGAAAGAGCTGTTAATTAAGTCATAACTAGGCCATACCAAAATTTTAGCTAGTCTGTGTGATGATCTTACGCAATTACAAGAAAGTTTTAGTGGGGCGATGAATGAAGAAGATAAGCATCGTATTGATTCATGACTAAACTTGTACAAACCCAAATCCCTTCCCCTCGCGAGATTTTCCTCCAACGACACGAGTACCACCAAATGCCGCATGGTTCCCCTCGAACGACACATGATTGAAAGAGGAACTCGGTTACCTCGTCGACGCGATCCCACCAGTGAAACGATGGCTGGATCTTGTTCCTCGCCACGTTGTAGGCCAGGGTCGGGTACAGGGCAATCCGCACGCCGACGCCGACGAGCCTGCGCTTGGTGAAGCCGAGCCACCGGCCGCCGCCACGGCCCGAACCCGCGGACCCGCCGCGGCCTCGGCCCCCTCCCCGCAGCTCCTCCTCCCGCCGCGCCTCGTCCCAGTCCTCATCATCCAGCTCATCCTCCACCGCCGCCTCGCCGCTGCGGCCGTGGTCACTCGCCTCCCCGCCGGGGCCCAACGCCCCTCCGCGCAGCGCCTCGTCCAGCCGCGCCTCGCCATCGCGGTCCTCCCTCTCCCACGCCACCCAGAACTCCTCCATCCCCACCTCGCGGCTGCCGCCGTGGCCCAATGCCGCTCCACGCGGCGCCTCGTCCAGCCGCGCCTCGCCGACGGGGTCCTACCTCTCCCACACCACCCACAACTCCTACGCCGCCGCCACCCGCTCGTCGCCGCGGCCGCGACCGCCGTGGCCCGACGCCCCTCCCCGCAGCGCCTCCTCGAGCCCCACCTCGCCGCCACGGTCCTTCCCCTCCTCCTCGGAGAAGATCTCGCGAATCTTCATCTGGCTTTGGTTGATTCTGAGGGGTGGCAGGCTCTCGGGAGAAAGAAGCCAAGAAACCAACGCGCCTCGCGCTCTGCAATTTTTCGGTTGCGAACGAGGGGAGGCAGCGGGAAAACAGTTCCGTCCCGCTCAGCGCTCAAGTCAATTTATGGTCAACCAGTGGTCTAGTGCTCCATGTGACTTAAGTGGATTTTGAAAGGCCAAAGTCCCTCCAAAATCAAAATCTTCCTTTGACAAGTGGCGACAAATAGGATTTCAAGTAGGGATCAAGTTTAAAACCGTAACGGCCCGGGCGACGACAAGTGCGGGTGTGGTGTGGCTAGGACGAGTCATGTGACCATATTATTTTCCAGTGCATCGTCGCTCGGTTTGTGTGGAGTATGTTAAGGGCGGCTACCGGGTGTGCCTGGAACCCGAGCAACATTCCGGATTATCACCTTGTGAGGGGCACGAATGGGCAGGACCGTAACTTGGCATGGGTTGGCTTTGCTGCATTAGCTTGGACGTTATGGACTACCCGTAATAAAGCCCTTATGAAAGGGTGGTGATCTTTCTGCAGCTCTGGAAGCTTCCGGCAAGAACAAGGGAGCGAGGAAGGGTGGAGCTCCTCGCCAGCAACATGCACGCAAGTTGTGCTGAACTTCGCCGCGTCAGCAGGAACGTGGCAGGGGCTAGGATATCACCTGTCGTTTTGGGATCGTAGAGCGTTGAGGACGTTTGGAGTACATATCAGTGTTGATGTTCTAACCGTATGAGAAGCACACATGTTAAAACTAAGTTGGGCAGCCACATCTAATTTCAAATTTGTGATAAGGGGTTTAGCTGGTAAATGCTACAACATGGACACCATCAGAAAAAAGATAAACTATGATGAGATTTTGTGAGTATACTGTGTACACAGATGGACACTTTACTGTAAGCTAAGTATGATCAAAAGCACTTTGATACATGACATGCCACAAATCCAGTACCATAAATACAATAACCCAAATGAGATGGGTGGATGAAAAAGAACACGCCCTTTAGATCAGGTTACATACCTCCCACTGAGACTTAGTCAAGCACACACGAGACCTTATAGACTTGATATGAGCCCAGGCTGCCTTAGGAGTCATTTTCTTGTACCTAATCTGCATGTTACATTCAGTTAATAAGTTGCAAGATATAAACGTAAACACGAAAAAGAACACACCATCGTTGCACTTTTGCCATACCAAATAGCACAAAACCACAGTAGTGCTTCGGCCCCTTCCAGCCTTACAGTGGACGTAAGTGCTATTACCTTGCAGTGCATTACCTGGGGAAATGAAGAAATTGTTAAGTAAATAAAAACCAACCATTCGGTTTGCAAGAAAATCAAAGGGAAGTTGCAGGTTTGGAATGAAAAGCGTTAGTTTTTTCTACCATTGGACTGCTCGCTTCACAGGAAAACGCTAAAGAAATTGAGAATAAACCATGCCTTAGAGAACTCATTTAAGAGGATTCAAAAGAGTAGTAAGAGTAGTACCTACCATGACATACTCTGCTCCAGTAACAAAGGTTTTACACCTATGCTTTGAACGCCCCTCATTCCTTCGTTCCTTTATTTTGCAGTCCTATAGTCTCATACTGTAAGCAACCCCATTCCTATACATTTTTCTGGCCCGTGTTTTCTCCACCTGCAAACCGAACGGGGCCTAAACTAAATACCTAATTAAGATGTATTATGACATGTAACCCTGATTTGCTAAGTTATCTTTCCCCATCCAGCAGTGGCGTACTAATCAATTCATTTTATTATCTTTTTACGGGACAAGAATGGAAGGTACTTACCGTGCATAAAATCCAAAGCTTCACATATATCCTCTTGGGAAGGTGCAAAAGCATAGTCCGTTGTGGGGATGTGAAGGTGTTGGATGCCACGATCCTGAAAATTTATTCAGAACAAAAGGTAAGTCCATGTCTGCTTGTGCCAATAAGTTGGGCTGATTGCATAATCTGCAACAAGATAAGTAATAATCTTCATAATGACCAGTTGCTCGCATACACTGGAAGTATTTGGCAGATTATGACATACTCAAATGCAACATACACAACTACAACATTCCAGCAGTTTAGTCCAAATGTTGCTCTTAGTCACAAAATGGGTAAGTAGATTAAAAATGACAGCAAAATGGTAAGTAGTTACAATGTCGCCTAACGTGTAAAAGCAAAATGGTAGAACAACCATCAACGAACCGTTTACTTCAATTAGAAGCACAACATTAAGTATACTTGTTCAAAGAAATAGACAAATAAGAATTTAAGTATTGAACTCATTATGGTCACCTGATATAGTTTTTTTGGAACAAATGTCTCAAATGGTTCAGTCAATGTAATGACTCCTCGTACTCCTTGCTCCTTCAAACGGGATACATGATAGCAGAAGGGAACAGCACCTAGCAAAACACACTAAGCAGAAAGAAATTAGACCAACACTAAATGCCTCTTGTAAGCAGTTAAATTATTTTTACGGAACCTCATCAGAGGGTGGGGAGCTCCCACATTGCATTAAAGAATATAAGAGAATTGGTCCAGATTATAAGGAAAACAGGACCCCAAAACCACACAGGACATGATTTTTTACAGCAAAAACCAATCCCCGCAGCCATACTACCTAGCTAGACTAGGTCTGGAGAGGCGCCGAACAAATCGTACACGCAACACTAGGCAGCATACCCACCGTGACCTGGCGCCGGAGAGAGAAGCCAAAACACGCCATGATGCCTCTCTACAAAAACATGTCACGTCTCTCTTGCACTTAACATGCCACAAAATGCATCGTGCCAATACGCATGTCACATAATGCATTTAGTGATCCATCTTCCAATGTATACGTATACCTCCAAACTCTCAATTGAAGATAACACATGAATAACAGTTAAAGTTAAGCGATTGTATTCATGTATGTAGACAACATCAAGGTTTGGTATTGGACAACTGCTAAGCCCAGCGAAACGGAAACGGTCAATGCTTTTGGGAAACAAATGTTCAGAAACTGACGGAGCAGTTGTTGCGTCTATGTTAGCAGTGACCTTCGAAGAAAAGTAATTTGGACTGCAGGAGGTAAACAAGAGGATCTGTAGAAGTTTTTCAGATCTGGCCTGAAAATACTTATCTAGTGGTGGGAAAGAGCTGTTAATTAAGTCATAACTAGGCCATACCAAAATTTTAGCTAGTCTGTGTGATGATCTTACGCAATTACAAGAAAGTTTTAGTGGGGCGATGAATGAAGAAGATAAGCATCGTATTGATTCATGACTAAACTTGTACAAACCCAAATCCCTTCCCCTCGCGAGATTTTCCTCCAACGACACGAGTACCACCAAATGCCGCATGGTTCCCCTCGAACGACACATGATTGAAAGAGGAACTCGGTTACCTCGTCGACGCGATCCCACCAGTGAAACGATGGCTGGATCTTGTTCCTCGCCACGTTGTAGGCCAGGGTCGGGTACAGGGCAATCCGCACGCCGACGCCGACGAGCCTGCGCTTGGTGAAGCCGAGCCACCGGCCGCCGCCACGGCCCGAACCCGCGGACCCGCCGCGGCCTCGGCCCCCTCCCCGCAGCTCCTCCTCCCGCCGCGCCTCGTCCCAGTCCTCATCATCCAGCTCATCCTCCACCGCCGCCTCGCCGCTGCGGCCGTGGTCACTCGCCTCCCCGCCGGGGCCCAACGCCCCTCCGCGCAGCGCCTCGTCCAGCCGCGCCTCGCCACCGCGATCCTCCCTCTCCCACGCCACCCAGAACTCCTCCATCCCCACCTCGCGGCTGCCGCCGTGGCCCAATGCCGCTCCACGCGGCGCCTCGTCCAGCCGCGCCTCGCCGACGGGGTCCTACCTCTCCCACACCACCCACAACTCCTCCTCCGCCGCCACCCGCTCGTCGCCGCGGCCGCGACCGCCGTGGCCCGACGCCCCTCCCCGCAGCGCCTCCTCGAGCCCCGCCTCGCCGCCACGGTCCTCCCCCTCCTCCTCGGAGAAGATCTCGCGAATCTTCATCTGGCTTTGGTTGATTCTGAGGGGTGGCAGGCTCTCGGGAGAAAGAAGCCAAGAAACCAACGCGCCTCGCGCTCTGCAATTTTTCGGTTGCGAACGAGGGGAGGCAGCGGGAAAACAGCTCCGTCCCGCTCAGCGCTCAAGTCAATTTATGGTCAACCAGTGGTCTAGTGCTCCATGTGACTTAAGTGGATTTTGAAAGGCCAAAGTCCCTCCAAAATCAAAATCTTCCTTTGACAAGTGGCGACAAATAGGATTTCAAGTAGGGATCAAGTTTAAAACCGTAACGGCCCGGGCGACGACAAGTGCGGGTGTGGTGTGGCTAGGACGAGTCATGTGACCATATTATTTTCCAGTGCATCGTCGCTCGGTTTGTGTGGAGTATGTTAAGGGCGGCTACCGGGTGTGCCTGGAACCCGAGCAACATTCCGGATTATCACCTTGTGAGGGGCACGAATGGGCAGGACCGTAACTTGGCATGGGTTGGCTTTGCTGCATTAGCTTGGACGTTATGGACTACCCGTAATAAAGCCCTTATGAAAGGGTGGTGATCTTTCTGCAGCTCTGGAAGCTTCCGGCAAGAACAAGGGAGCGAGGAAGGGTGGAGCTCCTCGCCAGCAACATGCACGCAAGTTGTGCTGAACTTCGCCGCGTCAGCAGGAACGTGGCAGGGGCTAGGATATCACCTGTCGTTTTGGGATCGTAGAGCGTTGAGGACGTTTGGAGTACATATCAGTGTTGATGTTCTAACCGTATGAGAAGCACACATGTTAAAACTAAGTTGGGCAGCCACATCTAATTTCAAATTTGTGATAAGGGGTTTAGCTGGTAAATGCTACAACATGGACACCATCAGAAAAAAGATAAACTATGATGAGATTTTGTGAGTATACTGTGTACACAGATGGACACTTTACTGTAAGCTAAGTATGAGCAAAAGCACTTTGATACATGACATGCCACAAATCCAGTACCATAAATACAATAACCCAAATGAGATGGGTGGATGAAAAAGAACACGCCCTTTAGATCAGGTTACATACCTCCCACTGAGACTTAGTCAAGCACACACGAGACCTTATAGACTTGATATGAGCCCAGGCTGCCTTAGGAGTCATTTTCTTGTACCTAATCTGCATGTTACATTCAGTTAATAAGTTGCAAGATATAAACGTAAACACGAAAAAGAACACACCATCGTTGCACTTTTGCCATACCAAATAGCACAAAACCACAGTAGTGCTTCGGCCCCTTCCAGCCTTACAGTGGACGTAAGTGCTATTACCTTGCAGTGCATTACCTGGGGAAATGAAGAAATTGTTAAGTAAATAAAAACCAACCATTCGGTTTGCAAGAAAATCAAAGGGAAGTTGCAGGTTTGGAATGAAAAGCCTTAGTTTTTTCTACCATTGGACTGCTCGCTTCACAGGAAAATGCTAAAGAAATTGAGAATAAACCATGCCTTAGAGAACTCATTTAAGAGGATTCAAAAGAGTAGTAAGAGTAGTACCTACCATGACATACTCTGCTCCAGTAACAAAGGTTTTACACCTATGCTTTGAACGCCCCTCATTCCTTCGTTCCTTTATTTTGCAGTCCTATAGTCTCATACTGTAAGCAACCCCATTCCTATACATTTTTCTGGCCCGTGTTTTCTCCACCTGCAAACCGAACGGGGCCTAAACTAAATACCTAATTAAGATGTATTATGACATGTAACCCTGATTTGCTAAGTTATCTTTCCCCATCCAGCAGTGGCGTACTAATCAATTCATTTTATTATCTTTTTACGGGACAAGAATGGAAGGTACTTACCGTGCATAAAATCCAAAGCTTCACATATATCCTCTTGGGAAGGTGCAAAAGCATAGTCCGTTGTGGGGATGTGAAGGTGTTGGATGCCACGATCCTGAAAATTTATTCAGAACAAAAGGTAAGTCCATGTCTGCTTGTGCCAATAAGTTGGGCTGATTGCATAATCTGCAACAAGATAAGTAATAATCTTCATAATGACCAGTTGCTCACATACACTGGAAGTATTTGGCAGATTATGACATACTCAAATGCAACATACACAACTACAACATTCCAGCAGTTTAGTCCAAATGTTGCTCTTAGTCACAAAATGGGTAAGTAGATTAAAAATGACAGCAAAATGGTAAGTAGTTACAATGTCGCCTAACGTGTAAAAGCAAAATGGTAGAACAACCATCAACGAACCGTTTACTTCAATTAGAAGCACAACATTAAGTATACTTGTTCAAAGAAATAGACAAATAAGAATTTAAGTATTGAACTCATTATGGTCACCTGATATAGTTTTTTTTGGAACAAATGTCTCAAATGGTTCAGTCAATGTAATGACTCCTCGTACTCCTTGCTCCTTCAAACGGGATACATGATAGCAGAAGGGAACAGCACCTAGCAAAACACACTAAGCAGAAAGAAATTAGACCAACATTAAATGCCTCTTGTAAGCAGTTAAATTATTTTTACGGAACCTCATCAGAGGGTGGGGAGCTCCCACATTGCATTAAAGAATATAAGAGAATTGGTCCAGATTATAAGGAAAACAGGACCCCAAAACCACACAGGACATGATTTTTTACAGCAAAAACCAATCCCCGCAGCCATACTACCTAGCTAGACTAGGTCTGGAGAGGCGCCGAACAAATCGTACACGCAACACTAGGCAGCATACCCACCGTGACCTGGCGCCGGAGAGAGAAGCCAAAACACGCCATGATGCCTCTCTACAAAAACATGTCACGTCTCTCTTGCACTTAACATGCCACAAAATGCATCGTGCCAATACGCATGTCACATAATGCATTTAGTGATCCATCTTCCAATGTATACGTATACCTCCAAACTCTCAATTGAAGATAACACATGAATAACAGTTAAAGTTAAGCGATTGTATTCATGTATGTAGACAACTGCTAAGCCCAGCGAAACGGAAATGGTCAATGCTTTTGGGAAACAAATGTTCAGAAACTGACGGAGCAGTTGTTGCGTCTATGTTAGCAGTGACCTTCGAAGAAAAGTAATTTGGACTGCAGGAGGTAAACAAGAGGATCTGTAGAAGTTTTTCAGATCTGGCCTGAAAATACTTATCTAGTGGTGGGAAAGAGCTGTTAATTAAGTCATAACTAGGCCATACCAAAATTTTAGCTAGTCTGTGTGATGATCTTACGCAATTACAAGAAAGTTTTAGTGGGGCGATGAATGAAGAAGATAAGCATCGTATTGATTCATGACTAAACTTGTACAAACCCAAATCCCTTCCCCTCGCGAGATTTTCCTCCAACGACACGAGTACCACCAAATGCCGCATGGTTCCCCTCGAACGACACATGATTGAAAGAGGAACTCGGTTACCTCGTCGACGCGATCCCACCAGTGAAACGATGGCTGGATCTTGTTCCTCGCCACGTTGTAGGCCAGGGTCGGGTACAGGGCAATCCGCACGCCGACGCCGACGAGCCTGCGCTTGGTGAAGCCGAGCCACCGGCCGCCGCCACGGCCCGAACCCGCGGACCCGCCGCGGCCTCGGCCCCCTCCCCGCAGCTCCTCCTCCCGCCGCGCCTCGTCCCAGTCCTCATCATCCAGCTCATCCTCCACCGCCGCCTCGCCGCTGCGGCCGTGGTCACTCGCCTCCCCGCCGGGGCCCAACGCCCCTCCGCGCAGCGCCTCGTCCAGCCGCGCCTCGCCACCGCGGTCCTCCCTCTCCCACGCCACCCAGAACTCCTCCATCCCCACCTCGCGGCTGCCGCCGTGGCCCAATGCCGCTCCACGCGGCGCCTCGTCCAGCCGCGCCTCGCCGACGGGGTCCTACCTCTCCCACACCACCCACAACTCCTCCGCCGCCGCCACCCGCTCGTCGCCGCGGCCGCGACCGCCGTGGCCCGACGCCCCTCCCCGCAGCGCCTCCTCGAGCCCCGCCTCGCCGCCACGGTCCTCCCCCTCCTCCTCGGAGAAGATCTCGCGAATCTTCATCTGGCTTTGGTTGATTCTGAGGGGTGGCAGGCTCTCGGGAGAAAGAAGCCAAGAAACCAACGCGCCTCGCGCTCTGCAATTTTTCGGTTGCGAACGAGGGGAGGCAGCGGGAAAACAGCTCCGTCCCGCTCAGCGCTCAAGTCAATTTATGGTCAACCAGTGGTCTAGTGCTCCATGTGACTTAAGTGGATTTTGAAAGGCCAAAGTCCCTCCAAAATCAAAATCTTCCTTTGACAAGTGGCGACAAATAGGATTTCAAGTAGGGATCAAGTTTAAAACCGTAACGGCCCGGGCGACGACAAGTGCGGGTGTGGTGTGGCTAGGACGAGTCATGTGACCATATTATTTTCCAGTGCATCGTCGCTCGGTTTGTGTGGAGTATGTTAAGGGCGGCTACCGGGTGTGCCTGGAACCCGAGCAACATTCCGGATTATCACCTTGTGAGGGGCACGAATGGGCAGGACCGTAACTTGGCATGGGTTGGCTTTGCTGCATTAGCTTGGACGTTATGGACTACCCGTAATAAAGCCCTTATGAAAGGGTGGTGATCTTTCTGCAGCTCTGGAAGCTTCCGGCAAGAACAAGGGAGCGAGGAAGGGTGGAGCTCCTCGCCAGCAACATGCACGCAAGTTGTGCTGAACTTCACCGCGTCAGCAGGAACGTGGCAGGGGCTAGGATATCACCTATCGTTTTGGGATCGTAGAGCGTTGAGGACGTTTGGAGTACATATCAGTGTTGATGTTCTAACCGTATGAGAAGCACACATGTTAAAACTAAGTTGGGCAGCCACATCTAATTTCAAATTTGTGATAAGGGGTTTAGCTGGTAAATGCTACAACATGGACACCATCAGAAAAAAGATAAACTATGATGAGATTTTGTGAGTATACTGTGTACACAGATGGACACTTTACTGTAAGCTAAGTATGAGCAAAAGCACTTTGATACATGACATGCCACAAATCCAGTACCATAAATACAATAACCCAAATGAGATGGGTGGATGAAAAAGAACACGCCCTTTAGATCAGGTTACATACCTCCCACTGAGACTTAGTCAAGCACACACGAGACCTTATAGACTTGATATGAGCCCAGGCTGCCTTAGGAGTCATTTTCTTGTACCTAATCTGCATGTTACATTCAGTTAATAAGTTGCAAGATATAAACGTAAACACGAAAAAGAACACACCATCGTTGCACTTTTGCCATACCAAATAGCACAAAACCACAGTAGTGCTTCGGCCCCTTCCAGCCTTACAGTGGACGTAAGTGCTATTACCTTGCAGTGCATTACCTGGGGAAATGAAGAAATTGTTAAGTAAATAAAAACCAACCATTCGGTTTGCAAGAAAATCAAAGGGAAGTTGCAGGTTTGGAATGAAAAGCCTTAGTTTTTTCTACCATTGGACTGCTCGCTTCACAGGAAAATGCTAAAGAAATTGAGAATAAACCATGCCTTAGAGAACTCATTTAAGAGGATTCAAAAGAGTAGTAAGAGTAGTACCTACCATGACATACTCTGCTCCAGTAACAAAGGTTTTACACCTATGCTTTGAACGCCCCTCATTCCTTCGTTCCTTTATTTTGCAGTCCTATAGTCTCATATTGTAAGCAACCCCATTCCTATACATTTTTCTGGCCCGTGTTTTCTCCACCTGCAAACCGAACGGGGCCTAAACTAAATACCTAATTAAGATGTATTATGACATGTAACCCTGATTTGCTAAGTTATCTTTCCCCATCCAGCAGTGGCGTACTAATCAATTCATTTTATTATCTTTTTACGGGACAAGAATGGAAGGTACTTACCGTGCATAAAATCCAAAGCTTCACATATATCCTCTTGGGAAGGTGCAAAAGCATAGTCCGTTGTGGGGATGTGAAGGTGTTGGATGCCACGATCCTGAAAATTTATTCAGAACAAAAGGTAAGTCCATGTCTGCTTGTGCCAATAAGTTGGGCTGATTGCATAATCTGCAACAAGATAAGTAATAATCTTCATAATGACCAGTTGCTCGCATACACTGGAAGTATTTGGCAGATTATGACATACTCAAATGCAACATACACAACTACAACATTCCAGCAGTTTAGTCCAAATGTTGCTCTTAGTCACAAAATGGGTAAGTAGATTAAAAATGACAGCAAAATGGTAAGTAGTTACAATGTCGCCTAACGTGTAAAAGCAAAATGGTAGAACAACCATCAACGAACCGTTTACTTCAATTAGAAGCACAACATTAAGTATACTTGTTCAAAGAAATAGACAAATAAGAATTTAAGTATTGAACTCATTATGGTCACCTGATATAGTTTTTTTGGAACAAATGTCTCAAATGGTTCAGTCAATGTAATGACTCCTCGTACTCCTTGCTCCTTCAAACGGGATACATGATAGCAGAAGGGAACAGCACCTAGCAAAACACACTAAGCAGAAAGAAATTAGACCAACACTAAATGCCTCTTGTAAGCAGTTAAATTATTTTTACGGAACCTCATCAGAGGGTGGGGAGCTCCCACATTGCATTAAAGAATATAAGAGAATTGGTCCAGATTATAAGGAAAACAGGACCCCAAAACCACACAGGACATGATTTTTTACAGCAAAAACCAATCCCCGCAGCCATACTACCTAGCTAGACTAGGTCTGGAGAGGCGCCGAACAAATCGTACACGCAACACTAGGCAGCATACCCACCGTGACCTGGCGCCGGAGAGAGAAGCCAAAACACGCCATGATGCCTCTCTACAAAAACATGTCACGTCTCTCTTGCACTTAACATGCCACAAAATGCATCGTGCCAATACGCATGTCACATAATGCATTTAGTGATCCATCTTCCAATGTATACGTATACCTCCAAACTCTCAATTGAAGATAACACATGAATAACAGTTAAAGTTAAGCGATTGTATTCATGTATGTAGACAACATCAAGGTTTGGTATTGGACAACTGCTAAGCCCAGCGAAACGGAAACGGTCAATGCTTTTGGGAAACAAATGTTCAGAAACTGACGGAGCAGTTGTTGCGTCTATGTTAGCAGTGACCTTCGAAGAAAAGTAATTTGGACTGCAGGAGGTAAACAAGAGGATCTGTAGAAGTTTTTCAGATCTGGCCTGAAAATACTTATCTAGTGGTGGGAAAGAGCTGTTAATTAAGTCATAACTAGGCCATACCAAAATTTTAGCTAGTCTGTGTGATGATCTTACGCAATTACAAGAAAGTTTTAGTGGGGCGATGAATGAAGAAGATAAGCATCGTATTGATTCATGACTAAACTTGTACAAACCCAAATCCCTTCCCCTCGCGAGATTTTCCTCCAACGACACGAGTACCACCAAATGCCGCATGGTTCCCCTCGAACGACACATGATTGAAAGAGGAACTCGGTTACCTCGTCGACGCGATCCCACCAGTGAAACGATGGCTGGATCTTGTTCCTCGCCACGTTGTAGGCCAGGGTCGGGTACAGGGCAATCCGCACGCCGACGCCGACGAGCCTGCGCTTGGTGAAGCCGAGCCACCGGCCGCCGCCACGGCCCGAACCCGCGGACCCGCCGCGGCCTCGGCCCCCTCCCCGCAGCTCCTCCTCCCGCCGCGCCTCGTCCCAGTCCTCATCATCCAGCTCATCCTCCACCGCCGCCTCACCGCTGCGGCCGTGGTCACTCGCCTCCCCGCCGGGGCCCAACACCCCTCCGCGCAGCGCCTCGTCCAGCCGCGCCTCGCCACCGCGGTCCTCCCTCTCCCACGCCACCCAGAACTCCTCCATCCCCACCTCGCGGCTGCCGCCGTGGCCCAATGCCGCTCCACGCGGCGCCTCGTCCAGCCGCGCCTCGCCGACGGGGTCCTCCCTCTCCCACACCACCCACAACTCCTCCGCCGCCGCCACCCGCTCGTCGCCGCGGCCGCGACCGCCGTGGCCCGACGCCCCTCCCCGCAGCGCCTCCTCGAGCCCCGCCTCGCCGCCACGGTCCTCCCCCTCCTCCTCGGAGAAGATCTCGCGAATCTTCATCTGGCTTTGGTTGATTCTGAGGGGTGGCAGGCTCTCGGGAGAAAGAAGCCAAGAAACCAACGCGCCTCGCGCTCTGCAATTTTTCGGTTACGAACGAGGGGAGGCGACGGGAAAACAGCTCCGTCCCGCTCAGCGCTCAAGTCAATTTATGGTCAACCAGTGGTCTAGTGCTCCATGTGACTTAAGTGGATTTTGAAAGGCCAAAGTCCCTCCAAAATCAAAATCTTCCTTTGACAAGTGGCGACAAATAGGATTTCAAGTAGGGATCAAGTTTAAAACCGTAACGGCCCGGGCGACGACAAGTGCGGGTGTGGTGTGGCTAGGACGAGTCATGTGACCATATTATTTTCTAGTGCATCGTCGCTCGGTTTGTGTGGAGTATGTTAAGGGCGGCTACCGGGTGTGCCTGGAACCCGAGCAAAATTCCGGATTATCACCTTGTGAGGGGCACGAATGGGCAGGACCGTAACTTGGCATGGGTTGGCTTTGCTGCATTAGCTTGGACGTTATGGACTACCCGTAATAAAGCCCTTATGAAAGGGTGGTGATCTTTCTGCAGCTCTGGAAGCTTCCGGCAAGAACAAGGGAGCGAGGAAGGGTGGAGCTCCTCGCCAGCAACATGCACGCAAGTTGTGCTGAACTTCGCCGCGTCAGCAGGAACGTGGCAGGGGCTAGGATATCACCTGTCGTTTTGGGATCGTAGAGCGTTGAGGACGTTTGGAGCGCTGTGTCGCGACTGTGGGTCTTTCTTTGACCTTGTATCAAACTCCATTTTTTTGTTCTGCTTCCCACTTTGTTTCGTCTTCAACTTGTAAGGGCTTCATTTTAAGGTCGGGCATGTGCCTCCGTTCTAAAAAAAGTAGTCTAGTACTCCTACATTCATCCAATCATTAAATTCGTTTTAAGCCCCTCCAAGGCTCATCAAATCGGGCCAGACCCTTTTGACATCCGAAAATCTTACAAGTCGGTCCAAAATCCAGTTAGCATGTGGGTATTTGACAATCCCCCTTGTTCCCGCGCAAAATCCCGGATTCTCTGTCATGGACTCTACAGCCCACATTTTAGAGCATCTCCAACATTTTTCGTATCCATAAAAAAACTCTGGTTCAGGGGAAAACCCCACTTTTAGGAAGAGTATTTTATGGGAGCTGTTGGAGATGCTCTTATATTACAACTTGTTTGATCATGTCATTGTCTTGCTTTCCTAGCATGGCCGCGTTGTATTACAACACCGAGAGCAATTCATTCACGATGATGCTTTGTTGGTAGAAGTTGAATGCGCAAAGTAAGTGGGGCAATATTTCCCCATTTCTTCAAGACCGCCAACACTAAAGTAAGTGATGAAGGTGGTGATCCAACCGATGGAGCAAAAGGGGGACTTGCACCGACCACACGTGTGGCTAGGTCGACTGGAAGGAAATGGGAGAAGGAAAAGTGAGAAGGCGGAGAAGTTCGAGCACATCATGACAAGAAATGAGGCATGTGCCAAGCATAATGAGATCAAGGAGAAAAATAAGACGGAGATGTTTAGATTGTTTATGAAATCCTAAAAAAAGAAAATTGATGTGAAGGACAACAACTTGGATCTCGATGTGGCCAAGTTTGTTCACGACTTGCGTAAAATCATGTATGCACGCTTTGCACAAAAGGAGTAGGGAAAGAGGCCAAAAATAAAGGTATTGGGTTCAGACAGCCGGTTCTTTTGTTTTGGGGTTTGATGGATGTAAAAAAGGTGTTGGACATTCGACGCTTTATGGACATTCGACGCTTGCTATTGATCTATATATTTGATAAAAAGAAAAAGTCTGACAAATAGGGAAAATTGAAGGGACATGGTTAGATAGCTTTGGCCCGATCAGATGTCTGTAGACACATCTGGACGTGTCAGTGGACATTTGATGAGGTACGTAAAATTATTTGTTTTTTCCTAAGAAGGTAAATCCATTACAACCAAACATTGGCTTTGGTTGGCACTCAAAATTGTGCACCTCCTTTTTTTCACAGTGCGGTTCTCTCACCTTTTACAACGAAACATTTTTGCATCCATCTCAAACTTCCTCGCTTGCATTTTCTGTTGGAAATATGCCCTAGAGGCAATAATAAATTGATTATTATTATATTTCTTTGTTCATGATAATCGTTTATTATCCATGCTAGAATTGTATTGATAGGAAACTCAGATACATGTGTGGATATATAGACAACACCATGTCCCTAGTAAGCCTCTAGTTGACTAGCTCGTTGATCAATAGATGGTTACGGTTTCCTGACCATGGACATTGGATGTCATTGATAACGGGATCACATCATTAGAAGAATGATGTGATGGACAAGACCCAATCCTAAGCCTAGCACAAGATCATGTAGTTCGTATGCTAAAGCTTTTATAATGTCAAGTATCATTTCCTTAGACCATGAGATCGTGCAACTCCCGGATACCATAGGAATGCTTTGGGTGTGCCAAACGTCACAACGTAACTGGGTGGCTATAAAGGTACACTACGGGTGTCTCCGAAAGTATATGTTGGGTTGGCACGAATCGAGACTGGGATTTGTCACTCCGTGTGACGGAGAGGTATCTCTGGGCCCACTCGGTAGGACATCATCATAATGTGCACAATGTGATCAAGGAGTTGATCACGGGATGATGTGTTGCGGAACGAGTAAAAGAGACTTGCCGGTAACAAGATTGAACAAGGTATCGGGATACCGACGATCGAATCTCGGGCAAGTATCGTACTGATAGACAAAGGGAATTGTATACGGGATTGATTAAGTCCTTGACATCGTGGTTCATCCGATGAGATCATCGTGGAACATGTGGGAGCCAACATGGGTATCCAGATCCCGCTGTTGGTTATTGACCGGAGAACATCTCGGTCATGTCTGCATGTCTCCCGAACCCGTAGGGTCTACACACTTAAGGTTCGATAACGCTAGGGTTATAAAGGAAGTTTGTATGTGGTTACCGAATGTTGTTCGGAGTCCCGGATGATATCCCGGACGTCACGAGGAGTTCCGGAATGGTCCGGAGGTAAAGATTTATATATGGGAAGTCTTGTTTTGGTCGCCAGAAAAGTTTCGCACTTTATCGGTATTGTACCGGGAGTGCCGAAAGGGGTCCGGGGGTCCACCGGGGGGGTCCACCTGCCCCGGGGGGGCACATGGGCTGTAGGGGGTGCGCCTTGGCCTATATGGGCCAAGGGCACCAGCCCCAAGAGGCCCATGCGCCAAGATATAAGAAAAAAATGAGAGTCCTCAAGGGGGAAGGCACCTCCGAGGTGCCTTGGGGAGGATGGACTCCTCCCCCCTTTGGCCGCACCCCTTCCTTGGAGGAAGGGGCAAGGCTGCGCCTCCCCCCTCTCCCTTGCCCCTATATATAGTGGGGGGGAGGGAGGGGAGCCACACCTGAAGGCCTGGCGCCTCCCTCCCTCCCGTGACACCTCCTCCTCTCCCGCAGGTGCTTGGCGAAGCTCTGCAGGATTGCCACGCTCCTTCACCACCACCACGCCGTTGTGCTGCTGCTGGATGGAGTCTTCCTCAACCTCTCCCTCTCTCCTTGCTGGATCAAGGCATGGGAGACGTCACCGGGCTGTACGTGTGTTGAACGCGGAGGTGCCGTCCGTTCGGCACTAGGATCATCGGTGATTTGAATCACGACGAGTACGACTCCATCAACCCCGTTCTCTTGAACGCTTCCGCGCGCGATCTGCAAGGGTATGTAGATCCACTCCTCCCTCGTTGCTAGATGACTCCATAGATTGATCTTGGTGACACGTAGGAAAATTTTGAATTTATGCTACGTTCCCCAACATTTTCGCCTTCATCTTAAGCTTTTTATTTTGTATCTCGATGTAGGCCTTTATTTGCTCCTTTTTATCTTGTTGACGCTTCTCTTCTCATGTTTCCTTTTGGGCCATCCTGCCTTGTAAAGTTTATTGCAAGGCAAATGTTGCCGCATCACGCTTCCCCTCCTTCTTGGAGCTGGTCTTTCCCTGCGGCCGCTTCTCTCCCTCATCATTGTCCTCGATGGCCTATGGCCCTCCATTCTTCTTGAGGGCGGCATATTGCTCCTTGAACTTCCTCGTCATCTTTTATGATCATCCAACAAATGAGTGAAGGTAAATGGCTTGTTCCCATGTTGGGTCTTGATAGCTTCCAAAGCTTAGAATGCCTATAAATGGATAAATGAATGTGCATTCATATGCGCAATGGACATGCAAGCGTCAAACAATGGAAACGGAAATGAAGATGCAGGAATTGCATTGAATTGGGCATAAACTCTTGACCAAATGGTTGACCCTTTTTGATCGGCGCCGATCTTGGGATCTTGTCCAATATCTCTCCAACGTTCAAAAAATGAGTTTGTCCTCATCCTTTGTGTATGCATTCGCCTGAATGCTTTGGCGCTTCTTCTTTGTGCATTAACTTGGTTTATGAGCTCGTCGACAAACAAAGGCTCCTCCTCGATTTCCACTTCCTCTTCTTCTTCTTCTTGGGCGTAGTCGTCCAAGAACACATGGCCTGGCGGGAACATGTCATTTTTGGCCTTGCGTGAAGGTGTCGTCCATGCTATCACGGCCTTGCGCGAAAGGTGCCGGTCGTGCCATCCTGGCCTGTCGTGAAGGTGTCGCGGCCTTCTTGGCTTTGGGTCTCGTCGGAATTGAAGGACGCGCCACCCACATCGCCCTTACGAATGATGAAACGTTTGGTTGTGTCATCATCCATTGCCACCGGCATTGAGTCGAAGAAGTTGCGGGTGTTGGGGCGGTTGCCGACGGGGATCTCACGCGGCCTTTTCCTTTGGCCCCGGTGGACGACCCGTCGGCCACAGGCATGGCACTGAGGTCGATGGCCATGGTTTGCGGGAGAGGTGGAGAAGCGGGAGGCTTACGGTCAGGGATGGAGGCCGGGCATCTGTGGCGTGGTGGACGTGCGGCGACTCTGCCCGTGGAAGACGGACTGCCGACAAGCCCACGCTGGCTGCGGCCATGGCGGCAGCGACGAGCCCATGCTAACCGGGGCCATTGTTGAACCCTAGTATGAGGATGGCCTGCTGCGTGGCCGCAACGACGAGGGCCTTGTTGTCTGCGATGGCCTCCTGCTAGGTGGCGGCGACGTTTTCGGCTTCCAACTTGTCGGCCTGCACTTTCCTTCGATCAGCCCTTGGCCAACTGCACGACCCGCTGCATGTCCGTCAGCTCCTTGGGATGCGACGCCTTTTTGCGGACGGCATGGGTCTTGTCGACGGTGGGGGCGAGGCCGGCGGTGGCGTCGGGGTTTGGCGTGTCGGCCATGGTGAGCGGGGTGTGGGAGGGTTTTGTGAAAGGGGGAAATGGGGGTGAATGTGCCACCGACTCGCGGGCCAGGGAAGGACAAGCGCGGGCGTCACACGCGTTCGCGCCGTCGTAAACCTGACTCAAATTTGGGTCTGAAATGGGTCGCGCGCGGACAAAAAACAAACTCTCATCCGTTTGATTTGCGCGTTCGGCCGCGATTTGTGTCCGTTCGATCCCAATGCATGCGCAGACTGTGCGCGTTGGTGTTGCTCTAAACGGCGTTTTTTTTTTTTTAAGCTCTAAACGGCGTTTGGTACGGGCGATTTGGTGATTCCGTTTGGTTGCCAAACGCGAGTGGCTCTCGTGTGGTCGTCTACCTTCTACAGCTCGCCCAAAGACGCCAGACCCGCCACACATTTGGCGGTCCCTACGACGCTGACCGACCAGCCGCAGCCGTTGGAATCTCCAACGGAATTTCGCGCCGGATTTTTCAGTCGGCGGGACGCGAGCCGTGGGCCGAATGAAAACCCTCCCGGCCCGTCTGCGGCCCGGGAGCAGCCCACAAGGCAGCGCCCGAAGCGGATCCAGGCCGCCCGCTAGCCTTTACACGCGCCGCGGAGTGTCCTGCCCTCGCATCAACCCCTCACCGGCGGCGGCCCCTCTCCCCCTTCCACCGTCTCGCCGCCTCCGCGCCCCCGGGATCTCGGCTCGCAGGCGACCATGTATCGCGCCGCTGGGAGCCATCTCCGCTCTCTCAAGGTTCGTCCCCCCCTCCCCTCCCCCGCCGTCCTTCCGCGGCCCCGTCGCATGTCTCGATCCGCTCCATGTGGGCGGACTTAGGTTAGATCGGTACTGCTCAAGCGGGTCGATTTGCCGATTCAGTACAGTTATTATTGCAGATTTCGTATAGTAGATGGACGCGGTAATTTTGCATATGAAGGGTGATCCCCATGCCGTGTGTTGTTGCGAGCAAAATGTGGAAATGGGTCGGGTTTTGTTGTCTGGAAGCACAACAGTTAGGCACAGGTGCTGGGAACTGAAATGTCCACTCTCTTCCCACGATTGCAAATGCTGAAAGGATGAGCTGACACATTTTGATGATTTCGTTAGGCTTGCTGTAGACTTTTTTCTCTCAATTATCTGTCCAGCGGTTGTTTGTTGTATGTGCAAAGTGTAGGATTCGACGTGGTCTGGTTTATAGATTGCTTGGTGACATGTAAGAGTAAGATGTGTGGTCAACTAATCGCATGCTGTCAGTGTCTCATGAGTCGATGAGTGTGCTGGATTTCTCTTTCTTCCTCACCATTGATTACATACCTTGCACCAGTGGCTTCATTGCGATCAATGACAATGGAAAGTGTATCGTTGATGATCTCTATTGATGTGTAGGACTTAGCCTCACTAGTGGTATTGTTCGTCGAAAGAAAACCGTTGGTGATGTAAGGGTTGTTTGGTTCCCAGCCACAACCTGGCATGCCTAACCTTAGGCACGCTACAATTTTTAGGTGTGTTTTCGGTTTTTGCCATAGTGGTGGCTTGCGACACTTTGCTACCTATATGGCTTATGTGTCATAAACACAATCTTTTGTCAATTTTTGCCACACTTATGGCTTCAATTTGTTAGCCATACTTTCATGGTAAGCCACACATTACCTAAGATTAAGGAGACACACATTGCCTAAGGTTATGTGTGTCTAAGTTAGCCTTGAACCAAACATGCCCTTTGCATCCTGTAACCACTCAGTCTGGTGTCGGTTTCAGGTCTAGGTGTTTTAACGGTCGTTCTGTATTCCTGTAAATCGGACCAACAAAACTCATTGTGGTAAAAGAATAGTTTCTGAAGAATTCACCAGAGATTACAAATAACTACTCCCTCTGTTCACTTTTATAAGGCGTTGAAGACATTTCAGACAACATGCACAGCAGCCCATTTTCAGTTGTCTGAAACGACTTATAAAAGTGAATGGAGGGAGTAGAAACTATGAGCAGGAAAGAAAACCAGACAACCGTTGAGAAATCTAAAAGCACTTTGGGAAATCAGTGGGTACTCTACCCACTCAACACATATGAGGAGCACCAGAGAAGAGGGAGAGGAACTGGCAACGGTGCTCCCCTCTTGTTTCTGAGTGTAGAGGATCAAATATCTGGATCTACAGCTGTGATCACATTGCCCTTTTGTCTGAACCTTACTTAACTATAATAGTTATTTTCTTCCCAATATTATAAATGTACTCGGGATGAAATTCAGCCTTGGCCGTTGTCATATTCATTGTAGTCTATGTTTTTAAGGCGACGCCTCACCGCCTTAGGGAGGGGGGGCGCTTTGACGCCTAGGCGACGCCTAGGCGGGCGCTTTGGACGCCTAGGCGCCCAAAGCGGTCGATTTTCCAAAGCGGAGGGGGAGCGCTTCGACGCCTAGGCGTCGCCTTAGGGACGCTTTAAAAACATAGATTGTAGTACTTGTCATCTAAGTTTGCCCATCATTTGAGTTGTTTTACTCTAAATTAATTTTTATTGACATATTCTACATCTTGAGGACACTTTTTTTTTCTGACTTTCAGAATCATGGTGCTAGTAGGTTTGCTAGCACAAGTGTAGTGAAGCAATCTTCAGGTGGTCTGTTTAGCTGGCTTCTTGGCGGAGGCTCAAGCCAACTACCCCCTCTTGATGTTCCGCTCCCAGGCATTACAATTCCTCCACCCCTACCAGATTTTGTTGAGCAATCCAAGACAAAAATCACTACTCTTCCAAATGGCATCAAGATTGCATCAGAGACATCACCGGTATTGCTTGATGCTCATTGATGTCACAGTATTTTCTTTCTGTCCATGCCAGTATTTTCCCTAATGACTTATTTCAGGGCGCGGCTGCATCAGTGGGTTTGTACATTGACTGTGGTTCTATTTATGAAACACCTGCTTCATCTGGAGCATCGCATCTATTAGAGAGAATGGCCTTCAGGAGCACAGCAAATCGGAGTCACTTGCGGCTGGTTCGTGAGGTGGAAGCCATCGGAGGAAATGTCTCTGCATCTGCTTCTCGTGAACAAATGAGCTATACCTATGACGCACTGAAGAGTTATGCACCAGAGATGGTTGAAGTTCTCGTTGACAGTGTGAGGAATCCAGCATTCTTAGAGTGGGAGGTCAAAGAGCAGGTACTTGGTCATTTTGATTAAAACTTACAAATATTTTTCCTGCCTTTTACTTACCATGGTCTGTATTTCTTCTTCTACAGCTCCAGAAGATAAAGTCTGAAATATCTGAAGTGTCTAGTAATCCACAAGGTCTGCTTTTGGAGGCACTTCATTCGGCTGGGTATTCTGGGGCACTGGCGAAACCTCTGATGGCTACAGAATCTGCTATAAGGAGATTGGATATTAGTACCCTGGAGGAATTCATTCATGTAAGATTCAGCGATTTGTTTCCCATGCTTGAGTGAGAAATTACCCCCTTTGACAATTTTACTTGTTAAATAAATGTAGGAAAATTACACTGCTCCCAGGATGGTTCTTGCAGCATCAGGACTTGAACATGATGAGTTGGTTTCGATTGCGGAACCACTGCTCTCAGACCTTCCTGGTGTGAAACGTCATGAAGAGCCAAAATCGGTGTATGTGGGAGGGGACTATCGTTGCCAAGCAGATTCTCCAGTGAGTTGTTGGCTGATTTGCAGCATTATTCTTGAGGCATATGCACTGTTACTTTTCTTATGCTTAAGGTTGAATTTCCTGTGATCAGAATACGCACATTGCACTTGCTTTTGAGGTGCCAGGTGGCTGGCGCCAAGAGAAAACTGCAATGATAGTGACTGTGCTTCAGGTGCGTAACTAATCTTAAAGTGGTGTAATTATTTAGAACTAACTTATGTTGTTTTTTTGGCTTGTTGGGTTTGCTTTATATATTATCTAATACGCAAACCTATTTTTCATATAATTGCTGCTGAAAGATAAGATAAGTCAACCTGTTTGTAGATGCTCATGGGAGGAGGGGGGTCTTTCTCTGTTGGTGGCCCTGGGAAGGGAATGCATTCTCGATTGTGTATGCTGCTGCTTAAATCAATGTTTTCGTACTTGTCTCATGACCATACACATGCATACTTCTGTAAGTGAACTAACATGAGCTATACTCCTCTACCTACAGATCTCCGTGTCTTGAACAAGTATGACCAGATCGAGTCATTCTCTGCTTTCAACAGTATCTACAATGATTCAGGTCTTTTTGGAATTCATGCAGCCACCGTAAGCCTCTCATAGACCATGACTTCTAATGTGGTTATCCTTCTAAATTAATGCAATAAACACAATCAAGAAGTTCTGGTTGATAATGGATAGTATCACTTCAGATTTTTGTGTGTTCTCAATATAATTTTCATATGCAACTCAAATACTCTCTTTCCCTTTTCTGAAGAGTTGTTTTATTTGTGCATGTGTATTACCTGATGGCACAAAATGAGTGTTTTATAATTATGAAATTTGTCCAATCAGTACATTTTTATTTGCAGGCTAGGTGAACTATGCTTCATACAACTAAGTATTATTAAACATGAGTACGGAAAAATTAGGAAGATAGGCATATATTTATCTGTTTAAGAACAAAAATATGTCCTATATGGTGTAACAAGTCACTATGGGAAACAATGACGTAGTATTTTGTTAGATTATAATTACTAGTCAGCTATATGTCTATATCCATGCCTCGTGGTCTAAGATTTTTTAGGCGAGCTGGTGGTTAATGCTGTCAAATCCTCCCTGTCCTGAACTTGAAATACGAGTCAAAGGCAACATAGTCCAGTTGAACCTAATGATTTCAAAAGCTCAAATAGTTGCATGTATATATTATTTGTGTACACATATACAGTAACTTATAGCTCGGTTGTGCTTGCTAATTTTTTTTCCTGTGACGTCGCTTGACATCATAGTCTAGGCGTAGCTTCGTCACTGACATAGTCTACTCAAGCTTCTACAGTTATTGTACTCTTGTTATGTGCCTCCCTTGGCTTTGACATCTCATGTTATCATTCTAACAGAGCCCAGATTTTGCATCAACGGCCGTGGATTTGGCAGCAGGGGAACTCCTTGAAGTTGCAACCCCTGGAAAAGGTTCCTTATTGTTTTTCATCTCAAGACCATCTGTTTCCAGATTAGATTGACCATAACAAGTTACATTCTTTTTGTCCCCGGTCTTATACCTCATATAGTTACTCAAGAACAGCTTGATCGTGCTAAAGAGGCTACCAAGGCTGCAGTTCTGATGAACTTGGAATCAAGAGTATGCTGTTGTTTCTCCTGAGCGAATCCCAATTTTATGACTTGCTTTCCTAAAATGCTTACTTTTCCTTTCATACAGATTGTGGCATCTGAAGATATTGGAAGACAGGTTCTGACTTATGGGCAAAGGTACGCTTAGTACATTTTCCACAAATCCCTGTATTATGAATTAAAAATCATATCTTCCATATCATATGTATGCAATGTGTGTCTTGTTGAACAGTGTAAACAAAACTAAATTGTTGTCACCGACTACTTTAAATGGTCCATCTAGACCCCCTTAAGAGTTTTTTTTCCTCTTATATTTTTCTTTGCTTTCAACCAAGCTGTGACTAGAGTTATGTCTTTGTCACCTCCGTGCCTCCTATATTCTGCCAGGCTTGTAGTTTCTAATGACGATGTCATGAACCATGAAAGATCATAATATTGTTTTTTTAGTTTTACTGTGGTTCTAGTAGATAGTTTTTTATTATGTCAAGCACTTTGCTTGCCAAACAAGTCCGCATAGCCATAGTTTTCTTGTGGGTGCCAATTGACCATTCAGTGCTGCCTAAAACAGTTAAAGCACACGACATTGGAAAGAATCCGGCGATCTTATGACGTGATGATGCCTGCAGCGGTGTTGTTTTTGTCACAGCATTTTTGTAGAACTATTGTTTGTCTTTTGACCACTGTGCATCGCCAAACTTACAGGAAGCCTGTTGAGTACTTCGTGAGAGCTGTTGAGGCGACCACCCTGAATGACATCTCTACGGTTGCACAGAAGATAATCTCTTCACCGCTTACATTGGCATCATGGGGCGATGGTATGTTCAATACTACAGTACAAGTTAAGGCCGGCGTGGTGTTCTAGGAGCTGCACTGACTAACTTGAATGCTCTTGTTGCAGTTATCCATGTCCCGAGCTACGAGTCCGTCAGCCGGAAGTTCCTCTCCAAGTGATCGTTCATTGGTCGGCACCTGGACGGACCTCTGTGGTTCATTCCTAAGTTTCAAGCACCGGCCCTCGGCTGGAATAAAACCGGCGCCGCCATATTTTCGTTGACTACCAGTAGTTTATTACAGAGATGAATAACCATAAGGTTTCTGTCATCTGGCGCGCGCTCTACCGTGCAGCTGCACTTGGGTCGTCCCTAAATCAGGCGACGTCGCGTGGTGTTTTAGCTGAGAGACAGACATGTATCACTCTGCTTGGCATGACCCTTCTGGTGTTTCGTAGTAACATAATACTACAGTATACTACCGTTTTCAACTCCCCCTGGGGATTTCTTGCCGGAGAATCCAGCTTTGGTCTGTTTTAGAAGACAAGATGGGGACGAGCTCTGAAGAAGATTTATGTTAGTATCTACTAGCCCGCCGTGATGACGTATGTGTGCGGGCGGGCTCTTTTCCTGCGGCGCAAGGCAAGGTATGCGACGGCGACGCCCTGAATTGAATTGACTCGCGCTACCTGCTATGTGGACGGCGTGACTCTGCGTGCGGACTGGCTTTCTGTGCGCGTACGTGCTTGTGTGTTGTTTGTCCGGGGGCGTCGCCGTCACTCAGGCGAGCCTCGGTCTCAAACCGGCGACGACGCCACCGGGGCCAGGTCTCAAACCGGCCACGAATTTGAGGCGGCGTCCCCTTGACCTTGGTCTCAAACGGGCCAATAACGGCACGGGGCATAGTAGCAAATTTTCAGTCGTGCCGCACACAGACTCGGAAAGTAGATCTAGCTTCACCCGATTGACAAGTCCGTCTCCTCCAAGTGCTGCTGATCCGGACGAAACCAACCACCAAGTCATCATCGGCGTCGCCTCCCGGTAAAATAAAACCGTGCACGCAGAGGCCGGCCACCATACCGCAGGCCGAAACCGCTCGCCGCATCGCGTCTCCGCTTTCCGGGGTCCCCCACTTTCCCCGCTGCCGACTACCGACGCCTCCCGCCCCCACTCCCACTCTATACCCGCACCACCGAGCAAGAAAGAGAGAAGCATCCGGCCGGCCAGTCAGTCAGTCAATTATTAAAACTCGTCGGCTCGCGACAGCGCGGCAGCGAAGCAAAACCCCCCGGTTCCGATTCCGATTCCGATTCCCCCGGCAGCCATGGCGTCCCACATCATCCTGCCGCCGGACGGCGACGACGACGAGCAGCAGCGGAGGGAGGACGAGGAGAACGACGGAGGGAGCGGGGGCGACGGGGAGCAGCAGCAGCAGCAGCAGGCCGGGGGCAACGCCAAGGCGGCGCTGCCCTTCTCCGCCATGTGCGTGCGGATCTCCCGCGACTCCTACCCAAACCTGCGCGCCCTCCGCAACGCCTCCCACGCCAGCCTCACCGACGCCGCATACGTCAAGATCTCCGAGGGCGACTTCGGATACGTCCTCGACGACGTGCCCCACCTCGCCGACTACATCCCCGACGTCCCAGTGAGCAAACCCTGCCCCTTCCCTCCCCTCCTCGCTCGACCGCGGGTCTTAGTTTGCTTTAGGTTCGTGATGGGTTCTGTGCGGTGCAGCTTTAGCTACGCGGCTGTCAGTGGGGCGTGCGCGAGCAGCGAGATTGCCCGGGGCGGGGGATTACCCCTTTTTTGGGGGCAAGCCTGGCCCCGATGTTTGCGTGGGTTGCTCGATTTGGGATCTCTGCACTATGCAGATCCGTTTTTGGACACTGTAGCGTCGAAATCAAACTCGACTTCAGAGCCTGCAGTGTGGCTGATTGATTAGTCGGTCACGATCCACAGATAGAGGGTAGCTCTGATGAGTACTAGCAAACCTGTGGCAAAATCTGCGGACCCTGTTTTCATACGTCACTGTTGCTGTCTGCTTTTGGGAATGTGAGATTTGATTAGGCAGCAGCCAACTCTGATGAATACTAGCAAAGCTGTGGCTATTCTGTGGATTCATAGTTCCATAAGTTACTGTCGTTGGCTCTGCTTTTGGGAACGGGAGATTTGATTGGGTAGAATGGACAACATCGATACCGGACAAGTAGTAATCTGTTAGTATGTATTGTCTGGTCGCTTCTCCCTGCCATGTTCAGTTAAATTCGCGAGCCAGTTTATGAGAATCTGTAGAAGTTGGTCTTCTTATATGTGCCCAACCGCGGTGAATTTAATTTGTTTGAAAGGTGAAACCATGATCCATGAGAATTGAGCTTATGGTTTGCTGTTTTATTCCTTTTGCAGACTTACCCGAACCCATTACAAGACCACCCAGCATATTCAACTGTCAAGTAAGGCTTCTCCTGCATACATATCCTTTCTTTCATCTTCCGCTCTTTGGTAAGTCTCTGAGTATGCATGCTGTATATGTGACACTGGAACTTCTCTTCTTATCGGTATCAGGCAATATTTTGTCGATGAAGATGACACCGTACCACAAAAGGTATGTAGAGTGTCACTCGATGTTTTCAATCTGATGTTGTGGTCGATGGTGGATTTACAAGTAGCTATATTTGCTATTACAGGTTGTTGTTCAGAAGAATAGCCGCCGAGGGGTTCACTTCCGTCGTGCTGGACCCCGTCAGAGGGTACGATCACTTGCACCTCGTTTGGTTATTGACTGCATCACTTGCGTCTTGTCTGACAGAAATATTTGTACTTCAATCCTGGTAGGTTAATTTTGAGTCAGATGAAGTGAAAGCATGCATTGTAAGTTGTGGAGGCCTTTGCCCTGGGCTCAACACTGTTATCAGGGAGCTGGTGTGTGGCTTGGCGCACATGTACAATGTCAACAACATCTTTGGAATACAGGTTTGTGCCATACTGCCCTATTCTAAATAGCCATGTACATACTTGTATCTTTGTGCCTTCAGTCAAAAGAGACAAAACAATCTAATGACCAAAATATACAAACAATCTATGGAGTACAGGTCTGTGCCCTGTTCTAAACTTACAATGTCAACAAAACCATAGGACTTGTCCCTCCCATAGATGCTTGTAGATGTTACTCTCGCATTTTTGTACATGTCTATCTAAATCTATCTTTTGTTAAAAGGACTCACCAGGTACCTTAAGATCTCTATATTATGGTCAGACCTTATCAAATATTTTAGATTGCAATGCATCTACTTCTTGACTGGAATCTATTATATTATACTGAAATAACTATAAGATGAATGACCTGCTGTGATTTTTATTTAATTTGTATGAAATATTCTCTTCAGATTTTTTTCAGTTTAATGTAGGCGTGAAAATTATATAACCATGTTAGAGCAGTTATTGGCATGTTATGAGTATTGCCACGGTTAAACTTTGCATATGTTTACTTTTGGTTATGTCTCGGCACCTGCTGTCTCTTAAAATCTCTTTCTTACCCAATTATAGAATGGATACAAGGGCTTCTATTCTAGCAATTATGTTGCTATTACACCAAAGACAGTCAATGACATCCACAAAAGGGGTGGTACAGTCCTTGGAACATCACGAGGGGGTCATGATACAAAAAAGATTGTTGACAACATTCAGGATCGGGGAATTAATCAGGTAAATATTACTGTTCAAATTGCACTACTATGCCATAGCCATTCTGACTGGACATGAACTCATACTCTAGGATATGTTGTTCAGGTGTATATCATTGGAGGAGATGGAACTCAGAAGGGGGCGTATGAGATCTATAAGGTAATTAATTTGTAATGCTACAAATGTTGAGTCATATAGGCCACCTTTTCATTGTAAGTGTGTTTACCCAGACCCCCTGAACAACATCCTTTACATGAGTACATGAATGCATTAGTGACAGAGATAGTAATACCTAAAAAGTTCATTTCTTTAAGATGCTCTATAATGCTCCTTCCTTCTGCATTTGAAGAAAATAATAATACTTTATTCCTTATTAATACAATCAGGAAATTCGGAAGCGTGGCCTAAAAGTTGCCGTGGCAGGGGTTCCCAAGACAATAGACAATGACATAGCGGTAATTGTTTACAGTATGTTTATTACTTTATTTTCCTGTGCAGAACCGTTTTCTCAAAATCAGTTAATATGCCCACAAATAGTAGGATATGACTCATTACTGATTGCTTTTGTCTTTTGATTATTAGATTATCGACAAGTCCTTTGGTTTTGATTCGGCCGTCGAAGAGGCTCAACGTGCCATTAATTCAGCTCATGTGGAAGCTTGCAGTGCTGAGAATGGAATAGGCTTGGTAAAACTGATGGGTCGTTATAGTGGTTAGTTTTCTGACATATTCTCCATAGTCACTTACAATCTTGTGTGTGCTATTTTCTTATACATTTGCTGAAAGCAAATGCCAGATTTATACAAATAAAAGAAAAATATTTGATAAGCTTGTTGATATGTAGTGTTAGTTAATTGTATTTACAGTCTGCGTACAGAAAATAGGGTGCTAGATTTTTCTTTATTTGAGCCACAACAACTTTGCTGACTCTTATACATTCTCTTATCATCAAATTCCTTTTCCTCTAATGCAGGGTTCATTGCGATGTATGCTACTCTTGCAAGCCGGGATGTGGTAAGTTGATGACTTCTTTAACTGTCCAGGATGTTGCATTCTATATTTTGCTGTAGTTCATTCCTTCTTATTCCTGCATAATTGATTTGATTCCTACCCATTTCTCAAACATTAGTATTAGAATTCTTGCTTTCTGTCATTATTTAACCTCCATGTAAGAGTAACTTATTTTTTCTTTGGATTTCGGATTTCTACAGGATTGCTGCTTGATTCCAGAGTCTCCATTTTATATGGATGGGGAAGGGGGGTTGCTTCAATATGTAGAGAGGAGGCTGAAAGAGAACAAGCACATGGTTATTGTTGTTGCTGAGGGAGCAGGCCAGGATATTATTGCCAAAAGCATACCCGCTTCAGATCAGCTAGATGCATCTGGAAATAAGCTGCTTCTTGATATTGGTCTCTGGCTGACTCACAAGATTAAGGTACATACTGACATATTCTTGCCACTGGACTTGATTCCATTCTCCATGACATAATTATTAGTGGTATTTACTAGAAATTGTGTTGCCTTACCTGTTGCATGAATATTTTAGGGAGTACCCAGTTTACTTACTCATTTAATTAATGCACTGTAGGATCACTTCAAGAGCAAAAAGACGGAGATGACGATTAAATACATTGGTAACATATTGACTAATTGTGTCTACTTCACGGAGGACAATGTTCTAAAATAACTTGTTGATCTGTGCAGCACTAGGCTAACAATAGTCTTATCTACATTCTGCAGATCCTACCTACATGATCCGAGCTATTCCGAGTAATGCGGCAGACAATGTCTACTGCACACTGCTGGCTCACAGTGCCATCCATGGCGCAATGGCGGGATACAGCTTCACTGTTGGGATGGTCAATGGCAGACATGCCTACATACCTTTCTATGTGAGTACCTTGAAAGTGATCTTGTGCATTACAGTAGGAAAAATCGTGCTTACTGAATATGTATATATGGCTTCCAACGGGTTGTTCAGTTGCACCCTAAGTTCCCATTTTTCTCAGTTCCTGCAAGGGCTGACATTTGCCACCTGAAGGGCATGGCAAAGACATTTTAGCAAACATAATTTAAACCATTTAGGAGCGCTCGACCACGTCATCTGCTCTCATGTTAAACATGATTTTAACATAACGTGAACAAAATATCTTTTTGATCACAGAGGGTGACGTCCACACGGAACAAGGTGAAGATCACTGACCGGATGTGGGCGAGGCTGCTGTCGTCGACCAACCAGCCAAGTTTCCTGAGGCAGAAGGACATCGACGAGGCCAGGGAGGCCGATAGGCTGGCCAACAAGCCTCCGCTGCCACCTGTCGCCAACCAGAATGTGGCAAAAGCCTTTGACCAATCTGCATCGGCTTCGTCAAACGGTGAGATATAGCGATGCGCTGGTCTGTAACCGTGTACAGTAGCTACTGCTATCCTGCTGAGGAACATGTGCCACGGAGTTTTGCTTCCTTACGATATCCGTTTGTACGAGTAGTGCACGTATGGATACTGTTCAGGTGTTCTGTGAAATAAGTAGGTACTATTGTGCTGCTACTGCTGATAATGTGTTTTTTTGCCCTGGCAATTTGCTTTGCATTTCCTGTGAAATCTGCAGCGGCCTTCTGCTGGAGGGGGTATATATGTTGGCATTTTGTTCTCTCGTTTGTAGAACTTGTAATGAACCATTTGTCCACTTTCAGGATCTACTCCCTCCGTTCCCAAATACAAGTCTTTTTAAGAGATTCCACTATAAACTATGAGTACTTCCTTCGTTCCTAAGTACTTCCATCAGTTTGACCAACAAGTTCTCACAACAGCCCAGTGAGTGAAATCCTACATCAACAGGAAGTCTGGAACACACATATTACAACCACAACACATTTTAACCAACGTCCACCTCCGAAGAGCAACAACTCCAAGAGAGAAGGCAGCAGGTGGGCGCCGGACTAGGACATCCCTAAAAAAAATAGTCTTGACTCACCTGCAATCGCTTACGTAGCGCTCGTGAAGAACAATCCAAAACAACAATGAGCACCATAGGAACGCAAAAATAGAAACTTCAAGCTATGTCTCCAAGAAATGATGCTTCCAACATAATCGAGGACGCCATCATCGCCAATCCAGATCCAAACCTAGGCTTTCACGTGGAGACAACAAACCAAATGAGAGAGAGAGAGAGAGAGTGTGAGGTGTCTACACACCACAATGAATTTTTTATCGAAAGAGACCACCTGCACAATCGAATTGCTAAAAAAAACCCCCTCTGAGACGATTTGACAAAAAAAAAACCCCTCGACCGTGGCGGCAGGCGCGTCAGACTACACGTGGCACCTGGAATGGGAATCGGCTGGCGCAACGGAACGAGTTGGCGCTGTGGGCCCCTGCCGCCTGAGGGGCTGGCGGCAGGACTGTAGCAGCTGGGCCTGCCGCCTCAGGGCCTGGCGGCAGGTCTGTTCATTTGCTGCTGCCCACTACACATGCGTGCACACGTCGGCCAGTACTGCGATATATAATCAGCTATAGCTATTCCAGTACTACTACGTACGTGCGAACATGCAAGTACTACATGTACAACCGGCCACCCGCTGGCATGCAAGTACATATAAATGGAAGCACGTACGCGTATAATGCAGTAGCAAGGTACCACTGCCTGCCTAAACTGGTGCTTGTAGCTACATCATTGGCACTGCCTGCCTATGGGGACCTGCTGCCAGCCCTTGGGGCGGCCGGGCCCGGCTGCTACAGTCAGGCGGCCGGGGCCCATAGCGCCAGCCCGTTCCATTGTGCCAGCCGATTCCCGTTCCAGGCGGCAGGCGGCAGGGGCTGCCGCCTCGCACCGTGGCGGCAGGTTCCACGTGTCGCCTGGTGCGCCTGCCGCCACGGCCGAGGGGGTCCTTTTTGTCAAATCGCCTCAGAGGGGGTCTTTTCTGGCAATTCGGTTGCGCGGGTGGTCTCTTTCGACAAAAAATCACCACAATGAGGCCTCCAAGGAGGGGGAATGACAGCCACAGATGCCGTTGCCACCAGACATTCTTATTGCCGCACATCTACATCCCTACCCGGAATGGGGCAACATGCACCGTCCATATTGGTCCATTCCACTGCCACAGGGATTCAGATTCTAGATATCACCATCGAAATGCCAAGGGTGCAACACTTACCCACAGCTCTTCTACTTACAATATCTATGTACTCTATGCCATTAAAAATAGCAGAAGGATTATAATACATAGCATAAAATTGTACTAATACAGTAGGTGAAAAACAACTCTTAACTCAACAGAGCGAACAGATACACTGTTCCACTTGAGAGTCAAGACATTCATTATGCATACAACAGATAGGAGTAATACTTGAAAGCAAACTGGTCAGGGTGCATTGTTTTCCCACCATGACGGGAAAAACCTCGTGCCCAACTCAAAGGTGGGGCGATTGGGATGTCTGTCGACCGCACACCTAAACGCAGCCTTGGCCTTGTCGTATTCTTCTCGGCTGGAGGACCTGTCGGGTGATTCTCTCAAGCAAACATTGAGCTTGTGGAGAGAAGGGAGGTTCTCCAAGCCCGGGCTATTCTCCAGATGGGTGTTCCCCAAGCCCAAGCTGGATACATCATCGATGACACAGTCAAAGGTAAGGCTATGGACTTCGGGCATAGCTCCTGGAGCGAACATTACTGCCCCCTCAGAAATAGTCCCCACCAACCAACACTCCCGCAAGCACTGGAATGAACCGGCACGGACAACCGGCCATTGTTTTCTTCCTTCATCCCAGCTGTAATATGACAGATTGAGGGATCGAAGAGCCGGCAACCTCCCAAGGATGTCCAAGTCTTCCTGCCGAAGTTGATCCACATTGATGTGCAGGATGGACAGTTCCCGGAGATTTGGTGGACTAATCCACGACGGTAAATAGGGGAACGAGCCAAATGGTACATTTAACTCACGGAGATTCCGAGGAGGGGGCGCCCAACCTTCACCAATGTATTCCAGGGAATTATGCCCCCAAAAATTGTAAACAGCACTGATAGATAATTTCTGCAAATTTTCCAGCTTGCATAGGGACTCCAACAGACAAACCTTCAAGCTCTCATCCGGGATATCTTCCAACTCCATACAGAGCACTCTTAGTTTAGTTAAATTCCTGAGCTCTTTGGCAGTGTGAGGAGACCTAGACAAGCCAATATTTGATAGCTCTTGCAGAGACGATCCCAGTTCGCCAATCACACCTGGTGGGATTGTGCAGCATTTACCAACATGTAAGCATATCAGATTCTTTAGCTGGCCAACGCTTGATGGCATTCTTTCCAGCTCTCCCATGTCTAACATCTCCAGCAATTGCAGATTGCCTACTTCTTCTGGGAGCTCACTGATGTGTGCACCTCTCAGCGCAAGATACCTTAACTTGCATAAACTCCCAAGATGCTTATGAGTATGGCGTTGCTCCTGAAGATCACCCTTCAAGTCCAGTACACGCAAACCTGGAAAACAAGACAGTGGCGGCATTTTGGCAACACAATGCTCCGACACAGTAAGTGACCTCACGTGGGATAATATCTTTGTCCGCTGAGGCACCTCCGCTTCTTGGAGCTGCAACGATAACCTGCGGACCTTGCTTGTTGCCATAGCTGACGTGGCTTTCTTATCATACAATACAGTAGCGAAATTCTCTTCAATACATATGGAGCTGATGAGATCCAAAACCATGTCATGCACAAGGCAACCTGTAGCTCTGTTATAAACGTTAAAGCCCGCCGGTTGAATCATGCCTCTATTTACTAGCTCGTCGAAGTAACTCTCACCGACCTCAAATAAGTTCTCCTCTTGTTCCCCATGGATAAAACCTTCACATATCCACCTCCATATCAGCTGGTCTCTATTAATGAAAGAATCTTCAGGAAATATATTTAGATACACCAAGCAAGTTTTTAGATGGTTAGGTAGATGATAATAGCTAAGAGCCAATATTTTTCTCATCTTCGTCACATCATGACTATTGTCGAGTCCAGTACCAATAGAATCACACAGCTTGCGCCACTCCCTTAAATACCCCTTTTTATTGGCCAATAAAGCAGCAATAGTGATGATAGCCAATGGCACACCACCACATTTCTTCAAAAGAATTTCGGATAATTTAACCAAATAATCAGGACATCCATTTTCAGTACCAAATATTCTTACATGGAATAATATTTTGGATGCATCAGAGGGGAGGGGTTTCAGCTTATAGGTGCCACCAACTTTGTTTGCAACATCAAGAATACGGGTTGTTGCGATTACTCTATTCTCATAACCATTCTGAACTAGAGCACATTTGATCACTTCCCATGCTTCTACATCCCATATATCATCTACTATAATAAAGTACCTGCACACGTTGTAAGGCAAGATTCAAGCATTAGAAATACTGTTAAACTGATATGTGGACCAATTCAATACTAAACAATGCACATGATTAGCTTTCATCTTGCCACACACACGTTATATCGATTGAAAGACGTTTAAGCAATCTTAATAATTTCTGTATGCGTGACAATATGCAGAGTATATAGGAAGAATAGAATGCCCCAGAAAAAGGTGGGTTGTCTATTGCACCCCCTATAAATTCTATCCAAGGGAGCAATGCATCCTTTTTTATAGACAAGTACTCTGTCCGTTTCAAAAGTGAGCGTGTCTTAGTTTTCTATACATTTTTGCCACATTAGAACAAGTATTAGGAATTCGAGGTGCAGCGAGCTATGATCTATTCAATGTGGTTGGGATGTGATAATGCTTTGTTGAATGAAATTTTTGTAAAAACAAATGTGATGAATGATGTTAGTTTAATCATGAAAATGCCTTATTGAGTGCATTCATGATCTTGGATTGAGTGAGGTCATTTATTGAACAAGCATTCAATGTTTATGAGAAGTAGGAGTAGTATATTGTATCTTTGTGATGTTCCATAAACCGTTCTAGTGTGCTAGTATTAAATATATCTTGGGTAAAGTAAGTGGAGGATAAGAAGAGCAGGTGTGGGTGTTTTCCATCATAAAAACATAGCCAACCGCGATATGATTTTAGGTTTTAAAAACCAGTATGGAAATTGCTGCGTACTTTTTCCCTAGGAGTCACCACCAGGAGCCCAAGCCCTATGATGTCATGTTTTTCCCTGGTTGTGCCGAGGTGCATATGTTGGCCCTCACACTCTTCTCTCTGGAATAGTGTTTTCCACCAAGAAACCACCTTATACTTGCCTGGATCCAGCAATAGCAAAGTTTTGGGAGGCCAGATCTATCACTGAAAGGGGAGAGAAGGGAGGAGGGCAGTGGGCGCGGGGCAAGTGGAAGCATTTGTTGATGATGTGTAGGAGGTGGATGTCAAGTGGGAGGCGCTGGTGATGAGGTGGAGTGGGATAGCACTGAGAGGGAAGTGGTGTGCGACATTGCTAGTAGGATATGGAGGCCATGATGTTCTATAGTAGGAGAAAGGGAGGCAAAGAGGTGTCGTAATTTCATGAAAGGGGGTGGCATGGTTGGAGAGATTGGTGGAGGTTCAACTGGTGAGAGAGGAGTAAGTGAATGTGATGACTGGGTGACTAAGATGAATCGAGCGACCGAAGGAGGGAGGCTCCCAGTAATTAATGCCTTGTTTGGTTTGGAGAAATTTCATAGGAATTATATAGGAAATTTTCCTTTGGTGCCCTTTGATTTATAGGAATGGATTCCTATTCCTATGTAGGATTGATTCCTATCCTCCACATGTCAAAAAAAAAACATCAGCCTAGACTCAATGAAAAAACAAATCCTATCATATGAACCAAATGACGTTTCTTTTCATATTCCTGTTCATAGAATTTAAGATACATGTCATCTCATTTTCTACAAGTTTCTTATTCCTATGATATTCCTATCCTATGTACCAAAGGAAGCCTAAATGGATTCAGATTTAGAATTTTATGTGGGACCACGTGGACATCACTATCGGCTCAGTACCTAACCGGCCTTTCGGCAATTGGTATTTTAATGGTAGGGTAGTGTGACACATGGCTCATTGGCAGATTTTACTACAAACTACTCATTCCATTTAGTTCCCTACAAAAGTGCATGTGGTTTCCTACAAAAAGTGCCATTTCTCTCAAAAACAAAAAAAATGAAAGGAATTTTTTTTAGAGAAGATAAATGGGAAAATTGGACCATTTAGGTGGGCCCTCTCTATACCCCGTCCCTTTCGTGTTTGTGTTGCATGCCCCTATGATAGCTTGCATGGGTGGGGCCCCACCCTAGCCAGACCGTACGACCCAACGTGTGTATTGGTCCCATCTCACATCTCGTATGCAGGATGCCATGGAGTAAACTTGCTTCATAGAAGACACCTTTTGGACTGCGTGCCTAAAAAAGGAAATATTTTTGTTTTTGTTTTCTAAAAGTGTGCCCATGCATAGATTAATTCTCGGTTCAATGATTGGACCATACAAGACCTTTTTAAATATTTTCCAAAAGATGGATGCATGATATTTCTTTAAATCTCAGCCATTTATAAGTTGCCCCCCAATAAATAGATGGCGTATAATGTCTACAATATAGTATATGTCATGTATACTTCTAAGTATCAAAGATTGATCATTTTGCAGTTTATGTTTCGAACAAGTATAGGACCATTGTTTGGATCTTGAAAAACTAGTCACAATAACATAACAGCGTGTCCGCAAGAGTGAAAGAGCATGAATTGTTAATGATTTGGAAACTGTAATATATTCTTCTTTAGAGTAAGTATAGATACTTTTATCTTGTTCTGAATGATCACTTGGTAATTCCAGGTTCTTAAAGAATAGGGAAGATGAAATCACTTATTCCTATTTTGTTTTTCCTGTTGGTCATTTTGGGTTAAGTTTACATGTACAATTGAGCACAAGCTGTTTTTTGGCCCATATACACTTACAGTGTACTATAGTTGATGACGAGCTATGCCAAACAGTGCATCTATTTGCTTCTATAACAACCATAGCTAGGATATCGGTACAAAAAGAGACATAGCTTCTCTTTTAGGCTCTTTAAAAGTAACGCAATAGCTAGCAATTTAAGTCCCCAATGGCACAAATATAATACTTCATTATATTGGTGTATTTTCGGCTGGAGATTATTTGAAACCATATAGTACTACGAAAATAGGTGATTCCACTAACCTCTGTCTCTCAACATGCAAATATGCCACCTCAACATGCATCTATCCATGGCGAAAAGGCCCAACTCAAGAAGCAACCATGCATGGAAAAATGTTTTCCATTTGATCTAACATGCTACTTGTATTCAATAGATAATTTGCAATTCTACTATAATCAAATACAGTAAATCATACTCCCTGCGTCCGAAAAAGCTTGTCCCTCAAATGGATGTATCTAAGCACCAAGTTAGTGCTAGATACATCCATTTTCAGACGGAGGGAGTATATATTTTCAGTTTTAGTTCTCATATTATTAATGCAAATATTAATGTTCTTTATAACAAAATCTTATTGAAATTATTGCAACCAGTTTCCCGTAGTAGCGCCCGGGGTATCAACTAGTTCCTACAAAATACACGGCCATTTAGACACGGAATGGCATCTAACATACACTTCTGAACATTCTAAAAAGTAAAACTATTTATGTGACAAGTTTAGTGGTACCGTTTCATGTAATCAGTCTAAATTATCTTTGTATACGTTATTACTCAAGTTAGAGAAGTTTGAGTGAAGGTGTTCTAGGAAGCCATTTATCTGGAATAGAGGAGAGGTGGTAGGATGCATACCTCTTGTTTCGAAGGTAGTCTTTCAGTTCATCAATGAGTTGTGTTTCAGATCTTGTTGCTTCATTGACGCTACTGTACTCAACCTTGTCAAACTGATATAGTAATTCCTTGAAAATCTTCTTCGGGTCATAATTCTGAGAGACGGCCACAAAAGCAGTGCAATCGAATTGTGCTTTCAGCTCTTCATACACAAGATTGGCGATCGTTGTTTTCCCCAACCCCCCAAAGCCAACGATGGAGACATAAGAAGTCTTATGCTGCTGCTGCTGCTGCTTAAGCCTCTCTATGATCTCGTTTTTGGCCTCCTCGGTGCCAACAAGATCCGCCACATTATTGTAGCGAAACAAAAGACGGGGATCACGAGTAGCAGCTGCAGCAGGCCGAGGGACACGGCCTTGGACACTGTACCTGTCGCGCCGCTTGCCTGCCTCCTCGACGCCCTTCTTGATGTCCTTGATATCAGTGGCGATCTTATGGCGGACCTTGGCTCTGGTCAGCAGGTCAAGGCAGCTGCCGAAGAACTGCCTGAGGCCGTGCGTCTCCGCCGGCTCACGCCGCTGGAGACGCGCCATGAAGTCATCGAGGCTGTCCTCGATTTTATAGGACAGCTCTCTGACCTCGCTTGCCCACAGGCGAACTTGCTTGTCGAGCTCGTCTGTTGGCACGTTCGAGACATCCTCCAAGGCGGCATGCATTCTCTCAAGCTCTCCCCGGAGGAACATGACTTCGCCCCTCAATCCGCTCTGGAGCCGGTACTCGCCCAGCAGAAGCTCGCCGAGCTTGGTGAGCACAGATGGCAGCGCGCCCACCAACACCGCCATTTCTCGACCTGCTTGTACACACAGTGCTGCCCATATCAATATTCAATACAGTTCCTCTCAACTAGACGTAGTGACAGATCAATCGGCAAAACTACTTACCAGCGCTCGGAGTGATCGATGATGGGCTGGAGAAGGACGGCACGCCCGAAAGGTGAAGACCACAGGGAGCGCTATGTGTGACTGTGCAGGGAGCAGAGAGAGAGAGAGAGAGAGAGAGAGAGAGAGAGAGAGAGAGAGAGAGAGAGAGAGAGAGAGAGAACGTACAACAGTGGCTAGGATTAGGGTAGAGCTACGTTGTCTATATAAAGGGAGATGAGGGCAATGATGTCCGTTTGGTTTTATGTCACATTATTTATCCGTTTCGTGAATTTCGGCAAAAGAATTCGTTGGCAAGTCGCGATGGTGCAATCAAGGCTGCGCTAATCAGACATGTAATTAGCAGCCACTACACCTCAATAGAAAAATGGTCCCAACCAATCTGATGAACTAAGCTAATGGATGCCTGTTCTCAAAAAAAAAAAAAGCTAATGGATGCCAGGCGAGCAAAAGTTGGAGCTAAAATAAAGAAATGATGCCGCGCTTCAAGTGTCTTTTTTCTTTAAGAATCCGGGCTCCAAGCGTCGCATCAACGCGCTTTAGGCCCTGCTTGGTTCAGCTTTTATTGACAGATTCCGCTGCCTCGCAGACAACAGAATCTGAATCAAAAGGCGAACCCAGTAGAATCCGATTTCAGAAATCCGCTGCCAAAATCTGAACCAAAAGCGGAAGCAGCTCAGGATGTGCTTTCCGAAATCTGATTCCGCTGCGGGCCAAAATCTGAAAAAGCTGTATCAGCTGGTTTGCCAAATGACCTTCATCTTTTTCACATCAGATTTTCCACAGCTGTTTTTCCACAACAGATTTTTCACAGCTGCTTTTAGAAATCCACAGCCGAACCAAACAGGGCCTTAGACTTCTGTGGTTTCCGCTACTTAGGCCTTGTAAAATGCAAGGTGCTTAAAGAAAAAAAATACCAGGCTTTCCTTAAGCATCGATGCTTATTTGTATAGGGTAGACACTTAATTAGACGTCTCTTCTGTAGAAATAGGCACCGCTGCTTTAAAAAAATTCGGTTTATTTTTCTAAACACCTCCCTAAGCATTTAGCATTGTACAAGGCCTTAGTGGTTAGGCTGGTCATGTGAGAGTAACTTAGCTAGTAATATAGCGCATTTCAAGACAAGTTTGCTTATGTGTCATGTAGTTAATGAGGAGAGAGGTGTTTGGAGTAACATGATATGTTACGGTAGCATAATGCTACCTAATGCAAAATGAGTCTACAATCTAATAACGCTGTCGGGCTTGTCGGGCACGTCGGATACGCCTAGAATGTGCGGGACGCGGCGGAAGCGTGGCAAGCGTGCGTGTAGGTCTAGGTGCACGAGTTCGTACTTGTGCCAGTTTGAGTTAGTCTGCAATTTGTTAGTGCATGCAGCAGGGCCGTTGGAGGCAGCCGCGTCGTGCGTATAGGAGTGCGTCGTCCGCGCGGCTGGAACGTATGGATCAAGCTGCATGTGTAGATGCATCTGGAGTTTGTTGTGTACGTGCGCGTATCGGCCGGAGGAGTTGCGTGGGCGCCGCATCGCTGTATGGCTACAAAAGGCCTTGTAATCGTTGATGTAACGTGAGCCAGCTGAAAGAAAAAGGGCGTTTGAGCGCCGGGGCGTTGGTCGTCAGAAAAAAGTCTTGCGTCTACCTTCAATCTAGTGTGAGAGAGAGCGGCAACAACAAGGAGTACAAAACATACACAATTATGTCAGAACCCTTACAAGAGAAGAATGCAACACTTGTGACTAAGTCAACATTCTTTCACAACAACGCCTTTAAGAAAAAATAAATGTCCTCATGCCATTGTCTGCCCATCAGGTCGAAGATAGCCAAGACAAGAATTTTTATGGTATATGCCGAGACCAACCACTAAAGGGAAGCACTCAAACATTAGACACGCCTTCAACAAGATAACAACATAATTTCATCGTTGCTGAACCCAATCAACAAAAGCCATAATAGGAGTTTTCACCCGGATGTGAAGCATTGTTTCAATCACAAACTTGGAGCAAGCTATTAGGGTGATTGTAGATGACATCGCGGTGAGATAAAGGCAACAATGGGCACTATCATTAACCATGCTCAAAGAAAACAAATGCATGATAGCTGTGCATCCCTCTCTGGCCTGCTTACTTTACCTTATCAGCGGCCGACTGCGTCCTTGCATCCGGTGCTAAAAACAGTGAAATCTAGTTCTAGAAAACAAATTCCTAGATTACAAACCTATGAATCAAGCGACATAGGTAGGGAAAAATCTTTTAAAGATCAGAATCGTCAAAAGTCCATCCGAAAATCCTTTGAATAAAAAAGACCTCGGTGTTTACTTGAACATGCACAACCGATTTACTTTTTGCAGACCAAAACCTTCCGAAGACATATCATGGTTTCGTGCACCCAATGCCACTAAACAAAAGACTCCTAATTGATGCCTAGAGAAAACTAAAGCATCCTTGTCTGTTCTGCTTATTTGAACCTATCAGGGCGGCTGCCCGTCACGATGCTGTGCTAAAGCATGACATGTGAACGAACGTGGTAGCAAACAACCACGTGGGACCCACAGACCTATGTAACACAAAAGAGATACTCCTTGCAATTCGTCCTTTAAGTCATAAGAAAATCTTGTACCTTGATAGCGTTTCTCAAAAAACTATATATACTAGTATTTCATGATACTTGATCTGTCTCGTTCTTTCCTAGAGTTTGTGGTAACCAGTGCATTAGAAATCTACAACCTACTCTATTTTTATCGAGTCGGTGCTTGTGTTCAAACCCTGTAAACTTTGATCAAGATATAGAAAATATATTAATATATACAATCCCAAATCAATACATTAAATTTATCATCAATATATTTTCACATCATATAGATGTGTTATTGTAAATGTTTGTATTGTCTTCTATAAACTTGATCAATTTTTTATAAAGTATCCCACTATATTATACTTGTTCATATGATGGTTAACTTTAGTTGATGTTTATAATGGTTAGCCATAGACATTTGTGGCGGCTTCCTCGCAGTTGCAGCCTAACCACTCCCCACTTTGTGTCAGCCTGTCCACATCGCAAGTATTTTTATGGTTGCGTACACTTTGTGTCAGCCTGTCCACCACTAACGACTAGCAAGTATATTATGGTAGCCTACATCCAAAGCTAGAATTAAACAAAGCTCATGACTTGACTTACGTGAAGAAAACAAATGCATCTCTAGCTGCCCGGCTTATTTTAAGTTTATAGAGCCTGTCATGAGGGGTGTTTCGGCAAGGCATGACATGTGAAAGAGCGTGGTAGCTAGCAGCCACGAATTCAAAAGTACGTTGGAGTTTGGCTTTTCTTGCATTTTCTAGCTGGCCGCTCATAGCGGATCTAGGATGCTCTGTCCATTTGTCGAGACTCCAGAGCTCAAGCATTCTTATAGCTTTGCTCTAGCTCAATTTTTCTTCTTTCAATTTGACCAAATTTAGAGACTAATGTACCAACTTGTACTACACCAAACTAATTTTATTCGATCCGCCTTAAAATATATTATCATAGTATTTTGGATGTTTATATCTACATGCAACTATTATATGAGCGAGCTATTAGATTGATTGCAGATGATGTCGCAATGAGATAAAGACAACGGTGGACTCTATCATTATTAGCCATGCTCAAAGAAAACAAATTGTGGATAGCGTGTGCATCCACTCCGGCCTGCTTACTTTAGCTTATCAGCAGCCGACTGAGTCCTTGTCATCCAGTTTCATAAAGCCAGTGAAAACTTGTGGTCGAAAAAATTCCTAGATTACAAACCTATGAATCAAGCGACATATGTAGGGTAAAATATTTCAAAGATTAGAATCCTCATAAAATACAGTTGAAAATCCTTTGATTAAAAATGTCTCGGTCTTTACTCAAACATGTGCGGTCGGTTTACTTTTTGCAGACCAAACCATCGAAGACATACGCAAAAGACTCATAGTTGATGTAACCTAGAGGAAACTAATGCATTCCTAGCTCTTCTGCTTATTTTAACTTATCATGGCAGTGTATACACCGGTTTTTGGTTTGCTTGATAACATCTTCAAAATGACATCAAATGGAAAAGTTCTCAACACCAAAATTCTTTTTGGTGTGCTCGAATTCTCATGCATCGGCAAAACCACAATTCCATATGCCGATGAACAACATGATGAATACGGTTAATCAATTGGAAACACCCAATGTTCGAACGTCCAATAGCATGCGACAAAGTGTTTCACCATTTTATTCATCAATAACTAATTCAAAATATGTTAGTCCATATCTTCAAGCATGCCGACGGATAGGAGAATTGGTCATTCTACTTCTAGCTATTTGGTCAATTACTCTCAACTATCTTATGCTACGTCCCATGCTAGTATTTTTTCAGCACTACACACAACTATAGATATTCATAATTTGGCTCCACACTTTCACGGTCATAGCTGAATAAGTGAACATTCTGTAGGGGTGCACATGCCTTCACCTAGTAATGTTGCCCCTAGACAGTTACAAATTTTTGGTAAATATCATTGTTAAAGGAGTCCAAAAGCATTGGGGCAATTCTATCCAGATTGAATTATTGAGATTTTTTTTTGCATCTTTTTGAGAAAAATGCAATGCTATTTTGCAAGAGCTAATAAATGAGGGAAATCATGTTGGTTCTGCAGCAATACATGCTAGAATAAGGTAAAAATTTGAATCATTGCGAGTGGATAGAACTATGAAAGAAAAGGATAATGATTCGGATAACAACGGTAATCAATTATTAAAAAAGTCAAATCAAATACTATATGTGCCGAATCTAATAAAAAAGAAGCCTTGCCAATCGGTAAAATTGACGAAAATAAAAATGACTCAAAGAGTGAAAGTGCTTTGATCAAAATAGTTGAATCATATAGTGTATGTTCGGAATCCATCAAATCCAAAGAGGCAAGCATCATTAAGAAAATACATGGAAAGCATAGCAAAACAATAGTGCTTGATTTTTCTGAAGTCAAAGGGACCTAGAAGAGCATAATCCACATACCGTATTGAACAATTAGGCGCAGCGATGGAGTTTTATGGTGGCGAGCTTAATCGAGTGAAGGATAACAGTGGTTCTTTGGCTAGCTCATAGGGAGAGGAAATGTATAGTCTCGTTAACAGATAAGGAAAAGTGGAGTGGAAGGGTCGTCATTCAACAGATAAGAGGTACTCTAGGGATAACATATTGATCTTCCCCAAGAGTCCACATCAAAGGGAATGTTTGGCACCTCGATGTCGGCTCTTCGCCACATGGAGCTGTAGGTGGTTCCAAGGGTTGGGTTCTTCGCCCATTAATGCGGTACATGAGCTATGTGTTTCCTGTTAAAGAACTTGACGAGCACCAAGAGCAAGAATATTTACTCAAACAAAGTTCGGTTGATGAAGATCTTCAAGGTGACAAGGAACATAATTAAGAAAAAGAAATACCACAAGGTGTTGGGGAGGTATTTGAAGGCAGAGCAAAATGTCGTTCAATTCATGCAACCATCGTGCTCTCAGAACATATTTGAAGAGGTGCACCTTGAAGTAATTTAACAATTTTCTGATTTGATCATAATTTTATTGTTGATGCATCTATAAGCAAAATTCTTATTAGAAATCTTGAGAGACCAATGAAGAAGGGTGGTTTACTTGTTAGTAATACAATGATGACATAACTTATCGGTCAACTACATTGTGCCATGTATAGATGCCGATAGCGATATATTATTGCATCCAAAGCTTTACCCATTGTTTTATTTAAAATTTATAGTTACATGTTTAGCCTTTGTTGTTTCATACCTGGCTTGCATTTGGTGTCAAATGAGACATATATGTTCGATTTATTTTGATTTAGAAATCTAAAGCCAAGGTGAAGTTCCGTTGAGAAAACTGATGATAGTATTATTTATTCAAAGAAATGGAGAGAGAGAGAGAGAGAGAGAGAGAGAGAGAGAGAGAGAGAGAGAGAGAGAGAGAGAGAGAGAGAGAGTACAAAAAACTATGTGTACCTAAATGGTGGGATGTCAAACCTGAGCCATTCGGTGTCTTACTTTCAAATCCATTCTCTAAACGAGCTAATATACTTTCAATTCAAGCATATGTGATAAAATCTTTTGATTTTTTCATGAAGAATAATTATATTATAGTTCTTGATTAGCATGTCAAGCATTAATCCAAGGACAAATGTATTGTAAGTTGCATGATTTATTTGAGCATAACTTTTAGGACGTTTAAAACTTGTTGAAACAATAAGGGATGACCCGTCTATGATGATTGGTCCTGATGGCAAAAGGTTCGTGCATCGATTGCTTGAAGCTGATCTATTCAAACCAAGATGGTAAAAACAACAAATAATGGGATCAAGCTTTCATGTAAAGAAGTTGTTCAAGAGCACAATGAAGATATTGTTGAAGGACAAAATTTTATTTAAGTAACCATGAAGAGGCCAAGCACCCGGGGGCAACAAGAAAATCCAAAGATTGATGCAAGCACAACCAAAGGATGCAAATGCCACAATAAGCACATGGGTAATACACTAAAAGTGATTTTCACAGAGTTACTAGCTATATATAAAAAAGAGTGAAGCAAAAAGTGCTTATCAGCCAAATTGTGCAAAAGCATCAAGATCACCCAAGGTGCAAGTTTGAAGTCCAGTATTGGCAAACGATTTTTTAATGCATCATCTCCATATCCGCCTTTTGGGACATCAATCTCATTGTCATGGATACCTTCACTATGCTAATTTGTGTTCATATCCATCATCTTACATGTATGCAACATGGGCGCATTCTCCATATTATTTTAGACCATCTCACCAACATTAAACATCTCTAAGAAGATCCATATTTGATGAACAATCACACATCAAAGAACATTTCAATAAAAAAGAATCGGTCTGGGGCTCAAGGAAGAAGAAGGAGGTGGTCAACCAAGTCTATCGATCACATTAAAAAAATGGTCGCAAGAGTGCTATTTCAAATTTGATTTCAAATGATAAAAGCCAATCAAGGAGTTAAAATTGGCTACTAAAGGCGATGATGCGAGGCAATCAATCATTGAAAATCAAGGTGCCAAATATAAACAATAGAAGTTGAGAGTGCATGATACGTCTCCAACTTTTCCATAATTTTTTAGTGTTCCATGCTATTATAGTATCAATCTTGGGTGTTTTATATGCAATTTTATACCATTTTTGGGACTAACCTAGTGTCTAGTGCCAGTTGCAGTTTTTTGCCTGTTTTTGATTTTCCAGAAAATCAGTACCAATCAGAGTCCAAACTCTACGGAAGTTTTTGAAGAATTTTTCTGGACAAGAGAGACCCTAGAAGCTTCCAGAGGAGACCAGATGGCAATCGAAACCAATAGAGAGACACCCGAAACCCTTTTTCCGTTGCCACAAGTTTCTGTTCTTCCATGATCCCATTTGGAGGCCTTTTCCGGTAGTATGTCGGAGGGGGAATCGATCATGGAGGGCTTCTACATTGTAAGGGCATATTTATCCCTTAGTTGTTTTGGTGATTGATGACAATGCTTTTGCGGACTAATCATGTGCATTGGGTATTTCAGACATTTCATCGATAGGCACAAGACGATTTGGTGCCCCTTGAAGACTTTTGAAGACGACGTTTCTTTTTGGTGGACTTGAGTCGTAGGAAAGTCGTACTATTAAGAGGGGGTCCGCTTTGGAAAGGTTTGGGTGGAATCATCATGTACACGTCTACTTCTTTGCACCGCCTTTCCATTGGCTCTTTGGAGGATCCTCCGTCTTTTCATGTCTTTGTAATATGTCGTGTTTGTTGAGCTGGGGCATGCAGTAGTACTACTCCTGGGAGCGGTAGTACCACAGGCCCTTGCGGTAGTACCGGCCTCGGGCGCTGTAGTACCACAAGTGCCCCCGGTAGTACCGCTTCCTTGGAGCGGTAGTACTGTGGCCTCAGGCCAGGTGCTGTGGCGGTTGCGGTAGTAGGGGCGGATGTAACTTTTTTACATCCGCGCCCTACGCGGTAGTACCGCACCAGCCGCGCGGTAGTGCCGTGCGCTCTGGCCAAGCTCAGCAGCATGCGCGGCAGTAGGGGCGGATGTAATGTTTTACATCCGCACCCCGCGCGGTAGTACCTCTTCCATCCCCAAGCTCTATTGTTGCTCCAAGCTCCATTTTCGTCTGATCTCTCTCCCTAGCCAATCAAACTTGTTGATTTTCTAGGGATTGGTTGAGAAGGCCCCGATCTACACTTCCACCAAGAGAAATTTGATTCCCCTCACTAATCCCATGCGGATCTTGTTACTCTTGGGTGTTTGAGCACCCTAGACGGTTGAGGTCACCGCGGAGCCATAGTCCATTGTGGTGAAGCTTCGTGGTGTCGTTGGGAGCCTCCAATTAAGTTGTGGAGATTTCCCCAACCTTGTTTCTAAAGGTCCGGTCGCCGCCTCCAAGGGCACCAATAGTGGAATCACGACATCTCGCATTGTGTGAGGGCGCGAGGAGAATACGGTGGCCCTAGTGGCTTCTTGGGGAGCATTGTGCCTCCACACCGCTCCAACGGAGACGTACTTCCCTTCAAAAGGAAGGAACTTGGTAACACATCCTCGTCTTCACCGGCTCCACTCTTAGTTATCTCGTGCCTTTACTTGTGCAAGCTTATTTGTGTGTTATCCCTTGCTTGCTTGTGTGCTTATTGTTGTTGCATCATATAGGTTGCTCACCTAGTTGCATATCTAGACAACCTACTTTGATGCAAAGTTTAAATTGGTAAAGAAAAGCTAAAAATTGTTAGTTGCCTATTCACCCCCTCTAGTCAACTAGATCGATCCTTTCAATTGGTATCAGAGCCTCGTCTCTTTATTAAGGACTTTGTCGTCCGAAGAGTATGGTTGACACCATAGACGGTGGTGAGGAGCACTCCGATGTGAATCCGATCTCGTCTACGGCCGATGGGGGAACCGCGGTCTCTCGTGAGGAATTCAATGTGGCCTTGGACACATTGAAAACCTCCATGACGACCGAGGTTGGAAGCATGTTTAATAAATTCATAGAAGGGCTTAAACTATCCACCGCACCGATGAAAGTGGGGGATCCCACTAACAAGGTGACAGATGCTAACTCCGACAAGGGGGAAGCTACTAGTGAAAAGGCTCCTTCCTCTAGTGGTAAAAATGGCACCGGCATCTTTGCCCATGTGGAACCTCCGCTTGTTTACGGTGGACCGATTCCTTCCACTCATTTGAATCATGCCGGTCCCCCCCCCCTAAGATTGTGAAAAATGGGGACTTTGATTCTTGGGTTTATCGTTTTAAGCATCATTTGAACCATGTTAATACTAACCTCTGGAGAATCATTGAAGATGGCTTTTATCCACATGAACGAAGCAACTTCACCCCTAGAGAAGCCGCAGATAATCAATTCAATGAGAATGCTCTCTTCATCATCCAAGATGCAATTCCACCGGAAGATCTTGATCATCTCCGACCCTTCACCATGGCCAAGGATGCATGGCACCATGTTGTGTCCCTCTACCGGGGAAGCGCAAGCATTCAACGCTTCAACTATGAAGAGGTGCAAGATGAAGCCAATGAGTTTGCAATGAAAGAAGATGAAGAACCTCGTGAGCTTTATCAGAGATTGACTACTCTCGCGGTCTCACTCCGAGATCATGGGAGCAAGAATAGGATGACAATTGGATCAAGCGCAAATTCCTCAAGGCCATGATGCCTTATCACAAGGCCATGTCCTCCGTCATTCGTCAAAGGCCCGACTTCCACACCTTGTCCTCAAGTGAAGTGTTGGATGAGTTTGTGGCTATGAGCATCTTGGACAAGACCGCCGACAATGCGGTGTTACGTTCTCAAAGAGCAAAGAAGCCCAATCTTGCCTTGAAGGCCAAGGCTAGTGTGGAAGAAGAGGACGAAGAGGAAGAAGAGGAGAGCATCCCCGAAGATACAAAGTATGATTATCATGAACACATGGCTCTTGCTTCAAGGCAATTTTGGAGCAAGAAGAACACAAGGCCCAACTTGAACAAGAACAACTCAAGTGGCTCGAAGGTCAAGCAACGAGTGAGGACTTGCTATAATTGTGGCAATGTGAGCCACTTTGTTGCGGAATGTCCTTATGAGAAGAGGGAAGGCAATGGTGGCAAGCTCATCCGAAAGGACAAGGCCAAGTCTTGCCCCAACAAGAGCAACTTCACTAAGAAGACTCCTCCCAAGGGGTTGGTGGCCCAAGAAGAGTACCATGAGGATGATGATGATGAAGATGGTGAGTCGTTGCCATGGCCTCCGTTGCCATTGCGAAAATTCCAGGGGTGTCACTCTTCGACTCACCCAATGAGAACATCACCGCCAAGTGCCTCATGGCCAAAGCCACCAACAAGGTTTTTGCTTCCGGTGGGGGATCATGGTTGCTCGATAGTGGAGCTTGATACGTCTCCAATGTATCTATAATTTTTTATTGTTCCATGCTATATTATATTCTGTTTTGGACATTAATGGGCTTTATTATACACTTTTATATTATTTTTGGGACTAACCTATTAACCGGAGGCCCAGCCCAGAATTGTTGTTGTTTTGCCTATTTCAGAGTTTCGCAGAAAAAGAATATCAAACGGAATCCAAACGGAATGAAACCTTCGGGAATGTGATTTTCGGAGCGAATGTGATCCAGAGGACTTGGACCCTACGTCAAGAAAGCAACCAGGAGGACACGAGGTAGGGGGGCGCGCCCTCCACCCTCGTGGGCCCCACGTTGCTCCACCGACGTACTTCTTCCTCCTATATATACCTACGTACCCCCAAACTACCAGATACAGAGCCAAAAACCTAATTCCACCGCCGCAACCTTCTGTACCCGTGAGATTCCAGCTTGGGGCCTTTTTCGGGCTCCGCCGGAGGGGGCATTGATCACGGAGGGCTTCTACATCAACACCATAGCCTATCCGAAGATGTGTGAGTAGTTTACCTTAGACCTTCGAGTCCATAGTTATTAGCTAGATGGCTTCTTCTCTCTCTTTGGATCTCAATACAAAGTTCTCCACGATTCTCTTGGAGATTTATTCGATGTAATCTTCTTTTGCGGTGTGTTTGTTGAGACCGATGAATTGTGGGTTTATGGTCAAGTTTATCTATGAACAATATTTGAATCTTCTCTGAATTCTTTTATGTATGATTGGTTATCTTTGCAAGTCTCTTCGAATTATCAGTTTGGTTTGGCCTACTAGATTGATCTTTCTTGCAATGGGAGAAGTGCTTAGCTTTGGGTTTAATCTTGCGGTGTCCTTTCCCAGTGACAGTAGGGGGCTAGGGGCAGCAAGGCACGTATTGTATTGTTGCCATCGAGGATAACAAGATGGGGTTTATATCATATTGCATGAGTTTATCCCTCTACATCATGTCATCTTACTTAAAGCGTTACTCTGTTCTTTTGAACTTAATACTCTAGATGCATGCTAGATAGCGGTCGATGTGTGGAGTAATAGTAGTAGATGCAGGCAGGAGTCGGTCTACTTGACGCGGACGTGATGCCTATATACATGATCATACCTAGATATTCTCATAACTATGCTCAATTCTGTCAATTGCTCAAAAGTAATTTGTTTATCCACCGTATTACTTATGCTCTCGAGAGAAGCCACTAGTGAAGCCTATGGCCCCCGGGTCTATTTTCCATCATATTTAATCTCCCGACAACAAGCTATTTCTGACGCCGTTTTTATTTTCTTTCTTTACTTTGCATCTTTATCATAAAAATACCAAAAATATTATCTTACCATATCTATCAGATCTCACATTCGTAAGTGACCGTGAAGGGATTGACAACCCCTTTATTGCGTTGGTTGCGAGGATTTTATTTGTTTGTGTAGGTGCGAGGGACTCGTGCGTGGCCTCCTACTGGATTGATACCTTGGTTCTCAAAAACTGAGGGAAATACTTACGTTGCTTTACTGCATCACCCTTTCCTCTTCAAGGAAAAACCAACACAGTGCTCAAGAGGTAGCAAGAAGGATTTCTGGCGCCGTTGCCGGGGAGTCTACGCAAAAGTCAACATACCAAGTACCCATTAAAAACCCTTATCTCCCGCATTACATTATTTTCCATCTGCCTCTCGTTTTCCTCTCCCCCACTTCACCCTTGCCGTTTTATTCGCCCTCTTTTCCGTTTTCCTATTTTTCGTTTGCCTTTTGTTTGCTTGTGTTACCATGTACCTTCTTTTTGCTTGCATCTTCGCTTGCTAAAAGTTTATGGATCCTCATCCACTTGCTAATCTTTTTAAGAGATCCAATTATGATGGACCTATTGCTAGTGAATTGAGTGCATTAGATTATCTTTATGAGGTTTTGCTTGAAATTCGTGAATCTGGAAATTGTGATGAAGTACTTTATGAAGCGATTCACGATAGATCTTTGAATAAAAAGCATGATTGCAATGATTTTACTATAAATTCTATCGATGTCAATTGTGCCAAAAATATTCAAAACCCTAAGCTTGGTGATGCTAGTTTGGCTATGTCCTCTACTTGTTGCAATGATCATGATTGGGGTGATAGTTCTTCTTATGATCTTGAAATATTTGAGCCCCATGATGAATATGAGATTGATAATAGTGTTTGCAATATTATTGAAAGTGGGTTTGGAAGAGTGTCAACTTTAGATCCCACATATTTTGGAGAATGTTCAATCTTATGAAATTTTTGATAAAAGTGGGTTTGGAGAGGTCATGACTTTAGTTAATGTTAATCCCACTATTTTGGAAGAGTGTCAACTTTGCATGCATGTGGATCGTGTTGAAAATATTTTATGTGATAGCTATTTTGTTGAATTTTCTTATGATCCCACATGTAATTATTATGAGAGAGGAAAATATAGATGTAGAAACTTTCATGTTACTAAATTACCTCTCGTTACGTTGAGATTGCTATTGTTTCTTTCCACTTCCTTGCATATGCTAGTTTTTGCTTGCTATGATCATTTGTTTGCCTACAAGATGCCTATGCATAGGAAGTATGTTAGACTTAGATGTGTTTATCACGTGATCTATGATGCTCTCTTTGAGATTTAATTCTTGTCTTTGATGTGAGCATCATTAAATTATCAATGCCTAGCTAGGGGCGTTAAACGATAGCGGTTGTTGGGAGGCAACCCAATTTTATTTTTAGTTTTTTTGCTTTTTTGCTTCTGTTTAGGAATAAATATTTGATCTAGCCTCTGGTTAGATGTGTTTTTATGTTTTAATTAGTGTCTATGCCAAGTTTAACCTATAGGATCTTCTTGGGTGATAGTTATTTGATCTTGCTGAAAATTCCAGAAACTTTCTGTTCACAAAAACAATAGTTAAAAATCACCAGAACATGATAAAATATTGATTCCAATTACTTCTGATCAATAAACAAATTTTCTAGCTCGTCCTATTTTGGCTGAATTTTTGGAGTTCCATAAGTTTGCGTTAGTTACAGATTACTACAGACTGTTCTATTTTTGACAGATTCTGTTTTTCGTGTGTTGTTTGCTTATTTTGATGAATCTATGGCTAGTAAAATAGTTTATAAAAGAGAAGTTGGAATACAGTAGGCTTAACACCAATATAAATAAATAATGAGGTCATTACAATACCTTGAAGTGGTGTTTTGTTTTCTTTCGCTAACGGAGCTCATGAGATTTTCTGTTAAGTTTTGTGTTGTGAAGTTTTCAAGTTTTGGGTAAAAGATTTGATGGATTATGGAACAAGGAGTGGCAAGAGCCTGAGCTTGGGGATGCCCATGGCACCCCAGGATAATCTAAGGACACCTAAAAGCCAATGCTTGGGGATGCCCCGGAAGGCATCCCCTCTTTCGTCTACTTCCATCGGTGGGCATCCCCTCTTTCGTCTACCTCCATCGGTAACTTTACTTGGAGCTATATTTTTATTCACCACATGATATGTGTTTTGCTTGGAGCGTCTTGTATTATTTGAGTATTTATTTGTTAGTTTTTCACAATCATCCTTGCTGTACACACCTCTTGAGAGAGACACACATGATTCGGAAATTGTTAGAATACTCTATGTGCTTCACTTATATCTTTTGAGTTATATAGTTTTTGCTCTAGTGCTTCACTTATATCTTTTAGAGTACGGTGGTGGATTTGTTTTATAGAAACTATTGTTATCTCATGCTACACTTAAATTATTTTGAGAGTCCTACAAAACAGTGTGGTAATTTGCTTTAATTATGATTGGCATTCAAGATTAGTAATTTTTTTTCTTATGAGTGTGTTGAATACTATGAGAAGTTTGATGCTTGATAATTGTTTTGAGACATGGAGATGGTGATATTAGAGTCATGCTAGTTGAGTAGTTTTGAATTTGAGAAATACTTGTGTTAAAGTTTGTGATTCCCGTAGCATGCACGTATGGTGAACCGTTATGTGATGAAGTCGGAGCATGATTTATTTATTGATTGTCTTCCTTATGAGTGGCGGTCGGGGACGAGCGATGGTCTTTTCCCGCCAATCTATCCCCTAGGAGCATGCGCGTAATACTTTGCTTCGATAACTTGTAGATTTTTGCAATAAGTATATGAGTTCTTTATGACTAATGTTGAGCCCATGGATTATACGCACTTTCTTTCTTCCACCATTGCTAGCCTCTCTAATACCGCACACTTTTCGCCGGGATCATACACCCACCATATACCTTCCTCAAAACAGCCACCATACCTACCTACCATGGCATTTCCATAGCCATTCTGAGATATATTGCCATGCAACTTACCACCGTTCCGTTTATTATGACACGCTCCATCATTGTCATATTGCTTTGCACGATCATGTAGTTGACAATGTATTTATGGCAAAGCCACCGTTCATAATTCTTTCATACATGTCACTCTTGATTCATTGCATACCCCGGTATACCGCCAGAGGCATTCACATAGAGTCATAATTTGTTCTAAGTATTGAGTTGTAATTGTTGAGTTGTAAGTAAATAAAAGTGCGACGATCATCATTTTTTAGAGCATTGTCCCATGTGAGGAAAGGATGATGGAGACTATGATTCCCCCACAATTCGGGATGAGACTCCGGACTAAAAAAAAGGAAGGCCATAAAAAAGAGAAAAGGCCCAAAAAATGAGAGAAAAAGAGAGAAGGGACAATGTTACTATCCTTTTACCACACTTGTGCTTCAAAGTAGCACCACGATCTTCATGATAGAGAGTCTCCTATGATATCACTTTCATATACTAGTGGGAAATTTTTCATTATAGAACTTGGCTTGTATATTCCAATGATGGGATTCCTCAAAATGCCCTAGGTCTTCGTGAGCAAGCGAGTTGGATGCACACCCACTTAGTTTCTTTTGTTGAGCTTTCATATACTTATAGCTCTAGTGTATCCATTGCATGGCAATACCTACTCACTCACATTGATATCTATTAATGGGCATCTCCATAGCCCGTTGATATGCCTAGTTGATGTGAGACTATCTTCTCCTTTTTTGTCTTCTCCACAACCACCATTCTATTCCACATATAGTGCTATGTCCATGGCTCACGCTCATGTATTGCGTGAAGATTGAAAAAGTTTGAGAACACCAAAAGTATGAAACAATTTCTTGTCTTGTCATCGGGGTTGTGCATGATTTAAATACTTTGTGTGGTGAAGATAGAGCATAGCCAGACTATATGATTTTGTAGGGATAACTTTCTTTGGCCATGTTATTTTGAGAAGACATAATTGCTTAGTTAGTATGCTTGAAGTATTATTATTTTTATGTCAATATTAAACAATTGTCTTGAATCTTTTGGATCTGAATATTCATACCACAATTAAGAGAATTACATTGAAATTATGCCAAGTAGCATTCCACATCAAAAATTCTGTTTTTATCATTTAACTACTCGAGGACGAGCAGGAATTAAGCTTGGGGATGCTTGATACGTCTCCAACGTATCTATAATTTTTTATTGTTCCATGCTATATTATATTCTATTTTGGACATTAATGGGCTTTATTATACACTTTTATATTATATTTGGAACTAACCTATTAACCAGAGGCCTAGCCCAGAATTGCTGTTTTTTTGCCTATTTCAGAGTTTCGCAGAAAAAGAATATCAAACGGAGTCCAAACGGAATGAAACCTTCGGGAACGTGATTTTCAGAACGAACATGATCCAGAGGACTTGGACCCTACGTCAAGAAAGCAACCAGGAGGGCACGAGGTAGGGGGGGCGCTCCCTCCACCCTCGTGGGCCCCATGTTGCTCCACCGACATACTTCTTCCTCCTATATATACCTACGTACCCCCAAACTACCAGATACGGAGCCAAAAACCTAATTCCACCACCGCAACCTTCTGTACCCGTGAGATCCCATCTTGGGGCCTTTTCCGGAGCTCCGCCGGAGGGGGCATTGATCATGGAGGGCTTCTACATCAACACCATAGCCTCTCCGAATATGTGTGAGTAGTTTACCTCAGACCTTCGGGTCCATAGTTATTAGCTAGATGGCTTCTTCTCTCTCTTTGGATCTCAATACAAAGTTCTCCACGATTCTCTTGGAGATTTATTCGATGTAATCTTCTTTTGCGGTGTGTTTGTTGAGACCGATGAATTGTGGGTTTATGATCAAGTTTATCTATGAACAATATTTGAATCTTCTCTGAATTCTTTTATGTATGATTGGTTATCTTTGCAAGTCTCTTCGAATTATCAGTTTGGTTTGGCCTACTAGATTGATCTTTCTTGCAATGGGAGAAGTACTTAGCTTTGGGTTCAATCTTGTGGTGTCCTTTCCCAGTGACAGTAGGGGCAGCAAGGCACGTATTGTATTGTTGCCATCGAGGATAACAAGATGGGGTTTATATCATATTGCATGAGTTTATCCCTCTACATCATGTCATCTTACTTAAAGCGTTACTCTGTTCTTTTGAACTTAATACTCTAGATGCATGCTGGATAGCGGTCGATGTTTGGAGTAATACTTATATAAATGTCAATTGCTCAACAGTAATTTGTCTATATACATGATCATACCTATATACAGGCAGTAATTTGTAGTAGATAGTAGATGCAGGCAGGAGTCGGTCTACTTGACGCGGACGTGATGCCTATATACATGATCATACCTAGATATTCTCATAACTATGCTCAATTCTGTCAATTGCTCAACAGTAATTTGTTTACCCACCGTAATACTTATGCTCTCGAGAGAAGCCACTAGTGAAACCTATGGCCTCGGGTCTATTTTCCATCATATTTAATCTCTCGACAACAAGCTATTTCTGATGCCGTTTTTATTTTTCTTTCTTTACTTTGCATCTTTATCATAAAAATACCAAAAATCTTATCTTATCATATCTATCAGATCTCACATTCGTAAGTGACCGTGAAGGGATTGACAACCCCTTTATTGCGTTGGTTGCGAGGATTTTATTTGTTTGTGTAGGTGCGAGGGACTCGTGCGTGGCCTCCTACTGGATTGATACCTTGGTTCTCAAAAACTGAGGGAAATACTTACGCTGCTTTACTGCATCACCCTTTCCTCTTCAAGGGAAAACCAACGCAGTGCTCAAGAGGTAGCAGATCTACAAATCATATGACCGGAAGCAAGGACTTGGTGGTGGACGTGCACAAGATTCTATCTATGCCCACCAATGTCGAGTGGGGTGATGCCTCGTCCTCTAAGGTATTGGGACTCGGCAAGGTTGTCATTTCTCATGATCTCACGATCGAGAAGGTCATGCTGGTTGAGTCCCTTGCATACAATTTACTTTCCGTTCGTCAACTTGAACTCATGGGCTTTGCCACTTTCTTTGATGTTGATACCGTGGCCCTCTTGTGGAGCAAGACTCTTAAAGTAGCCTTTGTTGGGCATGTCGAGAACGGTCTCTATGTGATTAACTTCTCGGAGCGACCCACTAAGACCGCGACATGCCTAATGGCTAAAGTTGACGTGGGATGGCTTTGGCATCACCGTCTAGCCCATGTCAATATGAGATCTTTGCAAAGTCTTCTCAAGGAGGACCATGTTCGTGGACTAACAAATGTTAGTTTTGCCAAAGATCGTGCTTGCAGTGCCTGTATCGAAGGAAAGCTACATGAGACGGCTCACCCTCCACGACTATCATTTACTCAAAGAGGCCTTTGGAGCTCCTTCACTTGGACCTCTTTGGGACTCCATCCTTTGATAGCCTTGGGGGTAGAAAGTTTTGCTTGGTGATTGTTGATGATCATTCAAGATACACTTGGGTATATTTCTTCAAGAGGAAGAGCGAGACCCAACAAACCGTCATTGACTTTGCAAATGAAGCCCAACGTCAACACAATGCAAAGATCTTGACAATAAGAAGTGACAACGGCACCGAGTTGAAGAACTACACCTTGGATGAGTTTCTTAGTGATGAGGGGATCAAGCATCAATATTCCGCACCATACACCCCTCAACAAAATGGTGTTGCAGAGAGGAAGAACCGGACGTTGATGGATGCGGCAAGGACCATGATGGCGGAATTCAAGTCTCCATACAACTTTTGGGCCGAAGCCATCAACACCATGTGCCATGCTTCAAATCGGCTCTATCTCCACAAAGGCTTGAACAAGACTCCATATGAGATACTCACCGGTAACAAGCCCAACCTCAAGTACTTTCGGGTGTTCGGGTGTAAGTGTTTCATTCTGAAGAAAGGTGTTCGGTTGTCTCAATTTGAGGCTAGAGCTTATGAGGGCATATTTATTGGTTATGCTACAAACTCTCATGCTTACCGTGTCCTCAATAAGTCCACGGGACTTATTGGGGAGACGTGTAACGTGGAGTTTGATGAGAATAACGGCTCCCAAGTGGAGAAAAGTGGCATTTGTGATGTAGGTGATGAAATTCCTCCTCAAGCCATAAGAAGAATGGGAGTTGGTTTTGTCCTACCCATTGAGGAACCCCTTGTGGCCGAAGGAGAAGGACAATGCTCCACTCAAGTGGAGCCATCAACAACCCAAGGCCCACACGCTTCCGAAGAACAAAGTGAAGGCCCTCAACCTCATGAACAAGACCAAGGGCAAGATCAATCTCAAGACGGTGTTTAATCACCAAGTGATGCCCAAGGTCAAGTTCTCTCCTTCGAGCAAGTTCAAGATCAAGAGCAACCTCAAGATCAAGAACAAGCTCAAGACGACGCTCAAGATGATCAAGTGACCGCTCCTCGACTCACCCCCGAGGAGGAATTGGAGCGTCGTGCCGTGAAGATTGCATCCAAGCTCTCTGTCAGTGTCAAAACCGGCAGATCTCGGGTAGGGGGTCCCGAACTGTGCGTCAAGGTCGGATGGTAATAGGAGACAAGGGACACTTTATTTTACCCAGGTTCGGGCCCTCTCGATGGAGGTAAAACCCTACTCCTGCTAGATTAATATTGATGATATGGGTAGTACAAGAGTAGATCTACCACGAGATCAAGGAGGCTAAACCCTAGAAGCTAGCCTATGGTATGATTGTGTATGATGATGGTTGTCCTACGGACTACAACCCTCCGGTTTATATAGACAGGGGATAGGGTTAGGGTTACACAGAATCGGTTACATTGGTAGGAGATCTTGAATATCCGCACGCCTAGCTTGCCTTCCACGCCAAGGAAAGAATCTTCCGGACATGGGACAAAGTCTTCAATCTTGTATCTTCATAGTCCTGGAGTCCGGCTGAAGGTATAGTCCGGCTATCTGAACACCCCCTAATCCAGGACTCCCTCAGTAGCCCCCGAACCAGGCTTCAATGACGACGAGTCCGGCGCGCAAATCGTCTTCGGCATTGCAAGGCGGGTTCCTCCTCTGAATCCTATGTACCTGTACGAATACTGTTCGATTCTCGTAGCGCTCCTCGGCTTCTGTGCCCAATAATGACCATCTTCCACGTGTTGAACGAATGCGAAAAGCCTGGGGCGTTTTTACATCTACACCCCTAGCCATATGAACAAGCCACCTATTTAATGGGATGGGGATTTAGATCCAAACCACATCTTCTCCTCCCCGCGAGTTATCATCAGAGCGCCTCCAGCAAAGGTCCATTCCAACATGGCCAGTCGTCGCAACTCCTCCCCTCGCCCCTCCGGTCCCAAACCCGGAGACTGGGAGAGTTGTATCGTCCCGCACAGTGAGCTAGTGTCTCTACAAGCCAATGGATTTCTCCCTCAGGCGTATATGGTCCCGGTCCGAGCCGGACTCGCCACCTATAACGGCGGAAAGCAAGCGGAGAGCACCCCCAATCCTTCTAAAGGAGAGCGGGTGTGCCTCGTCCCTTATCTATTAGGGCTTATTCCATCTGTGCCCCCAATTCCTTAGTTGTGCTCACTTTTCCTCACACTTCAAACTTTTGCTCACTTTTCCCCATTCCCTTAGCTAAAACTCTCACAAATGTTCATAACAGACGTTTGCCGTCTTGGCCGTTAACTGACTTGTGGGGCCACGTTGGACTCTGTTTTTTTGAGGGGCTCGTTGGACTCTGTTTTTTTTTCTGTTGACTGTGGTTGTGGCTTCGCTGGTTGGGCCGTGTTTGTGTTCATAGGACAGGCCCGATGGATGCAGCCTGCTATGCATGCCCGGCTTTGGCATTGATGTAGCCTGCTATGCATGCGAACACCGCCACACACGCATCTAGTGACCTAGACCTAATCGCATGCATGCACGCCGACACGCATGCATCGATCCTTGCCGCACGGTTGCCGGTGAGCGTTGCAGGCATACGTGCCGGTGGCAGAAGGGGCAGGCTGCACGCATGGTCGCGTCCATATGTCGAGGCATTGGTTCACGCCGCAGGGGCAGGCTGCACGCTGCACGCACGCTCGTGAATGGGAGGCAGGCAGCCGCCAACGCAGAGCGCGCAGAAGGGGGAGGCAGGCAGCCGCCAACGCAGAGCACGCAAAGCACGCTCGCATCGATTCTCGTTTACACATTGATGATCGCATCGGTTCACGCACGCACCGAGTCATGATCTACGCTGGCCGTTTGCGCGTGTACCCACTTCGTCTCCCCCGGCTATTTAAACTGCCCTCCATTGCCTCTTCTTCTACAGATCCATCTGCGCCTCCAACTTCTTCTCTTCTTCCCCCAAAAGCCAAAGCGGTTCCACTCAGTGAAGCGAGCAAGATGCAGTACAACGGGCCGACGTTCCAAGCGCCGCCCACCGTGCCGGAACAGCGGTACCCCGCCCACGTCATCGTCGAGGAATCCCTCCACGTGTGGGCATTCTCCCGCTGGAGGGGAAGCACTGAGCTTGCACGGGGGTTCCTCCGTGCGGGCTTCCACCACCTCCCGGCGGGCTCGCCGCCCATGTTCAACCTCGTGGAGCAGCGTCCCCACGCCAACGCTCCAGTGGTAGGGCTCGTCGTCCACTTCACCAACAGGTTCGATGCCTACTACCTGCTCGGCAAGGTGTATTGGTGTGGGTGCGAGTTCATCGCATTCACGACCTATAACATCTTCACCGACTTCGAGAGCGTCTTCCCCGCTCGCAACCGCATGCACAGCCTCCCGTACTACCTCGGCGACAACGGCCGTGAGGAGGAGGAGTACTGAAGCCGGCGGCGAAGAAGACGGTGAAGCCGGCGGTTAAGGTGAAGACATGGCGGTGTTGCCCTAGCTACCCTATCTATCTATCTAGTTTGTTGTGTGTGTTGCCCGAGCTATCTATGTAACGTTAACTATTATCTATGGTGTGTATGTAAGAACTTATGTTGCCCTAGCAACCGTACCCTATCTAAGTTAAGTTATGTGTGTTATATTAATGCTTTGTTATGTTTGTATTTTGTTTGTCCCAAGTTTAGAAACGGCTAATTGGCATGGGAAAAATTAACCAAACAAACTAAAAATGATGTGTTTATAGATGCCTTCTAAAAATAAGAACATATTGTACATTTGTACACGGCTTTGGTTTGAGAGCTCTGTATTTTTTAGGTATTCAAAGAATACTTTGGTTTTCAAAAATATTGAAGTAGCAAATACTTTGAGATATTTGGCTTTAGTCAAAAGTGTAGTTTTAACTACACTATGTTTGAAGTAAAGGAAAGCCAAAAAAAATTCTTCCCCATGGCCTATGTAAATAATTTTTTTCTAAAACCCACCTCCCTACTTTGGGTCAAGCCAAGCAACAATTTCCAGCAAGTTTCAACTGTCCCTAAATTTTATTTCTATTTATTTTATCTCAAAATCTTTTCTGTTATTTATTTTGGACCTTAGAGTTTCCAAAGGAACTGCCAGATTTCCTTTGAGTTTTGACTCCAAGTAAATTCCTCTGACTAGTCCTTAGCACCCTCAACCAAGATCCATCAAGATCCACTGGTCCACAATTCAAATTTTTCAAAATGTGCTTGCTGCAAGTTTGGACCAGATTTGCCATTTTTGGTGAAATTCATTTCTTTTCTTTTCCTAAAAATCTGAGAAAAATCAGGCAGCCTTTGGATGCATCAAAAGACCACGTCACCCAAGATCAGCTCTAGAAAATTTTTCCACATGCCAAAGTCATTTCATCGAACAGTTGGTGTGCACTGTTTCTGTTAGTTTCAGAGTTCAGTGTTCAGTTGCAGCTGGCAGTGTCGTTTTCTTCAGAGCACAGCGTCGATCTCGCCAGTAACTGCAGTGGCGCCTTGCTCCCTGTTCCCCCTCCTTGTCCAGTGCGCTGTATGATCCTATACTCGAGGTTATTAGCTAACAAAATAATCCTATCACTGAACTGGTAGTTGTTTTCTGCCGAAACTGAAAGTGTCGAAACTTAACAGTAAACTGCATACATTCAGTGATCGACAGTTGCACAAACATCTCTAACGAGAGATGGCCATCAAGTAAAAAATTCCTAGATCAAGTATTCCTAAAGCTATCAGATTGGATTTCTTCTTCAACTCAATCAGATGCTTGAAGTTCTTGTTCATCTTCTTCAATTCCGTCTTCAGTTCAACATCTACCACCGTCGGGTATTCTGGACGCGCAGCTACTGCCGGAGCGGCACTGTCATGGGGCAGATTGGACTCGCTGATTGCATTCCCCCTCGAATCCAGCAAGCCCGACCCTTGAAGCCTCTGGATGTAATCATCCATCCACTCGAAATGGTGGCATTTCTTCACGATCTGAAAACGAAATCATGTAACCTAAATCCAAATCTGACAGATTTTTTGAGAAATTAGAGATAAAGGATGCGAGGAAAACTCAGATCTAACCTGCCCCTCCGGCTTGCTCTTGCATTTGACGAACTCGCGCCCAAATTTCCCATTCTTCTCCTCCTTCGAAGTCAACCGCTTCAGTGGCGCAGTCCGTGGGCAGTCAGTGCATCGAGTCAGCGGCACTGGACCATACACTGGCCACGTGGAACGGGGGGCTGACGAGGAGGTCGACATATTGCCCGAGAGGAAGAAACAGAGGAATTGCTCGAGAGGAAGAAGAACGAGAAGATGGGGAAAGAAACAGAGGAATTGCTCGATCTGCTCGATGCCTTTGTTTGTCAGATGGAGAAGAGGAGAAGGGGAAGCTATATTGACGATTTGCCACATTGTATTTTGTAGTTTCAATATTTGAACCAACTCTTAACACTGACATGTGGTGGTCATGTGCGAAAAATACAATTTCATTTGTAGAGTGGGGCAGATCGTAAAAAACCCGAGAAGGACAGTGCAGTAGCCAATCAGGATGCATCACGCGGATCGCGCATGCCTGCCCCACACCTGACGGGTGGTGTTTGGCGCTTGGTAGGATCCGACGGCGCACGTTCGACGCTAGGGTTTGGAGCATTTCTGCGGGGTTATGAGCGAGTCAACGGGGTTATTAGGGTTTGACCAGATTTCAAATGGCCATAACTAAATTATAAAAAATCACAAAAATATAACGTAGTTCGTCCGTTTATGAGACCTAGTTACCATAAAAAAATATAAACTCGGTATAGGGGCGTTTTTTTGAAAAATCATTTTTTGAAGTGATTTGTCCAAATCAAGTTCAAATGTTTTTAAAAAAATCAAAAAAAAATCAAAATGTTGTAATTCTTGCGCACATAGCCGTCATATGTGACAAGGTTATGAGAAAAAAATATAAACTTGGTGTAGGTCATTTTCATGAAAAAAGTCTTCACACAAATGAGCTATCACCTATGAACATTTTCAGAGTTCGTAGAATAGGGAGAGAGGGTTTAGTGTTTGAAAAAAAATCAAAATAATTTTAAAAAATATGAAAAAATCTCCATAGCTTCATTTTGGTGAGTAAGAAGGATGTGAACTTACTTTTTCATTTTCATATCTAAAACGTGTTATTTGACGGTTTTGAATTAAAAGCATATTCTTTTCAAAAAAAAGTAGTAATATGAATATTAATCAATAAATAGTGAGACTTCGTTTTTACCCTATATATATGGAACAAGTGTTAATAAAAAAATATATGCCTCATTTAGGCAAGGTAAAAAAAACTTGATTTCAAATAGGGCTGTTTACCCTTGTTTTCGAGCTCGTTTCTAGCACATTTCTCATTCGGACTGTTCACCTACGAATATTGGACTTCAAATGCTCGATCAAATACACCGCATAGAGCAATGAACCTCCAATGTTCAACTTCAACTTTGACTCGAATCCAAATTTTGGCCCAAATTCAAATATTGATTTAAATTCAAATTTTGATGGAAATTTGAATTATGACTCAAATAAGAAACCAAAGTAGAAGCAACATTATTACAACTGATAAGTTTTCACAGTAGCTCAAATCTACCAAGTTTTAAGATGCCAAGATCTTAATACAAATCTACCAAGTTTTAAGCGATCCACTCGCCCTCAAATTGACAACACAAACATATCCCAACAACTTAATTCAAATTTTCGACTTGCTCCTTGTGTTTGCAGCTGGCTTCACCGTCTTGCTCCTGGTTTCCCTAGTTGAGATGCTCTTTTCTTTCAGACTCTTGTTCCTTTTGATCTTGGGCTTTACTTGGGGTTTTCCTCGTGGAGGTACTGATGGAGTAGTTGCACTCGCCGTGCACTTGACGACCATTTGACGGTCATCTATGGGTTCAGTAATCTTTAAAGGCACAATTGGAAAAATTACGCCCTCCTCTTCCTCTCCTATAGATTCAAAACCATCAAAGGCCATGGTTTCAAAATCTTCTTCTTCTTCATCTGTTGTTCTTTTCTCCCTAGACCTGGTAAATAAAATTATAAGCCATAGGCAAAAAAGAGAACAAATGCAAACAAAAGGGTAGCTGCATTCTACAAAGGGTGCAAACACATACCAAGATGCTTCATTTGCTGCTGCATTCTCCACTGCTTCATTTGCTGCTGCATTCTCCACTGCATCTTCAGTCTCCATTGCTGCTGCATTCTCCTCAGCATTGGCTGCTGTCCATCTTTCCTCCTCTCCAAATGATGCATCCACTGCATTGGTACAAAGCCTAGCAATATGCCCCAGAACTCCACATTTTTTGCAAGCACGCTTCTTTGGTAGACGACCCTCCTCACCTGCTCTAATCCTCTGGTTCCTTGGTCTTCCTGGTGGTCTACTAATGACAGGAGCGTGGAGTTTGAACCCTGGATCTACTATGTTCCATTGATCTTTCCCCAATAGTGCAGGCACATTGTTAGCATAAGCAGCCATAAATTTGGCAACAGAGAAATACTCAGAGCAATATTGATCAACTTCACCATCTGCACCCCCGATAACGGTCATCAGATGTAGGGCATGTATGCATGGCTTCCCACGGATCTGCCATTGCCTACAAGTACATTCTCTAGTACTTAGGTTCACAGGATACCTCCATACCCTATTTTTAGTGTCAGTATAGGTAACCTCTCCCTCATATGTACCAGATCGAATACATTTCATCTTGATTTCTCTTGCCTTCAAGTGCAATGCCTTAATCAGTGATGGGAGCATTTGATGACCAACATATTGTGTTTCTGCAATTCTTTTGCGAAGAGCCATCTTTATCATGATCATTTGCCTCATCTTGTCAAATGCTTGCCACAACAAGAGCCCTTTCACTGACTTGAGCTTTGAATTGAAGCATTCTGCAAGGTTACTGGTCACATAATCTACTTTGCAGATTTCATTGAATTTGCTTCTTGACCACACCTTGCCATGATGTGCATCCATGTACTCCTTCACAAGAGGATTTTGAGCATACACCACTCTCAAATGGTGTTCATGCTTCCTTTTGCTGCATGTGTATGATGCTGGCCATAAGTTCTCATCATAAACTTTACCTTTGAACTTCTTTTTGAAATTATGCGCTAGGTGTCGCATACATTCCCTATGCTCCACTCCAGAGAATACAATTTCCACTGCACTCTCTAAACCCTTGCAAGCATCTGTGTGTATAGCTAAACCTGGGGGTGTGCCTATAATGTTGCGCAACTGCTGCAGAAACCAGACCCAACTTTCCTCAGACTCTGCCTCCACCACACCAAATGCAACTGGGAATAGCCAGTTGTGTCCATCAACTGCAGAAGCTGCTACTAGCTGTCCTCTCCATCTTCCAGTCAAATGTGTAGCATCTACGGCCAAATAGGGCCTGCAACCATCTAGAAACCCCTGCCAGCAAGCCTTGAAACAAACAAAAGCCCTTCTGAGGCACTCCTTCTGAAATGACTTCCCTTTTATTTTGAATGGAACTGTATGCTTGTCAATCTCTACAACACACCCTGGACTTGCCATCTCCACTTCAGCTTTGAAAGTGTAAAGCAGCTGAAAACTGTCATTCCATTGACCATTAATTCTGTCAAGAGCCTTTTCCCTAGCATTGAAAATTCTCATGTAAGGAATTTCTATCTTGTACTTCTCAAAAAGCTTCCCATGGAGTGCTGTTGGACCAAGTCCAGGTTCTTCTCTCAGCCAATCCAATATAGCATCTGCCACCCACCTAGTTTTTGCTAGCTTGGTTTTGGCCTTCCCCCCTCCCCCTCCAGGTGGACAGGTGTGCTTGTGTGGGTTTTTCTTTATCTGAAACAAAACAAAAGGGTAAAGAACAGTTAGGAAACCTTACTCAACGATCTGAAACTAAATTACTAACTGAACTTGGATTACCTGAATATATTTGCTCTCTCTCATACGAGATGCATGCAACTTCCACCTACACCTAGGATATGGACAAAAAACTGTGAACCTTGCTGGCTAACTCCTTTTAATCCTATAGGTGTTTTCAGATATAATGCACCATGTTGTCACTGCATTCCGACAGTCCACCATTGATTGGAAAATGGTACCTACACTAAGCTCAGGGTTTTCCCTGTTCCACTCAATTGTTGGCATGTCATCACCATCGTATTCATCCTCGATTAAGCTGTCCGTGTTCTCCACCTTCTCTTCATCGTCAATGTCATCAAACCTAGCTTGGCTGATGGGCTCCTCCATATATTCATCATCCACTGCTTGCTGACTGGCTACATCGACCAGTTCAGGAAACATCATCTCATCTTCATCATCATTTGTAGGCACTGCCTCGTCAGGTTCTGCATCTTCTTCTACACCAACTGCAGAAGGTACACGAGAAGCAGCAGCTGAATCGGAACCAAAATTGGCAGCAGGCATGTTGTGGCTCCATGAACCACTTGCTTTACTTGGTATCGACCTACAAGGAGTGCCGGGGTGCTGGCTATTAGCACAGACAGATGATGTCTGAACTCCCTTCCCCTTCGCCCGTTCTGCGCGTGGCTGAAGCACATCGATTTGGAGTTTACCGAATCGGCAGCCAGCAATCCCAGAAAAAAGCAACGACATATGATCGTCGCAAGTTAGTGGGAGAAATCTTTGCTCATCACTGCTGAAGTAATTCAGTTCAACAGCATCGGCATCACTCCAGGGATAGGTGTTTCGGAGCTCAGCTCGCAAATCTTTGAAAGATATGCTGGTTTCTACCACTTTGGGATAGAAAAATGATGAAATCAAATGCGGTTTAGTGCCACGCAGCACACTAGTTTCCATTCTAATCGCCAGCCGGAAAGCCAGCGCGGGATCAATCCTACAATACGACTTCAGTTAGCTGGGTAAAATCGAGCACAAATTCGAACGATTCAACCAAACAGAAGTCAAATACGGCCTACAATACGACTTAGAACGTCAATTTGAGAGGAAACAATGCTTACCCAGGTTTAATCCATGAATTATCTCCCGCGGATTCGACCCAATCCTCTCCACGATCGACTGCATTCCGGGCGTCCTCACTCAACATCGCTATGTAATCTCAGATGGGGGGGTGGGCTATATCTGGCGGAGACCCGGCGTCACCGACGAACGGACGAGGGCATAGGGTGGAGGAAACAACTGCGGTGGACGCGGCAAGACGCCGGCGGAGGGGGCGGGGCGGCGCTGTGTAGTGCGGCCTATCTAGATCTGTTTTAGATTCAGGCAAGCTGCCCAATACGTGTCTCCTTGCGGTCCCACCCGTCAGCAAGCAACAGTCAGACAAAGACTCGGCCCCACTCGTCAGCAATTAACGGTCAATGGACGGTCAAGACGGCAAACGCCCGCTATGAGCATTTGTGAGAGTTTCAGCTAAGGAAGAGGGGAAAAGTGAGCAAATGTTTGGAGCGTGGGGAAAAGTGAGCACAACTAAGGAACCAGGGGCACTAATTTAAATATCCCTATCTATTAAGGGGACTGGGATTTCCGATTCATCCATTCCTCCGCGGGCTCCTGGAGTTCTACGGCCTCCAGTTGCACGATCTCACGCCCGGCTCTGTACTTCATATTGCGGGCTTCGTTGCTCTTTGCGAGCTATTTCTAGGCGTAGAGGCTCATTTCGCGCTGTGGAAGAGGTTGTTCTGCTTGGTACCCCGTTCTCAAGAGGGGTCCATATATCAAGTGGGTGGAGCCGAAATATGGCGCATCCCCGGGACCGGATACTTATCCGGAACCCCAAAGAAGGCGTCCGAGGACTGGCCTTCAGAATGGTTTTACATAGATGATGTCCCGCTGCCGGACCCTATCCGGGTCGGTCTCCCTGAGTTCAACAGTGCTCCCTTGAAGAAACGCTTGAGCTGGCGTCCGCGGAGCTCTCAGAGGGAAAGTGACAGAGACGTCCTTTACCTGATGGGCCGGATAAGACTGTTGGCTCATTCCGGGCTAACCATGATTGGAGTCATGGCCGCATGCATTATGCGAGGGGTGCATCCGCTTCAATACAGAGGCCACCCCATGTGGGATTTTAACGGGGAGGATGACGCCACTCGTTACGGCCGTAAAGGACCCGGCTCAACTGCCGATCTAGTAAAGATTTTAACATCTTTATACAAGGGAGAAAAGGAGGATTTCCTCCGCGTCAATCCGCGGGCCGGATTCACCATGTACGAACCTCCAAGTTGGGTAAGTGGATAACTGCGGTTGCCCGTTCGTTTTAATACTCCCATGATTAGATGTGTAGTCTGATGATTTTAACGCAGGAACTGCGACAGGAAGTGAAGGACATTGACAGCCGCCCTCCACAGCCCAAGGACCCAGAACGGTCCCACAATCTGGACTCCGAAGAGGATCCAGACATAGCGGTGGAGCTTATCGACGGGGTGTTCCATCAGTTAAGCAAGGATAATACCTTGATAGCCATTACGGCTGATTACCCCGGGTTAATCCCGGCCTCCCAGGTGATAGAAAACAGAGCGTTTTATTCTCTCAAGAGAAATTCCATTCTCATATATTCGGGCGCTTCAAACGGCAACCGTATTTTGCAGGGGAGATTTCCGAGGCGGGAGGCCGAACCTGCGGCGGCTAGCCAACGAGGGGCCGCAGGGCCCCGTGGGGCAAAAAGAAATGAAGTCCGGACTGAGATTCCAGCACAAAGGTATAACGCGCCCTCTGTTTCCCTGGCGTTATTCTGTCAAGGCATGTTAACATCCGTACTGTTTCCAGGACGAAGAGGCCTCACCGGACTATATCCGGAGAGGCTGCCAACCGCGCCTCCACCAGCCAGGCTCCAACGTTTGGTCCGGAAGCGGGGACGAACACCAGGCGTGCGCCGGACGCTCCTCCAACAGAGGACGCGGACCGGCTATCTGCCACAAATTCAGAGGTGGAGAGCGCCATGAACCACAGGCGTCGCCGGACAGTTCTACGCGACGCTTGTTTCTCCCGAGAGGCCTTAGATGCCTTCAATTCGGGAGATGCGTACCTTCGTGCCGCTCTAGATGGTTTAGCCAGAGCCACGGAGCAGTATGTGAAAGACATACGGGTAAGAAAATTTTGGTTAAATATATATATACTAGTAGCCCCCGAGACTTGAAACAGTTAAAGTAACTGATTTAAGGATCATATAACATGCAGGTTCTTTCAGAGAAGAACACCGTGCTGTCCCAGGAGCTGGAAAAGTGCAAGGCCCAACTAGAGGCCGCACTAGCCGCAACAGGGGAGCCCAAAGGGACCCCCTCAGGTACGATACACTTCGAAAGATTAGTATTGTGCGGTCTTGTGTGCAAATCTGACAATTAATGTTGCAGATGGCGCCAGACTTGATCCGGAGAAGCAACAACTCTTACGCTAGTTAAAGGCTGGTGAGAGTACGTTGACAAGGGTGAGGCGAGAGAAGAATGATCTTCAGGATGCCAACACCAAGCTGGATGTTGAACTGAAACACGTTCGTGGCCAGCTGTCGAACTCCACAAAGGAGAATCAGCGACTTCAACGCGGCATATTTAGTAAGTGCTTGAGTGAACTTTTACAAATGAGTTCGGCGAGGAAGCCGAATAACAGAGTATGGTCTGTAGGTATGCTCACAGGTCGTCCTGCAGAGGAGATGCCTGGTTCTACGGGTGACCTTCTCCCCGAACTCCTGCAACTGCACGAGCGAATTCGGCAGGTGATGCAAGGTGTTGCCCAAGCCTTATGGCCTGCCCACTCCACGCCCGAGGGCCTTGGAGAGCTTGCGGAGAAGCTGAAGGGAGCTCGGCGGTGCTTTCGGTTGTGGAAGATATCAGCCTGCCGACAAGGCGCAAGGGAAGCCTGGGCCATGGTGAAGACCCGCTTTACAAAGTGTGACCCCAATCACATGGCCGAGGTCGGACCAGTGGGACCTGACGGGAAGGAGATCCCTGTGAGCTTAGTGTATGGCCAGGTAGAGTTGGCCGCAAAGTATTCCCAACAGGACTGTAAATTAGACAGCCTGTTAGATGGTATAGAGGAGGAATACGATCAGTCAAGATGACTATGTAATTTATAATTGACATGTGTAATGCCTTCTAGACGGATTGTAGATCGTTTGTCGTTGCCGACCTTTTCGCTTCAACCTCGGGACCTGACGGTTCGGAGTGTGTCCGAATACCATAACGGTTATATAAGAAACGGGGTATGCATGGAGACCAGGTGTAGGGGTCATTAGTGCTTTATCAGACAAGTGCCCAACTAGTTATGTTATATTACATGGTTAGTAAGAAACATCTTCCAGAGAGAATAGTTCCATTAAGGGTTCCTTTCGCTGGGGTGGCGTGCCCTAAAGTGCACGTCCGGACTGCAAATGCAGAAAATCATCTGGGGGCATGTATAAAATAAAAAAGGTTCATCTTTAGTTCACCGACCGAATATTCCCCTAAGAACGCTAGCTTTCGGCTTCACCCAGTCTGAGGTACACATCCTGCTTATCCGGCAGTAGCAATCGCAGAGGTGCTCCCTTTACCGCCTAGCCGAACAATCGGGAACGTAGGGGTAAGCATAGGAGCCAGGCAACCCAGCTTGGCCAAAACTTAAGTCATATTGATGCATATAATGGCGAAGAAAAGGTGCATGCGGAAGACTGACGCATGCGTTGGGTGTGAAACCCATATGAACAAGCTTTTGTTAAAGAAGCCCCCAGGTTTAAGGAGCGCAGGTAGCGCGTCACATAATGAGCCTTTAAGGGCTAGAAAAGGAAAGAGTAGGAGGAGACAAGGTAAAAACAGAAAAATATATATGTAAAAAATGGACAGAGGAAGGAGACAAACACAGAGTCCAGCGCTAGGCATAGAATCTTCGGAGACGTGCGGCGTTCCATGGGTTCGGCTCGAGTCGATTGTCCGACGCATCTCGCAGGCGGTACGCTCCACCAGTTAGGACTTGGTCAATTATGAATGGACCTTCCCATTTGGGCTTGAGTTTGTTCTTTTGCTTATCCGGCAGGCGTAGAACTAGTTCACCAACATTGTAATTTTTGGCCCGTACTTCTCTGCTTTGATATCTTCGAGCTTGCTGTTGATAGAATGCGGAACGGGCTTTAGCCACGTCGCGTTCCTCCTCTAAGGCGTCCAGGTTGTCCTGCCGATCAAGCTCGGCTTCTCTTTGTTCGTACATGCGCACTCGAGGTGAGTCATGAATTATGTCGCAGGGCAGAGCCGCCTTAGCGCCGTACACCATAAATAATGGTGTGAATCCGGTGGTACGATTTGGCGTGGTTCGCAGCCCCCAGAGTACGGAGTCGAGCTCCTCTACCCAGTGCATATTAGATTCCTTGAGGGACCGCAGTAGTCTGGGTTTGATGCCGCTCATGATGAGACCATTTGGTCGTTCGACCTGACCGTTAGTTTGTGGATGATAGACAGAAGCATAATCGAGCTTAATGCCCATGTTTTTGCACCACAGCTTTACTTCGTCAGAGGTGAAGTTTGTGCTGTTATCGGTGATAATGCTGTGGGGGACACCGTAACGGTGGACGACCCCGGATATGAAGTCTACCACAGGTCCGGATTCGGCCGTCTTGACAGGCTTGGCTTCTATCCATTTGGTGAATTTATCCACCATGACCAATAAGTATTTTCTCTTGTGGGTTCCGCCTTTAAGGGGTCCCACCATATCGAGCCCCCAGACCGCAAAAGGCCAAGTGATCGGGATAGTTTGGAGGGCGTTGGGTGGCATATGGCTTTGGTTGGCAAAGAGCTGGCAACCGACGCATCGTTTGACTAGGTCCTGAGCGTCTGCTCGGGCCGTCGGCCAATAGAAGCCCGTACGGAAAGCCTTGCTTACAAGGGACCGAGCTGCGGCATGGTGGCCACCGAGTCCGGCATGAATTTCAGCCAACAGACTCCGCCCTTCCTCTTCGGAGATACACCTTTGAAGGACTCCTGTAGTGCTTTTCTTATATAGCTCTCCCTCGTGGACTTTATAGGCTTTAGATCGCCGTACTATGCAGCGTGCCTCATTTTGGTCCTCGGGGAGTTCCTGCCTAGTAAGGTAGGCTAGGAATGGTTCTGTCCACGGGGCGATGACCGCCATTATTACGTGGGCTGACGGTGTAATTTCGGTGGCGGGGCCACCGATTATGTCTGATTGTTCGGCGTCGGGTTGTGCGGTTATGTCCGGACTGTTATCCGAAGGTACCACCTCCCATGTTACGGATGGTTTGAATAATCTTTCTAAGAAGATGTTGGGGGGGGGGACCGCATCTCGTTTTGCTCCGATGCGTGCCAGGACGTCTGCTGCCTGATTATTTTCTCGGGCTATGTGGTGAAACTCCAGTCCCTCGAACCGAGCTGACATTTTTAGTACGGCATTGCGATAAGCTGCCATTTTTGGGTCTTTGGCGTCGAAGTCGCCATTTATTTGGGATATCGCGAGGTTTGAGTCCCCGCGTACTTCCAGGCGTTGAATGCCCATGGATACTGCTATCCGGAGACCATGTAGAAGGGCCTCGTATTCGGCTGCATTGTTGGAGTCCGTGTACATAATTTGGAGTATATATTGGACTGTATCTCCTGTAGGGGACATCAGAACGACGCCAGCCCCCAGTCCGGCCAGCATTTTGGAGCCGTGGAAATGCATGATCCAGTTTGAGTATGTGCCGTACTCTTTAGGGAGTTCGGCCTCTGTCCATTCGGCGACGAAGTCGGCTAGGACTTGTGATTTAATGGCTCGCCGTGGTTTGTAGGTTATATCGAACGGAAGGAGCTCTATGGCCCATTTCGCTATCCGGCCCGTGGCATCGCGGTTGTTGATAATATCGTTGAGTGGTACTTCCGAGGCTACTGTTATAGAACACTCTTGAAAGTAGTGTCGTAGCTTCCGGGATGCCATAAACACCGCGTATGCGATCTTTTGGTAATGTGGGTACCGTGATTTGCATGGTGTGAGGACAGTGGACACGTAGTAAACCGGCCTTTGAAGGGGTAGTTTGTGTCCGTCCGTTATCCGTTCGATGACGAGTACTGCACTAACAACTTGATGAGTTGTGGCAATGTACAACAGCATGGGTTCGCCGGTATTCGGCGCAGCCAGGACGGGATTTGTTGCCAAGATGGTCTTTATTTCCTCGAGTCCGGCCGTGGCAGCGTCCGTCCACTCGAAGTGTTCGGTGCGCCTAAGGAGGCGGTAAAGGGGCAATGCCTTTTCTCCCAAGCGGGAGATAAAGCGGCTTAAAGCCGCCACACATCCGGTGAGTTTCTGTATTTGTTTTAGGTCTTTTGGCACATCCAATTGTGACAAAGCTTGGATTTTAGCTGGATTTGCTTCAATTCCTCTACCGGATACAATGAAGCCCAGAAGCTTTCCGGCTGGAACGCCGAAAACGCATTTTTCCGGATTGAGCTTAATGTCGTATTTTCGGAGGTTGTCGAATGTAAGCCTCAAGTCGTCTACTAGAGATTCGACATGTCTTGATTTAACAACCACATCATCTACATACGCCTCCACTGTTTTGCCGATCTGGTTTGCCAGACATGTTTGAATCATGCGCTGATATGTTGCGCCGGCGTTTTTTAGCCCAAAGGGCATTGTGTTGAAGCAGAATGGGCCGTATGGTGTGATGAAAGCTGTTGCGGCTTGGTCTGATTCTGCCATCTTTATTTGATGGTAACCGGAGTATGCGTCGAGGAAGCACAGGGAATCGTGTCCTGCAGTGGCATCGATGATTTGATCTATTCGAGGGAGGGGAAAAGGATCCTTTGGGCATGCCTTATTAAGGTCTTTGAAGTCGACACACAGGCGCCAGGATTTGTCCTTCTTTGGTACCATTACCAGGTTCGCTAGCCAGTCCGGGTGTTTTATATCTCTAATGAATCCGGCCTCCAATAATTTGGCTAGCTCCTCTCCCATGGCCTGTCTCTTTGGCTCAGAGAAACGCCGAAGGGCTTGCTTGAATGGTTTGAATCCTTTCTGGATATTTAAGCTGTGCTCGGCCAGCCTGCGTGGGATTCCTGGCATATCTGAGGGGTGCCAAGCGAAAATGTCCCATTTCTCTCGTAGGAACTCGCGCAGTGCGGCGTCTACATCAGGGTTCAGAGTTGCCTCGATGGAGGCTGTTTTATTGGGGTCCGTTGGGTGGACCTGGAATTTGACTATTTCGTCCGCTGGTTTGAAGGATGTGGATTTGGATCTCTTATCGAGTATCACATCATCCCTGTTAACCGTGGATCGCAGCGCCGTCAGTTCTTTGGCCGCTAAGGCTTTAGATAGTGCCTCGAGGGCCAATGAGGCTGTCTTGTTTTCGGCGCGGAGTGCTATGTCCGGATTACTAGCGAGAGTGATAATTCCGTTTGGCCCAGGCATCTTAAGCTTCATGTACCCGTAATGGGGTATAGCTTGGAAAACTGTGAATGCCTCTCGTCCTAATATAGCGTGATATCCGCTTTTGAACGGGGCCACCTGGAACGTGATTTGTTCGGACCTGTAATTATCCGGCGTGCCGAATACCACATCTAGTGTGATCTTTCCGGTGCAGCGCGCTTCCTGACTGGGGATTATTCCTCTAAAGGTTGTGTTGCTTTGCTCGATGCGGTTCCAGTCTATTTCCATCTTTTGGAGGGTTTCCTCGTAGATGAGGTTCAATCCGCTGCCTCCGTCCATGAGTACCTTTGCGAGGCGACAGCCGTCCACTATGGGACTGAGAACCAATGTGGCTGGTGCTCTGGCTGTTCGAAATTTAGGTTCATCGCTCGCGTTGAAGGTTATAGCAGTATTGCTCCATGGATTTATTGTCGCTACTTGGTAGACTCCGGTGAGGCTGCGAAGTGTTCTTTTTCGCATGTTATTTGATGCGAAAGTCTCAGAGATTGTGAGAACGGTACTGAAATTCCCAGGCAGGTTTCCTTCGACCTCTGGAATTAGGAGATCCTCGCCAATTTTGGCCACCTGCCGGAGTATCCAACATGCCCTGAGGCTGTGTGTTGGGGTGGCGTCTTCTGCACTATGAATCTTGCAGGGTCCATCTAGCCACTTTTCTAGTACGGTTCCGTGCCCCCTAGAGGGTTTTGATTTTTTGTTTAATCCGAGCGCCTTACTGTGGTGCGCCCTATTTGTTCGGACGGGATTGCTATTTAAGGCCGGATTATCCCAAAATTTAATTTCGGTTTTCCAAGCACTTTCCATCGCACAGTATTTTTGTACTATGGATGCCAAGCCAACAAAGCGTGTAATATTACGACGACTTACGGCATTGAGTATTCCCTTGTCCGTGCAGTTGCTGCAAAAGATTGAAACTGCGTCTCCCTCGTGGCAGTCCTTTATCCTGTTCATGAGCAGGAGGAATCTGGCCCAGTAATGATGTACTGTTTCTTCGGGCATCTGCTTGATTCGGGAGAGACCGCTTAAGATCGGGCGGGCGGAACTCGTTAAATCTGATACTTCGCCCGGTTTACTGTTCGGAAGCCGAACAACCTCCGGATTCTGAGATCCGGAGTCGTGGATGTTATCCGGTTTGCCTGGTTCTAAGCCCAGGCCTTGGATTGTATCCTCCCCTCCGCGGACATCCGGCATGGAGGGTTCCGGAATTCGGACGTAGCTGGTCCTTAGGATAGATGAAGGGTCGCCGCATTGTGTCTCCACCACAGCAACATGGTGGGTGGCTTGGGGAGAGTTGATTTCCCTTAGATCGGGTTTGAGCCCAACCTGGTCGTAATTTGTAGCGATCCCCAAGGTGGCGATGCGATCCAGGAGCTCGTTTACGGAAGAGAGCTCCACCGGATCTAGCTGCTCGACAAATTCCTAGCTGACGTGGAGATTGCTTTCGATGACCCGAGAGGTCACCGTCGGCGCAACGGCCGAACAGGCGGTCATGAGAAAACCACCCAGCCAGAGGGTCTGGACGACAGCCAAAGCTCCCTTAGTGACGGCGCCGTCTTTAAAGACGGGAAAAGGCATCCTTCCTGATTACAACGGCATAGAGGAACTCTCAATGAAAGCACCAATGTCGGTGTCAAAATCGGCGGATCTCGGGTAGGGGGTCCCGAACTGTGCGTCAGGGTCGGATGGTAACAGGAGACAAGGGACACTTTATTTTACCCAGGTTCGGGCCCTCTCGATGGAGGTAAAACCCTACTCCTGCTGGATTAATATTGATGATATGGGTAGTACAAGAGTAGATCTACCACGAGATCAAGGAGGCTAAACCCTAGAAGCTAGCCTATGGTATGATTGTGTATGATGATGGTTGTCCTACGGACTACAACCCTCTGGGTTATATAGACACCGGATAGGGTTAGGGTTACACAGAATCGGTTACATTGGTAGGAGATCTTGAATATCCGCACGCCTAGCTTGCCTTCCACGCCAAGGAAAGAATCTTCCGGACACGGGACGAAGTCTTCAATCTTGTATCTTCATAGTCCTGGAGTCCGGCTGAAGGTATAGTCCGGCTATCCGAACACCCCCTAATCCAGGACTCCCTCACTCTCCACCAAGGGTCATCTCATGAAGAATGTGCTTGGAAGCATTCAAAAGGGGGTAAGAACTCTTAGACAATTGGCAAACTATTGTGAACATCACGCGTTTGTCTCTTGTGTTGAACCCCAAAAGGTCTATGAGGCGCTCGAAGATCCAGATTGGCTCAATGCAATGCATGAAGAACTCAACAACTTCGAGTACAACAAGGTGTGGAGATTGGTGCCAAGGCCAATGGGGAACCACAATGTCATTGGAACCAAGTGGATATTCAAGAACAAGCAAGATGCTTATGGGACAGTAGTTTGCAACAAGGCAAGATTGGTAGCACAAGGCTACTCCCAAGTCGAGGGTATCGACTACGGTGAAACCTTTGCTCCCATTGCTCACCTTGAATCCATTCGTTTGTTGATTGCTTATGCTTCTCATCATAACTCTAAGTTACGACAAATGGATGTGAAGAGTGATTTTCTTAATGGTCCTATTAATGAGTTTGTGTATGTCAAGCGACCCCCCGGGTTCGAGGATCCCTACTTTCCCGATCATGTGCATCAACTCGATAAGGCACTCTATGGCCTTAAACAAGCCCCACGTGCGTGGTATGACCACCTTACCGAGTTGTTGCAAGATCGTGGATTTGAAGTTGGGAAAATCGACCCCACTCTTTTTACTAAGAAGGTCAAAGGGGAGTTGTTTGTGTGCCAACTATATGTTGATGATATTATCTTTGGTTCCCCTAACAAAGCTTTCAATGAGGAATTTGCCGCTCTCATGACCTCTAAGTTCAAGATGTCTTCGATGAGAGAGTTAAAGTTCTTCCTTGGATTCGAAGTCAAACAAAGAAGAGAACGAACCTTCATCAACCAAGCCAAATACACTCAAGACATGCTAAAGAGATTCAAGCTAAGTGATGTCAAGCCGGCTTCCACTCCAATGCCCACCAAGTGCCAACTTGACATTGATCCCAATGGTAAAACGGTGGATCAAAAGGTATATCGCTCCATGATTGGCTCCCTCCTTTACCTTTGTGCATCTAGACCGGATATCATCTTGAGTGTGGGAATCTGTGCACGGTTTCAAGCCGCACCTAAGGAAAGCCACTTTGTGGCGGTCAAGCAAATCTTTCGATATTTGGGTCATACCCCAAACTTTGGCTTATGGTACCCAAGAGGAGCAAACTTCAAGCTTGTAGGTTATTCGGACTCGGATTGGGTGGGAGACAAAGTGGATAGGAAGTCCACTTCCGGAGGGTGCCAATTCCTTGGTTGCTCTTTGGTAAGTTGGTCTTCTAAGAAGCAAAGTTGTGTGTCTCTCTCGTCCACCGAAGCGGAGTATGTGGCAACCGGTAGTTGTTGTGCACAACTTCTATGGATGAGGCAAACTTTAAAGGATTACGGTGTCATTTGTGACAAAGTGCCTCTTTGGTGTGACAATGAAAGTGCCATCAAGATTTCTCTCAACCCGGTGCAACACTTCAAGACGAAGCATATAGAGATTCGGTATCACTTCATCCGGGATCACATTAGGCGAGGGGAGATCGAGCTCAACTACGTCAACACTCATGATAACGTTGCAGATATTTTCATGAAGCCCTTGGATGAAGCAAGATTTCGCGAGTTAAGGCATGAGCTAAATATCATTGATTCGAGCAATGTTGCTTGAACCCTTGCACACCCCACCATACTCAACTTTTTATCTTGTTTAGGTGTAGTAATGGACATAGGGGGAGTGTTGTTCTCTCATTGAACTCTCCCTCCCCCATTATGCATAAATTGATCAAATCTTTCACATTAGCCATTGTTGATGGTACTTGTGCTTCAAAGATGAGTTTTGGTCATGGGCCCAAGGATAATTCTTCGCGGTGCCATACCAATTGACTCAAACATAGGTGGCTCCGGCCACCGCCCTCTCTCTAGAGAGGTTGTGTTGCGTGTTTTAGTCCTTGTTGTCTCTTGTCTCCCTTTCGTCTTGTCGAGCTTGTCTGTGTTGTCTCGTGTGTCAGCGTCTTGGTGTGTCCATTCGTTTGAAGGTTGCTTTGCAAAGGCCCTTTGTTTTCCCTTGTTCTTGAAACTTGCATTCTCTTGAGCACACGGTACTACCGCGGCCCTCCACGGTACTACCCATGAGCATCGCACGATACTTCCACACCCAGCGCGGCAGTAATTTTTTACTGACGACTGGGGAAGCGGTACTACCGCCCATGGTGTGGTACTTCCGCCCGGGCGGTACTACCGCGATGACACGCGGTACTACCGCACTGTCAAGGGCACGTGGGGGTTAAGAGCGGGCAGGGGGAGTTCCAACTCCCCCATACCCATTCGTCTGTTTCTCTCAACGCCGTCTCTCTCTCTCGCTCAAGAACGACGCCGGAGACCCTCGCCGGATCTCCATCTCCGGCCGCTCTCCTCGGATTCCGACCGGTGGGATCGTTCCCCACCACTTCCTCTTGCCATGGAACAAGGTTTCTCCCCAAATCCCTCTCTCTTTGGTTCGTTTGTTTGCTTCTAGGTTTTTGGGGAGATGCATGTTGTTCTTGAGATTTTAGGCCAAATCTATGCAAGAGTAGGATGTAGGAGAGTAGTAATGCGTAGAGTTTGTACTTGCTATGTTGCCCCATGGTAGATATGATCAACCGTAGTACCGCGTCGTTGTCACGGTTGTGCTCAGATCCAATTGTGGATTCAGATCTGCCGCCGTGTGGTACTACCGCATCCTTGTTGCGGTACTACCGCTCCTCCGGAGCGCCGCGCGAGGCACAGCACTAAAATTTTACTGCCGCTCCGAGACAAGGTACTACTGTGCCACCCTGGCATGGTACTACCGTGACTAGGAGCAGCACTAAAATTTTAGTACCGCACAGCCATGCGGTACTATCATTCTTGTCAAATCTCTCTTGTGGCAATTACCCAGTGCGAGTTCTACTTGTTTCACCTGTTTTGCTGTGGTCTTTGCATTGATCCTTCTCGCTTCTCGTGAGTGTTCTTGCGTTTTGTGTCTTAGGTGGTGGCTCTGGTGCCCCTGCTCGCCGTTCCAGTCCCAGCCGTGACACGGGCTCCAAGCGTTTGCACAACCAAGATGAAGCTCCAGAGGGCTCCAATGCCCCTAAGCGCAATGTCAAGACCTCTGCTAGAAAGTAGAAGGAACCCGCAAAGGGCATGGACGAGATACCCCTTGCTGAGTTTGTCTCTCGAAGGAAGATCAACCACTATGTGAATCCCCGTGCCACCTTCAGAGGGAATGAATTGTTTTGGACCAAGCAGCAGACTCTCATTTATCTGGATGTGATCAAGGCCAAGCAGAACACCTATCTGGATGCACACTGGATTGCCATGCATCACATGAGGTAGGATAAGCACCGTGCCTACTTTGGTGAGGCTCTGGACCTGGTGGAGCAGTTTGGCATTGAGCATGTGATCTCTTTCCACCTGGACTATGACCCTGAGATTGTTGCATAGTTCTTTGTGTCGGTGCACTTCCTGTTGGAAATATGAACTAGAGGCAATAATAAATAGGTTATTATCATATTTCCTTGTTCATGATAATCGTTTATTATCCATGCTAGAATTGTATTGATAGGAAACTCAGATACATGTGTGGATACATAGACAACACCATGTCCCTAGTAAGCCTCTAGTTGACTAGCTCGTTGATCAATAGATGGTTACGGTTTCCTGACCATGGACATTGGATGTCATTGATAATGGGATCACATCATTAGAAGAATGATGTGATGGACAAGACCCAATCCTAAGCCTAGCACAAGATCATGTAGTTCGTATGCTAAAGCTTTTCTAATGTCAAGTATCGTTTCCTTAGACCATGAGATTGTGCAACTCCCGGATACCGTAGGAATGCTTTGGGTGTGCCAAACGTCACAACGTAACTGGGTGGCTATAAAGGTGCACTACAGGTATCTCCGAAAGTGTCTGTTGGGTTGGCACGAATCGAGACTGGGATTTGTCACTCCGTGTGACGGAGAGGTATCTCTGGGCCCACTCGGTAGGACATCATCATAATGTGCACAATGTGATCAAGGAGTTGATCACGGGTTGATGTGTTACGGAACGAGTAAAAGAGACTTGCCGGTAACGAGATTGAACAAGGTATCGGGATACCGACGATCGAATCTCGGGCAAGTATCGTACTGATAGACAAAGGGAATTGTATACGGGATTGATTAAGTCCTTGACATCGTGGTTCATCCGATGAGATCATCGTGGAACATGTGGGAGCCAACATGGGTATCCAGATCCCGCTGTTGGTTATTGTCTGGAGAACATCTCGGTCATGTCTGCGTGTCTCCCGAACCCGTAGGGTCTACACACTTAAGGTTCGGTGACGCTAGGGTTATAAAGGAAGTTCGTATGTGGTTAACCGAATGTTGTTCGGAGTCCCGGATGAGATCCCGGACATCACGAGGAGTTCCGGAATGGTCCGGAGGTAAAGATTTATATATAGGAAGTATGGTTTTGGCCACCGGAAGTGTTCTGGGCATCACCGGTAGTGTACCGGGACCACCGGAGGTGTCCGGGGGTCCACCAAGTGGGGCCACAAGCTCCGGAGGCTTGCATGGGCTAAGTGTGGGAGGGGACCAGCCCCAGGTGGGCTGGTGCGCCCCCCCACAGGGGCTCAAGGCGCAAGGGAGTGGGAAGGGGGGCAAACCCTAGGGCAGATGGGCCTTAAGGCCCATCTAGCTGCGCCTCCCCTTCCCCCCCCTTCTTGGCCGCCTCCCCCTTGCCCATCTAGGGCTGCCGCCCCCCTAGGGGTGGGAACCCTAGAGGGGGCGCACCCTCCTCCCTCTCCCCTATATATATTGAGGCCTAGGGCTGCACATAACACGTGATTTGATCTCTCCCTCTTGGTGCAGCCCTCCCTCTCTCTTCCTCCTTTTCTGCGGTGCTTGGCGAAGCCCTGCAGGATTGCCACGCTCCTCCACCACCACCACGCCATTGTGCTGCTGCTGGATGAAGTCTTCCTCAACCTCTCCCTCTCTCCTTGCTGGATCAAGGCATGGGAGACGTCACCGGGCTGTACGTGTGTTGAACGCGGAGGTGTCGTCCGTTTGGCACTAGGATCATCGGTGATTTGGATCACGGCGAGTACGACTCCATCAACCCCGTTCACTTGAACGCTTCCGCTTAGCGATCTACAAGGGTATGTACATGCACTCTCCTTCCCCTCGTTGCTGGTCTCTCCATAGATAGATCTTGGTGACACGTAGGAAACTTTTTGAATTTCTGCTACGTTCCCCTTCATTGGCATCATGAGCTAGGTCTATTGCGTAGATTCCATGCATGAGTAGAACACAAAGTAGTTGTGGGCGTTGATTTTGTTCAATATGCTTACAGTTACTAGTCAATCTTGATTCGGCGGCATTGTGGGATGAAGCGGCCCGGACCAACCTTACACGTACTCTTACGTGAGACTGGTTCCACCGACTGACATGCACTAGATGCATAAGGTGGCTGGCGGGTGTCTGTCTCTCCTACTTTAGTCGGATCGGATTCGATGAAAAGGGTCCTTATGAAGGGTAAATAGCAATTGGCATATCACGTTGTGGTTTTGCGTAGGTAAGAAACGTTCTTGCTAGAAACCCATAGCAGCCACGTAAAACATGCAAACAACAGTTAGAGGACGTCTAACTTGTTTTTGCAGGGTATGCCATGTGATGTGATATGGCCAAAGGATGTGATGTATGATATATGTGATGTATGAGATGATCATGTTCTTGTAATAGGAATCACGACTTGCATGTCGATGAGTATGACAACCGGCAGGAGCCATAGGAGTTGTCTTTAATTTATTTATGACCTGCATGTCAACATAAACGTCATGTAATTACTTTACTTTATTGCTAAAGCGTTAGCCATAGTAGTAGAAGTAATAGTTGACGTGACAACTTCATGAAGACACGATGATGGAGATCATGATGATGGAGATCATGGTGTCATGCCGGTGACGACGATGATCATGGAGCCCCGAAGATGGAGATCAAAAGGAGCAAAGTGATGATGGCCATATCATGTCACTATTTGATTGCATGTGATGTTTATCATGTTTATACATCTTATTTGCTTAGAACGACAGTAGTAAATAAGATGATCCCTCATTAAAATTTCAAGAAAGTGTTCCCCCTAACTGTGCACCGTTGTGAAAGTTCGTCGTTTCGAAGCACCACGTGATGATCGGGTGTGATAGATTCTTACGTTCACATACAACGGGTGTAAGACAGATTTACACACGCGAAACACTTAGGTTGACTTGACGAGCCTAGCATGTACAGACATGGCCTCGGAACACAAAAGACTGAAAGGTCGAGCATGAGTCGTATGACAGATACGATCAACATGAAGATGTTCACCGATGTTGACTAGTCCGTCTCACGTGATGATCGGACACGGCCTAGTTGACTCGGATCATGTAATCACTTAGATAACTAGAGGGATGTCTATCTGAGTGGGAGTTCATAAGATGAACTTAATTATCCTGAACATAGTCAAAAGATCTTTGCAAATTATGTCGTAAGCTCGCGCTTTAGTTCTACTGTTTTAGATATGTTCCTAGAGAAAATATAGTTGAAAGTTGATAGTAGCAATTATGCGGACAGTACAAGGCTTACGTCCTTAATGCACTGCTCAGTGTGCTGGACCTCGAACGTGGTATGTGGATGTTGCGAACATTTGGCATACACGTTTTGATGACTACATGATAGTTCGATAATGTTAAATGGTTTAGAATTGAGGCACCGAAGACATTTTTGAGATGTCGCGGAACATATGAGATGTTTCGAGGGCTGAAATTGGGATTTCAGGCTCGTGCCCACGTCAAGAGGTATAAGACCTCCGACGATTTTCTTGGCCTGCAGACTAAGGGAGAAAAGCTCAATCGTTGAGCTTGTGCTCAGATTGTCTGAGTACAACAATCACTTTAATCGAGTGGGAGTTAATCTTCCAGATAAGATAGTGATGTTTTTCCAAAGTCATTGCCACCAAGCTGCTACAGCTTTGTGATGAACTATATCAGGGATGGATATGATGATCCTTGAGATATTCGCGATGTTTGACACCGCGAAAGTAGAAATCAAGAAGGAGCATCAATTGTTGATGGTTAGTGAAACCACTAGTTTCAAGAAGGGCAAGGGCAAGAAGGGATACTTCATGAAACGGCAAATCAGCTGCTGCTCTAGTGGAGAAACCCAAGGCTAAACCCAAACCCGAGACTGAGTGCTTCTGTAATAAGGGGAACAGCCACTGGAGCAGAATTACCCTAGATACTTGGTAGATGAGAAGGCTGTCGAAAGAAGTATATTGGATATACATTATGTGAATGTGTACTTTACTAGTACTCCTAGTAGCACCAGGGTATTAGATACCGGTTCGGTTGCTAAGTGTTAGTAACTCGAAATGAAAGCTACGGAATAAACGGATACTAGCTAAAGGTGAGCGGACGATATGTATTGGAAGTGTTTCCAAGGTTGATATGATCAAGCATCGCACGCTCACTCTACCATCGAGATTGGTGTTAAACCTAAATAATTGTTATTTGGTGTTTGCATTGATCATAGACATGATTGGATGATGTCTATCGCAATACGGTTATTCATTTAAGGAGAATAATGGTTACTCTATTTATTTGAATAATACCTTCAATGGTCTTGCACCTAAAATGAATGGTTTATTGAATCTCGATCATAGTGATACACATGTTCATGCCAAAAGATATAAGATAGTAATGATAGTACCACCTACTTGTGGCACTGCCATGTAAGTCATGTTGGTATAAAACGCATGAAGAAGCTCCATGTTGATGGATCTTTGAACTCACTCATTTCTGAAAAGATTTAGACATGTGAACCATGTCTGTTGGTACATACGCATGAAGAAACTCCATGCAGATGGACCGTTTGGACTCACTTGATTTTGAATCACTTGAGATATGCAAATCATACCACATGGGCAAGATGACTGAAACCTTCGGTTTCAGTAAAATGGAACAAGAAAGCAACTTGTTGGAAGTAACACATTTTGATGTGTGCAGTCCAATGAGTGCTGAGGCACGCAGTGGATATCGTTATGCTCTTACTTCACAGATGATTTGAGTAGATACTGAGCATATTTACTTGATGAAACACAAGTCTGAATTATTGAATGGTTCAAGTAATTTCAGAGTGAAGTTGAATATCGTCGTGACAAGAGGATAAAATATCTATGATATGATCATAGAGATGAATATCTGAGTTGCGAGTTTGGTACACAATTGAGACATTGTGGAAATTGTTTCACGACTAGTACCGCCTGGAACACCATAGTGTGATGGTGTGTCCGAACATCATAACTGCACCCTATTGGATATGATGCATACCATGATGTCTCTTATCGAATTACCACTATCGTTCATGGGTTAGGCATTAGAGACAACTTCACTCACTTTAAATAGGGCACCACCTAATTCCGTTGAGACGAAACCGTTTGAACTATGGTTTGGAGAAACCTGAGTTGTCGTTTCTTAAAAGTTTGGGGCTACGACGCTTATGTGAAAAAGTTTCAGGCTGATAAGCACGAACCCAAAGCGGATAAATGCATATTCATAGACACCCAAAACAGTTGGGTATACCTCCTGTCTCAGATTCGAAAGCAATAGGGATTGTTTCGAGAATCGGGTCCTTTCTTGAGGAAAAGTTTCTCTCGAAAGAATTGAGTGGGAGGATGGTGGAGACTTGATGAGGTTATTGAACCGTCACTTCAACTAGTGTGTAGCAGGGCACAGGAGTTGTTCCTATGGCACCTACACCAACTGAAGTGGAAGCTTATGATAGTGATCATGAGACTTCGGATCAAGTCACTCCCAAACCTCGTAGGATGACAAGGATGCGTACTACTTCAGAATGGTACGCAATCCTGTCTTAGAAGTCATGTTGCTAGGCAACAATGAACCTACAAGCTATGAAGAAGCGATGGTGGGCCCGGATTCCGATGAATGGCTCGAGGCCATAAAATCCGAGAGAGGATCCATGTATGAAAACAAAGTGTAGACTTTGGCAGAACGGCTCGATGGTCGTGAGGCTGTTGAGTACAGATGGATTTTAAAAGGAAGACGGACAATGATGGTAAATGTCACCATTAAGAAAGCTCGACTTGTCATTAAGATGTTTTTCGACAAGTTCAAGGAGTTGACTGCGATGAGGCTTTCTCACTCGTAGCGATGCTAAGAGTCTGTTGGAATTATGTTAGCGATTACTGCATTATTTATGAAATTGTGCAGATAGGATGTCAAAACATTGTTTCCTCGACGATTTTCTTGAGGAAAGGTTGTATGTGATACAGCCAGAAGGTTTTGTCAATCCTGAAAGATGCTAATAAGTATGCAAAGCACCAGCAATCCTCCTGAGGACTGGAGTAAGCATCTCAGAGTTGGAATGTACACTTTGATGAGTTGATCAAACATTTTAGGTTTATACAAAGCTTATGAGAAACTTGTATTTTCAAAGAAGTGAGTGGGAGCACTATAGAATTTCTGATGAGTATATGTTGTTGATCAGAAATGATGTAGAATTTCTGGAAAGCATATAGGGTTATTTGAAAAGTGGTTTTCAATGGAAAACCTGGATTAAGCTACTTGAACATTAAGCATCAAGATCTATAAGGATAGATCAAAATCGCTTAATAGTACTTTCAAACAAACACATACCACAACAAGATTTTGAAGGAGTTCAAAATAGATCAGCAAAGAAGGAGTTCTTGGCTGTGTTATAAGGTGTGAACATTGAGTAAGACTCGAAACCTGACCACGGCAGAATAGAGAGAAAGGACGAAGGTCGTCCCCTATGCTTTAGTCGTCGGCTCTAAAGTATGCAATGTTATGTACCGCACCTGAAGTGTGCCAAACCATGAGTCAGTCAAGGGGTACAAGTGTGATCTAGAAATGGATCACAGGACAACGGTCAAGGTTATCCTTAGTAACTAGTGGACTAAGGAATTTTCTCGATTATGGAGGTGGGAAAAGAGTTCGTCGTAAAGGGTTACGCCGATGCAAACTTTGAAACTAATCCAGATTATTCTAAGTAGTAAATTGGATTCGTATAGTAGAACAGTTATTTGGAATAGCTCCAAATAGAGCGTGGTAGCTGCATCTGCAGGATGACATAGAGATTTGTAAAGCACACATGGATCTGAAATGTTCAGACCCGTTGACTATAACCTCTCTCACAAGCATAACATGATCAAACCCAGAACTCATGGGTGTTAGTCACATAGGGATGTGACCTTGAGTATTAATCACATATCGATGTGAACTAGATTATTGACTCTAGTGCAAGTGGGAGACTGTTGGAAATATGCCCTAGAGGCAATAATAAATAGGTTATTATTATATTTCCTTGTTCATGATAATCGTTTATTATCCATGCTAGAATTGTATTGATAGGAAACTCAGATACATGTGTGGATACATAGACAACACCATGTCCCTAGTAAGCCTCTAGTTGACTAGCTCGTTGATCAATAGATGGTTACAGTTTCCTGACCATGGACATTGGATGTCATTGATAACGGGATCACATCATTAGAAGAATGATGTGATGGACAAGACCCAATCCTAAGCCTAGCACAAGATCATGTAGTTCGTATGCTAAAGCTTTTCTAATGTCAAGTATCATTTCCTTAGACCATGAGATTGTGCAACTCCCGGATACCGTAGGAATGCTTTGGGTGTGCCAAACGTCACAACGTAACTGGGTGGCTATAAAGGTGCACTACAGGTATCTCCGAAAGTGTCTGTTGGGTTGGCACGAATCGAGACTGGGATTTGTCACTCCGTGTGACGGAGAGGTATCTCTGGGCCCACTCGGTAGGACATCATCATAATGTGCACAATGTGATCAAGGAGTTGATCACGGGTTGATGTGTTACGGAACGAGTAAAAGAGACTTGCCGGTAACGAGATTGAACAAGGTATCGGGATACCGACGATCGAATCTCGGGCAAGTATCGTACCGATAGACAATGGGAATTGTATACGGGATTGATTAAGTCCTTGACATCGTGGTTCATCCGATGAGATCATCGTGGAACATGTGGGAGCCAACATGGGTATCCAGATCCCGCTGTTGGTTATTGACCGGAGAACATCTCGGTCATGTCTGCGTGTCTCCCGAACCCGTAGGGTCTACACACTTAAGGTTCGGTGACGCTAGGGTTATAAAGGAAGTTCGTATGTGGTTAACCGAATGTTGTTCGGAGTCCCGGATGAGATCCCGGACGTCACGAGGAGTTCCGGAATGGTCCGGAGGTAAAGATTTATATATAGGAAGTATGGTTTTGGCCACCGGAAGTGTTCTGGGCATCACCGGTAGTGTACCGGGACCACCGGAGGTGTTCGGGGGTCCACCAAGTGGGGCCACAAGCTCCGGAGGCTTGCATGGGCTAAGTGTGGGAGGGGACCAGCCCCAGGTGGGCTGGTGCGCCCCCCCACAGGGGCTCAAGGCGCAAGGGAGTGGGAAGGGGGGCAAACCCTAGGGCAGATGGGCCTTAAGGCCCATCTAGCTGCGCCTCCCCTTCTCCCCCCTTCTTGGCCGCCTCCTCCTTGCCCATCTAGGGCTGCCGCCCCCCCTAGGGGTGCGAACCCTAGAGGGGGCGCACCCTCCTCCCTCTCCCCTATATATATTGAGGCCTAGGGCTGCACATAACACGCGATTTGATCTCTCCCTCTTGGTGCAGCCCTCCCTCTCTCTTCCTCCTCTTCTGTGGTGCTTGGCGAAGCCCTGCAGGATTGCCACGCTCCTCCACCACCACCACGCCGTTGTGCTGCTGCTGGATGAAGTCTTCCTCAACCTCTCCCTCTCTCCTTGCTGGATCAAGGCATGGGAGACGTCACCGGGCTGTACGTGTGTTGAACGCGGAGGTGCCGTCCGTTCGGCACTAGGATCATCGGTGATTTGGATCACGACGAGTACGACTCCATCAACCCCGTTTACTTGAACGCTTCCGCTTAGCGATCTACAAGGGTATGTAGATGCACTCTCCTTCCCCTCGTTGCTGGTCTCTCCATAGATAGATCTTGGTGACACGTAGGAATTTTTTTGAATTTCTGCTACGTTCCCCTTCACTTCCATCCTGATGAGGAACACAACTTGACCTGGATGACTAATGGAAAACAGATGACTGCTACATGGAAGGACTTCATGGATTTGCTTCAGGTTCCTGATGAGGGGCTCAACACGCCTATTGGTGTTCGCCCTCATGCCAACTCCGAGTCAGCTAGCAAGAACAAGCTCCAACAGTACCTCGTTGAGAAGAAGCTTGCCAATGATAAGAAGACGTGGGTGTTGAACCCTTTCCTGGACATCATGCACCGGATCTTCCGCAACTCCCTCTTTCCTTGCATTGGTGACAAGGACAAGGTGCATGCCTATCTTGTGGATATGCTGCTCCTTTGCAAGGAGGTGCGTCTCTCTCAGACACAACCACTCGACGTATCCCATATCATGTGGTGCGAGCTTCGGTTTGCGGTGTTCAACCGTAAGGTACCCATCTATGGACCTTACCTGTTTCTGTTGATCTCGAAGACTTGGGAGAAGCTCTATCCCAATGATGAGTTTCTTGCTCCTGACTGGATCCATCATGAGTCCATCAGACTACGTGTTAAGCCCTAATGGGCTAACACTACTACTCGTGCTGAGGCTGAGGCTGCTAGGATGGAAGTTGATGAGGATGAGATTGAGGAGGAGGACGCGGATGAGGACAGTTCTGCTGGGTATGCCCCTCCCTCTACTGAGCCCTCATGGGCTAAGAAGCTGAAGGCCAAGATGAAGGCCTTGTTCTGCATGCAGGCAAAGGGGCAGTACCGGACTCACGTTGCCTCCAAGGAGAGTCGCCGCCGCGACAAGAAGATCATGAGGGTTTTTGGAGAGGAAGTTTCCGGCGGCTCTAAGGAGCACATCACTCGAGAGACTGAGTGGATGGCCAAAAAAGGCTTCAAGTGTTCCGATTCTGAGGAGGAGCCCATCCCCGCCGCCGAGTCTGACGAGGAGCGTGTGAGTGATTACTCCGCTTGAGCCACCACTTGTGTTGTAGGTGTCCTCTCTTCCTTTTTGGCGTCTCGATGCCAAAGGGGGAGAGAGTGTAGGATTTGCAAGTCGTTTTATCGTGTTTGTTTCGTTTGAACCTCGTTTGCTTTGGTTTGGTTTGCGCTTGTGAGACCTAGCTATCATATGGTGTAAGACATATGCACTTCTATCGTACCTTATTGAGCTTATGCTATCTTGTGCTAATTATTATGCTCATATGTACTATCTTGCTTAGTGTTAGCCTTGTTGTTGCAAGATATGCCTTGTCTATAAAATATAGAGGGAGTGTTAATCCTAGTATGTGTGCCGTGCAGTCCAAAGCACTTATCTAGATAGCACACATCTAGGGGGAGCCCGTCGATAGTTTATAGATGTGGGGTTTGCCCATGTTCATTTTATCTCTTTTTGTGCAAATCCCATATTGTCATCAATCCACCAAAAAGGGGGAGAGTGTAAGGGCATATTTATCCCTTAGTTGTTTTGGTGATTGATGACAATGCTTTTGGGACTAATCGTGTGCATTGGGTATTTCAGACATTTCATCGCTAGGCACAAGACGATTTGGTGCCCCTTGAAGACTTTTGAAGACGGCGTTTCTCTATGTTTCTTTTCGGTGGACTTGAGTCATAGGAAAGCCGTACTATTAAGAGGGGGTCCGCTTTGGAAAGGTTTGGGTGGAATGATCACGTACACGTCTACTTCTTTGCACCGCCTTTCCGTTGGCTCTTTGGAGCATCCTCTATCTTTTCATGTCTTTGCAATATGTCATGTTTGCTGAGCTGGGGCATGCGGTAGTACTGCTCCTGGGAGCGGTAGTACCGGCCTCGGCCGCGGTAGTACTGCAAGTGCCCCCACTACAAAAAAGACACATCCGTGACATTTTGGGCCGAACGAATTTTTTTCCTATCATACTTATGACACTTCTAGGACAATAATTATGACAAAACACGGTATCATCATAGATGTGGTGGGGTCCTACTTCTATGACAAAAAATCATGACAGAAAATGGGCTTTTCATCCTGGGCGGGCCGGAGACGCAGCTGCATGACATTCTTTGGCCCGTACATGATGGAAAAAATCGTGGTTGAAGCAAGGGCAAGGAAAATATCGGGGTGTTCCCAGTTACTGTGGGTGGTCGGGGCCGAGCGATGCGTGTTTCTCTTGTACACGCACGTGCGTGGGTGTGAGGCATTGGGCTCTAATTGAACTCGAGCGAGGCGTTGGGCTCTAACTGAACCCGAGCGATTGCACTGCAGGCTACACGTTACTGAACCCAAGCGATATGATGGCTGTTAACTGAACCCGATCGAGCGATTCCTTCACTACTGCTACTAACTGAAGCCGATCGATGCTGCCTCTAGATGGACAGTTAGTGTGCTGGGGGGGGGGGTTGGATGAACAGTTCCTGGTGGGGGTAGATGAACAGGACCCTGTGGTGTTGCCTCTGGATGAACAGGACCTCGATCGATCGAGCCGGTTGGGGCTGGATGAATAGGACTCCGTGGAGGGCAGGATGAACAGGACCACCCCATCGAGGGCAGGATGAACAGTAGACGGTGGAGGGCTGGATGAACAGTAGCCCGTGGAGGGGTGGTTGAACAGGAGCCCGTGGAGAGGGCTGGTTGAATAGTAGCCGGTGGAGTAGCGCGCGGTGGAGGCTGCATGAACAGGAGCCTGTGGATGAATAGTCGCAGGTGGAGGCTGGAGGAGGTCAACGGTGGATGAACAGTAGCCCGTGGAGGCTGGAGGGGGGTCGACGGTGGAGATGAACAGTATCCCGTGGAGTCCCATTTTACGGTACGCCACACCCCTCCCAATGAACAGGACCCCCGTTTCGACCGTAGCGCTCCAACACAAGTCCGTTTCCTCCGTTTTGTGGTACGCCACACCCCTCCCGATCAACAGGACCCCCGTTTCGACCGTAGAAGGTCCGTTTCCTCTGTTTTGCGGTACGGCAGACCCCTCCCGATGAACAGGATCCTGTTTTGAACGTGGCTGGTCGAACACAAGGCCGTTTCCTCCGTTCTGCGGTACGCCAGGCCTCGTTTCCATCGGCTGTTCTGTCCAAGCTGGTTGGCTCCCACGCGTTCCGTTGCCTCTCGATGAACACGACGCATTCCGTTGCCTCCCCATGAACACGACGACGATGCTGTTTCTCCGTTCTGACCCAGCCATGTACACGAGCCTTGGCCGTACATACGCGCGAGTAGGCGTTCGAGACCCCGCCCATATGTACGCATGTGGCCGTATTTACTTTCTTGCACCCTAGCCGTTGTACGTACGTGTACATGCTACGTGCGCGCCTCTACTACGACACATGTGCGCCTCTACATACCAGTATGTACATACACATTCACGACCAGAATGACAACGCTATGGACGCTTCGACTAGGTGGGTCCCGACTGTCAGGCACTTCCTTGCCCGCGAAGATGTAGATGGTGGGTCCCAGCAGTCAGGGGGGCGAATCGTTTTTTTGCCCAGACGCACTTCCTTGCGTGCGAAGATGTAGCTGGTGGGTCCCACAGTCAGGGGGAAACGTTTTTTTTGTGAAATACGGTGGCCCGTACGATGGGTCCCCGCTGTCAGGTGGAGGAATAATTATTTTGCGCGTAATAAGGAGGCACTTCCTTGCTGCGGCCATGGACCCAGCTGTCAGCCTCTCCATGTACAGTACTCTTCCGATGGAAGTCGTTCCTTGACCATGTTGACCACGCCGCGCCGAGAGCACCAGGGTGGTGGACGACGGCGAGGCCTAGGAAGGGGACGACGCAGACCAGGGGAAGACGCGACAGTGGAAGCCCGCGCGGAGAGGAGTACGAGGGTTCACTGATTCGGCTGCGGTGTGAGGCTGCCGTCGCCGCAGGGCCTGGCTAGCGGTGGGAATAGTAGGGGGCGGTGAGGCCTCTGCGGCAGCACAGCCGGCCACGGGAGGCAGGATCATGCGGCACGACCGGCGCTGCTTTGGGCGGCTGGAGCAAGAAGACCAGAGGTTGAAGAAGCACTACGGCCGTTGGATTGACATCGTACGGTCACTGGAGCTAGAATCGTTCATATTTACTAAGTTTACAAAGCACTCCGTCCCCGTCAACTTAGTAGGCCCACAAGTCAGCCTCCCACCAAGGTGGGTCCCAACTAGCAGGGGGAGTATTCATTTTTTGTGTGTAATAAGGAGGCACTTCCGGTGGGTCCGAGCTGACAGCGGGGGAATGTTTTTTCGCAAAATACGGTGGCCCGTCCAATGGGTCCCAGCAGTCAGGGGGAAACGTTTTTCGCCAAATACGGTGGCCCATCCGTTGGGTCCCTGCTGTCAGGTGGATGAATAATTATTTTCTGCGTAATAAGGAGGCACTTCCTTGCGGCTGCCGTGGACCTTGCTGTCAGCCTCTCCACGACAGTACCCTTCCGATGAAAGTCATTCCTTGACCACGTTGACCACGCCGCGCCGAGAGCACTAGGGCGATGGACGACGGCGAGGCCTAGGAAGGGGATGACGCGGAGCTGGGGAAGACGCGGCAGTGGATGCCCACGCGGAGAGGAGCATGAGGGTTCACTGGTTCGGCTGCGGTGTGAGGCTGCCGTCGCCGCAGAATAACCGGAGGTGTGGGTGAGTAGAGGGATGCCCTGGCCAGCGATGGGAGTAGTAGGAGGCGGTGAGGCCTGCACGGGAGGCGGGAGCAGGCGGTCCCACTGGCACTGGATTTGGCGGTTGGAGCAAGAAGATCAGAGATTGAAGAAACACGACGGCCGTTGGATTGACATCCAATGGTTACGTCTGCTAGAATCGTTTGTTGACATATATAATAACTAAAAAAACTTGCATACACGTCAATTTAATAGGCCCATAAGTCAGACCATTCCCTCTGTTTTTAATAATTTATATATAGCTCATTGCGACTTCTTATGCAATTTATTGCAGTCCATTTTTTGGTTGGCCAGGGCCAATTTCACATGTTTCTGTGGGTCCCAAACTACTTTTAATACCAAATGTCGAGATAGATTTAAAGTACTTTGAAGATATATTTAAATTAGGTTAATGCCTAGTGAAATAGGAATCTGAAAATGTAAAAAATTGAAAAAGTATAAAGTAATTGCCAATCTGTCATCTGTTTTTATATTTACAACCCATTTCATATTACTTTCAAGATTTGCAGGCGTCTTGAAAGAGTTGCAACCCATCAGGGCGTAGGAAAATAAGTAGGCCTAGATTGGGTATTCTTCAGAAAAAATAAACTGGGCTCATTTTCACAAAGAAAAATAGCTGGGCTGGTCACATGGTGAACATAAAATATAAACCTGGGCTAGACGGGCCACAACCCAGTTCAAACCCTGCTCCGTCACAACAATAACAAAAAAATACTGCTCGAGCTGCTACATCCCAGTTGTCAGCCGATCTTGTGCTGTTCTCTTGTCTATTGACTATATACGCTCACAATGTCGTGGGTCCCAGATGTCAGGAAAACACTAGGAGGAAGCATTTTATTTTTCCATACGCTGACATGGTGGGACCTAATGTCATCCTCTCCACGTACTTCTGCCGATTCCTGTTGTTTGTTGACCATGTTGACAACGCGAGAGGGCGGCGCCGCGGCGAGCGCACCAAAGCGCGCAGAGGACGACAGCGAGGCCTCAGACGTTGACGTTAACGATTTAGGAGACGGTAGGGCAGCGATGCATGCGCTGAGGCGCAGCCAGCCGTGGGAGGCGGAAGCAGGCGGCCCCGGCGGCGCTGGTTTGGTTTTGGCGGCTGGAGGAAGACAGGACTGAAGAAACATGACAGACTGTAAAAGTAGCAGGAGTACTTAACAACCTTAACTGAAACCAGCAGGGGCACTTAACAACCATAGCTGAAAGCAGTATGAGTACTTATACAGGTTCAACCGTACAAAGCATGCCTCGAACATTGCTACTTTGCCTAGAGTTAACCAAGGGTGAGGCCGCCAAGCCCCAGGACAAGGCCCAGGCACCACCCCGCGCATCCACAACCTTCTGAAAGCGGCTTCATCTTGCAATGTGGTCAATAAACAGGATATTCACTTTAGATCCATGGAAAAGCAGGAACATAATCTTCTGTCATATTCTCCAAGATGGACGGGCCTTCATTATTTGAGACCACCCATGAATAAGTATCTTTTCAACTCCAAGGGGAATGGAGTAGGTCGACATAAACATCATATTGTGACCAAGCGCAAGTCTGACCCGACCATGGTCAGGCATCTGTATAGGAACAATAGAGCTGGGCAGTTTCTGTTTCAATAAGATCACAGCTGTGAAACTGTGTATAAGCAATAGTTTATGAACAACATATATAACAGAAAATAGCTCGTACCATAAGTTTCTTGACACAGTTGGACCTGTTCAACGAGTGCAGCAGTGGCACACATATCCCACATGGCCTTCCACCATTGAAACGCCCCACAAGGACCTCAAGACGATCAATAAAGTGTAGGAACTTGTGGATGTCATCCCAGTCAACTTCAGTGCCATCAGTAATAGCCGAGTTGTTACAGAATAACAAACGAGCAGCCTGCTTAACTTTGAAAAAACCTACACGTGCCACCAATTATAAGAAAATATTAGTTAGAAGTAGCATCTTCGTGAGAGATTCGTTGCTACTTCTAAAGTTAAATTGTGATCAGTTAGACAGAATAGGTGGATTAATAAGTAATCGAGGCAACAAGCAAGAACCAGATACAAAACTAACATGGATGAACAATTGGAACGACGTCGGGGTGGAAGATCGCAGTGAAGATGAGACCAGGTTCTGCTATTTCCATCAACATTCGTGCGCCAACTTTTAGTCCGTAACACTTGAGAAAGTTTATCCAAGTTCGGCCATAAAAAAAGCAGCGATCTTCTTGGTTCATGAACCCAACTCGAAACTTATATCCATGGCTTGTCTTCACCGTTACCATTGAACTGGTGTATTCAGTTATGGCAAGGCCGAGCATCTTGAGTACCTGTGTTCTGGCAGAGCAAGGAATGCACTGCAGGAAAAATAATATGAGAACACAATGTATTCCCTATATCCAAATCTAGAAATACTTTCCTCCTTCACGTCAGTGTTGACCATGGTACTAGTACCTTTTATCCAAATATGGCAATCCAAATTTCCAAATTAGTCGACATCATGTTCAAAAAACCCCACCCTCCCGGATAGAAGAGAGGATTCTAGGAACATGTTGTGCGCGTTTTAAAATCCTGTGTTAGGATGAGAAGGAACAAGTGTGGCGTCTCGCCGAAGGCGCAGAAACCTGTAGGGTCCTCGCACTTTGGGCACTGTAGATGAAACACACTAGATTCTGTAGGAATAAAAATGCATCAACGGCAGCGGCTGCCATCCTAGGAGTAGTCGCGACCAAGGGACTTGAATTTATCGGGGATGGATGAAGAATTCGTACCAGGTTCTCCATGAGAAAACCCTATGCGATCGCCGAGCGGGGGATTTCTCTGAACAAGCAGACAAGGGAGAAGGGATTCAGGCCGAGTGAGATATTGCCGCTTCGTCCGTCCAGCTTACTGCTAAAGTTGGAAAGGTTGGGGTTTTTGTGATTTGATGGCTCATTGGGCATTAACGCGGCGCTACGACCGGGGTGTGTCTACCATGCAGTTGTGCACTCTAATTTGGTGCATATGGCATGTGGACCCCGTTGTCGGATGCCCCACATATCAGCGAAAGGAAGTAGAAAGACAGGAGTAACTAGTTATTACACATAAATATATTTTTGACAGAGAGATATTCCCTCTGTAAAGAAATATAAAGATCTTTTATATCACAACTTTATACATAAGAAAAATCAAGGGGGATATATATAACATATATAATTATAAAAAAACAGAGTTTTTTAACACGGTATAGACGAGTTGGTGATGATGGTGTGCCTGTCATCCTACAATATAGGCCGTCCAACTTATATCTGACGGATAGGAAGGAAACTATGGTAATTCTGCAAAAAGGTACCCACACACCTCTCCGCATTTGCAAATAAGGCCTTCCCTCGTTCATCCTTTTCTCTCACAAGATAAAATACTCATACAAATGCATCTTGATGTTACGTGCAATGCACGGGCATTATGGGGGTTCAGCTGAGAAATACTCAGACAGGCTCACGGTTCTGGACTTTGGGCCATTGGCCGGTGGGCCTGCATGTTTGGGGGCCCATGTGTTCTACCTCAGCGCTTTTCATATTGCAAGCGGTCAGTACGGCGCTGGTTTTAGATGCTGTCGCAAGGCGAATACAGAAAATTGAATAAAGCACAGCAACTGTTGGAATGAAATCAAACGACAGTTCCTAACCAGCAATCAGAGTTGCAATTCTATTAGTGATACTATCGTACTACTTATACACACAAGACACTTGTTTCACCATGCCAGAATATTACATCAAAATCTCTCGGCGGATAGATCAGTTCGGTAGTACTGAAGAATTTCAAAGTTGATTTGGACCAGCTTTCCTTGCCGAGAAAGTTCGATTTTGACATCATCCCATACCGCAAGATATGATTTAGATTTGAACCTTGACCTTCCTTTAGCATCAATAATCATGCGACCATCCTTTGTACTTACGGTATATTGAGCAGTTTCATTCACACCAAGGCTGCGCATGGTAAGAGAAACTTGGTCGCTGTCGCCCGGATTGTTGAACGACTCCCTCGTTGCTCTAGGAATTCTCTGCTTGCAAACAAGAAGACATACCCAAATAGTTAGATCAACACAGTGAATCATGCGAAACAACATGGAAATAAAAAAGAACAAAACACTTGGGCGGCCAATGCTTACCAAGAAGGTGGACATGTCGGTTTTTGTAAGGACTTTGGTATATGAAGTGCGAACTGCAGCCCTGTCTGTTGCCGGTGCAACTGCTTGTTCGGTTGCCGCTGCACGGGCGGGAGCAGATGCAAGTGCAAGTGTTGGTGCAGGTGCCGAAGCCGCTACAGCTGCCTGAGATGGTGCTCCTTGTAGAGCTGGTGCCCGTGTCGGAGCAGGTGCCGGTGTCGATGCCCGATCCTTTGGTAGATCAGCCTGATGCGCTGACGCAGTCGGTGCCCAATCCTCAGCTAGATCAGACTGAGCTGCTGCCGCTGTCAGTGCTAGAGAAACTGCTGGTGCTCGATCCGTTTCTGAAGGTGGTACCGATGTGCGAGACAGCGGCGATCGTGTCTGGTCTGCTATGATCAGCTTTCTAACTTGACTAGGCTTCGTGACCGTCATCCAGTTTTTTCTTCATTTCTTTTAAACGCGAGAAGGACTAATTGTAGCGTTTTTGTTAAAACAAACTGCAATTCATCATAGGGATTCAGCTTTTACTCAGACAACAGCCTGATCCAATTTTTTCCAGTAATATAAGTGATGGACAGTGCCTTCGTTACTGACATGACATAAGAAGTGAAACCTGCAAAAATAGCCATCGTAGAGCAAACCAAACGGTTTATTCTGTGATGAATGTCACATGGCAAAACCTGCATCGTAAAATTGCAGGAAAAGAAAGAAAACATGACATTAACTCAATAATATTTAGACAGTAAATCAATAAGATTTACTTGATGTGACACGAGTGAATCCTTACCAGGAAATCACTATGTTGAAGTATTAAGCAGAAGATTGATCATCCAACTACGGGTGGCATGCAGGGCCCCCACCTACTCCCACAAGCAAGATAGTCCAAAGGTCGTGACAAATCGTATTGACCGAACATCGATGGGACTGGAAATCCTGGTGGGTGCGATAAACCCTGCAATGCATATAGATATTGGAGTGTAACCATAATTGATAAACCGTCCTCACAAAAAAGATGATCTGGATACTTCAAAATATACAGACTGAATTGAGTGGACAGACATTAACATAGACCATTCTCAGGACTGACCACACCAAAAGCGGTAGTACTAATAAACAATACAGGGTTCACATCCACAAATCAAGTATTGAACAATAGTACTTACTACAGACAAGCAAGGTTGCACTAATTAAACTCTGCAGACTATTTCTTGCCACCGACCAACGGGATGAACCCCGCATAACTGACTAGGCCATGGACTTCATGAGAGATGCCTACATGCACCATCACCGTCTTGTCAACCTTGGAGAACCTAACAGAGTGGTCTTTCCACTCATAAACATGATCATGAAGACAGGCCGCATCAGATTTGTTGGGAAGCTTTACAAGGACCACACCCTTCGTAATCGAAGGCACATCCAGGAAATTGTTGTGGTCAAGTACAACCTTGAGAACACGCCTGACAACAATGCTACAGGAAAACACTAGTTCAGGACACGTGGCGACAAGGACACAACACCTAGATAGTTTAGCAGTAGAACTCATCGTCAGGTCTTCCAGTTCACACGACATGACTTTGAGAACTTGATCTCCACCGCGGACCTGGTTCTAATTCAAACAGAAACCATATTTTATTACTACCTCCGTTCAGAAATATAAGATGATTTTCTATATTATACTCCATATATGACTACATATACGCACAGAAATGAGTGAACAAAGACACTAGAACATGTCTTCAAAGGCATGAGAGCAGAGGGATTACTTGCAATATCCATAACACAAGTTACTGAGGCAAATATACCCTCTTCAAAAGTAGCATTGATGTTCATAAAGTACTCCCTCCGTCCCAAAATTCTTGACTTAGCTTTTTCTAGATACGGATGTATCAAGTCACATTTTAGTATTAGATACATTCGTATCTAGACAAATCTAAGACAAGAAATTTGGGACAGAGGGAGTAGTTGAAAGTAATCTATAAGAAATCAGTGTCAACCTCTCGCATGTTTTGGCCAAAAGAGGAATTTAGAACCGTCATTTGGCACACAAAAATCACATGCAAGATCACCCAGAAAGTTGTACTACTAGTAGTAGTACTGTGTGTTAGATGAAAAAACATGATCAAGATCGAGAAAAAGATCGTCAAGAAGAGATATTACCTGGACTTGCTTAATGAGGGATCCCGGAGAGGGGGGCTTGGACAGGGCAATGGCTTTGAGCTTGTCTGCGGTAGTCTCGGCGGGGTGCTTGCGCTTCTTCGTACCATGAGCCTCGATGGTTTTGGCCAGAGCCATAGACATGACTTGGTCGGTGCTCCAGCGTCCATCAAGAAACTGTCAAATAGAAATAAAAGAAAAGAAACCATAATCACAAACCCAAAAGAAGAAAAGAGAGGGAGTTATAGGATCAGTCTCGGGGTTGCAAGACCGGGCCTTGACCAGAATCAACACCATTGATGCACTCACCTTTCCTTCTTTGGGAGAGAAGAACAATCGCAGAAGCGGGTCGGGGCTTTCTTGAAGAAATGAGGAACAAGATGAGGGAGAAGCAAGGATTGGGTAGAGAGGAAGCTGAGAGAGAAGAGTGAAATGATGGTTGCTTCGTCCGTCCAACTTACTGCTAGAAAGGAGGGGGTTTTGTGATTTGACGGCTCATTGGGCATTACTGCGGCTATTCGATCGGGGTAGTCTACCGTCACTCTACTACGGAGTAATTTAGTGCATGGCTGGTGGACCCGGATGCTGGCTGTCCCACACGTCGGCGAAAGTGAGTAATTTAGTGCATGGCTGGAGGAGGATCCACACGGTAGAGCGTGTCCACTATTTTTCTAAAGAAGAAAATGATTACAACAAGTGTTTCCACTCTTACGACGGAGGAGTGCGAAACACGTCAGCCACTTGAACATACACAGTGCTCCTACTACTAGGCATGTGCAGTGGTTCATACGTCAGTACTACATAATCTTGTTGCTAGTGTAGTAAGATATGACAACAACAAATGATGTTGTGCACATGTCAACTATATGAACAGTAATGTAGTAACATAGTACCGCTTTCTCGACTGTCCGGTCGAGAATGAACGGTGAGATCAATGTTAACAGAATTAGGTCTATAGTGCACGGAGAGTATGGTGCTCCAATACTCCATGAAAAATGAACCATATGAAGCATGAATAGTGTTAGGCAGGGTGTATGAAGGGTGCACGAGATGGGAGCAAAAGATCCCTTCTCGACCCACTTTTGGGTGTTTGGCAGAGTGCATGAAGGGTGCATGAGTCCACACTAGTAGGTTAACACAAATGCATGAAGAGGAAACAACTACTCCGTCTAGGTGTGTAAGTCATCTTACGTTGTACACTGCGACCAAGGCGGAGAGGAAAACGAGAAAACTTAATGTCTTTTTTCTAATTAATAACATTTCATGCAATGAACTAACCACTGCATGTCATGTTTATTAGTCTCAAGTCATTGAAAGCATGCACGACCCACGTCTCTTATTGGTTGATATGTCACAAAACAAGAAACGGGGAGGGAGAAAATGTACCGGGCCTAAGTGTTTTGGGATTATTTGGTTTTTGTAAGGTGACTTACACACTATATTGAGATGAGAATGCAACCAAACACACCCACACGCTTTCTGCTACAGTGACTGATCTGCACCGTCTGAGTTTGATCCAACGGCCATGTTGCGCCGAGACATGGACATGCCCATGTGATACGTCTCCAACGTATCTATAATTTTTGATTCCTCCATGCTATATTATCTACTGTTTTGGACTATATTGGGCTTTATTTTCCACTTTTATATTACTTTTGGGACTAACCTATTAACCGGAGGCCCAGCCCAGAATTGCTGTTTTTTGCCTATTTCAGTGTTTCAAAGAAACAGAATATCAAACGGAGCCCAAACGGAATGAAACCTTCGGGAACGTGGTTTTCTCATCAGATAAGATCCATGAGACTTGGACCCTCCGTCAAGAAAGCCACGAGGCGGTCACGAGGGTGGAGGGCGCCCCCCCTAGGGCGTGCCCCCTGCCTCATGGGCCCCTCGAAGCTCCACCGACGTACTCCTTCTTCCTATATATACCTACGTACCCCCAAATGATCAGATACGGAGCCAAAAACCTAATTCCACCACCGCAACCGTCTGTACCCACGAGATCCCATCTTGGGGCCTGTTCCGGAGCTCCACCGGAGGGGGCATCCATCACGGAGGGCTTCTACATCATCATCATAGCCTCTCCGATGAAGTGTGAGTAGTTTACCTCAGACCTTCGGGTCCATAGTCAGTAGCTAGATGGCTTCTTCTCTCTTTTTGGATCTCAATACAATGTTCTCCCCCTCTCTCGTGGAGATCTATTCGATGTAATCTTCTTTTTGCGGTGCGTTTGTTGAGAGCGATGAATTGTGGGTTTATGATCAAGATTAGCTATGAACAATATTTGAATCTTCTCTGAATTCTTTTATGTATGATTGGTTATCTTTGCAAGTCTCTTCAAATTATCAGTTTGGTTTGGCCTACTATATTGGTTTTTCTTGCAATGGGAGAAGTGCTTAGCTTTGGGTTCAATCTTGCGGTGTCCTTACCCAGTGACAGAAGGGGCAGCAAGGCACGTATTGTATTTTTTCCATCGAGGATAACAAGATGGGGTATTTATGATATAGCATGAATTTATTCCTCTACATCATGTCATCTTGCTTAAGGCGTTACTCTGTTTTCTTGAACTTAATACTCTAGATGCATGCTGGATAGCGGTCGATGAGTGGAGTGATAGTAGTAGATGCAGGCAGGAGTCGGTCTACTTGTCTCGGACGTGATGCCTATATACATGATCATACCTAGATATTCTCATAACTATGCTCAATTCTGTCTATTGCTCAACAGTAATTTGTTCACCCACCGTAGAAATACTTACGCTCTCGAGAGAAGCCACTAGTGAAACCTATGGCCCCCGGGTCTATTCTCATCATATCAATCTTCCATCACTTTATTATTGCTTTGTTTTTACCTTTGCCTTTTATTTTACTTTGCATATTTATATCAAAAATACCAAAAATATTATCTATCAGATCTCACTCTCGTAAGTGATCCTAAAGGGATTGACAACCCCTAATCGCGTTGGTTGCATTGAGCTATTGTTTTTGTGTAGGTACGAGGGACTCGCGCATAGCCTCCTACTGGATTGATACCTTGGTTCCCAAAAACTGAGGGAAATACTTACGCTACTTTGCTGCATCATCCTCTCCTCTTCGGGGAAATCCAACGCAAGCTCAAGAGGTAGCACCATGCAGAGGGCGCCTAAACACCACCGAAGTCCCTATGCTTCTCGAGGCGCACGACGTTGGTGATGCAGGGGCGAAATGGCTGAAAAGCATTGCAATCTACGGGAAGGCGGAGGGAGCCAGCCGAGGAGCAGGGAATCTTTTGGTTTTCATCATGGTAAAACACCAGTCGACGACTTCTCACATCAGGGAGAAGTGGGTTTTACAGGCGGAGTCATCATGACTAATTGCTGCCGCAACTGCTCCCATCAATCAAAAAATTAAAAATCTTGCTGCACTCAAACACGAGAGCAACGCCGCGGTAGATGTTTAAATTTACCTGCCGGCAAGTAGATAAAAAAGGGGTGAAAAAACAAATGTGGTGGCAGCCTAGCTAATCGGTCGAACTAGCCCAACTAGCTAGCCACCGTGCTTCACTGATGTACTCGGCGGGAAAAGTGGTATTTCGTGATTTTACGACTCATTTGTTTACTTGCTTCGACGAAAACGCGCGGTAGGGCATCCCACGTCAAGAAGAATATATGCGTGCACCACCCGGGAAGACCCCGAAACCGCGCGGTAGGGTGTGCCATGTCTCGACACGGTGGAAAACTGTGCGTGTAAAAATTTCCTGTATCAGACGTAGTACCTATGGTTCGACCTCGGGACCCAGCCAGTCGGTCGAAAACACCCCACTAGCCACACAGCTTCATCATGCTACGTTCCTGGAGTCCGGCTGAAGGTATAGTCCGGCTATCCGAACACCCCCTAATCCAGGACTCCCTCACTCTCCACCAAGGGTCATCTCATGAAGAATGTGCTTGGAAGCATTCAAAAGGGGGTAAGAACTCTTAGACAATTGGCAAACTATTGTGAACATCACGCGTTTGTCTCTTGTGTTGAACCCCAAAAGGTCTATGAGGCGCTCGAAGATCCAGATTGGCTCAATGCAATGCATGAAGAACTCAACAACTTCGAGTACAACAAGGTGTGGAGATTGGTGCCAAGGCCAATGGGGAACCACAATGTCATTGGAACCAAGTGGATATTCAAGAACAAGCAAGATGCTTATGGGACAGTAGTTTGCAACAAGGCAAGATTGGTAGCACAAGGCTACTCCCAAGTCGAGGGTATCGACTACGGTGAAACCTTTGCTCCCATTGCTCACCTTGAATCCATTCGTTTGTTGATTGCTTATGCTTCTCATCATAACTCTAAGTTACGACAAATGGATGTGAAGAGTGATTTTCTTAATGGTCCTATTAATGAGTTTGTGTATGTCAAGCGACCCCCCGGGTTCGAGGATCCCTACTTTCCCGATCATGTGCATCAACTCGATAAGGCACTCTATGGCCTTAAACAAGCCCCACGTGCGTGGTATGACCACCTTACCGAGTTGTTGCAAGATCGTGGATTTGAAGTTGGGAAAATCGACCCCACTCTTTTTACTAAGAAGGTCAAAGGGGAGTTGTTTGTGTGCCAACTATATGTTGATGATATTATCTTTGGTTCCCCTAACAAAGCTTTCAATGAGGAATTTGCCGCTCTCATGACCTCTAAGTTCAAGATGTCTTCGATGAGAGAGTTAAAGTTCTTCCTTGGATTCGAAGTCAAACAAAGAAGAGAACGAACCTTCATCAACCAAGCCAAATACACTCAAGACATGCTAAAGAGATTCAAGCTAAGTGATGTCAAGCCGGCTTCCACTCCAATGCCCACCAAGTGCCAACTTGACATTGATCCCAATGGTAAAACGGTGGATCAAAAGGTATATCGCTCCATGATTGGCTCCATCCTTTACCTTTGTGCATCTAGACCGGATATCATCTTGAGTGTGGGAATCTGTGCACGGTTTCAAGCCGCACCTAAGGAAAGCCACTTTGTGGCGGTCAAGCAAATCTTTCGATATTTGGGTCATACCCCAAACTTTGGCTTATGGTACCCAAGAGGAGCAAACTTCAAGCTTGTAGGTTATTCGGACTCGGATTGGGTGGGAGACAAAGTGGATAGGAAGTCCACTTCCGGAGGGTGCCAATTCCTTGGTTGCTCTTTGGTAAGTTGGTCTTCTAAGAAGCAAAGTTGTGTGTCTCTCTCGTCCACCGAAGCGGAGTATGTGGCAACCGGTAGTTGTTGTGCACAACTTCTATGGATGAGGCAAACTTTAAAGGATTACGGTGTCATTTGTGACAAAGTGCCTCTTTGGTGTGACAATGAAAGTGCCATCAAGATTTCTCTCAACCCGGTGCAACACTTCAAGACGAAGCATATAGAGATTCGGTATCACTTCATCCGGGATCACATTAGGCGAGGGGAGATCGAGCTCAACTACGTCAACACTCATGATAACGTTGCAGATATTTTCATGAAGCCCTTGGATGAAGCAAGATTTCGCGAGTTAAGGCATGAGCTAAATATCATTGATTCGAGCAATGTTGCTTGAACCCTTGCACACCCCACCATACTCAACTTTTTATCTTGTTTAGGTGTAGTAATGGACATAGGGGGAGTGTTGTTCTCTCATTGAACTCTCCCTCCCCCATTATGCATAAATTGATCAACTCTTTCACATTAGCCATTGTTGATGGTACTTGTGCTTCAAAGATGAGTTTTGGTCATGGGCCCAAGGATAATTCTTCGCGGTGCCATACCAATTGACTCAAACATAGGTGGCTCCGGCCACCGCCCTCTCTCTAGAGAGGTTGTGTTGCGTGTTTTAGTCCTTGTTGTCTCTTGTCTCCCTTTCGTCTTGTCGAGCTTGTCTGTGTTGTCTCGTGTGTCAGCGTCTTGGTGTGTCCATTCGTTTGAAGGTTGCTTTGCAAAGGCCCTTTGTTTTCCCTTGTTCTTGAAACTTGCATTCTCTTGAGCACACGGTACTACCGCGGCCCTCCACGGTACTACCCATGAGCATCGCACGATACTTCCACACCCAGCGCGGCAGTAATTTTTTACTGACGACTGGGGAAGCGGTACTACCGCCCATGGTGTGGTACTTCCGCCCGGGCGGTACTACCGCGATGACACGCGGTACTACCGCACTGTCAAGGGCACGTGGGGGTTAAGAGCGGGCAGGGGGAGTTCCAACTCCCCCATACCCATTCGTCTGTTTCTCTCAACGCCGTCTCTCTCTCTCGCTCAAGAACGACGCCGGAGACCCTCGCCGGATCTCCATCTCCGGCCGCTCTCCTCGGATTCCGACCGGTGGGATCGTTCCCCACCACTTCCTCTTGCCATGGAACAAGGTTTCTCCCCAAATCCCTCTCTCTTTGGTTCGTTTGTTTGCTTCTAGGTTTTTGGGGAGATGCATGTTGTTCTTGAGATTTTAGGCCAAATCTATGCAAGAGTAGGATGTAGGAGAGTAGTAATGCGTAGAGTTTGTACTTGCTATGTTGCCCCATGGTAGATATGATCAACCGTAGTACCGCGTCGTTGTCACGGTTGTGCTCAGATCCAATTGTGGATTCAGATCTGCCGCCGTGTGGTACTACCGCATCCTTGTTGCGGTACTACCGCTCCTCCGGAGCGCCGCGCGAGGCACAGCACTAAAATTTTACTGCCGCTCCGAGACAAGGTACTACTGTGCCACCCTGGCATGGTACTACCGTGACTAGGAGCAGCACTAAAATTTTAGTACCGCACAGCCATGCGGTACTATCATTCTTGTCAAATCTCTCTTGTGGCAATTACCCAGTGCGAGTTCTACTTGTTTCACCTGTTTTGCTGTGGTCTTTGCATTGATCCTTCTCGCTTCTCGTGAGTGTTCTTGCGTTTTGTGTCTTAGGTGGTGGCTCTGGTGCCCCTGCTCGCCGTTCCAGTCCCAGCCGTGACACGGGCTCCAAGCGTTTGCACAACCAAGATGAAGCTCCAGAGGGCTCCAATGCCCCTAAGCGCAATGTCAAGACCTCTGCTAGAAAGTAGAAGGAACCCGCAAAGGGCATGGACGAGATACCCCTTGCTGAGTTTGTCTCTCGAAGGAAGATCAACCACTATGTGAATCCCCGTGCCACCTTCAGAGGGAATGAATTGTTTTGGACCAAGCAGCAGACTCTCATTTATCTGGATGTGATCAAGGCCAAGCAGAACACCTATCTGGATGCACACTGGATTGCCATGCATCACATGAGGTAGGATAAGCACCGTGCCTACTTTGGTGAGGCTCTGGACCTGGTGGAGCAGTTTGGCATTGAGCCTGTGATCTCTTTCCACCTGGACTATGACCCTGAGATTGTTGCATAGTTCTTTGTGTCGGTGCACTTCCTGTTGGAAATATGAACTAGAGGCAATAATAAATAGGTTATTATCATATTTCCTTGTTCATGATAATCGTTTATTATCCATGCTAGAATTGTATTGATAGGAAACTCAGATACATGTGTGGATACATAGACAACACCATGTCCCTAGTAAGCCTCTAGTTGACTAGCTCGTTGATCAATAGATGGTTACGGTTTCCTGACCATGGACATTGGATGTCATTGATAATGGGATCACATCATTAGAAGAATGATGTGATGGACAAGACCCAATCCTAAGCCTAGCACAAGATCATGTAGTTCGTATGCTAAAGCTTTTCTAATGTCAAGTATCGTTTCCTTAGACCATGAGATTGTGCAACTCCCGGATACCGTAGGAATGCTTTGGGTGTGCCAAACGTCACAACGTAACTGGGTGGCTATAAAGGTGCACTACAGGTATCTCCGAAAGTGTCTGTTGGGTTGGCACGAATCGAGACTGGGATTTGTCACTCCGTGTGACGGAGAGGTATCTCTGGGCCCACTCGGTAGGACATCATCATAATGTGCACAATGTGATCAAGGAGTTGATCACGGGTTGATGTGTTACGGAACGAGTAAAAGAGACTTGCCGGTAACGAGATTGAACAAGGTATCGGGATACCGACGATCGAATCTCGGGCAAGTATCGTACTGATAGACAAAGGGAATTGTATACGGGATTGATTAAGTCCTTGACATCGTGGTTCATCCGATGAGATCATCGTGGAACATGTGGGAGCCAACATGGGTATCCAGATCCCGCTGTTGGTTATTGTCTGGAGAACATCTCGGTCATGTCTGCGTGTCTCCCGAACCCGTAGGGTCTACACACTTAAGGTTCGGTGACGCTAGGGTTATAAAGGAAGTTCGTATGTGGTTAACCGAATGTTGTTCGGAGTCCCGGATGAGATCCCGGACGTCACGAGGAGTTCCGGAATGGTCCGGAGGTAAAGATTTATATATAGGAAGTATGGTTTTGGCCACCGGAAGTGTTCTGGGCATCACCGGTAGTGTACCGGGACCACCGGAGGTGTCCGGGGGTCCACCATGTGGGGCCACAAGCTCCGGAGGCTTGCATGGGCTAAGTGTGGGAGGGGACCAGCCCCAGGTGGGCTGGTGCGCCCCCCCACAGGGGCTCAAGGCGCAAGGGAGTGGGAAGGGGGGCAAACCCTAGGGCAGATGGGCCTTAAGGCCCATCTAGCTGCGCCTCCCCTTCCCCCCCCTTCTTGGCCGCCTCCCCCTTGCCCATCTAGGGCTGCCGCCCCCCCTAGGGGTGGGAACCCTAGAGGGGGCGCACCCTCCTCCCTCTCCCCTATATATATTGAGGCCTAGGGCTGCACATAACACGTGATTTGATCTCTCCCTCTTGGTGCAGCCCTCCCTCTCTCTTCCTCCTTTTCTGCGGTGCTTGGCGAAGCCCTGCAGGATTGCCACGCTCCTCCACCACCACCACGCCATTGTGCTGCTGCTGGATGAAGTCTTCCTCAACCTCTCCCTCTCTCCTTGCTGGATCAAGGCATGGGAGACGTCACCGGGCTGTACGTGTGTTGAACGCGGAGGTGTCGTCCGTTTGGCACTAGGATCATCGGTGATTTGGATCACGGCGAGTACGACTCCATCAACCCCGTTCACTTGAACGCTTCCGCTTAGCGATCTACAAGGGTATGTACATGCACTCTCCTTCCCCTCGTTGCTGGTCTCTCCATAGATAGATCTTGGTGACACGTAGGAAACTTTTTGAATTTCTGCTACGTTCCCCTTCATTGGCATCATGAGCTAGGTCTATTGCGTAGATTCCATGCATGAGTAGAACACAAAGTAGTTGTGGGCGTTGATTTTGTTCAATATGCTTACAGTTACTAGTCAATCTTGATTCGGCGGCATTGTGGGATGAAGCGGCCCGGACCAACCTTACACGTACTCTTACGTGAGACTGGTTCCACCGACTGACATGCACTAGATGCATAAGGTGGCTGGCGGGTGTCTGTCTCTCCTACTTTAGTCGGATCGGATTCGATGAAAAGGGTCCTTATGAAGGGTAAATAGCAATTGGCATATCACGTTGTGGTTTTGCGTAGGTAAGAAACGTTCTTGCTAGAAACCCATAGCAGCCACGTAAAACATGCAAACAACAGTTAGAGGACGTCTAACTTGTTTTTGCAGGGTATGTCATGTGATGTGATATGGCCAAAGGATGTGATGTATGATATATGTGATGTATGAGATGATCATGTTCTTGTAATAGGAATCACGACTTGCATGTCGATGAGTATGACAACCGGCAGGAGCCATAGGAGTTGTCTTTAATTTATTTATGACCTGCATGTCAACATAAACGTCATGTAATTACTTTACTTTATTGCTAAAGCGTTAGCCATAGTAGTAGAAGTAATAGTTGACGTGACAACTTCATGAAGACACGATGATGGAGATCATGATGATGGAGATCATGGTTTCATGCCGGTGACGACGATGATCATGGAGCCCCGAAGATGGAGATCAAAAGGAGCAAAGTGATGATGGCCATATCATGTCACTATTTGATTGCATGTGATGTTTATCATGTTTATACATCTTATTTGCTTAGAACGACAGTAGTAAATAAGATGATCCCTCATTAAAATTTCAAGAAAGTGTTCCCCCTAACTGTGCACCGTTGTGAAAGTTCGTCGTTTCGAAGCACCACGTGATGATCGGGTGTGATAGATTCTTACGTTCACATACAACGGGTGTAAGACAGATTTACACACGCGAAACACTTAGGTTGACTTGACGAGCCTAGCATGTACAGACATGGCCTCGGAACACAAAAGACTGAAAGGTCGAGCATGAGTCGTATGACAGATACGATCAACATGAAGATGTTCACCGATGTTGACTAGTCCGTCTCACGTGATGATCGGACACGGCCTAGTTGACTCGGATCATGTAATCACTTAGATAACTAGAGGGATGTCTATCTGAGTGGGAGTTCATAAGATGAACTTAATTATCCTGAACATAGTCAAAAGATCTTTGCAAATTATGTCGTAAGCTCGCGCTTTAGTTCTACTGTTTTAGATATGTTCCTAGAGAAAATATAGTTGAAAGTTGATAGTAGCAATTATGCGGACAGTACAAGGCTTACGTCCTTAATGCACTGCTCAGTGTGCTGGACCTCGAACGTGGTATGTGGATGTTGCGAACATTTGGCATACACGTTTTGATGACTACATGATAGTTCGATAATGTTAAATGGTTTAGAATTGAGGCACCGAAGACATTTTTGAAATGTCGCGGAACATATGAGATGTTTCGAGGGCTGAAATTGGGATTTCAGGCTCGTGCCCACGTCAAGAGGTATAAGACCTCCGACGATTTTCTTGGCCTGCAGACTAAGGGAGAAAAGCTCAATCGTTGAGCTTGTGCTCAGATTGTCTGAGTACAACAATCACTTTAATCGAGTGGGAGTTAATCTTCCAGATAAGATAGTGATGTTTTTCCAAAGTCATTGCCACCAAGCTGCTACAGCTTTGTGATGAACTATATCAGGGATGGATATGATGATCCTTGAGATATTCGCGATGTTTGACACCGCGAAAGTAGAAATCAAGAAGGAGCATCAATTGTTGATGGTTAGTGAAACCACTAGTTTCAAGAAGGGCAAGGGCAAGAAGGGATACTTCATGAAACGGCAAATCAGCTGCTGCTCTAGTGGAGAAACCCAAGGCTAAACCCAAACCCGAGACTGAGTGCTTCTGTAATAAGGGGAACAGCCACTGGAGCAGAATTACCCTAGATACTTGGTAGATGAGAAGGCTGTCGAAAGAAGTATATTGGATATACATTATGTGAATGTGTACTTTACTAGTACTCCTAGTAGCACCAGGGTATTAGATACCGGTTCGGTTGCTAAGTGTTAGTAACTCGAAATGAAAGCTACGGAATAAACGGATACTAGCTAAAGGTGAGCGGACGATATGTATTGGAAGTGTTTCCAAGGTTGATATGATCAAGCATCGCACGCTCACTCTACCATCGAGATTGGTGTTAAACCTAAATAATTATTATTTGGTGTTTGCATTGATCATAGACATGATTGGATGATGTCTATCGCAATACGGTTATTCATTTAAGGAGAATAATGGTTACTCTATTTATTTGAATAATACCTTCAATGGTCTTGCACCTAAAATGAATGGTTTATTGAATCTCGATCATAGTGATACACATGTTCATGCCAAAAGATATAAGATAGTAATGATAGTACCACCTACTTGTGGCACTGCCATGTAAGTCATGTTGGTATAAAACGCATGAAGAAGCTCCATGTTGATGGATCTTTGAACTCACTCATTTCTGAAAAGATTTAGACATGTGAACCATGTCTGTTGGTACATACGCATGAAGAAACTCCATGCAGATGGACCGTTTGGACTCACTTGATTTTGAATCACTTGAGATATGCAAATCATACCACATGGGCAAGATGACTGAAACCTTCGGTTTCAGTAAAATGGAACAAGAAAGCAACTTGTTGGAAGTAACACATTTTGATGTGTGCAGTCCAATGAGTGCTGAGGCACGCAGTGGATATCGTTATGCTCTTACTTCACAGATGATTTGAGTAGATACTGAGCATATTTACTTGATGAAACACAAGTCTGAATTATTGAATGGTTCAAGTAATTTCAGAGTGAAGTTGAATATCGTCGTGACAAGAGGATAAAATATCTATGATATGATCATAGAGATGAATATCTGAGTTGCGAGTTTGGTACACAATTGAGACATTGTGGAAATTGTTTCACGACTAGTACCGCCTGGAACACCATAGTGTGATGGTGTGTCCGAACATCATAACTGCACCCTATTGGATATGATGCATACCATGATGTCTCTTATCGAATTACCACTATCGTTCATGGGTTAGGCATTAGAGACAACTTCACTCACTTTAAATAGGGCACCACCTAATTCCGTTGAGACGAAACCGTTTGAACTATGGTTTGGAGAAACCTGAGTTGTCGTTTCTTAAAAGTTTGGGGCTACGACGCTTATGTGAAAAAGTTTCAGGCTGATAAGCACGAACCCAAAGCGGATAAATGCATATTCATAGACACCCAAAACAGTTGGGTATACCTCCTGTCTCAGATTCGAAAGCAATAGGGATTGTTTCGAGAATCGGGTCCTTTCTTGAGGAAAAGTTTCTCTCGAAAGAATTGAGTGGGAGGATGGTGGAGACTTGATGAGGTTATTGAACCGTCACTTCAACTAGTGTGTAGCAGGGCACAGGAGTTGTTCCTATGGCACCTACACCAACTGAAGTGGAAGCTTATGATAGTGATCATGAGACTTCGGATCAAGTCACTCCCAAACCTCGTAGGATGACAAGGATGCGTACTACTTCAGAATGGTACGCAATCCTGTCTTAGAAGTCATGTTGCTAGGCAACAATGAACCTACAAGCTATGAAGAAGCGATGGTGGGCCCGGATTCCGATGAATGGCTCGAGGCCATAAAATCCGAGAGAGGATCCATGTATGAAAACAAAGTGTAGACTTTGGCAGAACGGCTCGATGGTCGTGAGGCTGTTGAGTACAGATGGATTTTAAAAGGAAGACGGACAGTGATGGTAAATGTCACCATTAAGAAAGCTCGACTTGTCATTAAGATGTTTTTCGACAAGTTCAAGGAGTTGACTGCGATGAGGCTTTCTCACTCGTAGCGATGCTAAGAGTCTGTTGGAATTATGTTAGCGATTACTGCATTATTTATGAAATTGTGCAGATAGGATGTCAAAACATTGTTTCCTCGACGATTTTCTTGAGGAAAGGTTGTATGTGATACAGCCAGAAGGTTTTGTCAATCCTGAAAGATGCTAATAAGTATGCAAAGCACCAGCAATCCTCCTGAGGACTGGAGTAAGCATCTCAGAGTTGGAATGTACACTTTGATGAGTTGATCAAACATTTTAGGTTTATACAAAGCTTATGAGAAACTTGTATTTTCAAAGAAGTGAGTGGGAGCACTATAGAATTTCTGATGAGTATATGTTGTTGATCAGAAATGATGTAGAATTTCTGGAAAGCATATAGGGTTATTTGAAAAGTGGTTTTCAATGGAAAACCTGGATTAAGCTACTTGAACATTAAGCATCAAGATCTATAAGGATAGATCAAAATCGCTTAATAGTACTTTCAAACAAACACATACCACAACAAGATTTTGAAGGAGTTCAAAATAGATCAGCAAAGAAGGAGTTCTTGGCTGTGTTATAAGGTGTGAACATTGAGTAAGACTCGAAACCTGACCACGGCAGAATAGAGAGAAAGGACGAAGGTCGTCCCCTATGCTTTAGTCGTCGGCTCTAAAGTATGCAATGTTATGTACCGCACCTGAAGTGTGCCAAACCATGAGTCAGTCAAGGGGTACAAGTGTGATCTAGAAATGGATCACAGGACAACGGTCAAGGTTATCCTTAGTAACTAGTGGACTAAGGAATTTTCTCGATTATGGAGGTGGGAAAAGAGTTCGTCGTAAAGGGTTACGCCGATGCAAACTTTGAAACTAATCCAGATTATTCTAAGTAGTAAATTGGATTCGTATAGTAGAACAGTTATTTGGAATAGCTCCAAATAGAGCGTGGTAGCTGCATCTGCAGGATGACATAGAGATTTGTAAAGCACACATGGATCTGAAATGTTCAGACCCGTTGACTATAACCTCTCTCACAAGCATAACATGATCAAACCCAGAACTCATGGGTGTTAGTCACATAGGGATGTGACCTTGAGTATTAATCACATATCGATGTGAACTAGATTATTGACTCTAGTGCAAGTGGGAGACTGTTGGAAATATGCCCTAGAGGCAATAATAAATAGGTTATTATTATATTTCCTTGTTCATGATAATCGTTTATTATCCATGCTAGAATTGTATTGATAGGAAACTCAGATACATGTGTGGATACATAGACAACACCATGTCCCTAGTAAGCCTCTAGTTGACTAGCTCGTTGATCAATAGATGGTTACAGTTTCCTGACCATGGACATTGGATGTCATTGATAACGGGATCACATCATTAGAAGAATGATGTGATGGACAAGACCCAATCCTAAGCCTAGCACAAGATCATGTAGTTCGTATGCTAAAGCTTTTCTAATGTCAAGTATCATTTCCTTAGACCATGAGATTGTGCAACTCCCGGATACCGTAGGAATGCTTTGGGTGTGCCAAACGTCACAACGTAACTGGGTGGCTATAAAGGTGCACTACAGGTATCTCCGAAAGTGTCTGTTGGGTTGGCACGAATCGAGACTGGGATTTGTCACTCCGTGTGACGGAGAGGTATCTCTGGGCCCACTCGGTAGGACATCATCATAATGTGCACAATGTGATCAAGGAGTTGATCACGGGTTGATGTGTTATGGAACGAGTAAAAGAGACTTGCCGGTAACGAGATTGAACAAGGTATCGGGATACCGACGATCGAATCTCGGGCAAGTATCGTACCGATAGACAATGGGAATTGTATACGGGATTGATTAAGTCCTTGACATCGTGGTTCATCCGATGAGATCATCGTGGAACATGTGGGAGCCAACATGGGTATCCAGATCCCGCTGTTGGTTATTGACCGGAGAACATCTCGGTCATGTCTGCGTGTCTCCCGAACCCGTAGGGTCTACACACTTAAGGTTCGGTGACGCTAGGGTTATAAAGGAAGTTCGTATGTGGTTAACCGAATGTTGTTCGGAGTCCCGGATGAGATCCCGGACGTCACGAGGAGTTCCGGAATGGTCCGGAGGTAAAGATTTATATATAGGAAGTATGGTTTTGGCCACCGGAAGTGTTCTGGGCATCACCGGTAGTGTACCGGGACCACCGGAGGTGTTCGGGGGTCCACCAAGTGGGGCCACAAGCTCCGGAGGCTTGCATGGGCTAAGTGTGGGAGGGGACCAGCCCCAGGTGGGCTGGTGCGCCCCCCCACAGGGGCTCAAGGCGCAAGGGAGTGGGAAGGGGGGCAAACCCTAGGGCAGATGGGCCTTAAGGCCCATCTAGCTGCGCCTCCCCTTCTCCCCCCTTCTTGGCCGCCTCCTCCTTGCCCATCTAGGGCTGCCGCCCCCCCTAGGGGTGGGAACCCTAGAGGGGGCGCACCCTCCTCCCTCTCCCCTATATATATTGAGGCCTAGGGCTGCACATAACACGCGATTTGATCTCTCCCTCTTGGTGCAGCCCTCCCTCTCTCTTCCTCCTCTTCTGCGGTGCTTGGCGAAGCCCTGCAGGATTGCCACGCTCCTCCACCACCACCACGCCGTTGTGCTGCTGCTGGATGAAGTCTTCCTCAACCTCTCCCTCTCTCCTTGCTGGATCAAGGCATGGGAGACGTCACCGGGCTGTACGTGTGTTGAACGCGGAGGTGCCGTCCGTTCGGCACTAGGATCATCGGTGATTTGGATCACGACGAGTACGACTCCATCAACCCCGTTTACTTGAACGCTTCCGCTTAGCGATCTACAAGGGTATGTAGATGCACTCTCCTTCCCCTCGTTGCTGGTCTCTCCATAGATAGATCTTGGTGACACGTAGGAATTTTTTTGAATTTCTGCTACGTTCCCCTTCACTTCCATCCTGATGAGGAACACAACTTGACCTGGATGACTAATGGAAAACAGATGACTGCTACATGGAAGGACTTCATGGATTTGCTTCAGGTTCCTGATGAGGGGCTCAACACGCCTATTGGTGTTCGCCCTCATGCCAACTCCGAGTCAGCTAGCAAGAACAAGCTCCAACAGTACCTCGTTGAGAAGAAGCTTGCCAATGATAAGAAGACGTGGGTGTTGAACCCTTTCCTGGACATCATGCACCGGATCTTCCGCAACTCCCTCTTTCCTTGCATTGGTGACAAGGACAAGGTGCATGCCTATCTTGTGGATATGCTGCTCCTTTGCAAGGAGGTGCGTCTCTCTCAGACACAACCACTCGACGTATCCCATATCATGTGGTGCGAGCTTCGGTTTGCGGTGTTCAACCGTAAGGTACCCATCTATGGACCTTACCTGTTTCTGTTGATCTCGAAGACTTGGGAGAAGCTCTATCCCAATGATGAGTTTCTTGCTCCTGACTGGATCCATCATGAGTCCATCAGACTACGTGTTAAGCCCTAATGGGCCAACACTACTACTCGTGCTGAGGCTGAGGCTGCTAGGATGGAAGTTGATGAGGATGAGATTGAGGAGGAGGACGCGGATGAGGACAGTTCTGCTGGGTATGCCCCTCCCTCTACTGAGCCCTCATGGGCTAAGAAGCTGAAGGCCAAGATGAAGGCCTTGTTCTGCATGCAGGCAAAGGGGCAGTACCGGACTCACGTTGCCTCCAAGGAGAGTCGCCGCCGCGACAAGAAGATCATGAGGGTTTTTGGAGAGGAAGTTTCCGGCGGCTCTGAGGAGCACATCACTCGAGAGACTGAGTGGATGGCCAAAAAAGGCTTCAAGTGTTCCGATTCTGAGGAGGAGCCCATCCCCGCCGCCGAGTCTGACGAGGAGCGTGTGAGTGATTACTCCGCTTGAGCCACCACTTGTGTTGTAGGTGTCCTCTCTTCCTTTTTGGCGTCTCGATGCCAAAGGGGGAGAGAGTGTAGGATTTGCAAGTCGTTTTATCGTGTTTGTTTCGTTTGAACCTCGTTTGCTTTGGTTTGGTTTGCGCTTGTGAGACCTAGCTATCATATGGTGTAAGACATATGCACTTCTATCGTACCTTATTGAGCTTATGCTATCTTGTGCTAATTATTATGCTCATATGTACTATCTTGCTTAGTGTTAGCCTTGTTGTTGCAAGATATGCCTTGTCTATAAAATATAGAGGGAGTGTTAATCCTAGTATGTGTGCCGTGCAGTCCAAAGCACTTATCTAGATAGCACACATCTAGGGGGAGCCCGTCGATAGTTTATAGATGTGGGGTTTGCCCATGTTCATTTTATCTCTTTTTGTGCAAATCCCATATTGTCATCAATCCACCAAAAAGGGGGAGAGTGTAAGGGCATATTTATCCCTTAGTTGTTTTGGTGATTGATGACAATGCTTTTGGGACTAATCGTGTGCATTGGGTATTTCAGACATTTCATCGCTAGGCACAAGACGATTTGGTGCCCCTTGAAGACTTTTGAAGACGGCGTTTCTCTATGTTTCTTTTCGGTGGACTTGAGTCATAGGAAAGCCGTACTATTAAGAGGGGGTCCACTTTGGAAAGGTTTGGGTGGAATGATCACGTACACGTCTACTTCTTTGCACCGCCTTTCCGTTGGCTCTTTGGAGCATCCTCTATCTTTTCATGTCTTTGCAATATGTCGTGTTTGCTGAGCTGGGGCATGCGGTAGTACTGCTCCTGGGAGCGGTAGTACCGGCCTCGGCCGCGGTAGTACTGCAAGTGCCCCCACTACAAAAAAGACACATCCGTGACATTTTGGGCCGAACGAATTTTTTTCCTATCATACTTATGACACTTCTAGGACAATAATTATGACAAAACACGGTATCATCATAGATGTGGTGGGGTCCTACTTCTATGACAAAAAATCATGACAGAAAATGGGCTTTTCATCCTGGGCGGGCCGGAGACGCAGCTGCATGACATTCTTTGGCCCGTACATGATGGAAAAAATCGTGGTTGAAGCAAGGGCAAGGAAAATATCGGGGTGTTCCCAGTTACTGTGGGTGGTCGGGGCCGAGCGATGCGTGTTTCTCTTGTACACGCACGTGCGTGGGTGTGAGGCATTGGGCTCTAATTGAACTCGAGCGAGGCGTTGGGCTCTAACTGAACCCGAGCGATTGCACTGCAGGCTACACGTTACTGAACCCAAGCGATATGATGGCTGTTAACTGAACCCGATCGAGCGATTCCTTCACTACTGCTACTAACTGAAGCCGATCGATGCTGCCTCTAGATGGACAGTTAGTGTGCTGGGGGGGGGGGGTTGGATGAACAGTTCCTGGTGGGGGTAGATGAACAGGACCCTGTGGTGTTGCCTCTGGATGAACAGGACCTCGATCGATCGAGCCGGTTGGGGCTGGATGAATAGGACTCCGTGGAGGGCAGGATGAACATGACCACCCCATCGAGGGCAGGATGAACAGTAGACGGTGGAGGGCTGGATGAACAGTAGCCCGTGGAGGGGTGGTTGAACAGGAGCCCGTGGAGAGGGCTGGTTGAATAGTAGCCGGTGGAGTAGCGCGCGGTGGAGGCTGCATGAACAGGAGCCCGTGGATGAATAGTCGCAGGTGGAGGCTGGAGGAGGTCAACGGTGGATGAACAGTAGCCCGTGGAGGCTGGAGGGGGGTCGACGGTGGAGATGAACAGTATCCCGTGGAGTCCCATTTTACGGTACGCCACACCCCTCCCAATGAACAGGACCCCCGTTTCGACCGTAGCGCTCCAACACAAGTCCGTTTCCTCCGTTTTGTGGTACGCCACACCCCTCCCGATCAACAGGACCCCCGTTTCGACCGTAGAAGGTCCGTTTCCTCTGTTTTGCGGTACGGCAGACCCCTCCCGATGAACAGGATCCTGTTTTGAACGTGGCTGGTCGAACACAAGGCCGTTTCCTCCGTTCTGCGGTACGCCAGGCCTCGTTTCCATCGGCTGTTCTGTCCAAGCCGGTTGGCTCCCACGCGTTCCGTTGCCTCTCGATGAACACGACGCATTCCGTTGCCTCCCCATGAACACGACGACGATGCTGTTTCTCCGTTCTGACCCAGCCATGTACACGAGCCTTGGCCGTACATACGCGCGAGTAGGCGTTCGAGACCCCGCCCATATGTACGCATGTGGCCGTATTTACTTTCTTGCACCCTAGCCGTTGTACGTACGTGTACATGCTACGTGCGCGCCTCTACTACGACACATGTGCGCCTCTACATACCAGTATGTACATACACATTCACGACCAGAATGACAACGCTATGGACGCTTCGACTAGGTGGGTCCCGACTGTCAGGCACTTCCTTGCCCGCGAAGATGTAGATGGTGGGTCCCAGCAGTCAGGGGGGCGAATCGTTTTTTTGCCCAGACGCACTTCCTTGCGTGCGAAGATGTAGCTGGTGGGTCCCACAGTCAGGGGGAAACGTTTTTTTTGTGAAATACGGTGGCCCGTACGATGGGTCCCCGCTGTCAGGTGGAGGAATAATTATTTTGCGCGTAATAAGGAGGCACTTCCTTGCTGCGGCCATGGACCCAGCTGTCAGCCTCTCCATGTACAGTACTCTTCCGATGGAAGTCGTTCCTTGACCATGTTGACCACGCCGCGCCGAGAGCACCAGGGTGGTGGACGACGGCGAGGCCTAGGAAGGGGACGACGCAGACCAGGGGAAGACGCGACAGTGGAAGCCCGCGCGGAGAGGAGTACGAGGGTTCACTGATTCGGCTGCGGTGTGAGGCTGCCGTCGCCGCAGGGCCTGGCTAGCGGTGGGAATAGTAGGGGGCGGTGAGGCCTCTGCGGCAGCACAGCCGGCCACGGGAGGCAGGATCATGCGGCACGACCGGCGCTGCTTTGGGCGGCTGGAGCAAGAAGACCAGAGGTTGAAGAAGCACTACGGCCGTTGGATTGACATCGTACGGTCACTGGAGCTAGAATCGTTCATATTTACTAAGTTTACAAAGCACTCCGTCCCCGTCAACTTAGTAGGCCCACAAGTCAGCCTCCCACCAAGGTGGGTCCCAACTAGCAGGGGGAGTATTCATTTTTTGTGTGTAATAAGGAGGCACTTCCGGTGGGTCCGAGCTGACAGCGGGGGAATGTTTTTTCGCAAAATACGGTGGCCCGTCCAATGGGTCCCAGCAGTCAGGGGGAAACGTTTTTCGCCAAATACGGTGGCCCATCCGTTGGGTCCCTGCTGTCAGGTGGATGAATAATTATTTTCTGCGTAATAAGGAGGCACTTCCTTGCGGCTGCCGTGGACCTTGCTGTCAGCCTCTCCACGACAGTACCCTTCCGATGAAAGTCATTCCTTGACCACGTTGACCACGCCGCGCCGAGAGCACTAGGGCGATGGACGACGGCGAGGCCTAGGAAGGGGATGACGCGGAGCTGGGGAAGACGCGGCAGTGGATGCCCACGCGGAGAGGAGCATGAGGGTTCACTGGTTCGGCTGCGGTGTGAGGCTGCCGTCGCCGCAGAATAACCGGAGGTGTGGGTGAGTAGAGGGATGCCCTGGCCAGCGATGGGAGTAGTAGGAGGCGGTGAGGCCTGCACGGGAGGCGGGAGCAGGCGGTCCCACTGGCACTGGATTTGGCGGTTGGAGCAAGAAGATCAGAGATTGAAGAAACACGACGGCCGTTGGATTGACATCCAATGGTTACGTCTGCTAGAATCGTTTGTTGACATATATAATAACTAAAAAAACTTGCATACACGTCAATTTAATAGGCCCATAAGTCAGACCATTCCCTCTGTTTTTAATAATTTATATATAGCTCATTGCGACTTCTTATGCAATTTATTGCAGTCCATTTTTTGGTTGGCCAGGGCCAATTTCACATGTTTCTGTGGGTCCCAAACTACTTTTAATACCAAATGTCGAGATAGATTTAAAGTACTTTGAAGATATATTTAAATTAGGTTAATGCCTAGTGAAATAGGAATCTGAAAATGTAAAAAATTGAAAAAGTATAAAGTAATTGCCAATCTGTCATCTGTTTTTATATTTACAACCCATTTCATATTACTTTCAAGATTTGCAGGCGTCTTGAAAGAGTTGCAACCCATCAGGGCGTAGGAAAATAAGTAGGCCTAGATTGGGTATTCTTCAGAAAAAATAAACTGGGCTCATTTTCACAAAGAAAAATAGCTGGGCTGGTCACATGGTGAACATAAAATATAAACCTGGGCTAGACGGGCCACAACCCAGTTCAAACCCTGCTCCGTCACAACAATAACAAAAAAATACTGCTCGAGCTGCTACATCCCAGTTGTCAGCCGATCTTGTGCTGTTCTCTTGTCTATTGACTATATACGCTCACAATGTCGTGGGTCCCAGATGTCAGGAAAACACTAGGAGGAAGCATTTTATTTTTCCATACGCTGACATGGTGGGACCTAATGTCATCCTCTCCACGTACTTCTGCCGATTCCTGTTGTTTGTTGACCATGTTGACAACGCGAGAGGGCGGCGCCGCGGCGAGCGCACCAAAGCGCGCAGAGGACGACAGCGAGGCCTCAGACGTTGACGTTAACGATTTAGGAGACGGTAGGGCAGCGATGCATGCGCTGAGGCGCAGCCAGCCGTGGGAGGCGGAAGCAGGCGGCCCCGGCGGCGCTGGTTTGGTTTTGGCGGCTGGAGGAAGACAGGACTGAAGAAACATGACAGACTGTAAAAGTAGCAGGAGTACTTAACAACCTTAACTGAAACCAGCAGGGGCACTTAACAACCATAGCTGAAAGCAGTATGAGTACTTATACAGGTTCAACCGTACAAAGCATGCCTCGAACATTGCTACTTTGCCTAGAGTTAACCAAGGGTGAGGCCGCCAAGCCCCAGGACAAGGCCCAGGCACCACCCCGCGCATCCACAACCTTCTGAAAGCGGCTTCATCTTGCAATGTGGTCAATAAACAGGATATTCACTTTAGATCCATGGAAAAGCAGGAACATAATCTTCTGTCATATTCTCCAAGATGGACGGGCCTTCATTATTTGAGACCACCCATGAATAAGTATCTTTTCAACTCCAAGGGGAATGGAGTAGGTCGACATAAACATCATATTGTGACCAAGCGCAAGTCTGACCCGACCATGGTCAGGCATCTGTATAGGAACAATAGAGCTGGGCAGTTTCTGTTTCAATAAGATCACAACTGTGAAACTGTGTATAAGCAATAGTTTATGAACAACATATATAACAGAAAATAGCTCGTACCATAAGTTTCTTGACACAGTTGGACCTGTTCAACGAGTGCAGCAGTGGCACACATATCCCACATGGCCTTCCACCATTGAAACGCCCCACAAGGACCTCAAGACGATCAATAAAGTGTAGGAACTTGTGGATGTCATCCCAGTCAACTTCAGTGCCATCAGTAATAGCCGAGTTGTTACAGAATAACAAACGAGCAGCCTGCTTAACTTTGAAAAAACCTACACGTGCCACCAATTATAAGAAAATATTAGTTAGAAGTAGCATCTTCGTGAGAGATTCGTTGCTACTTCTAAAGTTAAATTGTGATCAGTTAGACAGAATAGGTGGATTAATAAGTAATCGAGGCAACAAGCAAGAACCAGATACAAAACTAACATGGATGAACAATTGGAATGACGTCGGGGTGGAAGATCGCAGTGAAGATGAGACCAGGTTCTGCTATTTCCATCAACATTCGTGCGCCAACTTTTAGTCCGTAACACTTGAGAAAGTTTATCCAAGTTCGGCCATAAAAAAAGCAGCGATCTTCTTGGTTCATGAACCCAACTCGAAACTTATATCCATGGCTTGTCTTCACCGTTACCATTGAACTGGTGTATTCAGTTATGGCAAGGCCGAGCATCTTGAGTACCTGTGTTCTGGCAGAGCAAGGAATGCACTGCAGGAAAAATAATATGAGAACACAATGTATTCCCTATATCCAAATCTAGAAATACTTTCCTCCTTCACGTCAGTGTTGACCATGGTACTAGTACCTTTTATCCAAATATGGCAATCCAAATTTCCAAATTAGTCGACATCATGTTCAAAAAACCCCACCCTCCCGGATAGAAGAGAGGATTCTAGGAACATGTTGTGCGCGTTTTAAAATCCTGTGTTAGGATGAGAAGGAACAAGTGTGGCGTCTCGCCGAAGGCGCAGAAACCTGTAGGGTCCTCGCACTTTGGGCACTGTAGATGAAACACACTAGATTCTGTAGGAATAAAAATGCATCAACGGCAGCGGCTGCCATCCTAGGAGTAGTCGCGACCAAGGGACTTGAATTTATCGGGGATGGATGAAGAATTCGTACCAGGTTCTCCATGAGAAAACCCTATGCGATCGCCGAGCGGGGGATTTCTCTGAACAAGCAGACAAGGGAGAAGGGATTCAGGCCGAGTGAGATATTGCCGCTTCGTCCGTCCAGCTTACTGCTAAAGTTGGAAAGGTTGGGGTTTTTGTGATTTGATGGCTCATTGGGCATTAACGCGGCGCTACGACCGGGGTGTGTCTACCATGCAGTTGTGCACTCTAATTTGGTGCATATGGCATGTGGACCCCGTTGTCGGATGCCCCACATATCAGCGAAAGGAAGTAGAAAGACATGAGTAACTAGTTATTACACATAAATATATTTTTGACAGAGAGATATTCCCTCTGTAAAGAAATATAAAGATCTTTTATATCACAACTTTATACATAAGAAAAATCAAGGGGGATATATATAACATATATAATTATAAAAAAACAGAGTTTTTTAACACGGTATAGACGAGTTGGTGATGATGGTGTGCCTGTCATCCTACAATATAGGCCGTCCAACTTATATCTGACGGATAGGAAGGAAACTATGGTAATTCTGCAAAAAGGTACCCACACACCTCTCCGCATTTGCAAATAAGGCCTTCCCTCGTTCATCCTTTTCTCTCACAAGATAAAATACTCATACAAATGCATCTTGATGTTACGTGCAATGCACGGGCATTATGGGGGTTCAGCTGAGAAATACTCAGACAGGCTCACGGTTCTGGACTTTGGGCCATTGGCCGGTGGGCCTGCATGTTTGGGGGCCCATGTGTTCTACCTCAGCGCTTTTCATATTGCAAGCGGTCAGTACGGCGCTGGTTTTAGATGCTGTCGCAAGGCGAATACAGAAAATTGAATAAAGCACAGCAACTGTTGGAATGAAATCAAACGACAGTTCCTAACCAGCAATCAGAGTTGCAGTTCTATTAGTGATACTATCGTACTACTTATACACACAAGACACTTGTTTCACCATGCCAGAATATTACATCAAAATCTCTCGGCGGATAGATCAGTTCGGTAGTACTGAAGAATTTCAAAGTTGATTTGGACCAGCTTTCCTTGCCGAGAAAGTTCGATTTTGACATCATCCCATACCGCAAGATATGATTTAGATTTGAACCTTGACCTTCCTTTAGCATCAATAATCATGCGACCATCCTTTGTACTTACGGTATATTGAGCAGTTTCATTCACACCAAGGCTGCGCATGGTAAGAGAAACTTGGTCGCTGTCGCCCGGATTGTTGAACGACTCCCTCGTTGCTCTAGGAATTCTCTGCTTGCAAACAAGAAGACATACCCAAATAGTTAGATCAACACAGTGAATCATGCGAAACAACATGGAAATAAAAAAGAACAAAACACTTGGGCGGCCAATGCTTACCAAGAAGGTGGACATGTCGGTTTTTGTAAGGACTTTGGTATATGAAGTGCGAACTGCAGCCCTGTCTGTTGCCGGTGCAACTGCTTGTTCGGTTGCCGCTGCACGGGCGGGAGCAGATGCAAGTGCAAGTGTTGGTGCAGGTGCCGAAGCCGCTACAGCTGCCTGAGATGGTGCTCCTTGTAGAGCTGGTGCCCGTGTCGGAGCAGGTGCCGGTGTCGATGCCCGATCCTTTGGTAGATCAGCCTGATGCGCTGACGCAGTCGGTGCCCAATCCTCAGCTAGATCAGACTGAGCTGCTGCCGCTGTCAGTGCTAGAGAAACTGCTGGTGCTCGATCCGTTTCTGAAGGTGGTACCGATGTGCGAGACAGCGGCGATCGTGTCTGGTCTGCTATGATCAGCTTTCTAACTTGACTAGGCTTCGTGACCGTCATCCAGTTTTTTCTTCATTTCTTTTAAACGCGAGAAGGACTAATTGTAGCGTTTTTGTTAAAACAAACTGCAATTCATCATAGGGATTCAGCTTTTACTCAGACAACAGCCTGATCCAATTTTTTCCAGTAATATAAGTGATGGACAGTGCCTTCGTTACTGACATGACATAAGAAGTGAAACCTGCAAAAATAGCCATCGTAGAGCAAACCAAACGGTTTATTCTGTGATGAATGTCACATGGCAAAACCTGCATCGTAAAATTGCAGGAAAAGAAAGAAAACATGACATTAACTCAATAATATTTAGACAGTAAATCAATAAGATTTACTTGATGTGACACGAGTGAATCCTTACCAGGAAATCACTATGTTGAAGTATTAAGCAGAAGATTGATCATCCAACTACGGGTGGCATGCAGGGCCCCCGCCTACTCCCACAAGCAAGATAGTCCAAAGGTCGTGACAAATCGTATTGACCGAACATCGATGGGACTGGAAATCCTGGTGGGTGCGATAAACCCTGCAATGCATATAGATATTGGAGTGTAACCATAATTGATAAACCGTCCTCACAAAAAAGATGATCTGGATACTTCAAAATATACAGACTGAATTGAGTGGACAGACATTAACATAGACCATTCTCAGGACTGACCACACCAAAAGCGGTAGTACTAATAAACAATACAGGGTTCACATCCACAAATCAAGTATTGAACAATAGTACTTACTACAGACAAGCAAGGTTGCACTAATTAAACTCTGCAGACTATTTCTTGCCACCGACCAACGGGATGAACCCCGCATAACTGACTAGGCCATGGACTTCATGAGAGATGCCTACATGCACCATCACCGTCTTGTCAACCTTGGAGAACCTAACAGAGTGGTCTTTCCACTCATAAACATGATCATGAAGACAGGCCGCATCAGATTTGTTGGGAAGCTTTACAAGGACCACACCCTTCGTAATCGAAGGCACATCCAGGAAATTGTTGTGGTCAAGTACAACCTTGAGAACACGCCTGACAACAATGCTACAGGAAAACACTAGTTCAGGACACGTGGCGACAAGGACACAACACCTGGATAGTTTAGCAGTAGAACTCATCGTCAGGTCTTCCAGTTCACACGACATGACTTTGAGAACTTGATCTCCACCGCGGACCTGGTTCTAATTCAAACAGAAACCATATTTTATTACTACCTCCGTTCAGAAATATAAGATGATTTTCTATATTATACTCCATATATGACTACATATACGCACAGAAATGAGTGAACAAAGACACTAGAACATGTCTTCAAAGGCATGAGAGCAGAGGGATTACTTGCAATATCCATAACACAAGTTACTGAGGCAAATATACCCTCTTCAAAAGTAGCATTGATGTTCATAAAGTACTCCCTCCGTCCCAAAATTCTTGACTTAGCTTTTTCTAGATACGGATGTATCAAGTCACATTTTAGTATTAGATACATTCGTATCTAGACAAATCTAAGACAAGAAATTTGGGACAGAGGGAGTAGTTGAAAGTAATCTATAAGAAATCAGTGTCAACCTCTCGCATGTTTTGGCCAAAAGAGGAATTTAGAACCGTCATTTGGCACACAAAAATCACATGCAAGATCACCCAGAAAGTTGTACTACTAGTAGTAGTACTGTGTGTTAGATGAAAAAACATGATCAAGATCGAGAAAAAGATCGTCAAGAAGAGATATTACCTGGACTTGCTTAATGAGGGATCCCGGAGAGGGGGGCTTGGACAGGGCAATGGCTTTGAGCTTGTCTGCGGTAGTCTCGGCGGGGTGCTTGCGCTTCTTCGTACCATGAGCCTCGATGGTTTTGGCCAGAGCCATAGACATGACTTGGTCGGTGCTCCAGCGTCCATCAAGAAACTGTCAAATAGAAATAAAAGAAAAGAAACCATAATCACAAACCCAAAAGAAGAAAAGAGAGGGAGTTATAGGATCAGTCTCGGGGTTGCAAGACCGGGCCTTGACCAGAATCAACACCATTGATGCACTCACCTTTCCTTCTTTGGGAGAGAAGAACAATCGCAGAAGCGGGTCGGGGCTTTCTTGAAGAAATGAGGAACAAGATGAGGGAGAAGCAAGGATTGGGTAGAGAGGAAGCTGAGAGAGAAGAGTGAAATGATGGTTGCTTCGTCCGTCCAACTTACTGCTAGAAAGGAGGGGGTTTTGTGATTTGACGGCTCATTGGGCATTACTGCGGCTATTCGATCGGGGTAGTCTACCGTCACTCTACTACGGAGTAATTTAGTGCATGGCTGGTGGACCCGGATGCTGGCTGTCCCACACGTCGGCGAAAGTGAGTAATTTAGTGCATGGCTGGAGGAGGATCCACACGGTAGAGCGTGTCCACTATTTTTCTAAAGAAGAAAATGATTACAACAAGTGTTTCCACTCTTACGACGGAGGAGTGCGAAACACGTCAGCCACTTGAACATACACAGTGCTCCTACTACTAGGCATGTGCAGTGGTTCATACGTCAGTACTACATAATCTTGTTGCTAGTGTAGTAAGATATGACGACAACAAATGATGTTGTGCACATGTCAACTATATGAACAGTAATGTAGTAACATAGTACCGCTTTCTCGACTGTCCGGTCGAGAATGAACGGTGAGATCAATGTTAACAGAATTAGGTCTATAGTGCACGGAGAGTATGGTGCTCCAATACTCCATGAAAAATGAACCATATGAAGCATGAATAGTGTTAGGCAGGGTGTATGAAGGGTGCACGAGATGGGAGCAAAAGATCCCTTCTCGACCCACTTTTGGGTGTTTGGCAGAGTGCATGAAGGGTGCATGAGTCCACACTAGTAGGTTAACACAAATGCATGAAGAGGAAACAACTACTCCGTCTAGGTGTGTAAGTCATCTTACGTTGTACACTGCGACCAAGGCGGAGAGGAAAACGAGAAAACTTAATGTCTTTTTTCTAATTAATAACATTTCATGCAATGAACTAACCACTGCATGTCATGTTTATTAGTCTCAAGTCATTGAAAGCATGCACGACCCACGTCTCTTATTGGTTGATATGTCACAAAACAAGAAACGGGGAGGGAGAAAATGTACCGGGCCTAAGTGTTTTGGGATTATTTGGTTTTTGTAAGGTGACTTACACACTATATTGAGATGAGAATGCAACCAAACACACCCACACGCTTTCTGCTACAGTGACTGATCTGCACCGTCTGAGTTTGATCCAACGGCCATGTTGCGCCGAGACATGGACATGCCCATGTGATACGTCTCCAACGTATCTATAATTTTTGATTCCTCCATGCTATATTATCTACTGTTTTGGACTATATTGGGCTTTATTTTCCACTTTTATATTACTTTTGGGACTAACCTATTAACCGGAGGCCCAGCCCAGAATTGCTGTTTTTTGCCTATTTCAGTGTTTCAAAGAAACAGAATATCAAACGGAGCCCAAACGGAATGAAACCTTCGGGAACGTGGTTTTCTCATCAGATAAGATCCATGAGACTTGGACCCTCCGTCAAGAAAGCCACGAGGCGGTCACGAGGGTGGAGGGCGCCCCCCCTAGGGCGTGCCCCCTGCCTCATGGGCCCCTCGAAGCTCCACCGACGTACTCCTTCTTCCTATATATACCTACGTACCCCCAAATGATCAGATACGGAGCCAAAAACCTAATTCCACCACCGCAACCGTCTGTACCCACGAGATCCCATCTTGGGGCCTGTTCCGGAGCTCCACCGGAGGGGGCATCCATCACGGAGGGCTTCTACATCATCATCATAGCCTCTCCGATGAAGTGTGAGTAGTTTACCTCAGACCTTCGGGTCCATAGTCAGTAGCTAGATGGCTTCTTCTCTCTTTTTGGATCTCAATACAATGTTCTCCCCCTCTCTCGTGGAGATCTATTCGATGTAATCTTCTTTTTGCGGTGCGTTTGTTGAGAGCGATGAATTGTGGGTTTATGATCAAGATTAGCTATGAACAATATTTGAATCTTCTCTGAATTCTTTTATGTATGATTGGTTATCTTTGCAAGTCTCTTCAAATTATCAGTTTGGTTTGGCCTACTATATTGGTTTTTCTTGCAATGGGAGAAGTGCTTAGCTTTGGGTTCAATCTTGCGGTGTCCTTACCCAGTGACAGAAGGGGCAGCAAGGCACGTATTGTATTGTTTCCATCGAGGATAACAAGATGGGGTATTTATGATATAGCATGAATTTATTCCTCTACATCATGTCATCTTGCTTAAGGCGTTACTCTGTTTTCTTGAACTTAATACTCTAGATGCATGCTGGATAGCGGTCGATGAGTGGAGTGATAGTAGTAGATGCAGGCAGGAGTCGGTCTACTTGTCTCGGACGTGATGCCTATATACATGATCATACCTAGATATTCTCATAACTATGCTCAATTCTGTCTATTGCTCAACAGTAATTTGTTCACCCACCGTAGAAATACTTACGCTCTCGAGAGAAGCCACTAGTGAAACCTATGGCCCCCGGGTCTATTCTCATCATATCAATCTTCCATCACTTTATTATTGCTTTGTTTTTACCTTTGCCTTTTATTTTACTTTGCATATTTATATCAAAAATACCAAAAATATTATCTATCAGATCTCACTCTCGTAAGTGATCCTGAAGGGATTGACAACCCCTAATCGCGTTGGTTGCATTGAGCTATTGTTTTTGTGTAGGTACGAGGGACTCGCGCATAGCCTCCTACTGGATTGATACCTTGGTTCCCAAAAACTGAGGGAAATACTTACGCTACTTTGCTGCATCATCCTCTCCTCTTCGGGGAAATCCAACGCAAGCTCAAGAGGTAGCACCATGCAGAGGGCGCCTAAACACCACCGAAGTCCCTATGCTTCTCGAGGCGCACGACGTTGGTGATGCAGGGGCGAAATGGCTGAAAAGCATTGCAATCTACGGGAAGGCGGAGGGAGCCAGCCGAGGAGCAGGGAATCTTTTGGTTTTCATCATGGTAAAACACCAGTCGACGACTTCTCACATCAGGGAGAAGTGGGTTTTACAGGCGGAGTCATCATGACTAATTGCTGCCGCAACTGCTCCCATCAATCAAAAAATTAAAAATCTTGCTGCACTCAAACACGAGAGCAACGCCGCGGTAGATGTTTAAATTTACCTGCCGGCAAGTAGATAAAAAAGGGGTGAAAAAACAAATGTGGTGGCAGCCTAGCTAATCGGTCGAACTAGCCCAACTAGCTAGCCACCGTGCTTCACTGATGTACTCGGCGGGAAAAGTGGTATTTCGTGATTTTACGACTCATTTGTTTACTTGCTTCGACGAAAACGCGCGGTAGGGCATCCCACGTCAAGAAGAATATATGCGTGCACCACCCGGGAAGACCCCGAAACCGCGCGGTAGGGTGTGCCATGTCTCGACACGGTGGAAAACTGTGCGTGTAAAAATTTCCTGTATCAGACGTAGTACCTATGGTTCGACCTCGGGACCCAGCCAGTCGGTCGAAAACACCCCACTAGCCACACAGCTTCATCATGCTAACATGGCATGGAGGATAGGTGTGGTTAGCTCCGTCTTGACCAGCCACAACGTCTCTTGTTCTAGGCGATTCTTCTATTTTCCAAGCTTTTTTTAGTTGTAATAACACCACGGCAAGCTAGCGCCGCTCTTCGTTTGTGCCCGTGCAAAGGTCAGACGTTGGAGAAAAGAGATAGATCGCAGACCTGGGACCCACCAGTAAGTGAGTCAACGGTCATGCACGTGTGGACGAGGCACTCCCTCTACTCCACTCAACGTAATACTTTATAAAATCAAGTTATGGAACAAAGCCAACAACCGTTGTTGTTTCAGGCTATCGACTTACGCTTTGTAGTCCAGGTTGCCAGTTCGAATCTCGTCTTTCAGATTTGTTAGTTTTTGGTCCAAATTTGATTAATGACAAGTGGGACCCCCGTGTGTTGTTTCGATATTTCAGTGTAGGATGGTTTTTTTGAACAAACACTTTGCACGATTGGACAAGTAACGGCACAAGTTACACGTATTTTGCAAGTTTACAAACAAAAATGACAGCAGCATAGAATATCACATCCACCCCGCAGCTTAGATGCTATGGTGATACGAGTTTTTACACCGTTGGAAGTGAGATCCATTGGCTTGGGAGTAGTCTTTGTAATTATGCGCAATTTCCAAACTCTCCAAAGGTTTTTTTGCAAATAAAACATTTAGGCCTCGTGTGTGCCGCTGCATCTTGGATCCAACGGCTCCCCATTGCTCATATTAGGTGCTCCCCGTAGCTTAATTACCCGCTACGGTGATATGAGCATCTAGGTCGTATGATCAGTGATCAGATGGCACATGCGTAGTACTTGTACTTTCTGCGCAATTCCCAAACTCTCTCAGCCGTATATTGCAAAAACACTCAAACCTCCTACTGTGGGCCGTTAGATCTCCGTGAACTCGTATCACCATAGAATCTACGGTGTGGGAGCACCTCATATTCTCCCGTGCGAGAAAACATAAGGTGCTCTCACAGCTTGGATGCTACGATGATACGAGCTTCCAGGTCGTTTGATCTGAGATCCAATGGCATCTGAGCAGTCTTTGTGCTTGTAAGCAGTGGCCGAACTCTTTGGGGGCTTTTCTGCAAAAAACCATTCGAACCATCGAGGAGGCGTTGGGTGACAAATCCAACGGCTCCGAAGAGCTTGTATCACCAAAGCATCTAAGGTGTGGTAGCACATGATATTCTTACAGACAGGAGAATATGATGTCCTCCTTCATCTTAGATGCTATGGTGATACGAGCTTCGAGGTCGTTGGATATGGGATCCAAGGGCATCTGAGTAGTTTTTGTACAAATTGTGTGCAATTCTCAAACTCATCAACGTTTCCTGTAAAAATATTAAGACATCATGTGAGCTGCTATATCTCATATCTACAAGCTCCAAGCAACTCCTATCGGCATATAGCATCTAAGGTATGGGGGCAGATGATATTCTCCCGGGGAGGAGGGGTGGGGGGTGCACAACCAATCGGTGGTTGGGAGGGTGGGGACAAATATAATCTAAACAACCCTAAATAGAGCTTCACAATTTTATCTATGGTCGAGGGGGTGACCCCCGACAATCATAGCTCCACCTAATTAAACACAAAATTTGCATGTACTGCAGTACTAGACTTAATATTCATGTTTCAGTTTCATGTTCGTTTTAAATATTGAATTGAGGACCATGCATGTCTTATATTTTACTCCCTTCATTTCTAAATATTAGTCTTTTTAGAGATTTCAAGTGGACTGGCACATACAGATGTATATAGACATATTTTAGAGTGTAGATTCACTCATTTTGCTCTGTATGTAGTCGCTTGTTGAAATCTCTAAAAGACTAATATTTAGGAACAGAAGGAGTATATTTGAATTCGTTTCATACATGCATGGTTTGGAAAAATATATGCACCATACATATTGGATTGTTGTTGTGTTCGTGTGTGGGTGTCTCTCTCTCTCTCTGTGTGTGTGGTCATATGCTTGATACACACAAAGTTTTCTCACCTCCATATTTTTCATCTTTTAAATTTGAATTTGCATTGAAAAACTTAGCAGGGATACCATGAAATGTGAAATCCATGTTGAGATCACTATATCACAAACTCACTCTAATTCAACAACTTGTCATAAATCAATTACCACATTGAGATTAGTATTTTTGCAAGGAAAATACGGGCATTGTAATACACATAGATTCGTGCGGCAACTTAAAAGGTTCCTTTCATATTCTCGAATGGTAGGACCCAACGGCACACCAGCCAGACCTTGGCTCGTGTTGATCCTAAAAAAATAAAAAATAAAAAAAACCAGGCTCGTGTCCTTCTGGTGGCGTGCGTGGTACGCACATTAGGCAACCCCAACCAGTCGAGTCTCCGCGTTTTGAGTCGAAATATCTGGCGGCCAGAATTCCAGCCCTAGGAAATTCCCCTCATGTCCCCGGTCCATAATGACTACCGATGAACAACGGAGGGATGCTTTAGTAACTAGACCATGTTGTGTTAAAAAAGTAACTAGACAACGTTACCTACTGTGCCGAGCACGGTTCAATTCCCTCGGTCGCCGCTCGCCAAGGTCACCCGTCAACTACATTGCCTAGTACTACTACTACACCAGGATGAGCACAGAATTGAGCCCGTTTGTTCGTGCCTAGTACTTGAGTTTATATATCAGGCAACACAATGCACTGGTACAGAGGTATTATCCTTTTGCTCTGCATATATGACTTGTCTGAAGTCTAACTAAGCAAAATGTTTGACCAAATCCTTTCTTAAGAAATACAACAGGACAGATGTATGGCTTGAAAATTTATTGCATGATGCAGGTTATGATATTGTTTCGAATCCTGGATGTTAAATTTCAGAAAATCCAAAAGTGACCATAAATTCTTGAAACTGAGCATGGTCACGTGATATGGCACAAATATTACTTCGTAATTTTTTTCTTCAATTTGAGACAAGATGCTTATGACAAGTTGCACAAATGAAGAACCAAGGTATTTTGGAACAAAGACCTGTCACGTTAAGGCGAACGCTTTCACTATTGAAACCGTGGGCGTTTACGTGCTACCACGAGTCCCGATTCACATCGGCATGTGTCGTCCCAGCAAGCGTGTGAGTCAACGGGAGGCGTGCGGGCAGATTGCTGCGCCGGCTGATAGGGAGGCGTGCGAGCAGACCGTTGTGCAGGCTCACCGGAGGCGAGCCCTTTGACCAGGCTCCGCCGCCCACCTTCGTCCCAACTGCTCCCACTTTTAATGTCGCCGGCGCCGCAGTTTAAAATCAACCCCGCACTACCCGGTATTGCTACAATCTTCTCTCTTCCTCTCCGATTCTCATGTCGTCTACCTCCAACCAGCCTGACCTAAACGTACGCCATGCCGCATCACGATGGTATGCCCTTAGTCTTCTAGGTTCCTGAGGAAGACACCCAGCCGGAGTCTCAAGAACATAAGGCACTTTGGGACGAGCTTGAACTGGCCTTGCGGGAAGACGCCGCACCTGTCCCCGCTCCCGTTCCGGCTCCCGTCGCCGCGACTGTGCCAACGCCCATCCCCGTGGCATTGATGGGCTGGGAGCCACACATTGTCGCCGAGCTTGATGCCATGGGGTTCCACGAGGTCCCCGTCGACTTTCACGCGCCCGTGGACCTGCCAGCGCATGCGCCTGCGTGTGCACTGACGCACACGCCCATGCCAGTGCCCGTGCACCTGCCAGCGCATGCGCCTGCATGTGCACTGATGTGCGTGCCCGTGCCGGTGCCCGTGCACACGAATGTCTCCACCGCGCCGTTGACAGCGCCTGTCCCCGCACAGGTGCTAGTGCCCCCCTCAGCGGCATGGATGGCCACCGTCGACCGCTTCCTTGCATCAATGCCAGTCACCTCCTCCCGCCAGTTGACTCTCTCCCGGAGACCGAAGTCCAGAACATTGTGGCCTTCCTTGAAGCTAGGGCCAATGTCCAGGAGTACGCCAACAACGGCGCAAGACGCCGCCGTCGCCGTCGGTCAGTGGCCCGACGACACACAGAGCACGTCAGAGGAGCCGCTTCCCACCACAAGACGCCCCTGCCGCCGCCGCGTAATCTAAATTTGCCATGAAAAACATTCAGATTGCCATGCTTAAAATCCGAACGTTTATCATTTCCGTTTATTTTAGATCGACCGTCGTATAATTTAAAGTTGGATTCAGACTGAACGAAATCTATGGTTTGATCGATTGAATGTTCTGCTAGAGCCGTATCAAATTAATATAAAATGTCATCAAGCCACATGCATTCCTTGTCATCCAACGACCTAGATTGCTTCAATGTCGAGCGCTCAACACGTTTAGCGTGCAGTTAATTTTATGCCAAAAATAGTGCTAATCACATAATAACACGCAAATAATATCCAACTTAATATCCGCGTGCACTTAATATACTTCCAAATTAACGTGCATTGCACGTACACACTTACTAGTGCTGCTAGCACGTGAAGCTGGTGCCGTAACTTATGAATGCGTCCAGATATGGTCAACGGCAACATTGCCCGCGAGTTCTTCGTGTTTGCCCGTGCGTCTAAACGCAGAAGGGGAGGAGAGAGAGAGAGAGCACACATGGAACCCACCAGTAAGTGAAGGCGAATAGTACTAAAAATAATATTACATGTTATCAATTAAATAGGCTGTGGTAATATAAAAACATTATGTGAACAAAGGGAGGTACAACAAACATTGTTGTTCTACGTATGTTGCCTATTGACATGCGGCTTGAAGGCCCTGGTCGCATGTTCGATCCTCGTCCTTTATTTTTTAATTTGTATATGGGTCCAAATTTTTTTCTTGACATGTGGGCCCCTCGGTGTGTGGTTTGTAGCACTTTAATTTGTGGGTCCAAATTTTTTCCATTCCAAGTGGACTATCGGTGTGTAGTTTTGTAGCTTATTTATAATAATTAAAGAGAACACCAGAGCTTTTTGCAATAATACCATGGTGCGACGTTGAAGGCGAGAAAGGACGTGCGAGAGAGCAATGACCGAGCGAGAGGGAAATCAACTAGGGGAGTTGCGGGGGTTGCAACAGTGTTTCAAGTAGTTGTGGGCCGAATGCTACGAAAATATAATCTCAACCGATCGGAATAAATGCCTACACAAATTAATCCATGGTTGGAGTGCCCCTCGCAATGTAAATAGCTCCGGCTTTGCGAGGGATGGAGAGGTAGCTTCAATGTCTGGAGGATACGGCGTGAGAAAGCAAGGTCAATCGACAGACATATAGATAGAGAGACAAAGTGTGTGTGGTCCGACATTCATGGAACAAATATATATGCTCTGGAGAGATATTGTCCGATTGAGCTTTTGGCAAGGGTGAGGGCTGTAAGATAGAGTTTGAGAGATGATCCAGTCACAGACGTGTAGATATATTTTGTGCGTGTGAGGAAGCAAAGTCGATCGATCACATAGGGTCGTCGTGCGATCGAAAGAGTGAGACGGGTTGGAGAGAGTTACCTAGATAGACAATGTGCATGAGAGAGTATACAATGTGAATAAGTCGAATTGGGCTCAAACATGGTGATATATCATTTTTGTCCGAGAAAGAGCGAGGTCAATCGAGACATACAAAGAGAGAGAGAGAGAGAGAGAGAGAGAGAGAGAGAGATAGAGAGAGCGAGTGTGGCCCACCATGAGGTCGAAAGAGTGGGGGCGACTTCGATGGACTGACCTAGATAGACAATCTGTGTGAGAGAGTATAGAGTGTGTAGATCCAGGCCCGAACAGGGAGATATATCATTTGTGTGTGAAAGAAAACGAGGTTAAATGAGACTCAATTAAAGAGAGCGAGATTGAGCGAGTGTGGCCCGCCATGTGGAAGAAAGAGTGAGACAGTCTCGAGGGAGTGACCTAGATGGACAACGTGCGTGCGTGCACACAGAGGTTGGGGGGCTAGATAGGCAATGCATGTATTTAGAGCGAGAGGGTGAGAGGGAGAGGGTGAGAGGGAGAGGGAGAGAGAGAGAGCTCGACATGGGGTGCAATGGCGGGTGTGTGAGGTAAATACATTTCGTAACAGAGTGGAAAAAGGGGGTTGTGGAGTTGAGAGAGTTAGAGATCGAAACATGGAGAGAAAGAATGGATGTGTGTTGGAAACTGATAGCTTCCTAAGGTGGTTACGAGAGGAAGATTGACCGATACAGGAAGTATGTAGCGTGTGTGCGGGGGGGAGGGGGGGCTAAAAACAACATTTGAGTGTAGATAGTACGAGATTTAATATCGATGTTTCAATTCGGTGTACATTGTAAGATTTGGACTGAGGACCATGCATATGGGTAATTATTTCGAATTCGTGCCATACTAGGTTTGGAAAAGTTGACATTGACTCGATTTGTTGTGCTATTTTGTAGGTCATATGTTTGAATCCATCCAAAAGTTTTCTCACTACCATGGTGTTCATCATATACATATGAATTTGTATTAAAAAAGTAGTGTGGATACAGTGAAATGCGAAATCCACGTTAGAATTGGAGATCACTATGTGACACACACTCTAATTCAAATAACTAATTATGTGACACACACTCTAATCCACGTTAGCGTGGATACCATTTTGATTTTTTTTCAAATAACTCCTCATTAATTAATTTATAGTATCTCATTTCGGATGACTAATTATTGCAAGGAAAACACGGGCATGGTAATACATACAGATTCGTTTGTAAATGAAAGAAGATTCGTTTGTAAATGAAAGAAGATTCGTTTACATTCTCAAATGTAGGCGCACCAGGGTCGTGTCGTGGTGGTCGCGTGTGTCAGATGGACGCGTAGCACCCAGCCACCCACCCCCTCCCTCACTCCCCCCCAAAAAAAGGACGACGACAAAATAAGTTCGCGCTTCCACATTTCGGATTGAAATATCTGGCGGCCCCAATTCCAGCCCTGCAAAATCTCCCTTCTCCACCGTCCCCTTCCATGCCCAGATTGCTCAAATCCCTAATTCTCCGCCAACCCAAGCAAAGTTCGAATCGCCCCTCGTCTTGTCTCTTTCCCCACCTCTGTGCCGGACGACGACGACGACGAAGACGACGGTTGCGCTTCACCACCGCACCGGAGCTACCTCATCTACGCCCTCGTCCACCGCACCGGGTGGTCCACCGACAATGCCGGCCGCCGCAACCGACGTGCCTCACAGACACCGACTTCCACCGCATCAGGTGCGCTTCACCGACGCCGTCTCCCAGCTCACTAGGGCTACTTCACCGAGCACATCGTCGCGCCTCAGCCCCCTGAGGCCGCTGGGGCTCCACCAACGGTCTAGTCCACCGCATCGTAACGCTCCGCTGCCACTCAAGATCTGCATCCGTGTGCGGCCAGCCAACGCCAGCGCATCACCCTCAACGGCTTTGAAGTGACCCGCACTCTAGCTAGGCGAGCATGCCCAAACGCCGGCCCGAACTAGGTATCCACACATCACTCCCTTGTGCATTGTTCCGACGATGTTTGGATATCCTTTCACTGACGTCTTAGCTTACACGCCTATCCAACTCTGACTTTAACTCTTATTTCTTCTGGAGATATCATCTGAAACAAGCAAATCCATTTTTTAGCGAAGCATGACGGCGCTACGGGATCTGGTACACATCCTGCACACCCGTATAACCTTGTAAGTATCTGTCCTCCGATACAACAGCAAGGTCGATTCCTCTTATTTGATCAGCCATTCTCCATGTCAAAAATGCAGAGGGGGATGCAAGGAGCACAAGGCCTGCACATCCAAGCAAGTGGTAACATGGACTTGTACATGGAACATCCCAAGCGCAAGCAGAGCTGCAGTGGGCCTGTATAACGAGCTAGCGTAAGTCCCTGCATTTCATTTAATTCGTACTGGCATTCGTGTATGATTTGTGTCCAGTGGCGGATCCATGAATTCAAGTTACCAGGGGTGAACATTTAACTTAAAAAATACGAAGGAACTTGCACTCCGAAAATCAACATAACCTGAGAAATGTGAAGCTACATGCACTCTGAAAACCAGCTAATGATCCAAAGTAGTTCAGATTATAAAAACTAAATGATGCAAGAACCAAAAAACACAAAATGCAACATGGTGTACAAGGACTACAAACATGGTCTGTACCTGCTTGAATTATTCGTTCTCTGGCTGAAAATATCAAAGTGTAATTGCACCTATAACCAGTGCGCAAACTACATATCAATATATCTATCCTGCACAAGTATGCCAATAGTTTCAAACAACAAATTAGAAAAGTATTTATGCTACGTTGTCATGATACGGGGACTTTCTGGTAGATGGCCTCGACGTTTCCTCAAGCCATGAAAATGCACTATAATTTGCTTGTCGTCAATGCATGCAAATCTCTATGTCTCTCTCAACATAGCAGATCATCATTAGACACTAAATCCTTCAATGGGAGCTTGCAAAATGCTTGCATTAGATGCCTCATTAGACATTATATGTTCATCACCAGGAGCATGTAAAATGTTTGCATCAAATCCTTCATTAGCAGTCTGTTCATTAGACACTTCAGGCTCAAGAACAACATGACCTTGGATGCTTGCACCGGAAACTTGATTAGATACATCAGATTCTGTCAGTTCAGTATTGATTGGGGGAGTTATAAAATAAGTAGAAATTGGTTTCATTTTCTCATAGATTCCCTACATACAAGCAGTTTTACAACACCATCAGGTTTAACTATTGGCCAGAAATTGAAGAGTTGAATTAGATATAATCAGGGATGTGATGTACCTGCTCGTTGCGGATGCTACTCTTGCAAGCTGCGACTGTCCGTTTGCGCAAGCTCGATGCCATGCCCGTGCTGCCGCCGCTGCCTCCCACGCAGGCTACACCTAGGGTTGGATCGTCATCTTCTTGTCCTTCCGTTCGCTTGAAGCCCGGCGACCGCCCTCCAACGAGGGCGCGAGGAAGTGCTGTGTCGGTCTGTCCAGCGGCGGCTAGGTTAGGAGCGAACCAGACTGGAGGCTGGAGCGGATGAATTGGGATTTTTTCCTGCCGTCGATCGATATGGGAGGCACTCGTTTGGGCCGCGAGCCTGCTATAGGGCCTGCCTTGCACTTATGTTATTTGCCTATCCAAATTGAAACATTTTTCTTCATTTTTTACATTGCCTGCTCGTGCGTTGGGACGGACAAAACTAGCATGGGCCAACCTGGATGACTCAAACTAGGTGCACACTTTTGAGCCACCCGAGGCGGCCGCCCATACCAGCCCCTATGGTGGCGTCGACTCTTTTTGCGTGTATGATAGGGGTAATGAAAAATATTCCAGCGGCGCTTTTGATTTACCCACAGAATGGTTGAATTGCTTGTTTCTATGAACTGAGTTCGCCAATAATGTGAAGAATGCCAGTCTTTTCATCCTATTGTAGACTGCTTAGATCTCGATATGCCAAAAGTAATCACATGAAATATAAAGTAAAAGCCAGTGTGATGTGTGTGGCTACAACTAGTCTGACTACACGTCCTCATATAACATATCAAGGATGCATCATCTTACCAGATTAACCATTCGACTTACCAATGCAGTGTGGGAAGAAAGAAGTATTGGGACTGCGTATCCAAGCAATTGATGCCATGGACTCCTTCGTACAACCTTGTAAGCGAAAAAGAAGTTGCAGTGTGCCTGTACAAAGAACTAGCATAAGTTCAGTTACCTGCTTCTCGGAATTTTAGTTAGCCACTTATTGCAAAATTGTTCAATTACGTTACTTGGCTTAATTTAGTTTGCTACTGATTACATAATGCCACAACCTATCTATGTGTTTGATACTTATTGTTAAGAATTACCTGTTTGCCTAAACTTAAATAGCTACTTGTTTGTTTAACTGCTTTGCTATTGCAACCACAGGTTACAATGATGTTAATAACTACTTGTGAGCATCGGACTGAAACTCTTTAATGCCTTATTTGTTTAATTGGTTTGCTGTTATAACTCCCAGTTGAGATGTTTTGCTAAATTCAACTTTTCTGAATCCAATCGGAACCTTTTTTTTTGGCAAAACAGGTTAGCCCAAGATCAAAGAGCGAGGTCCCCATGGATGTTGTATCATCCCACAGCAGTGGCACCGGCCCAATCGTGCATTATGAATTGCCAACTGCTGATGCTCTAGAGGCTAAACTAGTGGTAGAAATAGATTCGGCTTCTACACTTAGAGATGAAGTTGACATGTTGAGGAAGCAAACAGCACAATCAGTAGCAGTACTCAAGACAACCATTAAATATTTGGTGGATTTCAAAATGAAGCAAGCTGAGACTGACCACATTGTTAAGGTCCTGAAGGAAAAAAGGAAATTAAATTCCCACTTGGTAAATCATAGGTGAAATGTTCTTTCCATCGTTGAATAACCTTTGTGTTGTTTGTTCATGTAATCAATCAAACCATTTGTTTTAGAGATCATGTAATAATTGTTTTTTGTTTTTTGTTTTTTGGTTTGTAATTTTATTTGAGCACAAGTATGTATTAATTGGTAAGACTCGGAGAAATTTCATTTTGATTGCTGTGCCAGACCTACAAATATGCCAATCGGGCTGAATGTGCATTCAACAATAATAGTAGTATAGATGGACCATAAGTGGCGCACATCGGAATGGGCCAAGATGTTGTAGTAGCTTGGTGATACGTCCATTTTGCATCATGCTTTTATATTGATATTTACAGCATTATGGGCTGTTATTACACATTATGTCACAATACTTATGCCTATTCTCTCTTATTTTACAAGGTTTAAATAAGGAGGGAGAATGCCGGCAGCTGGAATTCTGGGCTGGAAAAGGAGCAAATATTAGAGACCTATTCTGCACAACTTCAAAAGTCCTGAAACTCCACAAAAGTTATTTTTAGAAATAATAAAAAATACTGAGTGAAAGAAATACGTCAGGGGGCCTCCACGTGTGCACGAGGGTGGGGGCGCGCCCCCTACCTCGTGGGCCCCCTGTTGGCCCTCTGGTGCCCATCTTCTGCTATATGAAGTCTTTCGTCCGAAGAAAAATCATAAGCAAGCTTTCGGGATGAGACTCCGCCGCCACGAGGCGGAACCTTGGCGGAACCAATCTAGGGCTCCGGCAGAGCTATTCTGCCGGGGACACTTCCCTCTGGGAGGGGAAATCATCGCCGTCGTCATCACCAACTCTCCTCTCATCGGGAGAGGGCAATCTCCATCAACATCTTCACCAGCACCATCTCCTCTCAAACCCTAGTTCATCTCTTGTATCCAATTCTTGTCTCTAAGTCTGGGATTGGTACCTGTAGGTTGCTACTAGTATTGATTACTCCTTGTAGTTGACGCTAGTTGGTTTATTTGGTGGAAGATCATATGTTCAGATCCTATGTGCATATTAACACTCCTCTGATTATGAACATGAATATGCTTTGTGAGTAGTTACATTTGTTCCTAAGGACATGGGAGAAGTCTTGCTGTTATTAGTCATGTGAATTTGGTATTCGTTCGATATTTTGATGAGATGTATGTTGTCTATCCTCTAGTGGTGTTATGTGAACGTCGACTACATGACACTTCACCATTATTTGGGCCTAGAGGAAGGCATTGGGAAGTAATAAGTAGATGATGGGTTGCTAGAGTGACAGAAGCTTAAACCCTAGTTTATGTGTTGCTTCGTAAGGGGCTGATTTGGATCCATATGTTTCATGCTATGGTTAGGTTTACCTTAATAATTTTGTTGTAGTTGCGGATGCTTGCAATAGAGGTTAATTAAGTGGGATGCTTGTTCAAGTAAGGGAAGCACGCAAGCACCGGTCCACCCACATATCAAATTATCAAAGTACCGAATGCGAATCATATGAACGTGATGAAAACTAGCTTGACGATTCCCATGTGTCCTCGGGAGCACTTTTGTCTATATAAGAGTTTTTCCAGGCTTGTCCTTTGCTACAAAAAGGATTGGTCCACCTTGCTGCACTTTATTTACTTTTGTTACTTGTTGCTCCTTACCAATTATTTTATCACAAAACTATCTGTTACCTATAATTTCAGTGCTTGCAGAGAATACCTTGCTGAAAACCGCTTATCGTTTCCTTCTGCTCCTCGTTGGGTTCGACGCTCTTACTTATCGAAAGGACTACGATAGCTCCCCTATACTTGTGGGTCATCAAGACTCTTTTCTGGCGCCGTTGCCGGGGAGTGAAGTGCCTTTGGTAGGTGGAATTTGGTAATGAAAATTTTATATAGTGTGCTGAAATTTACTGTCACTTGTTACTATGGAAAGTAATCCTCTGAGGGGCTTGTTGGGGGTATCTTCACCCCGACCAGTAGAGCAAAGAGTTGCTCCTCATCCTACTAAACCTACTGAAAATGAAAATGTCTACTTTGAAATTCCTTCGGGTATGTTAGAAAAACTGCTAGCTAATCCTTTTGCAGGACATGGAACAATGCACCCTGATGAGCACCTAATCTATGTGGATGAAGTTTGTGGATTATTTACGCTTGCAGGTATACCCGATGTTGTTATTAAGAAGAAGGTCTTCCCTTTATCTTTGAAGGGAGATGCATTGACATGGTATAGGCTATGTGATGATACTGGGTCATGGAACTACAAATGATTGAAATTGGAATTTCATCAGAAGTTTTATCCTATGCATCTTGTTCATCGTGATCGCAATTATTTATGTAATTTTTGGCCTCGCGTAGGAGAAAGCATCGGTCAAGCTTGGGGGATGCTTAAATCAATGTTACATTCATGCCCCAATCATGATCTCCCAAGAGAAATAATTATTCAAAGTTTTTATGCTCGGCTCTCTGATAACAATCGCACCATGCTCGATACTTCTTGTGCTGGCTCTTTTATGATGAAGACTATTGAATTCAAATGGGATTTATTGGAAAGAATTAAACGCAACTCTGAAGATTGGGATCTCGACGAAGGTAAGGAGTCAGGTATGACACCTAAGTTTGATTGTGTTAAATCTTTTATGGATACCGATGTTTTCCGTAAATTTAGCACTAAATATGGACTTGACTCTGAGATAGTAGCTTCTTCCTGTGAATCTTTTGTTGGGAATCGTTGCAGAAAATTAAAATTTTTCCTACGGTTTCACCAAGATCCATCTATGAGTTCATCTAAGCAACGAGTCATAGGAGAGAGATTGCATCTACATACCACTTTGTAGATCGCGTGCGGAAGCGTTCAAGGGGATGGTGATGATGGAGTTGTACTCACCGTGATTCGGATCACCGATGACCAAGTGCTGAACGGACAACACCTCCGCGTTCAACACACGTACGGGACGGATGACGTCTCCTCCGTCTTGATCCAGCAAGGAGGAAGGAGAGGTTGAGGAAGATTGCTCCAACGGCAGCACGACGGCGTGGTGTTGTTGGTGCAGCAGTACTCCGATAGGGCTTCGCCAAGCACGTACGGAGGAGGAGAGGTGTTGGGGAGGGGAGGGGCTGCGCCTTGAGTTGTGTTGCTGCCCTCCCCTCACCCCCTTTATTTATAGGGGAAGGGGCAAGGGGGGCCGGCCCCTCTAGATGGGATCTAGAGGGGGGGGCGGCGGCCAAGGGGAGGGGGCTTGCCCCCCAAGCAAGGGGGACGCCCCCACTAGGGTTTCCCCCCAACCCTAGGCGCATGGGCCCAAGGGAAGGGGGCGCGCCCAGCCCACCAGGGGATGGTTCCCTGCCCCTTGTGGCCCATGAGGCCCTCCGAGAGGGCTGGCCCCTCAAGGTGGACCCCCGGAACCTCTCTAGTGGCCCCGGTACAATACCGATATGCCCCCGAAACTTCCCGGTGTCCGTATGACAACTTCCCATATATAAATCTTCACCTCCGGATCATTCCGGAACTCCTAGTGACGTCCGGGATCTCATCTGGGACTCCGAACAACATTCGGTAATCACATACAAGTCTTCCTAATAACCCTAGCGTCACCGAACCTTAAGTGTGTAGACCCTACGGGTTCGGGAGACATGCAGACATGACCGAGACGGCTCTCGGGCAATAACCAACAGCGGGATCTGGATACCCATGTTGGCTCCCACACGCTCCTCGATGATGTCATCGGATGAACCACGATGTCGAGGGTTCAAGCAACCCCGTATACTATTCCCTTTGTCAATCGGTATGTTACTTGCCCGAGACTCGATCGTCAGTATCCCAATACCTCGTTTAGTCTCGTTTCTGGCAAGTCACTTTACTCGTACCGTATGCATGATCCCGTGACCAAACACTTGGCCACTTTGAGCTCATTATGATGATGCATTACCGAGTGGGCCCAGAGATACCTCTCCGTCATACGGAGTGACAAATCCCAGTCTCGATCCTGTCAACCCAACAGACACTTTCAGAGATACCTGTAGTGCGCCTTTATAGTCACCCAGTTACGTTGTGACGTTTGGTACACCCAAAGCACTCCTACGGTATCCGGGGGTTACACGATCTCATGGTCTAAGGAAAAAATACTCGACATTGGAAAGCTCTAGCAAAACGAACTACACGATCTTGTGCTATGCTCAGGATTGGGTCTTGTCCATCACATCATTCTCCTAATGATGTGATCCCGTTATCAATGACATCCAATGTCCATAGCTAGGAAACCATGACTATCTGTTGATCAACGAGTTAGTCAACTAGAGGCATACTAGGGACATATTAGTGTCTGGTATTCACACATGTATTACGATTTACGGATAACGCAATTATAGCATGAATAAAAGACAATTATCATGAACAAGGAAATATAATAATAATGCTTTTATTATTGCCTCTAGGGCATATTTCCAACATCTTTTACTGCTCACGTTGATCTCCCTAAGAAGAAGTGGTTTAAATATCATCCTCCCATAGAAGTAAAAGTAGCTGCACTTATTAAAGTTGAAGAAAAGACTATCATTTATAATGATCCTATTGTTCCTACTGCTTATGTTGAGAAACCACCTTTTCCTGTTAGGATAAAGAATCACGCTAAAGCTTCAAGTGTGGTTCGTAAAAGCAATATTAGAACCTATACACCTCCTGAGCAAGTTAAAGTTGAACCTAATGTTGCTATTGTTAAAGATCTCTTATCTGATAATATTGATGGGCATGTTATTCATTTCCGTGATGAAACTGCTAGAATTGCCAAACCTTGTGCTAAAGATAAACATAGACCTGTGGTAGGCATGCCTGTTATTTCTGTTAAAATAGGAGATCATTGTTATCATGGCTTATGTGATATGGGTGCCAGTGCTAGTGCAATACCTATTGACTTATACAAAGAAATTATGCACGATATTGCACCTACTGTGTTAGAAGATATTGATGTCACAATTAAACTTGCCAATACAGATACTACTTCACCAATGGGAATTGTTAGAGATGTTGAAGTCTTGTGTGGGAAACTAAATATCCTGCTGATTTTCTTGTTCTTGGTTCCCCACAAGATAGCTTTTGTCTCATTATATTTGGTAGACCCTTTTTGAACACTGTTAATGCTAAGATAGACTGCGAAAAGGATGTTGTTACTATTGGTTTGGGTGATATGTCTCATGAGTTTAATTTTTCTAAATTTCATAGACAACACCGTGAAGAGGAATTGCCTAGTAAGGATGAAATAATTGGTCTTGCTTCTATTGTCGTACCTCCTAGTGATCCTTTAGAACAATATTTGCTAGACCATGAAAATGATATGTTTATGAATGAAAGAAGGGAAATAGTTGAAGTATTCTTTAAATAGGAACCCATCCCGAAACATAATTTGCCTATTGAAATCCTAGGAGATCCTCCTCCACCCAAGGGTGATCCCGTGTTTGAGCTCAAACCGTTACCTGATACTCTTAAATATGCTTATCTTGATGAGAAAAAGATATATCATGTTATTATTAGTGCTGACCTTTCAGAGCATGAAGAAGAGAGATTATTGAAAACTCTGAGGAAGCACCGCGCTGCTATTGGATATACTCTTGATGATCTTAAGGGCATTAGATCCACTCTATGTCAACATAAAATAAATTTGGAGAAAGATGCCAAACCAGTTCGTGATCATCAACGGCGGCTGAATCCTAAGATGAAAGAAGTGGTAAGAAAGGAAATACTAATGCTCCTTGAGGTAGATATAATTTTTCCCATTGCTGATAGTCAGTGGGTAAGTCCTGTCCATTGTATCCCTAAGAAGGGAGGTATTATTGTTGTTCCTAATGATAAAGATGAATTAATTCCGCAAAGAATTATTACAGGGTATAGGATGGTAATTGATTTCTGCAAATTAAATAAGGCTACTAAAAAGATCATTACCCCTTACCTTTTATCGATCAAATGCTAGAAAGATTATCCAACCATACACATTTTTGCTTTCTAGATGGTTATTCTGGTTTCTCTCAAATACATGTGTCAGCCGATGATCAATCAAAGACCACTTTTACTTGCCCTTTTGGTACTTTTGCTTATAGACGTATGCCTTTTGGTTTATGTAATGCACCTGCTACCTTTCAAAGATGCATGATGGCTATATTCTCTGAATTTTATGAAAAGATTTGTGAGGTTTTCATGGACGATTTCTCCATTTATGTATCCTCTTTTGATGATTTCTTGAGCAACCTCGATCGAGTTTTGCAGAGATGTGAAGAAACTAATCTTGTCTTGAATTGGGAAAAGTGCCACTTTATGGTTAATGAAGGTATTGTCTTGGGGCATAAAGTTTCTGAAAGAGGTATTGAGGTTGATAAAGCCAAGGTTGATGCTATTGAAAAAATGCCATGTCCCAAGGACATCAAAGGTATAAGAAGTTTCCTTGGTCACGCCGGTTTCTATAGGAGGTTCATTAAGGACTTCTCAAAAATTTCTCGGCCTCTGACTAATTTATTACAAAAGGATATACCATTTGTTTTTTATGATGATTGTGTAGAAGCATTTGAAATACTTAAGAAAGCATTGATCTCTGCACCTATTGTTCAGCCACCTGATTGGAATTTACCCTTTGAAATCATGTGTGATGCTAGTGATTATGCTGTAGGTGCTGTTCTAGGGCAAAGAGTTGATAAGAAATTAAATGTTATTCAATATGCTAGTTAAACTCTAGACAATGCTCAGAGAAATTATGCTACTACTGAAAAGGAATTCTTAGCAGTTGTATTTGCTTGTGATAAGTTCAGACCTTATATTGTTGATTCTAAAGTAACTATTCACACGGATCATGCTACTATTAAATATCTTATGGAAAAGAAATATGCTAAACCTAGACTTATTAGATGGGTTCTCTTGCTACAAGAATTTGATTTGCATATTATTGATAGAAAGGGAGCTGAGAACCCCGTTGCAGACAACTTGTCTAGGCTAGAGAATGTTCTTGATGACCCACTACCTATTGATGATAGCTTTCCTGATGAACAATTAAATGTCATAAATACTTCTCGTACTGCTCCATGGTATGCTGATTGTTCTAATTATATTGTTGCTAAATTTATACCACCTAGTTTCACATACCAGCAAAACAAAAAGTTTTTCCATGAGTTGAGACATTACTTTTGGGATGACCCACATCTTTATAAAGAATGAGTAGATGGTGTTATTAGATGTTGTGTACCTGAGCATGAACAGGAACAGATCCTACGCAAGTGTCACTCCGAGGCTTATGGAGGACACCACGCTGGAGATAGAACTGCACATAAGGTATTGCAATCCGGTTTTTATTGGCCTACTCTCTTCAGGGATGCCCGTAAGTTTGTCTTATCTTGTGATGAATGTCAAAGAATTGGTAATATTAGTAGACGCCAAGAAATGCCTATGAATTATTCACTTGTTGATGTTTGGGGCTTCGATTATATGGGACCTTTTCCCGCCTCTAATGGTTACACACATATTTTAGTCGCCGTTGATTACGTTACTAAGTGGGTAGAAGCTATTCCAACTAGTAGTGCTGATCATAACACTTCTATTAAAATACTTAGAGAAGTTATTTTTCCGAGGTTTGGAGTCCCTAGATATTTAATGACTGATGGTGGTTCACATTTTCTTCATGGTGCTTTCCAAAAAATACTTGCTAAATATGATGTTAATCATAGAATTGCATCTCCTTATCACCCGCAGTCTAGTGATCAAGTACAATTGAGTAATAGAGAGCTCAAATTAATTTTGCAAAAGACTGTCAATAGATGTAGAAAGAATTGGTCCAAGAAACTTGATGATGCATTATGGGCCTATAGAACTGCATATAAAAGTCCTATGGGTATGTCTCCGTATAAAATGATTTATGGAAAAGCATGTCACTTACCTCTCGAACTAGAACATAAGGCTTATTGGGCTATTAAAGAGCTCAATTATGACTTCAAACTTGCCGGTGAGAAGAGGTTATTTAACATTAGCTCACTTGATGAATGGAGAACCCAAGCCTACGAAAATGCCAAGTTGTTTAAAGAAAAAGTTAAAAGATGGCATGACAAAAGAATACAAAAGCGTGAGTTTAATGTAGGTGATTATGTATTACTATACAACTCTCGTTTAAGATTTTTTGCAGGAAAACTTCACTCTAAATGGGAAGGCTCTTACGTTATCGAGGAGGTCTATCATTCCGGTGCCATAAAAATCAACAACTTCGAAGGTACAAAACCAAAGGTGGTGAACGGTCAAAGAATTAAACATTATATCTCAGGTAATCCCATACACGTTGAAACCAATGTTATTGAAACCGTAACCCCGGAGGAATACATAAGGGACACTTTCCGGAATGTTTCAGACTCCGAAAAGGAATAGGTATGTGGTACGGTAAGTAAACCGACTCCAAAATAGTTCTAATGGCAATTTTTCTCCGTTTTGGAATATTTGGAAAAATAGAAAAATAAGAAGCAGTTCGGGAAGAACACGAGGCCTCCAAGAGGGTGGAGGGCGCGCCCCCTACCTCGTGGGCACCTCGTGCGCTCTCCGGACTCCGTTTTCTTGCACGATGCGTATTTTGGTCGGTAAAAATTCATTATATAATCTCCCAAAGGTTTTGACTCCTGTATCATGCAAATATCCTCTGTTTTCGTTTCGAGCTGTCCTGCTGCAGATTAGAGCAACATGTCGTCCCAGGATTCGGAAGGAGAAAGCTATGTAGCTGATTATCTTGCAGATCTAAGGTCTATGGGGATGTGGAGCATTGTGGTTGGACTACGGAAGAAGAAGAGGACTATGAACCTAAGAGAAAGGAGGATACGAGCTCAGATGAAGATGAAGTCCCATTTCCTCAACCTGGGGACATGCATGTGGAGTTCAAAAAGTCAAGCCTCCCTGATAGAGCAAAGAAACTTAAGATTGAGTTTATCCCTTTTCGCCTCTTGCAGGAAAACAAGCAGGAACTATGCAAAAAGATATTAAGCTTGGAGCGGGAAATTGATGACCTAAGGGATCAAAATTCTATCCTCAAGCGCAAATTAAGGAAGAAGCCACGCCATCAGCTAAAACTCCACCTTCTTCACCACCAAAGGAGACATAATCACATGGGTATGGGCACTCCCCTTGGCAACTGCCAAGCTTGGGGGAGGTGCCCCGGTATCGTATCACCATCACACTCCTATCTTTACCGTTTTTCTTAGTTCAATCCTATTAAGTAGTATCTTGATCTAGTAGAATAAAGTTTTGGTATGATCTATTTTTGAGTTTTGCTTTATGATCCCTCTATGTAATCGAGTCCGTGAGCTATATATAATAAAGATTAGTGTTGAGTCAAGGGATTGATTATCTTGCTATGATCTTGAGTGAATAAAAGAAAAGAAAAAGAATAAAAAGGAAACAAAGAGATCATATTGATCTTATGGAGAGTAATGACTTCACATAGAAAGAGTATGATGATTAAAAATTATTGAGAGTTGACAAACATAGCTTTGGTCATCGTTGCAATTAATAGGAAGTAATAAAGAAAGAGATATATCACATATAAATATACTATCTTGGACATCTTTTATGATTGTGAGCACTCATTAAAATATGACATGCTAAAGAGTTGATGTTGGACAAGGAAGACAACGTAATGGGTTATGTTTTCTTATATCTGAGATAAAGTATATTGTCATGGATCATCCAACATGTTGAGCTTTCCTTTCCCCCTCATGCTAGCCAAATTCTTCGCACCAAGTAGAGATACTACTTGTGCTTCCGAATATCCTTAAACCAGTTTTGCCATGAGAGTCCACCATATCTACCTATGGATTGAGTAAAATCCTTCAAGTAAGTTGTCATCGGTGCAAGCAATAAAAATTGCTCTCTAAATATGTATGATTGATTGGTGTGGAGGAAATAAGCCCATCTATTATTATTATCTTCTACCTTATGCAAGAGTTATGGTGATCTTCACCTTTTGTTTTTACATTTTATCCTTTGGCAAGCACAGGGTGTTGGAAAGATCCTGATATATATATATATATATATATATATATATATATATATATATATATATATATATATATATATATATATAGTTACTATTCATCACCCAGGGTGCAGAATTAATTATTCTTCATCCGAGGTAATCTTACGATCGCTTCCTAAATAAATTACGTTTATAATATAAATAGTTACATGCATATTGATTCAATATGTAAAATTTGGTATAAAATACAAATATATATGTTATAAGACCAGAAAAATCATATTTTATGTAGGTTTTACACTATGTTTTTACATTCATAATTTTACGTAACATAAAATATTTTTTACGGCAAGTACATATTTTCTTACGTTCTTTTTTTATGTATGAAATAAGAAAAAAAATTACGAAACGTAAAAATACGGTGCATTGATGTCAAACTAGAGAGGGGGTGAAGAATAACCATTCCTCACCCAGGGTGACGAATAGCGCGACCCTATATATATATATATATATATATATATATATATATATATTGTCGGGGGAAATCGACCTCCTCGAACACCTATGGGGACGAAGCCCCTTCTCGGTTCGGCGGGGGGCGGAGGTTGCACGAAGAGCGGATCGAGGCGAAGCACACGAGGGATTTTACCCAGCTTCGGGCCGCACGGATGCGTAAAACCCTACTGCTGCTTGTCTGATTGTATTGGGTTCTTGCTCGAGAGCGCAAGAAGCTACAGTATGTTTGGAGCTGGACGTAGGTGAGCGTCCTCTGGGTTCCTCTTCCTCCTCCCTCTCCTACGTGCGCATGGGCCTCCTTTTATATGCGCAAGGTGCTACCCACTGGTGGCAGCGCAGATGAGGGTAAAAATGGAAAAGAACTGTGTGTACAGTGGCTGTACAGTGCTATCGCACCTAACTCTAACGGCAGGGGACAAGGGCATTAAATGCCCGTCTGGGTCTCCCGAACAGTGCTGAAATGGACCGTTAGGGGCGCCCCCGTTTGCCACGATGGCGATCTTGTCAGCGCCGCGTGCCACCGCACGCCTCTGGTTGCGCGGTGCCCCGCCACGTGCCTCTGGGAGAGCTCCAGAGTGACGCGTGGGTGGGTGAGCTGGTGCGCAGGCCTGAGGTGGTGACTTGCCGCGGTAATTGGCTTGCCGCGGCCGCTGTCTTGCCGCGCCTGGGAACTTGCCGCTCGCCAGGCCTTGCCGGGGCGCGTGGCGCGCCGGGGTGAGTTTCTCCTGAGATGCCCTGGTGGGCCTTCCCGGCGAGCTCCTCTCGCCGGGGCCTCTACGCTTTGGCTTGGTCGTCTCGGCAAGCTCCTCTTGCCGGGGTCTTGTCTCCTTGGCCCGGCAAGCTCCTCTAGCCGGGGCCTTGTCTTCGTACTTTGTTCTTGAATGGCCCTGGAAGGGCCACGGAGGGTTTTGGCGTTCCCCTGGCGAGCCTTGCCGTGGGGCGCTGCGACTGTCCGTGCACAAGTTCGGGGTACTAAGGTACCCCTACTTTAGTACACCGACATATATATATATATATATATATATATATATATATATATATATATATATATATATATATATATATATATATATATATAATTGGATGTAAGTTAGCATGAACTATTATTGTTGACATTACCCTTGAGGTAAAAGGTTGGGAGGCGAAACTATAATCCCTTATCTTTCTCTATGTCCGGTTAAAACTCCGTAACCACAGGTATTCGTGAGTGTTAGCAATTATGAAAGACTAAATGATAGTTGACTATGTGGACTTGCTAGAAATCTCTGACATAGACTCTTTATGATGTTATAAATTGCAATTGCCTCAATGACTGAGATTATAGTTTGTTAGTTCTCCATAAAGTTTCTGGTTCGTACTTTGCATTGTGAATAGATTAATACTTGAGCATAAGAAATCATATGAAAATATTCATATATGTTGCTGTTATGAGAATAATCATGATGCCCTCATGTCCGTATTTTATTTTATCGACACCTCTACCTCTAAACATGTGGACATATCTATCGTTATCGGCTTCCGCTTGAGGACAAGCGAGGTCTAAGCTTGGGGGAGTTGATACGTCCATTTTGCATCATGCTTCTATATTGATATTTATTGCATTATGGGCTGTTATTACACATTAGGTCACTATACTTATGACTATTCTCTCTTATTTTACAAGGTTTACATAAGGAGGGAGAATGCCGGCAGCTGGAATTCTGGGCTGGAAAATAAGCAAATATTAGAGACCTATTCTGCACAACTTCAAAAGTCCTGAAACTCCACAAAAGTTATTTTTAGAAATAATAAAAATACTGAGCGGAAGAAATACGTCAGGGGGCCTCCACCTGTCCACGAGGGTGGGGGGCGCGCCCTACCCCTTGGGCGCGCCCCCTGCCTCGTGGGCCCCCTGTTGTCCCTTCGGTGCCCATCTTCTGCTATATGAAGTCTTTCGTCCGAAGAAAAATCATAAGCAAGCTTTCGGGACGAGACTCCGCCGCCACGAGGCGGAACCTTGGCGGAACTAATATAGGGCTCCGGCAGAGCTGTTCTGCCGGGGACACTTCCCTCCGGGAGGGGGGACTTATCGCCATCGTCATCACCAATGCTCCTCTCATCGGGAGAGGGCAATCTCCATCAACATCTTCACCAGCACCATCTCCTCTCAAACCCTAGTTCATCTGTTGTATCCAATTCTTGTCTCTAAGTCTGGGATTGGTACCTGTAGGTTGCTAGTAGTGTTGATTACTCCTTGTAGTTGATGCTAGTTGGTTTATTTGGTGGAAGATCATATGTTCAGATCCTATATGCATATTAATACTCCTATGATTATGAACATGAATATGATTTGTGAATAGTTACGTTTGTTCCTGAGGACATGGGAGAAGTCTTGCTATTAGTATAGTCATGTGAATTTGGTATTTGTTCGATATTTTGATGAGATGTATGTTGTCTATCCTCTAGTGGTGTTATGTGAACGTCGACTACATGACACTTCACCATTATTTGGGCCTAGAGGAAGGCATTGGGAAGTAATAAGTAGATGATGGTTTGCTAGAGTGACAGAAGCTTAAACCCTAGTTTATGCGTTGCTTCGTAAGGGGTTGATTTGGATCCATATGTTTCATGCTATGGTTAGGTTTACCTTAATACTTTTTTTGTAGTTGCGAATGCTTGCAATAGAGGTTAATCATAAGTGGGATGCTTGTTCAAGTAAGGGCAGCACCCAAGCACCGGTCCACCCACATATCAAATTATCAAAGTACCAAACGCGAATCATATGAACGTGATGAAAACTAGCTTGACGATAATTCCCATGTGTCCTCGGGAGCGCTTTTCTCTATATAAGAGTTTGTCCAGGCTTGTCCTTTGCTACAAAAAGGATGGGGCCACCTTTCTGCACTTTTTTTACTTTTTTTACTTGTTGCTCATTACCAATTATCTTATCACAAAACTATCTGTTACCTATAATTTTAGTGCTTGCAGAGAATACCTTGCTGAAAACCGCTTATCGTTTCCTTCTGCTCCTCGTTGGGTTCGACACTCTTAGTTATCGAAATGACTATGATAGATCCCCTATACTTGTGGGTCATCACTTGGCTAAAAAAGGATGCTGTTGTAGCAAAGAAAAGTACAGCGGCCTAGCTTATGTATGTTAGTTGATATTATTGATCCATATACTCTATAAGTATTTATATGTCTGTTAGTTCTGTACATTCTTGGTTGATTCACTCGGTATTTGAATCTTGATACATCGCTTGGGTACATATCTAAATGGGAGTACACATTATGTTGCGTGTGACATTTGAGTTGGACATGAAGTGTTCCAAATATTCGAATTCACCTTAAACTGGATTCTAGCTTTTGAATTTGAGTATCGGCATTTGTAAACCATATTCATATATGACAGTGGAATACATCTTTGTCGTCCTTTTGAAGATATATAAAACACATAGAATGATTTATAAAGATTCATATAGGAATACAAAATGGTTTTGAATTTAGTTGCCAGGGTAAATGTGGATGCTTATTGTCCCAAAATTCGAAATAAGCGGCAAAATGTCCACTCCCACATCGGCTGCCCGAAGCCAAGTGTTTGGGAGATGGAAATTACTGTCTACCCATTACACAGACAATCCATCGGCCCAATTTCCACTGCTCTAAATAGGGGTAGGATAGTAACTTCAATAAGACGTGACACGACCGCCTCTGAGCCCATTCTGACACGGTGGCCGCCAAACATGGGCGGCAAAACACATTCGATTCAAGCTCGTCCGAAAGTCCTCTTGTTTCTCCCTCCATTTCCCCATTCATACACGGTGGGCGGCAAAACAAACTTGACTCGGCCGAAATCGATGGAGGCAAATATTTTCAATAGGGGCAGGTTTGTAACTTCACTAAGACGTGACACAACCGCCCTACCTGTCAGCCCCGTTCATATACCGTGGGCGCCAACAACCCTCTCCTCGCCCGAAATCGCTCTGGGCAAATATTGGCGACATGCGAGATTACCTTCATATCCCCAACCGACGAGACGTCCAAATTTTAAACGGGGGCTAAGTTCATAACTTTCCCATATTTCAGACATGTGCGTCCCAAAAACATGGTTCCCCGTACCCCTCCCTCCATTTTCCCATTCATACACCATCCGCGCTAGAACACCATCCCCACACAGCCTCCGTCCGCCACCCCATCCATCGCCGTCGTCCTCCACCACATCCATCGCTGCCGTCCTCCACCACATCCATCGCCACCGTCCTCCACCATGCCGGAGCGCCTACCAAGACCGTGTCGTCCACTGCTAGAGATGGACGTTTCTCATCCACGGCAACGGACCAAGAGACTTGTATCACGTCCTCTCGCTTCATCGGCGCCGTCGTACTCTTTGCCGGGGCCGCTCACATGACCTTCTCTTCCACCGCAACGTGACTTATCCCCCGATGCACCCGTCTACCGTCGCAGATCTGCTTCAACACCACCGACAGCCATCGCACCCCTGATGCCTACACGGCGCCGCAAGAGAGTTGGTATTTCATATCTCCTCAACTTTTTGATCTCAACCAGAAAATAGATCTTAACTTGGTTACTCTACTTTCTTTTCAGCTCTTAGAATTTAGTTCTTATTTCGAAGCAAACAATGGCTGCTAAATATCATTTCTCCGGTTTCCCCCTTTTATGATCACTATACGATCAGAAAACGTGCTTCCTATCATAATAGCACTGCTCGACCCATCAATCTAAACAAGCTTAGTTGTTCAATTACGAATATGATATTATTAAAACCGATTCCTTTAATTGGTCAGCTAAATATTCCTAAATTAGTTTCGAAAATGCATGTTCGCCGCTCGGGTGTGTATCTCTACAGGGTGCCCACGGTGGGCCGGCCCACCCTGGGATTTTGGGTCGTCCCAGGCCCCGATTCCCCTCTGTTCTGCTGCGCGCTTTCGATCTCTACTCGCCCCCAGCCGCCTGCATCATCGGCGACTTGCCATCCCCGGACGGCATGACTATAGGAGGAGACGCCGGACTAAGAGGAGGTCAGGAGCCGCTCGCCCAAGAGCGTCACCGCTGCCCGGGCGCGCCGCCGTGCCTACCTTCCCAGTCCATTCAGGGCTCAGGCGTGCAACACCCACTAAGACAACCCGATTTATCCTGAGATAAGTCCTCAACACTCAGCAGCCACTCCAGATCACCCATTTCCTAATTGATTCATTACTCATTAGGCAGGACTATCATTAAGGTTTGTTGTGTGCTCAGTGCTACCTACACTTAATGGTTCAGATGTATTTCGGTAATCTTTAGTACCTGTGAAGTTCACGGGGTTTTCAAAATTCCGGCCCTAGGAACAGACACTAGTCATTTTGGATTGTTGGTCGTAGTGACATTGACCCATATTACTACTGCAAGCCAGGTTTGTTGAAAATTTTACTTGTCTTTCTTACTCATTCGATATAATATCCAATTACTATCGTCAATTAGTTGCAAACAATAAGTGCTAGACAAACTTCTTGATTCAGATTTTGGACGGTCTCTTACTGCAGTTACAATTCTGCATACTTGTCCTAGTGAGCTCACAAGTAAATGATTGATTCACTACATCTATGCTTGCCTTGTCATATTTGTTGTCAATATTCTTTTAGGGTGGACCACCCTGTTTCTAAATACTTCAATCGTAGACATGAGTGAATAGTATTTCTCTATGTGATCTCTTCCATCATGTGTGGGCAACGAACGCTGCATTGTATAGAAAGAAAGTCTCATTTCCAGCTTTTACATAGGCTTCGATCTTTTACATGGAATACAATCTGCCTACTTGCTTTGTGTTGCACTACCAACACTCCACCCTTGAAGCTAAACATTATGCCACTCATAATTCCTTAGTTTATTTGTTCAAATACGAATTTCATATAATTCCAATGTTCCTACTTCAGTTTTGAAATGTGTGTCTGCCTGTTATAGAGACATAAGGGGTTTGTATTTCTGTGTGTGGTCTGGTCAGCACGGTTGGGGGTGAACTTTGGATATGCAGGGGTTTGTAGGGAGACACTCTTCGAGTTGAATCCGCAATGCATTCCATAGATAATTTGACTACTTTTTATTATTTTCATGAATCTCAGATTATGAACAGCATCATTAATGATTATGAGCTTGCACGCATGAAAAGAATAAAGCAGAACAATGCCATGGCTGTCAAACTTGGCATTAAGGGACTGAAATCAAGTCTGGATGCAATGCAATGCAAACGCTCTTGCTACCTCTTGAGCACTGCGTTGGTTTTCCCTTGAAGGGGAAAGGGTGATGCAGTAAAGTAGCGTAAGTATTTCCCTCAGTTTTTGAGAACCAAGGTATCAATCCAGTAGGAGACCACGCTCGAGTCCCACGCGCCTACACAAACAAATAAGAACCTCGCAACCAACGCGATAAAGGGGTTGTCAATCCCTTCACGGTCACTTACGAGAGTGAGATCTGATAGATATGATAAGATAATATTTTTCATATTTTTATAATAAAGAGAAATAAAGATGCAAAGTAAAATAAACGACAATAGAAATAGCTAAGTATTGGAAGATTAATATGACAGAAAATAGACCCGGGGGCCACAGGTTTCACTAGTGGCTTCTCTCAAGAGCATAAGAATTACGGTGGGTGAACAAATTACTGTCGAGCAATTGATAGAATTGAGCATAGTTATGAGAATATCTAGGTATGATCATGTATATAGGCATCACGTCCGTGACAAGTAGACCGAAACGATTATGCATCTACTACTATTACTCCACACATCGACCGCTATCCAGCATGCATCTAGAGTATTAAGTTCATAAGAACAGAGTAATGTTTTAAGTAAGATGACATGATGTAGAGGGATAAACTCATGCAATATGATATAAACCCCATCTTTTTATCCTCGATGGAAACAATACAATACGTGTCGTTTCCCTTACTATCACTGGGATCGAGCACCGCAAGATTGAACACAAAGCTAAGCACTTCTCCCATTGCAAGAAAGATCAATCTAGTAGGCCAAACCAAACTGATAATTCGAAGAGACTTGCAAAGATAACCAATCATACATAAAAGAATTCAGAGGAGATTCAAATATTGTTCATAGATAAACTTGATCATAAACCCACAATTCATCGGTCTCGACAAACGCACCGCAAAAGAAGGTTACATCGAATAGATCTCCAAGAGAATCGAGGAGAACTATGTATTGAGATCCAAAGAGAGAGAAGAAGCCATCTAGCTAATAACTATGGACCCGAAGATCTGAGGTAAACTACTCACACATCATCGGAGAGGCTACGGTGTTGATGTAGAAGCCCTCCATGATCTATGCCGCCTCCGGCAGGACGCCAGAAAAGGCCCAAAGATGGGATCTCACGGGTACAGAAGGTTGCGGCGGTGGAATTAGGTTTTGTGGATGCCCCTGATGGTTTGGGGGTACATAGGCATATATAGGAGGAAGAAGTACGTCGGTGGAGCAACGTGGGCGCCACGAGAATGGAGGGCGCGCCTGGGGGGTGTAGGCGCCCCCCCTTCCCCGCGCTCTCCTCGTTGCTTTCTTTACGTGGACTCGAAGTCCTCTGGATCACGTTTGTTCCAAAAATCACGTTCCTGAAGGTTTCATTCCGTTTGGACTCCGTTTGATATTCTTTTTCTGCAAAACACGGAAATAGGCAAAAAAAACAACAATTTGGGCTGGGCCTCCAGTTAATAGGTTAGTCACAAAAATAATATAAAAGTGTATAATAAAGCCCATTAAACATCCAAAAAAGAATATAATATAGAATGGAACAATAAAAAATTATAGATACATTGGAGACGTATCAAGCATCCCCAAGCTTAATTCCTGCTCGTCCTCGAGTAGGTAAATGATAAAGACAGAATTTTTGATGTGGAATGCTACTTAGCATAATTTCAATGTAGTTCTTATTGTGGCACGAATGTTCATATTCGATATGATTCAAGATAAAGTTTAATGTTGACATAAAAACAATAATACTTCAAGCATACTAACCAAGCAATTATGTCTTATCAAAATAACATAGCCAATGCAAGTTATCCCTAAAAAATCATATTGTCTGGCTATGCTCCATCTTCCCCACACAAAATATTCATATCATGTACAACCTCGGCTTTAGCCAAGCAATTGGTTCATACATTTTAACGCGCTTCAGCCTTTTCAACTTTTACGCAATACATGAGCGCAAGCCATGGATATAGCACTATGGTGGAATAAGGTATAATGATAGGGGTTATGTGGAAAGACAAAAAAGGAGAAAGTCTCACATCGACGAGGCTAATCAACGGGCTATGGAGATGCTCATCAATTGATTTCAATGCAAGGAGTAGGGATTGCCATGCAACGGATGCACTAGAGCTATAAGTGTATGAAAGCTCAAACAAAAGAACTAAGTGGGTGTGCATCCAACTTGCTTGCTCACGAAGACCTCGGCCAATTGAGGAAGCCCATCATTGGAATATACAAGCCAAGTTCTATAATGAAATTTCCCACTAGTATATGAAAGTGACAAAATGAGAGACTCTCTATCATGAAGATCACGGTGCTACTTTGAAGCACAAGTGTGGTAAAACGATAGTAACATTGTCCCTTCTCTCTTTTTCTCTCATTTTTTTCTTTGGGCCTTTCTCTCTTTTTTTTATGGCCACTTTTTTTTAATTTAGTCCGGAGTCTCATCCCGACTTGTGGGGGAATCGTAGTCTCCATCATCCTTTCCTCACTTGGGACAATGCTCTAATAATGATGATCATCATACTTTTATTTACTTACAACTCATGAATTACAACTCAATACTTAGAACAAGATATGATTCTACGTGAATGCCTCCGGCGTTGTACCAGGATATGCAATGAATCAAGAGCGACATGTATGAAAGAATTATGAACGGTGGCTTTGCCACAAATACGATGTCAACTACATGATCATGCAAAGCAATATGACAATGATGGAGCGTGTCATGATAAACGAAACGGTGGAAAGTTGCATGGCAATATATCTCAGAATGGCTATGGAAATGCCATAATAGGTAGGTATGGTGGCTGTTTTGAGGAAGGTATAAGGAGGTTTATGTGTGATAGAGCGTATCATATCACGGGGTTTGGATGCACCGGCGAAGTTTGCACCAACTCTCAAGGTGAGAAAGGGCAATGCACGGTACCGAAAAGGCTAGAAAATTGTGGAAAGTTAAGTGTGCGTATAATCCATGGACTCACATTAGTCATAAACAACTCATATACTTATTGCAAAAATTTATTAGCCCTTGAAGCAAAGTACTACTACGCACGCTCCTAGGGGAAGGGTTGGTAGGAGTTAACCATCGCGCGATCCCGACCGCCACACAAAGGATGACAATCAAGAAATACCTCATGCTTCGACTTCGTTACATAACGGTTCACCATACGTGCATGCTACGGGAATCACAAACTCCAACACAAGTAGTTCTCAATTTCACAATTACTCAACTAGCACAACTATGATATTACCACCTTTATATCTCAAAACAATTATCAAGCATCAAATTTCTCATGATATTATAATAAAGCAAATTGCCATGCTGTTTTAAGACTCTCAAAATAATATAAGTGAAGCATGAGAGATCAATAGTTTCTATAAAACAAATCCACCGCCGTGCTCTAAAAAGATATAATAGAAGCACTAGAGCAAAAACTATATAGCTCAAAAAATATAAGTGAAGTGCATAGAGTATTCTAATAAATTCTGATTTATGTGTGTCTCTCTCAAAAGGTGTGTACAGCAAGGATGATTGTGGTAAATTAAAATGCAAAGACTCAAATCATACAAGACGCTCCAAGAAAAACACATATCACGTGGTGAATAAAAATATAGCTCCAAGTAAAGTTACCGATGGAAGTAGACGAAAGAGGGGATGCCTTCCGGGGCATCCCCAAGCTTTGGCTTTTTGGTGTCCTTAGATTATCTTGGGGTGCCATGGGCATCCCCAAGCTTAGGCTCTTGCCACTCCTTGTTCCATAATGTCGGTGTACTAGAGTAGGGGTACCCTAGTATCCCGAACTTGTGCACGGGCAGTTGCAGCACCCCGCGGCAAGGCTTGCCAGGCGACCGCCAAGGTCCTCCGTGGTTCCCTTTGGAGCCATTCACGAACAAAGTATCCAAGCCCAGGAGACAAGGCCCCGGCAAGAGGATCTTGCCGGGAAGGCCACCCGAGGCACAAGACCCCGGCAAGAGGAGCTTGCCGGGAAGGCCACTCGAGGCACAAGACCCCGACAAGAGGAGCTTACCGGGAATGCCAACCAAGGCATCTCAAGGAACTTGCCGCGATGCGCCACGCGTCCCGGCAAGGCCCGGTGAGCGAAAAGCTCCCAGATGAGACAAGACAACGACCGCGACAAGGCGCTTGCCGCGGCAAGCTACTACTCCGCATCCCACGCTCCAGCTCATCCACCAACGTGTCACTCTGGGACCATTCCAGGTGTACGTGGCGAGAGGCTATGCAGCCAGGGGTATGCGGTGGCAAGCGACGCTGACAAGATAGCCATCGTGGCGAGCAGTGGCGTCCTTGACGGTCCCTTTTCGCACTGTTTGGGCGACGCAGACGGGCATTTAATGCCCTTGTCCCCTGCCGTCAGAGTTAGGTATGATACACTGTACAAGTAGCTGTACCCAACACAGCACTTTTCCAATTTTACCCTTGTCTACGTTGCCACCTGTCGGTGACCCCTTAAGCATATAAAAGGAGGCCCATGCGCAACGTAGGGGGGGGGAGAAAAACATTCACGCTCGGTCTCGTTAGCTGCTCAAGTGTACTGTAGTACTCAGCGCTCCCGAGCAAGAACACAATACAATCCACAAAGCAGCAGTAGGGTTTTACGCATCCGTGCGGCCCGAAGCTGGGTAAACCCCTCGTGTGCCTCGCCTCGATCCGCTCTTCGTGCGACCTCCGCCCCCCGCCGAACCGAAAAGGGGCTCGGTCCCCATAGGTGCTCGTGGAGGCAGTTTTCCCCGACATCTTTGGCGTGCCAGGTAGGGGTGCGTCAAGGTTGTGTGAACCTGATCCGGTGTTCACACGGGCTAGATCTTCATCATCTTCATCGACATGCGGACGAAGAAGAAGGCTCCGGAGGTGGCTGGTCCGTCCGCGTCGAACCCACCGCCCCTGGAGCAAACGGGTGGTGGGGAAGGCGCCGACGGAGGAACGGGCGTCGATGTGGCAGCTCATGGTGCCATGGCATCCGAGCGCGCACCGCGCCCATCTCAGGAGGCGCGGGACCGGCAGCATCATGGCACTCACGGTACCATACGCTCGCTGGACCCAGATCGAGCTGGCGGATCTCGGGATGCTCAAAACTAGCATGCGCGCCAACATGCTGGCGCGAGCGAGGTACGGTCGCCTGGACGGGGTACTGCTCCTTCTAACGTAGTTAGAAGTTCGAGCACATCCCGCTCCACGCACCGTTCGCCACCGTTACCCGCCACTCCAGCAGAAGCTTTGGCACGAGCTCAACTGCTCCTAGATTACCCTCCAATGGCGGACAAGCTCGACGACTGGAGGGCCACCATTCAGAGTCTCATCGGCTTTGCCAACGGCGACACTCCGCGGCAGCCGAGTGCATCACAGCCGCGGCGAGCCAGCCAGGCACCAGCCGGTGGCGACAAGACCGGTGGGGGTGCGACCACCGTGCACTCTCCGCCCCAAAGGCCAAGATCGCCGACTCGCCGGAACCACCACGACAACGACTCCACCGCGTCGTCAGATCCGTGAACCCGTCGCGATCAACGCCAAATTCTTCACGAACTAAAGCAAGAAGACGCTCGTACTCGCATCGAGCGCCGAAGAGAAGCGCGGCGTCAATCAGACCAGCGCGCTGAGCCCTCTGTCGACATGCATGCGCCAGGGGAACCAGGCGGCCTGCCGTACGCGGTAGGCTGCCCTGCGTTTACCCGTGAGCTGCGACAAGTCCAGTGGCCCAGCACGAAGAATTTCAAGCCAGACGTACCAGAGAAGTACAACGGCAAGTCGCATCCGTCGGAGTTCCTCAGCATCTACACCATTGCGGTGCAGGCTGCTGGGGGGCGGGACGACAAGATCCTTGCCAACTACTTCCCGCTGGTACTCAAGTCTAACGTCAGGTCCTGGCTCATGCACTTGCCGGACAACTCGATATCCTCCTGGGCAGACTTGTGCCATCAGTTTGTCGGCGCCTTTACAGGCGGCCACAAACCTCATGGCCAAGCGAGCGATCTTCATCTGCTCGTCCAGAAGGAAGGAGAGCCCCTGCGCAAGTTCATCCAGAGATTCAGTCGTGTACACTACAACATCCCTGATGTCCACCCTGCCGCGGTCATCAGCGCGTTCCATCAGAACGTGCGTAACCGCAGGATGCGGGAGGAGATGGCGATGTACAAGATCAAAGACGTCAGTGAGCTATATGCCCTGGCCGACAAGTGTGCACGTGCTGAGGGAGGAAACTCCCTGGAGAGAATGCAGGAACAGGAGGATCTGACAGCGAAGATGCTTCCCCGGCAAAGAAAAACCGGCGGCGGAACAACAGGAAGAAGAAATACGAAGATGTGCTAGTTGTTGAGCAGTCCGGCAAAGGTGACGCCGAGAAAGCCAAGGCTGGTAACTCCGGCAAGGAGGTTGCCGCATGCACCAACTGCCAGGCTATGGCGGTCGCCGACAAGCAGGATGGCACCAACAAATAGTACTGCAAGATCCACCTCACCAAGGGCCATGATCTCTAGAGCTGCAAGCAGGTCGAGCGGCTTGTCGAGCTGCAAAAGGCCAAATACGGGCGACGCGACAAGGAGAAAGCCCAAGAAGGTGCTGGAGGATTCGGCACGAAGCGCCCCGGCCAGGGAGGACGCCGCGACAAGGCCAAGCAGCGGCAAGGCGACAAACCTCCCCGCGGCCGCGACAAGGATGAAGACGACAACGATGACGAAGATATGGATGATGTCGAGACCAGTGAGCAGGAGTTCCAGAAAGCCACAGAGGTCTTGTGCGTTGACGGCGGTGCTTCTCTGCATACTTCACACCGCCAACTCAAACAGTGGGTGCGGGAAGTCAATGCGGCAGAACCACCCGTCGAGTCACGCAAGCCTCTGAAATGGTCCGGCACGCCTATCATCTTTGACATTGAGGACCACCCTGATCGCACAACTGCGATCGGGTGCTTGCCGATGTTGGTTTCACCAACAATCCGCAACCTCATGGTCACTAAGATGCTAGTTGACGGCGGGGACGGCTTGAACTTGATCTCCTCCACTGTGATCCAGAAACTCCAGGTCCCTGACAGCGATCTCGAAGAGACCGGCACATTCCAAGGAATCAACCTGGAAAGGAGCAAGCCGAAGGGGAAGATCACGTTGCCAGTGACATTTGGCAGCGAGTTGAACTTCAGAACTGAGAGAGTCACTTTTGACGTTGCCGATTTTCCATTGCCTTACAATGGAATTCTCGGCCGTCCAGCGCTCGCCAAGTTCATGGCGGCCTCTCACTATGCATATAACATGATGAAGATGCCAGGCCAGATAAGCGTCATCTCTGTCCCTGGCGACAGGAAGGATGCTCTTATCTCTGCCGACAAGATCTATCGGGAAGCAGCAGCCGCAACAGATCACAAGCCACTTGCCGCTGAAGCTCCCAGGAGGAAGAAGAAGACCAAGTACGGCAAGAGCTCTGATGCCCACTCCGGCAAGCGCACCTCTTCGGAGTGCTGTGCTACCGTCGAGGACGCACCATCGAGCTCCACCGGCAAGTGTAAGAAGGCAATGGCAGCTCCGCCAGCAACCAAGAAGGTGTCCGCCAAGGAGGACGGCACTGGTTGTACCTTCACCATCAGTGCCACTCTCGACCCTAAATAGGAAAGCGCGCTCGTTGCTTTCCTGCGGGCGAATGTCGATGTGTTTGCATGGCAACCATCTGACATCCCCGGTGTTCCCATGAAAGTAATTGAGCACCACCTTGCCGTCAGTTCTCAAGCGCGGCCCGTCAAGCAGAAAGTCAGGAAGCAAGCAGTGGAGCGCCAAGAATTCATCGCAGAAGAAATCAAGAAGTTGGAAGCAGCAGGCCTTGTCAGAGGAGTGCTCCATCCTACATGGTTGGCTAATCCTGTTGTCGTGCGCAAAGCAAACGGGAAATGGAGGCTTTGCATCGACTTTACTGATGTTAACAAAGCATGTCCCAAAGACCCATTTCCCTTGCCGCGCATTGACCAGATTGTTGACTCCACGGCCGGATGTGACCTGCTTTCATTTCTTGACGCATACTCAGGATACCATCAGATCTTCATGGCAGAAGAAGATGAGGAGAAGATCGCATTCATCACTCCATGTGGCACGTACTGTTTCATACAGATGCCTTTTGGTTTGAAGAATGCCGGTTCAACATTCGCAAGGGTTGTCCATACCGCTTTTGAGCCACAAATCCACAGAAATGTGGAGGCCTACATGGATGACATAGTGGTCAAGAGCAAGGACAGGGCAACTCTGATTCAAGATTTAGAAGAGACTTTTGCAAATCTGCGCAAGATCATCCTCAAGCTCAACCCCGAGAAGTGTGTGTTTGGAGTCCCTTCCGGCAAGCTTCTCGGGTTCTTCGTGTCTCAGCGGGGAATCGAAGCCAATCCCGACAAGATCAAGGCCATTGAGCAGATTGAAGCACCAACGCGCGTCAAGGATGTATGAAGACTTGCCGGCTGCGTGGCGGCTCTCAGCAGGTTTATTTCTAAGTCTGCTGAACGCGCCCTACCGTTTTTCAAAATTTTGAAAAAGGCGGGTCCAATGAAATGGACTCCGGAAGCGGAGGCTGCGCTGCAAGACTTGAAGAGATACCTGTCCTCCGCTCCAATACTTGTCGCACCTAAACCACAAGAGAGGTTGCTGCTGTATCTGGCAGCAACCAATCAAGTGGTTAGTGCTGCGTTAGTAGCGGAGAGGGAGGCAGATGATGAGCCAGCAACTCCGGCAAGCACATCCAGCGACAAGCAGGGGGCTTCCCCGACAAGCTCTGGTCCCGACAAAGATGGATCTGCGCAGACGCATGAGGAGATACGGAAGAGAATGGTGCAGCGCCCAGTTTACTTTGTCAGTTCCCTTTTGCAGGGGGCTAGGTCAAGGTACTCTGGTGTGCAGAAATTGCTTTTCGGCCTTATCATGGCCTCGAGAAAGCCGCGCCATTACTTCCAAGCACATGAGATCACAGTTGTCACTCGTTTTCCGCTGAAGAGGATACTGCAGAATCCAGAAGCAACAGGCAGGATTGTCGAGTGGGCACTGGAACTGTCAAGCTTTGGCCTCAAGTTTGAGAGCACTTCAACTATCCAAAGCAGAGCATTGGCAGAATTCATAGCAGAGTGGACGCCAACGCCAGATGAAGAAATTCCAGAAACGAGCATCCCCGTCAAGGAAGCAAGTAAAGAGTGGATAATGTACTTTGATGGTGCCTTCTCGCTGCAAGGCGCCGGTGCTGGCGTGCTGCTTGTCGCACCCACCGGAGAGCACCTCAAGTACATAGTCCAGATGCACTTTCCCAGGGAGCAAGCCACATACAATACTATAGAGTATGAGGGTTTGCTTGCCGGTCTCAGGATCGCGGCAGACCTTGGGATCAAGAAGCTCGTTGTCAGGGGTGACTCGCAGCTTGTCGTCCGCCAAGTGAACAAGGATTATCAGAGTTCGTTGATGGAAGCTTACATTGATGAAGTGAGAAAGCTAGAAGAGCACTTTGACGGCCTACAGATGGAACATGTTCCAAGAGCTCAGAACGACATCGCCGATGGCCTGTCAAAGTGCGCAGCACTTAAGTTACCTGTGGAACCAGGGATCTTTGTGCTTAAGCTGACTCAACCGTCTGTGACACCATCAACTGGACAAAGCAAGAAGAGGAAGTTGATTTCTGGTGACTATTTTCCGGCAGAGCTTCCCGAAGCCGCCGCCAAGAAGGTCCCCAAGATCGACACCAGGAATGCTGGGGAGCAGTCTGCTCCGGCAAGCCCCAGGGTTTGTTCCGTTGAAGCAGACGCTCCCGACAAGTTTTGCTCCGGCAAGCTTGCCGGGGAACGTCAAGCTCCGGCTGAGCCGCAGTTTCTCGTCGTAGAAACGGATGTTCTCACAGCAGCAAATGTGCCTTTAGTCCTTGTTGTCGAGCCGCAAGCTCCAGCATGGGCGCAGCAGATTGTCCATTTCCTCCAGACAGGAGAACTTCCCGAAGAGCAAGAAGAAGCGGAAAGAGTAGCCCGGCAGTCAAGTATGTACCAGTTTGTCGACAACATACTATACAGAAGAGGACGCAACAGTGTGAAATTGAAGTGTATTCACCGGGAAGACGGACAAAAGCTGTTGGCAGAGATACATGGAGGCATATGTGGTCACCACATTCGCGCAAGAGCACTTGCCGGCAAGGTTTCTTCTGGCCGACAGCCCTACAGGATGCAACTGCACAAGTAACCAAGTGTGAAGCGTGCCAGTTCCATTCCAAGCAGATACACCAGCCAGCTCAAGCTCTCCAGACGATCCCTTTATCCTGGCCATTTTTGGTCTTGGGGCTCGACATCCTCGGCCCCTTCCCCCGAGCTGTCGGGGGCTTTGAGTACTTGTACGTCGCAATCGACAAGTTCACAAAGTGGCCGGAAGTGGAAGCAGTGAGGAAGGTGACAGCACAGTCAGCTGTCAAGTTCTTCAGGTCGATTGTTTGCCGCTTCGGGATCCCTAACAGGATCATCACCGACAACGGTACGCAATTTACGAGCCGCACCTTCATGCAGTACGTCCAATATCTTGGCGCCAAGGTCTGCTTCGCTTCTGTTGCTCACCCCAGAAGCAACGGTCAAGCGGAGAGGGCAAATGCTGAAGTGCTGCGTGGACTCAAGACCAGGACTTTCGACAAGCTGCACAAGTGCGGAAGAAACTAGATCGAGGAGCAGCCGGTGGTTCTTTGGTCGATCAGGACGACGCCAAATCGAGCCACTGGCCAGACACCCTTTGCTCTAGTCTATGGAGCAGAAGCAGTTATCCTCACGGAACTCGTATACGGGTCACCTCGAGTGCTCGCTTATGATGATCTTGAGCAAGAGCAGTTGCGAGAAGATGACGCGCTGCTCCTTGAGGAGGACCGTCTTCAGGTTGCTGTGCGAGCTGCTCGCTACCAGCAAGCTTTGCGCCGCTACCATAGCCGCAAAGTTAGCGCCAGAAGTCTCGAGGAAGGCGACCTTGTTCTTCGGCGCGCTCAGTCCGCCAAGAATTCCAACAAGTTGATGCCGAAGTGGGAAGGCCCTTACCGGGTGAAACGAGTCACTAGGCCCGGCGCTGTCCACCTTGAGACCGAAGATGGCATTCCGGTGAGCAACTTCTGGAATATTGAGCATCTTCGTAAGTTTTACCCGTAAGGCGTGGTTGTCGGACCCTGTTCCGGCAACCACCCTTTGTACAAGTCTTGCCGCTGTTGCATGTAATCCTTTGTACAAAGCCAGGCGCAGACCCTGAGCATAAATAAAGCGCTGGCGCCCTAAGTTATAGCATGCATGCTGGGTCGAGTCTCGTCCTTGGTTAGGGTTGATAGTGCTTAACAGCGGCTAACCCCTAGCTTAGAGGTCGAGTGTGCGTCCTTTTGCCGTTCTTTCGTTTCCCTTGGTTCGCAGGGCTTGCATATCCTGGCCGGACCACTTAAGGACGAAAAAGAAGAAGGACGGACCAGCATCTGGACCCCGGCAAGCCAGTGTTGCCGGGGGCTGCAAGTACAAAGACTCACCCACGGCGAACCAGAGTTGCCGGGGGCTGCAATCTCAGATAAGTTTTTCATCCCTTATCATGCATTCTCTTATGGACTGAGGAATGCGAAACCTTGTTTCTTCCTAAAAGCTACCGTGCTCCCTTAACTCTAGGCCCCAGGGCTCGTTCCTGGGGCCAGGTTTGGTAGTAGCCGCGGCAGCAAAGGGACGAAACGAGGAGCCCGAACCCACCTCATCCCTGTCTCCGCCAAGAGCGTGAGAAAGGTCGAGCGACGTGGGAAGACGGCAGGGCCTGCTGCCGGGCAAAGAAGTGTCTATCTTAACGATATAAAGGATTCGCTCCTTGCCGTGGGTTTCACCCGCGAGACAAGTGACCCGGCAAGCATCCCCTTTTCATTAAAAAAACATTCCACTCAGGTACAGTTCATAGAGAATGAAAAACATGAATAATGGGATTACAAGTTTTAAATGCAGCTAAGGCCCGAGGGCTTACAAATTAAAAAGAGATAAGGTGTCCGTAATCCTTTTCTTGTCCCTCTCTTCAGGAGGTAGGACAAGGAGGCGAAAAGGGCAAAAGGAGCAGAGAACTGGGACCGACCCGCTGCCTCGACCCACGACGGCCCGGTTTCCCGCCTCCATCGTTCGCCACCCCAAGCGCATGGAAGCCGCGTGGCAGGCTTGCAAAACCGAGGCGACGGATGAGGCGACCTCTCCCCACCCCGTGATCGTGGGGAGTGGGCGCCTTGAAAACCGCGCCTCGGCCCTGTCCAGTAAATGAACCACGCCTCCACGCCTCCCTCCGTTTATGGGGAAGGCGCAAACCGCCCACGACCTCTCCCACGATGCCGCAATCGACGCGTGCCGTTCGGGGAGGGCGTGATGGATACGGAGAAAGATACGGTGTGGCCCAGGCCGCGCGTGCCCGTGCCCTGTTTTGGGCCTAGCCCAACAGCGCTCTGCACCGTGTATGGCCCAGGCCTGGGGGCTCCTGTCGGTGTACTAGAGTAGGGGTACCCTAGTATCCCGAACTTGTGCACGGGCAGTCGCAGCACCCCGCGGCAAGGCTTGCCAGGCGACCGCCAAGGTCCTCCGTGGTTCCCTTTGGAGCCATTCAAGAACAAAGTATCCAAGCCAAGGAGACAAGGCCCCGGCAAGAGGAGCTTGCCGGGAAGGCCACCCGAGGCACAAGACCCCGGCAAGAGGAGCTTGCCGGGAAGGCCACTCGAGGCACAAGACCCCGGCAAGAGGAGCTTGCCGAGAATGCCAACCAAGGCATCTCAAGGAACTTGCCGCGACGCGCCACGCGTCCCGGCAAGGCCCGGTGAGCGACAAGCTCCCAGATGAGACAAGACAACGACCGCGGCAAGGCGCTTGCCGCGGCAAGCTACTACTCCGCAGCCCACGCTCCAGCTCATCCACCAACGTGTCGCTCTGGGACCATTCCAGGCGTACGTGGCGAGAGGCTGTGCAGCCAGGGGTATGCGGTGGCAAGGGACGCTGACAAGATAGCCATCGTGGCGAGCGGTGGCGTCCCTGACGGTCCCTTTTCGCACTGTTTGGGCAACGCAGACGGGCATTTAATGCCCTTGTCCCCTGCCGTCAGAGTTAGGTATGATACACTGTACAAGTAGTTGTACCCAACACAACACTTTTCCAGTTTTACCCTTGTCTACGTTGCCACCTGTCGGTGACCCCTTAAGCATATAAAAGGAGGCCCATGCGCAACGTGGGGGGGGGGAGAAAAACATTCACGCTCGGTCTCGTTAGCTGCTCGAGTATACTGTAGCACTCAGCGCTCCTGAGCAAGAACACAATACAATCCACAAAGCAGCAGTAGGGTTTTATGCATCCGTGCGGCCCGAAGCTGGGTAAACCCCTCGTGTGCCTCGCCTCGATCCGCTCTTCGTGCGGCCTCCGCCCCCCGCCAAACCGAAAAGGGGCTCGGTCCCCATAGGTGCTCGTGGAGGCAGTTTTCCTCGACACATAATCCATCAAATTTTTTACCCAAGACTTGAAAACTTCACAACACAAAACTTAGCAGAGAATCTCGTGAGCTCCGTTAGTGAAAGAAAACAAAACACCACTTCAAGGTACTATATTGAACTCATTCTTTTTTTATTGGTGTTAAACCTACTGTATTCCAACTTCTCTATGGTTTATAAACTCTTTACTAGCCATAGATTCATCAAAATAAGCAAACAACACACGAAAAACATAATCTTTCATAAACAGAACAGTCTGTAGTAATCTGTAACTAATGCAAATTTCTAGAACTCAAACAAATCTACCAGAATAGGAAGACCTAGAAAATTTGTTTATTGATCTACTGCAATTTGAATCAGTATTTTATCACGTTCTGGGGATTTTTAACAATTGTTTTCGTGAACAGAAAGTTTCTGGAATTTTCAGCAAGATGAAATAACTAACATCCAAGAAGATCCTATAGGTTTAACTTGGCACAAACACTAATTAAAATATAAAAACAAATCTAACCAGAGGCTAGATCAAATATTTATTCCTAAACAGAAGCAAAAAGCAAAAAACTAAAATAAAATTGGGTTGCCTCCCAACAAGCGCTATCGTTTAACGCCCCTAGCTAGGCATAAAAGCAAGGATAGATCTAGGTATTGCCTTCTTTGGTTGGCAATCCATAAGTAGATCTCATAATAGATTAATAAGGTAATTTTATTTTTTTTCTAGGTAAGTGTTCCATGCCTTTCCTTAATGGAAATTGGAATCTAATATTCCCTTCCTTCATATCAATAATTGCACCAATCGTTCTAAGGAAAGGTCTACCAAGAATAATATGACATGAAGGGTTGCAATCTATGTCAAGAACGATGAAATCTACGGGCACATAGTTCCTATTTGCAATAATAAGAACATCATTAATCTACGGGCACATAGTTCTAAGGAAAGGTCTACCAAGAATAATATGACATGAAGGGTTGCAATCTATGTAAGAGTTTGTGATGGGTACTTGGTATGTCTTGACTTGTGCGTAGACTCCCCAGCAACGGCGCCAAAGATGGCTCGTTGTCGGGCAATCAAATCTTGACTTGACTTCGCATAGGCCTCCCCGGCAACGGCGCCAGAAATCCTTCTTGCTACCTCTTGAGCACTGCTTTGGTTTTCCCTTGAAGAGCAAAGGGTGATGCAGTAAAGTAGCGTAAGTATTTATCTCAGTTTTTGAGAACCAAGGTATCAATCTAGTAGGAGACCACGCTCGAGTCCCACACACCTACATAAACAAATAAGAACCTCGCAACCAACGCGATAAAGGGGTTGTCAATCCCTTCACGGTCACTTACGAGAGTGAGATATGATAAGATAATATTTTTGGTATTTTTATAATAAAGAGAAATAAAGATGCAAAGTAAAATAAACGGCAATAGAAATAGCTAAGTATTGGAAGATTAATATGATAGAAAATAGACCCGGGGGCCATAGGTTTCACTAGTGGATTCTCGCAAGAGCATAAGTATTACAGTGGGTGAACAAATTACTGTCGAGCAATTGATAGAATTGAGCATAGTTATGAGAATATCTAGGTATGATCATGTATATAGACATCACATCCGCGACAAGTAGACCGAAACGATCCTGCATCTACTACTATTACTCCACACATCGACCGCTATCCAGCATGCATCTAGAGTATTAAGTTCATAAGAACAGAGTAATGCTTTAAGTAAGATGACATGATGTAGAGGGATAAACTCATGCAATATGATATAAACCCCATCTTTTTATCCTCGATGGCAACAATACAATACGTGTTGTTTCCCTTACTGTCACTGGGATTGAGCACCGCAAGATTGAACCCAAAGCTAAGCACTTCTCCCATTGCAAGAAAGATCAATCTAGTAGGCCAAACCAAACTGATAATTCGAAGAGACTTGCAAAGATAACCAATCATACATAAAAGAATTCAAAGGAGATTCAAATATTGTTCATAGATAAACTTGATCATAAACCCACAATTCATCGGTCTCGACAAACACACCACAAAAGAAGGTTACATCGAATAGATCTCCAAGAGAACCGAGGGTAACTTTGTATTGAGATCCAAAGAGAGAGAAGAAGCCATCTAGCTAATAACTATGGACCCGAAGGTCTAAGGTAAACTACTCACACATCATCGGAGAGGCTACGGTGTTGATGTAGAAGCCCTCCGTGATCAATGCACCCTCCGGCAGGACGCCGGAAAAGGCCCCAAGATGGGATCTCACGGGTGCAGAAGGTTGCGGCGGTGGAATTAGGTTTTCATGGATGCCCCTAATGGTTTGGGGGTACGTACGTATATATAGAAGGAAGAAGTACGTCGGTGGAGCAACGTGGGCCCCACGAGGGTGGAGGGCATGCCTGGGGGAGTAGGCGCGCCCCCTGCCTCGTGCTCTCCTTGTTGCTTTCTTTACATGGACTCCAAGTCTTGTGGATCACGTTTGTTCTGAAAATCATGTTCCCGAAGGTTTCATTCCTTTTGGACTCCGTTTGATATTCTTTTTCTGCGAAACACTAAAATAGGCAAAAAAATAGTAATTTGGGCTGGGCCTCCGGTTAATAGGTTAGTCCCAAAAATAATATAATAGTGTATAATAAAGCCCATTAAACATCCAAAACAGAATATAATATAGCATGGAACAATAAAAAATTATAGATACGTTGGAGACGTATCAGCTCTCCACCTGCAGATTCATGCTCGGAATATGATCCTAACAGTGATTCTGAGCTAGAGGGAGACCTAAGTCAATGTAGCTCCCTAGTGGAGGAGTCACAGGAAGATGCCCTATCTTATTCACCCATCAAGGTGCTTGCTCCTACTTTCCAAGGTTATATTTGTCGCACATATCTTGCAACTGATGCTTTGCATTGCTTCTACTTTGTTGAACTGCCATTAGCTTAGTTTACACACCGTGTATGTGAATACGGCCTGCCTATCCATTTTCAGTACATATTCCATCTGTCATCATACCATATTTATCCATTCAAATGTTGTTCTTGTTTATTAGACGTTCAAAAGGAAGAGGGCAATTGCTGATCGTGGAGGAGCACAAGCAAAGTATTTGGAAAAGGTAGTGGCACCTGATAAATCAAATAGCCCATTAGGTGTAGTTGCAATATCACCTGACCAACAAAACACCCCAACTCTAGCAGACTCTAGCCCTACTACACTGGTCATTTCTGATGCCCCAACTCAACAGACCCCAACTGCAGCAAACATTATGATTATGCTAGTTGACATAGCACCAGCTCTATGATGCAAAACCCCCATTCCAGCAAAGAGTACACCAAATCCAGTTGCCAAATCTCTTTTCGAACCAGAGAGAGCCCCAATTGCAGCAAATAGGACCCTTGTTCCATTTCTTCCCAGTTTAGAAGACAAAGCTTATATTGTTGTTAGGAACTTTGTGCGCATCTTTCCTTCATGGAAAGATTATACCGCAGACACAGAACAATTTCCAGTCTTCCTCCGCAACTTACGCGTAAGTAATGTACTAATGTTATTCATGGTCATTACTGCATATGTCTCTGCTGACAGAAGACACAGGATTTCATTCTTTTAAATAGGCGAGGAACAAACTGGATTGTGAAGACGAGCAAGGGTTGGTTGCGCTTTTCAAGCACTCGTTGATGAAGTATCGTTCCTACCTGAGGCAAGCGCACTTCGATGGCAAGCCTCTAAACGAAATTTTTGTAAAGTCTCCGGTGCTACATTTATCCGACGGTGACTGGAATAATCTTGTTACACATTGGTCTCGGCTACAGCGTAAGGTACTATCTATGATATCACATCACAATTTTAACTACATTTCTGCATTTGCCTTAACGTCTCACTTGTACGAAAACTGTTAGCAGAAGAACATTCGTTCTCAAGGGACCACAAAATCTCGCAACTATACTGCACACTGCATTGCTCTTGTGAATACCTCTTGCCTTGTATGACCATACTTAGTTTCATAGCTGTTTGATTATGTAACATCACTGCACATGTTAGCCTCGTTATCGTCCATTTGGTGGACATTATAAGATCCGTATGGACTCTTACATAAATTTAGAATAAACCCAATAATTTTGAAGAGGTTTAGCTCTGCAGTCCTCTTGTAAGGACTGAACGTCGTCTATCACTGTACTTACATTAACAGCTACTCCCTCCGTCCCATAATATAAGAACATTTTGTATAGTACACCAGTGTTCAAAACACTCTTGTATTATGGGAAGAGGGATTGGTTCATTGTGTAGCATTCTGCATCTTATCTCCCTCGCCCACCATTTACTAAGAAAGATCAGATCTATATTTAATCTTACCAAAAAGTAGAATACACAAACAATGCCAGTGCAGAAGTGTAGCCCATTGCTCTTGTCAGTACATTTTGTCCTGTAATGCTTGTACTTCCAGGGATTGGTAGTTGATTATGTAGCATCAATCTGCATCTTATCTTCATTATCCTCTATCCCTTCCAGTATTATCATATCTATAATTACTCTCTACAAAATGTAGAGTACATGCAATGCTTATGAAGAAGATTCTGTGCTGAAATTCTTGAGTTATCCTTCCCTTGACATGGAGAAGGGCATTATAAAGCCGGTGTTAACTGTTAATGTAAGTCAGTCCTTCTAAAGCCTTTATCCTCAACTGCTGTTTAATTTTCTCATACTCCCTATCGTTTACTGCTGTTTAGTTTGCTGTTTCTACCAAAATGCATGTTCGCAAGAACCGTAAGTTCTAAGTTTTACTTGTAAAACCAAATTCCTTATTCAAACCATGCACATTACTCAATACTCCCTATATGTATGCTTGTTTTTGTGGATCTATAATCCAGTGTGTGGTGAAGCAGCCCACGTTTGCACCTTGTCATCTCCTGTTTTATCTTACTGATGTGGTTGATGATATGAACAACATGCCATGCACATTAACCAAAATAGATACAATGATTTTCATTGCCCTTCATCTATGCTTGTTATGTTGACATGGTAATAAAATAGTGTGGTGAAGCTCCCCGCATTATGAACAATGCCAAATTATGCTATTGATATTTTGAACTTACTCTTTATTTTCTAATTTGAAATTGGATGGAATTGACAGCACAGTTATCATCTTTGTTTATACACGTGCAAAACTTGTCATCTCTCTGCTTTGTTTCAGGGTGATATGCCTGATGGCATGCACATGTCTGCTGAAGGCTGTGCGACAAACCCAACATATATTGCCGCAAAGAAGGCAAAACATCTTGAAGATAGCGAGACAACCCCAAAGTCTTGCCTTGATGCAGTGTTCAAGTTACTTGAGACTAGAAGTCGGACAAGCTCACAGAATTCGTTGTCTGAATCAGTTTGACTTCATCAGTCCCAAGTTCTAGCAGAAAGGCATTCTACAACTCAACTTCGATTTGAAGTCCTATCTCTAAGAAAGATTGCGGAGAACACCAATGAGAACCTCAACGCTAAATAGCTACACCTGAAAGCTATGACCGACATGCTAGGCCGGTCTCACAGCCTTGCCCAGCAGCTTGCGCAGCAGTTCCCGCGCAAGGCTAACCTTTCTTGAACTGTCTTGGAAGTGGTCTCACTTCAGTATTATTTTGTTACGCTGCAATGGTGTCCGGTTTTTGTAATGTGCTTCTTCGTTGCGCTTTATGATCACTGGTGGCGAACTTCGATGCCCAGTAGATGTAATATACCATAAATCCTTTATTGTATAGTGTAGGTTTATTCTTAGTTACTATGCCGTAATTTCTTTATTGTATAGAGTAGGTTTGTTCTTAATTCCTACTAGTTACTGCCATCATTCGCTATCTCAAAAAAATCAGATGTAGTCGACCGGGCCAAAACATTCGCCTCTAACGGGCCTGGTGTTTAGCGGGCCACAATTGGGCTGGCCTACATCTTTCTGGGGCCCGAATGATTGGGGCCTTCACACTTTGCGCGAGGCCCACACCCAGCGCTTAGTTTGGCCCAGGTAGCATTGGACCATCAACATGCTGAATATTGTACTAGCCTGTTATGGCCCATATGAAACCTGTTGGAAATATGCCCTAGAGGCAATAATAAAATGATTATTATTATATTTCCTTGTTCATGATAATTGTCTATTATTCATGCTGTAATTGTGTTATCTGGAAATCGTAATACATGTGTGAATACATAGGCCACAACATGTCCCTAGTGAGCGTCTAGTTGACTAGCTCGTTGATCAACAGATAGTCACGGTTTCTTGACTATGGACATTAGATGTCATTGATAACGGGATCACATCATTAGGAGAATGATGTGATGGACAAGACCCAATCCTAAGCCTAGCACAAGATCGTGTAGTTCGTTTGCTAAAGCTTTTCCAATGTTAAGTATCATTTCCTTAGACCATGAGATCATGTAACTCTCGGATGCCGTAGGAGTGCTTTGGGTGTGCCAAACATCACAACGAAACTGGGTGACTATAAAGGTATACTACAGGTATCCCCGAAAGTATCTGTTGGGTTGACACGGATCGAGACTGGGATTTGTCACTCCGTATGACGGAGAGGTATCTCTAGGGCCACTCGGTAATGCATCATCATAATGAGCTCAATATGACCAAGTGGTTGGTCACGGGATCATGAATTACGGTACGAGTAAAATGACTTGCCGGTAACGAGATCGAATGAGGTATTGGGATACCGACGATCGAATCTCGGGCAAGTAACGTACCGATTGACAAAGGGAATTGTATACGGGATTACTTGAATCCTCGACATCGTGGTTCATCTGATGAGATCATCGAGGAGCATGTGGGAGCCAACATGGGTATCCAGATCCCGCTGTTGGTTATTGACCGGAGAGTCGTCTCGGTCATGTCTGCATGTCTCCCGAACCCGTCGGGTCTACACACTTAAGGTTTGGTGACGCTAGGGTTGTAGAGATATTAGTATGCGGTAACCCGAAAGTTGTTCGGAGTCCCGGACATCACGAGGAGTTCCGGATTGGTCCCGAGGTAAAGATTTATAAATAGGAAGTCCAGTTTCGGCCATCGGGAAAGTTTTGGGGGTCATCGGTATTGTACCGGGACCACCAGAAGGGTCCCGGGGATCCATCGGGTGGGGCCACCTATCCCGGAGGGCCCCATGGGCTGAAGTGGGAGGGGAACCAGCCCCTGGTGGGCTGGTGCGCCCCCCTTGGGCCTCCCCCTGCGCCTAGGGTTGGAAACCCTAGGGGTGGGGGGTGCCCCACCTGACTTGGGGGGCAAGCCCCCCCCTTGGCCGCCCCCCCCCTTGAGATGGATCTCTAGGGGGGCGGCACCCCCTGGATCCCTATATAAAGAGGGGGGAGGGAGGGCAGCCGCACCTAAGCCCTGGCGCCTCCCTCTCCCTCCCGTGACACTTCTCCTTCTCGCTGAGCTTGGCGAAGCCCTACCGAGATCCCCGCTACTTCCACCACCACGCCGTCGTGCTGCTGGATCTCCATCAACCTCTCCTTCCCCTTGCTGGATCAAGAAGGAGGAGACGTCTTCCCCAACCGTACGTGTGTTGAACGCGGAGGTGTCGTCCGTTCAGCACTTGGTCATTGGTGATTTGGATCACGGCGAGTACGACTCCATCAACCCCGTTCACTTGAACGCTTCCGCTCGCGATCTACAAGGGTATGTAGATGCACTCCTCTCTCTCGTTGCTAGATGACTCCATTGATTGATCTTGGTGAAGCGTAGATAATTTTTATTTTCTGCAACGTTCCCCAACAGTGGCATCATGAGCTAGGTCTATGCGTAGTTTCTATGCACGAGTAGAACACAAGATGTTGTGGGCGTAGATTTTGTCAATTTACTTGCCGTTACTAGTCTTATCTTGATTCGGTGGCATTGTGGGATGAAGCGGCCCGGACCGACCTTACGTATGCTTATGTGAGACAGGTTCCATCGACTGACATGCACTAGTTGCATAAGGTGGCTAGCGGTTGTCTGTCTCTCCCACTTTAGTCGGATCGGATTCGATGAAAAGGGTCCTTATGAAGGGTAAATAGAAATTGGCATATCACGTTGTGGTTTTGACGTAGGTAAGTTCTTGCTAGAACCCTAATTCAGCCACGTAAAAAAACATGCAACAACAATTAGAAGACGTCTAACTTGTTTTTGCAGCATGTGTAGTGTGATGTGACATGGCCAAAAGATGTGATGAATGATATATGTGATGTATGAGATTGATCATGTTCTTGTAATAGGAATCACGACTTGCATGTCGATGAGTATGACAACCGGCATGAGCCATAGGAGTTGTCTTTATTTATTATATGACCTGCGTGTCATTGAATAACGCCATGTAATTACTTTACTTCTTTGCTAAACCGTTAGTCATAGTAGTAGAAGTAGTAGTTGGCGAACAACTTCATGGAGACACGATGATGGAGATCATGGTGTCATGCCGGTGACGAAGATGATCATGGCGCCCCGAAGATGGAGATCAAAGGAGCAATATGATATTGGCCATATCATGTCACTATTTGATTGCATGTGATGTTTATCATGTTTTGTTTCTTATTTTCTTAGTACGACGGTAGTAAATAAGATGATACCTCATAATAATTTCAAGAAAGTGTTTCCCCTAACTGTGCACCGTTGCTAAAGTCTGTTGTCTCGAAGCACCACGTGATGATCGGGTGTGATAGATTCTAATGTTCACACACAACGGGTGTAAGCTAGATTTACACATGCAAAACACTTAGGTTGACTTGACGAGCCTAGCATGTACAGACATGGCCTCGGAACACAAGAGACCGAAAGGTCGAACATGAGTCGTATGGAAACATACGATCAACATGGAGATGTTCACCGATGATGACTAGTCCGTCTCACGTGATGATCGGACACGGTCTAGTTGAGTCGGATCATGTATCACTTAGATGACGAGAGGGATGTCTAATCTGAGTGGGAGTTCATTGAATAATTTGATTAGATGAACTTAATTATCATGAACTTAGTCTAAATTAACTTTGCAATATGTCTTGTAGATCAAATGGCCCACGCTAATGTCAACCTCAACTTCAACGCGTTCCTAGAGAAAACCAAGCTGAAAGATGATGGCAGCAACTATACGGACTGGGTCCGGAACTTAAGGGTCATCCTCATAGCTGCCAGGAAACAATATGTCCTAGAAGCACCGTTAGGTGAAGCACCCATCCCAGAGAACCAAGACGTTATGAACGCTTGGCAGCAGCGTGCTGATGATTACTCCCTCGATCAGTGCGGCATGCTTTACAGCTTAGAACCGGGGCTCCAAAAGCATTTTGAGCAACACGGAGCATATGAGATGTTCGAAGAGCTGAAAATGGTTTTCCAAGCTCATGCCCGGGTCGAGAGATATGAAGTCTCCGACAAGTTCTACAGTTGTAAAATGGAGGAAAATAGTTCTGTCAGTGAGCACATACTCAAAATGTCTGGGTTGCACAACCGCTTGTCCCAGCTGGACATTAACCTCCCGGACGAGGCGGTCATTGACAGAATCCTTCAGTCGCTCCCACCTAGCTACAAGAGCTTTGTGATGAACTACAATATGCAGGGGATGGAAAAGACCATTCCTGAGGTATATTCAATGCTGAAATCAGCGAAGGTGGAAATCAAAAAGGAACATCAAGTGTTGATGGTCAATAAAACCACTAGTTTCAAGAAAGGCAAGGGTAAGAAGAACTTCAAGAAGGACGGCAAGGGAGTTGCCGCGCTCGGTAAACCAGTTGCCCGGAAGAAGCCAAAGAATGGACCCAAACCTGAGACTGAGTGTTTTTATTGCAAGGGAAAGGGACACTGGAAGCGGAACTGCCCCAAATACTTAGCGGACAAGAAGGCCGGCAACACTAAAGGTATATGTGATATACATGTAATTGATGTGTACATTACCAGTACTCGTAGTAGCTCCTGGGTATTTGATACCGGTGCGGTTGCTCATATTTGTAACTCAAAACAGGAGCTGCAGAATAAACGGAGACTGGTTAAGGACGAGGTGATGATGCGCGTCGGGAATGGTTCCAAGGTCGATGTGATCGCCGTCGGCACGCTACCTCTACATTTACCTACGGGATTAGTTTTAAACCTCAACAATTGTTATGTAGTACCAGCTTTGAGCATGAACATTGTATCTGGATCTCGTTTAATGCGAGATGGCTACTCATTTAAATCCGAGAATAATGGTTGTTCTATTTATATGAGAGATATGTTTTATGGTCATGCCCTTCTGGTGAATGGTTTATTCTTAATGAATATCGAACGTGATGTTACACATATTCATAGTGTGAATACCAAAAGATGTAAGGTTGATAATGATAGTCCCACATACTTGTGGCACTGCCACCTTGGTTCACATAGGTGTCAAACGCATGAAGAAGCTTCATACAGATGGACTTTTGGAGTCTCTTGATTTCGAATCATTTGACACGTGCGAACCATGCCTCATGGGTAAAATGACCAAGACTCCGTTCTCCGGAACAATGGAGCGAGCAACCAACTTATTGGAAATTATACATACTGATGTGTGTGGTCCAATGAGTGTTGAGGCTCGCGGTGGCTATCGTTATGTTCTCACTCTCACTGATGACTTAAGTAGATATGGGTATGTCTATTTGATGAAACACAAGTCTGAGACCTTTGAAAAGTTCAAAGAATTTCAGAACGAGGTAGAGAATCAACGTGACCGAAAGATAAAATTCTTACGATCAGATCGTGGGGGAGAATATTTAAGTCACGAATTTGGTACGCACTTAAGAAAATGTGGAATCGTTTCACAACTCACGCCGCCTGGAACACCTCAGCGTAACGGTGTGTCCGAACGTCGTAATCGCACTATATTCACTACTAGGGAAATGCCTAGCAGCTGCGCAGGTTTTAGGTACATTAGTAGCGCGGGTGCCCGCGCTACTGATACGGCGCTACAACTAACTGGTAGTAGTAACGCGGGTGTCACCCGCGCTACTACTACGTCCGTTAGTAGTAGCGTGGATCCCACCCGTGCTACTACTAACTAGTAGTAGCGTGGGTCTATACCCTCGCTACTGCTAACTAATTAGGAATTAAAAAAATAAATTCCAGCCATGGCTGCTGCTGCTAGCTAGGCGTCATCGTCCTCTTCATCCGTGGTCGATGCTGATCCTAGAGGGGATGAAGTCGTCCATGGTGATACACCTCTCCTTTGCTGCTCCTACAAAAAAGAGACAAGGATTAGAAGAGGAAGGGAGAGATAGAGAGGAGTAGGTGCACCAACTCACCGGCGGTCGCCGGAGTTGGAGCCGAAACCCTAGATGACGCCATGGATGGTGCTCTGCTCGATCTGGAAGATGAAGAGAGAGAGAGAGAGAGAGAGAGAGAGAGAGAGAGGAGAGAGAGAGAGAGAGAGAGAGAGAGAGAGGAGTAGGAAGAACTACTCACCTGTGGTTGTGTCCATGGTGGATCTGGCCGCCGCCATGGATGGCGCTCTGCTAGATCTGCCTCTCCTTCCAACATCAGAGAAGGAGGAGGAAAGAGGGGGAGGGGGTTGCGGTGGGTGTGGAGGTCGCCGGATTTGGGGGAGGCATGAGGTGCGAGGCTGGCGATGGTGGTGGATGAGGAAGGGAATCGCGCATGGGAGGGAGAAGCGGAATGGGAGAGCCTATGGAGAGAGGGGGGAGATTGAGGGAGAGAGGAGGGATTCGACCGAGGATATGGAGATTGAGGGAGAGAGGAGGGATTCGACCTAGGTGGTGGGTGCTGTGTCTTAGTAGTAGCGCGGGAGCAAAAGCGCGCTGCTGCTAAGAGCGTAGCAGCAGCGCGCTTTCCTGTCACGCGCTACTGCTAAACGGGCCAACCATGTGCACAATTTCAAAATTAGCAGCAGCGAAGTGACAAAAAAGCGCGCTACTACTATGGAATTAGCAGCAGCGCGCTTCCTGACGCCGCGCTACTGGTAAACTTATGTCGTTGTGTACTGTCGGTGGATTTTTGTAGCTGCGCGGTTTAAGCATCACGCGCTACTACTAAGTTTGCACTAGTAGTGAGCTTTCCATAGCCGCGCTGCTACTATTTATCAGCAGCGCCTCTTTTTATGCCGCGCAGCTGCTAAGATTCTGTGTATAAGGTTTTCCCTAGTAGTGATTGGATATGGTGCGATCTATGATGTCACTCACTGATTTACCGCTATCATTTTGGGGATACGCTCTAGAGAAAGCTACATTCACTTTAAATAGGGCACCGTCTAAATCCGTTGAGACGACACCGTATGAATTATGGTTTGGGAAGAAACCTAAGCTGTCGTTTCTAAAAGTTTGGGGATGCGATGCTTATGTCAAGAAACTTCAACCTGAAAAGCTCGAACCCAAGTCGGAAAAATGTGTCTTCATAGGATACCCTAAGGAAACCATTGGGTATACCTTCTACCTCAGATCCGAAGGCAAGATCTTTGTTGCCAAGAACGGGTCCTTTCTGGAGAAAGAGTTTCTCTCGAAAGAAGTAAGTGGGAGGAAAGTGGAACTTGATGAAGTATTGCCTCTTGAATCGGAGAGTAGCGCAGCTCAAGAAAATGTTTCTGTGGTGCCTCCACCGACTAGAGAGGAGGTTAATGATGATGATCATGAAACTTCAGATCAAGTTTCTACTGAACCTCGTATGTCCACAAGGACACGTTTTGCGCCAGAGTGGTACGGCAACCCTGTCCTGGAAATCATGTTGTTAAACAACGGTGAACCTTCGAAGTATGAAGAAGCAATGGCGGGCCCAGATTCCAACAAATGCCTTGAAGCCATGCAATCCGAGATAGGATCCATGTATGAAAACAAAGTATGGACTTTGACAGACTTGCCCGATGATCGGCGAGTGATAGAGAATAAATGGATCTTTAAGAAAAAGACGGACGCGGATGGTAATGTTACCATCTATAAGGCTCGATTTGTCACTAAGGGTTATCGACAAGTTCAAGGAGTTGACTACGATGAGACCTTCTCACCCGTAGCGAAGCTGAAGTCCGTCTGAATCTTGTTAGCAATTTCCGCATACTATGATTATGAGATATGACAAATGGACGTCAAAACGGCATTCCTCAACGGCTTTCTTAAGGAAGAATTGTATATGATGCAGCCGGAGGGCTTTGTCGATCCTAGGAATACTAACAAGGTATGCAAGCTCCAGTGTTCCATCTATGGGCTGGTGCAAGCATCTCGGAGTTGGAACATTCGCTTTGATGAAATGATCAAAGCGTTTGGGTTTATGCAGACTTATGGAGAAACCTGCGTTTACAAGAAAGTGAGTGGGAGCTCTGTAGCATTTCTCATATTATATGTGGATGACATACTTTTGATGGGAAATGATATAGAACTTTTGGACAGCATTAAGGCCTATTTGAATAACTGTTTTTCAATGAAGGATCTTGGAGAAGCTGCTTACATATTAGGCATCAAGATCTATAGGGATAGATCGAGACGCCTCATAGGTCTTTCACAAAGCGCGTACCTTGATAAGATAATGAAGAAATTCAATATGGATCAGTCCAAGAAGGGGTTCTTGCATGTGTTGCAAGGTGTGAAATTGAGCTCAGCTCAATGTCCGACCACGGCAGAAGATAGAGAAAAGATGAGTGTCGTCCCCTATGCCTCAGCCATAGGGTCTATCATGTACGCCATGCTGTGTACCAGACCTGATGTAAACCTTGTCGTAAGTTTGGTAGGAAGGTACCAAAGTAATCCCGGCATGGAACACTGGACAGCGGTCAACAATATCCTGAAGTACCTGAAAAGGACTAAGGACATGTTTCTCGTATATGGAGGTGATGAAGGGCTCGTCGTAAAGGGTTACGTTGACACTATAGCTTCGACGCAGATCTGGATGACTCCAAGTCACAAACCGGATACGTGTTTATTATGAATGGTGGGGCAGTAAGCTGGTGTAGTTGCAAGCAAAGCGTCGTGGCGGGATCTACATGTGAAGCGGAGTACATGGCAGCCTCGGAGGCAGCGCATGAAGCAATTTGATTGAAGGAGTTCATCACCGACCTAGGAGTCATACCCAATGTGTCGGGGCCAATCGCTCTCCTTTGTGACAACATTGGAGCTATTGCACTTGCCAAGGAACCCAGGTTTCACAAGAAGACCAGGCACATCAAGCGTCGCTTCAACTCCATTCGTGAAAATGTTCAAGATGGAGACATAGATATTTGTAAAGTGCACACGGATCTGAATGTCGCAGATCCGTTGACTAAACCTCTTCCGCAAGCAAACCATGATCAACACCAGAACTCTATGGGTGTTCGATTCAGCACAATGTAACTAGATTATTGACTCTAGTGCAAGTGGGAGACTGTTGGAAATATGCCCTGAGGCAATAATAAAATGATTATTATTATATTTCCTTGTTCATGATAATTGTCTATTATTCATGCTGTAATTGTGTTATCTGGAAATTGTAATGCATGTGTGAATACATAGACCACAACATGTCCCTAGTGCGCCTCTAGTTGACTAGCTCGTTGATCAATAGATAGTCATGGTTTCCTGACTATGGACATTAGATGTCATTGATAACGGGATCACATCATTAGGAGAATGATGTGATGGACAAGACCCAATCCTAAGCCTAGCACAAGATCGTGTAGTTCGTTTGCTAAAGCTTTTCCAATGTTAAGTATCATTTCCTTAGACCATGAGATCATGTAACTCCCGAATGCCGTAGGAGTGCTTTGGGTGTGCCAAACGTCACAACGTAACTAGGTGACTATAAAGGTATACTATAGGTATCCCCAAAAGTATCTGTTGGGTTGACACGGATCGAGACTGGGATTTGTCACTCCGTATGACGGAGAGGTATCTCTGGGCCCACTCGGTAATGCATCATCATAATGAGCTCAATATGACCAAGTGGTTGGTCACGGGATCATGCATTACGGTACGAGTAAAATGACTTGCCGGTAACGAAATTGAACGAGGTATTGGGATACCGACGATCGAATCTCGGGCAAGTAACGTACCGATTGACAAAGGGAATTGTATACGGGATTACTTGAATCCTCGACATCGTGGTTCATCCGATGAGATCATCGAGGAGCATTGGGAGCCAACATGGGTATCCAGATCCCGTTGTTGGTTATTGACCGGAGAGTCGTCTCGGTCATGTCTGCATGTCTCCCGAACCCGTAGGGTATACATACTTAAGTTTCGGTGATGCTAGGGTTGTAGAGATATTAGTATGCGGTAACCCGAAAGTTGTTCGTAGTCCCGGATGAGATCCCAGACGTCACGAGGAGTTCCGGATTGGTCCGTAGGTAAAGATTTATATATAGGAAGTCCAGTTTCGGCCATCGGGAAAGTTTTGGGGGTCATCGGTATTGTATCGGGACCACCAGATGGATCTCTAGGGGGTCGGCGCCCCCCCTGGACCCCTATATAAAGAGGGGGGAGGGAGGGCAACCGCACCTAAGCCTTGGCGCCTCCCTCTCCCTCCCGTGACACTTCTCCTTCTCGCTGAGCTTGGCGAAGCCCTACCGAGATCCCCGCTACTTCCACCACCACGCCGTCGTGCTGCTGGATCTCCATCAACCTCTCTTTCCCCTTGCTGGATCAAGAAGGAGGAGACGTCTTCCCCAACCATAAGTGTTGAACGCGGAGGCGCCGTCCGTTCGGCACTTGGTCATCGATGATTTGGATCACGGCGAGTACGACTCCATCAACCCCGTTCACTTGAACGCTTCCGCTCACGATCTACAAGGGTATGTAGATGCACTCCTCTCTCTCGTTGCTAGATGACTCCATAGATTGATCTTGGTGAAGCGTAGAATTTTTTTATTTTCTGCAACGTTCCCCAACAAAACCATGGGCCTTTAGCAGGCCGAAATGCATATTGGGCCTCAACTTTCACTAGTCGCCGATGGGCCTTCAGCAGGCTGAAATGTAGACCGAGCCTTTTTGGGCCCAGTTATATCACGGGCAGTTACCAGGCCGAAACATATCTCGGGCCTTAGTTGGCCCACTGATATCATGGGCCTTTAAGAGGCCGAAAGCCGAGTACAGACATCAACGGGCCGAATTATGCGACAGGCCTTTAACAGGCCCAAAGTCACGTTGGGCTTAACTGTTGCCACCTTTATCACGGGCCGTTAGTGGGCTCGATGTCCCATCGGACCATATATGGCCCATGGGCAGCACGGGCCATTCCCAGGCCGAAAGTCACACTGGGCTGAAATGGGCCCATGTCTACATCAGGCCTCTAACAGGCCGAAAGTCACTGGGCTGTAATTGGGCCCAAATATTCGGCGAACAATTAACGAGCCAGATCTGGCTTCGGGCCGTAAATGGGCCCAAATATTCGGTGAACAATTAACGGGCCAGATCTGGCTTCGGCCCATAAATGGGCCTTTAGTAAGTAGGCCGTTATTGGGCTGGGCCACTAGTACCTGAGTAAGTACTACGGGCCTTTGACTGGGCCGGCCTTTTTAACCTATATGGGCCTCTGTTGGGCCATGCCACGTGTCGACATATCATAGGCGCTTTGGGTCCAATGAGTGGATGACATCTGTCCCAACGGTGAGCAGACACGTGTTTCCTCCAGCCAATGATGATTTTACACGTGGAAAATCCCCATTGGTCGGGGCTGTTAACGGATTATCGGATCCAAAATCGGACCCGATAGCTTAACGGCGTTCCTTTACTGTGGATGCCACGTGTCGGTCACTCTTGACGAAAGCATTTATGTGACGCGTGATTTATCATCATGGAAGTGGACACTTCCATGATGATAACTTTGGTAATGTCATGGAACACTTCTACGACAGCACAGGTATGACTATCTTGATTCTGTCATAAATTTGTCACGGATGTACATGCATGACAGAAAACGTGACCTGCTGTGACAAACACGTATCATCACGGAAGTGTATTTTTTTGTAGTGCCCGGTAGTACCACTTCCTTGGAGCAGTAGAACTGTGGCCTAAGGCCAGGTGCTGTGGCGGTTGCGGTAGTAGGGGCGGATGTAATTTTTTACATCCGCGCCCTACGCGGTCGTACCGCGCCAGCCGCGCGACAGTACTATGCGCTCTGGCCAGGCTCAGCAGCATGCGCGACAGTAGGGGCAGATGTAATTTTTTACATCCGCACCCCGCGCGGTAGTACCTCTTCCATCCCCAAGCTCCATTGTTGCTCCAAGCTCCATTTTCGTCCGATCTCTCTCCCTAGCCAATCAAACTTGTTGATTTTCTAGGGATTGGTTGAGAAGGCCCCGATCTACACTTTCACCAAGAGAAATTTGATTCCCCCCCACTAATCCCTTGCGGATCTTGTTACTCTTGGGTGTTTGAGCACCCTAGACGGTTGAGGTCACCGCGGAGCCATAGTCCATTGTGGTGAAGCTTCGTGGTGTCGTTGGGAGCCTCCAATTAAGTTGTGGAGATTGCCCCAACCTTATTTGTAAAGGTCCGGTCGCCGCCTCCAAGGGCACCAATAGTGGAATCACGGCATCTAGCATTGTGTGAGGGCGTGAGGAGAATAAAGTGGCCCTAGTGGCTTCTTGGGGAGCATTGTGCCTCCACACCGCTCCAACGGAGACGTACTTCCCTTCAAAAGGAAGGAACTTCGGTAACACATCCTCGTCTTCACCGGCTCCACTCTTAGTTATCTCGTGCCCTTACTTGTGCAAGCTTATTTGTGTGTTATCCCTTGCTTGCTTGTGTGCTTATTGTTATTGCATCATATAGGTTGCTCACCTAGTTGCATATCTAGACAACCTACTTTGATGCAAAGTTTAAATTGGTAAAGAAAAGCTAAAAATTGTTAGTTGCCTAATCACCCCCCCTCTAGTCAACTATATCGATCATTTCATCCTTGCTGCCTTTTGTTGATGCGTGAGTAATTTACCACAGGCATACGGGTCCATAGTGCTAGTAGCTAGATGGCTTCTTCCCTCTGTTTGATCTTTAATACAATGTTTTCCTCGATATTCTTGGAGTTCTATCCGATGTAATCTTCTTTTATGGTGTGTTTGTTGGGATCCGATGAATTATGGGTTTATAATCTGAATACATATGAGAAGTAATTGAGTCTTTTCAGAACTTTATTATGTGTGATTGTTACAGCTTTGTATTTCTCACTGATCTATCCATTTAGTTTGGCCAACTAGATTGATTTATCTTCAGTGAGAGAGGTGCTTTGTGATGGGTTTAATCTTCCGGTGCTCTATCCCAGTGACAGAAAGGACAAGACATGTATTTGTATTGTTGCCATTAAGGATAAAACGATGGGGTTTATTCGTATTGATTGAATTTACTTTGTCTACATCATGTCATGTTGTTTAAGGCGTTACTCTGTTTTATACTTAATACACTAGATGCATGCTGGATAGGGTCGATTGGCGGAGTAATAATAGTAGATGCAGGCAGGAGTCGGTGTACTTGTCTTGGACGTGATGCCTATATACATGATCATTGTCTTGGATATCGTCATAACTATGCGCTTCTCAATCAATTGGCCAACAGTAATTTGTTCACCCGTCGTATGCTACGTGTTCGAGAGAGAAGCCTCTAGTGAGACCTATGGTCCCAGGGTCTACCTTTATCATATTATAAAAACCAAAATACCTTTGCTGCAATTTTATTACTTTTATTTTACTTTGCGATTTATCCATCTACCTATACAAGATTTAACCTTTCAAGTAACGAGTTCAAGGGGATTGACAACTCTTTTGCCCACGTTGGGTGCAAGTATTTGCTCTTGTGTGTGCAGGTGCTGTTCACGTGGCTTTCCGTGATTTTCATATTGGTTCGATGAACATTGATTTTTCTGAGGGAAATACGTATCTCTACTGTAACCCCCCCCCCCCCCCCCCAAACGCTATATGGCCGGGCCTATACTTCCTTTTTTCCCACTGGTTTTTGAAAAGTTCTAGAACCTTCCGCAACTAGTTTTTGTTTCATTTTCTGTTTTTCTCTATGGTTTTACCTTTTTTAAATTTTCTGTTTTATTTTTTCCATTTTAAAGTTCATCAACTTTTTGAAATTCAGGAGCATTCTTTGAACTCTTGTAACATTTTTTTAAATTCACGAATATTTTTTTAGCTTATGAATAAAAAATTCGTGAACATTTTTAAAAGTGCGCAAACATTTTCAACTTCACGGATATTTTTGAAATTCGTGAAAATTTATATTAGAGAATTTATTTATGCATAAACTAGTTATTAAAATTCTTGTTTTTTGTAAATTTGGAATATATTTAAATAAAAAACCGGCTGAAATTCCCGATCAGAAAAAAGAAAAATCTCAAACAATAGCATACCTCACTGGGCCGGTCATTTAGCGCTGGCGCGTTTGTCGCTCGCGCCGTCGCGCGCCCCTGTGCCCCTGCGTTTCTTTTCCGACTGCCGGCGGACGGCGGACGGCTCGACGCTGCGATGGGCCGATGGCCACAGCATACTGGGCGAGGTGACAGAATCCCCCGTGCCCTCCGCTTCCCGCCGCCCTATCCTAGGCTTCTCCTCCAGGAGAGCTGACCCCCACCATCGAATCCAAGGCCCCCTGTTGCGCCGTCGCCAGATCTACACTCCCCATGAGCTCGTCGGGTGATATATCTTGTCTATGGAGATGCTCCAGTCCAGTGCGCCATGGAATCTTGCCGAGCTCGTGCTTTGCAAGTTCTAGGGGAGCGGCGCCGTTTGGGCGCTCGCGTATCGGCAAATGGGCTCGTTCTTTACAAGCCTCATGTTGGGCTGGCATGCGAGCAATCAGTTAATACTAGGCAAAAGTGCATAACAACAGTTTGGCTTGCTATGATTTTATTTACTGTGGGCATCAACTCTGCTCACCATCACCGTCGATTGGTTGTTTGGCTTGCTACTGCCAGTGGTTCTCTTCGTACTGGTTTGTGCAGGAGTGGTTTGATAGGTTGGCGTATTTTTCTGTTGTCAATTTCTCAAGGTTTGTACCTCTAATTTGATGTTCCAGTTTCAAATTTTGATGAACAGATAATGAAAGTAAGTAAAAGTTGCTCAGTCAGAAGTTTTCCTGATGCATTTCCCAAACAGATTGATCCAGGCGACTCTAATTTCACTCGTTTTACTGTTACTGTATTTTGTAAGTGTAACTTCTCACAGGTGACAGGTGTATATATTACCTAAAAAGGCTTTCGCCCCGCTTTATAAATAAAACAAACCAGGTGTATATATTTACGGGGTTGCCAAGCAGGGCCTTAGTGTTTGAACTCGTTAGTCTTATGTTAACTAGCGGAGTTCAGTGAACTCGTTAATACCTTAAAATTGACTAATAAAATATGATTTATATGCCAGAAATGTATATTGATGTGTCAAATTTAGGCTTAAAATTTAATAAACTCGGATGGTGGAGAAGTAGCTATTTTCTTAATAGAGGATGTTAGGTAGGCGGTGATGTTTGTTATGTAGTCCACATGGAGCTGAACGGGCTGTATATTTGTAATTTTTAGCGACGGCCACGTTTGCTCTTGCTCAAGATCTAACCTTGGTCTTTGCATATACTCCCTCCGTTCGAAATTACTTGTCGCATAAATGCATGTATCTAGACGTATTTTAGTTTTTGATACATCCATTTTCGAGACAAGTAATTCCGAATGGAGGGAGTATAAGCAAATAATTTACTCCCAAGGACCCTAGCCTAAGAGCATCTCCAGCCGCGCCCCCAAGGCCGTTTTTTAGCGCCGGCGCCGAAAAATCGGCCCAGTCGCGCCCCCACGAGCCTGTTTTTCGCCGGATTGGGCCGAAATTGGCGCCGGCGCACCCAACCCGAACCCGACGCGTTGGGGGGCGCCGGCTCGAACGTTTTGGCGCGAAAGAGTGGCGGGACCGGCGCGTCAGCGAGACATGCTGGTCGTCCTCATCGTCTCGGTTTTCCCGCGAGGAATCAATGCCAAGGCTCGCGCCGGTCAGCATGCCATTGATTCACGGGCGGCGAAGTGCGGCGACGCCGCCCCGCCTTCCGCCATGCGTGTCGCACGCGGCCGCCCCCGAGCCGCTATATAAGGCGCCCCTGGCCGCGCCGGTGAGGCACCCATCCATCGGCAGTCCTCCCCCTCCTCGCCGTCGTAGTTCCTCCCCTCTCTCCGCCGTTCGAGCCCCTCTCTCTCCCCTCGGCAACCATGAGCGCGAGGTACCCCGGCGACGCGGCGGCGGCCAAGGGTTTCGGCCGCCGCTCACTGAATGAGTGGGAGGCAAACCTCCTCCATGAGTCCAAATACCCCGCGCTGCCCGACGTACGCCTTCCGTCGCGGTGGAGGCTCAGCGCCGGCGGGGTCCCTGTCCCCCCCTCTGCCTGTCCCCGAGACGCCCTATTTCCACGCCGAGATCGAGCGTGCGCAGGCGTCCCCGATGGCCGCGGAGCGGGCGCTCCCGTAGTACGCCGCCGACAACCACACGGCGTCGGCGGCGTACTTCGAACACCGGCAGGAGGAGCGGCTCGTCTCCACGAACAACGCGCCGATGCCGCGCGGCCGCAACAACAGCGAGGGCCGCCGCCTGTGGTGGGGCGTCCCTGGCCGCACGCTCAGCGGCGTCCTCGCGCACGTCGAGGGCGGCAACGACCCGCCGCTCGAGTGAAGCAGCGCGCCGGGGCGAGGGGTCGAGCAGCGGCCGTGTCAAGGAGGAGAAGCATCGGCCGTAGTTTAGGTTTTTTTTCGTCCCTTTTATTCGTGTAAAAAACGGCTAAATTTCGCCGAAATTTGGTCGTGTTTGTTCAAATATGGCCGTGTTTGTTAAAATTTGGATGAACTATGGGGGCGTCTGGAGGCGACCTGGGAGCGGCGGCTGGGAACGTGCTCGCCCCCATACCGAAAGAAACGCCGGCTCGTCCCCAAGCGGCGCTTTTTCATGCCCTTAGGAGGCTGAACGGCTGGAGATGCTCTAAGCCCCAATCACCAAGCCTTGTTAGGTGAAGTCAACTACCTATTCATCCTGCTGCGATACATTGGATTGCTCTGCTCTTTGGCTCCTTCCTGCTCTGCATTGACGATGTGTCTAAGTTGAATTCTATTCGCCTCTTCCTTCCAGCAGTACCCTAAGCAGGGCCTCTACCAGGTAAGATCAATGGATCCCTCGAGTGCATAAAGGCATATGATTTTCTCTTCAGTTTTCTTTTACCCAAAAAAGCTTTCGTCCCGCTTTATATATAAAGCAAAGATCATCATCATCCGATACAAACGTACGCCACCACAACACACGTACACACCAAGGCAGGATACATAGGCGCTGAGCGCAGCAACACCACCCCTAGCACTATCGCGAAGAGACGAAGCCGCATACGACGAACCGTGGGCTCCAAAACAATGCCTTCAGGAAGGATACGACACAGGTGCGCCGCCACCGCCCAATCCGACGATCCAAGTTTCCCCAGGAACCACACGAAGGGCAGCGAGAGCCGCGACGACGCCTTCAAGAAGGGATCGAGCACCGCCGCCGTTGGTCCGTCCGACGATAGAACGGGTTTTCACCCCGGCCAACACTCACCACCACCGATCGCCACCCCCCGGCTACCACGCCGCCCACACGACCATGGCCACCAGGCAGCACCAAGCCACGAGCTCTGCCCATGAGCCCCGCGAAACCACCCCCAGGGCCGCCGCCCAGGCATCCAAGACCTTGACACCACCTCACCCGAGATCCGCCGCTACCCCAACCAAAAAGACGAGCGGGAAGGTCACATCTTTCCCACCCCCTGGGCAGCCCTAGCGCCGAGACACAATAGGCCGGCCAAACCGGACCTCCATCGACTCGTCCTGCAGCATCATGCGCGAGACGAGGTCGGTCCTACAACACCGTGCGTGAGACGAGGTCGGTCCTCCCGCACCGGACGCAAGACGAGCGATGGACAGCAGCTGGGAGCGGGCCAGCCCTTCGACGGAAGTAGAGCCCGGACGACGAGAAGATGAAGCGAAGGTCGACACGGTCCGACCACAGACGAGCCGACGCCGGGAGCCGACCGTCGCCGCGGGTGGAGCCGCCAAGCCACCGTGTAGCCGCCGGACCACCGAGAGGCCACCGCCCATGTGCCGGACCTCCCTGCGCTGCCGCCCACGGCCGGAGCAACAACCACGCCAAGCCGTTGCCCAACCCGCGCCGCCTGCCCCGATCCCTAGCCAGATCCAGGACAAGCGCGCCGCCACCCACCTCCATCTGCCACAGCCCACCTCCGGCCCCGACCAAAATCAGGGGAGAGGCAAGCCGAGACCAACCGCTGCGCCGCCGCCTCCGCCACAGGCCATGACGAGGACAACCGCACGCAGACCGCAGCCCGCATCCGCCGCGATTGGATCCAGCCGCCAGCCTTCACCACGCGGCCGTGCACCACCAGGACGTGGCCCGTCGCGCCACCACCGCACCCGCGCGCCATCACCGGCGCCGGTGCGACGCCGCGCGGATGAGCCCCACGGGAGCGCCACCACCCAGTCCGGAGCCGTCGGCCCGCGCCGGCCTCCCCGCACGAAGGGACGAAAGGGGCCCCGCCGCCGACGGCGGCGACCGGGCTTCGCCCGGCCCCACCCTCTGGCGGCGGCGAGGGAGGAGGAGGCGGGAGGAGGGGGGCGCTGGCGGCGGTGGTTAGGTCGTCCTCCCCGTCGCCCGCGGGAGTGACGCGGGAGGGGATAAGGTTTGGACTTTTTCTCTTCAGTTTTCTTTTGTGCACGGATAGCGCATGGATTGGTTTAGCTAGCCAGAGTATCATCTTCTTCCAAACCATTTATATAGAACAGATCGAGCATGCAGATGACATTTACAGAAAACTAAAGCATGCGTGTCATTGTCTTGTTGGACTGATCTCAAATCTCAACTCTTCAGGGGCCGGGAGAAGAGAATGCCACGCCGTGGGAAGCTTGTTGATGACAGCGACTGGAACGAAGTACTGTTTGTCAACGAATATGCCCTGCTCATGGGTACCTGTCCATGGCCGTCAAGGGGCTCGGTTTTCTGGTGCTTACTTGGACCACCGTAGTTCTTCTTGGTGGCTTCGTCTCTACATTGAAGAGGAAGGATTTTTGGTGTCTTACATTCATTACCCTAGCACAGACAGCGGGGTTAGTCATGTTACTATTCAGTTCATGCATAATTACTCTCAACTTTGCTGTTTTCCCTTTATTTCCCCTTTGGAAACTGTTTATGTGGTTCCATTTTTTTTGTGAGAACTGTTTTCTGGTCCAATGTTATTGCGTCCGTCTCTAACTTGAGGTACAAACAACAGGATTTTCGATGTTCTTCTGACTGAAAAGCTGAGCTATATTGGTGATTCAATTTCGGCAGTTAGATCTGTTCGGTATGCCGTGTTTGAGTACGACCCTTTGCAGCGTAAACGCCAGGTGCTAGCAACTGTTGTAGCCACTGTTCAACAGGTAGTATTTGTCATTCTATTGTGCCCTCTGGCGACTGTCTACGTGTTTGGGTTGTTAATCTCCGCGGGGATTTCTTTTTTCGACCGAAGGGGCCGCCCGGTCCCCATTTTCATTACGAAAATGAAGTTGTTTACAAGGCATCAAACCAACATTACATCACTGATCTAAAAACCACACCAGTATGCTCCAGTCTAATCATCACACCACTGATATATATCACCACATCAGGATGCTTCAATCCGTCTAAAGCTAACCACGAAAGAGCCTAGTGCTACGCTAGCTACAAAGGTATCAACAGACTTAAAGGACGATAACCAAATTAGCATAAATGCTTTGAAGCCAGCAAGCATTTCCAGCGGCTAGCTTCCCAAAATCCTTCTCACATGCGGCGCCAACCCATGCCCTCCTCTGAAGATATCACGAGTCACCCTCACCATACTCCTAGACACCTGATGAAGCATGCTTTGCACCCCTCTTCTCTGCAATTTTTTCCATGAGTCAAGTAGGGAGCAAACAAGAAAGATAATGTCAGTAGGATCTCTAGGCATAACACTTTGAAAACAGGATATGTTCCTTGTTTTCCATATAGACCATAAGAGAGCAGCAGTGCCCAATAAAACAACTACTCTATCTTTGCCAGTATAGCTAGACAACCAGTTCTGGCATAGGTCGAAAAAAGAGATTGGAGCTCTTTGGCTCCCTAGAGCACATCCCACAATATTTCACAGGAACTTAGCTAAGGAACAAGAGAAAAATAAATGATTCACACTCTTTTCACAGTCACAAAATTCATAAAACTTATCACCTTTCCAGCCTTTTTTACTCAGATTGTCCTTGGTCAGAATCCTATTTTTGATTACTAACCAAGAGAATGCCTTAACTTTAAGAGGCATCTTCATCCTCCATAGTTTTTTAAAAGGGAAAACAACTTGTCTAGCTATAAGATAGTGATACAGAGATTTAACGGAAAAGCTACCGGAGTTTGTAAGTAACCATTTAACTTTGTCAGGCTTATCCGACAAAATCACCTGACCACACATATCAAGTAACTTATTCCACATATCAAGAGTCTCCCCATGCAAACATCTTCTGAATCTAATACAATTAAACTCCAAGGTAAATACTTTCGCAACAGTAACATGTTTGCAAAAAGTTAGATTATAAAGACGAGGAAAAATCAAACAAAGAGGTTTATCCTTTATCCACACATCTTCCCAAAATCTAGTTTTACGCCCATCCCCCACAATTCTCTGACAACAGCTATAGAAAATATTCTTAACTTCCATTAAGCCATTCCAGAAGTGGGAGTTGTTAGGAGATGATTCGCATTGAGTCAAAGTTTTCTTCTTCAGATACTTTGCTCTAATCAACACCTGCCAGTCCCCCTCCTCATTTTCTAGTCTCCAGAGCCACTTACAAAGAAGACTAACATTTTTAACATCTAGATTAGTAACCCCCAGTCCTCCCTGGTCCCTAGGTTGGCACACATCATTCCAGTTGACCAGGTGGTACTTCCGCACTCCCTCCCTTTCTTGCCAAATCAAACGAGCTCGGAAAAAATCAAAGCGTTTACGCACACCTTTAGGCAATCTAAAGAAGGAAAGCATGTGACTAGGGACACTACTCAAGCAAGTCTCAGTAAGAATGAGTCTCTCTCCCATAGGAAGCAAGCTCCCTTGCCAGGTAGCTGCTTTCTTCTCACATTTCTCCTCAGCAGGTTTCCAATCGCTATTACTAAGTTTCTTATAGTGTAAAGGCATACCCAGGTAGCGAAAAGGAAAGGTTCCAATTGTGCAAGTAAAAATCTGAGCATATTCCTTCTGTCTTACTTCCGCCTCACCGAAGCAGTAAACCTCGCTTTTTAAAAAATTAATTTTCAGACCAGTCAAGTGCTCAAAGACACAAAGAATGATTTTAAGATTCCTAGCTCCTTCCAAGTCGTCCTCAAAACAAAAAATCGTGTCGTCAGCATATTGTAAAACAGAAAGGCCACCTTCATAAATCTGAGGGGCTAGACCTTTTATAAACCCTTGCTCCTGAGCCCTTCCAACCAGGGTCACCAGGACATCAGCAGCTATATTAAACAGCAAGGGGGAGAAGGGATCCCCCTGCCTTAGACCTTTTCTAGTAGTAAAATAATTACCCAACATCTCATTTAAAGTAATAGCGACTTTCCCATCAACAATAGCTGACTTGGTCCACTGAATAAACTTTTCAGGGAACCCTTTCATTTCTAACACAGAAAGCATAAAGTCCCAGTTAATTTTATCATAAGCTTTTTCAAAATCGACTTTAAAAAACACACCAGAGAGCTTGTTTCTATGAAGATAGTGCATGGTCTCATGCAACATTACTACATTATCCAACAAATAACGTCCTTTAATAAATGCTGTTTGGATCTTAGACACTATCTTGTCAGCAACTAACATAGCTCTAGTGTTCAAAACCTTGGTAAAAATCTTAAAAGGAACATTAAGAATACAGATAGGTCTATACATCTGAATCTTATCAGCCCCCTGGCCTTTGGCAATCAATGTAACAACACCATAGTTTAGCCTAGAGAGGTCCAATTTGCCATAAAAAAGTCATTAAACAGCTGAAGTAGATCGGAACAAATTAAATCCCAAAAAACCTGGTAAAATTCAACGGGTATTCCATCGGGGCCAGCCGCTCGATTACGTTTCATAGAGAAGACAGCAAGCTTGATCTCTTCCAAGGAGAATCTAGCAGTCAACATTTTCTTATCTTTAATATCTAAACAAGCAGGAACAGGAATATTTAGGGAGATAGGTAAAAGGTCTACAGGACGAAAAAGCTCTTTATAGAACTTGGTAGCATAGTCCAATAGCTCCTTATCACCCTGGATAATAACCCCATCCTGCACAAAACGAAAGATCTTGTTCTTTCTTTTCCTACCGCTCGCCTTAATCATAAAATATCTAGTGATGTTATTCCCTTCCCTGAGATCTCTCTCTTTAAAGCGCTGATACCATTTGATTTCCTCCTCTCTCAAAATCTTATTCAGACTACACTGAAGGTAATTCTTAAGTTCATAGTCAGCTACCGATAACCCAGTTAGCTCACATCTCCTATCAAGATCATCTAGTTGAGAACTTAGAGTGTTTCTCTTTTTCCTATAAGCCCCCTCCACATTGAGATTCCAGCCTTTCAGGCATCTTCTCAAATTCCTCATTTTCTGCATCCAAATGGCCAAATTATCCTTGCCATTCACATTAGAATGCCAAATTTTATTAACTACAGCAGCAAGATCATCTCTGGTAAACCAACATAATTCAAAACAAAAAGGTTTATTAGCTGTAACGGGTTTAACCCCGTTATGCATAAGGCTGCATGGTCAGAGACACCTCTAACCAGTGTCCGCGGGGATTTCTGGGTGGCGTCTGAGGCAACACGATTACGGGAGTGATGCTGACGGACTTGGAAACCTGAAGCCGGCGCTGGACATCTTGTATTCCATTGCTCTACTCCAGGGTGTGATTTTCTGCTACAAAACTGTATTTGGTTTTGCAAAGGGATGTGTAGCGAATGCAGTACTCAAAGGAAGAGGGTTTGGGGATCAGGCTCTTGTTGGAATCTCGGACTACTTACTCGAAACGACGATCGGATGCGAAAAGGACCCATCGTCATCACATATGCTGTGGACCTGATGGGGTCCAAGTCACCTGATGACTATATTTCCGGGGTAAGGATCCTGGACGCATTCACCAGTCGAACTGAGATACTTGCCAAGGGTTTTGAAGAAAAACGCATCTTTTACACTCCGAAGGCATTGAAGATGTTCGTGCAGGAGCACATACTCATGAAGTATCTGATCATGTCTGCAACTCTGCATCCTCTACTGACTTGCTCCAGAAACTGCTTCAGACGTTAGGCTCTAGTAGTATCTATGACAGAGAGACGAGGGGGTGCGCCGCGAGGATTGTGGCCCAGATTGCTGCAGGCATCCGTTTGGAGGAGTTCCCAACGGGGCTTGTTTACATACTTTCTCTCATCCCAGCGAGGGTGGGCACAAGAGACAGTCGAACAAAATTGGTACAGTATGGCTCGCCGTCTGCGGTCACAAGATCTTGATAACAAAGAAGGCAGTCATGAACAGCGAGGGGACAGTGACGGTGAACTTTTTAACGCCTACAAGGATTTAATGGTGCAAGGTTTTCGTATCATTCGGAAGCTCGCAACCAATAATGACAATTGCAGAATCATGCTCGACACGCCATGCCTGCTCCAAAAGATCATGGCGCCTGTGACCTCCGACCTACTCCACCAAATAGATCATGATGCATGGTATAGTATAGTAGAGGGTTCAATGAAAGCGATTATGTGGCTCGTGGCTGCTACTGGGCAGACCGGCACCAAGCTGCGTAGCAAAATCTCAAGCAGTAAGGAAGCGATCAGCACCATGGAGAGGATTATTGACTGTGAAGAATGCGATGAAAAGCTGCAGCAACATGTTATTCTGGTTCTCAGAGATCTATACATGGATGCATCTTTGATTCTGGAGAATGCAAAGAGAGAAAAATTCATAGAGAAGCTGGTAGACATTGTGACTGATGATAACAGTGACAAGAAGGAGAGACGATTGAAAGCAGCTCTTGCACTAGTGAATATGTGCTCCAAAACGGAAGCGGGTGCCATGAGTATTATTATTGCAAATGATAATCTCGTTAATAATCTCACCATAATGATTCTTGAAAATCATAGTTTCCGAATTACGGCAGCAAATATCCTGGGATCTCTATGTATTCATCACGCCATTGATGATGCAAGTCACAAAAGGCTAAAGGAAGTCATGACAGATGTAGTTCCAAAGGTAATCGGTGCCACCATTTGTTTTATTCTCGTCAACAGTAGATGCAAAATATGGTGTTCCCTCAAACCTTCGTATTGACGGATACATCATACATAGAAGCTATCCTGCTTTCAATTATTAAGTCGTTCAGTTTAAACTGAATATTGTTGCCATTGTAGGTGCTTGGAGAGATACTACGTTGGGCATCAGAAGAAGCCAGGTTCCCAGAACCAGAAACTGACCTTGAAAACCAATCTGGTGATTCACAAGATAATGGCCGGGGCCACAATACGTCTTCCTCTAATCAGCAAGACCGCAAGATGAGCGATTTTGAGGCGACTTGCATGTTATCCCTTTGTGTCAAGGTATGCGACACGTTGATCAGTGCAGATCAGGACTTGACTCCTCAGTTTGGATCAACTACCCCTCCTATGGATGGTGTATCTAGCTTCCCAATGAAGCTCAAGCAGATTGTAAGGAAAAATATACATTGCAGGTCTGACCGCCTGACAATTCTCAAGCTTACATCTAAGATGGTCATATCAATGATGAAACATAGGGGCAGATATAACAAAGAAGAACTGAAGAGCTTGATGGATACTCTGTCTACAGCTTCAAAAGACATGTTTCTATTCGATGGCTCGATGGTTTTTGAAATAAGGGAAGACAATACAACAACACCGGAGTCTTTCAAGAGTCTCGCTTCCCTCGTGAAAGAAGCGCAGGAACTGGTGGACAAAAGAAATGAACTTTGATGTTGAAACTTTATTATTGGGGAACCCTGTTTAAGTTAGAACTTATTATTCACCTGCTGTCAGTACTCTTTATTATGTATTGTGAGTTCATCTGTATACCATATTTGAAAATTTGTGAGTGTCGCGATAATATTTCTATGGGTCTCTCTTTGTATTGTTTTTACAGATCAGATGAGGCATTCCTTTGGATCAACATCTGAGTTTATCCCCAGTTTCCTAGCAGTAGAGTCACGTTCATTCACACAAACACAAAATTTAACATCGTTTTGTGCCTGTGCCGGAAGTCAAAATTGTGCGTCCGCCCTCTCCAAGACACAGATGTCCCCATACAACATGTGTGATGTGCCGTGGGAGGGCCTGCCGTACACTTTTAAGGCATCGTTTGGTTGCATCGGCGGCAAACACTACCAGAAACCGCCCTACCCCAACGGCCAAATCAATGCCGACGGCTCCCGTCGGCCTACTTTGAGCTATGCCGACAGCCACGTCTTGGCCGTCGGCGTATCTTGGCCGTCGGGCTACCACGAGCTAAGCCGACGGCACCCGTCGGCATACATCAGTCGTCGGCCCAGCTGCGAATACGGCGACAGCAGCCGTCGGCATACCCAGGCCGTCGGCATGGGCCCGGCGACCCCGCTCGTGACCAGCGGCTAACGTCGTTAAATCTATGCCGACGGCCTGGACGGGCGGCCGTCGGCATATATCGTCATGCCACGTCACCGATCCGCGGCGCACCGTCCACGAGCTAAGCCGACGGCTGCCGTCGGCATACCCGCCACGTCAGCGATCCGCGGCACGCCGCCCGCCGCCTAACACCTGGCCGTCTCTATGCCGACGGCATAGCCGTCGGCATAGGTAGACTTTTTTTTCATATATATTTTTTAAGCTTTTTTATGTATTATTATATAAACTAACATGTAGCATGTTAAATATAAACATACATATGAATATATATGTAGTTTGTATTTTTTTCATATATTATAAATATATATATATATATATATATATATATATATATATATATATATAGTTTGTATTTTTTCGAGCACGTTAATAATGTGCGGTCATGTTCTTTTGAATATAGATCATTATATTTTATTAAAATAAAAAACAGCTATGCCGACAAAAGTTTTATGGCGGTTGCAAACGCCCGACACCCGTCTCCAGAGTGTGACCCCCCTCACGTCTGCGGTGTGCCCCCCTCATGGACGGCGCCGGCACCTAGAGGGGGAAACGGACGCGTCGGGTCTACACGGTGGATGTAGCTGTAGTTTTGGCCTGGATGTTGCTCCCGGGTGTCCCTACGGGCGACCTGACACAACCGGGTGCAGAGGTCCACTGGTCAAAGCCCGTCCGTGGGAAGTCAAAAGGCTAGATCTCGTGGTCAACCGCTCCACGGTTAGGCGGGACGGGGGCCCGGGGGGGGGGGGGGGGGGGGTAGCAATGCCACCGGAGCATCGTACCGGACCCTCATACATGCGAGGTGGTGTTGTGGCATGTTCAAAGAGGTGACACACATCCCAGGGGCATGGCCCCCCTAACGGACGGCGCCGCTGCCGGCACCTGGAGGGGGAAAACGGACGCATCGGGTCTACACGGAGGGGATGTAGCTGTCGGTTTGGCCCGGATGTTGCTCCCAGGTGTCCCTCTGAGCTGACCTGACACAACTGGGTGGAGAGGTCCACTGTTCAAAGCCTGTCCGTGGAAAGTCAAAGGGCAAGATCTCGTGGTCAACCGCTCTAGGGTTAGGCAGGACAGGGGCCCTGGTGGGGGGGGGGGGGGTAGCAATGCCACCGGAGCGTCGCACCGGGCCCTCATACATGCGGGGTGGTTTGGTGGCATGTCCGAAGAGGCGGCACGCGTCTCCGGGGTTTGGCCCCCCCTCACGGACGGCGCCACCGCCGGCACCTGGAGGGGGGAAACGGACGCGTCGGGTCTACACAGAGGGGATCTTGCTGTGGGTCTCGCCCGGATGTTGCTCCAAAGTGTTCCTATGGGCTGACCTAACACAACCGGGTGGAGAGGTCCACTGGTCAAATCCCGTCCGTGCAAAGTCAAAGGGCTAGATCCCGTGGTCAAACGCTACAGGGTTAGGCGGGATGGGGGCCCTGGTGGTAGCAATGCCACCGGAGCGCCGCACCGGGCCCTCATACATGCGGGGTGGTGTGGTGGCATGTCCGAAGAGGCGGCACACATCTCCGAGGCGTGGCCCCCCCTAACGGACGACGATGACACGGTAGTAGCCATTCTGCAGTAACGATGCGGCGTGAATATTATTAAATACTCGGAGCGCGATAAAATCATGAGTTTTTTTGCACGACGTGGGCACATGTGCTATAGTAACGATGGTATTTTTTCATAATTTTTGGTGAGGGAGAAGTATCCGAAAAATTCCCTCTACGTGGATTGCCCTTTGCGCGTCTACGACTGTGGCCGGCGGCCTCCGGGGCTAGCATTCCGCCAAATCTTGAGTAGGCGGCCTCTCACAAGTCTAGAAGTGTTTTGGCGGTTGCAAACGCCCGGCACGCGTGTCCGGGGTGTGCCCCCCTCACGGACGGCGCCGCCGCCGGCACCTGGAGGGGGGAAACGGGCGCGTCGGGTCTACACGGAGGGGATCTTGCTGTGGATCTGGCCCGGTTGTTGCTCCAAAGTGTTCCTATGGGCTGACCTAACACAACCAGGTGGGGAGGTCGCTGGTCAAAGCCCGTCCGTGCAAAGTCAAAGGGCTAGATCCCGTGGTCAAACGCTACAAGGTTAGGCGGGAGGGGGGCCTGGGGGGGGGGGTAGCAATGCCACCGGAGCGTCGCACAGGGCCCTCATACATGCGGGGTGGTGTGGTGGCATGTCCGAAGAGGGTGCACGCGTCTCCGGGGCGTGGCCCCCCCTCACGGACGGCGATGACACGGCAGTAGACGTTCTGCGGTAACGATGCGGCGTGAATATTATTAAATACTCGGAGCGCGATAAAATCATGAGTTTTTTTTGCCCGACGTGGGCACATGTGCTATGGGAACGATGGTATTTTTTCATAATTTTTGGTGATGAAGAAGTATCCGAAAAATTCCCTCTACGCGGATTGCCCTTCGCGCGTCTACGGCTGTGGCCGGCGGCCTCCGGGGGCTAGCATGCCGCCAAATCTTGCGTAGGCGGCCTCTCACAAGTCTGGAAGTGTTGTGGCGGTTGCAAACGCCCGGCACGCGTGTCCGGGGTGTGCCCCCCCTCACGGACGGCGCCGCCGCCGGCACCTGGAGGGGGGAAACGGGCGCGTCGGGTCTACACGGAGGGGATCTTGCTGTGGGTCTGGCCCAGTTGTTGCTCCAAATTGTTCCTATGGGCTGACCTAACACAACCGGGTGGGGAGGTCTGCTGGTCAAAGCCCGTCCGTGCAAAGTCAAAGGGCTAGATCCCGTGGTCAAACGCTACAGGGTTAGGCGGGAGGGGGGCCTGGGGGGGGGGGGGGGTTAGCAATGCCACCGGAGCGTCGCACAGGGCCCTCATACATGCGGGGTGGTGTGGTGGCATGTCTGAAGAGGCGGCACGCGTCTCCGGGGCGTGGCCCCCCTCACGGATGGCGATGACACGGTAGTAGACGGATCAGGCACTCGCATAGTTACCGGATCAGGCACTCGGTAACGGTACCCCTCAGTCAGTTGCTCTCCTATGTATCACCTTTCGCGAGACCATAGAAAATATTTATATCATAAAGAAATGTTGCTGACCATAGAAAAAATTCGGTTCAGAAAAAAATATACGTGATATTTCAGAAAATTGTTGTACAATATAAAAAGAAGATCATGTCATTAATAATAATGTTTCAAACCATTAAGGAAAATGTATGGTACATTTTAAATAATGTTCGTGCATGTAAAAAATATGTATACCATGTATCATTTTTAATATAATTATATACCATGTATCATTCAAAAAAATTCAAGAACGTGTATTTGAAAGTATTTAATATGTACGTGTATATAAAAAAGTATTATATAGATACGAAACTTTTCAATGCGCATGAAAATAATATACACTAAAAATATATTTGAAGACAGTTAATAATATATGCCACGTGTGTAATTAACATGTATACGGCTAGTTTGTATTTAATATGTACAAAAAAATACACCTATGCCTACGGCTTAGCCGTCGGCATATATGCCACGTGGCGTGGTTAATATATGCCGACGGCTAAGCCGTCGGCATAGGTCCCCTTATCCACTTGCGGCCCGCCCTCCTCCACTCGTTCTTTCCCACACCCGCAGCTGCAGCCTCATCCACTCGCAGCCCGCAGCCCGCCGTCGACCGCCGCCCGCGCTGCCGCCGCCGCCCGCCGCTGCTCCCCGCCTCCCGCCACTCTCCCCTTCCCTCGCCCGTCCCCCCTCCCCGCCGCTCCACCCCCTCCCCTCCCCTCCCCTTCTCGCGCCGCCGCCGCCACGCCAGCTCTCTACCGCCCGCCCGTCGCCGCTCCACCCCCTCCCCTCCCCTCCCCTTCTCGTGCCGCCGCCTCCACCCGAGCTCTCTGCCCCGCAACGAACCGGGCCCTGCCCCGCCTCGGCCCCTCCCCGAGCACGCCTGGCCACGGCTCCGGCTAGCCCGCGACCCTGCCCGGTCGGTCCTGGTGCTAGCTCCAGCCCGCGACCGTCCCTCCCGTCCCCTCCATCGCCGTGACGCCCCTCTGCCCGGTGAGTTATGCTCTTTTTTTTCATTTTTCCTACTGTGACATTCATAGTTTCATGTTTATTTGCTGCAAATAACTACTATGTATGGACATGTGTAACTTATCTTCACAAAGACAAGTGATGTAATTGTTAGCATTGTTCTCTTCTAGATTTTATGTCCATATGCCTAATATTTGTACCAATATGATATATAATGGATTATGACAATATATGCATGTGAGATTAATGGATGGTGTATTCAGCCCCTAAGTCTATTCACATATGCATGCAAAACAAATTTTTGAGTTGATGTTTGTGTGAGATATATGATGTTTGTGTCTAAATCCTTGCTATGTGACATTTAGTTTCTAAAATAGTTGTGTGAGATGTGCTCCAAAATTGGCATATGATGAGTGGTTATTTAATCATGATGATCTTGCTAAAAAAATTGAAGGACAATATTTGACACTTGACGAAATATGATTTTTTTCATAGTTTAAAGTGTCAATGCTTAACCTATTTTTTTGCACTTGGTCGAATTAACAGGATTTGTGGTGTTCCATCTTCGTGGAGTGACCGACGACGTTGGAGGTGTTGGTCCACGATCGTCCCTCCTTTGATCGACTACATCCTCTACATCGGAGGGTGACCAACAATTCCATGACCTCGTCCACTTTTTTTCCATGTCACTAGATTAAATTTTCACATCAAGTCGCGTAACCTAGGTCTCCCGTCTAAAAGGGTTGCATCGATAAATATGCATTCAATTGCATATTTATCACCGCAGCTCTTTCGGATTGTCCAGCGCTTTACACGGACAGCCTGAGGATGTGTAGATTGGGTACGTTGTTCATGCTCTACCCCGTTCCGAGACAGGATTTCGGCGCGGCTCCCTGTTGTTCTCCGGATGCACATTCTCTCGGCATTTTGCCGAGACATGTATTTGGAGAACAGCGGGGAGGTCCTGCCGAAATTTTGTCTCGGAATGGGGTAGAGCATGGACAACGTACTCAATCTACACATTCTCGGGTGGGATTAGGACCCATCTTTACCTATTAGAGATGTAGGTGGATTAAATGTCGATTCTCGTCAACCTTGTAAACAATAAAATATTGATGTGAGTAATTTAAATGAATCCTTAATTTTGTTGTGTGGCTTCCAATAAAGCAGAGATGGCAGATAATCAGTGGATGTATAGTGGGTTTTTCCGTCGGCATCAAGTAACAACAGAGTGGGTCGAGAAAACTGATGTGTTTTTGAAAGAGATATTCCATAGTCCAGTGAGGATGGTGCCAGAATGCCCGTGTGCCAGATGTAAGAGACGTATCCGCAGAGATAAGAGTGAGATGACTAAGCACCTTCGCACACATGGATTTATGCCCAACTTTAATATGCCGATAAACTTTGCCCAGCGGGACCGTGGTAGAGAGGATGTGATACGACAACGCGTCGCTGGTTATGAGGACGATGGGGTTAGGGACATGCTAGATGATGTCTTTGCTGCACAGCCGACACCTCCGTCACATTCAGCGAATGAACCGGAGGAGCCGGAGGAAACCGCAAAGGCCTTCCTGGAAATCCTCCTCAAAGAAACCTCTCTATGAGGGTGCCAAGCTGTCTGTGCTGGATGCCATCTCGCAACTGATGGCAGTCAAGGCTGAGTATGGCTGTAGCCGAGGTTGCTTCGAAGCATTTCTGGGAGTATGGGCTAACAGCCTGCCTGAGGGCCATGAACTGTCGAAAACCATGTACGTTACGAAGAAAATCATGAAGGCGCTCTCCATGGACTATGAGAAAATACATGTTTGTCCAAAGAATTGCCTTTTGTTTAGGCATGAGTATGCGGATGACAAGTACTGTAGGAAGTGCGGTTCCTCTCGGTATATTGAGGTGGTCGATAAGCATGGTCAGAAGCAGCAGCTAAAAATCCCTGTGAAGGTTCTTCGGTATCTTGATTTTATAAAAAGACTGCAGCGCCTTTTCATCACCGAGGAGTCTGCCAAAATGATGAAGTGGCACAAGGAAGGGAAAAGGTACAATCCAAAAAAAATTGTACATCCATCAGGAGGTGAAGCATGGAAGTCATTCGATATAGAGTACCCGGAGGAAGCAGCCGAGGCTGGGAATGTCCGAATTGCTATAACAGGTGATGGGTTCAATCCATATGGTATGTCGTCTAATCCATACAGCTGTTGGCCCGTATTTGTTATTCCGCTCAATCTCCCTCCCGGTGCCATAATGCAACGCAAGACCATGTTCCTGTCGCTTATAATTCCGGGGCCTGAAAATCCGGGGAAGAATTTGAGTGTGTTTATGCAGCCGTTGGTGGATGATTTGCACCATTCTTGGTACTTCCCGAGGTTGACATACGACCGACATCTGCAGAAAAATTTCTTGATGAAAGTTTGGCTACAATATTGCATGCATGACTTTCCCGATCATGCCCTGTTCTGCGGATGGTGTACAAGTGGAAAGATGCCTTGCCCAGTGTGCATGCAGGCCTTGATTTTCATTTGGCTGAAGAAGGGTGGCAAGTATGTTGCATTTGACCTGCATCGATAGTTCCTTCCTCCAGACCGTCCTGATAGGGAAGACAAGAAGAACTTAACAAAAGGCAAAGTTGTCGATGAAGTGAACGAGATTCCAACGTTTTCTGGTGCGGATGTGCTTGCTCAGCTGAAAGCTATTAAGCCTGCCGGTGAAGGGAAAGGCAAAGGCAAAGGCAAAGCCACAGGCGAAGACGAGGGAGATGTTGGAAATATGCCCTAGAGGCAATAATAAAAGCATTATTATTATATTTCCTTATTCATGATAATTGTCTTTATTCGTGCTATAATTGTGTTATCCGGAAATCGTAATACATGTGTGAATAACAGACAACAACATGTCCATGGTGAGCCTCTAGTTGACTAGCTCGTTGATCGACAGATAGTCATGGTTTCCTGACTATGGACATTGGATGTCGTTGATAACGAGATCACATCATTAGGAGAATGATGTGATGGACAAGACCCAATCCTAAACATAGCATAAGATCGCATAGTTCGTTTGCTAGAGTTTTCCAATGTCAAGTATCCTTTCCTTAGACCATGAGATCGTGTAACTCCCGGATACCGTAGGAGTGCTTTGGGTGTGCCAAACGTCACAACGTAACTGGGTGACTATAAAGGTATACTACGGGTATCTCTGAAAGTGTCTGTTGGGTTGACATGGATCGAGACTGGGATTTGTCACTCCGCTTGACGGAGAGGTATCATCGGGCCCTCTCGGTAATGCATCATCATAATGAGCTCAATGTGATCAAAGTGTTTGATCACGGGATCATGCATTACGGTACGAGAAAAGTGACTTGCCGGTAACGAGATTGAACGAGGTATTGGGATACCGACGATCGAATCTCGGGCAAGTAAAATACCGATTGACAAAGGGAATCGTATACGGGATTAATTGAATCCTTGACATCGTGGTTCATCCGATGAGATCATCATGGAGCATGTGGGAGCCAACATGGGTATCCAGATCCCGCTGTTGGTTATTGCCCGAGAGCCGTCTCGGTCATGTCTGCATGTCTCCCGAACCCGTAGGGTCTACACGCTTAAGGTTCGGTGACGCTAGGGTTGTGAAGATATGTATAAGCAGTAACCCGAATGTTGTTCGGAGTCCCGGATGAGATCCCGGATGTCACAAGGAGTTTCGAAATGGTCCGGAGGTAAAGAATTATATATGGGAAGTGCTGTTTTGGCCATCGGGACAAGTTTCGGGGTCACCGGTATTGTACCGGGACCACCAGAAGGGTCCCGGGGGTCCACCGGGTGGGGCCACCTATCCCGGAGGGCCCCACGGGCCAAAGTGGGGAGGGGAACCAGCCCATAGTGGGCTGGTGCGCCCCCCTAGGCCCACCTGATGCGCCTAGGGTTGAAACCCTAGGGGTGGGGGGCGCCCCACCTTGGCTTGGGGGCCACTCCACCCTTGGCCGCCCCCCCCCTAGGAGATTGGATCTCCTAGGGCCGGCGCCCCCCCTAGGTGGCTATATAAAGGGGGGAGGGGAGGGGGGCAGCGCACCGATAAGCCCTGGCGCCTCCCTCCTCCCTGCAACACCTCCTCCTCCTCCCGTAGTTGCTTAGCGAAGCCCTGCCGGAGTTCTGCTGCATCCACCACCACGCCGTCGTGCTGCTGGATCTTCATCAACCTCTCCTTCCCCCTTGCTGGATCAAGAAGGAGGAGACTTCACGCTTTCCGTACGTGTGTTGAACACGGAGGTGCCGTCCGTTCGGCACTAGATCATCGGTGAATTGCATCACGGCGAGTACGACTACCTCATCCACGTTCACTCGAACGCTTCCGTTGCGATCTACAAAGTGGTATGTAGATGCTATCTAATCTGAATACTCATTGCTAGATGAACTCATAGATAGATCTTGGTGAAACCGTAGGAAAAATTTTTGTTTTCTGCAACGTTCCCTAACAGTGGCATCATGAGCTAGGTCTATGCGTAGTTCTTCTTGCGCGAGTAGAACACAATTTGTTGTGGGCGTAGATGTTGTCAACTTTTCTTGCCGCTACTAGTCTTATCTTGCTTCAGCGGTATTGTGGGATGAAGCGGCCCGGACCAACCTTACACGTACGCTTACGTGAGACCGGTTCCACCGACTAACATGCACTAGTTGCATAAGGTGGCTGGCGGGTGTCTGTCTCTCCCACTTTAGTTGGAGCGGATTCGATGAAAAGGGTTCTTATGAAGGGTAAATAGAAGTTGACAAATCACGTTGTGGCTTTTACGTAGGTAAGTAAACGTTCTTGCTAGAACCCTAATTCAGCCACGTAAAACTTGCAACAACAATTAGAGGACGTCTAACTTGTTTTTGCAGCAAGTGCTTTGTGATATGATATGGCCAAAGTTGTGATGAATGATGAATGATCTATATGTGATGTATGAGATGTTCATGCTATTGTAATAGGAATCACGACTTGCATGTCGATGAGTATGACAACCGGCAGGAGCCATAGGAGTTGTCTTTTATTTTTGTATGACCTGCGTGTCATTGAGAAACGCCATGTAAATTACTTTACTTTATTGCTAAACGCGTTAGCCTTAGTAGTAGAAGTAATAGTTGGCGAGCAACTTCATGGAGAGACGATGATGGAGATCATGATGATGGAGATCATGGTGTCAAGCCGGTGACAAGATGATCATGGAGCCCCAAGATGGAGATCAAAGGAGCTATGTGATATTGGCCATATCATGTCACGTTTATTATTTGATTGCATGTGATGTTTATCATGTTTTGCATCTTGTTTACTTAGCACGACGGTAGTAAATAAGATGATCCCTCATAATAATTTCAAGAAAGTGTTCACCCTAACTGTGCACCGTTGCGACAGTTCGTTGTTTCGAAGCACCACGTGATGATCGGGTGTGATAGATTCTAACGTTCACATACAACAGGTGTAAGACAGATTTACACACGCAAAACACTTAGGTTGACTTGACGAGCCTAGCATGTACAGACATGGCCTCGGAACACAGAAGACCGAAAGGTCGAGCATGAGTCGTATAGAAGATACGATCAACATGAAGATGTTCACCGATGTTGACTAGTCCGTCTCACGTGATGATCGAACACGACCTAGTTGACTCGGATCATGTAATACTTAGATGACTAGAAGAGGGATGTCTATCTAAGTGGGAGTTCATTAAATAATTTGATTAAATGAACTTTATTATCATGAACTTAGTCTAAAATTTTTACAATATGTCTTGTAGATCAAATGGCCAACGTAGTCCTCAACTTCAACGTGTTCCTAGAGAAAACCAAGCTGAAAGACGATGGTAGCAACTATATGGACTGGGTCTGGAACCTGAGGATCATCCTCATAGCTGCCAAGAAAGATTATGTCCTACGAGCACCGCTGGGTGACGCACCTATTCTCCCTGCAGAACAAGACGTTATGAACGCTTGGCAGTCACGCTGCGATGATTACTCCCTCGTTCAGTGCGGCATGCTTTACAGCTTAGAGCCGGGGCTCCAAAAGCGTTTTGAGAGACATGGAGCATATGAGATGTTCGAAGAGCTGAAAATGGTTTTCCAAGCTCATGCCCGGGTCGAGAGATATGAAGTCTCCGACAAATTCTTTAGCTGTAAGATGGAGGAAAATAGTTCTGTCAGTGAACACATACTGAAGATGTCTGGGTTGCACAACCGCATGACTCAACTGGAAGTTAATATCCCGGAAGAAGTGGTCATTGACAGAATCCTCCAGTCGCTTCCACCTAGCTACAAGAGCTTTGTGATGAACTACAATATGCAGGGGATGGTAAAGACCATTCCTGAGGTATATGCTATGCTGAAATCAGCAGAGGTAGAAATCAAGAAGGAGCATCAAGTGTTGATGGTGAATAAAACCACTAAGTTCAAGAAGGGCAAGGGTAAAAAGAACTTCAAGAAGGACGGCAAGGAAGTTGCCGCGCCCGGTAAGCAAGTTGCCGGGAAGAAGCCAAAGAATGGACCCAAGCCCGAGACTGAGTGTTTTTATTGCAAGGGAAGTGGTCACTTGAAGCGGAACTGCCCCAAATACTTAGCGGACAAGAAGGCCGGCAAAACCAAAGGTATATGTGATATACATGTAATTGATGTGTACCTTACCAGTACTCGTAGTAGCTCTTGGGTATTTGATACCGGTGCAGTTGCTCACATTTGTAACTCAAAGCAGGAGCTGCGGAATAAACGGAGACTGGCGAAGGACGAGGTGACGATGCACGTCGGGAATGGTTCCAAGGTCGATGTGATCGCCGTCGGCACGCTGCCTCTACATTTACCTACGGGATTAGTTTTAAACCTCAATAATTGTTATTTAGTGCCAAGTTTGAGCATGAACATTGTATCTGGATCTCGCTTAATTCGAGATGGCTACTCATTTAAATCCGAGAATAATGGTTGTTCTATTTATATGAGAGATATGTTTTATGGTCATGCTCCGATGGTTAATGGTTTATTCTTAATGAATCTCGTACGTGATGATACACATATTCATAGTGTGAATACCAAAAGAGTTAAAGTTGATAACAATAGTCCCACATATTTGTGGCACTGCCGCCTTGGTCACATAGGTGTCAAACGCATGAAGAAGCTCCATGCAGATGGACTTTTAGAGTCTCTTGATTATGAATCATTTGACACGTGCGAACCATGCCTCATGGGTAAAATGACCAAGACTCCGTTCTCAGGAACAATGGAGCGAGCAACCAACTTACTGGAAATCATACATACCGATGTATGCGGTCCAATGAGTGTTGAGGCTCGCGGTGGCTATCGTTATGTTCTCACCCTCACTGATGACTTGAGTAGATATGGGTATATCTACTTGATGAAACACAAGTCTGAGACCTTTGAAAAGTTCAAGGAATTTCAGAGTGAGGTTGAAAATCAACGTGATAGAAAGATCAAGTTTCTACGATCAGATCATGGAGGAGAATACTTGAGTCATGAATTTGCCACGCACTTAAGAAAATGTGGAATAGTTTCACAACTCACGCCGCCTGGAACACCTCAGCGTAATGGTGTGTCCGAACGTCGTAATCGCACTCTATTAGATATGGTGCGATCTATGATGTCTCTTACCGATTTACCGCTATCTTTCTGGGGCTATGCTTTAGAGACTGCCGCATTCACTTTAAATAGGGCTCCGTCGAAATCCGTTGAGACGACACCCTATGAATTATGGTTTGGGAAGAAACCTAAGCTGTCGTTTCTAAAAGTATGGGGATGCGATGCTTATGTCAAGAAACTTCAACCTGAGAAGCTCGAACCCAAGTCGGAAAAATGCGTCTTCATAGGATACCCGAAAGAAACTGTTGGGTATACCTTCTACCTCAGATCCGAAGGTAAGATCTTTGTTGCCAAGAATGGATCCTTTCTAGAGAAAGAGTTTCTCTCGAAAGAAGTAAGTGGGAGGAAAGTAGAACTTGATGAAGTGTTACCTCTTGAACCGGAAAATGGCGAAACTCAAGAAAACGTTTCTGAGGTGCCTGCGCCGACTAGAGAGGAAATTAATGATGATGATCACGATACTTCTAATCAAGCTCCTACTGAAATTCGAAGGTCCACAAGGACATGTTCCGCACCAGAGTGGTACGGCAACCCTGTCTTGGAAATCATGTTGTTAGACAACGGTGAACCTTCGAACTATGAGGAAGCAATGGCGGGCCCGGATTCCGACAAATGGCTGGAAGCCATGAAATCCGAGATAGGATCCATGTATGAAAACGAAGTATGGACTTTGACTGACTTGCCCGTTGAGCGGCGAGCCATAGAAAATAAATGGATCTTTAAGAAGAAGACAGACGCGGATGGTAATGTGACCATCTATAAAGCTCGGCTTGTCGCTAAGGGTTATCGACAAGTTCAAGGGGTTGACTACGATGAGACTTTCTCACCGGTAGCGAAGCTGAAGTCCGTCAGAATCATGTTAGCAATTGCCGCATTCTATGATTATGAGATATGGCAAATGGACGTCAAAACGGCATTCCTTAATGGTTTCCTTAAGGAAGAATTGTATATGATGCAGCCGGAAGGTTTTGTCGATCCTAAGAATGCTGACAAGGTGTGCAAGCTCCAACGCTCGATTTATGGGCTGGTGCAAGCATCTCGGAGTTGGAACATTCGCTTTGATGAGATGATCAAAGCGTTTGGGTTTACGCAGACTTATGGAGAAGCCTGCGTTTACAAGACAGTGAGTGGGAGCGCTGTAGCATTTCTCATATTATATGTAGACGACATACTTTTGATGGGAAATGATATAGAACTCTTGGACAGCATTAAGGCCTACTTGAATAAGAGTTTTTCAATGAAGGACCTTGGAGAAGCTGCTTATATATTAGGCATCAAGATCTATAGAGATAGATCAAGACGCCTCATAGGTCTTTCACAAAGCACATACCTTGATAAAATATTAAAGAAGTTCAATATGGATCAATCTAAGAAAGGGTTCTTACCTGTATTGCAAGGTGTGAAATTGAGCTCAGCTCAATGTCCGACCACGGCAGAAGATATAGAAGAGATGAGCGTCATCCCCTATGCCTCAGCCATAGGTTCTATTATGTATGCCATGCTGTGTACCAGACCTGATGTAAACCTTGCCGTAAGTTTGGTAGGAAGGTACCAAAGTAATCCCGGCAAGGAACACTGGAGAGCGGTCAAAAATATCCTGAAGTACCTGAAAAGGACCAAGGAAATGTTTCTCGTTTATGGAGGTGACGAAGAGCTCGTCGTAAAAGGTTACGTCGACGCTAGCTTCGACACAGATCTGGATGACTCTAAGTCACAAACCGGATACGTGTATATTTTGAATGGTGGGGCAGTAAGCTGGTGCAGTTGCAAGCAGAGCGTCGTGGCGGGATCTACATGTGAAGCGGAGTACATGGCAGCCTTGGAGGCAGCACATGAAGCAATTTGGGTGAAGGAGTTCATCATCGACCTCGGAGTCATACCCAATGCGTTGGGGCCAATCAAACTCTTCTGTGACAACACTGGAGCTATTGCACTTGCAAAGGAGCCCAGGTTTCACAAGAAGACCAGGCACATCAAGCGTCGCTTCAACTCCATTCGTGAAAATGTTCAAGATGGAGACATAGAAATTTGTAAAGTACACACGGATCTAAATGTCGCAGATCCGTTGACTAAACCTCTCCCTAAGGCAAAACATGATCAGCACCAGAACTCTATGGGTGTTCGATTCATCACTATGTAACTAGATTATTGACTCTAGTGCAAGTGGGAGACTGTTGGAAATATGCCCTAGAGGCAATAATAAAAGCATTATTATTATATTTCCTTATTCATGATAATTGTCTTTATTCGTGCTATAATTGTGTTATCCGGAAATCGTAATACATGTGTGAATAACAGACAACAACATGTCCATGGTGAGCCTCTAGTTGACTAGCTCGTTGATCGACAGATAGTCATGGTTTCCTGACTATGGACATTGGATGTCGTTGATAACGAGATCACATCATTAGGAGAATGATGTGATGGACAAGACCCAATCCTAAACATAGCATAAGATCGCATAGTTCGTTTGCTAGAGTTTTCCAATGTCAAGTATCCTTTCCTTAGACCATGAGATCGTGTAACTCCCGGATACCGTAGGAGTGCTTTGGGTGTGCCAAACGTCACAACGTAACTGGGTGACTATAAAGGTATACTACGGGTATCTCTGAAAGTGTCTGTTGGGTTGACATGGATCGAGACTGGGATTTGTCACTCCGCTTGACGGAGAGGTATCACCGGGCCCTCTCGGTAATGCATCATCATAATGAGCTCAATGTGATCAAAGTGTTTGATCACGGGATCATGCATTACGGTACGAGAAAAGTGACTTGCCGGTAACGAGATTGAACGAGGTATTGGGATACCGACGATCGAATCTCGGGCAAGTAAAATACCGATTGACAAAGGGAATCGTATACGGGATTAATTGAATCCTTGACATCGTGGTTCATCCGATGAGATCATCATGGAGCATGTGGGAGCCAACATGGGTATCCAGATCCCGCTGTTGGTTATTGCCCGAGAGCCGTCTCGGTCATGTCTGCATGTCTCCCGAACCCGTAGGGTCTACACGCTTAAGGTTCGGTGACGCTAGGGTTGTGAAGATATGTATAAGCAGTAACCCGAATGTTGTTCGGAGTCCCGGATGAGATACCGGACGTCACGAGGAGTTTCGGAATGGTCCGGAGGTAAAGAATTATATATGGGAAGTGCTGTTTTAGCCATCGGGACAAGTTTCGGGGTCACCGGTATTGTACCAGGACCACCAGAAGGGTCCCGGGGGTCCACCGGGTGGGGCCACCTATCCCGGAGGGCCCCACGAGCCAAAGTGGGGAGGGGAACCAGCCCATAGTGGGCTGGTGCGCCCCCTAGGCCCATCCCATGCGCCTAGGGTTGAAACCCTAGGGGTGGGGGGCGCCCCACCTTGGCTTGGGGGCCACTCCACCCTTGGCCGCCGCCCCCCCTAGGAGATTGGATCTCCTAGGGCCGGCGCCCCCCCTAAGGGGCTATATAAAGGGGGGGAGGGGAGGGGGCAGCGCACCGATAAGCCCTGGCGCCTCCCTCCTCCCTGCAACACCTCCTCCTCCTCCCGTAGTTGCTTAGCGAAGCCCTGCCGGAGTTCTGCTGCATCCACCACCACGCCGTCGTGCTGCTGGATCTTCATCAACCTCTCCTTCCCCCTTGCTGGATCAAGAAGGAGGAGACGTCACGCTTTCCGTACGTGTGTTGAACACGGAGGTGCCGTCCGTTCGGCACTAGATCATCGGTGAATTGGATCACGGCGAGTACGACTACCTCATCCACGTTCACTCGAACGCTTCCGTTGCGATCTACAAAGTGGTATGTAGATGCTATCTAATCTGAATACTCGTTGCTAGATGAACTCATAGATAGATCTTGGTGAAACCGTAGGAAAATTTTTTGTTTTCTGCAACGTTCCCCAACAGGAGAGGGCAAAGGAAAAGGTAAAGGGAATTTTTTTTGAAGGATATGGTGAGACGCACAACTGGACTCACATTACCCCCTTCACGCAGCTTCCCTATTTGAAGGACCTCAAACTTCCATACAACATAGACGTGATGCGCACCGAAAAGAATGTCGCAGAGTCCCTTTTTCACACGATCCTCAACATTCCCGATAAGACAAAGGATAATGTTAATGCTAGAGTTGATCAATAGAATATTTGTGATAGACCACGTCTACACGTGTAGCCTCCCACAGGCAGTCGAAAATCTTGGTTCAAGCCAGATGCTGACTTCGTACTTAAAAAGGATCATAAGATGGAGACATTCAAGGAGAAACCAGGAGATGCCACGTGGCAGAGATATGCCGACGGCAAAGCCGTCGGCATAGATTCATCTATGCCTACGGCTTTGCTGTAGGCATAGCCCTGCAACCAGGAGTACCACGGGTCGCCACGTGGCAGAGGTATGCCGACGGCAAAGCCGTCGGCATAGCTCTGCGACGTGGCATTGCGTGATTCGTCGGCGCTTTTGACGGCGCCGTCCGTTGCCGTCAGACGAAAAACACTGCCGACGGCTGACGTCAGGCCGTCGGCATAGGCCCCTATGCCGACGGCTATACTATGCCGACGGTCTGACAAGACTACGCTGACGACATCTACGCCGACGGGGCTATGCCGACGGCAGCCGTCGGTATAGATCTACGCCGACAGCCTAGGGGCCTATGCCGACGGCCCGTGGCCGTAGGCATAGCCCGCGAGTCCGGTTGTGAAACTCCAGTCGGATGACTTTGAGGGGCAGGTGGGATCCCCTCGTACCACGGGGAAGATCTCCCTAAACCCTGCTGCCATTTGGTGACAGGTAGATGGGCAAACTGCCGTCGGCAGCCGTCGGTATAGATCTACGCCGACAGCCTAGGGGCCTATGCCGACGGCCCGTGGCCGTAGGCATAGCCCGCGAGTCCGGTTGTGAAACTCCAGTCGGATGACTTTGAGGGGCAGGTGGGATCCCCTCGTACCACGGGGAAGATCTCCCTAAACCCTGCTGCCATTTGGTGACAGGTAGATGGGCAAACTGAACAATTCTAGCCACTTGATTCACAACGACAGGTAATTTCAAATAAAACATAGAAAGCCGAAGAATTACACACAAAAATTTCTGAAGGTCCTAGCAGAAAGCACAAATGATTCAAAAAATTACGGAGGAATGTCTAGGACATTACAAATAACTCCAGAATTTAGAAATCAAAGGAGATCAATGAAAAATATGCAAACGAATAAACAAAAAAAAAAAGAATATCATCTCGGATGTTGCACTCTTGAGAAGACCATCCAGAAGAACGTGAATATTGCCCCATTAGCTGCTTGTACATGCATACTTCGAGAGTCATGGAGTTCAAAAGTCGGGTTTTGATAGTTTGGATAAATGCAGGTATATTAGGCTGTAAATGCACCAACAAGAATCCATATAAATGGCCAAACTGTTAGATGTTGCAAATGTAACGATTAGAGTGATATGCCAAACTGTCAGCTCTTGACCTGGTGTCTACCATTTCTCAGTGCACATTCTGTTATTACAGTTTCTGCTACAAAGCCATGTTTCATAACCCACAAAATTGTACAGTGAACGAAAAGAAAAACACAAGCCACATGAGAGAAGCTCAGAAGGTTGTGCTGATGGCATCTAGTACAACTCTTCATCGCCAGTTACAGTGTAGAGAACAAAACTGGGGAATGAGGACATGGTCATGTCCCTGCATCACAGCATGCTCGGATGTCAGTCAAGAAGTCATCTTCTCAATCTCAAGCATTGTTTTCCAACGCTGAAAATACAGTGGGCACTACTTACTTTAGGTATGGGAGAGTCATGTACTTCAGCAAGGCTGGATTCCTGCTTGCGAATGCTTTCCATTCGTCAGGATCTATCCTCCCGTCGCCGTTTAGGTCTGCCTCTTTGAATGTCTGTCGGATAGAATTTAGCATATATGTATGCATAGTGTTAGCGCTTGTTGCACGGCAACATTTCATCTGGACGTGGTGTACTCGTACCTGATCAATCATCTGTTCGACAGCATCGTCAGAAAGAAGTAGGTCCGATTCACTCAGGATTGCAAGCACCATCTCCTTCAACTGCAGAAATGATCGGGTTCAGTAAGTACTCAAACCGTCAAATTGTAAAGGTAGTGTGTCGTGCTATACTTAGCGCCTAAAATGTTCTTTGTGTTATTTTCCCAACTAGCAACGCGAGGGCATCATTAAAAATATCATTTTAAACATTTGTCATTTCTAAAGCTGTAACTATGATGTCTATTAAAAATATATATTCGCCTGACAAGCAAATGCAATTAGATACTTTATAAACATCTAATGGCTATGATTTAATAATTGAAGATGGTCTACCAGATCGATGATCTGATGTTTCTGGTTTCTGTGAGAATCTCTAGCAGATTTCTCTTTTTTTCTCCGTATTTTGCTTTTAGTATATACAGTAATGGATAGATGAAGCAAAATGTACTGACAGAGCTGAAGGGATAACCATCTAAACCGGCAAACCGCAGTGTGTGGTAGACTGGTAGTATGGTTGACAGGATTATGTGCGGAACGAACACAAACCTCTTCGCGTTCAATACTGCCGGTGCCTCGCAGGTCATATAGTCTGAACGCAACTGCGAGAAGGAATCCTCCAGATGTCAAATAGGAGAAGGATTCACATATGAACAGAGGTCCTCCCAACTATATATGACAGGCTACTACTACTTGAATTGCACCCATAAATGCTAGTCACGCCTTACAACATTCACACACAAAATAGAACACCGGGAAAAAGGGGGGCTGGTTTCGTACATGCAATCTTGTCTGCCATGGGTGTATCCGGGTGAAAAATTTGGAGGGACCGAACAAACTCGTCAAATTCGATCACACCATTTCGCTTCAGATCGAACAGATCAAATATCTGCAGTAGTGGAATACACATATGAACAGGCTGTACAGTTGATCTGATATGAGATATTTGTGCATCAGTTTGGAACAATTTTACAGTCACACAGATAATAATATCCAGGCTCCATCTGCTTGCTCGTCTTGCTCTACACTCCGTCATGCCACACCCAAATTGTTCGGGAAATTATAGCTATTCGGAGCATTGGAGTAGTGTAAAAATTATGAACTGACCCGATCGGCGAAAAGGTTCTTCCGATTGCTGTTCCTGAAGAGAGCAAGTTGGAACTCCTCCTGTTCAAGAAAAATGGCAGTTCGACCGGAATTGACCCCGATTGGAGTTTTCAGAAGGAACCAGATATGGTGAATTTGCTGTAAAAAAGAAGATATAACAGGCCAGATATATACCTTGTGAATGAGCCCATCCTTGAATATAGAATAGCTAATCTTTTCAAACAGCTCGTAGAGGGCCTTCACTTCATCCAAAGAAACTGCATGCTTGTGGGAAGAAATTAGCTGGAAATTAAACGACAGGGGAAGCGCATGGACTCATTCTTGCACTGAAAAATTTCACCAGAAAGTAAAGCAGAAGCTAGAAGTTCTTACATGTGGTCTCTTTGGCCAGAAGAGCAGCATCCTCATGCCGTGGAGCTCGTTTGAACTGCTTTGACGATGCACAGCCCATACAGACCCACTCTTTTTCTGATGATTAACAACCGCCTTTTTGCAGAAAGGGATGAAGAAAACACCTAAGACAAAAGGGCAAAGACATTGGTACCAGCACAAAACAAATTATTATAAACTTTTGCCTGGAAAAAAGGAATCCAGCAAAAGCAGAACAGCCAAGAAGCACAGTCAGCAACCAGGGAAACACCAAGACGCAAGCTCACCTGGGAAACAACGAAGGATGCTTTGTTCGATCCACGGTGCTAAAAGATCTGCAGGTGGCTGAAGAGAAAGAAGGATGGTGTGTACAGTAGCATGTTGCAGGACAATAGCTTCAAGCTTATGGCTGATGCAACGGGGAAGGAGCTAGAAGAAGGAAACCTTATATTTTATGCGCGTGCACAGAGCAAGGATCCAGGGATCTACGTCATACTGACACAAGTGTAGCACAGAATATTGCAGTACGGACAACAACAAGACACGGGAAGGCAAAAGTTGACTTGACTTGCATGCAAACAAGATCGCCACATCTATGCATCCCCTCTTGTCACTATGCAAGAGAGGAACATATACTAAGGGCACGTTTGGCTGCATGCATCACCCCCTAACAGGCCCACTGGGTGCAAAAGAAATATACGTTTGATAGCGTATATGGAGGTTTGAATCACAGGTTCACGAACCATAAAGCAGCTCAGAGCGTGACTCGCTAGGAACATTCAAATCCGCTGTTTCTAGTGAGTCAGGCAGAGTCGGACGCAAAAGCGCGGCACGACATAGGCGGCGGTGCAGGGGAAATCTGTGCACAAATGGCGGGAGAAGGAAATCGGCCAGCATAGGATGACGCGAAATCTAGCATAATTGCCCCCTAATTACTCGCTCACCTCCAGCGCTAGGACAAATCCAACCTCAGTTCTTGTCTTGGTCGGCGGCGGTTACTCAGATATGCGGAAATGGCTGCAGCGACTTCAAATGGTCGGCAATAGGACCTGCTTCTCCCCTTTGTCTCCGACTCCGTTTGTCCTCCTCGTCTACTCCATGGGCGAGTCGTCGGCCCAAAGGGGGGGTGCGCGGCGGAGCTGCTGCTTCTCGCCGGCGGGGGAGGGGGGAGCGGGGGTGCATGGTGGAGCTGCCCGTGCTCGCCTGCACAGTGCGAGGAGGAGCTGCTACTGCTCACCGGTGCAGGGGAGGGAGCGGGACGTTGACTTACGATGTCATGTCAGCACTTACATGCGGGCCAGGTCTATCATAAACGCGTTTAAAATGGATGAATTGGTTGATTTACACACATGACAATTTTTAGTCACAGATTAGCAAAAAAGTGGTAGTTTTCGGGACAAAATCGTAAAGTGGTAGTTTGTAGGCACGGTTCCATGAATTGTGGTAGTTTTTGGTTAAATACTCAGCATAAACCCCCTAATTACTCGCTCACCTCCAGCGTTAGGACAAATCCAACCTCAGTTCTTGTCTTGGTCGGTGGTGGTTACTCAGATATGCGGAAATGGCTGCAGCAACTTCAAATGGTCGGCAATAGGACCTGCTTCTCCCCTTTGTCTTCGACTCCGTTTGTCCTCCTCGTCTACTCCATGGGCAAGTCGTCGGCCCAAAGGGGTTAATCAACATACAACCCCCCTCTTCTGTTAGGTTGTCTGTTAGGCCGTTAGGTACAGTGTAGGATCGATTTCACTATTGCTCACTGTCGGTGCCAAAACCGGCGGATCTCGGGTAGGGGGTCCCGAACTATGCGTCTAGGCAGATGGTAACAGGAGACAAGGGACACGATGTTTTTACCCAGGTTCGGGCCCTCTCGATGGAGGTAAAAACCTACTCCTGCTTGACTAATATTGATGATATGAGTAGTACAAGAGTAGATCTACCACGAGATCAAGGAGGCTAAACCCTAGAAGCTAGCCTATGGTATGATTGTTGTTTTCTACGGACTGAAACCCTCCAATTTATATAGACACCGGAGAGGGCTAGGGTTACACAGAGTCAGTTACAATGATAGGAGATCTATATATCCGTATCGCCAAGCTTGCCTTCCACGCCAAGGAAAATCCCTTCCGAACACGGGACAAAGTCTTCAATCTTGTATCTTCATAGTCCAAGAGTCCGGCCGAAGGTATAGTTCGGCTATCTGGACACCCCCTAATCCAGGACTCCCTCAGTATCCCCCGAACCAGGCTTCAATGACGACGAGTCCGGCGCGCAGATTGTCTTCGACATTGCAAGGCGGGTTCTCCTCCAAATTCTGTGTACCTGTCGAATAATGTCCGATTTTTTGTGAATGTAGTGCTCCTTGGCTTCTACGCCCAATAATGGCCGTCTTCCACGTGTCAAACGAATATGAAAAGTCAGGGTGTTTTTACATTTACACCCCTAGCCACGCAAATGAGCCGCCTATTTAAAGGGACGAGGATTTAGATCCAAACCACACCATCTCCCTTCCGCGAGCATTCATCAGAGCGTATCCGACAGAGGTCCATTCCATCATGGCCGGCCATCGCAGCTCCTCCTCTCGCCCTTCCAGCCCTCAGCCTGGAGATTGGGAGAGATGCTCCATCCCGCACAGCGAGCTAGTGACGCTCCAGACCAAGGGATTTCTCCCCCCGGCCCATATGGTCCCGGTTCGAGCCGAACTTGCCACCTATAATGGCGGAGAGCAAGCGGAGAGCGCCCCCAATCTCTCCAAAGGAGAGAGGGTTTGCCTTGTCCCTTATTTAATAAGAGGGCTCGGATTTCCAATTCATCTGTTTCTCCGGGGGCTCCTGGAGTTCTATGGCCTCCAGCTGCACAACCTCACGCCTGCCTCCATATTGCATATCGCGGGCTTCGTAGCCCTTTGTGAGCTGTTTTTGGGCTGCGAGGCTCATTTCGCGCTGTGGAAGAAGCTATTTTGCCTTGTGCCCCGTTCTCAAAAAGGGTCAATATATCAAGTGGGCGGAGCCGAAGTGTGGCGCATCGCCGGGACCAGATATCTATCCGGAACCCCAAAGAAGGCGTCCAAGGACTGGGCTTCGGAATGGTTTTATATAGAGGACATCCCGCTGCCGGATCCTGTCCGGATCGGTCTTCCTGAGTTTGACAATGCTCCCCTGAAGAAGCGCCTAAGCTGGCGTCCATGGAGCCCTAAAAAGGAAAGCGACAAGGACGTCCTTTACCTAATGGGCCGAATAAGGTTGTTAGCTCATTCCGGACTGACCATGATCGGAGTCATGGCCGCATGCATTATGCGGGGGGTGCAGCCGCTTCAGTATAGAGGCCACCCCATGTGGGACTTCAACGGGGAGGACGACGCCACCCGCCATGGCCGTAAGGGTCCGGAATCGGCTGCCGCTCTAATACAGATCTTGTCCGCTTTGTACAAGGGAGAAGAGGAGGAATTTCTCCGCGTCAACCCACAGGGTGGATTTTCTATGTACAATCCTCCAAGTTGGGTAAGTGGACACTCTTACTTGTCCATCCGTTTTATATTCCCATCGATAAATATTTAGTCTAACGACTTCAATGCAGGAACTGCGCCAGGCTGTTAAAGAAATAAACAACCCTCCTCCACAACCCGAGGATCCGGGACGGTCCCTCGACCCGACCTCCCAAGAGGATCCGGACTTATCTGTGGAGCTGATTGATGGGGTGTTTCATCAACTGAGCAAGGACAACACCTTGGTGGCCATTACGGCCGATTACCCAGGGCTACTCCCAGCCTCACAGGTAACTGAGACCGAGGTCCCAGCACCTTGAAAAAGGATTCATCCTCGCGTGCTTTTCAATTTCCGTATAACAACCGTGTTTTGCAGGGGAGGTCCTTGAGACGGGAGGCCGAGCCTGCGGCGACTAGCCAACGAGGGGCTGCAAGGCCCCACGGGCTGAAAAGAAGTGCGGTCCGGACTGAGACGCCGACGCAAAGGTATAGTGCGCCATCTCATTCCCAGGTGTTATTCCTTCAAGGCATATTAACGCTCGTGCTCTCTTCAGGACAAAGAGGCCCCGCCGGACTATATCCGGAGAGGTTGCCAATCGCGCCTCCACCAGCCAGGCTCCAAAGCCTGGTCCGGAAGCGGAGGTGAACATGAGGCGCGCACCGGACGCTCCTCCGACAGAGGATGCGGACAGGCTGTCTGCCACCAATTTCGAGGTGGAGAGTGCCATGAACCACCGGCGTCGCCGGACAATTCTTCGCGACGCTTGTTTCTCCCAAGAGGCATTGGGTGCCTTCAATTCGGGAGATGCTTACCTCCGTGCCGCTCAAAATGGTCTAGCTAGAGCCACGGAGCAATATGTAAAAGACATACGGGTGAGAAAATTTAATGGTTATATATATCAGTAGCCCCCGAGACTTGAAACAGTTAGAATAACTGATTTAAGGATCATTTATAATGCAGGTTCTTGCAGAAAAGAATACCCAACTGTCCCAGGAGCTAGAAGAGTGCAATGCCCAACTTGAGGCCGCACTAGCCGCGGCAGGGGAGCCCAAGGAGACCCCCTCTGGTAATATACGCTTCGAAAGATAAGTATTTTGTGAAGTGCGGCGTGGGGGCAAATCTGACAAATGAAATTGCAGATGGCGCCGGATTAAATCCGGATAAGCAACAACTCCTACGCCAGCTAAAGGCTGGTGAGAGTGTGCTGACAAAGGTGAGGCGGGAGAAGAACGATCTCCAATATGCCAATACCAAGCTGGGCATTGAACTGAAGGATGTTCGTGCCCAGCTGTCGGACTCCGTTAAGGAGAATCAACGGCTTCGACGCGGCATATTTAGTAAGTGCTTAAACGAACTTTGAAAAAAGAGTTCAGCGAGGAAGTCGACTAACAGAGTTATGTCTGTAGGTATGCTAACAGGTCGTCCTGCAGAGGAAATGCCCGGTTCTACGGGTGACCTTCTTCCCGAGCTATCCCAACTGCACGAACGAGTTCGGCAGGTGATGCAAGGCGTCATTCAGGCCTTGTGGCCATCCATCTCCATGCCCGAAGGCCTTGGAGAGCTTGCGGACAAGCTGAAGGGAGCGCGGCGGCGCTTCCGATTGTGGAAGATATCGGCCTACCGTCAAGGCGCCAGGGAGGCCTGGGCCATGGTGAAGACGCGGTACCCGAAGCCTGACCCAAACCACATGGCCGAGGTCTGTGGGGACCGATGGGAAGGAGATCCCTGTGAGCTTAGTGTACGGCCAAGTAGAATTGGTCGCAAAATATTCCCAGCAGGACTGTAAACTAGACAGCCTATTAGATGGTATTGAAGAGGAATACAATCAGTCGGATTGACTATGTAATTTTAATTGACATGTATGATGCCTTCTAGCCGGATTGTAGATCGTTTGTCATGGCCGACCTTTTCGCTTCAACCTCGGGACCCGACGGTCCGGAGTGTGTCCGAATACCCTCGCGGTTATATAAGAACCGGGGTAAGAAACATTGGTGCTTGAACAAACAAGTGCCCAACTAGTTATGTTATATTACATGGTTAGTAAGAAACATCTTCCAGGGAGAATAGTTCCGTCAGGGGTTCCTTTTCCTGGGAGGCATGCCGTAAAGTGCATGTCTGTTCTGCGAAAAGAGACGCAGGAAAAACGCCTGGGGGTGAATAAATGAATAAGTAAAAAAACCATCTTTAGTTCACCGACCGAATATTCCCTTAAGAACGCTAGCTTTCGGCTTCACCCAGTCTGAGGTACACATCCAGCTAACCCGGCAGTGACAATCGTAGAGGTGCTCCCTTTACCACCTAGCCGAACAATCGAGAACGTAGGGGTAAGCACATGAGCCAGGCAACCCAGCTTGGCCAAAACTTAAGTCATATCGATGCATATAATGGTGAATAAAGGGTACATGCGGAAGTGTGACACATGTGTTGGGCATGAAGCCCGTATAAATAAGCTTCTGTTAACGAAGCCCCCAGGTACAATGAGCGCGGATAGCGCGTCAGTTGTGTGCGAACAAGGCACGGATGAACCTTTAAAGGTTATAGGAAAATGAGAGGAGAGAAATGTAAGACAAACAGTTTATAAAAAATGGACAGAGGAACGAGACGAACACAGAGTCTGGCGCTAGGCATAGAATCTTCGGAGACGGGCTGCGTTCCATGGGTTCGGCTCGAGTCGGTTATCCGATGCATCTCGCAGGCGGTACGCTCCACCAGTCAGGACTTGGTCAATGATGAAGTGACCTTCCCATTTGGGCTTGAGTTTTTCCTTTTTCTTATCTGGCAGGTGTAGAACTAATTCGCCAACATTGTAATTTTTGGCCCGTACTTCTCTGCTTTGGTATCTTCGAGCTTGCTGTTGATAGAATGCGGAACGGGCTTTTGCCACGTCACGCTCCTCCTCCAAGGCGTCCAGACTGTCCTGCGGACCGAGCTCGGCTTCTCTTTCTTTGTACATGCGCACACGAGGTGAGTCATGAATTATGTCGCAGGGCAAAACTGCCTCTGCGCCGTACATCATAAAGAATGGTGTGTATCCGGTGGTGCGATTCGGCGTGGTCCGCAGCCCCCAGAGTACGGAGTCGAGCTCCTCTACCCAGTGCGTATTAGATTCCTTGAGGGACCGCACTAATCTGGGTTTGATGCCGCTCATGATAATACCATTTGCTCGTTCGACCTGGCCGTTAGTTTGTGGGTGATAGACGGAAGCATAACGAGCTTGATGCCCATGTTTTTGCACCATAGTTTTACCTCGTCGGCCGTGAAGTTCGTGCCGTTGTCAGTGATGATGCTGTGGGGGACGCCGTAACGGTGTACAACCCCTGATATAAAGTCCATCACTGGTCCGGATTCGGCCGTCTTAACAGGCTTGGCTTCTATCCATTTGGTGAACTTATCCACCATGACCAGTAAGTATTTTTTCTTGTGGGTTCCACCTTTAAGGGGTCCAACCATGTCAAGCCCCCAGACTGCGAAGGTCCAAGTGATGGGGATAGTTTGGAGGGCGGTGGGTGGCATATGGCTTTGGTTTGTAAAGAGTTGGCAACCGACGCATCGTTGGACTAAGTCCTGAGCATCTGCCCGGGCCGTCGGCCAATAAAAGCCTGTACGGAAGGCCTTGCTTACAAGGGACCGAGCTGCAGCGTGATGACCGCCGAGTCCGGCATGAATTTTGGCCAGAAGGTTCCGCCCTTCCTCTTCGGAGATGCACCTTTGAAGGACTCCGATAGTGCTTTTCTTATAAAGCTCTCCCTCTTGGACTTTATAGGCCTTAGATCGCCGCACTATGCAGCGTGCCTCATTTTGGTCCTCGGGGAGTTCCTGCCTAGTAACGCAGGCTAGGAATGGTTCTGTCCACGAGGCGATGACGGCCATTATTACGTGGGCTGAAGATGTTATTTCGCCGGCAGAGCCGCCGATTATGTCAGAGTGTTCGGTGTCCTGCAATGCGGTTGGGTCCGGACTGATATTGCCGGGTTCCCCTTCCCATACCACGGATGGCTTGAAAAGCCTTTCCAAGAAGATGTTGGGGGGGGGGGGACTGCATCGCGTTTTGCGCCGATGCGTGCCAGGACATCTGCCGCCTGATTATTTTCCCAGGCTATATGATGAAATTCGAGCCCCTCGAACCGAGCTGACATTTTTAGGACGACGTTACGGTAAGCTGCCATTTTTGGATCCTTGGCATCAAAGTCTCCATTTATTTGAGATATCGCGAGGTTCGAATCCCCACGCACCTCTAGGCGTTGAATGCCCATGGATACTGCCATCCTGAGGCCATGTAGAAGGGCCTCATATTCGGCTGCGTTGTTGGAGTCCGTATACATTATCTGGTGTACGTATTGAACTGTGTCTCCTGTGGGGGACGTCAAAATGATGCCAGCCCCTAGACCGGCCAATATTTTGGAGCCGTCGAAGTGCATAATCTAGTTTGAATATGTGCCGTACTCTTTAGGGAGTTCGGCTTCCGTCCATTCGGCGACGAAGTCGGCCAAAACCTGCGACTTAATAGCTCGCCGTGGCTTGTAAGTTATGTCGAACGGGAGCAGCTCAATGGCCCATTTTGCAATCCGGCCCATCGCGTCGCGGTTGTTTATAATATCGTTAAGTGACACTTCCGAGGCTACTGTTATTGAACAGTCTTGAAAGTAGTGTCGTAGCTTCCGGGATGCCATGAATACCGCGTACGCAATTTTTTTGATAATGCGGGTACCGTGACTTGCACGGAGTAAGGACAGTGGACACATAGTAGACCGACTTTTGAAGAGGGAATTTGTGTCCGTCCGTTTCTCGTTCGACAACGAGCACTGGGCTTACAACCTGATGGGTTGCTGCAATGCATAGTAGCATTGGTTCGCCAATGTTTGGCGCGGCCAGGACTGGGTTTGTTGCCAATATGGCTTTTATTTCATCGAGTCCGGCCGTGGCTGCAGCCGTCCACTCGAAGTGTTCGGTGCGCCGAAGGAGGCGGTAAAGGGGTAGTGCCTTTTCTCCCAATCGGGAGATAAAGCGGCTTAGAGCTGCCACGCATCCGGTTAATTTTTGTATTTGTTTGAGGTCCTTTGGGATATCCAATTGCGACAGAGCTTGGATCTTAGATGGATTTGCTTCAATTCCTCTACCGGATACAATGAAGCCCAAGAGCTTTCCAGCTGGTACGCCGAAAATGCATTTTTCCGGGTTGAGCTTGATGTCGTATGTTCGGAGGTTATCGAATGTGAGCCTCAAGTCGTCTACTAGAGATTTGACATGTCTTGTTTTAACGACCACGTCATCTACGTATGCCTCCACTGTTTTGCCAATCTGGTTTGCCAGACATGTCTGAATCATGCGCTGATATGTTGCGCCGACATTTTTGAGCCCAAAGGGCATTGTGTTGAAGCAGAATGGGCCATATGGCGTGATGAATGCCGTTGCGGCTTGGTCTGACTCTGCCATCTTGATTTGATGGTAGCCGGAGTATGCGTCGAGGAAACACAACGAATCGTGTCCTGCGGTAGCGTCGATAATTTGATCGATGCGGGGGAGAGGGAAGGGATCCTTTGGGCAAGCCTTGTTAAGGTCTTTAAAATCAACGCACAGGCGCCAGGATTTGTCCTTCTTTGGTACCATCACCAGGTTTGCTAGCTAGTCTGGATGTTTTATATCTCTGATGAACCCGGCCTCCAATAGCTTGGCTAGTTCCTATCCCATGGCCTGTCTCTTAGGTTCGGAAAAATGCCGAAAAGCCTGTTTGACTGGCTTAAATCCTTTTAGGATGCTTAAACTGTGTTCGACCAGCCTGCGTGGGATTCCTGGCATGTCTGAAGGGTGCCAGGTGAAAATGTCCCAGTTCTCACGTAGGAACTCTCGCAGTGCAGCGTCTACATCAGGGTTTAACTGTGCCCCGATGGAAACTGTTTTATTGGGGTCCGTTGGATGGACCTGGAATTTGACTATTTCGTCCGCCGATTTAAAGGAGGTGGACTTGGATCTTTTGTCGAGTATCACATCATCCCTATTCACCGTGGAGCGCAGCGCAGTCAGTTCCTCAGCCGCTAGGGCTTCGGATAGTGCCTCGAGGGCCAGTGCGGCTGTCTTGTTTTCGGCGCGGAGCGTTGTGTCCGGATCACTAGCGAGAGTGATGATTCCGTTAGGCCCGGGCATCTTGAGCTTCATGTACTCGTAATGGGGTATTGCCTAGAAGATTGTAAATGCTTCCCGCCCTAGCAGAGCGTGGTATCCGCTACTGAACGGGGCCACTTGGAACATGACCTCTTCGGACCTGTAATTATCCGGCATGCCAAACACCACATCTAGTGTGATTTTTCCTGTACAGCGCGCTTCCCGACCGGGGATTATTCCTCTAAAGGTTGTGCTGCTTTGCTCAATGCGGTTCCAGTCTATTTTCATTTTTTGAAGGGTTTCCTCATAAATGAGGTTCAATCCACTGCCGCCATCCATGAGTACCTTGGTAAGGCGAAAGCCATTCACTATTGGACTAAGGACCAACGCGGCTGGTGCTCGGGTTGTTCTGAATTTAGGTTCATCACTGGCATTAAAAGTAATAGCCGTATCACTCCATGGGTTTATTGTGGCTACTTGGTAGACTTCGGCAAGGCTGCGGAGTGTTCTTTTTTGGATATTATTTGATGCGAAAGTCTCGAAGACTGTTAGTACCGTACTGGTGTCCCTGGGGCGGCTTTCTGTGGCTTCTGGAATTAGAAGATCTTCACCAATTTTAGCCACCTGCCGGAGTATCCAACATGCTCTAAGGCTGTGAGTTGGTGTGGCACCCTCTGTACTGTGAATTTTACAGGGTCCATTAAGCCATCCTTCCAGTACGGTTCCATGCCCTGTAGAGGGTTTCTGCTTTTTGGTGTTTAACCCGGGTGTCTGACTATGATGCACCCTTTTATTTCAGACTGGGTTTGTATTCAGGGCCGGATTGTCCCAAAATTTTATTTCGGTTTTCCAGGCGCTTTCCATCGCACAGTATTTTCGTACTATGGACGCCAAGTCAGCGAAGCGTGTAATATCACGGCGACTTATGGCGTTGAGGATTCCCTTGTCCGTGCAATTATTGCAGAAGAATGAGATTGCGTCTTCCTCGCGGCAGTCCTTTATCCTGTTCATAACCAGGAGGAATCTGGCCCAGTAATGATGCACTGTTTCTTCAGGCTCTTGCCTAACTTGGGATAGATCCCTTTGTTGGGGAACGTAGCAGAAATTCAAAATTTTCCTACGTATCACCAAGATCTATCTATGGAGAAACCAGCAACGAGGGGAAGGAGAGTGCATCTACATACCCTTGTAGATCGCTAAGCGGAAGCGTTCAAGTGAACGGGGTTGATGGAGTCGTACTCGTCGTGATCCAAATCACCGATGACCAAGTGCCGAACGGACGGCACCTCCGCGTTCAACACACGTACAACCCGGTGACGTCTCCCATGCCTTGATCCAGCAAGGAGAGAGGGAGAGGTTGAGGAAGACTCCATCCAGCAGCAGCATAACGGCGTGGTGGTGGTGGAGGAACGTGGCAATCCATCAGGGCTTTGCCAAGCACCGCAAGAGATGAGGAGGAGAGAGGCAGGGCTGCACCAACAGGGAGAGATCAGATCGCGTGTGTTGGGCAGCCCCTAGGCCTCATATTTATAGGGGAAGGGGAGGAGGGTGCGCCCCCTCTAGGGTTCCCACCCCTAGAGGGGCGGCAGCCCTAGATGGGATTGGGGGGGGGGCGGCCAAGAGGGGGAGGAGAGGGAGGCGCAGGGAGTATGGGCCTTAGGGCCCATCTGCCCTTAGGGTTTGCCCCCTCTTCTCTCCCTTGCGCCCTGGGAACTTGTGGGGGGCGCACCAGCCCACCTGGGGCTGGTCCCCTCCCACACTTGGCCCACGCAAGCCTCCGGGGCTTGTGGCCCCACTTGGTGGACCCCCGGACACCTCCGGTGGTCCCGGTACACTACCGATAAACCCTGAAACTTTTCCGGCAACCAAAACAGGACTTCCCATATATAAATTTTTACCTCCGGACCATTCAGGAACTCCTCGTGACGTCCGGGATCTCATCCGGGACCCCGAACAACATTCGGTAACCACATACGAACTTCCTTAATAACCCTAGCGTCATCGAACCTTAAGTGTGTAGACCCTACGGGTTCGGGAGACATGCAGACATGACCGGGACGTTCTCCGGTCAATAACCAACAGCGGGATCTGGATACCCATGTTGGCTCCCACATGTTCCACGATGATCTCATCGGATGAACCACGATGTCAAGGACTTAATCAATCCCGTATACAATTCCCTTTGTCTATCGGTACGATACTTGCCCGAGATTTGATCGTCCATATCCCGATACCTTGTTCAATCTCGTTACCGGCAAGTCTCTTTTACTCGTTCTGTAACACATCATCCCGTGATCAACTCCTTGATCACATTGTGCACATTATGATGATGTCCTACCGAGTGGGCCCAGAGATACCTCTCCGTCACACGGAGTGACAAATCCCAGTCTCGATTCGTGCCAACCCAACAGACACTTTCGGAGATACCCGTAGTGCACCTTTATAGCCACCCAGTTACGTTGTGACGTTTGGCACACCCAAAGCACTCCTACGGTATCCGGGAGTTGCACAATCTCATGGTCTAAGGAAACGATACTTGACATTAGAAAAGCTTTAGCATACGAACTACATGATCTTGTGCTAGGATTAGGATTGGGTCTTGTCCATCACATCATTCTCCTAATGATGTGATCCCGTTATCAACGACATCCAATGTCCATGGTCAGGAAACCGTAACCATCTATTGATCAACGAGCTAGTCAACTAGAGGCTTACTAGGGACATGGTGTTGTCTATGTATCCACACATGTATCTGAGTTTCCTATCAATACAATTCTAGCATGGATAATAAACGATTATCATGAACAAGGAAATATAATAATAATCAATTTATTATTGCCTCTAGGGCATATTTCCAACAGTCTCCCACTTGCACTAGAGTCAATAATCTAGTTCACATCGATATGTGATTAACACTCAAGGTCACATCCCTATGTGACTAACACCCAAGAGTTCTGGGTTTGATCATGTTATGCTTGTGAGAGAGGTTATAGTCAACGGGTCCGAACCTTTCAGATCCGTGTGTGCTTTACAAATATCTATGTCATCTCCTAGATGCAGTTACCACGCTCTATTTGGTGCTATTCCAAATAACTGTTCTACTATACGAATCCAGTTTACTACTCAGAATAATCTGGATTAGTGTCAAAGCTTGCATCGGCGTAACCCTTTACGACGAACTCTTTTACCACCTCCATAATCGAGAAAATTCCTTAGTCCACTAGTTACTAAGGATAACTTTGACCGTTGTCCTGTGATCCATTTCTAGATCACACTTGTACCCCTTGACTGACTCATGGTTTGGCACACTTCAGGTGCGGTACATAACATAGCATACTTTAGAGCCTACGACTAAAGCATAGGGGACGACCTTCGTCCTTTCTATTCTGCCGTGGTCATGTCTTGAGTCTTGCTCAATACTCACACCTTGTAACACAGCCGAGAACTCCTTCTTTGCTGATCTATTTTGAACTCCTTCAAAATCTTGTCGTGGTATGTGTTTGTTTGAAAGTACTATTAAGCGATTTTGATCTATCCTTATAGATCTTGATGCTCAATGTTTAAGTAGCTTAATCCAGGTTTTCCATTGAAAAACACTTTTCAAATAACCCTATATGCTTTCCAGAAATTCTACATCATTTCTGATCAACAATATGTCAACAACATATACTCATCAGAAATTCTATAGTGCTCCCACTCACTTCTTTGGAAATATAATTTTCTCATAAACTTTGTATAAACCTAAATCTTTGATCATCTCATCAAAGCGTACATTCCAACTCCGAGATGCTTACTCCAGTCCTTAGAAGGATTGCTGGAGCTTTGCATACTTGTTAGCATCTTTCAGGATTGAGAAAAATCTTCTGGTTGTATCACATACAACCTTTCCTCAAGAAAATCGTCGAGGAAACAATGTTTTTTGACATCCTATCTGCACAATTTCATAAATAATGCAGTAATCGCTAACATAATTCCAACAGACTCTTAGCATCGCTACGAGTGAGAAAGTCTCATCGCAGTCAACTCCTTGAACTTGTCGGAAAACATCTTAATGACAAGTCGAGCTTTCTTAATGGTGACATTTACCATCATTGTCCGTCTTCCTTTTAAAATCCATCTATACTCAACAGCCTTACGACCATCGAGCCGTTCTGCCAAAGTCTACACTTTGTTTTCATACATGGATCCTCTCTCGGATTTTATGGCCTCGAGCCATTCATCGGAATCCGGGCCCACCATCGCTTCTCCATAGCTCGTAGGTTCATTGTTGTCTAGCAACATGACTTCCAAGACAGGATTACGTACCACTCTGAAGTAATACGCATCCTTGTCATCCTACGAGGTTTGGGAGTGACTTGATCCGAAGTCTCATGATCACTATCATAAGCTTCTACTTCAATTGGTGTAGGTGCCACATGAACAACTTCCTGTGCCCTGCTACACACTAGTTGAAGTGACGGTTCAACAACCTCATCAAGTCTCCACCATCCTCCCACTCAAATCTTTCGAGAGAAATTTTTCCTCGAGAAAGGACCCGATTTGAGAAACAATCCCTATTGCTTTCGGATCTGAGACATGAGGTATACCCAACTGTTTGGGTATCCTATGAAGATGCATTTATCCGCTTTGGGTTCGTGCTTATCAGCCTAAAACTTTTTCACATAAGCGTCGCAACCCCAAACTTATAAGAAATGACATCTTAGGTTTCTCTAAACCATAGTTCATACGGTGTCATCTTATCGGAATTACGTGGTGCCCTATTTAAAGTGAGTGCGGTTGTCTCTAATGCCTAACCCATGAACGATAGTGGTAATTCGATAAGATACGTCATCATATCCAATAGTTATGATGTTCGGACACACCATCACTCTATGGTGTTCCAGGCGGTACTAGTCGTGAAACAATTTCCACAGTGCCAAACTCGTAACTCAGATATTCATTTCTGTGATCATATCATAGACATTTTATCCTCTTGTCACGAAGATCTTCAACTTCATTCTGAAATTACTTGAACCATTCAATAATTCAGACTTGTGTTTCATCAAGCAAATATACTCAGTATCTACTCAAATCATCTGTGAAGTAAGAGCATAACGATATCCACTGCGTGCCTCAGCACTCATTGGACTGCACACATCAAAATGTGTTACTTACAACAAGTTGCTTTCTTGTTCCATTTTACTGAAACCGAAGTTTTCAGTCATCTTGCCCATGTGGTATGATCTGCATGTCTCAAGCGATTCAAAATCAAGTGAGTCCAAACGGTCCATCTGCATGGAGTTTCTTCATGCGTATATACCAATAGACATGGTTCACATGTCTCAATCCTTTTAAAAAATGAGTGAGTCCAAAGATCCATCAACATGGAGCTTCTTGATGCGTTTTATACCAATATGACTTACATGGCAGTGCCACAAGTAGGTGGTACTATCATTACTATCTTATATCTTTTGGCATGAACATGTGTATCACTATGATCGAGATTCAATAAACCATTCATTTTAGGTGCAAGACCATTGAAGGTATTATTCAAATAAATAGAGTAACCATTATTCTCCTTAAATGAATAACCGTATTGCGATAGACATAATCCAATCATGTCTATGCTCAACGCAAACACCAAATAACAATTATTTAGGTTTAACACCAATCTCGATGGTAGAGGGAGCGTGTGATGCTTGATCATATCAACCTTGGAAACACTTCCAACACATCGCGTCAGCTCACCTTTAGCTAGTCTCCGTTTATTCCGTAGCTTTTATTTCGAGTTACTAACACTTAGCAACCGAACCGGTATCTAATACCCTGATGCTACTAGGAGTACTAGTAAAGTACACATTCACATAATGTATATCCAATATACTTCTATCGACAGCCTTCTCATCTACCAAGTATCTAAGGTAATTCTGCTCCAGTGGTTGTTCCCCTTATTACAGAAGCACTCAGTCTCGGGTTTGGGTTCAACCTTGGGTTTCTCCACTAGAGCAGCAGCTGATTTGCCGTTTCATGAAGTATCCCTTCTTGCCCTTGCCCTTCTTGAAACTAGTGGTTTCACTAACCATCAACAATTGATGCTCCTTCTTGATTTCTACTTTCGCGGTGTCAAACATCGCGAATATTTCAAGGATCATCATATCCATCCCTGATATAGTTCATCACAAAGCTGTAGCAGCTTGGTGGCAATGACTTTGGAAAAACATCACTATCTTATCTGGAAGATCAACTCCCACTCGATTCAAGTGATTGTTGTACTCAGACAATCTGAGCACAAGCTCAACGATTGAGCTTTTCTCCCTTAGTTTGCAGGCCAAGAAAATCGTCGGAGGTCTCATACCTCTTGACGTGGGCACGAGCCTGAAATCCCAATTTCAGCCCTCGAAACATCTCATATGTTCCGCGACATTTCAAAATGTCTTCGGTGCCTCAATTCTAAACCATTTATCATTACCGAACTATCATGTAGTCATCAAAACGTGTATGCCAGATGTTCGCAACATCCACAGACCACGTTCGAGGTCCAGCACACCGAGCGATGCATTAAGGACACAAGCCTTCTACTGTTCGCATAATTGCTACTATCAACTTTCAACTATATTTTCTCTAGGAACATATCTAAAACAGTAGAACTAAAGCGCGAGCTCACGACATAATTTGCAAAGATCTTTTTGACTATGTTCAGGATAATTAAGTTCATCTTATGAACTCCCACTCAGATAGACATCCCTCTAGTCATCCAAGTGATTACATGATCCGAGTCAACTAGGCCGTGTCCGATCATCACGTGAGACGGACTAGTCAACGTCGGTGAACATCATCATGTTGATCGTATCTACCATACGACTCATGCTCGACCTTTCGGTCTTCTGTGTTCCGAGGCCATGTCTGTACATGCTAGGCTCGTCAAGTCAACCTAAGTGTTTGCATGTGTTCCGAGGCCATGTCTGTACATGCTAGGCTCGTCAACACCCGTTGTATTCGAACGTAAGAATCTATCACACCCGATCATCACGTGGTGCTTCGAAACGACGAACTTTCGCAACGGTGCACAGTTAGGGGGAACACTTTCTTGAAATTTTAATGAGGGATCATCTTATTTACTACCGTCGTTCTAAGAAAATAAGATGTATAAACATGATAAACATCACATGCAATCAAATAGTGACATGATATGGCCATCATCACTTTGCTCCTTTTGATCTTCATCTTCGGGGCTCCATGATCATCATCGTCACCGGCATGACACCATGATCTCCATCATCATGATCTCCATCATCGTGTCTTCATGAAGTTGTCACGTCAACTATTACTTCTACTACTATGGCTAACGCTTTAGCAATAAAGTAAAGTAATTACATGACGTTTATGTTGACACGCAGGTCATAAATAAATTAAAGACAACTCCTATGGCTCCTGCCGGTTGTCATACTCATCGACATGCAAGCCGTGATTCCTATTACAAGAACATGATCAATCTCATACATCACATATATATCATTCATCACATCCTTTTGGCCATATCACATCACATGGCATACCCTGCAAAAACAAGTTAGACGTCCTCTAATTGTTGTTTGCATGTTTTACGTGGCTGCTATGGGTTTCTAGCAAGAACGTTTCTTACCTACGCAAAACCACAGCGTGATATGTCAATTGCTATTTACCCTTCATAAGGACCCTTTTCATCGAATCCGATCCGACTAAAGTGGGAGAGACTGGCACCCGCTAGCCACCTTATGCAACTAGTGCATGTCAGTCGGTGGAACCTGTCTCACGTAAGTGTACGTGTAAGGTCGGTCCGGGCCGCTTCATCCCACAATGCCGCCGAATCAAGATTGACTAGTAACGGTAAGCATATTGAACAAAATCAACGCCCACAACTACTTTGTGTTCTACTCGTGCAAAGAATCTACGCAATAGACCTAGCTCATGATGCCACTGTTGGGGAACGTAGCAGAAATTCAAAATTTTCCTACGTATCACCAAGATCTATCTATGGAGAAATCAGCAACGAGGGGAAGGAGAGTGCATCTACATACCCTTGTAGATCGCTAAGCGGAAGCGTTCAAGTGAACGGGGTTGATGGAGTCGTACTCGTCGTGATCCAAATCACCGATGACCAAGTGCCGAACGGACGGCACCTCCGCGTTCAACACACGTACAGCCCGGTGACGTCTCCCATGCCTTGATCCAGCAAGGAGAGAGGGAGAGGTTGAGGAAGACTCCATCCAGCAGCAGCACAACGGCGTGGTGGTGGTGGAGGAACGTGGCAATCCAGCAGGGCTTTGCCAAGCACCGCAAGAGATGAGGAGGAGAGAGGCAGGGCTGCACCAACATGGAGAGATCAGATCGCGTGTGTTGGGCAGCCCCTAGGCCTCATATTTATAGGGGAAGGGGAGGAGGGTGCCCCCTCTAGGGTTCCCACCCCTAGAGGGGCGGCAGCCCTAGATGGGATTGGGGGGGCGGCCAAGAGGGGGAGGAGAGGGAGGCGCAGGGAGTATGGGCCTTAGGGCCCATCTGCCCTTAGGGTTTGCCCCCTCTTCTCTCCCTTGCGCCTTGGGCACTTGTGGGAGGCGCACCAGCCCACCTGGGGCTGGTCCCCTCCCACACTTGGCCCACGCAAGCCTCCGGGGCTTGTGGCCCCACTTGGTGGACCCCCGGACACCTCCGGTGGTCCCGGTACAATACCGATAAACCCGGAAACTTTTCCGGCAACCAAAACAGGACTTCCCATATATAAATTTTTACCTCCGGACCATTCCGGAACTCCTCTGACGTCCGGGATCTCATCCGGGACCCCGAACAACATTCGGTAACCACATACGAACTTCCTTAATAACCCTAGCGTCATCGAACCTTAAGTGTGTAGACCCTACGGGTTCGGGAGACATGCAGACATGACCGAGATGTTCTCCGTCAATAACCAACAGCGGGATCTAGATACCCATGTTGCCTCCCACATGTTCCACGATGATCTCATCGGATGAACCACGATGTCAAGGACTTAATCAATCCCGTATACAATTCCCTTTGTCTATCGGTACGATACTTGCCCGAGATTCGATCGTCCGTATCTCGATACCTTGTTCAATCTCGTTACCGGCAAGTCTCTTTTACTCATTCCGTAACACATCATCCCGTGATCAACTCCTTGATCACATTGTGCACATTATGATGATGTCCTACCGAGTGGGTCCAGAGATACCTCTCCGTCACACGGAGTGACAAATCCCAGTCTCGATTCGTGCCAACCCAACAGACACTTTCGGAGATACACGTAGTGCACCTTTATAGCCACCCAGTTACGTTGTGACGTTTGGCACACCCAAAGCACTCCTACGGTATCCGGGAGTTGCACAATCTCATGGTCTAAGGAAACGATACTTGACATTAGAAAAGCTTTAGCATACGAACTACATGATCTTGTGCTAGGCTTAGGATTGGGTCTTGTCCATCACATCATTCTCCTAATGATGTGATCCCGTTATCAACGACATCCAATGTCCATGGTCAGGAAACCGTAACCATCTATTGATCAACGAGCTAGTCAACTAGAGGCTTACTAGGGACATGGTGTTGTCTATGTATCCACACATGTATCTGAGTTTCCTATCAATACAATTCTAGCATGGATAATAAACGATTATCATGAACAAGGAAATATAATAATAATCAATTTATTATTGCCTCTAGGGCATATTTCCAACAGTCTCCCACTATGCAAACTCCTAGCAAGATTCACAACAACACAAGATGGTATTTGTATTTAAGGTGAGCACTAATCCTAATTCAGGCCTTGACATGCTTGTATTCTTGTGAAGATCCATAGTGTCATGTTTTCATGCCATCATAGAATTGCATTGGCACAATAGATGATACTCATTAGACTGCTAGTGTCAAGGTCACTGGCTCCAACATACATGGGTAGAAAGCACTACACAACCAGAATGTGATTGCTTCTGTTGACTTCGATCTAAAGTTCACATATATATTAGCTGGATGTGAAGGATCAACACAATATTCTAACATTCTTGCCGACAGCATGACTCGACCGGATGACATTAATATCCTTGATGGCAAGTTCTACCTAGTAGATGCTGGCTATACATGTCGGCATGGTGTTATTCCACTCTTCAGAAAACCAGGTACCATCTGAACTAGTTCCACCTATTGAGCCATATGACTGTTAATTTGTACTGCAATGTGTTAGTACCTAGGATGAACTTCCATTTGTTTGATAGTTAGGACTTAAACAATGTTTATTTCAAATTGCATATGGTAAGGTCACCAGAGAATGTATCATGTGCACCGATCCAATCTATGCACCCAATAGATGAAAAAATGGACCAGATTTTGGTCAAAAGTAGTACTATACCCTTTTTTGCAGAGACAACCTTGTAATGTGTACAAATTAACCCGCAATCCACATCACACACACTCCGATAAAAAATAAATCCGTGTGTTTACTTTTTTGCTTCAAACTAAAATGGGTCATATATTTTATACTAAAAGTCTGATTTTGGAACCATTTTGACTACCTTCTTTACTTGATGAGATCTTTGAACCAAAATCAATATTGAGTATATTTTTCAACATCAATATTTTGTTGCTTTCAAATTTAACTTGAAACTTGATTGGAACATTTACACGATTTATAATTTTTTGGTGAGGAACATCTGCATCTTTCTCACACATGTGTCCTACGTGAACATTCTTCTAGTACATCAAATTCTGAGTCAAAATTAAAAGAAGGAAAAAAATTGAAACTTATTCAAAATTGATCTTATTTCAAAGATCTCTTGGAGACAAAAATTACAGTCAAAACGGACCTTAAATTGAACATACGGTTCAAAATATATGAACCATTTTATGTTTGGGCAAAAAAAATGTACGTACAAATTTTTTATGGGAGTGTGTGCCGTTGAGTGCGGATTAGTTTGCACAAACTGCAAGGTTGTCTCTGCAAAAATGGTATAGTCCTACTTTTGACCAAAATCTGGTCCATTACTTTTTCATCTAAGGGTCCTGAATCTACTAGTGCATTGGGTGCACAAATTGGATCGGTGCACAAGATATATTCTCAAGGTCACCCACTAGTGAGAAAGGATGCTCACAACATAGGTCGTGCACAGTTGAACACCGAGTAGTGCATTGGTCCAGCCCAATGAAGGTCACCAAACTCTAGGAGAAAAATAGTTCCATGATGTAGCCAACCTACATGCAGGCTGCTAATCTACATCCACAACATGGTTTGTGGCATGTATTTACTCAGTTAGATCTAACTAGGTCACAGATGCAAACCAAAAATATGATGCACCAAACGCGTCCTTAGTACACCATCTGTTTCTAAATATAAGACGCTTTTTACACAGTACAGACACAAGCGCTCATATATAGGTTTATACACTCATCCTATAAACGCACACACACATACATCCTACCCCTATGAGCACCTCCGAGAGAACGAGCCGACATACCATCTTGAGCAGTTGACGGGAACATCTCCTCCCATTGAATGTGCATCGCCGTAAAACCTGAAATAAATCCAGAATAAATGCGAGCATCGATCAGAACTTGAACCCTGGTGGGCTGGAGATACCACTGTCCATCTAACCATGCAACCACAGGTTGGTTCGCAAATATAAGACGTTTTGACCGTTCAATTTATTGCAATTTTTGTTGGTGGCTTCCCAAGCTAACCACTTGATTGATAGTTCAATTTAAACTGTCAAAACATCTTATATTTAGAAATAGAGGTACTCTCTCCATCCATATATGTAGGGCCTAATGTGTTTTTCAAGATTGTCTTTGACTATTGGAAGCTCCTTTCAATAGTATATGGGATGTATAATGTGAAAAAAATCATACCATTGGAAGCTCCTTTCGTGTACGAATTTGACGATGTGATTTGTGTAACTTGCATGTGATATATTATTACTCTAACCTGTTGTCAAAGTTAGCATCAAAAAATACACTAGGCCCTATATAGAGGGAGTAGAATGTATTAAGACATCAACTATGAGGATAATAATTGCTTGTACTATTGTGGAACCGAAAAAATAATAAAATAGAATAACATAAAGAGTTGCTTGTACGTCATCGAACCAGAAAAAGAGAAAAGAAGAAAGAATTGCTTGTACGCTAAGCTTGGCCTCTCTACCGAAGATATCTAGAGCTAGGATGAGTCGTACTGTTCGATATAAAAATTGTCAACGTTGGCTTGTCACTATCAGATGTGCCGGTGACGCATGCTGGGTTGTTTGGGTGATAAGGAGGGCAGAAAAAAGGGCGTGTACTTATGTGCACTACAGCCGTACTTATAATAGAGAAAGAAAGTTTATTCAGTCCCATCAACCGCATCAAGACGTCCTCGATAGCGATGAGCAGGTGACGACTAGGTATGCCTCTGCAATTTGGCTGGGTTGGTGAGATCCGGGGCATATCTCGTTTGCGATCCTGTACCAAAGGAACATTTTCTAGGCCGTCAGAGCATCTACTCAAACCCGGCTCATATGTTCGGACGGGCGTCCGATCACTGTTTGGTCATAATTTTTTGACCCACACGAACCCCTCAAACGGCCCAGGCTAACCGCACCCCTCATATTCAGTCCAAATATGGGGCGGATATGGGGCGCTCGGGCGTGTCCATGCACGCCCGTCACGTCGACCCGACAGCCCGATCTCATCCAAAATTACACCAAACCCTCCAACCATTCTCGTGCCTGGACCCTCGCCGTTCTCCACCCTTACTTCCAATCATCATCTCCGGTCCCAATCCATCGTCGAAGATGTCGTCCAGCCCGACCCACACCACCGCGACGGAGACGGAGTCCGCCTCGTCCGTTGGTGACGTCATTTCGTCACGGCGACTTGCAAGGCAGAGAACATCGCCCGCAGGTTGCGGCGACGCCGGCATAGAGAGAGAGAGAGAGAGAGAGAGAGAGAGAGAGAGAGAGAGAGAGAGAGAGAGAGAGAGAGAGAGAGAGAGAGGCGACGATGGCGTCGCAGGAAGGTTCGGATGTGGTGGAGCAGCTGTCTGCTCGCCCACCCAGATCCCCACACCCCTTCCCTTCGAGCACCTACGCGGATTACGCCATCTGACCCCCTTGGGACACAAGATGATCCGACCGCCGGCTGGGCCATTCCGTATAACTTTCCGCGCACGCAGATGCCGGCGGTCGACGTGTGTGACTCGCTGCAGCTCGTTCGGGCGCGGATGAGCACATGCTCCGAAAGTGCCCAGGATGCCCTCGACATGTTCGATGGAATGACCGAATAAGAGTCGATGCATTTTCTTTGCTCTTGTCCGATCATATTTTAGCATAGACCACTAGTTCATTTCGCTCATGATGAATGCTTGCAAATCATAATCACGTAGGAGGTGTTCTTGTCGAACATGATCAATGACAATGAAGATCCGACCGAAATGGAGTATGAATTTGAGGCCACCACCGCATTTGAAGTTGGGACAACTTCCAATCCCAATCCGAGCAAGAAGAAGACCAAGACGCCCGTGATGCCGCAGCTACCAGCATGTCGTCCATATGGACGAGCATTTTTTCGGTGAGGGAGAACAAAAAGGAGGAGAGGTACAAGATCATGTTGGATGCGCAAAAGGAAAGGATGGAGTGGGACCGGAAGAGGGCGGTGAAGAAGCTGGAAATTGAGAGGGAGAAGATCGAATTGAAGAAGATACAAGCGGCGACCAAATGGGAGCTCGAGAAGACATTTGGCGACATAGAGGTTGAGAAGTAGAGGTTGCAACTTGCACAAGACACAGAAGATGCGAGGATCGGGTTGACGGACGAGACCCTCTTGGATGAGCATGCGAAGAAGTGGCTTGCAGACAAGAAGATGGAGACCAACGACCGCAGGAAGTACGAGGCGGCGAGGGCGGCTGCGGCCCAAATGTAGGCGGAGGAGTCAGTCCGGATGCAGGCGAAAGAGGCTGCCCAGATGCAGGCAGAGCAGGACCGCATTCCGCTCGGAGCAGGCGCCCAGACAGTGATCCGAGGCTATCCATCACGCTCGGACATTGATTTCATTTTACTCTGTCCGGTTTGTTGAACTATGATTTTCAAACTTTGACAATCCGACAATTTGTACCGTATATTGACATGCATGAATTGCATATATTTAAGGATCGAAATTTGCGGTACGTGGATGTGCGGCGTAATATTTGAGGGATGTCCGGTCAGTGCCCGTGAACGCGTCCGAACACGTCCATGAGTGTTTTAGGGGTCGGATTTGTCAAGTTCGGGTGTAGATGCTCTCACGCCGGTGCTATCCTCCGTCCACACCTTCTGTACGGGCCCCATATTCGTATGTCCTCTGTTATCTAAAGTATAGGCGGCAGTATTTTCGACCTCCATAAATGGGTACGAAACGCGGTGGTGTTTCATTGGCCATGAAAACAGGAGCATGTGAGCTCGTCCGGCATATCACCATTCTCGATCTAAAATGTCTTATATTTACCAAATAAATGGAATCTCAATTTTAAGATTGATCGAGCTGTCCTTCTCTTCTCCGCGAGCCCAACCGCCAGTGTCCTTCACACAGACAAGCGCCCCATCTCGAGCGCCATCGCCACCACCACAGGCAACAACGATGCAGAGCGGCATGGCGTCGGCAGCCACGACACCGAGACGACATGCTCCGTCGCACCGTGCTCAGCCAATCATGCCGTCCACGAAAGCACTCGCACCGCGCGACCTCCTCCGGCAAGGGCAATGCACGACGCATCACACCCCAGCCCATCGACGGCAACACAAATCCCTTCCCTAGCCCGCCTCTCTCCTCTGTACACAGCCGGGCAAATGCATCCGCTCAACACTTATTCAGTGAGGCATTCCCAGCCGCCACGCTGCCAGACCCGACCCACACCCGCCAACCGCTGACTATTAGGACCCACCAGTTGGCCAACCCTCCCAGGGAGCGACCTGGTCAAAATCGGTGGCAGCAACGAAATCAATCGAGGCAATCAACTCCAGGGCTTCCACCGCTAGGGAGTGATTTAGGAGATATGATTTCAAAAAATAAAGTACCCGCAGGATGCACCTAAGTTGCATTGGGGAAAAAAAGGTCCCAGTCTTCCTTGTCACTCCCTCAACGCAAAAACGAAATGTCGTAAGAGCACCCAGCAAGAGGACACATTGACCATGTCGAAGAAATTAAAGTCAGACCTTGGGCGGACGGTTTGCCATAGCACTAATCAGGTCGATCGTGGGTTCCACAAAGAGGTGAGGAGGGGATTAAGGTTAATGCCCACTGGTGAGAGCAAGACCCACCATAGTAGACATTGCTCATGCAAGTATAGGTGTAACGACGTGGCTAAGCACGATGGTGTTCGTGCAATCACTATGCTAGCTATAACATCCAGACAGAGCTGGTTTTCCATGGGAAAAACAAAAGACAGCTGGTTCTCTTTCTATCTGGAATTCTGGATTAAAGCTGGACATGTGGTCTTTGTTTTTCTTTTGACAAATGGGAGTTGAGGCTGCGCATGTCGTACACGGAGGCATGGATGGTGCTATGCACGGCCGCACATATAAATAGCATGATGCTCCATTAGCTGATTGCAAGTGCATAGTGGAGACGTCAACGCCGCAGATCGACAATGGCGGCGCCGCCGTGGCTGCTGCTTCTCTGCCTCGCCGCTGCCGCCGCCTCCAGCGCGATGCTTCAAGCTCGTGCCCAGCCTGACAACAAAGGTATGCATCCTCACTGTCAATGAAAAGATTAACTGCACGCACGGATCGATCATGTACAATTGCAAACTTCACCTTCTATCAACGCTCTCCATTGCAGGTTTCATAAGCATAGACTGCGGGTTTCCCGGGGAGACAAGCTACATTGACAGCACAACCGGGCTCTCCTACGCCCCGGACGCTGCCTTCATCGACGCCGGCTCGAACCACAACATCTCTGTGGAGTACATGAAGCCGCAGTCTTTGCTCTCGAAGCGCTACCACGACTTGCGCAGCTTCCCCGACGATCCTTGGTGGCCGGGCAGCACGCGCAACTGCTACACGCTCCGGTCCTTGGTGCCCGGGCTCAAGTACCTCGTCCGCGCCACGTTTTTCTACGGCAACTACGACGGCCTTAACAGGATGCCCATATTTGATCTCCACATCGGCGTCAACTTCTGGAAGACGGTCAACATCACAGGCTCGGGGTACGTGGTGCAAGTGGAGGCCTTCGTGGTTGTGCCGAACGACTTCGTGCAGATCTGCCTGATCAACACCGGCACAGGGACACCGTTCATCTCTGGTCTGGACCTGAGGCCGCTTAAGAAGACGATCTACCCGCAGGCGACACCCACGCAGGGCCTGGTGTTGTTGGCTAGGCTCAACTTCGGCCCGACTGACGAGTCCACCTTTGTCAGGTGAGCGGATGACTTGGAGTTTAACCTCATTTAGTCCTGAAATCAATAAATTCATGAAATCTGACAATTAATTTTAGATTAAAACCGTCCATGAGTTCAGAAAAATATAATTATTACCTGCCTAGGAGAGGCTAAGACACTCCCTCCATTTCAAAATAAAACACACATTAGTTTATCTAAGTCAACTTTGTAAATTTTGAGCGAGTTTACAGAAAAAATTTCAGCATCCACAATATCAATAGATTTTTTTTTGCGGGGTCACAATATCAATAGATGCAATGTAAAAATAATTTTTTGATAGATCTGATGATATTAATTTGGTACTGTGGATGTTTATCAACTTGGTCAAACTTTATGAATTTTGACTTAGAAAAAAACTAATATGCAATGTGTTTCGAAATGGTGGGATTGATTTTTTTTTTATGGTTGATAGGAGAATGATAGGCTGATAGGGAGTGACATATTTTTCTGAACAAAGTTTTGATATCCTATGTAACTAAATAGTCGATCCTCACTATTTTTACTTTTCTCAACATGCACACATCCCACCTCTCCACACATGTCACATAGTCCATCACATCATCAAGTACATGCATTCTCTTCATATTCCATTTTTTTGCAACATGCATGTCCTCAACATCATATAGCACATTCAGACTGTCCATGTTACTTTTTTTTCTTGCAACAAATCATTCCCCCAAAGCCAGAAGGTAACGATGCACTATAACGTGAAGCCTACCTCCATTTACTGCTAGGATTTCTACCGTTCATATATTGAGAAAGTGGAGGGGCATTATTCTCATTTATTCCAATTTTATTCTCAAAAAGTTATTGCTATAAATCCCCGCAGCAACGCACGATGTATTAGCTAGTTTAAGTTAAAATTGAGCAAAATGGCGAAACTTTATCCAAGTATAGATCTTTCCAAATAAGCCCATCACCAATGTGATTACAATATACACTAACCAGAGACAAATGCAACTATTCAGGTACCCTGATGATCCATACGATCGAATATGGACTCCACGGGTCGACACAAGAACCTGGACAGAGATATCAACAACAAATAGGGTGCAAAACATAAATGACGACCTTTTCGAGGCGCCGACGGCGGTGATGCAGACGGCGATTAGGCCGCGGGGCGCCTCAAGGCACATAGAGTTGTTCTGGGACGCCGAGCCCCAGCCCAATGACCCATCACCTGCGTATGTCGCCATCATGCATTTGGCTGAGCTGCAGGTCATCCCTAGCAACGCCGTGCGCCAGATAAACGTCATCCTCAACGGGAAGCCGTGGTATACAAGTGGCTTCGCGCCAGATTACCTCTCGAGCGGTGCCGCGTACACCAATAACCTGTATCGACAGAGTCGCTACAACTTGTCGATCGTTGCCACGACCAACTCGACGTTGCCACCCATCCTAAATGCCGTCGAGATCTTCTCTGTCATCCCCACCACCAACCTCAGCACAGCCTCCCAGGATGGTACATCTTTTTGCACATTTTGGACACTTAAGTAGTTCATTCTCATTACTTCTATTTATCTCGGCATGCACACATATCACATCATCACACATGCCACCTCATCAATCATGTGCTACTTTTATTTCTCTCAATATGCATGGGAAGTGCTACCCGCGATCCTTAGGAATTGCATTGCCTTGTTCCTATCCAAAAAATGAGCTTTGAATGAATGTATAGTTTTCTCAAAACATAGGGAACTCAATCCAAATGCATCTACATGAAACTTTCCTCTAGAATCCTCATTCCTATGTATTTTTCCTATGGAGATCCTCCAAACCAAATGAGGTCCTAGTGCTATCAAGCCTTTTGGTGCTACCATGATACCATTGACAACACAACCAATAAAGTTATCGAAGGTTCTGCAAGAAAGGCAATAGGTGTCATGACATAATACAACATACTACATGAAATCAACTCAAAATGCAAACATATGTAAAGAGCAATAAAACTGATTTTTAATGAATAGTACCTTCGTCCTACATGTCTCTAAGTGACATTATTCACAACAACTTAGAATTTGAAATTCCCTGTCATGATCGATACATATTAGATCAATGGTACTAGAAAACTGCAGAAGTCTTGACAACATTTGTGTATTGTTACTATGTTGGCAGCATGGTATGAAAGAGAAACTTTTAGTAATAGAACTTCTATTGGGTGTGGTGAGCCGCTGAGGAGCGTGCCTAGGAGGAAGAGCTTGAAGTGGGGTGAATTTTATGGTTAGGGTAGGCTATATATATATATATATATATATATATATATATATATATATATATATATATATATATATATATATATGTTGGTGAGCAACCAGTTTGTTCTTTAGATGCAATGATAGAGCCTCAGTCAGGATCAAGATGCAGTTAATTATACTCAATTGACAGGTTTTTTTGTTGCTTCTTTTGATAAATGTAACAGTATCTACCATCGAGGCAATCAGAGGCAAGTACCAAGTGAAGAAGAACTGGATGGGTGATCCCTGCGTGCCCAAGAATTTCGCATGGAAAGGATTTTCTTGCAGCTACGCTATTTCCAGCCCTCCAACCGTGATAGGCTTGTAAGTTATATATTTCAGAATGTTATGCTTTTGTTACAAGTAGTAGTAATTGGAAACGAGTTATCTCACTTGTTGTTTTACATATGTTGCAGAAATCTATCTTCCAGCAGCCTTAGTGGCAACTTGTCATCTTCTTTTGCTAGCCTCAAAGGTCTACAGTACTTGTAAGTAAGAGATTATTAAGCTAGTCATTGCAATGCTAATTTTTATTGAGAAGCAACCAAATTATTTAACTGGAATTTTGCGAGTTCATAGGGATTTATCACACAATAATCTTACGGACTCAATTCCTGACGCCCTTTCGCAGTTGTTGTCGCTCACACTTCTGTAAGTAATATGTTGCATGCTTTTCAAATCCATCCACTCGGCATAATAAAACTATCATGTTTTCTTAGAGATCTGACAGACAATCAACTCAGTGGATCAATTCCTCCTGGGCTTGTGAAAAGAACTAAAGATGGCTCCCTAACACTTAGGTTGGTAGCATCATAATTTTTTCAATGCTAGTTCTAAGATCTTATTTGAACTTTTTGTTCAATTTACATTTTATATATCTTAACTCATCAACATGATTTACTCATGTTTTTCTTTCTTTGATAGATATGGTAACAATCCAAACCTCTGCAGCAACGACAACTATTGCCAGCCTCCAAAAAGGAAGACACGCTTTATGGTTGTTGTGTATGTTGTTGTTCCAATAGTTACAATAATAGTGATTCTGTTACTGTCAGTTCTTCTCATTTGCATGAGAAGAAGGCAAGGTAAGAAACCATGCAAAAGCACATACGCATGACTTCCATCAAAGATGCATATGGCACCTCATGAATTCTAGTGTGAAGTGATTAAGTACTGGCTGGTGTGATTGCTTTATGAAGGAAGGACAAGTGGCAATATCAAGCAGTGGGATGAGGCAAATATCAAGGGGCACAACTCGCTGCAATTTGATAACCGCCGGTTCACGTACAGTGAATTAGAGGCCATCACAAATGGCTTCCAGCGAGTAATTGGACGAGGAGGGTTTGGGAAAGTTTATCATGGTTCCTTGGAGGATGGCACACAAGTGGCTGTCAAACTGCGGTCTGAATCTTCAGATCAAAGCGAAAAAGAATTCTTGGCAGAGGTGAGAATAAATGTGATCTTCTCATTGGTAAGTGTACTCATGCGTTTAGTTTGGTAAGGCATGGATCTTTTCTGTTTTAGGCTCAGACCTTGGCAAAAATTCACCACAAGAATATTGTGTCCTTGATTGGCTACTACAAGGACATGGAATGCATGGCTCTTGTCTACGAATACATGTCTGAAGGAGCCCTAGACGAACATCTTAGTGGTAAGCAAATTACTCAAATCATCCAAGCTTCAAGCACGTAGCAACATAAATAATAATTTTAAGTAACATAAATATATAGTCGTAAAAGTGAGAAGCATTCGAGAAAATATCAGCACATTGTACACATGTGATTCATCTTGTTATATTTGTATTGTAGGGAAAGATAACAACATGAGAACTTTAACCTGGACACAGAGGCTTCATATTGCCTTAGAATCCGCGCAAGGTAAGCTTTTAATCAAGTTTTTCTACATGTCACTACACATAGTGCAAATTCCAATAACTGGCGATGTGTCATGTGGATGCATGCAGGGCTTGAGTATCTGCACAAGGGGTGCAACCCATCCCTCGTTCACAGGGACGTTAAGACGTCAAACATCTTGCTAAATGAAAACCTGGAGGCTAAGATTGCTGATTTTGGCCTACTCAAGGCTTTCAATAGCAACATTGATACACATGTTTCCACGGCAAGGGTGGTTGGCACACTCGGTTACCTTGACCCTGAGTAAGTGCACAACTCTATTATTTCAGATAATGCTCTAAAAAACTTCTCACCAATTATGAACAACTGGAGTAACATACTCTGGTAATCTAGAAGTTAGTACAGTTCAACATACATGCATGCTATAATGTATGATCTACCTTTTCTCCTAGGATGATCAAAATTTAGAACTCAGTCTGTATAATTGAATCTTTTTCCCTTTCAACTTAGTAATTTAAGAAAATATCCCAATTTATGTGAGAATCAAATTAATTTCTATTAATTATTTGTATATTCTTTTGACATTTCTTTGAGCTAAAACTATCTTGAAGAACTTGACCTGAATGTTTATTCTTTGAAACTAGGCTAACTAACATATTTCATACTTTACTAGGTATCATGCTACATTTCATCTGACCAGCAAGAGTGACGTCTTTAGCTTTGGCGTAGTGCTATTGGAAATAGTCACAGGGCAACGACACATCCTGAATGACCCTGAGCCGACAGGCATTGCTCAGTGGGTGCGCCAGCGTCTCACCCATGGCAACATTGAGGACGTGGTGGATGCACGCATGTGTGGCGACCACAATATCAATAGCGTGTGGAAAGTGGCAGACACTGCGCTGAAGTGCACCGCCCAGAAGGCCGGGCAGCGGCCCACGATGAATGATGTTGTAGTGGTCCTACAGGAGTGCCTTGAGCTCGAGGTTGCACACGACAATGTGAACGCGGGATTTCACACGACCGGGGGCCATAGCAACATCAATGGTTGTGGTCGGTACGACATTGACACGTCTACCGATGAGAGCCAAAGCAACACTCCATCAGAGCTAGAGCATTTGGGAAGGATGCCTACAATGTCTACTGGCCCAGCTATTAGGTGAGAGGATTTAGACAATAAATTTCCTCGAACTCTTGTCTGCGAGCACTCCGTGTTTTCGAGGCAATTCAAAAGCGTTTACAATGATTGTAGTTATCATTAGAGGAAGTGTGAATGTATAGATGCTCAGACATCTAATGTGTGTTGAATTTTCTTAACAATATGAAATTAAAATAAAGTGTGTAATACTTGATGTATATGAATATGCCTACTAGAGGACGACCCACACATAGGACTTAGGGCATGTTCGGAAATGCGCCAGCACCCGACTCCTCCAACTCCAGGTTCGAAGCTGGGCTGAATGGTCTAACTCCTGGATTTGGTTGAGGGAAGTTGGTGATTTTAGCAGTGTAAAATTTGAGGAGTAGAGGAGCTGGAAAATTCGAGATCCTCCAAAATGGGAAAGTAAGAGATGAGCTATACTTACCCACCACTGTCACATAATAAGCAAATATGGTGAATCCTAATTGACTGCACGCTCAACACGAATTATTGTCGACGCTGAATCATGTGGATCCGAGCAACCGTGGCCCACATGGTCCCACCCATTTAGCCATCTTCCCGTTTTTCCAATGGTATACGGTTTGAATAAAGTCAAATTGTATCGGCACGATGCATGCTCACCATTGTACCCGCCAACGTGAGCTAGTCATCTACAAATGACCCAGCCACCCCATCCAGCCCTAGTCATCCCAGATTTCAAATGTTGAAATCGCTTGACGCAGAAGCTCCTCATCACACTAAACCACCTTGACCGACCCTCGGGCAACCCACTGACTCGATCTGAACGCTGGCAATGGATTTTGGACGGGGGCCACTCACATATCTATCTACTATTCAGGTTTGTTTGCATCTCAAAATCCTTTTAGTTCATCGCGTTCTCAATATGGCCTTCAATCTCTCATGCGTTTGATGCAACGGGGAGATGGAACCTTAAGAATATCTGACTAAAAGTGGTACTTACTTAATTATGTCACTTGAGAGACATAATATAATATGTAGGAAACATATGTAGGGGTGGAATATAAACATGCTTGATGAAGTATTCGTTTCTTAATGGAATTCACCCCCCCCCCACCACACACACATACCACCCTTGAAATGTGGAGAAATAAATTGCTCAACATTTTGACAAATTACCATAATAGATATTCCACTTTCAGAGGAGAATTCAAGCTAATAACGTAAATGATATTATTGAAATGGAGGGTGAAGAACTTATTTTGTGCTAGTGGAAAACTTCCACTATATTTAACATTAGCGTCCGGTCCATATTTAAGACTTACTTCCAACTTTCTTATTGATGATGCCATAATCACATTATACTCAACATTATCTAAGAATTCACTTATTTTCCTTATGGACGCAAAATACTTCGACCTTATAGCTCAAATAAATCATTGTGTCGTAAGTCTCAAATCTTGGGCACTTCTATGATCAACTTAACCGCATAGGATTTTGAGAAGCTTTCGAATTTACTTCACCATTAACGCCAAAAAAACTTTATTGCAATTTAACTAGGGGATCGCTCCCCTAGATCCTTAATGGCACAATAATAAGACTTTAAATTTCTTCCAATATATATTAATATACAAGGTATCAGTTGGAATCTCGTCAATGACTTATTGATCAAAATCTCTTTAATGGGAGATTATTACTTTTGTGCTCTTGAAACTACTATATGATTATGAACTTAGCTCATTTCTTATGAAGATAATAAAAATATTCAACAAATGTATGGCTAAATTTATAGCATCATCAATAGAGATGCATATGATCATAAACTTTGGTAGTGATGATGCAAAACATAATTCCTCATGAAAACGTTAATTCTTAGGGAATGACACATGAATCCAATCAACTTTGGTCAGAATGTATTCATGTTCCAGACATCTTATCCCAACATAACATTGGATCTCCAATCCAAAATTCCATTTTGTTCCGTCTTACCTGGAGATGACTTAGTAAAGATAGGTTAAGGATCATGATAATAATCATAAATACTTAGAGCTTCATGAGTTAGTCGATCTAGGATTTAAATAAATGACATATGGCTACAACCAAAATTTGATCAATATACAACCATTGACCACAACAATAATCAAAGGCACTTAACTATGGAAGTATGTGCATAACAATTAATACCTAATGTAACGATCCAGCCATAGCCACCGGTTCCCGACCGTTACGCCTGGAGGGATGTAGACTGGCCCCACAGACCAACACTAGTCTTTTCTGCGCACTTTGCCCTCACTCATGCGCACCTAGGACCAACTTTCCGGTCGGTCACCCATCCTAGAATTACTCCAAGCCAATCACACTTAACTTTAGAGTTCTTTTCAAATGAGCTCCCAGAAAAGAAGGAATTCCTTGTTGATATGAGTAGTCTATCATTCCTATTAAGTCAGGCTCTCACATACACCCCCACTCATAGGATCCGACGTCCTCTTCGGCCCATTACGAATGTTCCTTCTTGGCGCACGTATGCGTGTCAAGTCCGGCACATGTGCCATGCCGTGTGCCACAACGGGCCACACACGCCATCCGCCACATGCCTACGCACCTGACCCACACATGCCCGTGTAACCGTGGGGGTCGGCTCTGATACCAATTGTAAAGCCTTGGCCATAGCCACCGGTTCCCGGTCGTTATACCTGGAGGGATCTAGACTAGCCCCACAGACCAACACTAGTCTTTTCTGCGCACTTTATCCTCACTCGTGTGCACCCGGGACCAACTTCCGGTTCGGTCATGATCCTAGAATTACTCCAAGCCAAGCACGCTTATTTTTGGAATTCTTTTTGAATGGGCTCCTGGAAAAGAAGAAATTCCTTGTTGATGTGAGTAGTCTATCATTCCTATTAAGCCAGGCTGTCACACCTAATCAATTATTTTTATCTTTAGCTTAGTTCCCCAAGGTGCTTCAATACTCGTGGACTATTTCAGAGTGCTCATAAGCCTTGTGCATAAAATCCCCCATTCCTATATCATAAGTTATTTCATTGGTCCATGATACGTCTCCAACGTATCTATAATTTTTGATTGTTCCATGCTATTATGTTATCTGTTTTAGATGTTTTATATGCATTAATATGCTATTTTATATTATTTTTGGGACTAACTTATTAACCTAGAGCCCAGTGCCAGTTTCTGTTTTTCCTTGTTTTTGAGCTTGGCAGAAAAGGAATACCAAACGGAGTCCAAACGGAATGAAACTTCACAATGATTTTTCTTGGACCAAAAGACACCCAGTAGATTTGGAGTGCAAGTCAAAAGAGCCACGAGGTGGCGACAAGGGTGGAGGGCGTGCCCTAGGGGGGCACGCACCTACCTTGTGGGCCCCTCGGGACTCTCCTGACCTAGCTCTTCCTCCTATATATTCTCAAATATTCTAGAACCACCAGAAGCATCCACGAAAACATTTTTCTGCCGCCGCAACCCTCTGTACCCGTGAGATCCCATCTTGGGGCCTTTTTCGGCACCCTGCCGGAGGGGGATTCGATCACGGGGGGCTTCTATATCAACTCTATTGCCCTTCCGATGAATACCATAGACCTACGGGTCCATAGCTAGTAGCTAGATGGCTTCTTCTCTCTCTTTGATTCTCAATACCATGTTCTCCTCGATGTTCTTGGAGATCTATCCGATGTAATCTTCTTTTGCGGTGTGTTTGTCGAGATCCGATGAATTGTGGATTTATTATCAGCTTATCTAAGAATATTATTTGGATCTTCTTTGAATTCTTATATGCATAATTTAGTATCTTTGTATTTCTCTTCGAATTATTTGTTTAGTTTGGCCAACTAGATTGGTTTTTCTTGCAATGGGAGAGGTGCTTAGCTTTGGGTTCAGACTTGCGTGATTTCACCCAGTGACATAGTAGGGGTAGTGAGACACGTATTTCTGAAAGTGCAACTATCCCTGGGTGGTTTTGGTAATTCCTAACAACATATAGCTCATTGAGCTAACATTATTCCAAGATTAATATTTCAGGAAAAGCTCAATGAATGGCATGGCATGGATGAGGAAAGTGGACCCCTCAAAATACTAAGGACAAAAGTTTGGCTCAAGCTCAATGCTCAAGACTCTACATTTTATATTTTAGTGATCCAAGGTCACATTGAGTCCATAGGAAAAGCCAATACTATCAAGAGGGGATGAGCTGTTGCTTAATGGCTTCCTTGCTCAAAGTGCTTAGTGATATGCTCCAAAACCCTGAACTATCTTCCCACATCCACATATGACCTAAACCAAAAGTCAAACTCGGCCCCACCGATTCTTTCTATCCGGCGCCACCGAGTTCAGATGTCATAGCCACTGCCACAAACCCTAGGCAAATCGGTTTCACCGATAGGGATCTCGGTCTCACCGAGATGGGATTGTAATCTCTTTGTTTCCCTTCATAACGTTTTGGTCCCACCGAGATGAGCGATCGGTCCCACCGAGATTGCAATGTAAACTCTCTGTTTCCCTTTTGTAACATTCGGTATCACCGAGATGAGCGAATCGTTCCCACCGAGTTTACCTGACCAACTCTCTGGTTAGCTTATTACCAAAATCGGTTCCGCGGAGTTTGTGTAATCGGTCTCATCGACATTACGTTATGCCCTAACCCTAACCATATCGGTCCTACCGAGTTGCATCTCAGTCCCACCGAAAACCCTAACGGTCACTATGTTTACTAAATCGGTCCGACCGAGTTTCTCAATTCGGTCTCACCGAGATTGGTAAATTGTGTGTAACGTTTAGATTTTGTGTGGAGGCTATATATACCCCTTCACCCACTCTTCATTCGTGGAGAGAGCCATCAGAAGAAATCTACACTTCCAATACACATTTTCTGAGAGAGAACCACCTACTCATGTGTTGAGGCCAAGATATTCCATTCCCACCATATGAATCTTGATCTCTACCCTTTCCCAAGTTGCTTTCCACTCAAATCTTCTTTCCACCAAATCCAAATCCTGTGAGAGAGAGTTTAGTGTTGGGGAGACTATCATTTGAAGCACAAGAGAAAGGAGTTCATCATCAACACAACATTTGTTACTTCTTGGAGAGTGGTGTCTCCAAGATTGGCTAGGTATCACTTGGGAGCCTCCGACAAGATTGTGGAGTTGAACCAAGGAGTTTGTAAGGGCAAGGAGATCACCTACTTCATGAAGATCTACCGCTAGTGAGGCAAGTCCTTCGTGGGCGATGGCCATGATGGAATAGACATGGTTGCTTCTTCGTGGACCCTTCGTGGGTGGAGCCCTCCGTGAACTCGCGCAACCGTTACCCTCCGTGGGTTGAAGTCTCCATCAACGTGGATGTACGATAGCACCACCTATCGAAACCACGACAAAAATATCCGTGTCTCCAATTGCGTTTGAATTCTCCAAACCCTTCCCTTTACATTCTTGCAAGTTGCATGCTTTACTTTCCGCTGCTCATATACTCTTTGCATGCTTGCTTGAATTGTGTTAAGATTACTTGACTTGTGCTAAGATAGCTAAAATCTGCCAAAGACTAAAGTTGGGAAAAGGATAGATTTTTAATTGATCAAGTAGTCTAATCACCCCCCCTCTAGACATACTTTCGATTCTACAATTGCTTTGTTGCCATCAGGGATAACAAGATGGGGTTTTCATCATATTGCTTGAGTTTATCCCGCTACATCATGTCATCTTACTTAATGCGTTACTATGTTCTTATGAACTTAATACTCTAGATGCAGGCACGACTCGGTCGGTGTGTGGAGTAATAGTAGTAGATGCAGAATCGTTTCGGTCTACTTGATACGAACGTGATGCCTATATTTCATAATCAATTACTTGGATATCGTCATAACTGTGCGCTTTTCTATCAATTCCTTGACATTAATTTGTTTACCACCTGTATTATTTGCCTTCAAGAGAGAAGCCTCTAATGAAACCTATGGCCCCTGAGTCTATTTTCCTCATTATATTTTCAGATCTATATATTAGAAATACCAAAAATACCTTGTTGCAATTTGTTTACTTTTACGTTTTAGTAATCTTTTACATCTATCTTTGTCAGATCTCACCTCTGCAAGTGACCGTGAAGGTTTTGACAACCCCTTTATCCGTTGGGTGCAAGTGTTTGATTGTTTGCGTAGGTGCATCTATTGGGGACTTGTGCGTTTCTCCTACTGGATTGATACCTTGGTTCTTAACTGAGGGAAATACTTATCTCTACTGTGTTGCATCACCCTTTCCTCTTCAAGGGAAAAACCAACACAAGCTCAAGAAGTAGCAGTCTAATCTGCACCAGCTTTGTCCAGAAGTGGACTAGAACAGAAAAAATTGGGAACAAGTATTTATTAATTAGCTCTGGCCAGGATAATGAATACAAGTCTCACTTCATAAATATCAATGCACAATCTTCTTTCAGTAATTTAGCTCACATCAACTTTGGCCATACATGGGCCATATCAACAAAATTTTGTGATTAGATATTCGTCATCACCTTTGGCCAAGATGAAAAAATTAGTCACACTTATTTGAAATCATATTTGTATATACTTATTTTATTGAAGCTTCCACAGAAACTTTGGCTAGAAATGGACAAGTGCAATACAATTTATGGTTATGTATTGATACGTCTCCGACGTATCTATAATTTTTTATTGTTCCATGCTGTTATATTATCATTCTTGTATGTTTTATATTTATTTTGTAGCAACTTTATATGATTTTTTGGAACTAACCTATTGACATAGTGCCCAATGTCAATTTGCTGTTTTTTGCTTGTTTTTTACTTCGCTGAATATCAGTACTAAACGAAGTCCAAATGCCACGAAATTTTTTGGAGATTTTTTTTTCTGTCTAGAAGACAACTTGGGAGCCAAGGAAGTGCAAGAGGGGAGGTCCGTGGGGCCCACAAGACACCAGGGCGCGCCAGAGGCCCCTAGCGCGCCCAGATGGGTAGTGGGGCCCACGGGAGTCCTTTCCACCGCCTCTCAACTCTATAAATACCCAAATATTCCAGAAACCATAAGGGAGTCGACGAAAAACAATTCTAGGCGTCGCAAGTTCCAGAAACACAAGATCCAATCTAGAGCCCTATTCTGGTGCCTTGCCGGAGGGGTTCATTATCCTCATTGGTGCTCCTCCGATGTGTTGGGGAACGTAGTAATTTCAAAAAAATTCCTACGCACACGCAAGATCATGGTGATGCATAGCAACGAGAGGGGAGAGTGTTGTCTACGTACCCTCGTAGACCGATAGCGGAAGCGTTATAACAACGCGGTTGATGTAGTCGTACGTCTTCACGGCCCGACCGATCAAGCACCGAAACTACGGCACCTCCGAGTTCTAGCACACGTTCAGCTGATGATGATCCCCGGACTCCGATCCAGCAAAGTGTCAGGGAAGAGTTTCGTCAGCACGACGGCGTGGTGACGATCTTAATGTTCTACCGTCGCAGGGCTTCGCCTAAGCACTGCTACAATATTATCGAGGAGTATGGTGGAGGGGGGCACCGCACAGGGCTAAGAGAACGATCACGAAGATCAACTTGTGTGTCTAGAGGTGCCCCCTGCCCCCGTATATAAAGGAGCAAGGGGGGAGGCCGGCCGGCCCTTGTGGGCGCGCCAAGGAGGAGGAGTCCTCCTCCTAGTAGGAGTAGGACTCCCCTCTTTCCTACTCCTACTAGGAGGGGGAAAGGAAGGGGGAGAGGGAGAAGGAAAGGGGGGCGCCGCCCCCCCTCTCCTAGTCCAATTCGGACCAGAGGGGGAGGGGGCGTGCGGCCCACCCTGACCGCCCCTCTCTCTCTCCACTAGGGCCCATAAGGCCCATTACTTCTCCGGGGGGGGGGGGGTCCGGTAACCCTCCGACACTCCGGTTTTTTCCGAAATCACCCGGAACACTTCCGGTGTCCGAATATAGCCGTCCAATATATCAATCTTTATGTCTCTACCATTTCGAGACTCCTCGTCATGTCCGTGATCACATCCGGGACTCCGAACAAACTTCGGTACATCAAAATATATAAACCCATAATGAAACTGTCATCGTAACGTTAAGCGTGCGGACCCTACGGGTTCGAGAACAATGTAGACATGACCGAGACACGTCTCCGGTCAATAACCAATAGCGGATCCTGGATACTCATATTAGCTCCCACATATTCTACGAAGATCTTTATCGGTCAGACCGCATAACAACATACGTTGTTCCCTTTGTCATCGGTATGTTACTTGCTTGAGATTCGATCGTCGGTATCTCGATACCTAGTTCAATCTCGTTACTGGCAAGTCTCTTTACTCGTTCCGTAATACATCATCTCGCAACTAAATCATTAGTTGCAATGCTTGCAAGGCTTATGTGATGTGTATTACCGAGAGGGCCCAGAGATACCTCTCCGACAATCGGAGTGACAAATCCTAATCTCGAAATACGCCAACCCAACATGTACCTTCGGAGATACCTGTAGAGCTCCTTTATAATCATCCAATTACGTTGTGACGTTTGGTAGCACACAAAGTGTTCCTCCGGCAAACGGGAGTTGCATAATCTCATGGTCATAGGAACATGTATAAGTCATGAAGAAAGCAATAGCAACATACTAAACGATCGTGTGCTAAGCTAACGGAGTGGGTCAAGTCAATCACATCATTCTCCTAATGATGTGATCCCGTTAATCAAAAAATAACTCTTTGTCTATGGTTAGGAAACATAACCATCTTTGATTAATGAGCTAGTCAAGTAGAGGCATACTAGTGACACTCTGTTTGTCTATGTATTCACACATGTATTATGTTTCCGGTTAATACAATTCTAGTATGAATAATAAGCATTTATCATGAAATAAGGAAATAAATAATAACTTTATTATCGCCTCTAGGGCATATTTCCTTCAGTTTCCCACTTGCAATAGAGTCAATAATCTAGTTCACATTGCCATGTGATTTAACACCAATAGTTCACATCATCATGTGATTAACACCCATAGTTCACATCGTTATGTGACCAACACTCAAAGGGTTTACTAGAGTCAATAATCTAGTTCACATCGCTATGTGATTAACACCCAAAGAGTACTAAGGTGTGATCATGTTTTGCATGTGAGAGAAGTTTAGTCAACGGGTCTGCCATATTCAGATCCGTATGTATTTTGCAAATATTCTATGTCTACAATGCTCCGCACGGAGCTACTATAGCTAATTGCTCCCACTTTCAATATATATCCATATTGAGACTTAGATTCATCTAGATCAGTGTCAAAATTTGCATCGTCGTAACCCTTTACGACGAACCTTTTTTTCACGTCCATAATCGAGAAACATATCCTTATTCCACTAAGGATAATTTTAACCGCCGTCCAGTGATCTACTACTAGATCACTATTGTACTCCCTTGCCAAAATCAGTGTAGGGTATACAATAGTTCTGGTACACAGCATGGCATACTTTATAGAATCTATGGCCAAGGCATAGGGAATGACTTTCACTCTCTTTCTATTTTCTGCCGTGGTCGGGTTTTGAGTCTTACTCAATTTCACACCTTGTAACATAGGAAAGAACTCTGTCTTTCACTGTTCCATTTTGAACTATTTCAAAAACTTGTCAAGGTATGTACTCATTGAAAAAACTTATCAAGCGTCTTGATCTATCTCTATAGATCTTGATGCTCAATATGTAAGAAGCTTCACCGAGGTCTTTCATTGAAAAATCTTATTCAAGTATCCTTTTATGCTATCCAGAAATTCTATATCATTTCTGATTAGCAATATGTCATCCACATATAATATCAGAAATGCTACAGATCTCCCACTCACTTTCTTGTAAATACAGGCTTCTCCAAAAGTCTGTACAAAACCAAATGCTTTGATCACACTATCAAAGCGTTTATTCCAACTCCGAGAGGCTTGCACCAGTCCGTAAATGGATCACTGGAGCTTGCACACTTTGTTAGCTCCTTTTGGATCGACAAAACCTTCCGGCTGCATCATATACAACTCTTCTTCCAGAAATCCATTCAGCAATGCAGTTTTGACATCCATCTGCCAAATTTGATAATCATAAAATGCGGCAATTGCTAACATGATTCGGACAGACTTAAGCATCGCTACGGGTGAGAAGGTCTCATCGTAGTCAATCCCTTGAACTTGTCGAAAACCTTTTGCGACAAGTCGAGCTTTGTAGACAGTAACATTACCGTCAGCGTCAGTCTTCTTCTTGAAGATCCATTTATTCTCAATTGCTTGCCGATCATTGAGCAAGTCAACCAAAGTCCACACTTTGTTCTCATACATGGATCCCATATCAGATTTCATGGCTTCAAGCCATTTTGCGGAATCTGGGCTCACCATCGCTTCTTCATAGTTCGTAGGTTCATCATGATCTAGTAGCATGACTTCCAGAACAGGATTACCGTACCACTCTGGTGCGGATCTTACTCTGGTTGATCTATGAGGTTCAGTAGTAACTTGTTCTGAAGTTTCATGATCATCATTATTAGCTTCCTCACTAATTGGTGTAGGTGTCACAGAAACCGGTTTCTGTGATGTACTACATTCCAATAAGGGAGCAGCTACAATTACCTCATCAAGTTCTACTTTCCTCCCACTCACTTCTTTCGAGAGAAACTCCTTCTCTAGAAAGGATCCATTCTTAGCAACGAATGTCTTGCCTTCGGATCTGTGATAGAAGGTGTACCCAACTGTATTCTTTGGGTATCCTATGAAGACACATTTCTCCAATTTGGGTTTGAGCTTATCAGGATGAAACTTTTTCTTATAAGCATTGCAACCCCAAACTTTAAGAAACGACAACTTTGGTTTGTTGCCAAACCACAGTTCATACAGTGTCGTCTCAACGGATTTAGATGGTGCCCTTTTTTCGTGAATGCAGCTGTCTCTAATGCATAACCCCAAAACTATAGTGGTAAATCGTTAAGAAACATCATAGATTGCACTATATCCAATAAAGTACAGTTATGACGTTCGAACACACCATTATGCTGTGGTGTTCCAGGTGGCATGAATTTGTGAAACTATTCCACATAGTTTTAATTGAAGACCAAACTCGTAACTCAAATATTTGTCTCCGCGATGAGATCGTAGAAACCTTATTTTTCTTGTTACGATGATTTTCCACTTCACTCTGAAATTCTTTGAACTTTTCAAATGTTTCAGACTTATGTTTCATCAAGCAGATATACCCATATCTGCTCAAATCATATGTGAAGGTCAGAAAATAACGATACCCGCCGCGAGCTTCAACACTCATCGGATCGCATACATCAGTATGTATTATTTCCAATAAGTCAGTTGCTCGCTCCATTGTTCCGGAGAACGGAGTCTTTAGTCATCTTGCCCATAAGGCATGGTTCGTAAGCACCAAGTGATTCATAATCAAGTGATTCCAAAATCCCATCAGCATGGAGTTTCTTCATGCGCTTTACACCAATATGACCTAAACGGCAGTGCCACAAATAAGTTGCACTAGTATTATTAACTTCGCATCTTTTGGTTTCAATATTATGAATATGTGTATCACTATGATCGAGATCCAATTTCATTGGGTGTGTAACCATATAAGGTTTTATTCATGTAAACAGAACAACAATTTATTCTCTTACTTAAATGAATAACCGTATTACAATAAACATGATCAAATCATATTCATGCTCAACGCAAACACCAAATAACACTTATTTAGGTTCAACACTAATCTCGAAAGTATAGGGAGTGTGCGATGATGATCATATCAATCTTGGAACCACTTCCAACACACATCGTCACTTCACCCTTAACTAGTCTCTGTTTATTCTGCAACTCCCGTTTCGAGTTACTAATCTTAGCAACTGAACTAGTATCAAATACTGAGGGGTTGCTATAAACACTAGTAATGTACACATCAATAACATGTATATCAAATATACTTATGTTCACTTTGCCATCCTTCTTATCCGCCAATCACTTGGGGTAGTTCCGCTTCCAGTGACCAGTCCCTTTGCAGTAGAAGCACTTAGTCTCAGGATTAGGACCAGACTTGGGCTTCTTCACTTGAGCAGCAACTTGCTTGCTGTTCTTATTGAAGTTCCCCTTTTTCCCTTTGCCCTTTTCTTGAAACTAGTGGTCTTGTCTACCATCAACACTTGATGTTTTTCTCGATTTCTACCTTCGTCAATTTCAGCATTACGAAGAGCTTGGGAATCGTTTCCGTTATCCTTTGCATATCATAGTTCATCACGGAGTTCTACTAACTTGGTGATGGTGACTAGAGAATTCTGTCAATCACTATTTTATCTGGAAGATTAACTCCCACTTGATTCAAGCGATTGTAGTACCCAGACAATCTGAGCACATGCTCACTAGTTGAGCGATTCTCCTCCATCTTTTAGCTATAGAACTTGTTGGAGACTTCATATCTCTCAACTCGGGTATTTGCTTGAAATATTAACTTCAACTCCTGGAACATCTCATATGGTCCATGACGTTCAAAATGTCTTTGAAGTCCCGATTCTAAGCAGTTAAGCATGGTGCACTAAACTATCAAGTAGTAATCATATTGAGCTAGCCAAACGTTCATAACGTCTGCATCTGCTCCTGCAATAGGTCTGTCACCTAGCGGTGCATCAAGGACATAATTCTTCTGTGCAGCAATGAGGATAAACCTCAGATCACGGATCCAATCCGCATCATTGCTACTAACATCTTTCAACAAAATTTTCTCTAGGAACATATCAAAATAAACACATGGAAGGAACAACGCGAGCTATTGATCTACAACATAATTTGCAAAATACTACTAGGACTAAGTTCATGATAAATTTAAGTTCAATTAATCATATTACTTAAGAACTCCCACTTAGACAGACATCTCTCTAGTCATCTAAGTGATCACGTGATCCAAATCAACTAAACCATGTCCGATCATCACGTGAGATGGAGTAGTTTTCAATGGTGAACATCACTATGTTGATCATATCTACTATATGATTCACGTTCGACCTTTCGGTCTCCGTGTTTCGAGGCCATATCTGTATATGCTAGGCTCGTCAAGTTTAACCTGAGTATTCCGCGTGTGCAACTGTTTGCACCCGTTGTATTTGAAAGTAGAGCCTATCACACCCGATCATCATGTGGTGTCTCAGTATGAAGAACTTTCGCAACGGTGCATACTCAGGGAGAACACTTCTTGATAATTAGTGAGAGATCATCTTGAAATGCTACCGTCAAACTAAGCAAAATAAGATGTATAAAAGATAAACATCATATGTAATCAAAATATGTGACATGATATGGCCATCATCATCTTGCGCCTTTGATCTCCATCTCCAAAGTACTGTCATGATCTCTATCGTCACCGGCCTGACACCATGATCTCCATCATCTTGATCTATATCAATGTGTCGTCACGTGGTCGTCTCGTCAACAATTGCTCTTGTAACTATTGCTATCGCATAGCGATAAAGTAAATCAATTATTGGGCGCTTGCATCTTATGCAATAGAGAGACAACCATAAGGATTTTGCCAGTTGCCAATATCTTCAACAAAACATGATCATCTCATACAACAACTTATATCTCATCACGTCTTGACCATATCACATCACAACATGCCCTAAAAAACAAGTTAGACGTCCTCTACTTTGTTGTTGCAAGTTTTACGTGGCTGCTACGGGCTTAGCAAGAACCAATCTTACCTACGCATCAAAACCACAACGATAGTTTGTCAAGTTGGTGCTGTTTTAACCTTCGCAAGGACCGGGCGTAGCCACACTCGGTTCAACTAAAGTTGGAGAAACTTACACCCGCCAGCCACCTGTGTGCAAAGCACGTCGGTAGAACCAGTCTCGCGTAAGCGTACGCGTAATGTCGGTCCGGGCCGCTTCATCCAACAATACTGCCGAACCAAAGTATGACATGCTGGTAAGCAGTATGACTTATATCGCCCACAACTCACTTGTGTTCTACTCGTGCATATAACATCAACACATAAAACCTAGGCCCGGATACCACTGTTGGGGAACGTAGTAATTTCAAAAAAAAATCCTACGCACACACAAGATCATGGTGATGCATAGCAACGAGAGGGTAGAGTGTTGTCTACGTACCCTCGTAGACCGATAGCGGAAGCGTTATAACAACGCGGTTGATGTAGTCGTACGTCTTCATGTCCCGACTAATCAAGCACCGAAACTACGACACCTCCGAGTTCTAGCACACGTTCAGCTCGATGACGATCCCCGGACTCCGATCTAGCAAAGTGTCGGGGAAGAGTTCCGTCAGCACGACGGCATGGTGACGATCTTGATGCTCTACCATCGCAGGGCTTCGCCTAAGCACTGCTACAATATTATGGAGGAGTATGGTGGAGGGGGGCACCGCACACGGCTAAGAGAACGATCACGAAGATCAACTTGTGTGTCTAGAGGTGCCCCCCTGCCCCCGTATATAAAGGAGCAAGGGGGGAGGCCGGCCGGCCCTTGTGGGCGCGCCAAGGAGGAGGAGTCCTCCTCCTAGTAGGAGTAGGACTCCCCTCTTTCCTACTCCTACTAGGAGGGGGAAAGGAAGGGGAGAGGGAGAAGGAAAGGGGGGCGCCGCCCCCCCTCTCCTAGTCCAATTCGGACCAGAGGGGGAGGGGGCGCGCGGCCCACCCTGGCCGCCCCTCTCTCTCTCCACTAGGGCCCATAAGGCCCATTACTTCTCCGGGGGGGGGGGGGGGGTTCCGGTAAACCTCCGGCACTCCGGTTTTCTCCGAAATCACCCGGAACACTTCCGGTGTCCGAATATAGCCGTCCAATATATCAATCTTTATGTCTCAACCATTTCGAGACTCCTCGTCATGTCCGTGATCACATCCGGGACTCTGAACAAACTTCGGTACATCAAAATATATAAACTCATAATGAAACTTTCATCGTAACGTTAAGCGTGCGGACCCTACGGGTTCGAGAACAATGTAAACATGACCGAGACACGTCTCCGGTCAATAACCAATAGCGGAACCTGGATGCTCATATTGGCTCCCACATATTCTACGAAGATATTTATCGGTCAGACCGCATAACAACATACGTTGTTCCCTTTGTCATCGGTATGTTACTTGCCCGAGATTCGATCGTCGGTATCTCAATACCTAGTTCAATCTCGTTACCGGCAAGTCTCTTTACTCGTTCCGTAATACATCATCTCGCAACTAACTCATTAGTTGCAATGCTTGCAAGGCTTATGTGATGTGTATTACCGAGAGGGTCCAGAGATACCTCTCTGACAATCGGAGTGACAAATCCTAATCTCGAAATATGCCAACCCAACATGTACCTTCGGAGACACCTGTAGAGCTCCTTTATAATCACCCAGTTACGTTGTGACGTTTGGTAGCACACAAAGTGTTCCTCCGGCAAACGGGAGTTGCATAATCTCATAGTCATAGGAACATGTATAAGTCATGAAGAAAGCAATAGCAACATACTAAACGATCGTGTGCTAAGCTAACGGAATGGGTCAAGTCAATCACATCATTCTCCTAATGATGTGATCCCGTTAATCAAATAACAACTCTTTGTCTATGGTTAGGAAACATAACCATCTTTGATTAATGAGCTAGTCAAGTAGAGCCATACTAGTGACACTCTGTTTGTCTATGTATTCACACATGTATTATGTTTCCGGTTAATACAATTCTAGCATGAATAATAAACATTTATCATGAAATAAGGAAATAAATAATAACTTTATTATTGCCTCTAGGGCATATTTCCTTCACGATGGTGCGTGAGTAGTTCACCACAGCCCTACGGGTCCGTAGGCAGTAGCTAGATGGATTCTTCTCTCTTTTTGATTCTCAATACAATGTTCTCCTCGATGTTCTTGGAGATCTATTTCATGTAATGACTTTTTGCGGTGTGTTTATTGGGATCCGATGAATTATGAGTTTATGATCAAATCTATCCATGAATATTATTTGAGTCTTCTTTGATCTCTTATATGCATAATTATTATAGCCTCGTATTTCTTCTCCAAAACTTTGGTTTGGTTTGGCCAACTAGATTAATTTTTCTTGCAATGGGAAGAGGTGCTTTGTGATGGGTTCGATCTTGCGTTGTCCTCACCCAGTGACAGAAGGGGTAGCGAGCACGCATGTATTGTTGTTATTAAGGATAAAAAGATGAGGTCTATTCTTAAATGAATAGATCTTGTCTACATCATGTCATCGTTCTTATTACATTACTCAGTTTCTCCATGAACTTAATACACTAGATGCATGCTGGATAGCGGTCGATATGTGGAGTAATAGTAGTAGATGCAGGCAGGAGTCGGTCTACTAATATTGGACGTGATGCGTATATACATGATCGTTGCCTTGGATATCGTCATAATTATTTGCTCTTCTATCAATTGCGCAACAGTAATTTGTTTACCCACCGTGCTATTTTCTCGAGAGAAGCCACTAGTGAAATCTACGACCCCCGGGTCTATTCTCTATCATATTGTTTTCAGATCTATTATTTAAAAAACCCAAAAGTACCTTGCTGCATTTTTTATTTATTTATTTTATTTTGTGTTTTTGTCGGATCTATTTATCCAATCTCATACAATTTAATCCATCTTAATACCGAGGAGGGATTGACAACCCCTCTTACACGTTGGGTTGCAAGTATTTTTTATTTGTGTGCAGGTACCGTTTACATAGTGTTGCTTGGTTCTCCTTCTGGATTGATAACCTTGGTATCATAACTGAGGAAAATACTTACCGTTGTTGGGCTGCATCATCCTCTCCTCTTCGAGAAAATACCAACGCAGATAGAAGCAACCCCTCTTACCTTTGGCAAAAGTAACAAATATGAACCATACTTAATTTAAGACCTTTAATGAAACAATTTCGTACGATATGCATGGCTTATGGACCAAAAACTTTATTGGTAGGCAATAGATTATGACAATCCATGGTTTAGTTGAAATATAAGCATGAAAGGTCAACGTTAGGTATATCTATGCCCTACCGATGATATTTACTTTTGCCCTGGCAAATTGCTTTGCGTCTCCTGCAGATTCTGCCGCAGCGTTCTGTTGAGTGGTATGCGTGCGTTTTGTTCTCACGTTAGTGGGCCTTTTTCGATAGGAGTGCTTGTATTTCCATTGTTCTCTTAGTGCTGATTTTCCCGATAGACCAGTGCGAATTGGAGTTATTCTAGCGAGAAGCTACCTCTCTCTCAGTTTACAGGGCGTACGCGTATCCCTAGGTTGTCAATTTGAACAACCTAATACAAATCATATATTACAAAAAATATACCAACATAAACTTCGGAGTTTCTACTTTAAAAAGATATAATTTTTGTGTTATATAGTTTATATTAGGGTGATAAAATTGGCAACCTAGGTATGCACGCAGGACTTGTAAACTGAAACGGAGGTAGTAGTTTGGTGCAATGTGCTCATTTTTTTAATATGGCAATAACTTTTGCCACTTTTGTTACAAGTAGGTACTCAATCAAAGTACTTCTATAGTGACAAGAAGTATTCTCTGTTGTGATTTTGTGTGCATTCCATTTTCTTGGATTCTTATTTGGAAGACCAAGGTTCCACCTAAAGTCTAAAAATTTATCTGGCGTGCAGCTACAAATAGTCTAGACATCCAGACTTCAAGACTCAAACATCATCAGGTTGACTGCGGTATGTGTGCAATTTGTTGAGCTATGGAGGAGGTTGTTTTGCATGCACTCTTAGTTTGCGCGAAAATTCATGAGTTACCCACTGTAGTTAGGGAAATTTGGAACCTTTCGGAGGAGGAATTACTAGTCGATGGACAGTATTGGTTTCTTATTTTGTTAAATACAAGATCAATGACATCTCTAGCTCAAAATTGTTGATTCTCCAATGGAGGCCCTGACACATTAGGAATAAAATTATTTTTGGCTATGGTAAGCCTACAATATCACCATCCGTCACATTCTTCGATGATCTTCGGACGTCTTTTATGGGATCTCCACATATTCGAACCTATCACGCGTGGATAAGGGTAGGCTAAGGCCCCAATTTCCTATCAATATTTGCTCAGTGGGCCTGGGAGGTGCCTTCTGTAGGAACTATGAAAATTAACGTTGACATAAGCTTCTTCTCTAGTGATCATTATCAAAGCTAAACTTAGCTATTTGATGATCCACCTCATTTGCCTATCTTCTGATCCAACTCATTTGCCTATCTTCTGATCTTTGCAAGCTTAAAGTTCAGAAGAAGCTTGTTAGGTGCTAAGGATTCCTTCTTGAGATCCACAAGAAAAGACCTATCAAGGTTATCATGCGCAAGAAGAGAAACCACAAACGAGCAGTATGTTTTTAAAATAACAAACTTATGGAGAGTGATACCTATATATAGACTTGCTAGACACGCCCGGAGTTCCGCTTCATCAACACTGGTACACAAGTCAATATAAGCCCAGGAGGAAACAACAACGTGGCCGACCGAATTCCTGGCAACAACCCCCACACTCGCAACACAAATGCTCTCCACAAAACTAGCATCCATGTTGATCTTAATACAATCAACAGGCGGGGGCGCCATACCTCACGGGTACTCGGTGGACAAGTACGAAACTGCAACCCGACATCAACTCCCTTACCTTTGACTCCTGTGACGATTTCTGCACGATGGCAAGACAAGAACGTCGTCCAATAGTTATCCACAAAATTAGCTTTGAAATAGACTCTTTCCCTTTGGGAAAAATAAGATCAATGCGTAAGTGCCAAGCTCTCCAGAACATGAATAAGATTTGCTCACCAACAGTAGGGGTTAAATGGTCCAACAAGACAAGCATCCAACCAGGTCCTGGGCGCTTGAACACTTCTTCCCCGGGAATATTCCACACTCCCGTCAACTCCATACGCAGAGTTCTCGCCTTAGGACATGTAGTCACCAAAGCATGAAACGTACTTTCATCCTCCGGCGCCCGCCACAAATAGAGCACAATCCCGAAGTAGCCTGATGGTGCTTAACTCTAGTAACATGTACCGCTAGGCTATTGACGAAAAATGGTTTACCCCGCTTTGTATTACAAAGCAACCAACCGATACAACCAACGATAGGTGCTGGGGTGGAAGCAGCACAGACACGCCCAAAAGAAATGAAAGAGAAAACAAAAGGAACAAATGCCGACAACGGCGTATCAATAAAAATGAAAAAGCCTCGCGACCATTGTGCCCGTAGATCTCCCACCAAGCTCCTAAACTCCGAAGCGCCGGTACCAATCAACACCCCCAAGAAGGGTCGCGACGATGACGACACTGTTGCCAAGGGTTTCCCCCGGTACTCGACGAGGAGAGAAGAAGGGTAGCCCCCGACACCCTCCAGGAAGGTCCAGCGGCACCCTCAAGCGCCACCGCGTCGGTGCCGACCATGCCGACAGAGATTTCTCCCGATCCCAACCAACACCTCGGGTGCTTCGGAGCCCACCGCCAAACCGAACACCACCTTGCACCAACATGGTATTGAAACTTCTCACGCCGTCTCACCACGGCACCACGAAGTGAGGTCTGCGCATCGAAGAAGAGAGGCCGGGACTAGAAGCAGCAGCACCGCCGGCACGCGGGAGGGCTCAACCTCCACCGTAAGCAACGGTAGCCGAACGGACGCAATAGCAGGAGCATACCTGCCCCGTGGGCCCACAGGCCCGGCCGGGCCCTCCTAGGCCCATAAAGCTCCCGCCTTCGCGCTGCAGCAGGCACGCCGTCGGCGCCGCCGCCCCTGGTCCGAGCTGCTCCTCTACCTCACCACGCAGACACTAGTAGAAAAGGGAGCTTTAGCGCCGGTTCGTAAGGGCCTTTAGTGCCGGTTCCATAACCGGCACTAAAGGGTGGGCACTAAAGGCACCCCCCTTTAGTACCGCTTTGGCACTTGTTGTTTTCTTGACAAATGTAAGCTGTCAATCCTATTAACCCTCAGCAGTTTAGCTTGAGTATTAGGTCACACGTTTCACCGTTTGAGTTTGAAACTATAATTCTAAAAAACAGTAATTATTTAGTAACACTAATATTTCTTGAATAAGTTTGACCATAGTTTGACCAGATTTGACCAAAATTTAAAAAATTGAAATAATTATTTAGTAACACTAATATTCTTGAATAATTATCTAGTAACATTAATACTTCTTGAATAAGTAGTTTGACTAGATTTAACCAATTGTTTTTAAAAAAAAACTGAAATTTGACCATATCTTTTTTTCCTTTTGGAATTTGAGGATTCTAAAAAATTGCAAACAGCCCGTAGGCGGTCTCCATCGGATGCGGATTTTCGTGCTGAATTTTTTGATATATTATACGTTTTTTCCAACATCGTATGCAAAAGTTATAGCCGTTTTACATTTTCCCTACACTTTTTGCAAAACATGTCCAAATTGTAGTTTTTAAATTTTCCTAACTAGTAAATGTAGTAATATAACTACCTCTCGAAGGATTTTATTTTTTGAAGTTTTTATCATTTTCTTTTGATTTTTTCAGAACTGAAACGGCGACACACGGGGGGTGGGGGTTAGAGTTTGAAAATTGCCCTATAATGCCGCTTTGTGTCACTAACCGGTACTATAGGTCAGACCCCTTTAGTACCGGTTCATGGCACGAAACGGTACTAAATGTTACCTTTAGTACCGGTTCGTGCCACGAACCGGTACTAAAGGTGATCATGGGGCCCTGGCCTGACGCCAGTCTGCCACCACCCCTTTAGTACCGGTTCGTGCCACGAACCGGTACTAAAGGTTCAACACGAACCGGCATTAATGCAAATCCGTTCGAACCGGCACTAATGGTACCATTAGTACCGGGCCAAAATCAAACCGGCACTAATGTGCTTCACGTTTGACCCTTTTTCTACTAGTGAGAAGACAACGAAGCCACGCCGGGGATCGGCCCGCTAAGACCTAGATGGGCCCCGCAAGGCCTAGATCTGAGCCGGGGACGCACCGCCAGCCACCCCGCGCCACCACGCCGCCCCGCCATGAAGGAGCAGCGCCACCACCATGTCCGCCGCCAGTCACCCCGCCGGGTCACCAGACCGCTGCCTTGCCGAGCGACACCGCCGCCGCCCCTCGCCCCGGGACAGGAGGACGCACGCGCGGGGAGAGGAGATCCCGTCGCCGCCGGCACCACCCGCGCCGGAGCCGGGGGTGCCCGCCAGCTAAGGCAGGGGAGAGGATGAGGGAGGCGAGGCCGAGAGCAGAGGCGAGGGAGCCGCCCCCACTGGTAGAAAAAGAGGCTTCCGTCCAGCCCCATTAGTCGCGGAACTGTAGGAACCGCGACTAATGAAGTCTTTAGTCCCGGTTCGGCAGACGAACCGCGACCAAAGGCCTGCGCCCAGGGCGCTCGGTGGCCAGCTGGTGCACGTGAGGGGCTTTAGTCGCGGTTGGCCAGGCCAACCGCGACTAAAGGTGCCCAAAGGCCTTTAGTCGCGGTTGGCCAGTCCAACCGCGACTAAAGCTCCTCCCCTATATATACCAGTTCAGCGCACTCACTTAGCCATTTGGTGCCACTTCTCTTCACAAGCTTCACAAGGGGGTGTAGGTTTGCTTTTGGTTCCTCTTATGCACACAAGGTGTTTGATGAAATGCCCCAAGAGCCACACTTGAGGTTCCTCATTCATTTTTTTCCTCCTCGATCGCGGTTAGCAACTTGAACCTTTCATGCATGTGTGTCATTGATAAAATATGCATGTGTGTTGTTCATTGTTTAATTTCTATTGTTTATAGCTAGTTAGTTTAACAAATGCATGATGGTTAATTATATATTTTATATTATAATAATGCAGATGAATCGGCAATGGATGTACGGTAACCGACTCTCCCGCGAGTTCACTACGGGTTTGAAAGATTTCCTCGTAGTGGCTAATGCGAACAAGCATAAGGGTTTTGTTATCTGTCCATGTGTTGACTGTAAGAATCAGAAGGGTTACTCTTCCTCAAGAGAAGTTCACCTGCACCTGCTTCGGCACGGTTTCATGCCAAGCTATAATTGTTGGACCAAGCATGGAGAAAGAGGGGTTATAATGGAAGAAGATGAAGAAGGGGATGATTTCATCGATGAAAGCTATCTTGCTGATTTCGGTGATACTTTCATGGAGGATGCTGAAGGTGAAGGGGAAGGTGAAGGGGAAGGTGAAGGGGAAGGTGAAGGTGAAGAAGAGGCACGTGATGAGACCGTTGATGATCTTGGTCGGACCATTGCTGATGCACGGAGACGCTGCGAAACTAAAAAGGCGAGGGAGAATTTGGATCGCATGTTAGAGGATCACAGAAAGTCGTTGTACCCCGGATGCGATGATGGTCTGAAAAAGCTGGGCTGCACACTGGATTTGCTGAAATGGAAGGCACAGGCAGGTGTAGCTGACTCGGCATTTGAAAACTTGCTGAAAATGTTGAAGAATATGTTTCCAAAGAATAACGAGTTGCCCGCCAGTACGTACGAAGCAAAGAAGGTTGTCTGCCCTCTAGGTTTAGAGGTTCTGAAGATACATGCATGCATCAACGACTGCATCCTCTACCGCGGTGAATACGAGAATTTGAATGAATGCCCGGTATGCACTGCATTGCGTTATAAGATCAGAGGCGATGACCCTGGTGACGATGTTGAGGGCGAGAAACCCAGGAAGAGGGTTCCCGCCAAGGTGATGTGGTATGCTCCTATAATACCACGGTTGAAACGTCTGTTCAGGAACAAAGAGCATGCCAAGTTGTTGCGATGGCACAAAGAGGACCGTAAGTCGGACGGGGAGTTGAGACACACCGCAGATGGAACGCAATGGAGAAAGATCGACAGAGAGTTCAAAGATTTTGCAGCTGACGCAAGGAACATAAGATTTGGTCTAAGTACAGATGGCATGAATCCTTTTGGCGAGCAGAGCTCCAGCCATAGCACCTGGCCCGTGACTCTATGCATCTACAACCTTCCTCCTTGGTTGTGCATGAAGCGGAAGTTCATTATGATGCCAGTGCTCATCCAAGGTCCTAAGCAACCCGGCAACGACATCGATGTGTACCTAAGGCCATTAGTTGATGAACTTTTACAACTGTGGGGCAGACCTGGTGTCCGTGTGTGGGATGAGCACAAACAAGAGGAATTTGACCTACGAGCGTTGCTTTTCGTAACCATCAACGATTGGCCTGCTCTTAGTAACCTTTCGGGACTGTCAAATAAAGGATACAATGCATGCATGCACTGCTTACATGAGACTGAAAGTGTACATTTGCCAAATTGTAAGAAGAACGTGTACCTTGGGCATCGTCGATTTCTTCCGAAAAATCATCCAGTAAGAAAGAAAGGCAAGCATTACAACGGCAAGGCAGATCACCGGCCGAAGCCTGCAGAACGCACTGGTGCTGAGGTATTTGATATGGTCAAGGATTTGAAAGTCATCTTTGGAAAGGGTCCTGGCGGACAATCAGTTCCGAAGGGAGCTGACGGGCACGCAGCCATGTGGAAGAAGAAATCTATATTCTGGGAGCTAGAATATTGGAAAGTCCTAGAAGTCCGCTCTGCAATCGACGTGATGCACGTTACGAAGAATATTTGCGTGAACCTCCTAAGCTTCTTGTGCGTGTATGGGAAGACAAATGATACAAAAGGAAGCACGGCAGGACCAGCAACGTTTGAAAGACCCTGATGACCGGCATCCGGAATGGTTTCAAGGTCGTGCCAGCTACGCTCTGACCAAAGAAGAGAAGGTCATCTTTTTTGAATGCCTGAGCAGTATGAAGGTCCCGTCTGGATTCTCGTCCAATATAAAGGGAATAATAAACATGGCGGAGAAAAAGTTCCAAAACCTGAAGTCTCACGACTGCCACGTGATTATGACGCAATTGCTTCCGATTGCTTTGAGGGGGCTCCTGCCGGAAAATGTTCGAGTAGCCATTGTGAAGCTATGTGCATTCCTCAATGCAATCTCTCAGAAGGTAATCAATCCAGAAGTTCTACCACGGTTACAGAACGATGTGATCCAATGTCTTGTCAGTTTCGAGTTGGTGTTCCCGCCATCCTTCTTCAATATTATGACGCACCTCCTGGTTCACCTAGTCGAAGAGATTTTCATTCTCGGTCCTGTATTTCTACACAATATGTTCCCCTTCGAGAGGTTCATGGGAGTATTAAAGAAATATGTTCGTAACCGTGCTAGGCCAGAAGGAAGCATCGCCAAGGGCTATGGAAATGAGGAGGTAATTGAGTTTTGTGTTGACTTTGTTCCTGACCTTAAGCCGATTGGCCTTCCTCGATCGCGGCACGAGGGGAGACTAAGTGGAAAAGGCACGATCGGAAGGAAATCAACGATATGTATGGACGGCCATTCTCTGACCGAAGCACACCACACTGTACTGACCAATTCCAGCTTGGTGGCTCCGTACTTTGAGAAACACAAGAATATTTTACGCTCGGACAACCCGGGGAAGCCTGAATCCTGGATTAGGAAGGCCCACATGGAGACTTTCGGCAGTTGGTTGAGAAAACATTTAATGAATGACAATGATGTTGTAGATCAGCTGTACATGTTGGCCAAGACACCATCTTCGACTATAATGACTTTCCAAGGGTACGAGATAAATGGGAATACATTTTACACGATCGCCCAAGATAAAAAGAGCACCAACCAAAACAGTGGTGTCCGCTTTGATGCAGCAACCGAGAATGGGCAAAAGGTCACATATTATGGTTACATAGAGGAGATATGGGAACTTGACTATGGACCCTCCTTTAAGGTCCCTTTGTTCCGGTGCAAATGGTTCAAGCTAACAGGAGGTGGGGTAAAGGTGGACCAGCAATACGGAATAACAATGGTGGATTTCAACAATCTTGGTTACCTTGACGAACCATTCGTCCTAGCGAAAGATGTCGCTCAGGTTTTCTATGTGAAGGACATGAGTAGCAAACCGAGGAAACGGAAAGATAAGAAAACGATCAGTACATCATGCGATGATCCAAGGCGCCACATTGTTCTTTCAGGGAAAAGAAACATCGTGGGAGTGGAGGACAAGACAGACATGTCAGAAGATTATAATATGTTTGCTGAAATTCCGCCCTTCAAAGTGAACACCGACCCAAGCATTAAGTTAAATGATGAGGATGCTCCATGGATACGGCACAATCGTAAGCAAGCAGGGACACAAGGGAAGAATTGATGTGTAATAATTTATTGTACCAAACTTTGTATTTGGTCGATGAACTGAATGATGTATCAAACCTTTTGTCAAACCTTCAAGGGATTAGTTTTATTTTTCTGATTTTTTTGATATATAATTGTATTTTTAAGATTTTAAAATGAATTAGTTTTATTTTTTTGATTTTAAAAGGAAAAAGGAAGAAGAAGAAAGAAGGAAAAAGGAAAAAAACAGAACAAAAAAGGAAAAACAGAAGAAAAAAACAAACAGAAGAAAAAAGGAAAAACAGAAGAAAAAACAAACAGAAGAAAAACATAAGAAAAAAACAAACAGAAGAAAAACAGAAGAAAAAAGGAAAAAGGAAGAAAGGAAGAAAAAAAAGAAGAAAAACAAGAAAAAGGAAGAAAAAAACAGAAGAAAAAAATAGAAGAAAAAAGGAAGAAAAAACAGAAGAAAAACAAGAATTTAAAATGAATTAGTTTTATTTTCTGATTTTTTTGATATATAATTGTATTTTTTAAGATTTTAATAACATAAATAAATAAGTAATTAGAAACTTTAATAGCAAAAATAATTATCATAAAGTAAAATAAATAAGTAATTAGAAACAAAATAAAATAAAATAAATAAGTTTTTTGTTGTAAGTAGAAACAAAACAAAATAAATAAAGCAAAAATGAAAACAAAAAACAGGCAAAAAATAAAAAATATGCCACCTACTGGGCCACCACGGCCTGAATACGACTAGAAACCCATTATTGGGCCAGAATTCAGGCCCGCAGGAAGGCCCAGTAGGCCCACAGACTAATAGTAACAGAATAGGCCCGTAAGCCTGCATTTGAGAGGAGCTCGAAGTGGTGAGCGCAGCCGCGCTTATAAACCACTGTCGAAGCCTCTCGGCTAGCGAGGTGGGACTAAACATCCCACCGCACCGCGCCAGTGCCAGCACAGACCTTTAGTCGCGGTCCGCCACACCAACCGCGACTAAAGGGTAGCTTTAGTCGCGGTCCGCCTCCCCAACCGCGACTAAAGGCTCTTCCTGCGCGGGAACGAAAGCGGCGCCAAAACCCTTTAGTCGCGGTTGGTGTGGCGGACCGCGACTAAAGCTAGCCTTTAGTCGCGGTGGGTGTGGCGGACCGCGACTAAAGCTACCCTTTAGTCGCGGTCCGCCACACCAACCGCGACTAAAGGTCTGCCTATATATACTGCACTTAGCAGTTTCCGCCACTTCCCATTCTTCTCAGACGCCGAAGCCCCCTGCCCCGACGCCGATCGACGCCGAAGCCCTGCCCCGACGCCGATCGACGCCGACGCCGACGCCCTGCCCCGACGCCGACGCCCTGCCCCCAGTGAGCGCCGCCGCCTCCGCCCCGAGTGAGCGCCGCCGCCGCCCGTGCCCTGCCCTAGCGCGCCGCCGCCGCCGCCGCCCCTGCCCTGCCCTGTCCTTGCCCGCCGCCCGCCGCCCCCCTGCCCGCCGCCCGCCGCCCTGGCCCTGCCCCTGGCCGCCGCCCCTGGCCCTGCCCCTGGCCGCCGCCGCCGCCCGCGCGCCGCCCGCTACCCGCCCCTGCCCGCCGCCCCTGCCAAAAAGGAAACAAGAAAAAAAACAAGAAGAAAGAAAAAGGAAGAAGAAAAAAAAAGAAAACAAAACAAAACCAAAAGAAACAAGAAAAAAAAAGGAAGAAGAAAAAAAGGAAGAAGATAAAAGGAAGAAGAAAAAAAGGAAGAAGAAAAAAAGAAAGAAGAAAGAAAGAAGAAAGAAAAAGGAAGAAGAAAAAAAGAAGAAAGAAAAAGGAAGAAGAAAAAAAGAAGAAAGAAAAAGGAAGAAGAAAAAAAATGAAAACAAAACAAAACCAAAAGAAAGAAGAAAAAAAAGGAAGAAGAAAAAAAAGGAAGAAGAAAAAAGGAAGAAGAAAAAAAGAAAGAAGAAAGAAAGAAGAAAGAAAAAGGAAGAAGAAAAAAAGAAAGAAGAAAAAGGAAGAAGAAAAAAAGAAAGAAGAAAGAAAGAAGAAAGAAAGAAGAAAGAAAAAGGAAGAAGAAAAAACAAGAAAGAAAAAGGAAGAAGAAAAAAAATGAAAACCAAATGAAAACCAAAAGAAAGACGAAAGAAAAATGAAGAAGAAAAAAAGTAACTTAAAACTTGATAATTAACAAAAAACCGTCGTCTGCCGCCCCGTCTCGCGCTCTACCGCGACACCCTCTCCCACCCCTTCCTCGCCCCCTCCTTTTGCCACCGCCCTTTCGCCACCGCCACCGCCACCGCCCCCCTTCTTCACTTAATTAATTTGTTTTTACTACATGTTTTCAGGACTGACATAATGGCGGACGATAGAGCTGACCCGATTATGGACAACTATGATCCGGACGGTGAAGCACATATGTTCGGCTTCATAAACGGCGATATTCTATATGTGCCGACCGGACAAGAAGAAGATGATGTCTCTTCTTATCTGAACCTTGACGGTGAAGATGAAGGGCGCCGTCAGCAAGATGATGCCGAACAAACATCGATAAACGACGATCTTCAAATGGAAGTAGCAACCACCTCCGGCGCCGAGGTATATATATACATTGAGCCTCTGGTGATACAAACTAACTGATTTGAATAAATATGTGTGTACTAACGGGCGCGACTCTCTTTCTTATTTTAGCCCTCGGCCGGATCGTCGAAACAATCGAGTACGTCGTCAAAGCGTGGCGCAACCAAGACGATGAAACAAGGAGAAACATGCACCATCGAGGTTGTCGACAGTGCAACCGGCAGGCCGCTGGAGCCCCGCAAGAACGCCATCAAGTTTGTCAGCCAATGCGGAGCCGTTGTTAGAGACAACGTCTCGATCACCGTCCAGGAGTGGAATGAGCCAAAGAAGGCACGAATTGCTGGTTTCAGTTTTGTCGATAAGAGAACAAAAAAAGATTGCTTCAAGAAGCTTATGGAACATTTCGTTCTACCTCCGGAATACAACAAATTCGATGAGGAGGGTAACAAGATTGAGGAAAACAAGGAGAGGAGGAGGCTAGTCAAACAGTTCGCTCTTCATAAGATGGCCGACGCATTCCGGAAATTCAAGCAAAATCTAAACCATGACTTTGTCAAGCAGAACAAGACTCCGGATTTCAAAGGACAATATGAGAAACTGAAACATGATTGGCCAGAATTTGTGAAGCAAAAGAAATCGGAGCAGTTCATTCAAATATCGAAAAAAATAAGGAAAATGCGGCTAAGAAGGAGTACAATCATATTATGGGGCCAGGAGGGTATCGCCTTTGGCAGCCTAGGTTGGAGAAGATGGAGAACGAGCTGAGGGCGCGAGGAATCCGTCCAGGTACGGAGGGATGGGACCCAAGGGCCAAAAGCTGGTGGTACGGGCATGGGGGAACGCTGAACCCGGAGACAGGGGAGTGTGTTTACCAGGGCAAAATAATTAAACCCACCCAAGCCCTTATTGACGCAATGAGGGATGCTCAAGAGGGGAAGATCAAGTTCAACAGAGAGAACGACGCACTGACAAAAGCCCTCGGGAATCCTGAACACGGAGGACGTGTACGAGGCATGGGGCACATTCCGTGGAAAATAGGGTTCCCCCAGAACGATGACCCGTACGGTTACAGAAGCCGTAAGAGAAAGATGGATCGGGAAGTAGATGTTGTGGCGCGGTTGGCATCGGAAATGGATGTGATGAAGAAAACCGTGGGTGTACTAGTAGCCGAAAGAGATGCAGCTTGGGCGCAGCATGAAGATCATCCAGCGGATCTCGAAAGCCAGCAGCGGAGAAGCAGCGTGGCTTCCACGGAGGCCCCACCGGCTGGTGCAGATGCACCGACGATCGAAATTACTGCACCGGAGCCTCTGGTGGTCGAAATTACTGCACCGGAGCCTCCTCGCTACCCCGTGGACGATATAAAGGAGAGGAAAGAATGTCATCTGTATTATCCTATCGGGAACATGTCCATGAAGGTAGCCATCGGCAGTGCTTTACCATGTTTACCTGGAGCACTCCACCACAACAACCCCATTCAGGATGGCTATGCTCGTGTCACGGTGGAGGACATAGTCCAAGGGTTTGAGGACCTGGAGATTGACATTGCTACACCTGAAGGGGAGAAAAGACTTGGAGATGTCAAGCGCCATTTCATTCTATGGCAAAAGAAGTTTATCAAGTTTCCAGACGAGGCGCCAAGGACAACAAGTCCACCCCCCTACGGTGGTGGTGGTGGCGGTGGCGGTGGTGGTGGTGGTGGTGGTGGTGGCGGTTCACCTACACCTCCGTCACGTCAGCCGACGCCTCCCAGTCCACAACGTCCGGCGGGTGATCAGACGCCGCCCCCCAGTCCTCGTCCGACGGGTGATCAGACGCCGCCCCCCAATCCACCTCCGGCAAAGAAGCAGAAGCAGTCCTGGATTATTAACCCGGACCCTTATGTACCTAAGACCACAAAGGTACTGGAGCCATCACTGAAGCCTCTCCCCACAAGGCCTTGGGAACGTAGTGCCGAGGAAACTGCCGCGGCCGCGGCTGCTGATCTTGAGAAATGGAAGGCGGACTGCAAGAAGAAAAGAGAGCCCGAGCCCAAGCCAGTATTTTCTGATGAGCAAAAGAAGTGGGCTAAGTCATTTTTGAGCACACCGTCCCAAGCCGCGAAGAATCTGCCTGAGGACTATGCACGTGAACTTCGTAGGCAGGCACTCATGTTGAAGGAGAAGAAAGAGCGGGCGGATGACCCCGATCCGGAACAAAGTAAACGAGTTGCCCAGCTCGGGGAACAAAGTAAACAATCGATTGCCCCGCTTATAGTGAAAGCCGCCGGTCCGGATGACCCCGATATCATAGCAGCTGCGGCAGCACTTGGATTGACTGTAACGAGTGCCAGAGAACAAGCGTCCAACTTAGGTATTACTCTTCGTGAACTGTTAGGCCTTGATGAGGCGCCAGTGAAGGAGGTAGTAATTACATATGTGAAGAATGGGCCTCTCGTCGAGCCTGCGCAGGAACAGGATCTACCTCCACAAATGAAAGGTCTGCTGAAATGGTACAAGGGTTACATAAAAAATAAAAACGCCAAAGAATATATTTATGCGGAAGTTAGATATGAGCATCACTTCAAACATTACTATGTACAAATTCATCTGAGTGAATTGTTCCAGCTTTTCAATCTGCGCGAGCTCGACAAATCTATCATCAGTTGCTACGTTCTGTAAGTGATTTATTTCTACCCCATCTCGTTCATATTGCCTGCACTATATATATGTCCTAACTATATTGTTGTGTCCGCTATTATACATGCAGAATGAAGATTAAGGAATGCAGAGTAAGGAACATCCATGATGTTGGGTTCATTGACCCACACATCGTTAATGGATATGTGTTGCGGCATCACCCCGACGACATGGAGGCAGACCTGTGGCAGTTTCTTACAAAGCAGGAACTCAAAAGTGATATTCTATTTCCTTACCATTTTGGGTGAGTGTTTCTGTCTTGAGCACATTCTCTTTTGTTTACTCCATGCATGGTATGTGGCCGGCTAATCGATGAGTTATGCATGACGTACTGTGCATTATCGTGTCCGCAGGTTCCACTGGATTCTGCTAGTAATTAAAGTTGACACCTCAGAATATCTCGTCCACGACTCTCTGAATATGGATCCAAAGCTTTGGGGCGACATGAGAAGAATTTTGCAGAAGTAATTATTTTCATTCATTTGCGCTCTATATCGATCGGCCTATTTCGTTCATTTCCTAATATCAAGTAACTAATAACTCTCTTGTTCATTTAATTTTCTTTGCCTCGTAGGGTTTGGAGACGGTTCGTAGATACAAAGGTCGGTGAATTCAAAAAAGAGCTAGAATTCAAAAAGTCAAAGGCTAAGAATGGTGGGGATATTCAGCCAGCGGGGACCAATCTATGTGGATACTATGTCTGTGAGATGATCCGGAGATACACCTCTGAGCGGGTTCCGAGTGATACCAATGCTCAGAGGAATAACCTCCGGATGATGCTTAGTCCAGAAGCTCGCTTCCGACCACTTCAAGAGGAACTAGCTGGATGGTTCAGGAGGGAAGTCCTCCATCCTAAAGGAGAACACCATTACGAGGACGTAGAACTTTATATGCATTAAATTATGTATGGAAACTTGTTCAAAATTGTATATGGTCATCCGATGATATTTAATATATACTGTATATTCCTCTTGAATTCTTTTTGGTTCTAATTTCAAATTTGTTTGAAATTGTACATTCATATGCATGTATGTAGTAGCGTAGAATATGTGAAACTCCTTCAAAATTAAAATAAAGCATAAAAGAAATAAAACAATACAAATTAAACAGAAAACATGTTTAGGGGGGGGGGCAGGTTTAGGGGGGGGGGGCTAAAACCCTAAACCTGCGGCGGCCTTTAGTCGCGGTTGGCCAGAAGAACCGCGACTAAAGGTCCTCCGCCCAGACGGCCACCTGGCGCCCACGTGGACGGGCCTTTAGTCGCGGTTCTTAAGCAACCGCGACTAAAGGGGGGAGCCTTTAGTCCCGCCTATTTGGTCGCGGTTGCGCAACCGCGACTAATGGCAGTTGCGAACCGCGACCAAAGGCCCTTTTTCCACCAGTGCCCGGCCGCCTCCAGGGAAGGTGGCGCGAGGGCGGAGAGAGGGGAGGGGAAGGGGGGCCGAATCCGGTCCGCGCGCCAGCGAGGGCGGCCGGATCCCGCTAGATATGGGCTGGGAAAGGTGACGGTGGCTAGGGTTTCGGGGGGAGGGAGCGCGCGTGGGTCGCGAGCGACCAGCAACCCTTCACAAGGTCGGCCCAATACCGCTAGGCTATTAGACGCCTCCTGCCACATTCTTCAATGATCTTTGGACATCTTTTATGGGGTCTCCACAGATTCGAACCTATCATGCTGCATGAATAAGGGTAAGTCTCATGTTAATAAGACCTTGGTTTCCTGTCAGTATTTCCTCAGTGTGCGTGGGAGGCGCCTCCTATAGGAACTATTAAAATTAACGTTGACGCAAGCTTCTTCTCTAATGATCATTGTAGAAGCATCCGGACTGTGGCTAGATGTCACAAAGGAGAGATAATGTTATCTTCTTGGGACTTTATTCCTTTGTGTTCTAGTGTGGAGGCAACGAAACTTTATGCATGCCTAGCGGGCCATCATATTGCTCTGGCATTTTTATTTTATTTTTTGCTCTGGCTTGATATAACCCCACCATTATAGATTTTTTTTGTGAAGAACTACTTATCTGATGAAACCCTGGATATGTTTCTTAGAGCAATGAAATCCTGGATATATCAGCTCATGTGGACTTGACAAAAGAGGCTTTGAGGTCAGTCGCCTTCTGCAGCAGTTTTCTCTGGTGAAGATTAAAAGGGACGCGAGCATGATCAAGCATGAGATTGCAAATTTTGTGGGAGTTCCAATATTGAGGGGTTCATGGGTGATGTACCCTCCTGAGTGACGTATTTAGGAAGAAATGATCGTATGTCTCTGGTTTGATTAAATAATATATGTGTTTTTAAATGGCATTCCTTCCGTAAAGAAATATAAGAGCGTTTAGACCACTTCCCAAAGCATTCCCAGTCTTCCTTGCCACTCAACATGAAATGAAAAGTCGTGCCCCCAGAGCAAGAGGACATTGACCAAGTCCAAGAAACTAAAGTCAAACCTTCGACGGTTTGCCATACCACTAATCTGATCGTGGGTAGCACATAGAGATGGCGAGGGAATTAAGGTTAGTTTTTTTTTTTTTGAAAAGAGAGGGGTCGCCCCCCGCCCCAACTTTTATTAAGCCAAGGCAACGGCAGAGACCAGACTGTTAAACAGCTCTCGGCAACAACCAAAAGTAGTTGTCACAGATCAAACATACATCAGGGTTTCTACTACCCCTATTACATCCCATAAGAGAGTCAGTCTCAACATACCACACACCAGATGATAACTCACTCACTACCAAACACTAAACCCAAGCAAGTCTAAGGAGTTCCCCTCTTCGACGCTCCAAAAGTCTTAAGCACCAGAGAAGTAGAGCACGTTGGGCCTCTGAATATAGGATTTTCCATTGCCTGATTGTTGCCGCCACCTGTCCCAGCACACAGCGTATATCTCGCCATCTTCCCCCTGAAAGACAAAGTCATTGCATAACCGCCATAAGCACCACAAGGTAGCAGAGGTAACCATATTCACAGCTTCACATTGTTTTTTCCTCTTCCAAAAAGAAGTCAAGGATAAAAATGAGACAGGAGGGGGAATGCCAAGCGCTTCGGCAACCACAGACCAGACATTAGACGCAACAATGCAGTCAAATATAAGATGTTGGATAGATTCCAACTCAGCACAGAAAACACAGGTTTTATCCTCAACATGTCTTCTTTTGGCCAAATTGTCTCTAGTAAGGCTTTTATTATTATACATCAGCCATAAAAAGACATGGATATTTGGAGGGACTTTGATTTTCCAAATAGAATCTTTAATCTCAGAAGAACCCCCCCCCAAAGTTGATCAATTTATAGAATGACTTAACAGAGTATTGACCATTTGATTCCAGGGCCCAGACAGGGTTATCTAGCCGATCTGAAAGGGTAGTTTGTGAAACCAGGTTAACCAAATAACCCCATCTCTGCATCATGGCCTCATCCACACAATGCCTAAAGGAGAGACATAGGTTCACACCATCCCAAACCTGGGACAAAGTGGCATCCTGTTGATGACAAATATCATATAATTCCCAAAAGGCAGTTTTTAGGGAGCACCCCCCAATCCAGTTATCATGCCAGAAGGCAATGTTATCCCCATTCCCAGGATTCCATTTCCAAAAAAAATTGCAGCAGAAAAAGCCCAAGAAATGCTTTTCTAGAAGGGAGACCCAGAGGCAGGCTTAGCATGGAAAATATTAGGTTTATCAGTAGCATATTTGAAACAAAGAAGTTTTTTCCAATCCACCTCCCTCCCATCATAGAACCTTTTCCCCCAAGAAGCCAGGAGAGCCATGTTAAACTCCCTGAGATTAGGGACACCCAGGCCACCAAATTCCTTCCTTCTGGCCACAAGGCCCCAGTTAGCTAAATGGTATTTGTGAATCTCACCCACATTGCCCCAAAAGAAATGAGACATTTGGGAAGTGATCATATCAATAGCCCACTTTGGGAATTTAATCATGGCCATAAGATATGATGGAATGCTGGCAATGCAAGTAGTTAAAAGAATCAGCTTCCCTCTGTAGGATAAGAGTTTGCCTAACCAATCAGCAATATTTTTTATAATCCTATCAATGATAGGTTGCAAGTCTTCCCTCCTCAGTTTTTTATAATGAAGTGGCACCCCAAGATATTTGAAAGGAAAGTCACCAAACTGACAACAAAAGATTTGGGCAAATTCTCTAGACATTTGCTCAGAAACATGAATGGTATGCAAATCACTTTTATGAAAATTGATTTTTAAGCCAGACAGCTTCTCAAAACAGGTCAGGATCCACTTCAAGTTTTTTGCATATTCCACAGATTCTTGAATGAACAGAATGGTGTCATCAGCATACTATAAGCTAACCACACCACCAGGGATGGCATGTGGGAGAAGCCCACCAATCAAGCCATTATTAACAGCTTTAACCAGCATTTTGGAAAAAAACATCAGCCACCAGGTTGAAAAGAAGGGGGGAATGGGGGTACCCTTGTTTCAACCCTTTCCCCCCAACAAAGTGTGGCCCATTTGTGTCATTGATTCTAACCTGAAATGTACCATGTTTCAAGGTGCTAAGAACCCAACTAACCCATTTAGTCCCAAAGCCTCTAGAAAGAAGCATTTCCTCCAGGAATTCCCAACTGACCCTATCATAAGCTTTCTCATAATCCAGTTTAAGAATCAGCCCACTAGTGTTAGACCTATGAACCTCATGAATCACTTCATGGGCCATAACAACACTTTCCAATATAAATCTCCCTTTAATAAAGGCAGTTTGGTTATGAGAAATGATTTCATCACATATAGGGTAAGCCCTAGTATTCATAGCTTTGGAAAAGATTTTAACAGCACAGTTGCTAAGACTAATAGGTCTGAAATTCTTCATCTCTGTAGCTAAGGGCACCTTAGGAATGAGGGTAATGATAGCATAATTCAGTTTATATATATATATCTAGTACCCCATTCTCAAAATCCCTAACCATCCACATAAAGTCATTCTTAATGAGATCCCAGAAGTTCTGATAAAAGAGGAATGACAAACCATCAGGGCCAGGGCCCCACTAGCATATGAACTCATAATTGCTTCTTTGATCTCATCCTCAGAAAAGGATCTCTCCAGGTCTCTCTGCATTTCCTCACTAATCATTTCTGTCTCAGACCAAAAACCATTCCCTAAATGTAGGTCAGGTTTAGGTTCATAAGCAAACAGGGTTTTATAGAAATCAGTAGCTACTTCCAGCATATCAGTAGTGGATGTCACAGGTCCAGAAGGACCTATCAGCTCAGACAAATGATTTTTTCTATGCATGTGGTTAGCTAATGCTGGAAATAAGCATTATTGTGGTCCCCTTCAAGAATTTTCCTATCCCTAGACTTCTGCCAGAAAGCAGTCTCCTCTTTTTTCCAGATCTCCTCCAATTCTTTTTTCACAGCTTTCATTCTGTCATGGTCGGCAGAAGGCAATTGTTGGGATTCCGATAAAACATCTAGTCGGTCAAACTCCATAAGGAGAGATTTCTTCTTTTTTTTCATCGCAGCCTCAATATTAATAGCCCACCCTTTTGTTTTTTTACGAAGGAGTCTGGTTTTAGATAGCCAGTTATCCACTGAAGAAGTGGAAGATGAAACAGAAGACCATGTTTCACGAACCAACTGATCAAAACCAGGTTGAGAAAGCCACCACTTCTCAAACCTGAACATTTTAGGGCTAGACGATCGGCGCCCCCCAGTGTATAAAACCAAAGGAGTGTGATCACTCCCCACTATAGGGAGAGCAGTTAGTGAAGACAATGGAAAAGGAGCATCCCAATCCATAGAAGTAAAAACCCTATCTAGCACAGCAAAAACAGGGTCATCCTGATTATTGGACCAAGTGAAACCCCTATTGGAGATAGAAATCTCTAGAAGCCCCCATCTGTTAACCCAATCATTGAACATAAAAGTTGGTTAACAATCCCACTACTCTTCTCATTCACATTCCTTACTAAGTTGAAGTCCCCACATATCAAAATAGGATATGAGGCAGACTCAACAATACTATGCAATTATGCCACAAAATCTACCTTGAATTCTGGGTAAGCAGAACCATAAACAATAACAAGGTGCCATATGAAACCATCTTCCTTATTTTTAATTGTGGCAGTAACTGAAAATTCATGGTTAATAAAACCAACAGTATTAAACAAGCTTTTCCTAAGACCCAAAAGGATCCCCCCAGCAGTATTAACAACAGGTAAATAATGCCAATCAAAATTACCACTTCTGTCTATAGCCTTGAGGAAACCCTCAGAAATAACCTCTTTCTTAGTTTCTTGGAATCCAATAAAATCAGGGTTAGCTATAGCAATGGTGTCACAAAGGCATTGAACTTTACCAGGTTTACCAAGCCCTCTAATATTCCAAATGAGACCTATCATATCTAATCAACTTTAAAAGGGTGAGACAAGCCATAAGGCCTAGTTTTGGTTAGGACATTTGGGGTTCTCCTCAAAGCATCAGCAGTGCCAACTGGCTTGAGAGGGTGAACATCCAAAGGTGCCCAACCAATTCATCATGGTTTAGTTCTAAGTTATCTGGCAGCACAATTTCAGGGTTATTATTGGCAAAAGCCAAACACCTCTCCTTCTCCCCATCAACCAAAATGTCAATGGTTTCAAGTCTATTAACATCATCCCCCCCCCCCCAATGCAAATGTCAATTCTATTCATCTGATCAAGCAGGATGTCATGACCAGTGTTAGTGAATGATTTACCTTTAAAGTTTTTTGGAATTTCCAGGTTCTGCTTCCTCTTATAAGCAGCAGCCTTCTGAATTGCCATGTCCTCTAGTATTAGGCTTCTGAACCAACACAGGCCCCCACTTGGATTTCCCAGCCTCTGAAGAGATATGAGCTTGGTTAAGAGATTCCATCAGATCTTTTCAGAGAAGTGGTCTGAATAGCCTTTCAAGGTTAGTGCCCAGCGGTGAGCGCGCAACTCACTGTAGACGCTTCCCCGTGCACCCCTCGCAAGTTTTTAGTAGGATATGTAGGCGTAAACGCGTGGTAAAGCATTAGGCTAAGCTAGTACTAAAAGGGCTGGTTTTCCAACGGAAAGCTAAAGGCGTTGGTTCTCTTCTAGTATTAGCTGGGTTAGAGTGAGCCTGGACATGTTGTCTTTGTTTTTCTTTTGACTAATGGGAGCTTTCCTTTTTTGAGAAATGGGAGTTGAGGCTGCGCATGTACATGGAGGCATGTATGGTGCTAGCCTGTGGGGTCGCACATATATAAATATATAATGATGCTTGCAAGTGCATATTGGAGTCATCAACGCCGCAGACAGCAATGGCGACCACGCCGTGGCTGCTGCTTCTCTGCCTCGCCGCTGCCGCCACCTTTAGCGGGGTGCTTCAAGCTCGTGCCCAACCTGACAACAAAGGTATGTATGCTCACTGTCTGCCCGAAAAGATTAACTGAACGCATGTCTTCACAAAATCAATAACGCAACGGATCCACCATGCATAATTGCAAAGTTCACCTGTATAAATGCATGCGTTGGACCGTGCACTGCAGGTTTCATAAGCATAGACTGTGGATTTCCGGGGACGACGAGCTACGTGGACAGCACAACCGAGCCCTCCTACGCCCCGGACGCCGCCTTCATCGAACCCGGCTTGAACCACAACATCTCGGTGGAGTACATGAAGCCGCAGTCGCTTCTCTCCAAGCGCTACCACGACCTGCGCAGCTTCCCCGACGGCACGCGCAAGTGCTACACGCTCCGGTCCGTGGTGCCCGGGGTCAAGTACCTCCTCCGTGCCACGTTCTTCTACGGAAACTACGACGGGCTTGACAGGATTCCCATATTTGACCTCCACATCCGGGTCAACTTCTGGTGGGTGGTAAACATGACAAATATGGGGTACGCCCTGCAAGTGGAGGCCCTCGTGGTCGTGCCGGACGATTTTGTGCAGGTTTGCCTGATAAACACCGGCGCCGGGACGCCGTTCATCTCCGGGCTTGACCTGAGGCCGCTCAAGAAGACAATGTACCCGCAGGTGACCGCAGCGCAGGGCCTGGTGCTGATGACTAGGCTCAACTTCGGCCCGGGAGACGATTCTACCTTTGTCAGGTTAGTCATTCTATTCAAATGCAAGTAGCTCATCAATTTTGCAAACGGTTTTGCTAGAGTATATGTAGGTGACTGTCTCCTAAGTATTGCACATCTAAGCCCAAAGATCATTGATTTTACACAAAGGTTTCTGTGTGTATTTCTTTTCCTTTCTTTTTATATTGGATTGAGTCACTTAAATGTGCAATAACTAGAGAGTCATAAAATGTGAAAATTATACTGTATTCATAACGGGAACCTTCAACTTATGGTAACCCAATATGATTAAGAGAGTGGTAATAAACAACATTTGAAATCGATCAGGTACCCTGATGATCCATACGATCGAATCTGGACCCCATGGGTCAACTCGAGAGACTGGACCGTGATGGTCAACACGAGAGACTGGACCATGATATCATCAACGGAGAGGGTGCAGAACATAGACAACGACCCCTTCGTAGCGCCAACGGCGGTAATGCAGACAGCGATCATGCCGCGGGACGCCACCAAGAATATAGAGTTTTCTTGGGACTCCGAGCCCCAACCCAACGACCCGTCACCAGGGTACATCGCCATCATGCACTTCTCTGAGCTACAGATCCTTCCCATTAACGCCGTGCGACAATTCTACATCAACCTCAACGGCGAGTTGTGGTATCCGAGGGGCTTCACACCGACCTACCTCTACATCAGCGCCACCTACAACAACCTCCCCTCTAGGCATAACCACTATAGCATCTCCATCAACGCCACCAACAACTCGACGCTGCCGCCGATCATCAACGGTGTGGAGATTTTCTCCGTCATCTCCACCACCAACCTTAGCACGTACTCACAGGACGGTACGTCTATTTGCACAGTTAACAATAACATGGGCTTAGGTGCATCACTAAAAAAATATTTTTTTACAATGTTGACAGAAAATGTATATAGCATGTCAAGAAATTGTGAATCAAATTTGATGGCCACATCAAGGAACAACAAGCACAAATTCACAGCTGCTAGTACCAAACCTAAAATAACAGTGTTCTTATGCTATTTAATTCATACTATTCACGAGGGTCATATCATGTGCTCTAAAATTTTGAATGTGCACTAGTGTACCAAATAATTAAATAGCGCCCGATGAAGTTTATGGAAAAAATAATCAAACAGTTAGACAACATTGCTAGAAAATAGAAACCATGCATATAAAATTTCAAAGCACATTTTTTTGTGACAGAGAACAATAACTAATCATGATGTGAATAGTAAGAAGTCTAATATTTTTACAAAAATAGATTATGCTACTATTTATAGAAGGATTTTTCTATTCATCTCACCACCATGTGTGAATCAGATTTGGCTTATAAAGTTTGTATCATGGTAGATACATGTCGTCTCAATCAGAAGCAGGGGCGGACCCAGACTTAAAATTACCCAGTGTCGAAAGAACACATGCCTACATCTCAAACAATTCAATAACCTACACAATAAATCAATGGATAAGATTAAGCAAGTGCAAACTGGACCCGATGACAGTGACACCGGCTAGATCTACCTAGGCCCCCCCTAATCAGAAATACAGAAAAGAGCATCTCAAACGGATGGAAATTGACATAGCAAACAGGTTTTCATGGCATTTGGCATTGGCTGCCACAGAAGAGGGGTGGCCTCAAGAATGCTCCGGTGGAGGAGCCACTAGTTGGAGCAGTAAACACCATATAGATGGAGTTGTCGTAGGTTGGAGCTCTTGCTAGCATGCTATCTCGGCCAACCACTGTGTCACTTGACTGGTGTCGCCCAATACACATGCACTGTGGGACCCATGACCATGGAGAAAGAAGTGGTACAACTAGGGCGATGCAAGAGCGAGGCAACACGTGGCGGGTTAGGAAGGGTATGACTGGATGGGTTTGCATGTGTCTAGGGATCAAAAGAATGTGGAAGGGTGTTTTCTCAAATCTAGATCTAGGGATGGAGGTGGGGGAGAAGGGCATGGCCGAGCAAAGTTCAAGTGCTACTAAGCCTTTTGATGCAACCACTCACCATCGCATGGTAGCACACCAAGAAATTATAGAGTAAGTGGTACATCCTTCCTTTCTGCCTCTCCATGACATTATTCATAACAACTTGAATTTGAAATTCCATGCCATGGTAAATACATATTAGATCAATGAAAGCATTTAAGTCCCACATGAATTGGGCTAGGTTAGAGTTGAAACACATAAGATCTCGAAACTTATTCATGGTTCTGACACATGGATAGTTGACTTTCACGCACCCCTATGCATTACAATTTTCTTGGTCATATTTCATTCTTTGAGAGAGAGAGAGAGAGAGAGCTTGCACTATGTTTTAGAATTAAGCATGCAATATATACCAATTGCTAGCCATTGAACCTCGTTGTCTGGATATATGCCAAACAGTTATGGGCCCTGAACGATTTGGGATCTGATGTTCAAGAATTCCAAAGGGTTTGGATAATATGCCATCTCTGATGTAGATTTTGTTTCAAGACCGTGTACAATGAGTCTCACCCGTGACGGCCTTTTTGAGGTGTTTGGTTTGAGCAGTTGTATAGTACTAGGAAAGTACTAGTGAGTGTTGCCTAGATTTGTAAATTAATTTCATGACTATAAGAGATGTAATCATGTCAAAAATATACAAAAAGATCACAGAAGTAAGATGAATTGGGTACACCTACAAATATGTGTACAGATCTGAAAATGGAGAAGGCTACAACACAAATTGTATTGTAGCTTTCTCATTTTCTGATTTTCACACACATTGCAAATAGTTACAACTTTTCTCAAAATTCACAGTGATAATTTTGTATCCAGTATATCTACCTATGTATGTGTGTTTTTGCCTACTCACGCGATAGGTTCTAGTTAATATATCGAGGTTTCATGACACAATAATCCCAAATAATATCGAAACCATCAATTGTACTATGGACATGCTCCCTTTAAAAAAAATGATTTTGCACCCTTCAAAACACATTCAAAATATACTCATATCTAACGATCAAATTCATTTTCAAATCTCATGTTTGGTGAAAATAACAATTTATATTCAGGCATTGCAAATAAAAAATTCAATCACTTTTTCAAAAGATTATTTGCTATTTTAGTTCCCTACTTTTGTTTTTCCACCCATACCGCAAGTGGACGGAATTTTCCAACAAAATTATTGGCACATACTCACTCTAATATCTACACACAATACATTTTCTAAGCTTTCTATCTACAATAAAGGGAGCATGTGCTCTGCATAGGAGAAATCCAGACCCCATATAACAACAAGACGTACACACATAGGTTGTGGTTGATGCTTTGTCAAATCATGTGTGGTACTAAAAACTTTTATGAATCAACGGTATCTACTATCATGGCGATAAAGATGAAGTATTAGGTGCAGAAGAACTGGATGGGTGACCCATGCATTCCAAAGACTATGGCCTGGGAAAGGTTGACATGCGAATATGAGATCGCAACCCCTCACAGGATCAAAGCCATGTAAGTATTTTAGATTTGAGCATCACAATTAAATTCACTTCAACATGAAAATACATAATGGAAGATCATGTAAAAACTCAATAATGATACTCATCCGGCAGAGGTTTGTTTTTTGTAGAGATTTGTCCTTTACCGGTCTCAGTGGTGATATAACATCTTCTTTCATAAATCTCAAGGCTCTCCGGTACTTGTAAGTTGTTTTTATACATTGTTTTTAAGATTCATCATAGTTCCTTTTTGCACCAAAAATGGTGAACGGTAATCTTGGTCCACTTTTTTCAGGAATCTGTCAAACAACAAATTGACAGGCTCAATTCCACATGCCCTTTCACAATTACCTTCATTAACTGTTATGTAAGTCCTGCAACTTTTAAAAATTAATTTTGCACCCAAGACATTAATTCAACTCCTACAAATACTCTTTTTCTTTAGAGATTTGTCAGGTAATCAGCTCAGTGGTTCAATTCCCTTTGTACTTCTCAAAAGAGTTCAAGATGGCTCCCTCAACCTTAGGTCAGCTTCCATGTTCTTCTAGTTCGATCACACATAGTACTAGATAAATTTGAGGGAACGTTTTCATTTCATATTTTTGGTAGATATGACAACAATCCAAACATTTGCGCAAGTGAAAATTCATGTCAGTCATCGCCTAAAAGGAACAACAAGCCGGCTATCTATATTGTTGTCCCTGTACTTGTGGTTGTGGTTATCGTATCATTGGCAATACTGCTCTTTTTCTTGGTAATACGAAGACAAAAAGGTGAGGCATCAACATACGTGTGCATAACAATTATACAGTCCATGAACACTAGTGATGCTTCCATTTGTCAATTATATGCCAGTAAACGGTGACCATGGGGATATTTCATTGAAACTTGAGAACCGTCGGTTTACCTACAAACAACTCGATATGATAACAAAGGGACAAGAGGATTCTTGGCCGGGGAGGTTTCGGGATTGTCTATCATGGCTTCCTAGAAGATGACACTGAGGTGGCCGTGAAATTGCGGTCTCGTACTTCTAAGCAAGGTGTCAATGTGTTCCTCGCAGAGGTACAATCTCCTTGACTTCAGTTGGTGAGGTTTTTTGAATGTGCATGAGTCTTACACGTCACTGCATTAAAAGAGTTCAAGTCAATCATAATGCCTAGCCATTAGCCACCCCTAGTACACATACAACCAAAACTAAGCATTTTTTCATCTTGGATTTGGTGGGACATGAACATTTGTGCAGGCTCAGATTTTGACGCAGATTCACCATAAGAATCTTGTCACCATGATTGGCTATTGTAAGGATGGAAAAGACATGGCACTTGTTGTTGGGGAACGTTGCAGAAAATTAAAATTTTTCCTACGGTTTCACCAAGATCCATCTATGAGTTCATCTAAGCAACGAGTCAAGGGAGAGAGATTGCATCTACATACCACTTTGTAGATCGCGACCGGAAGCGTTCAACGAACGGGGATGAAGTAGTCGTACACACCGTGATCCAAATCACCGGAGATCCTAGCACCGAAAGCACGGCACCTCCGCGTTCAACACACATACGGTCAGCGTAATGTCTCCTTCTTCTTGATCCAGCAAGGCAAAGGAGAGGTTGGGGAAGATGGCTCCAGCAGCAGCACGACGGCGTGGTGATGGTGGAGCTGCAGTACTCCGGCAGGGCTTCGCCGAGCTCTACGGAGGAGGAGGAGATGTTGGAGAGGGAGAGGGACGCGCCAGGAGCAAGGGTGCGGCTGCCCCCCTCCCCTCCCCCTTTTATATAGGCCTCTTGGGGGGGGCGCCGGCCCTGGGAGATCTGATCTCCCAAGGGGGGCGGCGGCCAGGGAGGATTTCCTCCCCCCCAAGGCACCTAGGAGGTGCCTTCCACAAGTGGGACTCTTCCCCTTTGGAACCCTAGGCGCATGGGCCTCTTGGGGCTGGTTCCCCTTGGACCAAGAAGGCCAAGGCGCACCCCCTACAGCCCATGTGGCCCCCCGGGGCAGGTGGCCCCACCCGGTGGACCCCCCGGGACCCTCCGGTGGTCCCGGTACAATACCGATAACCCCGAAACTTGTCCCGATGGCCAAAACAACACTTCCTATATATAATTCTTTACCTCCGGACCATTCCGGAACTCCTCGTGATGTCCGGGATCTCATACGGGACTCCGAACAACATTCGGGTTACTGCATACACATATCTTCACAGCCCTAGCGTCACCGAACCTTAAGTGTGTAGACCCTACGGGTTCGGGAGACATGCAGACATGACCGAGACGGCTCTCGGGCAATAACCAACAGCGGGATCTGGATACCCATGTTGGCTCCCACATGCTCCACGATGATCTCATCGGATGAACCATGATGTCGAGGATTCAGTTAATCCCGTATACGATTCCCTTTGTCAATCGGTATTTTACTTGCCCGAGATTCGATCGTCGGTATCCCAATACCTCGTTCAATCTCGTTACCGGCAAGTCACTTTACTCGTACCGTAATGCATGATCCCGTGATCAAACACTTTGATCACATTGAGCTCATTATGATGATGCATTACTGAGAGGGCCCGGTGATACCTCTCCGTCAAGCGGAGTGACAAATCCCAGTCTCGATCCGTGTCAACCCAACAGACACTTTCAGAGATACCCGTAGTACACCTTTATAGTCACCCAGTTACGTTGTGACATTTGGCACACCCAAAGCACTCCTACGGTATCCGGGAGTTACACGATCTCATGGTCTAAGGAAAGGATACTTGACATTGGAAAACTCTAGCAAACGAACTATGCGATCTTATGCTATGTTTAGGATTGGGTCTTGTCCATCACATCATTCTCCTAATGATGTGATCTCGTCATCATTGACATCCAATGCCCATAGTCAGGAAACCATGACTATCTGTTGATCAACGAGCTAGTCAACTAGAGGCTTACTAGGGCCATGTTGTTGTCTGTTATTCACACATGTATTACGATTTCCGGATAACACAATTATAGCACGAATAAAGACAATGATCATGAACAAGGAAATATAATAATAATGCTTTTATTATTGCCTCTAGGGCATATTTCCAACAGTCTCCCACTTGCACTAGAGTCAATAACTAGTTACATTGTGATGAATCGAACACCCATAGAGTTCTGGTGCTGATCATGTTTTGCCTTAGGGAGAGGTTTAGTCAACGGATCTGCAACATTCAGATCCATGTGCACTTTACAAATTTCTATGTCTCCATCTTGAACATTTTCACGAATGGAGTTGAAGCGACACTTGATGTGCCTGGTCTTTTTGTGAAACCTGGGCTCCTTTGCAAGTGCAATAGCTCCAGTGTTGTCACAGAAGAGTTTGATTGGCCCCGACGCATTGGGTATGACTCCGAGGTCGGTGATGAACTCCTTCACCCAAATTTCTTCATGTGCTGCCTCCGAGGCTGCCATGTACTCCGCTTCACATGTAGATCCCGCCACAATGCTCTGCTTGCAACTGCACCAGCTTACTGCCCCACCATTCAAAATATACACGTATCCGGTTTGTGACTTAGAGTCATCCAGATCTGTGTCGAAGCTAGCGTCAACGTAACCCTTTACGATGAGCTCTTCGTCACCTCCATAAACGAGAAACATTTCCTTAGTCCTTTTCAGGTACTTCAGGATATTCTTAACCGCTGTCCAGTGTTCCTTGCCGGGATTACTTTGGTACCTTCCTACCAAACTTACGGCAAGGTTTACATCAGGTCTGGTACACAGCATGGCATACATAATAGAACCTATGGCTGAGGCATAGGGGATGACACTCATCTCTTCTATATCTTCTGTCGTGGTCGGACATTGAGCTGAGCTCAATTTCACACCTTGTAACACAGGTAAGAACCCCTTCTTAGATTGATCCATATTGAACTTCTTCAATATCTTATCAAGGTATGTGCTTTGTGAAAGACCTATGAGGCGTCTTGATCTATCTCTATAGATCTTGATGCCTAATATATAAGCAGCTTCTCCAAGGTCCTTCATTGAAAAACTCTTATTCAAGTAGGCCTTAATGCTGTCCAAGAGTTCTATATCATTTCCCATCAAAAGTATGTCATCTACATATAGTATGAGAAATGCTACAGAGCTCCCACTCACTTTCTTGTAAACGCAGGCTTCTCCATAAGTCTGCGTAAACCCAAACGCTTTGATCATCTCATCAAAGCGAATGTTCCAACTCCGAGATGCTTGCACCAGCCCATAAATCGAGCGTTGGAGCTTGCACACGTTGTCAGCATTCTTAGCATCGACAAAACCTTCTGGCTGCATCATATACAATTCTTCCTTAAGGAAACCATTAAGGAATGCCGTTTTGACGTCCATTTGCCATATTTCATAATCGTAGAATGCGGCAATTGCTAACATGATTCGGACGGACTTCAGCTTTGCTACCGGTGAGAAAGTCTCATCGTAGTCAATTCCTTGAACTTGTCGATAACCCTTAGCGACAAGCCGAGCTTTATAGATGGTCACATTACCATCCGCGTCTGTCTTCTTCTTAAAGATCCATTTATTTTCTATGGCTCGCCGTTCAACGGGCAAGTTAGTCAAAGTCCATACTTCGTTTTCATACATGGATCCTATCTCGGATTTCATGGCTTCTAGCCATTTGTTGGAATCCGGGCCCGCCATTGCTTCCTCATAGTTCGAAGGTTCACAGTTGTCTAACAACATGATTTCCAAGACAGGGTTGCCGTACCACTCTGGTGCGGAACGTGTCCTTGTGGATCTTCGAATTTCAGTAGGAGCTTGATTATAAGTATCTTGATCATTATCATTAATTTCCTCTCTAGTCGGTGCAGGCACCTCAGGAACGTTTTCATGAGTTTCGCCATTTTCCGGTTCAAGAGGTAACACTTCATCAAGTTCTACTTTCCTCCCACTTACTTCTTTCGAGAGAAACTCTTTCTCTAAAAAGGATCCATTCTTGGCAACAAAGATCTTGCCTTTGGATCTGAGGTAGAAGGTATACCCAACAGTTTCTTTAGGGTATCCTATGAAGTCGCATTTTTCCGACTTGGGTTCGAGCTTCTCAGGTTGAATTTTCTTGACATAAGCATCGCATCCCCAAACTTTTAGAAACGACAGCTTAGGTTTCTTCCCAAACCATAATTCATACGGTGTCGTCTCAACGGATTTTGACGGAGCCCTACTTAAAGTGAATGCGGCAGTCTCTAAAGCATAGCCCCAAAAGGATAGCGGTAAGTCGGTAAGAGACATCATAGATCGCACCATATCTAATAGAGTGCGATTACGACGTTCGGACACACCATTACGCTGAGGTGTTCCAGGCGGCGTGAGTTGTGAAACTATTCCACATTTTCTTAAGTGTGTGCCAAATTCATGACTCAAGTATTCTCCTCCACGATCTGATCGCAGAAACTTGATCTTTTTATCACGTTGATTTTCAACCTCACTCTGAAATTCCTTGAACTTTTCAAAGGTTTCAGACTTGTGTTTCATTAAGTAGATATACCCATATCTACTCAAGTCATCAGTGAGGGTGAGAACATAACGATAGCCACCGCGAGCCTCAATACTCATTGGACCGCACACATCGGTAGGTATGATTTCCAATAAGTTGGTTGCTCGCTCCATTGTTCCTGAGAACGGAGTCTTGGTCATTTTACCCATGAGACATGGTTCGCACGTGTCAAATGATTCATAATCAAGAGACTCTAAAAGTCCATCTGCATGGAGCTTCTTCATGCGTTTGACACCTATGTGACCAAGGCGGCAGTGCCACAAATATGTGGGACTATTGTTATCAACTTTAACTCTTTTGGTATTCACACTATGAATATGTGTATCATCACGTACGAGATTCATTAAGAATAAACCATTAACCATCGGAGCATGACCATAAAACATATCTCTCATATAAATAGAACAACCATTATTCTCGGATTTAAATGAGTAGCCATCTCGAATTAAACGAGATCCAGACACAATGTTCATGCTCAAACTTGGCACTAAATAACAATTATTGAGGTTTAAAACTAATCCCGTAGGTAAATGTAGAGGTAGCGTGCCGACGGCGATCACATCGACCTTGGAACCATTCCCGACGCGCATCTTCACCTCGTCCTTCGCCAGTCTCCGTTTATTCCGCAGCTCCTGCTTTGAGTTACAAATGTGAGCAACTGCACCGGTATCAAATACCCAAGAGCTACTACGAGTAGTGGTAAGGTACACATCAACTACATGTATATCACATATACCTTTGGTTTTGCCGGCCTTCTTGTCCGCTAAGTATTTGGGGCAGTTCCGCTTCCAGTGACCACTTCCCTTGCAATAAAAACACTCAGTCTCGGGCTTGGGTCCATTCTTTAGCTTCTTCCCGGCAACTTGCTTACCGGGCGCGGCAACTTCCTTGCCATCCTTCTTGAAGTTCTTTTTACCCTTGCCCTTCTTGAACTTAGTGGTTTTATTCACCATCAACACTTGATGTTCCTTCTTGATTTCTACCTCTGCTGATTTCAGCATAGCATATACCTTAGGAATGGTCTTTACCATCCCCTGCATATTGTATCTCATCACAAAGCTCTTGTAGCTAGGTGGAAGCGACTGGAGGATTCTGTCAATGACCGCTTCATCCGAGAGATTAACTTCCAGTTGAGTCAAGCGGTTGTGCAACCCAGACGTTTTGAGTATGTGTTCACTGACAGAGCTATTTTCCTCCATCTTACAGCTAAAGAATTTGTCGGAGACTTCATATCTCTCGACCCGGGCATGAGCTTGGAAAACCATTTTCAGCTCTTCGAACATCCCATATGCTCCATGTCTCTCAAAACGCTTTTGGAGCCCCGGTTCTAAGCTGTAAAGCATGCCGCACTGAACGAGGGAGTAATCATCGCAGCGTGACTGCCAAGCGTTTATAACGTCTTGTTCTGCAGAGAGAATAGGTGCGTCACCCAGCGGTGCTCGTAGGACATAATCTTTCTTGGCAGCTATGAGGATGATCCTCAGGTTCCGGACCCAGTCCGTATAGTTGCTGCCATCGTCTTTCAGCTTGGTTTTCTCTAGGAACGCGTTGAAGTTGAGGACTACATTGGCCATTTGATCTACAAGACATATTGTAAATATTTTAGACTAAGTTCATGATAATAAAGTTCATTTAATCAAATTATTTAATGAACTCCCACTTAGATAGACATCCCTCTTCTAGTTATCTAAGTATTACATGATCCGAGTCAACTACTCCGTGTCCGATCATCACGTGAGACGGACTAGTCAACATCGGTGAACATCTTCATGTTGATCGTATCTTCTATACGACTCATGCTCGACCTTTCGGTCTTCTGTGTTCCGAGGCCATGTCTGTACATGCTAGGCTCGTCAAGTCGACCTAAGTGTTTGCATGGGTAAATCTGTCTTACACCCGTTGATGTGAACATTAGAATCTATCACACCCGATCATCACATGGTGCTTCGAAACAATGAACTGTCGCAACGGTGCACAGTTAGGGGGAACACTTCTTGAAATTATTATGAGGGATCATCTTATTTACTACCGTCGTTCTAAGTAAACAAGATGCAAAACATGATAAACATCACATGCAATCAAATAATAAACGTGACATGATATGGCCAATATCACATAGCTCCTTTGATCTCCATCTTGGGGCTCCATGATCATCTTGTCACCGGCTTGACACCATGATCTCCATCATCATGATCTCCATCATCGTGTCTCCATGAAGTTGCTCGCCAACTATTACTTCTACTACTATGGCTAACGCGTTTTAGCAATAAAGTAAAGTAATTTACATGGCGTTTCTCAATGACACGCAGGTCATACAAAAAATAAAGACAACTCCTATGGCTCCTGCCGGTTGTCATACTCATCGACATGCTAGTCGTGATTCCTATTACAATAGCAAGAACATCTCATACATCACATATAGATCATTCATCATTCATCACAACTTTGGCCATATCATATCACAAAGCACTTGCTTCAAAAACAAGTTAGACGTCCTCTAATTGTTGTTGCAAGTTTTACGTGCCTGAATTAGGGTTCTAGCAAGAACGTTTTCTTACCTACGTAAAAGCCACAACGTGATTTGTCAACTTCTATTTACCCTTCATAAGGACCCTTTTCATCGAATCCGCTCCAACTAAAGTGGGAGAGACAGACACCCGCCAGCCACCTTATGCAACTAGTGCATGTTAGTCGGTGGAACCGGTCTCACGTAAGCGTACGTGTAAGGTTGGTCTGGGCCGCTTCATCCCACAATACCGCTGAAGCAAGATAAGACTAGTAGCGGCAAGAAAGTTGACAACATCTACGCCCACAACCAATTGTGTTCTACTCGTGCAATAGAGAACTACGCTTAGACCTAGCTCATGATGCCACTGATGGGGAACGTTGCAGAAAATTAAAATTTTTCCTACGGTTTCACCAAGATCCATCTATGAGTTCATCTAAGCAACGAGTCAAGGGAGAGAGATTGCATCTACATACCACTTTGTAGGTCGCGAGTGGAAGCGTTCAACGAACGGGGATGAAGTAGTCGTACACACCGTGATCCAAATCACCGGAGATCCTAGCACCGAAAGCACGGCACCTCCGCGTTCAACACACGTACGGTCAACGTAACGTCTCCTTCTTCTTGATCCAGCAAGGCAAAGGAGAGGTTGGGGAAGATGGCTCCAGCAGCAGCATGACAGCGTGGTGATGGTGGAGCTGCAGTACTCCGGCAGGGCTTCGCCGAGCTCTACGGAGGAGGAGGAGATGTTGGAGAGGGAGAGGGACGCGCCAGGAGCAAGGGTGCGGCTGCCCCCCTCCCCTCCCCCTTTTATATAGGCCTCTTGGGGGGGCGCCGGCCCTGGGAGATCTGATCTCCCAAGGGGGGCGGCGGCCAGGGAGGATTTCCTCCCCCCCAAGGCACCTAGGAGGTGCCTTCCACAAGTGGGACTCTTCCCCTTTGGAACCCTAGGCGCATGGGCCTCTTGGGGCTGGTTACCCTTGGCCCAAGAAGGCCAAGGCGCACCCCCTACAGCCCATGTGGCCCCCCGGGGCAGGTGGCCCCACCCGGTGGACCCCCCGGGACCCTCCGGTGGTCCCGGTACAATACCGATAACCCCGAAACTTGTCCCGATGGCCAAAACAGCACTTCCTATATATAATTCTTTACCTCCGGACCATTCCGGAACTCCTCGTGACGTCCGGGATCTCATCCGGGACTCCGAACAACATTTGGGTTACTGCATACACATATCTTCACAACCCTAGCATCACCGAACCTTAAGTGTGTAGACCCTACGGGTTCGGGAGACATGCAGACATGACCGAGACGGCTCTCGGGCAATAACCAACAGCGGGATCTGGATACCCATGTTGGCTCCCACATGCTCCACGATGATCTCATCGGATGAACCATGATGTCGAGGATTCAATTAATCCCGTATACGATTCCCTTTGTCAATCGGTATTTTACTTGCCCGAGATTCGATCGTCGGTATCCCAATACCTCGTTCAATCTCGTTACCGGCAAGTCACTTTACTCGTACCGTAATGCATGATCCCGTGATAAAACACTTTGATCACATTGAGCTCATTATGATGATGCATTACCGAGAGGGCCCGGTGATACCTCTCCGTCAAGCGGAGTGACAAATCCCAGTCTCGATCCGTGTCAACCCAACAGACACTTTCAGAGATACCCGTAGTATACCTTTATAGTCACCCAGTTACGTTGTGACGTTTGGCACACCCAAAGAACTCCTACGGTATCCGGGAGTTACACGATCTCATGGTCTAAGGAAAGGATACTTGACATTGGAAAACTCTAGCAAACGAACTATGCGATCTTATGCTATGTTTAGGATTGGGTCTTGTCCATCACATCATTCTCCTAATGATGTGATCTTGTCATCATTGACATGCAATGCCCATAGTCAGGAAACCATGACTATCTGTTGATCAACGAGCTAGTCAACTAGAGGCTTACTAGGGACATGTTGTTGTCTGTTATTCACACATGTATTACGATTTCCGGATAACACAATTATAGCACGAATAAAGACAATTATCATGAACAAGGAAATATAATAATAATGCTTTTATTATTGCCTCTAGGGCATATTTCCAACACTTGTGTACGAGTACATGTCAGAAGGAACACTAGAAGAGCATATTATAGGTAATGTGTACATAATGTAAATTGTTTAGCCGTGTGGTTCCAAATTGGTACCAACAAAGTGATTGCTACTATACTATAACCTATCACTTCAAAGTACTATCTGGCAAAATGTTCACAATTGATCCATAGAATCATCGCCAGTGTCTAATGTTGGAAAATTCAAAATGCCCATATATTTGCAGGAAGAGATGATGATGGAGAAGGTTTACTGGATTGGAGACAGAGACTTCGAATTGCAGTTGAATCTGCCAAAGGTACTAGCTTTGAATACAATGCCCCTTTTGCTTCTATATGTTTGTATTTCCAAAAAAAATACGAAGGGATGGTTTGCTGATGTTGTGACGTGCAGGGCTTGAGTACTTACACACCGGGTGCAGCCCGCCTCTCATCCACATGGATGTGAAGCCCACAAATATCCTCCTAAATGCAAGTCTGGAGGCCAAGATTGCCGACTTTGGCATGTCTAAGGCCTTCAAACATGACAAGGACACACATGTATCCACAAACACACTCGTTGGTACCTATGGATAGGTTGATCCAGAGTACCTAGCAACAATGCAACCAACAGCAAAGAGTGACGCGTACAATTTCGGTGTCGTGTTGCTGGAGTTAGTCACCGGAAGACCAGCTATACTGCCAGAGTCTCCGATGTCCATCAGCATCATCCATTGGGTGAGGTCCCAGCTAGCGGAGGGCAACATTGAGAGCGTGGTGGATGCATGCATGCATGGTTGTTATGATGTGAACAGTGTGTGGAAGGTGGCAAACATCGCTCTGGAGTGCACCGCACAGGTGTCGGTGGAACGTCCCACCATCAGCGACGTGGTGGTGCTGCTCCAAGAATGCCTTAAGCTCGAGGATTGCTATGCAAGCAGTGATATGAGTGGCGGCCTATACACTGGCAGTGGCAGCCATGACCCAAACTTGAATAATGAATCTCAGGACAGTGTCACATCAGAGATGGAGTATGTGTCTAGAAGGATGGCAACAAGGACCACCGATCCTGCTGCACGTTGAAGACTCGTTCATTCGGTTGAAAGAAGTCAAAATTGCCCTTTTGTGTCATTGAAGGGAACTCTGTGTGCTTTAATATGTCCTTATTTACCAACACGCAAATGGGAAATGTTCAGATATTTGAAAACCCAAGTATGATGTGTTTTTGAGGGTTTGTGCTACTTAATATATGGCCTTTGGCCTTTTTGCAAAACAAAGTATGCTTAATTCTTAATTCTTTTGAAATACATGGGTATCTATGACTATGTACTCTTCCCTAGGTCTCTCTATTGACTTCTGTTTCCATGGTATGGAACTGGGAACTCTGTAATCTTCATCCAAAAATTGATTTCAGTGTGCTAATGTTTGTATTCACTTGAAATTGGGAATTTGCCTCCTGACACCTACTTCATTTGCTTCCATTCATTTTCCAATATTATAACTGTATGTACATTTTCGCTGAGGAAATACATGGTCGTCTTCACAAAAATTTGCAAACAGAAAACAAAAATAAAAATATATTTTCTAAAGCCCCTTTATCGGGGCACTGGATTTTCTTTGTTACACCAAACAACCGCAGTTGTCTTCACCAAAATTTGCAAATGCCTAGAACACACAAACCTATCACTATAAAAATATTGATTTTTATTTTTGTTTAATATTATTTTAGATTCCAGTATTCATGCGAGAACAAATTAGCTTGAGCTCTTGTACTACGAATTTCCGTCCAATATATGGACCGCTTATTTTGAGATTAACCTTATTGGAAAATGAGGTGGAGGTCAATGTCCACCTAGGAGGAGGCGAGCTACGGTGGTCGAGGTCCACATGGGAGGAAGCAAACTATAATGGTCAAGGCCCACATGGGAGGAAGTGAGCTAGTGGTCATGTTGGACAATAGGAGACTGGGCCCGAGGTCGAGCAATGTTGTAGTGAGGTGGGGCGGATGGGTTCAACAAAGTCGAACTGCTCGCGTTAATGCTCTGTGGACTATAGGAGGCAGACAACATGGTCGAGGGCGAGGCCATGGTGGGAAGAGAGAAGGAGAGGAGAGGCAGTGTCAGACGGATGTGGGGGGCAAATTCACTGTTTTGACCCTTTTGTGCACGTTTAGCCGCATCTGGCCCCTCTTCCAAAAGTTTTTCGGATCTGACCCTTTTCCTACCGCCACCCGCGCTGGCGGTAGGATAGAACACCCTACCGCCACCAGATCTGGCGGTAAGGACCGGGTCAACGTCGACGACGCCATCTGCCTGCTAATGTGGATAAGTGGCTACCGCCACTGTCTGTGGCGGTAGCCCTAGGCAGCCTACCGCCAGAGACTAGGGCGGTAGGGTGCCGAATGCATAAAACCAATGGCTGGGGGTTAGGTGGGCCCCACAAGCCACCCATTCGCCCCCCAAATCCTTTCTTCCCCGAGCTGAGCCCCTCTCCCCCTCTCTCCCCCATCCTAGGGCTCCATCAAATTCATCTCCATTGCTTGAGTTTTCTCCGGTGGATCGAGGCCATTTTCATCCCTGAAGGTACCTCACCCACTCTCTTCTTTTTGGTTGGTTGGAATCAACTTATTTGATGGCATTGATTTTTTATGCAAACCCTAGTTGTGCTACTTTTTGTGTGAAATCAATGGATTTGATGGATGATAGATCTAGATCTAGGGTTGTATATGTGTGATTGACCATGTGTAGTTTGCTAACTTTGTTGTTTGTAGCTAGATCTATGATTATTGTTTTGGTTATTTCTAGGGTTAGGGTTAGTGTTAAGCAAAGCCATTTTTTAGTTGTTAGGGTTAAGCCATGATATTTTTTTCTTTAGTTGTTATTTGTTTTGTTGCTTAAATGTATTGCATATAACTTTTATTGATCCATGGAATGCACAATGGATATTGTCCCATATTATGTTGCCGCCTATCGTTGACACTATCTAAAATTTATTTAGATGGGTTGTCTCGTGAATCTCCATTATTTGGATAAGGATACATTTATGAATGGCAATGACGATCAAGGGGAAGAACACATGGTATTTGAGTATAGCCCAACCTATGAGGATGTAGTTGTGAAAGTTAGAAGTGTGTTACATTGGATGGACCCAAGTGATGAGCTTAAACTTATTGGAAGGTATGATGTTGGAGTGGGGGTGAAGTCTCGGTTGAAGAGTATGCCTATCACCTCTGAATTGCATTGGAAGGTGTACAAGGGTAAAGTAGAGCAATCACAAGACAACTCACTTGAATTATTTGCCACCAAGGTTGATGCTCCTCTGCTACAAATTGACTTGAACCGGCATGCCTCCTCCCCAATACATGATGCTAGGGTGGAGGTGTATGTCGCCAATTCTTGTAGCCAACCACCAAGTAGTCAATCAAATGAAGCGGAGATGAATGATAGCCATAGTAATTCAAGACCCAGAGATTAATGATATGGCTCATGTTGATGATGATGATGATGCTTATGCGGAAGAAGAAGAGATTCATTACAATCCAATAGGTAACTTGGATGTCATTGCACATCAACAAGACATGGATCGTAGCCTCCCTTATAACCGTATGTGTGGTTATGGCTCTGATGATGAGGGTCCTAAGGAAGATTTGGACGAAGATGGATTCACGGTGCAAGAAAATCAATTCTTCAAGGAGGTGCACGGCAAGGAAAGAGGACCCCCATTGTTTCGTGATATTAGCCTTGCCGACCATGTCATTGTTGATGGTGGCATGAGACTTGGGTTGGTTAAACCAACACCGTGCCCGAGAGTCGGCGATCCAAGGCCGAAGAATGAGGACGAGAATGCTCATTTGAAAAAAGGCATCATGTTTGGGTGCTTCCAAGAGTTTAAGATGTGGTTGAGTGACTACGCCATTCGGAACCATATGCCATTTGTTGCTGGTCATTCTAACCAAGAGGTGCGGTACACCGTGAAGTGTGACAAAGAAGGATGTAAATGGAAGGTTTGTGGAAGAAAAATTCATGAAACGGGGCAATGGGAGTTGAAAAGTTGTGTAGCTACTCACGAGTGCATACCTCCAGACAAAGCTGACCGAAGCAAGGGCCATCGCACTACTAGAAAAAGGGCTACTAATGGCGCACCTAATTTGGCTATTAATGGCGCATTAGTGGTGCGCCATTAGTAGCACGCCATTAGTAATACTTACTAATGGCGCACCACTGGTGCGCCATTAGTATCTGGTATACTAATGGCGCACCACTGGTGCTCCATTAGTATAGGGCACGGTGCGCCATTAGTATGCCTCCCAGGGCCATGTATAGCCAGGTGCTTTGGTATAATAATGGCGCACCACAGGGTGATGCGCCATTAGTAACCTCGGCATACTAATGGCGCACTGCTTAAAGATGCGCCATTAGTATCCTCTGGAATACTAATGGCGCACTGTTATGTGATGCGCCATTAGTATGAATATTAGGGTTTTTTTAATTTTTTAATTTTCTGTTTTTTTGCACAGGTTATAAAATGTATAATTGGACAAAATATAGACAGCACATATCAACAATAGATTCATCGAATACAATAGAAGATTAGTCTCTGAATACAATTCATCATATTAGTCTCCAAATACAATTCATCACATTAGTCTCCGAATTGAAAAGACCGAACAAAGATAGAACATTATATTACAAGTCTCGAGACCGCGAGTAGCAAGTTTGTCTTCACATTACAAGTCGATATCGATCATCTAAACTACCATCACATAGAAGAGAGCTGCGGTCATCACGATGAGCATCATCACGATGAAACTCGTCTTCATCCGGTTCCTCCAACGCTCCCTCCCCTCTCGTGCTAGATAGCGGGCGTATCTAGATTCGGCCTCGGCCCTAGTGGTGTACCATTTGTAACTGTTTCCACTGAATCGGTGAACCTGTCTCCGACACTCCTCCCAGTCGTCGTAGACTCCGGGAACCTTACCCTTGTACACGACATACGACGGCATCGCTATGCACTAGCGAAACGAAACGTTAGTACCAATTCACAGACAATACATAAGCAATATATAAGTATGCAACAGAACGATCGGAAGAGAAAAGCAAGACATTAATAGCATCAATTACATCTAAGTTGAACGACTCTCAAAACCAAAGAGACATACTACAAGTTCATTAAAGTTTAATTACAACATGATCCAATCGATGTTTCAGAACTAGACACATCATCACTGCTTTCGACTCGACTCAAGGGACCGGAGCGTGGATGAAGCCGCCGTCTATCATGGGAGTCATGAAATTACGGGCGTTGTCAGCCTGCATTTGTAGCATTCCGTCTATCTCACTGTTGGACGGTTGATTTCTGAGGTAGAACTGCCCCGAGGTGTGAAGGACATCTTGATGGATGATTTCCGCAAACTCTGACTGGATGCGAAAGAATTCTTGCCTGATGTCCGCGTCCTGGATTGCCGACACGCTCGCGGCCCAATCTTTGAGTTTACTCGGTAGCAGAAGTTGATGATGGTCCCGTACGATCGCCCTCATGTGATGGATGGCGTAGTAGGCACCCTTCTAACCGCCAGACGGCTGCTTGACGCAGCAGAACGTCGTATTGTGGGAGAACACGTGCTTGCCGTACTTACGAATAGGCTGTTAAAGGTGCCTCCAGATTGGGCGTATCCGGGGAGAACATCATCAAGAACCTTCTTGACATTTGTGTAGTCTACGTTCGACTGACGGTCCGGGTCGAAATACGTGGCCGTGGAATATTTGGGGCTTAGGAGGATGAGCGTGCAATGTGTGTCACTGCAGAAAACACGGAATGTTAAAAGAAAAACGATCGAAATCTAAGAATTCGTATGTTACGGGGCGGTTGAGGGGAGGACTTACTCGGGAAAGTAAGGCACGAGGAAGTTATCCTTATCTGGGTTTGCCAGAATGACGCCTTCGAGGTAAGAACTCGCGACTTGCCGGTCCCCAGCGCTGCCCAAGATCTTGGCACGCATGTAGAAGGGGTCGACTATCACGATGTCCGGGGTCTTGTCGCGAATGATCCGCATCTCCATACTCAGCGAAAATAGCCGAACGAAGGTGTAGTGCATCGGATGAAGGTTCAACATAGCGTGGATGTCATCAAACTGCAAGACAATCGTACCCCCGATGTAGTTATCCACAAAGCCCTTGCCCTCTGGCACCTTGGCCACGAAAACCGGGTATGCCACATCCTTCTCTCTGAGACGCCGCTTCTCCAAAGAAAGAACACTGTCATGCAGACTCCGCATAGCACCGGCTGCAACATCGAGCATATTTCTCGGTAGCATCGGCCTACCCGCCACATGCACCCTCCTCATTAAATCCTCAGGTGAAGGTGGCCCGTCCTGAGCACGGATCGTACTCGGTGCTGGCTGGCCCGCACCCTTGTTAGTCTTTCTTTTGCATGCCTTCTTCTTCTCCTGTAATGGGACCGAGTTCTGCTCACAGACCGCCTTCTTGAGTGTGTTGGGGCTGAGAATATTTCGCACCTCGCCTATCTGAGGCTCGGTGAAGTCGGCTGCTGGAGGCGTCTCCTGAGAGCTGAACGGCAGACGACGCCTGTTGCAACTTGGCTTCTCCGCGGTACCAGCTAGATCGCGCACGTCTTTTGTTGGGTTGGGTTCTTGAGAAGGAGGCCCCATGAAGTCGCCCTCGTACCCATGATCGGCAAAGTACCGATCGACGTTGGCAAATGTATCGTCGTCGTCGTCGTTCTGATCCTGTGCCATATGCATGTTTGGATCCAGTGGCATAGGGATGTCCGGCACCGTTGCGGCGGTCTTGCCATGGGGCCGACTTGGCGCCGGCACGACTGGCGGTGTTGTCTTTGGGGTGGTGTCCCCCGCCCCCAAACGAATCTGGCTCTTCGGCCAAAGCAGGGGCCACCTCAGGCAGGCGCTGAGGGTCATCATGTCATCATCGTCGGCCTCGACGGGTCGAATCAGAGGTAACAACTCGTCGCAGCCTGGCAGCACCCGAACCAGTTGAACCCTAAACAAGTTGGGTGGCATCTGGGTACCGTGGAACAAGGGGTTGCCTGGTTGAACGATTTTGCCCTTGGCGACATCGACCAACTCATTGTTCACGAAGTGCAGGAGAGTGCACGGAACGTCGGCGGCGCCCTGCGAAAACATGTAGGGCGTCAGGGATGCCCAGTCAAAGGCAAGGAGATGAAGTCGTCGGCCGAGAGAGGCTTAATTAGTTACCATGATGATGGCGTCGAGCTCGGCTAATGTCGAGGCACCGCCAACGGCGGGCGTGCAGTTGACGGAGGGGCCGCTTGCTGCAGAGGTGCCGGCCGGCGTACACCCGGGTGCATTAAGCTCCCGTGCCGGCGTCGGAGACACCAATGGCCCCGCCATCGCGTTCTGCGAGTTGCTGGCCGTGAAGCTAGGAATCGGGGGCGGCCCCTGTTGGCCGCCCGCAATCCACGCACTCAACCCCTGGATCAAGGTAGGCACAATGGCGGTGATCGTCGCTCCGAGTTGTTGTTGCACTTGCTCTTGGACAATCTCCGGAATCCGCGCCACCTGTGCCTTGAGTTCTTGAATCTCGCGCGCCTGGCTTTCCGAGCTGGTCTTTTTCTCCTTTCGTCCACCAGTTTTATAGTATGACCCCCATTTTGTCGACAAGCCTTTGCCGGCCACATGACCAGCTGACGTCGGCTTACTGAGCTTATCCTTGTTCTTCATTACATTCAACGCCCTATTTAGAGTGGTGTCCCAAGGGTTGCTCTTAGTCGACCCCGCGCTACTGCTTTCAGTCGCCTGCGGAAGGAATGTGAACCATTTAGAAATTTGGCTTCATTAATTAGAATGCAACCATATGAAGCTAATTACGCGGGGGTGTATTCCTTACCAGAACAAGCTCAAGCGCCCTGGTCTTCGGATCCGTGGTAAGCTCCTTTGTTTTCGGGTCCTTCTTGTATCGGGCCCTGACATAGTTCCTGGTCTGCTTGTCACCGTATTTATCGAAGAGGGGCGGTAGGCCTTGCTCGGCACGGTCCGCCTCCTCCTTGTCCCATATAGGCTCTGCCACTCTATAACCGCCGGGACCGAGTGTGTGTTCCCCTAAGTTCAGCTCCCGCATTTCTTTCCCCCACTGACTTGATTGGGAGTGTGCGGTGCTCGAGCAATTGATCTTGAAGTCGTTGTAGTCATCTTCGGTGATCGAAGGATTTTTCTCCTTGATCTTCTCATAACTCTCACCTTTCTCGATCATTCTCTTCACATTGCTTTTCCAAGTAGACAGGACCTTGCTCATCTTCGTGAGGGCAGCATTGTTCACTTTATTCCCTTTGAGGCTTGTGTTTTCAAATTCAGCGGGGAACTTGTATCGTTCGTGCATCTTCGTGAAGAGGAGGTTGCGCAAATTCCCTCGGTCAGGATGCCTCAGGTTCTTGGTGTTGATCGAGACGGTGCTCCGGAGAATGCACCCGAGCTGAAGCGAGTACCCCTTGACTATTCGTTCGGGCACCGTTGGATTCCCGTCGGAGTCCACTTCAGTAACTTCCTCCTTGAGGGTGCGGAGCACGGTCGGGCGCCGGTCCTTCCGTTGCCTCTTCTGGCTGCCATCTGTGCGTGCGCCGCCATCATCAGTGGTGGCATCCTCAGCGGCACCATCAGTGCTGGCATCAGTGGGGTCATCCTCGACGGCACCATCAGTGGTCTCAGGATCGGTGGGGAAGGCGGTGTCCTCATACAAGTGAGGTTGTTCCTCCATCTCCTGAGACAGCTCCTAGAATGCCTTGCTGCCCGAACCCCCGTCCTCATTGTTGTGGGCCATGTTTCTCTCTAAATAGAAACAAAGTTTGGTCAAAAAGTTGGTTATTGTCAAGGAACAAGATCATGGTCTCATCATTTAGGGTTTGTCGACACCGAGGCATCCTAAAATCTAAGCTTTCATCATTGAGGGTTTTTCGACGCTGAGGCACCCTAAAAGCCATGCATTAGTCACAAGTACCCCGGGGCACTTGATCCTACTTAATTAACTACTAAGATACCCCGGCCCATGCATTAGTCACAAGTACCCCATATGTCCTATTTTTAGCAAAATCATGCTAAAATTCACGGAAAATTTCAGCATGACCTATGCTGAAAATAGGACATATGGAGTACCCGAATTTGCCGGAACGGAAGTTAATCGACATTCCGGCAAACTCAAGGGCCTCTCGGGGTACCTGCAAATTCATCACGACACACTGGTCGGAGACAAAACCCAGCAAACTAGCAAAATCATCACAAATTGTTTTCTGTAAAAGATGATCATCATCTTTACAAGTCTTTCTCAATGTGATCACAAGTAATTCAGAGGCATCACAAGTAATTCAGAGCAAAGAAATAGCTTAATACATGCCTCAGCTTATCAACAGTCATTACTTGTCAAATACAGAAGAAGGAACAATTTATTTGTGACATAGTTACAAATGATGACAGAATAAAGCAAACACCATACACTAGACTAAAAACAAGTGAAGTTTCACCCATATAAGAACAAGTGAATTCTAGTCACATTGAATCTGAAAGAGAATGCAAAATGCTACTTGGTATTTTCAATCTGGATACAACATAAATAGTGTTGGAATCTTGGTAATACACTAGTTCTAGAAGAAGTAGACAGAAATATACATCCATCTAATTCTACATGAAGTTGACAGAAATATGCATGAACCATCTAGCATCCAAACATATATCCGGAGGACTTGAGGATTCTTTAGTCCAAACAATACATGAACAGCCTCCGATATGCTTTTCTACAGATAAGACATGTTTGCAGCAGAGTGGTGTGATTTTATTGTCTGAATTTAATCCAAACAGAACTACAGTGTGCACTGCTCAACTGAAAATTTAATTATTTCAAGTAATCTAGAAGTTAGATAGATAGTTGCAACGTGCTTCATGAGATTGTCTAACACATGTTGGTTTCCTGATAATATTGAGAGCTCGGACTTTGGACTCACTATATGTTAGGTTTATTAGTCATATATATACTAATTTCTGGACCAGCCTAGTAATAGTTTTTATGGGATCGTCACTAACAATCATAGCACCAGCTTGTTTATTTAATGATGGCATTGTTGCTGCATCTACTTGTTGTACTACTAAACTATCTTGGTTTTTAAAACTTAACTTGCTACACCTCTACTCTATCATCAAACAAAGTCCATATTAAGAACATGTCAGTTTCAGAGAAGATGTGCATCCTGGAATAAGATAACAACAGATTTTGTCATGATACTGCTGCACCTCTCCATCAGCATGTTGCTACTACATACTGTACATGATACATAATTAGGTGTGTGCTTAAAAATGGAGATAAAGACAAGTTGAGAGTGCTGCTTGGTCTGCCAGCTACTGAACTGAGTGTGACACTCTCTGAAGTTGAAGTTGAAGTTGATTATACTAGAGTTAACACTAATTAATGGCGGCACAGGTTAACAATCACGCAGCTGGAATCTGGTCATCTACCAAATCCACCCTAACAGCAACAGGATCCGGATGATCACGACGACCGATCATACACGTCGCATGGCTGATTCTCACCCGAAAAGGAAGCAGCCGGGCCTGGTTAGTGGGATGAATTTCGTCTCAGCAGGAAAGACAGACATCAGCTTTACCACATACTGTACATGCCTGTCATTCTCCCCTTTCTGGTGTAGCCAATCATCTGTGCTTTGCTCGTTGTAGCATGTTTTAAGACAAGAAAGTACACTACCCTCTAAAGAGCTATTACTGGCAGCGGTATGTGTAGCTAGTGTTGTGAAGCTAAAACTTAATTTGGCAGAGAAGGAAATCCTGGGTGGTTAATCACTGTCAGTCAGGCTGAGCAGTGTGCAGCAAGCAAGCAAGCCGGAGCTAATGGCCTAGGCGGCTGGATACACATGAACTCGTCTAGACGGTGAAAAACAAGTGTTGCCAGGAGTGAATTCGTCTGAACCCACATACATGGCAGCATGTGGATTCGTCTGATGATGCGCATGCATGCTTTGAGTGGAGCCAGGAGACAGTATAGCTAACAACACTATTTAAATAGCTGATGATGAAACACCCAGCGAAGCAAAGCGTCGAGCACATGGCGGGCACTCACCGCGCAAAGGAGGGACTTGAGGACGGCGGCGCAGGCTTGGTCGGAGACGTTGGCGGCTTGGAGCCGGTCCCGCAGGGCCTTGTCATCGTCGGCGTCGCAGCAGGTGCTGCCAGGGGCGTTGCCACAGAAGGCGAGCGTCCCGTTGAGCGGCAGCGGCGTCGAGGGCGGCGGGGCGGCGGTGTCGGCGTCGAGGGCGGCGGGGCGGCGACGTCGGCGTCGAGGGCGGCGGGGCGGCGGCGTCGGCGTCGAGGCCGGCGGGGCGGCGGGGCGGCGGCGTCGAGAGAGGAGAGGGGAAGGGGATCGAGGGCGAGGGGCTCGGGCGAGGGAGAGAGAGGGGATCGAGGGCGAGGGCTCGGGCGAGGGAGAGAGAGGGGATCCTGGGTTAGTATTAGGGGGGCACAATACTAATGGCGCACCACCCCACGGTGCGCCATAAGTATATACATGCTAATGGCGCACCTCACCCTGGTGCGCCATTAGTATTTTTTTTATTTCCGCTCGAGCCAACAGGTTATCTCCCACCTGACCTTATCCACATCAACTCCCCTCTACTAGCTCGACTGGTTAGGTGCCAATTCTCACACCAGGAGGTCCTGGGTTCGATTCCCAGGCTACACAATTTTTTTTATGCATTTAAAATGCTGTTTGATACTTGTTTGTGTTTAAATATGTTCAAACTTGTTTAAATCATAACAGTATTTTTTTTATAAGACAGTAATAATTTTTTAAAAAATATCATCAAACAGTAATGTCGGTGGAGCGGGGGAGGGTGCGGGGGGTCGGTGGCGGCGGTTGAGTAGGGGAGGGGTGCAGGGGGTCGGTGGCGGTGGTTGAGTAGGGGAGGGGTGCGGGGGGTCGGCGGCGGTTGAGTAGGGGAATCGAGGGTGCGGGGGGTCGGCGGCGGCGGCCGGTGAACCGGGGGGTGCTCGGCGGCGAGGAGGACCGGATCTGGCGAGGTGGGATAGCGATCGAGATGGAGGGGGATCGAGATCGAGTGTCCATGAAATTTAAAATTATTCATGATAGTTTAAAAAGTGCCCATGAAATACAATCGAGAAAGGAAGGCTACGATTTAAATACAATCGATCTTAGCTAGCTATCTGTTAACAATCTTCTTGCCCTTCTTTTTCGCAAATGGAGTTCTTCTATGGAACGGATGTCCTTTAGGTAGGGTGGTCCTGCTTCTTCTTGTGGTGTATACTGCTACTTCATCATCGTCGTCATGTTCGATCCTCGGGTCGCCGTACTTGTCGAAGTCTTGCTCATTGGCTACTCCATCCATTCCGATGATCTTCCTTTTGCCTCTCCTCACGACAACACGACTGTTATTTGACGGGTCGGTAATGAAGAAGCATTGGTCCACTTGGGAAGCCAGTACCCATGGCTTATTTTTCGCGGTGACGTTTGCGCCCGCGGTCTTGGATTTGGCTTCGGGTATAACCATGGTGGTGAAATACCGGTCTTCTTTTAGGACGCTCTTGGCCCATCTGACACGGAACATTGGGACCTTCTCTCCAGCGTAGCTCAGCTCCCAGATCTCCTCGATCCTTCCGTAGTATCTGTCCTTGTCGTTACCGGTGTAGGATTCCATCGTTACCCCGGAGTTCTGATAACCATCGCTCTTGATGTTCTTGGCCTCGGTGTAGAATGTGTAGCCGTTGATATCGTATGCCTCATAGGTCATCAGGTTGTGCTCGGCGCCCTATGACAAGGCGAATATGAGTTGTTCTTTCGCGGAAGAATCCTCATGTAAAGGGTATGACAGAAGCTTCTGCTTGAACCAACGCGTGAAACATGAGTTGTGCTCTTTGAGTATATCTCCATCCGTCCTCTGTTGGCCTCGGTCATTGTACGTCTTCTTAATAAAGGTTTTGTGCTCTACCACCCAAGGATCGACCACGTCTATGTGTTGTAGCGCGACTAGGTTTGCTCTTTCAAAGTCGGCGAGTCGACCCTCGAAGTCGACATGCATTTCGCGGCGACCCTCACGGTGACCCCATCCAGCGAGCCTGCCAAGGTGCCTGTTGACGGGCAGACCAACGGGGTTCTCGATGCCTAGATAATTCATGCAGTACGAGATGCACTCTTCGGTCAGAAAGCCCCTGGCAATGCTTCCCTCTGGACGTGACATGTTGCGAACTTATCCTTTGATGACACCATTCATCCTTTCGAACGGCATCATGTTGTGCAGGAACGTCGTCCCGAGTTGGATGATATCCTCCACTATATGGACCAGCAGATGCACCATAACATCAAAGAATGCGGGCGGGAAGTACATCTCAAGCTCACATAGTATCAGCACGACCTCTTTCTGTAGCCTTCTGAGTTGCCTCACGCCAATCGACTTCCGAGAGATGACGTCGAAGAAGTTGCATAGGCCAAACAGCGTTTCACGGACGTGCGCGTCCATGATCCCACGGATTGCAACTGGAAGTATCAGCGTCATCAGCACGTAACAGTCGTGAGACTTCATCCCGCTGAACTTCTGCTTCGCTGGGTCTATGTATCTGCTTATCTTCCCCGCGTAACCGTAAGGAAGTTTTACTCCTAGGAGGCAAGTGAAAAACTGCTCGATCTCCTCCTGACTTAGAGTGAAGCACGCGGGAGGGTATTCATTTCCGGTCTTCTTGGCCTTTTTGCCTTTGCAACGACTTTCTGTGTCCTACTTCGCCTCATCATCATCATCATCATCATCATCATCATCATCATCATCATCATCATCATCATATATAGCGTGAAGCTCCTGCCTGATGCCTATTGATTTCAAGTCTGCCCTTGCTTTCGGCCCATCTTTGGTCCTCTCTGGCATGTTGAGCAGGGTACCAAGCAGACTCTCGCACACGTTCTTCGTGATATGCATGACATCAAGGTTGTGAGGCACACGGTGGATCTTCCAATACGGCAAGTCCCAGAAAACAGACCTCGTTTTCCATACCTTCAGCAGCGGCTCTGGCGCCTTTCGCTTCTTTCCCGGCTCTGGCGCCTTTTGCTTCTTTCCTGGCAGTGGGCAGTCTTTCCAATTTTTCAACAACTTGTCTATTTCCTCGCCGCTCCTCGTACACGGGCGTTTTCGGGGTTCGGTTTCACCATCGAACAGATCCTTGCGTTTCCTCCACGGGTCATCATCGCGAAGCCACCTTCGATGTCCCATGAACACGGTTTTCGAAGACCCGGGATCTCTATCTAGCTGGCGATACGTTGTGTCATCCATGCACCGTACGCATCTAGAAAATCCGTGGACTACCTGCCCCGCGAGATATCCGTAACCGAGATAGTCGTGCACCGTCGTGAGCAGTGCGGCTCTCATAGGGAAATATTCTTTCTCTGCGGCGTCCCACGTATTGGCTGGCGTTTTCCACAGCGTGTCTAGCTCCTCCTTCAGCAGCCCCAGATACAGATTGATGTCATTCCCTGGTTGTTTCGGCCCTTCAATTAGCATACTCATGTGAATGTACTTCCTCTTCATGCACAACCAGGGGGGAAGGTTGTACATCCACACAAACACAGGCCAGGTGCTATGTGTGCTTCTCTGGCTGCCAAACAGATTGACTCCATCGGTGCTCGCGCCCAGCACGATGTTCCTTGGATCCTTCCCAAATTCAGTGTATTCAAAATTCAACGCTTGCCACTGGCTCGCATCCTTAGGGTGACTCAGCATCTTGTCTTTTTTATCTATCTCCGGATCATTTGCGTCATCTTCTCGCTTCTTCTCCTCCCTATCCGCGTGCCAACGCAGGAGCTTTGCTACCTTAGGATCCGCGAAATACCGCTGCAGATGAGGAGTGATCGGAAAGTACCACACCACTTTTCGAGGAGCTTTCTTCCTCTTCTTGTATCGAGTGACGCCGCACACCGGACATATGGTAGACTCCGCGTGCTCGTCCCGATAAATGAAGCAATTGTTCATGCAGACATGGTATTTCACGTGCGGTAAATCCAGAGGACACACGATTTTCTTCACCTCCTCCAAACTGGTCCGGCACTTGTTCCCCTTTGGAAGACGTTCGTGCCAGAATGACATGTTCTCGTCGAAGCATGCGTCGGTCATTTTGTGTTTTACCTTCATCTCCAGAGCCATGAGCCTTACTTTCAGGCGGGTATCCTCGGGCCTGCATCCTTCATACAATGGAGTAACTGCGTCTAACTCAAGTTGATCCACCTTGGCTTTCTCTCGGGCGACAGCTCTTGCGTTATCCGTCTGCTTGAGAAGCAGCTCTTGAATATAAGGGTCCTGCACCCAGCCCATCGATGGTCCACCGTCGTATGCTCCGCCGGCATCATCATCTTCGTGATCATGCCCGTCGTCTGCTCCGGCGCCATCTTCCTCATCATCATGTCCTGCATCTTCTACATGATGACTGTGTACAGCATCACCGTCGTGATCATCTCCTGGGGATTCTTCGTCTTCTCGCCCGCCCGAGCCACGGTGGTTGCCTTGCTGCCCTTCGTCATTTCTTGCCCGGCCCCCATGGACGACTTCGTAGTCATCTTCATCACCTTGCCACTGATAGCCATCCATGAAACCACGCAAGAGCAGGTGGTCCCGCACCTGCCCGGAATCCGGGTCCGCAATAAGGCTCTCCAGCTTGCATCTTCGACACGGACATCTTATCTCCGTCTCGTTCTTTTGAAGCATCTCGGCCTTCGCGGACCTCAAAAACCTATTCACGATGCCTTCGGTCATCGTGCGGACCATGGTTGCCTGCGGGGTAGAGCAAAATGATATTTTAGAACCAAGAAAAAATTTGGCATGACTTTCCCTAAAAATAGGACCAAAAAGAATGCTTAATGCCAAAATTATCGTCGAAACGGAAATGAATCAACATTCCGGCAAAATATTGGCAACTATCGCATTTCAAATACCGGTACACCTCCAAACACAAACACATATGCAACACCACAAACATATGCAACACCACGAACATACATAGATCTAGCTAGGCCATAAAAAGTGCATGTGCAAATTGTTGTAGGGAGAACAACATAAATATAGCTTCCCCCCTTACTTACCTATCAAAACAAGGTAATTTAGCCACTTAATTTGAATGAATCTATGGTGGAAGTGAGGTGAAAAAGAGGAGGCACCCGAGACAAGGAGGAGGTGGAGAGAATGGAGTGGGGAGAAAGTGAGTGTGGGTAGGAGAGGCTGCCCAAAATATCTTGTTGCTGCCCACTTACTAATGACGCACTAGAAGTAAATGCGCCATTAGTAATCCAGGTTTCTAATGGCGCACCTATATCTGATGCGCCATTAGTAGTTTTGCGAAAAAGAAAGAAAAAAAATCATACTAATGGCGCACTCTTCCACGGTGCGCCATTAGTAGTTTGAACTAGTAATGGCGCACGGTGGAACAGTGCGCCATTAGTAGTTTTCCAACAAAAGGAATAAAAAATATAATTAAAAAAACAGCATTAGTGGCGCACTGTGGTACTAGTGCGCCATTACTAGTTACAACTAGTAATAGCGCACCGTGCCAGGATGCGCCATTAGTATGTTTGGACAGACGCGCTAGTTCAAAAAAATAAAATTTAGGATACTAATGGCGCACCCTAGGCAAGGTGCGCCATTAGTACTTTCAACACTAATGGTGTATCAGAATGTGGTGCGCCATTAGTATATACTAATGGCGCACCACCTATCTGGTGCGCCATTAGTGTCAATCCCACCTATAGCCCTTTTTCTAGTAGTGTCGTCAACTCACGTCAGAGTTTCTCGGCTAAAAATTATTGAATGAGATATCCCATGACCCAACCGTGAAGGTGAAGTTTTTGATGAGTTGTCGGTGGGAACGACGCGTATGGGATCACAAGAATCCCTACTACGGTTGCGGGGCGCGGGGTCGTGAGAAGAGCGGATCAAACATGTAGCACACGGTTCCTTTACCCAGGTCCGGGCCGCAAGGAGGCGTAAAACCCTACTCCTACTTTAGTGGATTATATATCTGTGTTCTTGAGCTAGCAATGGGGCGTGAGGAGCTCCAAAAAGCCGAATCCCCCTCCTGGTCGCCTTGGGCCTCCTTTTATAGGGAAAGGGGTTGCCACATTGGCACACAGGAGGTGGAAAGGGTGCAGCGATGCGAGGTTATCCCTCGCCTTACATGACAAGGCGCATTTAATGCGTCTTGCTTAGGTGTCCTTGCTTTATCGGGGACGGCAAGGAAGCTCGTCCTAGCTGTCGCCGCCTCGCCTGGCCTTGACGCGCGTCCGAGCTGACGAGGCGTTGTAGCGCCACCTCGGCTGGTTGCTGGGCTGGCGTGGGTGGTGGAGTCTTCAGGAAGACTTGCATGCCACCACGCAGGAGCTTGCTGGATCGGTGTAGAGACCGCACGTCGCCACGCGGGCGCCTTCTCAGCTGGTTGAGCTGGCAGCTGCATGGGGACAGCGGTGGACTCTTGGCAGGTGTGGGCCTGGCTGCGGCCCCATCGATGTCCTCGGCAAGGGCTTGTTGCGGTCTTGCGTATCTTCCCGGCAAGGGTCTTGCCGGGGCATTGTGAGCGCCCTCGGCAAGAGGCTTGCCGGGACCTTGCGGCCGTCTTCAGCAAGGGGCCTTGCCGGGGCCTCGTGGGCATCCTCGGCAAGGAGCCTTGCGGTCGTCTTGTCTTCTGGTTCTCAGGCTTGGCTGCTTCTTTTTGCCTTGTGTCTGTCCTCCCTGGCAGGGCAGGATGCTCCTTGCCGGGAAGGTGGCTTGAGTCTTGCTTGCCGGTGTAGCGCTTGTCGGCGAAGATGGATCCTCTTTAGTGTAATTGCATAAAGTCGTGGCCCATGCCCGGCGGTTAGTGTAGCCCTAGTTTTCACTACACTGACAGTAGCCCCCGGGCCCGACTGCAGCGGAGAACTTCATGAATTCGACGCTGGAGACGGGACCAAGCTTGGCATGGGTCACGGTTGTTGTTGCACCGAAAGGAGCTGCCAGCCCACGAGCCTACTTCCATGGAAATTTTCTAGCAGAGAACTCTATAGATCTCGATGCTAGAGTGTGGTTTTGTTTCCTTTCTTGCTCCCGGCAAGGCTATTGCCGGGAAGTCTTATGTTTCTCGTGGAGACTTTTGACGTTCTCAACGCTGGCTTCCGGCAAGCTTGTCGCCAGGAAGGCTTTTATCTTCAGTAGAGAACTTTGACGTTCTCGATGCCGACTTCCGGCAAGCTCGTCGCCAGGAAGGCTTTTATCTTCAGCAGAGAACTTTGGCGTTATCGATGCCGGCTTCCGGCAAGCTTGTTGCCGGGAAAGCTTGTATCTTTGGCAGAGAACTTTGACGTTCTTGATGCCGGCTTCCGGCAAGCTCGTCGCCAGGAAGGCTTTTATCTTCAATAGAGAACTTGGACGTTCTCGATGCCCGATTTCAGTGGAGAACTCCAGAGTTCTCGACACCGCTGGGAAGGCTTATGGCAAAGAACTTCGTTGTCCTTGACACCGACCCCGGGCAAGATCGTCGTCGGGAAGGCTTATGGAAATGAACTTTGTTGTTCTTGACACCGGCTCTCGGCAAGATCGTTGCCGGAAAGGCTTATGGCGAAGAACTTCGTCGTTCTTGACACCAAGAATATTGGTCCTAAGGGCGTTTCCTGCCCCCGGTCCATAACTGTGTTTAAACATGACAAGTGATTAGCATCTGAAGTGCACTTAACTCACTTGTAAATTTTGACTTATGCTACATATTCCCTATGCCTGCTGGAATGCTTTCTGGTGCGTATGATCCAGCCAGCAGCGCTTGAGGGAACGGGCCCTTAGCGGCTATTCGGGAACGTCGCCTCCCGGAAAGGTTTACCTTCTTGGCTCTAGCGCAACAGCACAAGTTGCCGAGCGGACTCGGGGCAACATGGAGCGCAACTAGCCCCGAGAAGGTTCCTTAGCATACAGGTCTATGCAAAAATCTCGAATAAAGAGTGCATGCTATCTTCCTGTTCAACCTCTCTTTGTACGTCCACCCTACATTTATCGGGTAGGCTTGCCGGCGTGTAAACCTAGGGCGGCGTCTTGGGGACGGATCCCCAATGACCTGCCGGGTGTGCTCACCGCCGGGCGAACCACCTTACCGCCCTTAACGCGGCCGCTCGAACTGTCGAGCTTGACTCGAGTCAGAATCGAGAGTGTTGCCAATTGCGGAAGGCTACCCTGCCACTCTCGACGCAGCCGCTTGAGCTGTTGAGCGGACTTGAAACAGAACAAGGGCGCTGCCAATTGCGGGAGGGCCCCTTTGCGTTCAGGTTTTCCATACAAAGAACGAGATCTCCGAGGGGAATAACCTTATATAAAAAGGAAATATCTAAAGTTTCGCATGACTTAGGTTTTCTGTTGCCGCACTGGCGTCGTTCCTTCGGCCGCCTACTTCTTAGGAGCCACGGCAATGAAGAACAGCTGGGTCTACTGCTAGACCGGATTCTCACAACTGCGCCCCCTACCTGGCGCGCCAAAGATGTCGGTGGGAACGACACCTATGGGATCACAAGAATCCCTACTACGGTTGCGGGGCGCGGGGTCGTGAGAAAAGTGGATCAAACATGTAGCACACGGTTCCTTTACCCAGGTTCGGGCCGCAACGATGCGTAAAACCCTACTCCTACTTTAGTAGATTGTATATCTGTGTTCTTGAGCTAGCAATGGGGCGTGAGGAGCTCCAAAAAGCCGAATCCCCCTCCTGGTCGCCTTGGGCCTCCTTTTATAGGGAAAGGGGTTGCCACATTGGCACACAGGAGGTGGAAAGGGTGCAGCGATGCGAGGTTATCCCTCGCCTTACATGACAAGGCGCATTTAATGCGTCTTGCTTAGGTGTCCTTGCTTTATCGGGGATGGCAAGGAAGCTCGTCCTAGCTGTCGCCGCCTCGCATTGCCTTGACGCGCGTCCGAGCTGACGAGGCGTTGTAGCGCCACCTCGGCTGGTTGCTGGGCTGGCGTGGGTGGTGGAGTCTTCAGGAAGACTTGCATGCCACCACGCAGGAGCTTGCTGGATCGGTGTAGAGACCGCACGTCGCCACGCGGGCGCCTTCTCAGCTGGTTGAGCTGGCAGCTGCATGGGGACAGCGGTGGACTCTTGGCAGGTGTGGGCCTGGCTGCGGCCCCATCGATGTCCTCGGCAAGGGCTTGTTGCGGTCTTGCGTATCTTCCCGGCAAGGGTCTTGCCGGGGCATTGTGAGCGCCCTCGGCAAGAGGCTTGCCGGGACCTTGCGGCCGTCTTCAGCAAGGGGCCTTGCCGGGGCCTCGTGGGCATCCTCGGCAAGGAGCCTTGCGGTCGTCTTGTCTTCTGGTTCTCAGGCTTGGCTGCTTCTTTTTGCCTTGTGTCTGTCCTCCCTGGCAGGGCAGGATGCTCCTTGCCGGGAAGGTGGCTTGAGTCTTGCTTGCCGGTGTAGCGCTTGTCGGCGAAGATGGATCCTCTTTAGTGTAATTGCATAAAGTCGTGGCCCATGCCCGGCGGTTAGTGTAGCCCTAGTTTTCACTACACTGACAGTAGCCCCCGGGCCCGACTGCAGCGGAGAACTTCATGAATTCGACGCTGGAGACGGGACCAAGCTTGGCATGGGTCACGGTTGTTGTTGCACCCAAAGGAGCTGCCAGCCCACGAGCCTACTTCCATGGAAATTTTCTAGCAGAGAACTCTATAGATCTCGATGCTAGAGTGTGGTTTTGTTTCCTTTCTTGCTCCCGGCAAGGCTATTGCCGGGAAGTCTTATGTTTCTCGTGGAGACTTTTGACGTTCTCGACGCTGGCTTCCGGCAAGCTTGTCGCCAGGAAGGCTTTTATCTTCAGTAGAGAACTTTGACGTTCTCGATGCCGACTTCCGGCAAGCTCGTCGCCAGGAAGGCTTTTATCTTCAGCAGAGAACTTTGGCGTTATCGATGCCGGCTTCCGGCAAGCTTGTTGCCGGGAAGGCTTGTATCTTTGGCAGAGAACTTTGACGTTCTTGATGCCGGCTTCCGGCAAGCTCGTCGCCAGGAAGGCTTTTATCTTCAATAGAGAACTTGGACGTTCTCGATGCCCGATTTCAGTGGAGAACTCCAGAGTTCTCGACACCGCTGGGAAGGCTTATGGCAAAGAACTTCGTTGTCCTTGACACCGACCCCGGGCAAGATCGTCGTCGGGAAGGCTTATGGAAATGAACTTTGTTGTTCTTGACACCGGCTCTCGGCAAGATCGTTGCCGGAAAGGCTTATGGCGAAGAACTTCGTCGTTCTTGACACCAAGAATATTGGTCCTAAGGGCGTTTCCTGCCCCCGGTCCATAACTGTGTTTAAACATGACAAGTGATTAGCATCTGAAGTGCACTTAACTCACTTGTAAATTTTGACTTATGCTACATATTCCCTATGCCTGCTGGAATGCTTTCCGGTGCGTATGATCCAGCCAGCAGCGCTTGAGGGAACGGGCCCTTAGCGGCTATTCGGGAACGTCGCCTCCCGGAAAGGTTTACCTTCTTGGCTCTAGCGCAACAGCACAAGTTGCCGAGCGGACTCGGGGCAACATGGAGCGCAACTAGCCCCGAGAAGGTTCCTTAGCATACAGGTCTATGCAAAAATCTCGAATAAAGAGTGCATGCTATCTTCCTGTTCAACCTCTCTTTGTACGTCCACCCTACATTTATCGGGTAGGCTTGCCGGCGTGTAAACCTAGGGCGGCGTCTTGGGGACGGATCCCCAATGACCTGCCAGGTGTGCTCACCGCCGGGCGAACCACCTTACCGCCCTTAACGCGGCCGCTCGAACTGTCGAGCTTGACTCGAGTCAGAATCGAGAGTGTTGCCAATTGCGGAAGGCTACCCTGCCACTCTCGACGCAGCCGCTTGAGCTGTTGAGCGGACTTGAAACAGAACAAGGGCGCTGCCAATTGCGGGAGGGCCCCTTTGCGTTCAGGTTTTCCATACAAAGAACGAGATCTCCGAGGGGAATAACCTTATATAAAAAGGAAATATCTAAAGTTTCGCATGACTTAGGTTTTCTGTTGCCGCACTGGCGTCGTTCCTTCGGCCGCCTACTTCTTAGGAGCCACGGCAATGAAGAACAGCTGGGTCTACTGCTAGACCGGATTCTCACAACTGCGCCCCCTACCTGGCGCGCCAAAGATGTCGGTGGGAACGACACCTATGGGATCACAAGAATCCCTACTACGGTTGCGGGGCGCGGGGTCGTGAGAAAAGTGGATCAAACATGTAGCACACGGTTCCTTTACCCAGGTCCGGGCCGCAAGGATGCGTAAAACCCTACTCCTACTTTAGTGGATTGTATATCTGTGTTCTTGAGCTAGCAATGGGGCGTGAGGAGCTCCAAAAAGCCGAATCCCCCTCCTGGTCGCCTTGGGCCTCCTTTTATAGGGAAAGGGGTTGCCACATTGGCACACAGGAGGTGGAAAGGGTGCAGCGATGCGAGGTTATCCCTCGCCTTACATGACAAGGCGCATTTAATGCGTCTTGCTTAGGTGTCCTTGCTTTATCGGGGATGGCAAGGAAGCTCGTCCTAGCTGTCGCCGCCTCGCCTGGCCTTGACGCGCGTCCGAGCTGACGAGGCGTTGAAGCGCCACCTCGGCTGGTTGCTGGGCTGGCGTGGGTGGTGGAGTCTTCAGGAAGACTTGCATGCCACCACGCAGGAGCTTGCTGGATCGGTGTAGAGACCGCACGTCGCCACGCGGGCGCCTGCTCAGCTGGTTGAGCTGGCAGCTGCATGGGGACAGCGGTGGAGTCTTGGCAGGTGTGGACCTGGCTGCGGCCCCACCGATGTGCTCGGCAAGGGCTTGTTGCGGTCTTGCGTATCTTCTGGGCAAGGGTCTTGCCGGGGCCTTGTGAGCGCCCTCGGCAAGAGGCTTGCCGGGACCTTGCGGCCATCTTCGGCAAGGGGCCTTGCCGGGGCCTCGTGGGCATCCTCAGCAAGGAGCCTTGCGGTCGTCTTGTCTTTTGGTTCTCAGGCCTGGCTGCTTCTTTTCGCCTTGTATCTGTCCTCCCTGGCAGGGCAGGATGCTCCTTGCCGGGAAGGTGGCTTGAGTCTTGCTTGCCGATGTAGCGCTTGTCGGCGAAGATGGATCAGAATCCCTACTACGGTTGCGGGGCACGGGGTCGTGAGAAGAGCGGATCAAACAGGTACCACACGGTTGCTTTACCCAGGTTCGAGGCGCAAGGATGCGTAAAACCCTACTCCTGCTTTGGTGGATTGTATATCTGTGTTCTTGAGCTAGCTATGGGGCGTGAGGAGCTCCAAAAAGCCGAATCCCCCTCCTGGTCGCCTTGGGCCTCCTTTTATAGAGAAAGGGGTTGCCACATTGGCACACATGAGGTGGAAAGGGTGCAGCAATGCGAGGTTATCCCTTGCCTTACATGATAAGGCGCATTTAATGCGTCTTGCTTAGGTGTCCTTGCTTTATCGGGGACGGCAAGGAAGCTCGTCCCAGCTGTCGCCGCCTCGCCTGGCCTTGACGCGCGTCCGAGCTGACGAGGCATTGTAGCGCCACCTCGGCTGGTTGCTGGGCTAGCGTGGGTGGTGGAGTCTTCAGGCAGACTTGCATGCCACCACGTAGGAGCTTGCTGGATCGGTGTAGAGACCGCGCGTCGCCACGCGGGCGCCTGCTCAGCTGGTTGAGCTGGCAGCTGCATGGGGACAACGGTGGAGTCTTGGCAGGTGTGGGCCTGGCTGCGGCCCCACCGATGTCCTCGGCAAGGGCTTGTTGCGGTCTTGCGTATCTTCCCGGCAAGGGTCTTGCCGGGGCCTTGTGAGCGCCCTCGGCAAGAGGCTTGACGGGACCTTGCGGCCGTCTTCGGCAAGGGGCCTTGCCGGGGCCTCGTGGGCATCCTCGGCAAGGAGCCTTGCGGTCGTCTTGTCTTCTGGTTCTCAGGATTGGCTGCTTCTTTTTGCCTTGTATCTGTCCTCCCTGGCTGGGCAGGATGCTCCTTGCCGGGAAGGTGTCTTGAGTCTTGCTTGCCGATGTAGCGCTTGTCGGCGAAGATGGACCCTCTTTAGTGTAATTGCATAAAGTCGTGGCCCATGCCTAGCGGTTAGTGTAGCCCTAGTTTTCACTACACCGACATGAGTATTATTGAAAAAATGTACGGATACAAGGTCAACTATGGGAAGGTATGGAAGGCCAAGTCAAATGCTATTAGGATGTTGCACGGTGATTATGCGGCCGCATACAATATTCTTCCGAGGATGTTGGGAGCCATTGCACATAAGAACCCAGGCATGCAGCATGGGGTTGAGGACATTGACGGAGTGTTTCATCGTGCCTTCTGGAGTTTTGGGCAATGCATCGAGGCATTTAAGCATTGTCGTTCGGTGTTGTCTATAGATGGCACCTTCTTGACCGGCAAATACAAGGGCACACTAATGGTGGCAATGGCTCATTCATCCAATGATAACGTGTTGCCGGTGGCCTTTGCTTTAGTTCCTTCCGAGCATGATGACAATTGGGAGTGGTTCATGGGGCATGTGATGACCAAGGTGATTGGGAAGAGGCAGGTATGCATTATATCGGACCGGCACCATGGCATTCTCAAAGCCATAGAAGTTGTCATTCCTGGGCTTCCAAAGCTTCATCACCGATGGTGCATCAGGCATTTCGTGGCGAACTTTTACTGGGCATGCAAGAGAAAGGAGTTTTGCAAAGACCTTACCCATGTTTGCGTGGCATTCACCGTCAGTTCATTCAAAATCCGGTATGATAAACTCTTCAAGGCATTGGCAAAGAACAAAGGTGGAAGAGCATTCTTGGAAAGGAATTATGGGGAGAAGCATAAGTGGTCACGCGCTTACGATGAAGGAGGTTGGAGATACGATGACATGACGAGCAACATGGTTGAATGCTTCAACAATATTCTTAAGGGCGTCCGTTCTTTGCCGGTGACTGCAATACTGAAATACACCTTCTTCAAGCTGAACGTGTATTTTCTTAGGCATTCCGAAACCACCGCCAAATGGATAGGTGAAAAAAAGAGTATCCCGAGTTCCCGACAAGGTTGATGATTGGTTGAGGTTTCAAGCAGGGAAGTCCTCCCATCAACAAATCATTAGATTCAACGACAAAGAAATGATCTATCAAGTGGACGAGCCAGGTGGCACATCACGAGACGGTGTGGCTTACGGCGGTGTTGCGTATAAGGTGAACCTCAAGAACCGGTGGTGTCAGTGTGAGAGGCCTCATAAGTACCACTGGCCGTGCTCGCATTTGATGACAGCGGCCAAGGCGAGAAACTTGCATGTTTCTGATGGGAGGACCGTGCGGTTGCAGGAGTTCACATTGGAAGCCACGAGGTTGACATGGGCGCCTCGATTTCATCCTTTCCTTGACCAGTCACAGTGGCCTGAGTATGATGGCCCACATATCATGCCTGACCCTGAACTCATGGTGCCTACAAATGGAAGAAGAAGGAAGAAGAGGTTTAGGAGTGACATGGTTGATCTAGTTGGTTACACCGGAATGAAACAGTTTGGTAGCGGTCATTTCATGGAACCACCGGACATCAAAAACTGTGGACAATGCGACGATCTGGAACACAATGTTAAGACATGCACCAAAAAATCAAGGACCGATGCCAACACGAGCTCTAGCCAAACGGGTGTTCGTAGTGGAGGTTCCGGTGGCACACGAGGAGGTAGGACTGGTGGCCGTGGAGGACGGACTAGTCTTAGAGGTAGTGCACGAGGATGGACTATTATAGGTGGGCGTGGAGGACGGACTAGTCTTAGAGGTAGTGCACGAGGAGGGACTACTATTGGTGGGCATGGAGGACTGGCGAGTCTTAGAGGTGGTCGTGCTTCCGGTCTTACTAGGACCAGGAGGATCGATAGAGGAAGGCCTATTGACGTTTTGCTTAATCCGGATGGTTGAAATAATATGAATGGTACTTGTTGTTTTGTGTACTCACTCTTATTTCATTTTCTCTATTCATTATGTTGATATCTTTCACTAACAACCACTCTTATTTTTGTAGGCATGTCTTCATCCGGTTCCATGACGAGGCCGCCGTGTGCTGATCGTGAAGACATGCCGAACAAGTGGGAGAACGCCAAGCTAGACAAGGTGAAGGAAAAAGATATGAAAACTCCATCATGTTGGTGTGGAGATGTTTGCAAGGTGAAGGTATCCATCGACCGCAACAAGTCATGGACTGAAGGGAGGAGATTCTTTGTGTGTCCCAACTATGCACATGATCGGGCGCTTCCAACAAACGCCTATGACGTACCACCGGTATGGTCAAAGAGCAATCTCAAATTTTGTCCAACTTCAACTCATAATCCTAACAACAAATTTGTTTATCTTATGCAGTCACCGCCTCCTCTTTGCAAGTACTTCACATGGATAGATCAAGATGTTCCAGAGGATGTCAAAAAGGACCAATATCGAGATTGTCTTAGGAGGCAATGGTTGTTTGAAGAAGCTTTTCAGAGAGGCTTGGATGAAGAGCGTCGTCAGAAGGAGAAGATGGAACGAAAGAAACGCGAGGAGGAAAGGTCACGCAAAGAGAAGGCTGCTCGTGAAGAAGAGAGGGCAAGAAAGCTTGCAAGGGCTCGTGATGCACAAGAGGAGGATGAGGCACGTTACAAGAAGGGAAAAGGGCCCATGTTTCCTTAGTGATCTTTAGATGCATCTATTGAAGTTGAATCTTTAGTGACTGTCCGATGGTATTTCGTATGCCGGATATTTGATGATATTGCGATGCTTGAGACTATTTTATTCCACTATGTATGAACTATTTGTGATCGTGTTGAACTATTTGTGATTGTGTATGAACTATTTGTGATCGTGTTGAACTATTTGTGATCGTGTTGAACTATTTGTGATCGTGTATGAACTATTTGTGATCGTGTCGAAAAAAGTGTCAGACAAATTGTTGCTACAATATTGTCAGCTAAATATATGATTGTTGTTTGTTTAGTCATCTACATCTAACGTGTTGCTTGTTTTTTTCATTTTGCAGGTATTTGAACCTTACCGCCATAGTGGACGGCGGTAGCATGTGGCCGCCTACCGCCGGGGTCAGTGGCGGTAGACCCTGCTACTCACGCACCGAGCCAGACACTCTGTGTTTGGTGTCTGATGGGACCCTACCGCCAGAGCCTGTGGCGGTAGGCCCTGCTACTCACGCACTGCGCCAGACACACTACGTCTAGTGTCTGATGCTACGCGTAGGCACTCTACCGCCACAGGTTACGGCGGTAGGGTTTGGTTGCCTACCGCCAGAGGCAGTGGCGGTAGGATTTGATCCTTGCAAAACAGCTCGTAGGTACATATGGGAGTTGAAAAACAATGTGTGTAATTCTGTTGTCAACTATGTTGCATAGGGAAAAATGAAAAAAAGTGAGATGCAATACCCAGTACATAGTTCAAATGACACATGTCATGTCCGATAATTGAAATAACAAGCAACACCCATTACATAGTTCAAATGACACATGTCATGTCCGATAGTTCAAAAGACACACATCATTTCCACAAGTTCAAATGACCAACATCATGCCCGGTAGCATCCTAAGTACCCGGAAAGGATCCCCTAATAAGCCGGAAGAGACGCCCTAACCTGCTTAATACGTTCGATTAGTGCAGCACGCTTTGGATTAGGCTTTGGTTGATACTCTGCAGAACCCCCCCCCCCCAATGGATCATGCAACCCTTTTCCTCGCGGAACCAGGCCCATCGTGCACATCGGGTTGGTTTCTCCGACACTCCTTGTTCGATTGCCCATCCAATGATCTGTCCGGGCTTTGCCATGTCCACCTCCTCAAATTCGTCAATGCTTACGGAGAACGCTATCTCCAGTGCCAAAGTCCATCTACACTCATCTTCCTTCTCCCGCAACTAATTAACTATCTTCCATTTTTTTCTCTCGAGCTCTTCAGGGAACTCACAGAACACATACTTGTTGAAATCCTTCCTAGCCGCGTAGGCCTCTTCACAACCGTTAATCCATTTTCGAAGCTCCATCAGCATCCTACGGCGTCGTTCTACTTCACACTTCTCATATGCTATCTGCACCTCCGGGGTCCTTTTTTACCATGCTATATTGAATTGAAAAAAAACAAAACTAGGGTCAAATGATATAATACAAACACAAAGCATAACTTATTTGTAATGACCAAATACACAAAGTTCTTAGTGGTTCAAATGACATAAGGTACATAACATAACATCGAATTCAAATGTCTTGGCTTACATAACATAAGTAGAAATTCAAATGACATAGGTTACATAAATGATAAGGGTACATGTCATTATAGTCCAAATGACACTAGAAGATCATGTGATTCAACCCACTCTATTTGTCGTACGGCCCCGGGTTGCAGCAAATGACATCATTTCTTTCGTGGACCCAAGCCCAACGAGAAGCTCGACTAGCTATCAGCGAAGATGGTTGCCTGGCTAGCCAATCAATGACCTGGCCGGGGTTTTTCAAGTCCATCTCATGCACTTCATCCCTTGTACCACACAATGCAATTTGCCTTGCAAGAGCATGTCTATGAAATTTCTCTTCCTTCTTGAGCTTGGTTATGTTTTTCTGTTTAGCATCATAGAACTCAACTTTGTCATAGTCACACTCGCTCACATAGTATTTTGAAAAGTCACTACAAGCCGCATTCAACACATCGACGGCTTCGACCCACAGCTTCATCTTTTCCTCAATGACTTCGCGTTCACGCTTTGCCGCCGCCTCCGCCGAAGTCTCAAAGAAAATGATCGATGACATCCTACAAGTCGAGGGGTAACTATAACGGTCATCGTAAGCATAACCTTAAGCACTAACCCCCACCCCACATCTGGTCTTCTCACACCCAAAAACCAAATGCATCATAAGCATAACCCTAAGCACTAACCCTAACCACAACCGTAGTTTGTACTATGAAGTGTCAGATCCACTAACTTGCGACCATAGTAAGCACATATATAACCTTACAAATCAACTTGATAGTTGATTTAACACAAGATGACACAAACTTAAGTCATTAGCATAACCCTAAGCACTAACCCTAATCACAACCCTAGTTTCTACTATGAAGTGTTAGATCCACTAAGTTGGCACTATAGTAAGCACATATATAACCTTAGAAATGAACATGATGGTTCATTTAACTAAAAATGACTAAAACTAGGGTTTGCAACAAAGCTAACAATGCAACCAAATGATATGATTCCAACCAACAAAACTGAGAGGGGTGATAGAGATACCTTCACAGATGAAAATAGTCCGGATCCACCGGACAAATCTCAAAGAATGAAGATGGATTTGGGAGGGCTTCAATGGGGAGGGAGGTGAAAAATAGAAGACCAGCTCGGGGAGGAAAGATGCTGAATGGGTGGGTGTGTGTGTAGGGGGGGTACCTTATCCTTTTCTAGTGGCTGGTGTGAGGGCAGGACCCTACAGCCATAGTCTCCGGTGGTAGGACTACGTACTCTACCGCCAGGGACTATGGCGGTAGGGTCCTGCCCTCACACCAGCAACAGAACATACATGCAAACATTAGTTTTTTCAGATCATATAACATCATATATGCACAGTTTTCACAGCAATTCATCATATGTAATAGATATAGCACAAATAGTAGAAAACAAGACCAACAGAACACTAGAAATATAAGTCCTCAAGTCCAACATAATACTTCAAATAAAAGTCCTCAAGTCCAAAGCAAACTAGAAGCTCATTATAGTTCAACATGGCCAAACACTAGTTTAACATGCCCAAACACTTGTTCATCGTCCCATTCTTCCTCTCTTAGAGGACCCCTCACTCACGGTCTTCTTGCGGCGACGAGGAACCGGCTTTTGGAAAGGTGACGGGCTGTATGGATCCTCATGAGGGTGTCCTACCCTTTTTGCTTGTGAGGCCGGTGGTGCATCCATCATTTGTGACATGTTCATCTCTTCCGAGGCTTCGTCGTCCTGCAAGTACACCTCCTCTTCCTCCTCGGATTCACTGCAGTCGCTGCCACCCCCGGCGTGGCTAGAAGAAGCACCGGCGTGGCTAGTATTAGCACCGGCGTGTCTAGAAGAAGCGGCCGCTCCACTAGCCTGCACCATCGATGTGCTCGGAGCATGCACATCTACGACACCCGGGCTTGCGCATCCAAGAATGGTGACTAGCTTCCGGCAACGTTTCATGAAACGTTGCAGCAACAACAACAACAACAAAGAGACAAATATTTTTAATGCAACAGAGTAAGGACTAATGAAGTAAAAAGACTTGTGAAGTAAAACATTTTTATGCAACAGTGCAAGGACCTCGAGTGCTTACTTTCACCATTTCCCTCAAGGTAGCATCCGACTCCGGAGTCCCGGGGTTATGGATTAGTGCATTCGAGCCTTCGATGATACTCCTATTGAGCTCAAAAGTCTGCAAATTGAACGTAAGCTCAAAAGTTTGCATAATCAAGATAATATGAATCCACTCTCCAAATAGGTTCACAAGACTTACCACTCTATCAGTCAGGGGCGCATACTCTCTGTGAGAACCATGTGTACTTCTCACTATGGCGTCATACTCATCGTCTGATTCATTGTTTGGATCATGATCTGCAAGATCTGCGTCGGTCCACCTTGGCCTCAAACGCACCCGAAATCGCCTCCCATTGTCATACCACTTTAGATGAGTTTCTTTGTAATTCCTCATGTCCGCCAAAGTCATATATGTCTCTCTAGAACCGAGCTTCTGCTCCCACATCTTGACATACCTAGCATGGTGTTGTCCCCACTCAAGCACATTCTGATTATTCTTTCGGTTCTGGCTGCAAACAATGACAACAACAAAGCATGCATAAGAAAACAATTTAAAACATTGTATTGTTGGTTAACATAGCCTCGGTTAGGTAACTCACTTGTGAAGCTCAAGTCCACCCGTGCTTGCTGGCTCCGGTGGGGTGCGTTGCCTCATACCAAATTGCCTGGCCACTCGATGTGGTAGATGCCACTCGACAGCATAAATGCATATGAGAGGGCACCTGGTCCGCCAAAAATGGGAGTCCCTAGTGCACATCTGGTTCAATGTGAAACCCCTATTTGCCTCGTAAGGCCTCCAGTTAACCTGTTGAAGAGCTATTAGTTCGGCCAATGCATTTGATGAAAGCTTAGAGAAAATATTGCATTGGTATACCTGACGATATGTGAGGCTGTCCATCTCATTGGTGAAATTCTTGTACAAGGATGTCACATCCCTAGCTAGGCCATGCATTAGAGTGTGCATCGTGTTTAAATTCTATTAATTCTGAAATGGGAAATGCCAGAACCCCCAACAAACACTTCCCCCCCCCCTGGAAATAACTAGGGTTTACTAAAATTATTTTCAATGAACCTGAAATGCCCTTCTGAAATGTTCACCCCCTTTGTTTTGGGTTTAAACCTTTGACAAAAGTGGTGCACAATTTTCTAGGTCATCCTAAGGTTTCTGACTTAATTCATAAGTATTTGAGTTTGAGCATATAAAATTATATAAAATATTACAAATGCTCAATAACTCCCAAACCAAAATGTTTCATGTTGGAAATATTCCAACTAGGGGCCAGGTGCAGTTTGGTGATTTTTGGAGTGGTCTAGGTAATTTAAATAACTCCACAAAGTTGCAGAAGAAATAGAAAGGAAAACAAAAACAAAAAAAATACAAACTACCTTACCTGGCGGCCCACCTGGCCGGCCCAGCCCACCAGCCGCGCCAGCGAGCTGCTTCGCCTCGCCAGCCAGGCAGGCAGGTGCTCGACGCCGGAGCAGGAGCTCGCCACGCAGCGCCCTGCCTCCCTGCTTCACCTCCCTCGCCGCCCGGCCACCTGGGTGAGCTCCACGTCGTGCCCCGACCCCCCTGGACACGCCTTTCGCCCCTCTGCCTCTCTCCCTCGCACTTCCACGCCATGGCCGACGCCACCGCAGCTGCACCGTCGCCGTAGTCGCGCTCTCCGTCGTCCTTGCGCCGTTCCGACCTGTCCAGAAGCTCCGCCGCCCTCCTCTTCTTCGAGCTAGCCGAGCCCCGAGCGCTCGCTCGCTCTACAACGCTTCCCCGAGCTCTTCTTCAACCTTCGGCCGCCGGAGATCCCCTTCGACCTCACCGCCGCACCAGCTCGTCCCCGACCGCGACGTTCGCTTCCCCGAGACCGCTGTGAGCTCAGCTACCTCCCCATCCCCTCCGTTCTGCGTCTCGTGCACCACAGCGACTGCACGATGCTCACCCGCACGCACCGCCGCGGAGCTCGTCGCCGACGTGTCTCCGGCTAACCAATGACCACCCCACCGTGTCCAATGGCCTCACCGCAACCCCAGGAGGCCAACGCACTACCGCACGCACCTCGCCGTGCCCCGTATCGTCGAATCGTTCGACGCCCGACTCCGGCGACCGCCAAACCCGTCGCCGGTGACGTTTCCGGCCACCCCGAGGCAAACCACTGCCACCGAACGCCGCGGTTTGCCCTCAGCTAGCTGTAGATGTCCTCCGCCGCTCGTTTGGTCGCCGGAACGCCATTTGGCACTCCCGCCGCCGCGTCTGGCTCGCCGGCGGCTGAACGCCGTTGGGGTTTGACCCCTTTGACCTTGACTGGGTGGGCCCAGGTTGACTCCCTGAGTCAATGATAAGTGGGGCCCCCCCTCTGCTAACTAACTAGATTAGTTTTAATTAAAATTATTTAGTCTAATTAGCTACTGACATGCGGGACCCACTGGTCAGTTTGACCTGGACGACCCCGTTGACCTGCTGAGGTCAGCATGACCTCATGCTGACGCAATAACTAATTACTGGATTTATTTTTATACAGGAAAATCTAGAAAATAGTTCAAACTTCAAAAATTCATAGAAAATTATCTGTAACTCCAAATGCAAAGTTCTATATATGAAAAATGATCAGAAAAATCCAATCTATCCAATGGAACTGGTTTCATGCATGTTAAAACAAGTTAAACCCATTGTTTAGGCATTATAAGATATTGCACTAATATGATCTTATAAATGCACTACCATTTGAATCTTTGGTTCAAATGGGGTCATTTCCTTCTGGTTTAACTTGCACAAGACCAGGACACATTCATATTGCCATGTCTTAGCATGCATCATATTGTTGCATATCGTCATGTATTGATTGTGTTGCAATGTGTCATTCGTGGTAGGTTCTGCCTCCGAGGATATCTCCGAGTATCCAGTTGAAGGGCAGTATCCCACCACCACTCCATCAGGCAAGCAACTCGTTGATCATTCCGATACAAACCCATGTTCTCGCTTCTGCTCTCGTTTACTGCATTAAGACAACGTGTTTCAAACTGCTGTGTGTTGCGGTAGTTGAACCCACTTCCTTTGCATGACCTGTCATTGCCACAGTAACTAGATGAAACCCACTAGCATGTGTAGGAGTTGATTGAGCCAATACATGTGTGTGTGTTCCTACCATGCTATGCTTGCTATGCTTAGAGTTGTGTCAGGTCTGGTTCATCGGGATGATGATCCGGAGTGAAAGGTTGGGTCGTTGTCGAAAGTGTGGAAGTGTTGAACACGATTTGGTAAAGGAATTGATGAAAGGCCATGTAGGAGTACATGGTGGGTTGTTTCATTGAGGCCGTCCTTAAGAATTGAGATCTGTGTTTGTGATCCATGATACAGCTACTACCACACATTGGGCCCTGAAATATGACCCCGCTCGACTTCTTATCCGCCCTTGTCCTCTGTCCAGGAGTTGCAATTAGTTTCTGGTGTTTGTAGTATGCTGGGGGCCGCACGAGGCGCTGACCATCGGGGTGGGCTGTGTTGCGGTAGGCACGTGGCCGGGTCAACCGGGCGCCCGTTTGGTGTCTCGGAACCCTGTTCACATCGTTCGGGGCCGTTAGTGGAAACCTCGGCCGGACTCCCTGCGGATGGAACCCGAATAGGCGATAAACCTGGACTAGAGACTTGAGTGTTTAGGTAGGTCGTGGTCTACACCCACGTCGGCTTTCGCTTGAAGTCTGCCGAGCACATGTCGTGTGCAGACGCTAAGTGGTGGAAACATGTGTGAAGAAGTACACCCCTGCAGGGTTATAAATGATCTATTCGAATAGCCGTGTCCGCGGTAATGGACTTCTGGGTTGCCTATATCAGTTCATAGACAAGTTAAATGGATACTACTAAAACTCTCAAGATAAGTGTGAGTACCGCGGATGGCCCTCTCGCAGGATGGCGAGAGAGGATCCACGGTGGAGTATTGTGTTGGTGTTAGTGGACTCGTGTGCGACAAATGATTTACAAATGGTGTCTATCGTAGGGTAGCTTAGCCAAGAGTCAAAGCTGGCTTGCTGCAATAACCCCACTACCTTCTTGAGAATGTGCATGTATAGTAGGTTCCTGTTGTAAGACTTGCTGAGTACCTCCGTACTCATGTTGCTTTAATCATGTTTTTCAGACGACTGCACCAACCCCTCTGATGGGTTCTATATAGACCTCGACGTTGACGAGTGACTTATCACCCAGGTGGTGATCCAAGACTCGTGAAGGGTCGTTGTAGATAGACAGGCTTCGTCAAGCCTTCTTTCTTTCTAGTGTCTGTACTCAGACTACTTTGCTTCCGCATGTGCTTGTATGTTTGTATGACTTGAGTGTTGGGTCATGTGACCCCTATCTGTATGGATGATATGTATGGCTCCTCGGAGCCTTCTAAATAAAGTACTTGAGTCGTAGAGTACTGTTGTGATGCCGTGTTGTATTTACTCATATCGGGCATATTGTGTGTATGATTGAAATGCTTGGTATGAGTGGGATCCGACTATCTAGTTGTTTATCCTTGGCAGCCTTTCATATGGGGAAATGTAAGTCTTGTGCTTCTGAGCGATAGTAGTCTGCTACAGCCCGGTTCACCGGAGTCCTGCTAGCCCAGCACTACTGCTTGGACACTTGACTGGCCGGCATGTGTTTCACGTCGTTCCTATGTCTGTCCCTTCGGGGAAATGTCACGCGCTGATATTCGGAGTCCTGCCTAGCCTGCTACAGCCCGGGTTACCGGAGTCCTGTTAGCCCAGTGCTACAGCCCGAATAGATACGTTGATGACCGACATGCTCGATGTGATTCATCTATGCCTGTCCTCATAGGCTAGCGCCGCCTTGGGTTCACGACTAGCCATGTCGGCCCGGGTTCTCTGTCATATGGATGCTAGCGACACTATCATATACGTGAGCCAAAAGGCGCAAACGGTCCCGGGCCAGGTAAGGTGGCACCCGTGGGAGTACCGTGCGTGAGGCCGCAAAGTGATATGATGTGTTACACGCTGGATCGATGTGGCTTAGGATCGGGGTCCTGACAGCGTTGGCATCAGAGCCGGACTGCCTGTAGGTTCGCTAAGCCAAACTGGTCGATGTCGAGTCTAGAAATGCTTTAGTTATATGTAGGGGAATTGATTGTGGGAGGGAACGTAAGGCTCTTTTACTTCTTTACCTTATGCCCTCTATTCTGAGTCATTCTCTTCTCATTCTACGTGGGTTAAGGACTAGGCTCTCTTCTCTCTATCAGGTTCACGTGTTACTAAATCCGTAGTAACTTATAGGATTGTTGGTTTCAACCCGGTTCAGTTCTACTAAAGTTTAGTATGTTGCCATTTGAACCAGAACCTTGATATGTTGTTGTTGAGTGCTTTCGCAAACTGTTGTGGATGTCTCAAGCCTTTTTCTGAGCATTTACAGCCGTTATGCTGTCCAATTTCATCCAGAAATTCTAATGCCTTTGCACTATGTTGTGCTTTCAGATGGCTACCCGTCCCCAAAACCAAGTGGTTCGTCTGACCCGTTGCATCGGTGTATGTGGTCATACCGCCATGCTGGTTCGAGTGATGGTTGAGGCAGGTTACCGATGGTACCCTGAATACACCGTCGAAGAGCAGTTTAGAGATTTTAACCAGAGCCAATATCTGTGCACGGTCAGGATATATCCATCATATCCCGGAGCCACGGAACCACTCCACTGTTCTTATGGACTCGGGATCACTATTGGGATGTCCGTTCAAGATGCAGCCTACTCGATGATGACCATTATGCGAGCTAGAACTGCCTTGTTGAGCAACACTGATTTTCGCTACATGCCAGCATCCCTCCCTGGGGCGCATGGTTACCTTCAGGGCATGTACAGTGATGCATCCCATGAGGACTCACTTCTTTGCACCACTACTGAGATGTTGGAAGATAAGGACCGTGAAAACCGGGCCTTGCGTATGGAGCTCTTTAATGCTCGTGCTGATCATTGGGCCACCTTGACGAGGTTTGCACCTGCTGTGCAAGCCGGATACATGGACACGAGAGACTTGTACCCTGTGCGGGCTAGTCTGCCAGACTTCATGGAATGGCGTAGTGGGAGGCATCACCCCTCCTCGTGGGCCTCTTCTACCGCCATCTGTTGGACCGAGGCCGCACCCAAGTCCCTATGGTCCACAAGCACCGCAGCACCGTCTGTTCCCAGATGACCATGTTCCGCTTCCAGGTCTGGGTGGTGACTTCTATGAGGACTTCTACGGAGCCGTCTGAGCTAGTAGTAGTCTCGCTAGTATTGTAATAGTTGTATGTCCACCGTCCTGCGTGATTGTGGAATATAACTTAGTGTGTATCAATTCCGGAGGTGTAGATAAATAATGTATAGGAGCTTGGAATGCCTCCGATGAGATGTAACGTCTTTCATCATAGTGGTACTTCAGCCGGGCTTGTACTAAACTATGTATGGTGTGTATGACTGTTGGTGTATATATGGCAGTTTCTATATTACCATGTCATACGGATGATCATCTCTGCATTCCTTGTTATCCATTACATTCCGCACTTCCTTGGCCAGATTTTGCCATCCTGGTTTAAACCGTTGTTTTGTTTTTCCTAGGATGGTCAACACCCGCAGCAACCCTGCTGCTCCGGAGCAGGGAGAAGCTAGTGCACGTAGAGAGGAAAGTCTGCCTCAACCACCTTCTCTGGCCGAAGTGATGCTGGAGGCAGAGCGCAACAGGAGCGACACCAATCGCTTGTTAGAGCGGATTGAGCAGAACACGGCACGCCAGCAGAGGATCAATTCGGTGTCCATCAATGACTTTGTCAAGCTGTACCCGCCAAAGTTCAATCATTCCATCGAACCTCTCGATGCGGATGACTGGCTCCGCAGCATCGCCCACAAGCTACGTTCTGCCAACGTGGCTGAAGATGATAAAGTCACCTTTGCTGCCTATCACCTCGAAGGCCCTGCCAGCCTTTGGTGGGAGAATTATGAAGCTATGCGCCCGGTCGGCCAACTCACTACTTGGGCTGATTTCAGTGCCGCTTTTCGTGAGCATCATATTCCGGAAGGTCTTATGGATCGCAAGAGGGAGGAGTTCTGTAACTTCACCCAGGGGAAGCTGACTGTGGATGCATACAGTCGCGAGTTTGGGAAGCTTGCACGCTATGCTCCCGAAGAGGTATCCACCGATGCCAAGAAGCAGGCAAGGTTCCGCAAGGGACTTAGCCCTGAGCTCCGACGTGACCTTCGTCTGCATGAATGCATTTCTTTTCCGAAGCTAGTCAATAAGGCCATCAGTGCCGAGACAGGGCAGAATGATTTTGAAGCTTCACGCAAACACTCCCGTGACTATGGATCTTCATCCGGCTCTGGATCTCAGAAGCGCCGGGTCTGGATCCCAAATTCTGCTATGCCACCCAGGTATACCCCGAGGCCATCCTTTGAGGCGCCTCGTCCCAATCAACAGTATGTGCCGCCCAAGACTTTTGGTGGCCCCACTGTCAATACTGCTCCACGCCCCAATATGATAACTTGCTTCAAGTGTGGTGAGCCGGGCCACTACATCCGTGAGTGTCCCCAGAACAACCCCAGTCAGTTCGGAAAGTCTGTTGGCCGTGGTAAGTCAACAGCAAAAGTGCTTGTCGCCAAGCCAGCCACCACTGCTCGTGGCCATGTCAACTACGTTTCAGCTGAAGAAACTCAAGAGGACCCCAACGTCGTTCTCGGTACGCTCCTTGTTAATTGCCATCCGGCAACTGTTCTCTTTGATACTGGAGCATCTCATTCATTTATTTCTGAGAGCTATGCTCGTTTGCACAACACTACCTTTAGTGACATGCCCACCTCCATGGAAATTCAAACTCCCGGTTCTAGATGGCAAACCTCTAGGATCAGCCATGGAAATGAAATTCTTGTCGACAGATTGGTTTTTCTCGCGTCACTAATAGCTCTCAAGTCTTCAGACATAAACATCATCTTGGGTATGGACTGGATGTCAGCTCATTACGCCAAGATTGATTGCTCAACTAGAACTGTCCAACTTGCCCATCCATCGGGCAAGACAGTCAATGTTTTGACCCGAGTATCGGAGCGTCAACTCTACTCTCTTAATGCCAATCCCCTTCCAGACCTCGAAGATATTCCGGTAGTCCGTGACTTCCCGGATGTCTTTCCAGAGGAACTGCCAGGTGTTCCACCTGACAGAGATGTCGAGTTCGTGATAGACCTTGTTCCAGGAACCGTCCCAATCTCTAGGAGACCTTATAAGATGGCACCCCTAGAACTAGCCGAGCTTAAGAAACAACTCGATGAGTCCTTGCAAAAAGGTTTCATCCGTCCTAGTTCATCTCCATGGGCTTGCCCCGTTCTCTTCGTCAAGAAGAAGGATGGAACGGATCGGATGGTTGTGGATTATCGGCCTGTCAACTTGGTCACTATCAAGAACAAGTATCCGCTCCCCAGGATCAACGACCTGTATGACCAGCTCGCTGGATCCTCAGTCTTTTCCAAGATGGATTTGAGGTTGGGCTACCATCAAATCAAAATCAAGAACGGGGACATTCCCAAAACGGCCTTCGTTACTCGTTACGGCCAATACGAGTACACCGTCATGTCCTTCGGTTTAACCAATGCTCCAGCCACCTTCTCTCGGCTAATGAACTCGATCTTCATGGAGTATTTGGATAAATTCGTTGTGGTTTACCTCGATGATATACTCATCTACTCCAAGAATGAGGAAGAACATGCCGAACATCTAAGGCTAGTATTGATGAAACTTCGAGAGCATCGCCTTTATGCCAAATTCTCCAAGTGCGAATTCTGGTTGCCAGAAGTGACCTATCTGGGCCATGTAATCTCTGGCAAGGGCATTGCTGTCAATCCCGAGCGAGTTCTAGCTGTCCTTGACTGGACTCCACCTGAAACGGTCAAGCAAGTTCGGAGTTTTCTTGGTTTAGCGAGCTATTGCCGCCGCTTCGTCGCGAATTTTTCCAAAGTTGCTAAGCCTCTAACTGAACTCCTCAAGAAAGATAAAAAGTTCGAGTGGACCCCACAGTGCGAGTTCAGCTTTCGGGAACTGAAAAGACGCCTGACATCTGCTCCCGTACTGGTACCACCAGATTTCTCTAAGGACTTTGTTATCTATTGCGACGCCTCGCGACAAGGACTAGGTTGCATACTCATGCAAGATCGTCATGTGATTGCCTACGCATCTCGACAGTTGCGTCCACATGAGGATAATTATCCTACTCATGATCTAGAGCTTGCAGCGGTAGTCCATGCACTCAAAACTTGGCGACATTACCTCCTGGGTAATCGTTGCGAAATCTACACTGATCACCAAAGTTTGAAATATATCTTCACCCAACCGGATTTGAATCTCAGGCAAAGACGTTGGGTCGAGTTGATCTCGGATTACGACTTAGGAATAACTTACACCCCAGGCAAAGCCAATGTCATGGCTGATGCACTAAGTCGTAAATCTTATTGCAACAACCTGATGTTACAACAAGGTCAACCACTTCTCCACGAGGAATTTCATAAGCTTAACCTTCACATTGTTCCTCGAGGATTCCTTTCCACCCTGGTGGCGAAACCTAACCTTACGGATCAAATCATAGCTGCCCAGAAGCGCGATAAGGGCATATCTCGGATTAAGGAAAACATCGCTAGCGGAGTTGCTAAATGTTTTTCCATGGATGAACGGGGTGTTGTCTTCTTCGAGAACCGCTTGGTGGTTCCCAAGAAACAACATTTACGACAATTGATCCTTAAGGAAGCTCATGAATCCCCTCTCACCATTCATCCCGGTAGTACTAAAATGTATCAAGACCTACGCCAGAGGTTTTGGTGGACTAGGATGAAGAGAGAAATCGCTCAATACATTGCTAATTGCGACGTCTGTCGTCGCGTTAAAGCAGAGCACCAACGGCCTGCTGGCACCCTTCAACCATTGGAGATTCCTGAATGGAAATGGGATAAAATCGGTATGGATTTCATTACCGGATTTCCCAGAACCAAAAGAGGGAATAATGCTATCTTCGTTGTTGTCGATCGTCTTTCCAAAGTAGCCCACTTTTTACCCGTTCGCGAGAGTATAACCGCTAGCCAGCTAGCTGATTTGTACATCTCTCGAATAGTATCTCTCCATGGTGTTCCATTGGAAATTAATTCAGACCGTGGAAGTCTTTTCACCTCTCGATTTTGGGAAAGTTTCCAAAATGCTATGGGGACTCGTCTCTCCTTTAGCACCGCCTTCCATCCGCAATCAAGTGGTCAAGTAGAACGAGTCAATCAAATTCTGGAGGATATGCTCCGAGCTTCTGTCATCTCTTTCGGTATGGATTGGGAGAAGTGCCTACCATTTGCCGAGTTCGCTTATAACAATAGTTATCAAGCTAGCTTGGGCAAAGCTCCTTTCGAAGTTCTTTATGGACGAAAATGTCGAACGCCTCTTAACTGGTCAGAAACCGGCGAAAGACAACTCTTTGGCCCGGACATGATCCAGGATGCAGAAGAGCAGGTTCGCATTATTCGTGAGAAGTTGAAAACCGCTCAATCCCGTCAAAAGAGTCAGTATGACCGCAAGCATAAGCCCATGGCTTATGAAGTCGGTGAGATGGCTTACCTTCGGGTTACACCTTTAAAGGGAACCCATCGATTCGGTATCAAAGGCAAATTGGCTCCTCGTTACATTGGACCTTTTCGCATTCTTGCCAAACGAGGAGAAGTTGCCTACCAATTGGATCTACCTCCGCACCTCTCCAGAGTTCATGATGTCTTCCACGTTTCTCAACTCAGGCGTTGCTTCGCGGATCCTATCCGTGGAGTAGACCACGAAACGCTTGATCTCCAAAACAACCTCACTTATCGAGAATACCCCGTTCGTATCCTTGATCAAGCCGAGCGTACCACTCGACGCCACAATATCAAGTTTCTCAAGGTTCAATGGTCACACCATTCCGAGCAAGAGGCTACATGGGAAAGGGAGGATCGTCTTCGACTTGAGTATCCCGCCTTCTTTTCGGAGGAACCTAAATCTCGGGACGAGATTCTTTTGAGTGGGGGTGAGTTGTCACATCCCTAGCTAGGCCATGCATTAGAGTGTGCATCATGTTTAAATTCTATTAATTCTGAAATGGGAAATGCCAGAACCCCCAACAAACACTTTCCCCCCCCCCCTGGAAATAACTAGGGTTTACTAAAATTATTTTCAATGAACCTGAAATGCCCTTCTGAAATGTTCACCCCCTTTGTTTTGGGTTTAAACCTTTGACAAAAGTGGTGCACAATTTTCTAGGTCATCCTAAGGTTTCTGACTTAATTCATAAGTATTTGAGTTTGAGCATATAAAATTATATAAAATATTACAAATGCTCAATAACTCCCAAACCAAAATGTTTCATGTTGGAAATATTCCAACTAGGGGCCAGGTGCAGTTTGGTGATTTTTGGAGTGGTCTAGGTAATTTAAATAACTCCACAAAGTTGCAGAAGAAATAGAAAGGAAAACAAAAACAAAAAAATACAAACTACCTTACCTGGCGGCCCACCTGGCCGGCCCAGCCCACCAGCCGCGCCAGCGAGCTGCTTCGCCTCGCCAGCCAGGCAGGCAGGTGCTCGACGCCGGAGCAGGAGCTCGCCACGCAGCGCCCTGCCTCCCTGCTTCACCTCCCTCGCCGCCCGGCCACCTGGGTGAGCTCCACGTCGTGCCCCGACCCCCCTGGACACGCCTTTCGCCCCTCTGCCTCTCTCCCTCGCACTTCCACGCCATGGCCGACGCCACCGCAGCTGCACCGTCGCCGTAGTCGCGCTCTCCGTCGTCCTTGCGCCGTTCCGACCTGTCCAGAAGCTCCGCCGCCCTCCTCTTCTTCGAGCTAGCCGAGCCCCGAGCGCTCGCTCGCTCTACAACGCTTCCCCGAGCTCTTCTTCAACCTTCGGCCGCCGGAGATCCCCTTCGACCTCACCGCCGCACCAGCTCGTCCCCGACCGCGACGTTCGCTTCCCCGAGACCGCTGTGAGCTCAGCTACCTCCCCATCCCCTCCGTTCTGCGTCTCGTGCACCACAGCGACTGCACGATGCTCACCCGCACGCACCGCCGCGGAGCTCGTCGCCGACGTGTCTCCGGCTAACCAATGACCACCCCACCGTGTCCAATGGCCTCACCGCAACCCCAGGAGGCCAACGCACTACCGCACGCACGTCGCCGTGCCCCGTATCGTCGAATCGTTCGACGCCCGACTCCGGCGACCGCCAAACCCGTCGCCGGTGACGTTTCCGGCCACCCCGAGGCAAACCACTGCCACCGAACGCCGCGGTTTGCCCTCAGCTAGCTGTAGATGTCCTCCGCCGCTCGTTTGGTCGCCGGAACGCCATTTGGCACTCCCGCCGCCGCGTCTGGCTCGCCGGCGGCTGAACGCCGTTGGGGTTTGACCCCTTTGACCTTGACTGGGTGGGCCCAGGTTGACTCCCTGAGTCAATGACAAGTGGGGCCCCCCCTCTGCTAACTAACTAGATTAGTTTTAATTAAAATTATTTAGTCTAATTAGCTACTGACATGCGGGACCCACTGGTCAGTTTGACCTGGACGACCCCGTTGACCTGCTGAGGTCAGCATGACCTCATGCTGACGCAATAACTAATTACTGGATTTATTTTTATACAGGAAAATCCAGAAAATAGTTCAAACTTCAAAAATTCATAGAAAATTATCTGTAACTCCAAATGCAAAGTTCTATATATGAAAAATGATCAGAAAAATCCAATCTATCCAATGGAACTGGTTTCATGCATGTTAAAACAAGTTAAACCCACTGTTTAGGCATTATAAGATATTGCACTAATATGATCTTATAAATGCACTACCATTTGAATCTTTGGTTCAAATGGGGTCATTTCCTTCTGGTTTAACTTGCACAAGACCAGGACACATTCATATTGCCATGTCTTAGCATGCATCATATTGTTGCATATCGTCATGTATTGATTGTGTTGCAATGTGTCATTCGTGGTAGGTTCTGCCTCCGAGGATATCTCCGAGTATCCAGTTGAAGGGCAGTATCCCACCACCACTCCATCAGGCAAGAAACTCGTTGATCATTCCGATACAAACCCATGTTCTCGCTTCTGCTCTCGTTTACTGCATTAAGACAACGCGTTTCAAACTGCTGTGTGTTGCGGTAGTTGAACCCACTTCCTTTGCATGACCTGTCATTGCCACAGTAACTAGATGAAACCCACTAGCATGTGTAGGAGTTGATTGAGCCAATACATGTGTGTGTATTCCTACCATGCTATGCTTGCTATGCTTAGAGTTGTGTCAGGTCTGGTTCATCGGGATGATGATCCGGAGTGAAAGGTTGGGTCGTTGTCGAAAGTGTGGAAGTGTTGAACACGATTTGGTAAAGGAATTGATGAAAGGCCATGTAGGAGTACATGGTGGGTTGTTTCATTGAGGCCGTCCTTAAGAACTGAGATCTGTGTTTTTGATCCATGATACAGCTACTACCACACATTGGGCCCTGAAATATGACCCCGCTCGACTTCTTATCCGCCCTTGTCCTCTGTCCAGGAGTTGCAATTAGTTTCTTGTGTTTGTAGTATGCTGGGGGCCGCACGCGGCGCTGACCATCGGGGTGGGCTGTGTTGCGGTAGGCACGTGGCCGGGTCAACCGGGCGCCCGTTTGGTGTCTCGGAACCCTGTTCACATCGTTCGAGGCCGTTAGTGGAAACCTCGGCCGGACTCCCTGCGGATGGAACCCGAATAGGCGATAAACCTGGACTAGAGACTTGAGTGTTTAGGTAGGTCGTGGTCTACACCCACGTCGGCTTTCGCTTGAAGTCTGCCGAGCACATGTCGTGTGCAGACGCTAAGTGGTGGAAACATGTGTGAAGAAGTACACCCCTGCAGGGTTATAAATGATCTATTCGAATAGCCGTGTCCGCGGTAATGGACTTCTGGGTTGCCTATATCAGTTCATAGACAAGTTAAATGGATACTACTAAAACTCTCAAGATAAGTGTGAGTACCGCGGATGGCCCTCTCGCAGGATGGCGAGAGAGGATCCACGGTGGAGTATTGTGTTGGTGTTAGTGGACTCGTGTGCGACAAATGATTTACAAATGGTGTCTATCGTAGGGTAGCTTAGCCAAGAGTCAAAGCTGGCTTGCTGCAATAACCCCACTACCTTCTTGAGAATGTGCATGTATAGTAGGTTCCTGTTGTAAGACTTGCTGAGTACCTCCGTACTCATGTTGCTTTAATCATGTTTTTCAGACGACTGCACCAACCCCTCTGATGGGTTCTATATAGACCTCGACGTTGACGAGTGACTTATCACCCAGGTGGTGATCCAAGACTCGTGAAGGGTCGTTGTAGATAGACAGGCTTCGTCAAGCCTTCTTTCTTTCTAGTGTATGTACTCAGACTACTTTGCTTCCGCATGTGCTTGTATGTTTGTATGACTTGAGTGTTGGGTCATGTGACCCCTATCTGTATGGATGATATGTATGGCTCCTCGGAGCCTTCTAAATAAAGTACTTGAGTCGTAGAGTACTGTTGTGATGCCGTGTTGTATTTACTCATATCGGGCATATTGTGTGTATGATTGAAATGCTTGGTATGAGTGGGATCCGACTATCTAGTTGTTTATCCTTGGCAGCCTTTCATATGGGGAAATGTAAGTCTTGTGCTTCTGAGCGATAGTAGTCCGCTACAGCCCGGTTCACCGGAGTCCTGCTAGCCCAGCACTACTGCTTGGACACTTGACTGGCCGGCATGTGTTTCACGTCGTTCCTATGTCTGTCCCTTCGGGGAAATGTCACGCGCTGATATTCGGAGTCCTGCCTAGCCTGCTACAGCCCGGGTTACCGGAGTCCTGTTAGCCCAGTGCTACAGCCCGAATAGATACGTTGATGACCGACATGCTCGATGTGATTCATCTATGCCTGTCCTCATAGGCTAGCGCCGCCTTGGGTTCACGACTAGCCATGTCGGCCCGGGTTCTCTGTCATATGGATGCTAGCGACACTATCATATACGTGAGCCAAAAGGCGCAAACGGTCCCGGGCCAGGTAAGGTGGCACCCGTGGGAGTACCGTGCGTGAGGCCGCAAAGTGATATGATGTGTTACACGCTGGATCGATGTGGCTTAGGATCGGGGTCCTGACAAAGGACTTGTTCTTACTTCCAAAAATTCTAACCCTGTCCCAAGAGAATGCCACAGTGGGGAGTCGAAAAACATCATCTTCTTCATTAAGGCCTACCCACACGTGCGGTGAAGGATGCTTTTCAGGACGCCCAACCGGCAAACGCTCCCACATCCAGATCGAGAGGCCCCAAATACATCCACCCATGCATGGCCTCGAGGTGGTTTTCCTACATGTGACATCGAGCTGCAACCCAAAAATCAAACTGGTTAAATATACTAACATATGAGTTGAAGGAGCGCTCTTTGTCGGAATTCATGAACATACTACCATGCTTAATGGATATTTGCATAACTTGTTACCTGACGGTATAAGTAGGCGAGCCCAGCAGACCCCCAGTTGTACTTCTCGTCCCAGTCGGCCAAGAAGTCAAGAAACATCCAAGGAGCAACGTCTCCAGAGAAGTCTCCAAAGACCACCTGTGATAGGAGGTGCCACACGTACGCTCGAGCATACTGCTCCACGATCTCCTCATTGGCTTCTTCAGGGCATCCCGACCTATGATTCTGGAGCCAAGGGAATGGGACGCCGTTTGTCCTGTTGTCAGTCCTTCCCTGGGCACTAAGAGAGGTCGAGCAGTCACCGATGAGAGCGGTAACCCTCGCACGCCAGTTCTTGCCGTCCACTCGTCCGGTGAGAGCCTTGCCATCAATGGGAAGCCCGGTGATCATGGAAAAATCCTCCAACGTCACCGTCAGCTCACCACAAGGGAGATGGAAGCTGTGTGTCTCCGGCCGCCAACGATCGACAAGGGCGGTGAGAGCTGAATGGCACATCGATGGCGGCACGCGCTTGAACTGAAGAACAAACGGTAGCAGCCCGGCATGCTCAAAGTCCGGCTCATAGCGCACGTCATATTGCATCTGGTTTTCCGTCGTGTGGCTCCTAAAGCGGATGACAGCAAGTTTCTGTAACAATTGAGAAAATATGTCAGAAGCTTCCTTCATTCAAAAAATAGCATGAAAATGACAAAAACAATTGTTTCTCAAAATTGTTACCTCTCCACACTCGATAGCACGGGCACGATGGTCCTTGTCAAAAGCAAGGTCAAGCCCCGTATACAAACGCCCTTTGTCCTCATCCTCGGCCATTGTCGGTGTCAAAACCGGCGGATCTCGGGTAGGGGGTCCCGAACTGTGCGTCAAGATCGGATGGTAACAGGAGACAAGGGACACTTTATTTTACCCAGGTTTGGGCCCTCTCGGTGGAGGTAAAACCCTACTCCTATTAGATTAATATTGATGATATGGGTAGTACAAGAGTGGATCTACCACGAGATCAAGGAGGCTAAACCCTAGAATCTAGCCTATGGTATGATTGTGTATGATGATGGTTGTCCTACGGACTACAACCCTCCGGTTTATTTGGACACTGGATAGGGTTAGGGTTACACAGAGTCGGTTACAATGGTAGGAGATCTTGAATATCCGCACGCCTAGCTTGCCTTCCACGCCAAGAAAAGATTCTTCCGGACACGGGACGAAGTCTTCAATCTTGTATCTTCATAGTCCTGGAGTCCGGCGGAAGGTATAGTCCGGCTATCCGAACACCCCCTAATCCAGGACTCCCTCAGTAGCCCCTGAACCAGGCTTCAATGACGACGAGTCCGGCACGCAGATTGTCTTCGGCATTGCAAGGCGGGTTCCTCCTCCAAGTTCTTCAAGAAGATTACAAACACCAAAAATAGTGTCCGGCTCTGCAAAATAAGTTTCCACATATTGCCATATAGAGAATAATATTAACACAAATCAAATATGCTGACGTATTCCGCAGTGCGTCATAACACTGCGACCAAGCCTTCTATATAAATTGCTTTCATTGTTCCACCTTAGCGAGTTTAGCGAGGCGGTTTCCTTGGCACGTCTTGTCAAAGCAGAGATCATGTGCCCCTTTTAACGGGATTCTCATTAATACGGACGTGGATAACCCAATCGCGCCATTTACCATGGCGCTTGGGAGGCAAGTGAGTTTTATTAGGTAGGTGGGGACGCCTAACCGCACCCGCTTATATAAAGGGATAAGGATTCACCTTTTTAACCTACACCTTCTTCCTCCTTTGCCAATCCATCTCTCGCGCACTCAAGCTTCAGCGCCCAAGTCCGCTCTTCCTTCCTCAACCTTCTCCAACAATGTCCGGAGCGGGAGGCAAGTGGATGGTCTCCTCCGTCACGGAGGCTCAAGTAAAAAAGTTAAGGAAAGCCGGATACTTGTCCAAGGACATCCCGCATCGGCTTCCTGAGAAGGGGCAGCTTCTTCCTACCCCAAGGCCCCATGAGAGGGTAGTTTTTCTTCCCCACTTCCTCCGCGACTGGGCTTTCCACTTAACCCATTTGTCCGGGGGCTCATGTTCTACTACGGCCTGGATTTCCACGATCTGGCCCCGAACTTTGTTCTCAACATCTCGGCGTTTATCGTCGTGTGTGAGGCCTTTCTCCGCGTCCGCCCCCACTTCGGCCTCTGGCTCAAGACCTTCAACGTCAAGCCCAAGGTGGTGTCCGGCACCCAGGTGGAGTGCGGAGGCGCTATGGTCGGCAAGATGGCCAACGTCCTCTGGTTCAATGGCTCCTGCGTGGAGTCCCTAAAGGGGTGGCAGGCCGGGTGGTTTTACATCACCGAGCCACGCGATCCGAAATGGGTCGCGGCCCCGAGTTCAGATCCGGACCCCCCACGCGGCTCATGTCCTGGAAAGAGACGGGCCTGTCGTGGGGCAACGAGGAAGAAGTGACTAGGTTGCAAACGTGCATCCAGTCCCTGGTGAACAGGCCAATCCGCCTGATCAATGTGATCCAGGTCATGCTCGTTCGCCTGATCCTCCCGTGCCAACAACGGGATTTTACTTTGTGGGAATTCGACCCGGCGCAGCACCAAACCCTCAGTAGGCTCTTCGACACGACGTATGAAGACGTCTGGAAGGTGCTGACCAAAGGCGCCGAGTCCCCCACATCTGCTTCCGAGGACCGCGGATACAGCTCGCAGCGTCATGCCAGCGAGGTGAGCTATCTATACCTTTGACAGGTCTGTTAAGCTCTTCTTCATAGATTAACTCTATGCGGGATCTAAACTCCCTTACCTTTGACAGGCTTGGCTGGCGGTATCCGGACGAATCAACTGTCCGGCTCCCCTGCCCGAAGACCCAGCCCCAGCTCTCTTGGTGAAGCTGATGGCTCCGGCACCTTATGTGGTGCCGGAGAAGAAGGCCAAGAAGAAGAAAACCACCGGGAATCGAAAAAGGTCCCACAACATGGTGGTGTCGGACTCGTCATCTGACGAGTCCGCGACGCTCTTCTGTCGTGAAAACGAGGAGGAGGAACAAGGAAGCTCTCCCCCCCAGTGAGGGGAGAAAAGAAGAAGATGGCCGCCCCAACGGGGGAGGCCGAGGGGTCGAGGAAAAGGAAAACCCCTCCGCCGGACTACTCCCACGACGCCGAAGAGGGCGGAGAGGAGTGGCTGGACAGAACCAAGCGTCCGGCGACATCGTAAGTATTTACATACCAGAGTGACTCATGATATTTTCTAATGCGTGGCTTTCCCTAATGTCGAACGTAATTTATGCAGACCGCCCCGGGCCGGACTCGACGATTCGTCGAGCGGCTCCCTGGATTCGTCGGACGTGAACTCTGTTTCGCCCGCGGTCTCCCCCTGCGGGGCGGACGACGCCGAAGCGGCACCCCGCCAAGCTTCGAGGCAGGAGAAGATGGTCCTGGAGGAGCCGCAAGGCAATCCTCCGGACCCCAGGAGTAAAGGGGATGAAACCCCCCAGGGCTCCATGTCCGGCTTTGTGCCGGACACCGCGCCGGACTCGACAGTCCCGGTCCGTGGTGGGCGAACTCCTCCTAAGAGGAGTAAGCCGTCTGAGCCGGCGTGCTCCGTCCAACCAGAGGCGCCGGACAATCTGCTGGAGGTGCTTGAGGGCGCCACCATCAATGAGGAGCACCGTATTGTTATGAGTACGGTGATCCAAAGGGTTCAGTCCGCCAAGAGCGGACGGACTGAAGCTTGCGCTAGCCTTCTAACAGGCTTCCAGGTAAACAGAAATATGTCAAATTATTTACCGCATAGACAGTAGCCCCTGATGCTCTGTTCGGTGTTCGGAAAGATAAGCCGAATAGAGGATCTAGTAATTTTCGCCGGAGTCTAGCAAAAAAAGTCAAATATGCGTATGCAGGCTTCGCTGCTGTCCACCGCCGCACTGACTGCGCAGGTGGATGTCCTTAAAAAGGACCTCGGGCGGACCGAGCAAGAGCTCGGCCTTGCCAGACGGCAGCTCGAGGAGAAAGAAGGTAAAAAATACCCTAAAAAAGAAAAAAAAGTGCCTATAGAGAGGCTTGATTGCAGAAAGAAATAACAGGATTGTACTGCTTATTGTAGGGGCCGCAACTGAGGTGGCAACCCTGAAGCAGGCGCTGGCTGAGGCCGAAAAGAAAACGGCCGAGGAGCGCGCCGAGCGAGAAAGGCTTGGGGTTCAGGTCGGCGAGGTGCAGCAAGAGCTGCAAGCTCTCATGAAAAAACATGAGGGTTTGGAGCTTGAGTCAAAAGCGCAAGCATCCGAGCTCGCGTCGGCCATCGAGACCGCCAAGAGTGCGAAGGCCGAAGCCCAAAAGGCCCTCCAAGAGTTGGAGGAGGTGAAAAAGATAGCAACGGGTAAGGCATTCTCAATGCAAAGTAGGAATATAAAAGTAAACTACCTATTACTTACCCGAATCCGGAGTTCTCCAGGGGCGTTCGCCGATATTCCCCGCAGCGTATCCGACGCCGCCGCGTTCTACCGGGCTGAAGAGGGCAGCTCGACGGAGAGGGTGTTCTGGTCTCAGTATCCTGAGGCCGGACACCCTGTGCCCTTAAGCGATCAGCTGAAACAGCTGGTCGAGCTCCACAAGGCGGCCGAACAGGCCATGAAGGGCTTACTAGTTCGGCTGTGGCCTGGAGAGGCCCTGCCTGGGAGCTATTTCGGGCTAGTGCGGCGGCTGGTGGAGGCCTGTCCACGGCTTGAGGTCGTCAAGCGCTCCGTCTGCATCGAAGGTGCCTGGAGGGCCCTTGCCCGTGTAAGGGTACACTGGGGTAAGCTGGACGGAGAGAAGCTGGTGAAGGACAGGCTACCGCAGGGGAAGGAGCATCGCAAGCCCGAGAACTACTACAAGGAAGTTCTTGCCAGAGCCCGCCTTGTCGCGGATGAATGTACCAAAGATGTAATATTTGAATGAACTCGCTCGTTTGTATCCTGTGCGCTGAAAACTTGTTCATATGCGCTAAGCAATGCTTATTGAATTTAAAATATTATTTTCTGTGCGGCCGTTTATCAAAAATTGAGAGATGGCCAGTCGTCGGCTTCTGCCCCCATGCCACTAGTGCTGGGGTGTTCGGGATAAACCTGAGGGCTCTTGTTCCCATAGTTGGGTCCTTCGAGGGAAGCGCTCAGCACAACGAACCAGGCAATCGGACTATAATGCTTGAACACTCTCACTTAGCCATAGAACGTTATAATTTTAAATTTCGGCGAAGCCCCTAGTTCGGAAGGCCGAATTCGGGGCGCTATCCACGCCTTTGGCCGGACATAGCCACCTCCTCGCTCGAAGCGGCATAAGCCTTTAAGGACTCGAAAAACCTCTCGAACAGCGACCGGTCTCACGCCTTATCATGACAGTCTGTTTTAGCTTTCTCCACTGAGGTGCTCAACCCACCTGAACTGGGGCACAATCGCAGTGGTTCTCCTAGTGCTACCTTAGCCGATATAGCGGAACGTAAGGCACCAAAACATAGGAGCCGGGCAAACCCAACATGTGACCAAAATCATGACTCGGAGCCGATGCATATAGTGCTATAAGTTCGGGGTGCCGCACTTGTGAAAGTGTACGGACTTCTCACACCAGATAAAAGGGTAATGAAGCCCCTAGCGTGGTTTGCCGTACCATGGTGTAAGGGTGCGATCATGTTATGTAATAAACATATATATTCAAAGAGGATAATGCAAAAAATAGACAAAAAGCTATGCATTGTTTATAAAGAGGCTATTTATCAAAGCCGAACGATACATGTAGTGCGATAAGCAAAAAAGATATTAGACTATTTAACATGTCCTGACCAGGCGCAGGCTGCGGAATTTAAAAACAGATATATCGCTCGAAATAGAGACCACCTGAGAGTTCCGTAATGCGGCGTAGCTTTGTCTGCTTTCCTGGATCTAGCATCGTCTGTGCGGCAACAAGGCCGAACAGGTTTATCCAGAGTGTGGAGTCCTGAAAGTTAAAAAAAGAAAAATCCGGCAGCCCCTAGTACATTTGACGCCGTATTGTAGGCATGCCGTTAATGTGCCCCTCCCCCTGTGCCCATGGAATTTTAAGGGCGTAATTGTGTACTCGAGGTACTTGCTCCGCTATGTTGCGATGGCTGGGGTTGGGGCCGTTTTGCTACTCTTGCTCTGAACGTGCCAGGCGGTCTTGTTGCAGGTTACTCCGGGCGCGCTTTGCATTGTCCGGCTTTTTAACGGCCGGACTGGAGAGTTGCCTTGAAAGGCTGCTTTGTACTTCCGCTGCGAGGGCCGCCGTGTGCTCCTCCGTACGGATGGAGCGTTCTGTGTTTCCGCTGACCGTAATTACTCCTCGAGGGCCTGGCATCTTGAGCTTGAGATATGCGTAGTGCGGCACCGCATTGAATTTAGCGAATGCGGTTCGTCCGAGCAGGGCGTGATAGCCACTGCGGAACGGGACTATATCGAAGATTAACTCTTCGCTTCGGAAGTTATCCGGAGATCCGAAGACCACATCAAGTGTTATCGAGCCTGTGCAATTGGCCTCTACACCTGCTATGACGCCTTTAAAGGTCGTCCTTGTGGGCTTGATCCTTGATGGATCTATGCCCATTTTCCGCACTGTATCCTGATAAAGCAGGTTCAGGCTACTGCCGCCGTCCATGAGGACTCTTGTGAGATGAAATCCGTCCACGATTGGGTCAAGGACCAGTGCGGCAAAACCGCCGTGACGGATGCTAGTGGGGTGGTCCCTTCGATCGAAAGTGATCGGGCAGGAGGACCATGGGTTGAACTTTGGGGCGACTGGCTCCATCACGTATACGTCCCGTAGCGCACGCTTCCTCTCCCGCTTGGGAATGTGGGTCGCGTATATCATGTTCACCGTCCGCACTTGTGGGGGAAACCCCTTCTGTCCATTGTTGTTCGGCGGCCTGGGCTCCTCCTCGCCGTCGCTGTTCAGGCCCTTGTCTTTGTGTTCGGCTCTTAACTTGCCTGCCTGCTTGAACACCCAACTATCCCTGTTGGTGTGATTGGCTGGCCTTTCGGGGGTGCCATGAATCTGGCACGAGCGGTCGAGTATCCGGTCCAAACTGGACAGGCCCTGGGTGTTATTTTTAAATGGCTTTTTCCGCTGACTGGATTTATAGCCTCTGAATCCGGCATTAACTGTCGCATCCTCATTGTTGTCGCTGCTAACGCGACGCTTTTGATTATTTCGACGTGACCTGCCACTTTTGTCCGTGGTATCCGAATTACCAGGCTTCTTCGATAAGTTGTTGCTGCGAGCTAGCCAGCTATCTTCACCCGCACAAAAGCGGGTCATGAGTGTTGTGAGGGCTGCCATGGTTTTCGGCTTTTCCTGTCACAGGTGCCGGGCAAGCCACTCGTCGCGGATGTTATGTTTGAAGGCTGCTAGGGCCTCTGCGTCCGGACAATCGACTATCTGATTTTTCTTTGTTAGGAACCGTGTCCAGAATTGTCTGCCCGATTCTTCTGGCTGCTGAATTATGTGGCTTAGGTCGTCGGCGTCCGGTGGCCGCACATAGGTCCCCTGGAAGTTGTGGAGGAATGCGGCTTCCACGTCCTCCCAAGAACCGATTGAGTCCGCTGGTAGGCTGTTAAGCCAGTGTCGGGCTGGTCCTTTAAGCTTAAGGGGTAGGTATTTGATGGCGTGTAGATTGTCGCCACGTGCCATGTGGATGTGAAGGAGATAAACCTCAATCCATACTGCCGGATCTGTCGTACCATCGTACGACTCGATATTGACGGGTTTGAAACCCTCTGAGATTTTATGATCCATTACTTCGTCTGTGAAGCATAGTGGGTGTGCAGCGCCCCTGTACTGGGCTATGTCACGACGCAGCTCGGAAGAGCTGTGCCTGCTGTGTTCGGCCCGGCCGGATTTATTGTGTCCGGAGTGAAGATCATCACGTGCCGTCGGGCGTCCGCGTGATCCATAGATCGATCTTGTTTTCCTTGCTTTATCCTCCAGTACGTCTCGCAGGTCTGGCACGTTTTCCCATGCCTTAGTTGAACGGCACCGGGGCATGGCTTGTTTAAGGGTTCGACAGGCCTCTCTGTCGCGGCCGCGGGGTGGCCGGTCTGCCATGTCATATGTTTCCCCCTCTGATTGGGGTAGCGGCCTGCGCTTAGGATAATTTTTGGAGGGGCGCCCGAGTTCATACTCTTCGGCCGCAAGGACTTCAGTCCATCTATCAGCTAGCAAATCTTGATCAGCTCTAAGCTCTTGCTGCTTTTTCTTTAGGCTGTTCGCCGTGGCTAGAAGCCTGCGTTGAAAACGCTCTTGTTCGGCGGGGTCTGATGGTACGACGAATTCGTCGTCGTCGAGGCTTGCCTCGTCTTCTGAGGAAGGCATGTAGTTATCATCCTCAACCTCTCGCTCTGCCGCTCTCTCATGAGGGCTGGCTTTTCCATCTTCCTGCGCTGAATCTTGCTGGTTCTGGTGTTCTTCGGCGCTGTCCGGGGTAGTATTATCTCCCGTGCCGGAATCACCATTTCTACTGTGGCGGGATTTAGAGCGGCGCCGTTGGCGCCGGCGTTTTGGCGGTTTTTTTGAGTTGTCGTCTTCCGCTGTTCCATCGCCAACTGCATCCTTTGGAGCATCCACCATATATATGTCATATGACGAGGTGGCGGTCCAGCGCCCTACAGGTGCTGGTTCTTGTTCGTCTCCTCCTTCGTCGTCCATACCGTCGAAGTCTTCGGAGCCTAAGTCAAGCATGTCGGTTAAATCGTCGACAGTGGCTATTAAGTGGGTGGTGGGTGGGCTTTGAATTTCTTCGTTGTCCGAATCCCAACCTCGCAGACCATAGTCCGGCCTGAGCTCTCCTGATAAAGAGAGAGACTTGAGAGAATTCAGGATATCACCGAAAGGTGAGCACTGAAAGATGTCCACGGTGGTAAACTCCATTACAGGCGCCCAATCAGATTCGATCGGCGGGGGCACGGAAGGCCCGGAGTTCGGAGAAGAATCCGACTCCTTGGAGTCATGGGCCGTGCGGAGTGCGGGGCTGGCGTTCGGCTCGATCGCCTTTGAGATCGCAGCCCCCGAGGTGACGTCTAACCGTTCATCCTCGAAGAACGCAGCGGGCTCCGAGTCAAAGATCGGGGCCGAAGCGTCTGCGGCCTCCAGGGTACTATTCGGAGGCAGAGCCGTATCATGCCCCTCGAAATAGTGTGGCGCGCTTGGCTGTGGCTCGAACCCGTCGAAGATCAAGTCTCCGCGGATATCTTCCGTGTAGTTTAAGCTTCCAAACCTGACTTGATGGCCAGGGGCGTAGCTTTCGATCTGCTCCAGATGACCAAGCGAATTGGCCCGCAGAGCGAAGCCGCCGAAGACGAAGATTTGTCCGGGGAGGAAAGTCTCACCCTGGACCTCATCGTTGTTGATGATCAAAGGAGCCATCGGGCCTAAAAGCGACGACACAGAGGAACTCTCAATGAAAGCACCAATGTCGGTGTCAAAACCGGCGGATCTCGGGTAGGGGGTCCCGAACTGTGCGTCAAGGTCGGATGGTAACAGGAGACAAGGGACACATTATTTTACCCAGGTTCGGGCCCTCTCGGTGGAGGTAAAACCCTACTCCTGCTAGATTAATATTGATGATATGGGTAGTACAAGAGTGGATCTACCACGAGATCAAGGAGGCTAAACCCTAGAAGCTAGCCTATGGTATGATTGTGTATGATGATGGTTGTCCTACGGACTACAACCCTCCGGTTTATATAGACACCGGATAGGGTTAGGGTTACACAGAGTCGGTTACAATGGTAGGAGATCTTGAATATCCGCACGCCTAGCTTGCCTTCCACGCCAAGAAAAGATCCTTCCGGACACGGGACGAAGTCTTCAATCTTGTATCTTCATAGTCCTGGAGTCCGGCTGAAGGTATAGTCCGGCTATCCGAACACCCCCTAATCCAGGACTCCCTCAGCCATCCTAACAAATATATAATTTTGTCACTTATTAGACAACATCGTCTATACATATGAATAAAAAAACTAAAACCAAACATCTTCAATTATAAACTGCAAAATATGAAAATACCATGCAATTAGTATGCATTCTACATCACAACAAAAAGCATCTGTATGAATTACACACATTTTCATACTATGCATTAACCACCTACAAATTTTGCAAAAAATTCATCCTCGTAATTTTACAATGCATTGACCATCTAAGAATTTTGCAATGCCTTCATCCTCACAATCTTGCATTCACCATACAGAAAAATTTCTCATACAATTCATATCTACATTACAAAATAAAATTCACCAACATATATGCATTCACCAACATATCCTCACATATCTCGCTATGGTTTCACCCACACATCCCTTCATAAGCCTACTACAAAATCATATACTACTAAACAACTAAAACATCATTAAAAAATCAACACAAAAACCTAGGTTGCACCTACTGCCAAAAAAAGCTTCAAAAATAAAAAAGCATTTCGAAAACTGATTGGAGGGAATGGAGGAGCTTACCGGCCTCTTCGATTTGCCCTAAAGATCCGCGAAAATGGTGGAGGGAAGAGGGAGATGGAGGGAGGGGATCGGGAGGAGGAGAGAGGCGCCGCTGGCCTCTGTTCGAGTCGATGTGAGGAGGAAGAACGGGCAGGTAGGGCGCGCCCGCAGCCACCGAGCACGGAATTGCCTGTTCGGAACCTACCGCCACCCAATCTGGCGGTAGGGGGCAACACCCTACCGCCACAGCCAGTGGCGGTAGCCACTTATCCACGTCAGCAGGCAGGCGGCGCCGTCGACGTTGACCCGGTCCTTACCGCCAGATCTGGTGGCGGTAGGGTGTTCTATCCTACCGCCAGCACGGGTGGCGGTAGGAAAAGGGTCAGATCCGAAAAACTTTTAGAAGAGGGATCAGATGCGGCTATACGTGCATAAAAGGGTCAAAACAGTGAATTTGGCCGAATGTGGGAGGCAATGGCTAGGGTGGGCTAGATGAAAGGCCACGCGGATAAAATCCTAGGTACTTATTGCACGGAGAGAGAGAGAGAGAGTCAACGTGACAAAGAATCATTGTGTTACTTTCCGACTATGCATGCACTACACACACGATATTTCTCAACCTCCAAGAGCAACAAGATCCACCAAGAAAAGAAGGAGAATCAACTTTTTCTTTGGTGGAAGTATAGATCAGACACTTCTTTTTCACTCCTCAAAAAATCAACAATTTCAGTGGTGGGGAAGGGCGTTTGCAAAGAAAATTGAGTTATAATCAATGAAGGAGAGAATGGAGTCATCACCTTTTTTTGTATGGAGCAAAATCACATGATAACACTCCATGTTATTATAATTGATTACATATAGTATTATCTTAATTCATAGCAAACAAGTTTGGATCGATTCAATAATATTGTTCTTCCAACATCATAATCTCAATGTTGTTTTAGGGCTACCGTTACACTTGACGATATCCTAAGATCCAGAAAACATGAGCACCAACAACACTTGAGCTAGTCTTAGAGGCGAGACTAGAAACATTTATTTTATCTATTTATCATTCACACATGCATATGAGTTTCCACTGAATCGCATATTCCAGGATCATACGTAGTAGTTATAGCATGAAATATAAATTCTTAATTATGAATATGAAAATATAATAATATAATATTATTGCCTCTAGGGCATATTTCCGACAACCTCCAATGCAATACAAGAAGCCCAAGGCCTCAGAGCATCTCCAGCCGTGCCCCCAACAAGGCCCCCCAGGCGATTTTTCGGCCGCCGGCGCCGAAAAACCGGCCCAGTCGCACCCTCAAAGGCCCTTTTTTCGCCGGCTTGGGCCGAAATTGACGCAGGCGGATCCAGGCCAAACCCGGCGTGCTGGGGGCGCTTGGGGGCGCCGGCCGAATCGTTTTGGCGCGAAAATCGGCAGGCCCTCCTTGGTAGCGACTCGGCTCTTCTCGCCGCTTCGTCGTCCTCATCGTCTCGGTTCCCGTGACGGAATCAATGCCAAAGATGCCCCGCGCTGCCGCGCCGGTCAGCCTCCTCCATTGATGCCTCACGGGCGGCGCAGTGAAGACGGGACGCCGCGCGTCCCTCGCCCATCACGCGTACACACGGCGGCCACGCGTACGAGCGCCGCCTCCGCCTATATAAGCCTCCCCGAGCGCGCCGCTGACGCACAACCTCTCCACCGCCGACGCCCTCGTTCCTCGACACCCCCCTTTCCTCCCTCTCTTCTCGCCGTTTCCATTTCAACCATGGCCGAGCGCTTTCCAGGCGATAGCGCGGCGGCGAACGGCTTTGGCCGCCGCCACCTTCACGAGGACGAAGCTCGGCTCCTCTACGAGGCCGAGTACCCAGTCCCGCCGGACATGCGGGTGCCCGGGGCATTGAGGATCAGCGCCGGCGGGGTCCCGGTGCCGCCGCCGCCCACCGGGGTGGCACGGCGTGCGGAGATCGCGTGTATCCGCGCCTCTCTGCCGCAGGCGGCGAGGGAAGTTCCGCGATACGTCCTCGACAACCCGCTCTGGGAGTAGTACTTCCGGCGCCGCCACACCGAGCAATTCGAGGCCACCAACGGCGTCGTGCCCTCCGGAAGGCTCAACTCCGAAGGCCGCCGCCGATGGTGGGGCATGCCCGACCGCACACTGGAGAACGTCCTCAAGTACATCGAGGGCGGCAACACGCCCAGGCTGGAGTACCCTCTCCCCCGTCCTTCTCCCGCCGGCGTGGGAGCTCGTGGACGCCGAGGCACATGGATCCGGGGGCGTCCTCCTCCTCGTCCGGCCGCTCTTCCGGCTCTCCCTGCCTCCGCCTCGTGAAGCCGGAGCTCCAGGACACGCCGGTGAGCCAGCGCACCCGCAGCTCTGGCGTCCGCATCGCCGACTCCTCCCCCACCTCTGGCCAGCTCGTCCTCGTCAAGCCAAAGGAGGAGCCCGGCCTCCCCGCGGAGAACGAGGCCATTGTCCGGCGCGGCTTCTCCGACGAGGCCACCCTAAAGTGGGCGCTGGATGACTACCTCCGCGACGAGATGGTCCGGCAGCGCCGAGCCCTGGAGGAGATAGCCGCCCGCAAGCGTGGGCGCGAGGACGAGAACGGCGTGGTGATCCTCGACAGCGACGAGGACGAGGACGCCCTCGGACCGTCCAACCCACCGCGCCAACTTGAGGAGGGGTGCAGCAGGGACGGCGGCCGCAGAGGAGGCGACGACGACGGCGACTACACGAAATTGTACAGGCTCCTCGGCATGTAGAGCTTCAAGCGCGGCGAGGAATGGCGAGGGCGACGATGGGCCTAGTAGCGTTTTTATTTCTTCTTTTGTGAAATATTTTAAATATGTATATACTCGTCGAAGTTTGTGTTTATTTACGCCTTGTTTATTTCAAAAACATCGTGAACGCCGTGACTGGGGAGCATCACGTCCTCAGCACGCGGTTTTCTCTGGTGCGTCTCAGGAGGCGATTTTTAGCGCCTCCTAAAGAACCAACGGCTGGAGATGCTGTCAGTCATCCTCACCATCGGCCGCGACCTCAGCCTCTCGCGGCGTGAGCGCTGAGTTTTGATGTCCCGAGCAGTCCGTCGACTGGCCTCCTGAAGAGAGGCCTCTTGCACGCGGCATTTCTACAACAGGACCTCGACATCCAAACTACGGCCGAGAGCACTCTCCAAGCACTACTGGAGTTCGCCCCCCTTGGTTCAACCTTGTTGCAATTGTGCACGGGGGCCCTCGATTATAGCCCGGTTCCTGTCCAGCACATCGCCAACGACCTGCAGCAGGGCCTGGCAGGACCACGCTCCGGCAAGCTTGACATCGGCGTCGTCTCACGCGTGATTCGCCGCCCTCCGGTCGGCGTCAAGCCGCACTTGCATTTTCTGCATGCGGTCAACCGCTACCCCAAAACAAAGGGACGTCAGAAGGAATGTCTAGACTACAATTTCGTAACGATATAAACGAAGAGAGCCTTGGCTCAGTGGTTGGGCATGCGGATGTGCAGCCTAGCGACCCGAGTTTAATTTCTAGAATTGCCAGGTGATGCACAGGGGTTTTTTCCCGTTTATTGAGGATCAAACTTGGTGTGTGGTGTAAAATGGCCGTATGCATCCCTGGTTGGTGCAGAGGCCGGGAAGTGAAAATCTCTCCCATTTTTTAAGGCACGCATGTGGGTCTCGATCAGGGGGAAACCAACTCGCCCCTCGCGTCGCCCCCGCGGGCGAACCGGGGGGGGGGGGGGACCCTAGCCGCCGCCCCTCGAGTCTCCTCCTCCTCTCCCCTTCCTCGCCGACGTCCATAGCGTCGCAGGGCGAAGCCTGGGCGGCGGCGGGGCTTCTCCCCATCGTCTTTGTCTTCGTTGGCGCGGGACAGCGGGATCCAGAGGAACGCCGGGGGAACGTGGGGTCCGGCGGCGCGGCGGGTGGGTCTCCCATCGGCATCGTGTGCGGCGCGGCGGTGGCGACCTGCGTGTCAAGAGGTGGTGGCTACGTTGGCCTGACCGGTGGTCGCGGGTGCCGCCGAATCCAGATCGGATCCATCTGGATCCTTTCTTCGGACTCCGTCGGCCGCCGCGGGGTGGTGATGATCGTCGCTGGCCACGTCGGATCCTTGGATTCGGCGTCTGGAGATCTACAAGGAGTTCTTCTCGATCCTCCTTTCTGGTGGGTTGAGCCCCATGGCTCTTTCATCTTTGTGGGTTTCGGATCGTGGCTTGCCGGATCCGGAGTACACGGAGGTTTGGTGCATAGGATGGGGACCGGAGGAAACTTTGGTCGGCGTGTTCGGCCCGGCATCGGCGACGTCACTTGACGTCGTTACCCTTCCTGGAGGCGAAGCCGAGGTCCCCCCTATCCACCCCCGAACCCCTCCCGGACGAAAGTCCAAAACTCAGTCTGGATTGGGCGGCGGCGGCGGCCTGCGCGTCGTATCCTCCATGGAGGCGCAGTCTTGGGAGGAACTGTTGTTCGGGGAGAGATGTTGTGGATGGTGGGCTCCGAGTAGCTCCAGCAGTGGCGATGGTGTGGAGGTTGCCAGGTGGTGCGGCGTTGTATCTACCGTGTCATTGACAACGAGTGGTGGTGGCATGATGCAGCTGCATATCGACGACGGATGCGGCTGGATGGACGAGCGCATGGTGGTCGAGCTGTCTGGCGCCATGGTGGCGTCGACGGCAGGCCTGGCAAGGTCTGTGCGTTAGTACCTGCTCTGGAGATGGATCGGTGGAAGAAGGCGGCGGCAGCCTCGGTGTGTGTGCCGGACCGGCGTGTGACCCAATCCCGGTATGTGGCTAGGATGGGGTCCGACATTAGATGTTAGGATTTGGTGCGATGTCTGTTTGGTATTAGGCTCGGACATTCGATACCACTGCATCAAGGGGTAGGAGTAGCGACAGATGTTGCCTAGATGATGGCTTTAGGATTACTGATGTACTACTTTGTAAGGTGTTTTGTGCTTAATAATTAATAAAGTGGCCGTATGCATCGTCCAGATGCAGAGGCCGGGGGTGTATCCTTCTTTTCTAAAAAAAAAGATATAAACGAAGACGACACAGGCATGTACAATGGTTTTATCTTTGCAGTGCCATATAGGATAAATACTGAAATGGAGAAAAAGGAAACTAGAGAAAAAACTTTGCCTTTTTTTATTTAAGAGATGATCCCTTAGTACCAGGTAGCAAGCCCGGTAGGCTATCTCAAAAATAAAAAAGAGATATGTTCAAAAAAAATAAAAAAGAGATGATCCCTTAGTAATAAATCTCTCACCATACTTTAGGAATAACTAGTTACTAAAGATTAAATTAAGAGACAACCCATTGTACATCATATTTTTCTGTCATCTTTAAATTACGTGGCTGGATTAAGATAAGACTGTCTTATTAACCATTTTACATGTCCTTACAGACAACCCGTCGTTTTCTGCCGCTTCTGCTCCCTCCATATGCCCCCACTCGTCAGCGTCATCCTCACCAACCTTGGCCACGAGCGTGTCCCCTGCACGACCCTACTCTCCGCTTCATCAAGGCGAACTCGCATCACGCCGCCACTGCATATGGCGATTTCTACTTCAAGGCCACCCCGAGATTAAAACTGCTGACGAGTGGGGGGAAGGGGGGGGGGGTCATGGCAGCGATGGTGGCTTCCTCCTGCTCTCCTGCGGCCTTGCCGTCTACAACCCTCTCGAGTGGACTGCCATCTTCTTCCAGCCACCTGACCACTGGCACACCGGCTAGTATGCCATCGTTGCCGGCGAGGTCGAGGCCTCGTTCTAGGTCATCAGCATAGATCTCTGGGTTGAAGGAACCTTTGTCGTTTTCTCCTCCCGCACTGGCAAATGGGTCGTGCTTGACTCGTTGTTCCCAACTTCCCATACTGGGGTTTTGCGTGGCCGTGGGACAGCTCGTGTACTGGCGGTCAAACACCATGAATTCGAAGATCTGGAACGAGAATGAAGAGAAAATATATGTGCTTGACACGAGAACCATGGTGTGGTCGGTTATATATAGCCAGACAGTTGCCGGCTGGGGAATCGTACTGTGTGGCGGAGCACGGCGGGCTGTGAATCATACTGTGTGGTAGTTTTGTAACTATCGAAGCAATCAAGTGATTTTGCCACGACAGGTGTTGGAACATTTTTATATCTTTGGCTGTGATATGTATCGGGGGATCGCTCACAAACTCGTGCAAATGAGCCCGCCAGGAGTGTTTTGTTTCTTAATTTTACACCTGGTTTCTTTTACCTAGCTCGCCCATGCCTAGCAAAAACCTAGCTCATATTTTTCCTAGGTTGGTTTTCTTATAATTCCAAATAAATGTCCTAAAATTCAAATAAATGTTTGCGAATTCAATAAAAGTTCATGAATTAAAAAATTGCAACTTTGAAAATGTTCACGAATTTTAAAAAAAGATCATAGTTAAAAAATTTCTATGGTTTCAAGAAATGTTCAAAATTTTACAAATTGAAAAAATAATCACGGATTCTAAAAAAATATATGAATTCAAAAAAGTTCATAAATTCAAAAAAATCATAAGTCAAAAATATATTCAGAAATTTCTTGAATTTAGAAAATGTTCACGAATTTACAAAAAGTTCACAAGTTCAAATAATGTTCACGTTTAAAAAAATCTAGAATTTGGAAAATAATATCAGGAATTTGAAAAACGCTTGTGAATTTCAAAAAACATCATGAATTGAAAATGAATAGTGAAAACTAGAAAAAAACATTAACACGAAACTGAATACAAAGAGAAGGAAAATTAGGGAGATTGTTACTGGAGGTACGGATCGAACATAAAAGATAGAAAACGACGCGTCTGCTCGCTATGCGCTGGACAGGAGGAGGACTCCAATGCATTATCAGAATCGGCGCCGGTAAACGTGTTTGATTTTGGCGCGAGTTCCTGAAGCTAAAAGTCGCAAGAAGTCTATCAGAGAGCCAGCGATCCAATCTATCGGCGACAAAGATGGGGCCATGGGAGAGAAGCGAGAGCGCCAGCGTCAAGAAGCCCATGGCGCCGCCCACGGACGCTCTCGGCGACGATCTTCTCGGAGAAATACTCCGCCGCCTCCCCGACATGGCGTCACTCGCCAGCGCCGCCCTCGTCTGCAAGGTCTGGGGCGGCGTGGCCTCCGACCCGGTCGTCTTCCGCCGTTTCCTCTCCCTCCGCGCGCCCCTCTTCGTCGGCGTCATCTTCACCAAGCGCGACCGCGAGTGCGCCGCCCACCGCAACGATCTCCGCTTCGTGAGGGCCTCCTCGCCACGTAACCCCAAGCTGGCCTCCGCCGCAGCGCATGGCGATTTCTACTTCCAAGGCCACCCCGAGATTGAAGCTACCGACAGGTGGCGCCTCCGTGTCTGCGACGGCGGCCTCCTCCTCTGCTGCGGCCGCTATTCGTCGAACCTCGCCGTCTACGACCCTCTCGAGCGGACTGCCATCTTCTTCGAGCCACCCGCGGGCTGGCACATGGTCCGCTACGCCATCCTCGCGGACGAGGTCGGCCCCTCGTTCCAGGTCATCGCCATATGCCCCTGGCACAGCCATCGCTTCGCCGTCTTCTCCTCCGGCGCCGGCAAATGGGTCGTGGTTAACTCGTGCCGCTACAGTTGGATGTGCGCTGATGACGGTGTGGCCGCTGGGCGGTTCGCGTACTGGCGGTCGAACACCAAAAAGAACACCATGAAAGAGAATGAAGAGCAGATATATGTGCTTGACACGAAAACCATGGTGTGGTCCGTTATAACCGCGCCGTTCCCGGCTGGCGAATCGTACTGCATGGCGGACATGGCGGAGCACGGTGGGCTGTGCATCGTGTCCAGCAGGGAGCAATCCGTGCTGCTCTGGGTCCGTGATATCAGTGGTGGATGGGTGGTCAAGAAGGAGGTCACCTTGCTGAATCAGTTCGGGTTCTTGAAGAGGATTCGTCGCGACGAATGGATGAAGAGGCTGCGCATCCTCGCAATGAAAGCCGGCTATGTCTACATGGAGTTCTGGTCCATAAGGAAGTCTGAATCCTATATTCTTGTGCTCAATCTGAACACCGTCAAGCTGCAACAAATCTTTCGGAACAATGCTGCTGAGTGTTACAGAGGTGCTGCTTTTCCATTCTTCTTGCGGTTGTCACCACTGCCCGCGGTAGATGATGACAAGGAGCTTCAAGATGCTTGATAGCATGGAGTAGGTAATCTCCTATTTGATCCTTTTGTTAGATTTATCCCTCTTGCTTCTACTTTGATCGATGCAAATTGCTCACCAAGCCATTTGGATCTGTTAGATTTATTGTCCATGTTCCTCAATTTCATAAAGTTTCATGGATTTGTAATTTGTTAGTATTATAAACAATCGTATAATGTGCCTTTTGTTACTGGGGACTCCAGCTTACTGGGCACCAACCAGTTTCCAGATTATTTTCCTTGAACTCACAATCTTGTAACCGTTGTTGCTTTATTCGTGACTTGCTTCCTTAAATGAATGTACCCCTGTTTTTCACTGTAAAAAATGTCCCTTGTTTTCCAGATTATTTTTCTAGAACTAATGATCATGTGTAGAAGTAGTTGATCTGTCTCCAGAAGCTGTTGAGCCATTGTGTCTTGTTTGCTCATCCTTGTGGCTGTTGATATATTGATCGAAAGTTTAAGAAGGAACTACTCAGTCGTTTATTTAATGATGATTATTTTTTCTCAGATATTGCAAAACTATCACGAGTCAGCTTTACTGTGCTGAGAAAAAAACTGTTTTTTCAGAATAAACTGATCTACATTACAAATAACTGATTTTTCTTGCTTGTTTATTATTTCTTGTCACTTGAGACTTCACTTTACAGTCTGTAGACTGTCGTTAGCAGATGAATTCTCTGTAGATAAACGCAGTGCAGTTCAGTTGGTTTTCAAGAATGCATCGAGGTTTAGTATTGGGTCCTAATTTTCACCCATGAGGCCATGACTTGTATGCCTTCAGTATTTTTTCTTCTTTTTTCAATTATATCTCCATCATTGTTCTTTAACTGAACAATTTTGCAGAATGCTCTGACTATTCTAATACGTACTCCCTCCATCCCATAATATAAGAGCATGCTAGCCCATTTCAGTGTAGTAATAGTAGTGACTTCACGGTGACCAAATTTTGTGTTGGCATGGAATTTATAGTTTACATGAGTAGCAGTGCATAGTAGTTTCTACAGTTTGATGCATACCCTATAAACGAATCACCATGTGTGCTCTGGAAGGAAACTAATCTAGTGCTTTGAATTTCAGGTCAGGTGCTAGCTGTAACTTTGATTAGAAGTTACTTAATATGGAGCATTGAAATGGAGTTGCAAAAGCTGATTGCTACATGTTCTCCGTTTGGCAGTATGAGTTTCGACATTAGAATGGAGATGTATCTGGTCTATTTTGTGGAAATGGCTTCAGTGTAATCTGAATTTAGTCCCATTCCAGTTATGAAACCCGTTTGATGTTAACTCATTGAAACTTCAACTGAGATGGTTTAGTTTAATTTCAGTCATGTGCTCGTGTTTCATCTTAATTATTAGACCAGCTTGTGACATCATAATTCAGCTGGGAGTACAGCTCTACATCTTTCATATCGAGCCTACTATTCTGACAGAAATGCCGCGCCATGTTGGTATGTTTCGTGGTCATCCCAGGCACTGAGGCTGAGGAGTGTCCCTGTAGGTGGTGTTCTGCATCTTGACCGAATTGTTAATCTTTTGCCTAGAAAATGTTGCCGTGAAATAAACGTATGAACGGATTTTTTTGTTACAATTGCAGATTGTTTTTTGCCCTGAAAGTGTTATATATGCGGGTCTTTGTTCATTTTTCCCCATGAAAATTCAGTAGCTTGTAGTCTGCAGCTCTGTTCATTTTGTTTTTGAGAAAAAGGGTGTGCCTCCTGGTTTCATTTCATCAAATGAAACTGCATCATCACAGTGAATCCTTGCATGCATGCACACACGGAAGGATGAGAAAGCAGATCAGTTCTTACCACTTGATTCACGTGAGTTCCCTTCTCTTTGAGGAGGACGATCTAAAGAAGGAGTCAATCATCATCGTCTTCGTCAAATACTCCAAAGATGAATTTGACTCCACCACCTAAATTGGCAAGCAAATATCAAATATACTGATGTTCTACGATAGGAGGCCTATAAAGTAAGTTCATAACATGTATATTGGATCCAAACAAGGTAAGAACACAAACTACGGGTTGTAGATATCTTCTCTCGTTCGTTTGTTGAATACCATAGAAGATACAAGTGAACAACATAGTCCATCTCTGAGACAGTACATGGTGTGCAAGAGAATTCAGAGAGTTCACGAAAATTCCTAGAGTCCATTAAACCCATTAAGGTACGCTAGAATGTTGGCCAACCAGCTACGCCACATGGCGCATGCTGGTTGGTCACGGTGAGAAAGTTTTTGATTTTTTTTAAATGGCAGTCAGACTTTTTTTCTTTTTCGTTTTGAGAAAAGTTTTTTGAGCCTTTTTCTTTTTGAGATGGGTGTGATGTCCGTGTGACGTGGGAATTTCTTTTATTTCGAGATGAATGTGAGATGTGCACAACTTCCTCTCAAGCGGCCCGCAATGGCAGGCACCAACCACTAGTAGAAGATACAAGTGAACAACATAATCCATCTCTGAGGCAGTACATGGTGTGCAAGGGAATTCAGAGAGTTCACGAAAATTCAGAGAGTCCATCTCCAGACAGTACATGAGGGTCAAACACCTTTCACTCAGAAAAAGAGCACAAATTAACTAATGGCCGGGGTTAGAGAGTTCAAGGTGGTGATTTTACGGATTATGAGGTGAGCGTTCAATTCCGTGAGCCATATGAATTCAAGGTTTGTTTCAGAGTATACTCAGTCTACTTCATCATCGTCGAACGGTGGGATATAGTGACTACAGAGATGCTTTATAGTAGCAGTATCAGTAGTACTAGTGTACATTATCTATTCCCTCCATAAAGAAAATATAAGAGCATTTGGATCCTTAAAATAGTGGTCTAAATACTCTTATATTTCTTTACAAAGGAAGTACTATCCCGCTGAAAACCCCCATGTCACTACCTCTGCCATTCAGTTTTGCTTCGGCGTGGAAGGTTTTTAATTCGGTTTCATAAATATTTCAGCCACTATCGAAAATCACCGAAATCAAGTGATCTCAGTTTGTATTTAGGTTCAATGACTAAAATGTTTGCTGCAAATTGTATCAAATATTGGAAAACCTTTTTTGAATTTCCTGTGTACAACTAAAATGACAGGGATATATGGCCAAAAGGTAATTAGTTTGGTGGCGACTGAAATTTATTGAAATTCAGTGAATTCAACCGACCGAAAATCATATTATGGATATCTCTTGGTGTAGGAGTAGTACACGGATAGTTTCCACTTTGAACTATCATTCAACCAACACTACTAGGGAAAAGCTTATAGACAGACACTTAATAGTAGCGCGCTATTTTGCCCCGCGCTACTGCTACTTACTAGTAGCGCGTGGCAAAAAACACACGCTACTGGTAAATATCTCTAACCATGCCCTGCGAATAGACCATAGTAGTAGCGCGGGTTCTAAAACCTGCGCTACTACTATGTGGATAGCTGTAGCGCAGGTGAGGCGACCATGCTACTAGTATACTCCTACCCCACCCCACCCCATCAACAGTCCCACTCCACCGTCCACTACTAGGAAAAGGGCTATAAATGGGATGGACACTAATGGCGCACTGTACATGTGGTGCGCCATTACTAAATACTAATGGCACACCATGTGTTGGTGCGCCATTAGTGTGCAAATACTAATGGCGCACCACATCCCACGGTGCGTCATTAGTAATTTTTTTTAATTATTTCAAAACTACTAATGGCGCACCGTGAGAGTGGTGCGCCATTACTAACTTGACATAGTAATGGCGCACCACACCCACCGTGCGCCATTAATAGTTTTGAAAAAAAAATAAAAAAAATTGTTAGTAATGGCGCACCTGTGGATAGTGCGCCATTACTAGTTAAAAACTAGTAATGGCGCACTGTCCACTGGTGCGCCATTACTAAGTTTTTTTCAAAAAAAATTCAATTTTTTTTCTTTTTTTGTTTTCAAAACTAGTAATGGCGCACCTGAAGGAAATATGCCCTAGAGGCAATAATAAAGTTATTATTTATTTCCTTATTTCATGATAAATGTTTATTATTCATGCTAGAATTGTATTAACCGGAAACATAATACATGTGTGAATACATAGACAAAACAGAGTGTCACTAGTATGCCTCTACTTGACTAGCTCATTAATCAAAGATGGTTATGTTTCCTAACCATAGACAAGGAGTTTTTATTTGATTAATGGGATCACATCATTAGGTGAATGATCTGATTGACTTGACCCATTCCGTTAGCTTAGCACTTGATCGTGTTGTTTGTTGCTATTACTTTCTTTATGACTTATACATGTTCCTATGACTATGAGATTATGCAACTCCCGTTTGCCGGAGGAACACTTTGTGTGCTACCAAACGTCACAATGTAACTGGGTGATTATAAAGGTGCTCTACAGGTGTCTCCGAAAGTATTTGTTGGGTTGGCGTATTTCAAGATTAGGATTTGTCACTCCGAATGTTGGAGAGGTATCTCAGGGCCTTCTCGGTAATGCACATCACATAAGCCTTGCAAGCATTGCAACCAATAAGTTAGTTGCGAGATGATGTATTACGGAACGAGTAAAGAGACTTGCCGGTAACGAGATTGAACTAGGTATTGGATACCGACGATCGAATCTCGGGCAAGTAACATACCGATGACAAAGGGAACAACGTATGTTGTTATGCGGTCTGACCGATAAAGATCTTCGTAGAATGTGTAGGAGCCAATATGGGCATCCAGGTCCCGCTATTGGTTATTGACCAGAGATTTGTGTCAGTCATGTCTACACCGTTCTCGAACCGTAGGGTCCGCACGCTTAAGGTTACGATGACAGTTATTATGAGTTTATGCATTTTGATGTACCGAAGTTAGTTCGGAGTCCCGTATGAGATCATGGACATGACGAGGAGTCTCGGAATGGTCGAGACATAAAGATTGATATATTGGACGACTATATTCGGACATCGGAATGGTTTCGAGTAGTTTCGGATAAAACCGGAGTGCCGGGGGGGTTACCGGAAACCCCCTGGGGAAGTAATGGGCCTTATTGGGCCACGAGGGGAGAGAGAGGGCTGCGCGAGGAGGTGGCGCGCGCCCCCCCATGGGGAGTCCGAATTGGACAAGGAGGGGGGGGGCGCGGCCCCCCTTTCCCTCTCCCTCTCCCTCTCTTTCCTTTCCCCTTCTCCTTCCTAGTTGGTCTAGGAAAGGGGAGTCCTACTCCCACTGGGAGGAGGCTCCCCCTCCCTTTGGCGCGCCCCTCTAGGGCCGGCCGGCCTCCCCCTTGCTCCTTTATATACGGGGGCAGGGGGGCACCCCAAGACACACAAGTTGATCTTCGTGATCGTTCCTTAGCCGTGTGCGGTGCCCCCCTCCACCATATTCCACCTCGGTCATATCGTTGCAGTGTTTAGGCAAAGCCCTGCGTCGGTAGAACATCAAGATCGTCACCACGCCGTCGTGCTGACGGAACTCATCTCCGGAGCTTTGCTGGATCGGAGCCCGGGGAACGTCATCGAGCTGTACGCGTGTCAAGAACTCGGAGGCGCCGGAGTAACGGCGCTTGGATTGGTCGGATCGGGAGGAAGACGTACGACTACTTCCTCTACGTTGTGTCAACGCTTCCGCTTCGGTCTACGAGGGTACATAGACAACACTCTTCCCTCTCGTTGCTATACATCACCATGATCTTGCGTGTGCGTAGGAATTTTTTTTGAAATTACTACGTTCCCCAACAGTGGCATCCGAGCCTAGGTTTTTATGGTTTGATGTTATGCACGAGTAGAACACAAGTGAGTTGTGGGCGATATAAGTCATACTGCCTACCAGTATGTCAAACTTTGGTTCAGCGGTATTGTTGGATGCAGCGGCCTGGACCGACATTACGCGTACGCTTACGCGAGACTGGTTCTACCGCCGTGCTTTGCACACAGGTGGCTGGCGGGTGTCAGTTTCTCCAACTTTAGTTGAACCGAGTATGGCTACGCCCGGTCCTTGTGAAGGTTAAAACGGAGTCTATTTGACAAACTATCGTTGTGGTTTTGATGCGTAGGTGAGATTGATTCTTGCTTAAGCCCGTAGCAGCCACGTAAAACTTGCAACAACAAAGTAGAGGACGTCTAACTTGTTTTTGCAGGGCATGTTGTGATGTGATATGGTCAAGACATGATGCTAAATTTTATTGTATGAGATGATCATGTTTTGTAACCGAGTTATCGGCAACTGGCAGGAGCCATATGGTTGTCACTTTATTGTATGCAATGCAATCGCCCTGTAATGCTTTACTTTATCACTAAGCGGTAGCGATAGTCGTAGAAGCATAAGATTGGCGAGACGACAACGATGCTACGATGGAGATCAAGGTGTCGCGCCGGTGACGATGGTGATCATGATGGTGCTTCGGAGATGGAGATCACAAGCACAAGATGATGATGGCCATATCATATCACTTATATTGATTGCATGTGATGTTTATCTTTTTATGCATCTTATCTTGCTTTGAGTGACGGTAGCATTATAAGATGATCTCTCACTAATTATCAAGAAGTGTTCTCCCTGAGTATGCACCGTTGCCAAAGTTCGTCGTGCCCAGACACCACGTGATGATCGGGTGTGATAAGCTCTACGTCCATCTATAACGGGTGCAAGCCAGTTTTGCACACGCAGAATACTCGGGTTATACTTTACGAGCCTAGCATATGCAGATATGGCCTCGGAACACGGAGACCGAAAGGTCGAGCGTGAATCATATAGTAGATATGATCAACATAAGATGTTCACCATTGAAAACTAATCCATTTCACGTGATGATCGGTTATGGTTTAGTTGAATTTGGATCACGTGATCACTTAGAGGATTAGAGGGATGTCTATCTAAGTGGGAGTTCTTAAGTAATATGATTAATTGAACTTTAATTTATCATGAACTTAGTCCTGGTAGTATTAGCATATCTGTGTTGTAGATCAATAGCTCGCGATGTTGTTCCCTGTGTTTATTTTGATATGTTCCTAGAGAAAATTGTGTTGAAAAATATTAGTAGCAATGATGCGGATTGGATCCGTGATCTGAGGTTTATCCTCATTGCTGCACAGAAGAATTATGTCCTTGATGCACCGCTAGGTGACGGACCTATTGCAGGAGCAGATGCAAGCGTTATGAACGTTTGGCTAGCTCAATATGATGACTACTTGATAGTTTAGTGCACCATGCTTAACAGCTTAGAATCGGGACTTCAAAGACGTTTTGAACGTCATGGACCATATAAGATGTTCCAGGAGTTCAAGTTAATATTTCAAGCAAAATACCCGAGTTGAGAGATATGAAGTCTCCAACAAGTTCTATAGCTAAAAGATGGAGGAGAATCGCTCAACTAGTGAGCATGTGCTCAGATTGTCTGGGTACTACAATCGCTTGAATCAAGTGGGAGTTAATCTTCCAGATAAGATAGTGATTGACATAATTCTCTAGTCACCATCACCAAGTTAGTAGAACTTCGTGATGAACTATAGTATGCAAGGGATAACGAAAACGACTCCCGAGCTTTTCGTGATGATGAAATCAATGAAGGTAGAAATCAAGAAAGAGCATCAAGTGTTGATGGTTGACAATATCACTAGTTTCAAGAAAAGGGCAAAGGAAAAAAAAGGGAACTTCAAGAAGAACAGCAAGCAAGTTGCTGCTCGAGTGAAGAAGCCCAAGTTTTGTCCTAAGCCTGAGACTAAGTGCTTCTACTGCAAAGGGACTGGTCACTGGAAGCGGAATTACCCCAAGTGATTGGCGGATAAGAAGGATGGCAAAGTGAACATAAGTATATTTGATATACATATTATTGATATGTACTTTACTAGTGTTTATAGCAACCCCTCAGTATTTGATACTAGTTCAGTTGCTAAGATTAGTAACTCGAAACGGGAGTTGCAGAATAAACAGAGACTAGTTAAGGGTGAAGTGACGATGTGTGTTGGAAGTAGTTCCAAGATTGATATGATCATCATCGCACACTCCCTATACTTTCGGGATTAGTGTTGAAACTAAATAAGTGTTATTTGGTGTTTGCGTTGAGCATGAATATGATTTGATCATGTTTATTGCAATACGGTTATTCATTTAAGTTAGAGAACAATTGTTGTTCTGTTTACATGAATAAAACCTTCTGTGGTTATACACACCAACGAAATGGTTTGTTGGATCTCGATCGTAGTGATACACATATTCATAATATTGAAGCCAAAAGATGCAAAGTTAATAATGATAGTGCAACTTATTTGTGGCACTGCCGTTTAGGTCATATTGGTGTAAAGCGCATGAAGAAACTCCATGCTGATGGACTTTTGGAATCACTTGATTATGAAACACTTGATGCTTGCGAACCATGCCTCATGGGCAAGATGACTAAAACTCCGTTCTCCGGAACAGTGGAGCGAGCAACTAACTTATTGGAAATAATACATACTGATGTACGCGATCCGATAAGTGTTAAGACTCGCGGCAGGTATTGTTATTTTCTGACCTTCACAAATGACTTAAGCAGATATGGGTATATCTACTTAATGAAACATAAGTCTGAAACATTTGAAAAGTTCAAAGAATTTCAGAGTGAAGTTGAAAATCATCGTAACAAGAAAATAAAGTTTCTGCGATCTGATCGTGGAGGAAAATATTTGAGTTACGAGTTTGGTCTTCAATTAAAACAATGTGGAATAGTTTCACAAATTCATGCCACCTGGAACACCACAACATAATGGTGTGTCCGAACGTCATAACCGTACTTTATTGGATATAGTACAATCTATGATGTTTCTTACCTATTTACCACTATCGTTTTGGGGTCATGCATTAGAGACAGCTGCATTCACGTTTAAAAGGGCACCATCTAAGTCCGTTGAGACGACACAATCTGAACTGTGGTTTGGCAAGAAACCAAAGTTGTCGTTTCTTAAAGTTTGGGGTTGCGATGCTTATATGAAAAAGTTTCATCCTGATAAAGCTCAAACCCAAATCAGAGAAATATGTCTTCATAGGATACTCAAAGGAGACTGTTGGGTACACCTTCTATCACATATCCGAATGCAAGACTTCTGTTGCTAATTTCGGAAACTTTCTAGAGAAGGAGTTTCTCTCGAAAGAAGTGAGTGGGAGGAAAGTAGAAAACTTGATAAGGTAATTGTACCTTCTCCCTTATTAAAGTAGTTCATCACGGAAATCTGTTCTTGTGACTACTACACCAATTAGTGAGGAAGCTAATGATGATGATCATGTAACTTCAGATCAAGTTACTACCGAATCTCGTAGGTAAACCAGAGTGAGATCCGCACCAGAGTGGTACGGTAATCCTGTTCTGGAAGTCATGTTACTAGACCATGATGAACTTGCGAACTATGAGGAAGCGATGATGAGCCCAGATTCCGCGAAATGGTTTGAGGCCATGAAATCTGAGATTTGATCCATGTATGAAAACAAAGTATGGACTTTGGTGGATTTGCTCGATGATCGGCAAGCCATAGAAAATAAATGGATCTTCAAGAGGAAGACGGACGCTGATAGTAGTGTTACTATCTACAAAGCTAGACTTGTCGAAAAAGGTTTTTGACAAAGTTCAAGGTGTTGACTACGATGAGATTTTCTCACTCATATCGATGCTTGAAGTCTGTCCGAATCATGTTAGCAATTGCCGCATTTTATGAAATCTGGCAAATGGATAAACAAAACTGCATTCCCTAATGGAGTTATTAAAGAAGAGTTGTATATGATGCAACCAGAAGGTTTTTTCAATCCTAAAAGTGCTAACAAAATATGCAAGCTCCAGCGATCCATCTATGGGCTGGTGCAAGCATCTCGGAGTTGGAATATACGCTTTGATAAGTTGATCAAAGCATATAGTTTTATACAGACTTGCGGTGAAGCCTGTATTTACAAGAAAGTGAGTGGGATCACTACAACATTTCTGATAAGTATATGTGAATGACATATTGTTGATCAGAGATAATGTAGAATTATTCTACAAAGCATAAAGGAGTGTTTGAAAGGAGTTTTTCAAAGAAAGACCTCGGAGAAGCTGCTTACATATTGAGCATCAAGATCTATAGAGATAGTTCAAGACGCTTGATAAGTTTTTTCAATGAGTACATACCTTGACAAGATTTTGAAGTAGTTCAAAATAGAACAGTCAAAGAAAGAGTTCTTGCCTGTGTTACAAGGTGTGAAATTGAGTAAGACTCAAAACCCGACCACGACAGAAGATAGAAAGAGAATGAAAGTCATTCCCTATGCCTCAGCCATAGGTTCTATAAAGTATGCCATGCTGTGTACCAGATCTATTGTATACCCTACACTGAGTTAAGCAAGGGAGTACAATGGTGATCTAGGAGTAGATCACTGGACAGTGGTCAGAATTATCCTTAGTGGAATAAGGATATGTTTCTCGATTATGGACGTGACAAAAAGGTTCGTCGTAAAAGAGTTACGTCGATACAAGCTTTGACACAGATCTGGATGACTCTAAGTCTCGATCTAGATACATATTGAAAGTGGGAGAAATTAGCTAGAGTAGCTCTGTGCAGAGCATTGTTGACATAGATATTTGCAAAATACATACGGATCTGAATTTGGCAGACCCGTTGACTAAGATTCTCTCACAAGCAAAGCATGATCACACCTTGGTACTCTTTGGGTGTTAATCACATAGCGATGTGAACTAGATTACTGAATCTAGTAAACCCTTTGGGTGTTGGTCACATGGCGATGTGAACTATGGGTGTTAATCACATGATGATGTGAACTATCGATGTTAATCACATGGAGATGTGATCTAGATTATTGACTCTAGTGCAAGTGGGAGACTGAAGGAAATATGCCCTAGAGGCAATAATAAAGTTATTATTTATTTCCTTATTTCATGATAAATGTTTATTATTCATGCTAGAATTGTATTAACCGGAAACATAATACATGTGTGAATACATAGACAAACAAGAAGTGTCACTAGTATGCCTCTACTTGACTAGCTCATTAATCAAAGATGGTTATGTTTCCTAACCATGAACAAGGAGTTGTTATTTGATTAATGAGGTCACATCATTAGTTGAATGATCTGATTGACTTGACCCATTCCGTTAGCTTAGCACTTGATCGTGTTGTTTGTTGCTATTGCTTTCTTCATGACTTATACATGTTCCTATGACTATGAGATTATGCAACTCCCGTTTGCCGGAGGAACACTTTGTGTGCTACCAAACGTCACAATGTAACTGGGTGATTATAAAGGAGCTCTACATGTGTCTCCAAAGGTAGATGTTGGGTTGGCGTATTTCGAGATTAGGATTTGTCACTCCGATTGTCGGAGAGGTATCTCTGGGCCCTCTCGGTAATGCACATCACATAAGCCTTGCAAGCATTGCAACCAATGAGTTAGTTGCGAGATGATGTATTACGGAACGAGTAAAGAGACTTGCCAGTAACGAGATTGAACTAGGTATTGGATACCGACGATCGAATCTCGGGCAAGTAACATACTGATGACAAAGGGAACAACGTATGTTGTTATGCGGTCTGACCGATAAAGATCTTCGTAGAATGTGTAGGAGCCAATATGGGCATCCAGGTCCCGCTATTGGTTATTGACCAGAGATTTGTCTCAGTCATGTCTACACCGTTCTCGAACCGTAGGGTCCGCACGCTTAAGGTTACGATGACAGTTATTATGAGTTTATGCATTTTGATGTACCGAAGTTAGTTCGGAGTCCCGTATGAGATCACGGACATGACGAGGAGTCTCGGAATGGTCGAGACATAAAGATTGATATATTGGACGACTATATTCGGACATCGGAATGGTTCCGAGTGGTTTCGGATAAAACCGGAGTGCCGGGGGGGGGGGGGGGGGGTTACCGGAAACTTGGACAAGGAGGGGGGGGGGCGCGACCCCCCTTTCCCTCTCCCTCTCCCTCTCTTTCCTTTCCCCTTCTCCTTCCTAGTTGGACTAGGAAAGGGGAGTCCTACTCCCACTGGGAGGAGGACTCCCCCTCCCTTTGGCGCGCCCCTCTAGGGCCGGCCGGCCTCCCCCTTGCTCCTTTATATACGGGGTCAGGGGGGCACCCCAAGACACACAAGTTGATCTTCATGATCGTTCCTTAGCCGTGTGCGGTGCCCCCCTCCACCATATTCCACCTCGGTCATATCGTTGCAGTGTTTAGGCGAAGCCCTGCGTCGGTAGAACATCAAGATCGTCACCATGCCGTCGTGCTGACGGAACTCATCTCCGGAGCTTTGCTGGATCGGAGCCCGGGGAACGTCATCGAGCTGTACGTGTGTCAAGAACTCAGAGGCGCCGGAGTAACGGAGCTTGGATCGGTCGGATTGGGAGGAAGACGTATGACTACTTCCTCTACGTTGTGTCAACGCTTCCGCTTCGGTCTACGAGGGTACGTAGACAACACTCTTCCCTCTCGTTGCTATACATCACCATGATCTTGCGTGTGCGTAGGAATTTTTTTGAAATTACTACGTTCCCCAATAGCACCGTGGGTGTGGTGCTACATTACTAGTTTAACTAGTAATGGCGCACCACCCCACGGTGCGCCATTAATAACTTGGCCCAAAAGTTCCCGAATGCGCCCCCCCCCCCCCCCCCCGCGTGGATCGCCTTTTCAGTTTAAAAAAAATAAAAGAAAATGATAAAAATGTCAAAAAAATAAAAGAAAATAAGTTTCCCATGTGAAATGTGTTCTAGTTGTTGGGAAAATTACAAATATGAATTTCGACTTTATTTGCAAAATCTCTTTGGAAATTTGTAAAATGGCCATAACTTTTGCATAAGAACTCGGATTAAAAAGTTTTATATATGAAAAATCATCTACTCGAAAAGTTACATCCAAATTTAACAGCGTTAAAGATTTTCAAAATCCCCAAAAACCTATAAAAAAAAGTTACGGGGCTTTCAAGATCTAGAGGCAAAAAAATTCAAAAAAATTCAAAAAAAAATTGGTTTTGAATTTTTTTTGATTTTTTTTCAAAAAATGATACGTAATATGACCGGGAAGTTTGAAGTATTTTCAAAATTTCATCATAGTCGTGAACATGAACAAAGTCCTAGACATCAAGAAGGTATAATAGGATTGATATGCTAGATATATCAACAAGTGCCTGTGAAGTGAGCTGTTGCTGGGGTTGGATAGAACTCTGAAGTTAAGCGTGCTTGGGCTGGAGTAGTGTGAGGATGGGTGACCTTTCGGGAAGTTTGACCACGGAGTGCGATTTGAACCGAGATTAAGCATATTGACCCGAGATTAAGCCATATTAACCTGAGATTAAGAAAAAAATGAAAAAAAAATTAAAAAAAATCTAATGGCGCATCGGTAGTGCGCCATTAGTAGGCAAAACCGGTGCGCCATTAGTCGGCCTTTTCCTATTAGTGGTCCACCCGTCCCCATTTATAAAAAAACAATTCATCCAACCCCCGATCCAGATCCCCTCCACCGCCGGCCTCCTTCCATCTCCTCTCCCAATCCACGAGCGTGTGCGCCCCCCCTCCGACCGCTGCAGCCGGCCGGCCACAGATCCATCTCGCCCCTCCGGCCGGATCGACGAAACCCCCTCCCCGCCTCCCGCCACCTGCTCCGACCTCGCCGTCACCGAGCAACAGCAGCAGCGCTCCGCGCCGGCGCGCCTGGCTAGCCCCAGCCTAGGGCTCCTGCTCAGGTATCGCCCCCTACGACCTTCGCTACTTCGTTGCCTCCGGTAGAGCAGAGATTCTACTGCTTGTCCTGTGTTTTCGTGGGTTTCCATGCGCGCATGGGAAAGCAGGGTCGGCGAGTGGTTGAAATCTGAGAGAACACAGATTAGTTCTTCAGATGTAGTGTAGAATTGACTTCGTTCCCCTCTTGTTGTTGTTGGTAAATTGTGGTAGCATATAGTTTCGGGTTTGTACCGTTTCACCATTCCGCGGGATTGCCTGTCTTAGCAATTCTAGGGCTGCTTCTAGCACAGGGAGCTCGAAATTGTTGGTGCTGACACTCTAATCTGTACTGTATCACCAGTCCCCCCATGTTCTATGTACGGGAATTTTCTAAGATGGATGCTTTTGTTCATCATCATAGTATAAAAGGTGTAGGTCATGGAGCAGCTCCAGGCTGCTCGAGGAAGTGAAACAAAGGGAACGCTCCATGGTGTAGATGCGCCAGCCTTGGCGCGGCTCTGTTTTCACCCCCGACCTCATAAACTTAACACATACGCACTTGGCTGGAGCTTGCAAGCCAACACACCAGAAATTGGTCCATTTTATTTGTTGCAGATAACGTACTGTAAACAATTTTGAGTTGCCCACAAGAGAAAAGAGGTCTGGAGTGACAATTGAAGCCTGCACAAACTGAAACTACCACAGGTTGCATGTGAAAATCCACCTTATGTATATATTCATTTTTTAACTTACTATTAAGAAAAACTCAAATATGAAAAATCCACCATCATGTTAATATTCTGCACAATATTGGATCACAGTTCACTCGTCATCTTATAGTTGTTTGCTTCGTGCTATTTAAATTACATATTGTAGTAAACTGAAAGATGCTCTTGTCTGGTCCTTGAATAAAATTCCACTAGGCCTATGCGCCGTTGGACGGGGGTCATCCTCCTTTTCTAAAAAAATGCACAATTGGACTAGGTTTCTTTTTGTTCAGTTAGAATCCTGATGTTTTGTTTCCCCTATAAGTTAGCTAACTTCCCTTTTCTTGATTAAATTGTCAGGAGTGTTGCTTTCTTCATATGTAATTCTATCATAGATATGTTGGATGTTCATGCAGAGCCATGGACCATTCTATTTTTATATAGCCAATGAATTTATAGCAAGGTCCTGGCTACCCTGACTTAGAACTTAGAAGTATTCATTTCTTGAAATAGATTGATCTCACCAATCTCGTGTTTTGTTTGTTATGTATGAACTGGGGACAACTTGCAAGTAGAAACAACTTTCTGAATTCTTGTAGTTGTTTCATTATTCTGCAGGGCATGTTGGTCTGCAGGCAGCTGGTATTGAACTGGAACGTGCAAGGGCATTTCAATAAGAACACTTCATATCAACAAGCAGCCATGGTTTGGGAGGCTTTTCATCAGATTGTTTAAAAATCTCCTAAGGTAACTCACATTATTTTGTTTCTCATTATCTTGGTGCAAAATAGTTGTTTGGCTTAATGCCCTTTCTAGTTGTGAAGAGCACTGTCATTAGAGACCTAATGTTGTTGCAGCACCAGAATCAGTGAAATACATTGCCTTTTTTTGCTGCCGATGACATCTCGTGGAATCTTTAATCCATAAAGTAAGGATTTAGATAACATCATATGTTCAGAGTTCAGTTCTTTTCTTATCTGAAATTAACATATTTTACAATGGGCATGATGAATGTCGCAGGTTCATTGATGACAACCAAGGGTTCATGCTCGGAAACGATGGCATCTTGCTCCATGTTGTCGGCTCAGCTAAAGTCCTTAACCATGAGGACACGTCGATTGTTAGAGTACACTTGATAGGTGCATTTTGTGAAATTCTAGCCAAAAGATTGATAGCATGCTTGCCTGCTTGTTCTTTTCAGTTCAAATAAATGTTCCTTTTCTTGTTGAATCCAAAGTAGCTAGCGGAGATCAAGTGAAAGGCTGTTGATTGTCCCAATGTTCTTTTATGTACAAAAGAGTGTAATCTTAACCAATGATTGTTTCCAGCATGCAAGGACATGACCAAACAAATTTATGTATCTTAATCTCATATGCTATCAAGCATTTCAAGTGCTGTTACCAAGCACCTCTTTAATTATAGGAAAAAGTTGCTAATATTTTTATTTAAATAGTTGATACCTAACTAGATGAAGGAGAAATTTTCTTTCCCCTACTCGCGCATGTTTAATAGTACTATTTGGTTGAACTGATGCAATTTGCATACTAACAAGTTTTTGTTGGGGATCATAGCAGAATTTAAATTTTTCTACGCATCACCAAGATCAATCTATGGAGTACTCTAGCAACGAGAGGGATAGGAGTGCATCTACATACCCTTGTAGATCGCGAGCGAAAGCGTTCAAGTGAACGGGGTTGATGGAGTCGTACTCGTCGTGATCCAAATCACCGATGACCGAGCGCCGAACGGCGGCACCTCCGCGTTCAACACACGTACGGTTGGGAAGAAGTCTCCTCCTTCTTGATCCAGCAAGGGGGAAGGAGAGGTTGACGGAGATACAGCAGCACGACGGCGTGGTGGTGGATGCAGCGGGGTTCTCGGCAGGGCTTCGCCTAGCTCAGCAAGAGGGAGAGGTGTTATGGGAGGGAGAGGGAGGCGCCAGGGGCTGGGTTGCGGCTGCCCTCCCTTCCCCCCACTATATATAGGGCCCCTAGGGGGGGCGCCGGCCCTAGGAGATCCAATCTCCAGGGGGGCGGCGGCCAAGGGGGGAAACTTGCCCCCCAAGCCAAGTGGGGCGCCCCCCACCCCTAGGGTTTCGAATCCTAGGCACAGGGGGAGGCCCGAGGGGGGGCAAAAGCCCACCAGGGGCTGGTTCCCACGTCACTTCAGCTCATGGGGCCCTCCGGGATAGGTGGCCCCACCCGGTGGACCCCCGGGACCCTTCCGGTGGTCCCGGTACAATACCGATTAATACGAAACCTTCCCCGTGGCCGAAATTGGACTTCCTATATATAAATCTTTACCTCCGGACCATTCCGGAACTCCTCGTGACGTCCGGGATCTCATCCGGGACTTCGAACAACTTTTGGGTTACCGCATACTAATATCTCTACAACCCTAGCGTCACCGAACCTTAAGTGTGTAGACCCTACGGGTTCGGGAACCATGCCGACATGACCGAGACAACTCTCCGGCCAATAACCAACAGCGGGATCTGGATACCCATGTTGGCTCCCACATGTTCCACGATGATCTCATCGGATCAACCACGATGTCGAGGATTCAATCAATCCCGTATTCAATCCCCTTTGTCTAGCGGTATTGTACTTGCCCGAGATTCGATCGTCGGTATCCCGATACCTTGTTCAATCTCGTTACCCGCAAGTCTCTTTACTCGTTCCGTAACACATCATCCCGTGATCAACTCCATGGTCACATTGTGCACATTAAGATGATCTCCTACCGAGTGGGCCCAGAGATACCTCTCCGTCACACGGAGTGACAAATCCCAGTCTCGATTCGTGCCAACCCAAGAGACACTTTCGGAGATACCCGTAGTGTACCTTTATAGCCACCCAGTTATGTTGTGACGTTTGGTACACCCAACGCATTCCTATGGTATCCGGGAGTTGCACAATCTCATGGTCTAAGGAAATGATACTTGACATTAGAAAAGCTTTAGCATACGAACTACACGATCTTGTGCTAGGCTTAGGATTGGGTCTTGTCCATCACATCATTCTCCTAATGATGTGATCCCGTTATCAACGACATCCAATGTCCATGGTCAGGAAACCGTAACCATCTATTGATCAACGAGCTAGTTAACTAGAGGCTTACTAGGGACATGGTGTTGTCTATGTATCCACACATGTATCTGAGTTTCCTATCAATACAATTCTAGCATGGATAATAAACGATTATCATGAACAAGGAAATATAATAATAACCAATTTATTATTGCCTCTAGGGCATATTTCCAACAGTCTCCCACTTGCACTAGAGTCAATAATCTAGTTCACATCGCCATGTGATTAACACTCACAGGTCACATCACCATGTGACTAACATCCAAAGAGTTTACTAGAGTCAATAATCTAGTTCACATCACCATGTGATTAACACTCAATGAGTTCTGGGTTTGATCATGTTATGCTTGTGAGAGAGGTTTTAGTCAACGGGTCTGTAACATTCAGATCCGTATGTACTTCGCAAATCTCTATGTCATCTTGTAGATGCAGCTACTACGCTATATTTGGAGCCATTTCAAATAACTGTTCTACTATACGAATCCGATTTACTCCTCAGAATCATCCAGATTAGTGTCAAAGATTGCATCGGCGTAACCCTTTACGACGAACTCTTTTACCACCTCCATAATCGAGAAAATTCCTTAGTCCACCAGTTACTAAGGATAACCTTGACTGTTGTCCTGTGATCCATTCCTAGATCACACTTGTACCCCTTGACTGACTCATGGCTTGGCACACTTCAGGTGCGGTACACAACATAGCATAATGTAGAGCCTACGTCTAAAGCATAGGGGACGACCTTCGTCCTTTCTCTCTCTTCTGCCATGGTCGAGCTTTAAGTCTTAACTTCATACCTTACAACTCAGGCAAGAACTCCTTCCTTGACTGATCCATCTTGAACACCTTCAAGATCATGTCAAGGTATGTGCTCATTTGAAAGTAGCATTAAGCGTTTTTGATCTATCCTTATAGATCTTGATGCTCAATGTTCAAGTAGCTTAATCTAGGTTTTCCATTGAAAACCACTTTTCAAATAACCCTATATGCCTTCAGAAATTCTACATTATTTCGGATCAACAACATATACTCATCAGAAATTCTATAGTGCTCCCAGTCACTTCTTTGGAAATACAAGTTTCTCATAAACTTTGTATAAACCCAAAATCTTTGATCACCCCATCAAAGCGTACATTCCAACTCCAAGATGCTTACTCCAGTCCTTAGAAGGGTTGCTGGAGCTTTGCATACTTGTTAGCATCTTTCAGGATTGACAAAACCTTCTGGTTGTATCACATACAACCTTTCCTGAAGAAAATCGTCAAGGAAACAATATTTTGACATCCTATCTGCAAGATTTCATAAATAATGCAGTACCTGCTAATATAATTCCAACAGACTCTTAGCATCGCTACCAGTGAGAAAGTCTCATCGTAATCAACTCCTTGAACTTGTCGGAAAACATCTTAACGACAAGTCGAGCTTTCTTAATGGCGATACATACCATCATTGTCCATCTTCCTTTTAAAATCCATATGTACCCAACAGCCTTACGACCATCAAGTAGTTCTTCCAAAGTTTACACTTTGTTTTCATATATGGATCCTCTCTCGGATTTTATGGCCTCGAGCCATTTTTTTGGAATCCGGGCCCACCATCGCTTCTCCATAGCTCGTAGGTTCATTGTTGTCTAGCAACATGACTTCCAAGACAGGATTACGTACTACTCTGAAGTAGTACGCATCCTTGTCGTCCTACGAGGTTTGGTAGTGACTTGATTCGAAGTTTCATGATCACTATCATAAGCTTCCACTTCAATTGGTGTAGGTGCCACAGGAACAACTCCTTGTGCCCTGCTACACACTAGTTGAACTGACGGTTCAATAACCTCATCAAGTCTCCACCATCCTCCCACTCAATTCTTTTGAGAGAAACTTTTCCTTGATAATGGACCCGATTCTAGAAACAATTCCTATTGCTTTTGGGTCTGAGACAGGAGGTTGTAACATCCCAAATTTTTAATTTGGAATGTTATACGTAGGTCATCTATGCATATCATATTTTATTGCATCTTCGATCCGCAATCCTCAAAATCCTAAGCAACTCAAGGACCCTCGGAGAGAGTTGGGGATTTTCCGGTTTTCATATTTGGGTTTTATCAAATAATGAAAACGAGGATTTTTTATTTTAATTATTTTTCTCTCTGGAAAAATATTTCATATTCAAAAATAAATGAGGGGAGATAATATGACTTCTCCAAAATAAATGAAATATTGGAGGAAAATGTTAAAATAATTTTTTGGATTTTATTTGAATTTATTTGCACTAGAAAAAAAATTGCACGTTTTAAAAATTGCATTTTAGGGGCCAAGAAAATGTTCATCTCGTTCTAAATGTTTCATTTAGACGATGAAAATTTATTTTGGGATTTTTAGGTTTTTATTTTATTTTATAGGAATTTTTCTATCAGCGGAATATTTTAAAAAAATCCGCGCGCGCCCGACTGGGCCGAAGCCCAGCCGAGCCAGGTCGCCGGCCCACCCGTTCCACCGCCTCCCCGCGCCTGCGCCGCCGTTCCTGGCACGGACGTCGAGGAGCGTCCGGCTCGGACTCCTCCCCGGGCGCCCCCTCGCCCAAGCAAGCCGCCGCCCCCCTTTATAAACCCCGCCGGAGCCCCCTAGGAGCCCCAGCCACCGCCGCCGCAGCCGCCCGCCCCGCCGCCCGCAGCCGCTGCCTGCCGCCGCCCGAGCTGCCGCCGCCACCTGCCGCCCGCGCCGCCGCCCCGCGAGCCGCCGCCCCGCCGCCCAAGTCGCCCCGCCGGAGCCTCACCGGAGGTAGCCGCCGGATCCGCCACCGGTTTTCTAAAAAAAACCGTTTGGTTTATTTTTTTTCAAAACCCTAGGTTTTGTTTTTTTCATTTTCTAGATCGGTTTATTTATTCGGTTTAATTATTTAGCGAGCGTTCTCTCGTTCGTTCGTTTTAACGAACGCGTTCTTCGGTTAGGTTCAGTTAATGAACGTTCGTTTGTTAAGCTGTTCGTCGCTTTTCTTTTTATCGGATTCATTCCGCGATTTTTATGATCGAGATTTCTGATCCGATGTTCGATCTAGTATAACTTTTCGCTCGTTTATCGGAATCAGGCGATTCAAGCGCCTGGAGTTTCATCTCGAAACCCTCTTTCTGATTAATCAACTCAAACAAGTTTTTGCTACTGTAAAATTTGACCTAGTCCCAGATTAGTAAACAAAGCTTCTTTCGTTCGCCGTTTGAGTTTCATTGCTTTGTTCGATTTGATTCTTTTTGCGAACTGGAGTTCTTAAGTTGAACTTTCTGGTCAACCTCTTCTAGTTGAGTTCGCTTGTGCATCTTTTCTTGTTGCTTATGTATGTTATTGTTTGCTTGCGATAGAATTCCCGGAGTGCGAAGCGTGTTACTACGAGTCTCTAGGATTCACGGATCGTCAGCAAGGCAAGTAACACTTTGATCATACTCTTTTCATACCCAGTTTTATGCATTAGTTCCAATCCTCAAACATTGCATTGATTAGGATGTCATTAACTTGTGGGTTGGTAAGTAGTAGTTGAGGTAGAACCTATTGCCCTGTTACTGTCAAACCCTTGGGAGTTACTTCTACGCATCGCTTATATTGCTATGCTATGCTCGTAGACGTGGTTTGGATTTGAGTGTATCCATGACAGATGTGAGATTGTTAATTAATGGTTTAACTTAAGGTGGCAACTTTAATACACATCTGGGTGGATTGAGGCACCTGGGGAACCCAGTGTTGTCTGTTTTATTTTTTTGGAAATCCCGGGGTACCTGTGTGATCGTGCTATGGACCGCCACCCAGGCTCAAAGGGAACTGAGTCTATTCATGCTAGAAACTTCCGTGTGCAGCCACAAGCTACTATGGGCTCTAGCATAGTTGAGTAAGTTACATGAAGCTCTTGAAGAGGTAGATCAGCAGGTAGTGGGTTTGTAGGTTTGGTATGGTCTACCCGGAGTAGAGAGTTAATGTTTCTGAAAGACTGTGTCTCGGTCATCCGTTTCTCAAACACCTTCTAGTGCGAGAAATCAACGGAGGCGATCAAGTCTTGTGGGGAAAAGTGCGCAAACCTCTGCAGAGTGTACAATTTAATCATGGTTAGCCGTGTCCCCGGTTATGGACAATTCTGAGTATCTAGTACTTGAGTATTCACATGTATCTCATCACTCTTAATTAATATGGCTGGGATGTTACTTTAATTGGGATTGAGTTGGGGTTATACTTTCTCAATGATGTTTCAACCACCATGATAGTTAAAACAAAAAATTATTCCTTTGTTGTAGGAAAAAATTGGCTTGTTCGCAAAGCTATAACCATAGAGCTTTCCACCAGCCAAATATTGCATGTAGTGATAGCATTATTTCTGTTCTGCTCTACTGTGTTATATTGCCAGCATATTCCATGTGCTGACCCGTTCTCGGGCTGCAACATATTATGTTGCAGACTTTTCAGACGAGGAGTAAGGTTCGATAGGTCGTTGTCGTGCAGCTCAGCTATGCCGTTGGAGTTGATGGACTCACTTTATCTTCCAAGCCTTCCGCTGTTATCTCGTTAGATGGCCTTAAGCCATATTATTGTAATACGTTCTCTCTTGAGACATTTGATGTAATAAGTGTGTGATTGCTACTCTGTTATAAATCCTTCGAGTACTGTGTGTGTCAGCATTACCGATCCAGGGATGACACTGAAACACAGAGACTTGACCATCTGAGGTCGGGTCGTTACAAGATGGTATCAGAGCACAGGTTGAGTGTAGGACACAACCACTAAGATAAACCATAGGTCACTCTTCTCTACTCATTTCTGACTCCTCTCCATTTTTCCACTCTTTAGGATGACGGAGATGAAGAACAAGTTTGCACAACCGGATGAAGACACACCTTTTGGACGCCACTTGAAGGAAGTCACTAGGTACTTGAACATTGGAATACCAAGCTTCACCGGGAAGTACAACGCCACCTTACCAGAAGAGGAGCGCTGGATGATTCAAGTACAAGTACCAGGAAGGACGTTCTCGCCAACTTCTAAGCCCATAGAGTTTTCTTTCGAAGCACCCACCTGGAGTCTTGGCAAGAGTATGGCAGCTAACATTACCATGGGACGTATTGGAGAAGTCTACAACAGGGAGCTTACGGACACCATCTACCAAATATGTGGGCGCTGAGACGAGCAATGGGAAGTAATCAACACCAAGAAGGATAGATCCATTGCAGCTTTTATCCAGGAGCTAAACCAGCACATTCAACGTCAGGAGAACCAGATGTGCGCAGACATGATGGAGTTGAAGAAGGCGAAGACCAGGATCATCGAGCTGGAGGAAGAAATCAAGTTTACACGCGATGGATATGAGGAGGAAATCAAGACACTACTAGAGAAGAATGACGGCCTAGTCAAGAAGATCGGAGTATTCATGGGAGGACCCGCACCGGAAGAAGAAGAGGAGGATCCCACTTGCCCGGATAATTACATCATCATCGGTGACACCGATTCCGATCCAAGTGATGATGACTACGAAGATGAAGCTGGAGCAGACATCTTGGAGTCTTCCACCGATCAAAATTTCTAGATGACCACCATATATTAGTAGTATTCCCCCATGTAACTAGTAGTAGTTAAACACTTTTTGCGATAGTCCTAGACCGTTTGTACGCCCTTGCTTGATTGATTGAGTGAAATGATTGTGTTTGCCTCATATGCATATGGGTAGTGTTTTCTCACTAGACCTTTTCTATTCTAATCTCTTCCATCTAAACCCTCAGATGCCTCCGAGACGTGACACCGGTTTTGTTTTCCCACCGGAGCTCACCCAGTTGATCCAGCAGCAGAATGCCTTGATGCAATTGCTAGTTCAGAACCAGGGCAACAACAACAACAACAATAACCCGCCGCCAGTGGACAATTTAGCCCGTTTTCTGAGGTTGCAACCGCCGGTGTTTTCAAGTAGCACCGAGCCAATAGTTGCTGATGATTGGCTACACCGTATTGGAAGGGAGTTAACCACCGCAGGATGCACGGATGCTGAGAAGGTGCACTTTGTCGCACATCAATTGGATGGACCAGCAGCCGCATGGTGGGAGAATTACACGCCTACTTTTCCTATAGCCAATGTCACTTGGGACCAGTTTCAGCAAGCTTTTCGCACGGCCCATGTCTCAACTGGAGCCATGCAGATGAAGAAGCGTGAGTTTCGCAACTTACGCCAGGGGAACCGTACTGTGGCCCAGTACGTGGATGAGTTTAGCAAGTTATCACGCTATGCCCCTGATGATGTGGCCACAGATGCCGCGAAGCAGGAGAAATTTATGGAAGGGCTGAATGATGAGATGAGTATGCAGTTGATGGTGGCAACCTTCAACAACTACCAGGAGTTGGTAGACAAGGCCCTTATGATTGAAGGGAAGCAGCAGCAAATTGAGAGCCGTAAGAGGAAGTATGGACAAGGGAAGTACAACTCAGGAGCTCACCAGAAGCCTCGCTTAACCCCGAACTTGGGAGGACTTGTTCATAACCATGGAGGTCATAACCATACCGGAGGAGGATCGCATAACCAAAATGGTGCGAAGAATGGGAATGGGAACGGAGTCAATAACAATCAGAACCGCTCTAACCCATCTACACCCGCCAAGAGGGACTTAAGTCAAGTTATTTGCTTTAAGTGCGGGAAGACAGGGCACTATGCCAATGACTGCCTTGAAGGAAGGAATGGAAACGGAAATGGGAGCGCTGGGAAGAAGCCCAATCCATTCAACAAAGGACAAGTGAACCACGTTAACGTGGAGGAAGTTGAAGAGCAGCCAGACGCGGTAATAGGTAAGTTTTTGGTTAAGTCATTTACCGCTCTTGTTCTTTTCGATACTGGTGCATCGCATTCATACATATCAAGGGGATTTGTGGATAAGTTTAAGTTACCAACCCAAACCCTTAGGACCCCTCTTTTAGTGAGCTCGCCTGGAGCAGAGTACATGGCTAGCAGATGGTGCACCCAGATACCCCTAACGATTGGCACGCATATTTTTCCGTCTGACCTAATTATCTTGGAGTCGCAAGGATTAGATGTGATATTAGGTATGGACTAGATGTCAAAGTATGGAGGAAGCATTGACTGTGCTAGTAAGTCGATTTATCTCACCACCCCGGAGGGAAAAGGGATTAAGTATGTATCTAGGCATGTGCCTAGGAGGAGCCAAGTGAATGCACTCACGGGAGTTGTACAGGAGGAAGTGCCTGTAGTAAAGGATTTTCTGGATGTTTTCCCAGAGGAGTTACCAGGCATGCCACCGGATCGAGACATCGAATTCTTGATAGAGCTATTGCCAGGTACAGGGCCAATATCCAAGAGACCCTATCGGATGCCCGCAAATGATCTGGAGGAAATTAAGAAGCAGATCAAAGAGTTATTGGAGAAAGGTTACATTCGAAGGAGTTCATCACCTTGGGGAGCACCAGTACTTTTGGTCAAGAAGAAGGATAAATCCCTAAGGATGGTTGTTGATTACTGAGCTTTGAATGAAGTAACGATAAAGAAAAAGTATCCCTTACCGATGATTAATGATCTGTTTGATCAGTTACAAGGAGCTAAGGTGTTTTCGAAGATCGATCTACGATCGGGATACCATCAGTTGAAGTGTTGGGGATCGTAGCAGAAATTTAAAATTTTCTACGCATCACCAAGATCAATCTGTGGAGTAATCTAGCAACGAGAGGAAGGAGAGTGCATCTACATACCCTTGTAGATCGCTAAGCGGAAGCGTTCAAGTGAACGGGGTTGATGGAGCTGTACTCGTCGTGATCCAAATCACCGATGATCCTAGCGCCGAACGGACGGCACCTCCGCGTTCAACACACGTACAGCCCGTGGATGTCTCCTCCTTCTTGATCCAGCAAGGGGAGAGGAGAAGTTGAGGGAAAACTCCGACAGCACGATGGCATGGTGGTGATGGAGCTCGTGGTTCTCCGGCACGGCTTCGCCAAGCACTACGGAGGAGGACGAGGTGTTGGAGGAGGGAGAGGGCTGCGCCAGGGGAAGGGTGCGACTGCCCTCAATCTCCCTCACTATATATAGGGGAAAGGGAGGAGGGGGAGGCGCCCTAGGGTTCCCTAGGGGAGGGGCGGCGGCCACAGGGGAAACCCTAGATGGGTTTGGGCGCCCCCACCCCCTAGGAAACTTGCCCCCCAAGCCGGGAGGGGCGGCTGCCCTAGGGGTGGCGCCCCCACCTCTCCTGGTTACGTGAGATGGGGTGGGAGGGGTGCTCAGCCCCTTAGTGGGCTGATGTGCCCTCTCCCCTTGGCCCATAAGGCCCCCCAATGCTTGTCGGGGCCTCCGAAACCCCTTTCAGACACGCTGGTCATCACCTGGTACCCCCGGAACAATTCCGGACTCCAATACCCTTCGTCCAATATACCGATCTTCACCTCTGGTCCATTCCGGAGCTCCTTCTCATGTCCGGGATCTCATCCGGGACTCCAAACAACCTTCGGTAATCACATACTATTTCCCATAACAACTCTAGCGTCACCGAACCTTAAGTGTGTAGACCCTACGGGTTCGGGAACCATGCAGACATGACCGAGACAACTCTCCGGCCAATAACCAACAGCGGGATCTGGATACCCATGTTGGCTCCCACATGTTCCACGATGATCTCATCGGATGAACCACGATGTCGAGGATTCAATCAATCCCGTATACAATTCCCTTTGTCCAGCGGTATTGTACTTGCCCGAGATTCGATCGTCGGTATCCGATACCTTGTTCAATCTCGTTACCGGCAAGTCTCTTTACTCGTTCCGTAACACATCATCCCATGATCAACTCCTTGGTCACATTGTGCACATTATGATGATGTCCTACCGAGTGGGCCCAGAGAAACCTCTCCGTCACACGGAGTGACAAATCCCAGTCTCGATTCGTGCCAACCCAACAGACACTTTCGGAGATACCCATAGTGCACCTTTATAGCCACCCAGTTACGTTGTGACGTTTGGTACACCCAAAGCATTCCTACGGTATCCGGGAGTTGCACAATCTCATGGTCTAAGGAAATGATACTTGACATTAGAAAAGCTTTAGCATACAAACTACACGATCTTTGTGCTAGGCTTAGGATTGGGTCTTGTCCATCACATCATTCTCCTAATGATGTGATCCCATTATCAACGACATCCAATGTCCATGGTCAGGAAACCGTAACCATGTATTGATCAATGAGCTAGTGAACTAGAGGCTTACTAGGGACATGGTGTTGTCTATGTATCCACACATGTATCTGAGTTTCCTGTCAATACAATTCTAGTATGGATAATAAACGATTATCATGAACAAGGAAATATAATAATAACTAATTTATTATTGCCTCTAGGGCATATTTCCAACATGAAGATCCGAGAGAAGGATATACCAAAGACAACGTTTACCACGCGGTATGGATTATACGAGTATACAGTCATGTTGTTTGGACTAACTAACGCCCCTGCCTATTTTGTGATCATGATGAACAAGGTGTTCATGGAGTATTTGGACAAGTTTGTTGTGGTGTTCATTGATGACATTATGGTATACTCGAAGAACGAAGAGGAGCACAAGGAGCATTTGCGATTAGTTCTCGAGAAACTCAGGGAACACCAGTTATACGCCAAATTCAGTAAGTGCGAGTTTTGGTTGAAAGAAGTTGGATTTCTTGGGCATGTTATATTGGGAGAAGGTATAGCAGTAGACCCCAACAAGGTTCAGTCAGTCACTGAATGGTTGGCACCCACTTTAGTTGGCGAGATCCGCAGTTTCCTTGGACTTGCAGGATATTATCGAAGATTCATTGAGAATTTCTCCAAGATTGCTAAGACAATGACTGAATTGCTGAAGAAGGATACTAAGTTCAAATGGACAGAAGATTGTGAACCAAGTTTCCAGGAGTTGAAGAAACGTTTGACTACAGCCCTAGTGCTAATACTACCAGATATACATAAGGAATTCCAAGTGTATTGCGACGCCTCTTGCTTAGGACTTGGACGTGTGCTTATGCAGAACGGAAAGGTTGTTTTGTATGCCTCGCGACAACTGAAGCCTCATGAGTTGAACTATGCCACGCATGATTTGGAGCTAGCAGCCGTAGTGCATGCATTGAAGACTTGGAGACATTATCTTATTGGAAACCGTTGTGATGTGTACACGGATCATAAGAGTTTGAAGTACATTTTCACCCAGAAGGAGTTGAACCTTAGGCAGAGGAGATGGTTGGAGCTTATAAAGGATTACGATATGAAGCTACACTACCATCCAGGAAAGGCCAATGTCGTAGCAGACGCTTTAAGCCGGAAGAGTTATGCTAATATCCTTGAAAGTAAAGGATTGCCAAAGGAGTTAGCTGAGGATATCATGGAACTTCGGTTGGAGATTGTTCCAAGAGGTTTCATTGCAACAGTGAATGTTCAGTCGACATTGTTGGACAAGATTTGAGAAGCTCAGAAGGAAGACAAAGAGATTGCTGAGATAAAAGAGAAGATGAGCAAAGGAAAGTCCAAAGATTTTCGCGAGGATGAGCACGATACCTTGTGGTTTGAGGACCGAGTTTATGTACCAAATAACTCAGAGATCAGGAAGTTAATACTTCAGGAGGCCCATGACTCACCATACTCGATACACCCCGGAAACACCAAGATGTATTTGGACTTGAAGGAACGTTTCTGGTGGACTGGTATGAAGAAGGATATTGCCGAGTATGTAGCCGTATGTGATGTATGTCAGAGAAGCCCGCAGGACTGTTACAGCCTATGCCGATACCCGAGTGGAAATGGGATAAACTTGGCATGGACTTTATCACCGGATTGCCCAGGACCAAAGCAGGATATGACTCAATATGGGTAGTAGTGGATCGTTTGACCAAAGTAGCTCACTTCATCCCAGTGAAAACAACTTATACCAGTGCAAAGTTGGCCAAGATATATATGTCTAGGATCATATGTTTACATGGAGTTCCGAGGACCATCGTATCAGATAGAGGAACACAGTTTACTTCAAAGTTTTGGCATCAGCTACACCAGATCCTGGGTACGAGATTGGAGTTCAGTACAGCATTCCACCCGCAGACGGATGGACAGACAGAGAGAGTCAACCAGATTCTGGAGGACATGTTAAGAGCCTGTGTGCTAGATTATGGCTCTAGTTGGGATGACAATTTGCCTTACGCAGAGTTCTCATACAACAACAGCTACCATGCTAGTTTGAAGATGGCACCGTTTGAAGCTCTGTATGGACGCAGATGTAGAACACCTTTGATGTGGGATGAGGTAGGAGACCGTTAGTTGTTTGGAACCAATTTGATCAAAGAATCGGAGGAGAAGGTTAAACTGATCCGAGACAGATTAAAGATCGCTCAGTCCAGACAGAAGAGTTATGCAGATTCAAAACGCAAGGAAGTAACCTATGAAATTGGAGATAGAGCATACCTGCGAGTATCGCCCTTGCGAGGAGTGAAACGTTTTGGAGTTAAGGGTAAACTAGCTCCAAGATTTGTAGGACCGTATCGTGTTTTGGAACGAATGGGAGAAGTTGCCTACAAGCTAGAGTTACCCGAAGGATTGTCAGGAGTTCATGATGTGTTCCACGTATCACAGTTGAAGAAGTGTCATGCTGAGATGGCCGATATACCATTAAGAGATACAGTGCCCCTGGAGGCGATTCAGTTAGATAGTAATCTGACCTATGAGGAGAAGCCAGTAAAGATTCTTGACTTTGACAGCCGAGTCACCCGCAGCAAGGTTATCAAGTTTTGCAAAGTTTAGTGGAGCCACCATACCGAGGAATAAGCCACCTGGGAACGAGAAGACGATATTCGCAAGGACCATCCGCACCTATTTTCTAGCCAACCCGAATCTCGAGGGCGAGATTCATCTTAAGGGGGGTAGGTTTGTAACATCCCAAATTTTCAATTTGGAATGTTATACATAGGTCATCTATGCATATCATATTTTATTGCACCTTCGATTCGCAATCCTCGAAATCCTAAGAAACTCAAGGACCCTCGGAGAGAGTTGGATTTTCCGGTTTTCATATTTCGGTTTTATCAAATAATGAAAACGAGGATTTTTTATTTTAATTATTTTTCTCTCCGGAAAAATATTTCATATTCAAAAATAAATTAGGGGAGATAATATGACTTCTCCAAAATAATTGAAATATTGGAGAAAAAATGTTAAAATAATTATTTGGATTTTATTTGAATTTATTTGCACTAGAAAAAAAATTGCACGTTTTAAAAATTGCACTTTAGGGGCCAAGAAAATGTTCATCTCGTTCTAAATGTTTCACTTAGATGATGAAAATTTATTTTGGTATTTTTAGATTTTTATTTTATTTTATAGGAATTTTTCTTTCAGTGGAATATTTTAAAAAAAAATCCGCGCGCGCCCGACTGGGCCGAAGCCCAGCCGAGCCAGGCCGCCGGCCCACCCGCGCCACCGCCTCCCCTCGCCCGCGCCGCCGTACCCGACACAGACGCCGAGGAGTGTCCGGCTCGGACTCCTCCCCGGGCGCCCCCTCGCCCAAGCAAGCCGCCCCCCCCTTTATAAACCCCGTCGGAGCCCCCTAGGAGCCCCAGCCACCGCCGCCGCAGCCGCCCGCCCCGCCGCCCACAGCCGCACCGCCGCCGCCTGTCGCCGCCCGCGCCGCCGCCACCTGCCGCCCGCGCCACCGCCACCTGCCGCCCGCGCCGCCGCCGAGCCCCGCCGCCCCGCCGGAGCCTCACCGGAGGTAGCCGCCGGATCCGCCACCGGTTTTTCTAAAAAAACCGTTCGGTTTATTTTTTCAAAACCCTAGGTTTTGTTTATTTATTTATTTTCTAGATTGGTTTATTTATTCGGTTTAATTATTTAGCGAGCGTTCTCTCGTTCGTTTGTTTTAACGAACGCGTTCTTCTGTTAGGTTCAGTTAACGAACGTTCATTCGTTAAGCTGTTCGTCGTTTTTCTTTTTATCGGATTCATTCCGCGATTTTTCTGATCGCGATTTCTGATCCGATGTTCGATCTAGTATAACTTTTTCGCTCGTTTATCAGAATCAGGCGATTTAAGCGCCTGGAGTTTCATCTCGAAACCCTCTTTCCGATTAATCAGCTCAAACAAGTTTTTGCTACTCTAAAATTTGACCTAGTCCCAGATTAGTAAACGAAGCTTCTTTCGTTTGCCGTTTGAGTTTCGTTGCTTTGTTCGATTTGATTCTTTTTGCGAACCGGAGATCTTAAGTTGAACTTTCTGGTCAACCTCTTATAGTTGAGTTTGCTTGTGCATCTTTTCTTGTTGCTTATGTATGTTATTGTTTGCTTGTGATAGAATTCCCGGAGTGCGAAGCATGTTACTACGAGTCTCTAGGATTCACGGATCGTCAGCGAGGCAAGTAACACTTTGATCATACTCTTTTCATACCCAGTTTTATGCATTAGTTCCAATCCTCAAACATTGCATTGATTAGGATGTCATTAACTTGTGGGTTGAGAAGTAGTAGTTGAGATAGAACCTATTGCCCTATTACTGTCAAACCCTTGGGAGTTACGTCTACGCGTCGCTTATATTGCTATGCTATGCTCGTAGACGTGGTTTGGGTTTGAGTGTATCCATGACAGATGTGAGATTGTTAATTAATGGTTTAACTTAAGATGGCAACTTTAGTACACATCTGGGTGGATTGAGGCACCTGGGGAACCCAGTGTTGTCTGTTTTATTTTTTTTGGAAATCCCGGGGTACCCGTGTGATCGTCCTATGGACCGCCACCCAGGCTCAAAGGGAACTGAGTCTATTCATGCTAGAAACTTCCGTGTGCAGCCACAAGCTACTATGGGCTCTAGCATAGTTGAGTAAGTTACATGAAGCTCTTGAAGAGGTAGATCAGCAGGTAGTGGGTTTGTAGGTTTGGTATGGTCTACCCGGAGTAGAGAGTTAATGTTTCTGAAAGACTGTGTCTCGGTCATCCGTTTCTCAAACACCTTGTAGTGCGAGAAATCAACGGAGGCGATCAAGTCTTGTGGGGAAAAGTGCGCAAACCTCTGCAGAGTGTACAATTTAATCATGGTTAGCCGTGTCCCCGGTTATGGACAATTCTGAGTATCTAGTACTTGAGTATTCACATGTATCTCATCACTCTTAATTAATATGGCTGGGATGTTAATTACTTTAATTGGGATTGAGTTGGGGTTATACCTTCTCAATGATGTTTCAACCACCATGATAGTTAAAATAAAAATTTATTCCTTTGTTGTAGGGAAAAATTGGCTTTTTCGCAAAACTATAACCATAGAGCTTTCCACCAGCCAAATATTGCATGTAGTGATAGCATTATTTCTGTTCTACTCTACTGTGTTATATTGCCAGCATATTCCATGTGCTGACCCGTTCTCGGGCTGCAACGTATTATGTTGCAGACTTTTCAGACGAGGAGTAAGGTTCGATAGGTCGTTGTTGTGCAGCTCAGCTATGCCGTTGGAGTTGATGGACTCACTTTATCTTCCAAGCCTTCCGCTGTTATCGCATTAGATGGCCTTAAGCCATATTATGGTAATAAGTTCTCTCTTGAGACATTCGATGTAATAAGTGTGTGATTGCTACTCTGTTATAAATCCTTCGAGTACTGTGTGTGTCAGCATTACCGATCCAGGGATGACACTGAAACACAGAGATTTGACCATCTGAGGTCGGGTCGCTACAGAGGTATACCCAACTATTTTGTGAAGGAAATATGCCCTAGAGGCAATAATAAAGTTATTATTTATTTCCTTATTTCATGATAAATGTTTATTATTCATGCTAGAATTGTATTAACCGGAAACATAATACATGTGTGAATACATAGACAAACAAGAAGTGTCACTAGTATGCCTCTACTTGACTAGCTCATTAATCAAAGATGGTTATGTTTCCTAACCATGAACAAGGAGTTGTTATTTGATTAATGAGGTCACATCATTAGTTGAATGATCTGATTGACATGACCCATTCCGTTAGCTTAGCACTTGATCGTGTTGTTTGTTGCTATTGCTTTCTTCATGACTTATACATGTTCCTATGACTATGAGATTATGCAACTCCCGTTTACCGGAGGAACACTTTGTGTGCCACCAAACGTCACAACGTAACTGGGTGATTATAAAGGTGCTCTACAGGTGTCTCCAAAGGTACTTGTTGGTTTGGCGTATTTCGAGATTAGGATTTGTCACTCCGAATGTCGGAGAGGTATCTCTGGGCCCTCTCGGTAATGCACATCACATAAGCCTTGCAAGCATTGTAACTAATGAGTTAGTTACGAGATGATGTATTACGGAACGAGTAAAGAGACTTGCCAGTAACGAGATTCAACTAGGTATTGGATACCGACGATCGAATCTCGGGCAAGTAACATACTGATGACAAAGGGAACAACGTATGTTGTTATGCGGTCTGACCGATAAAGATCTTCGCAGAATATGTAGGAGCCAATATGGGCATCCAGGTCCCGCTATTGGTTATTGATCGGAGATGTGTCTCGGTCATGTCTACATTGTTCTCGAACCGTAGGGTCCGCACGCTTAACGTTACGATGACAGTTATTATGAGTTTGTTCATTTTGATGTACCGAAGGTTGTTTGGAGTCCCGGATGTGATCACGGACATGACGAGGAGTCTCGAAATGGTCGAGACATAAAGATCGATATATTGGAAGCCTACATTTGGACATCGGAATTGTTCCGGGTGAAATCGGCATTTTACCGGAGTACCGGGGGGTTACCGGAACCCCCCCGGGGGTTAATGGGCCCATATGGGCCTTAAGGGAAAAGAGGAGGGGCGGCCAGGGCAGGCCGCGCGCCCCTCCCCCTAGTCCGAATAGGACAAGGAAGGGGGGGGCGGCGCCCCCTTTTTCCTTTCCCCCTTCCTCCTTCCTTCTCCTACAAGGCAAGGGAGAGGAGTCCTACTCCTGGGAGGAGTAGGACTCCTCCTGGCGCACCCCTTGGGGGCCAGCCGCGCCTCCCCCTCCCCTCATTTATATACGGGGGCAGGGGGGCACCCTAGGACACACAAGTTGATCTTCGTGATCGTTCCTTAGCCGTGTGCGGTGCCCCCCTCCACCATATTCCACCTCGGTCATATCATTGCAGTGTTTAGGCGAAGCCTTGCGTCGGTAGAACATCATCATCGTCACCACGCCGTCGTGCTGACGGAACTCCTCCCCGAAGCTTTGCTGGATCGGAGCCCGGGGATCGTCATCGAGCTGGACGTGTGCTAAGAACTTGGAGGTGCCGGAGTAACGGTGCTTGGATCGATCGGATCGGGAAGACGTACGACTACTTCCTCTACATTGCGTCAACGCTTCCGCTTCGGTCTACGAGGGTACGTAGACAACACTCTCCCCTCTCGTTGCTATGCATCACCATGATCTTGTGTGTGCGTAGGAATTTTTTTGAAATTACTACGTTCCCCAACAGTGGCATCCGAGCCTAGTTTTTATGGTTTGATGTTATGCACGAGTAGAACACAAGTGAGTTGTGGGCGATATAAGTCATACTGCCTACCAGCATGTCATACTTTGGTTCAGCGGTATTGTTGGATGAAGCGGCCCGGACCGACATTACGCATACGCTTACGCGAGACTGGTTCTACCGCCGTGCTTTGCACACAGGTGGCTGGCGGGTGTCAGTTTCTCCAACTTTAGTTGAACCGAGTGTGGCTATTCCCTGTCCTTGCGAAGGTTAAAACGACATCAACTTGACAAACTATCGTTGTGGTTTTGATGCATAGGTGAGATTGGTTCTTGCTAAGCCCGTAGCAGCCACGTAAAACTTGCAACAACAAAGTAGAGGACGTCTAACTTGTTTTAGCAGGGCATGTTGTGATGTGATATAGTCAAGACATGATGCTAAATTTTATTGTATGAGATGATCATGTTTTGTAACCGAGTTATCGGCAACTGGCTGGAGCCATATGGTTGTCGCTTTATTGTATGCAATGCAATCGCCCTGTAATGCTTTACTTTATCACTAAGCGGTAGCGATAGTCGTAGTAGCATAAGATTGGCGAGACAACAACGATGCTACGATGGAGATCAAGGTGTCGCGCCGGTGACGATGGTGATCATGGCGGTGCTTCGGAGATGGAGATCACAAGCACAAGAAGATGATGTCCATATCATATCACTTATATTGATTGCATGTGATGTTTATCTTTTTATGCATCTTATCTTGCTTTGATTGACGGTAGCATTATAAGATGATCTCTCACTAAATTATCAAGAAGTGTTCTCCCCGAGTATGCACCGTTGCCAAAGTTCGTCGTGCCCAGACACCACGTGATGATCGGGTGTGATAAGCTCTACGTCCATCTACAACGGGTGCAAGCCAGTTTTTGCACACGCAGAATACTCGGGTTATACTTGACGAGCCTAGCATATGCAGATATGGCCTCGGAACACGGAGACCGAAAGGTCGAGCGTGAATCATATAGTAGATATGATCAACATAATGATGTTCACCATTGAGAACTAATCCATTTCACGTGATGATCGGTTATGGTTTAGTTTGATTTGGATCACGTGATCACTTAGAAGATTAGAGGGATGTCTATCTAAGTGGGAGTTCTTAAGTAATATGATTAATTGAACTTAAATTTATCATGAACTTAGTCCCTGATAGTATCTTGCTTGTTTATGTTGATTGTAGATAGATGGCCCGTGTTGTTGTTCCGTTGAATTTTAATGCGTTTGTTGAGAAAGCAAAGTTGAAAGATGATGGTAGCAATTACACGGACTGGGTCCGTAACTTGAGGATTATCCTCATTGCTGCACAGAAGAGTTACGTCCTGGAAGCACCGCTGGGTGCCAGGCCTGCTGCTGATGCAACTGACGACGTTAAGAACGTTTGGCAGAGCAAAGCTGATGACTACTCGATAGTTCAATGTGCCATGCTTTACGGCTTAGAACCAAGACTTCAACGACGTTTTGAAAGTCATGGAGCATATGAGATGTTCCAGGAGTTGAAGTTAATATTCCAACAGAATGCCCGGATTGAGAGATATGAAGTCTCCAATAAGTTCTATAGCTGCAAGATGGAGTAGAATGGTTCTGTCAGTGAGCATATACTCAAAATGTCTGGGTATTATAATCACTTGATTCAACTGGGAGTTAATCTTCCAGATGATTGCGTCATTGAGAGAATTCTCCAATCACTTCCACCAAGCTACAAAGGCTTTGTGATGAACTATAATATGCAAGGGATGGATAAGACAATTCCCGAGCTCTTCGCAATGCTAAAAGCTGCGGAGGTAGAAATCAAGAAGGAGCATCAAGTGTTGATGGTCAACAAGACCACTAGTTTCAAGAAAAAGGGCAAAGGGAAGAAGAAGGGGAACTTCAAGAAGAACAGCAAGCAAGTTGCTGCTCCAGAGAAGAAACCCAAGTCTGGACCTAAGCCTGAAACTGAGTGCTTCTACTGCAAGCAGACTGGTCACTGGAAGCGGAACTGCCCCAAGTATTTGGCAGATAAGAAGGATGGCAAGGTGAACAAAGGTATATGTGATATACATGTTATCGATGTGTACCTTACTAGAGCTCGCAGTAGCACCTGGGTATTTGATACTAGTTCTGTTGCTAATGTTTGCAACTCGAAACAGGGACTACGGATTAAGCGAACACTGGCAAAGGACGAGGTGACGATGCGCGTGGGAAATGGTTCCAAAGTCGATGTGATCGCGGTCGGCACGCTACCTCTACATCTACCTTCAGGATTAGTATTAGACCTAAATAATTGTTATTTGGTGCCAGCGTTAAGCATGAACATTATATCTGGATCTTGTTTGATGCGAGACGGTTATTCATTTAAATCAGAGAATAATGGTTGTTCTATTTATATGAGTAATATCTTTTATGGTCATGCACCCTTGAGGAGTGGTCTATTTTTGATGAATCTCGATAGTAGTGATACACATATTCATAATGTAAGCCAAAAGATGCAGAGTTGATAATGATAGTGCAACTTATTTGTGGCACTGCCGTTTAGGTCATATCGGTGTAAAGCGCATGAAGAAATTCCATACTGATGGACTTTTGGATCCACTTGATTATGAATCACTTGGTACTTGCGAACCGTGCCTTATGGGCAAGATGACTAAAACACCGTTCTCCGGGAACTATGGAGAGAGCAACAGATTTGTTGGAAATCATACATACAGATGTATGTGGTTCGATGAATGTTGAAGCTCGTGGCGGATATCGTTATTTTCTCACCTTCACAGATGATTTGAGCAGATATGGGTATATCTACTTAATGAAACATAAGTCTGAAACATTTGAAAAGTTCAAAGAATTTCAGAGTGAAGTTGAAAATCATCGTAACAAGAAAATAAAGTTTCTACGATCTGATCGTGGAGGAGAACATTTGAGTTACGAGTTTGGTCTACATTTGAAACAACGCGGAATAGTTTCGCAACTTACGCCACCCGGAACACCACAACGCAATGGTGTGTACGAACGTCGTAATCGTACTTTACTTGATATGGTGCGATCTATGATGTCTCTTACAGATTTACCGCTATCGTTTTGGGGTCATGCTTTAGAGACGGCCGCATTCACGTTAAATAGGACACCATCAAAATCCGTTGAGACGACACCTTATGAACTGTGGTTTGGCAAGAAACCAAAGTTGTCGTTTCTTAAAGTTTGGGGCTGCGATGCTTATGTGAAAAAGCTTCAACCTGATAAGCTCGAACCCAAATCGGAGAAATGTGTCTTCATAGGATACCCAAAGGAGATAGTTGGGTACACCTTCTATCACAGATCCGAAGGCAAGACATTCATTGCTAAAAATGGTCCTTTCTAGAGAAGGAGTTTCTCTCGAAAGAAGTGAGTGGGAGGAAAGTAGAACTTGATGAGGTAACTGTACCTATTCCCTTGTTGGAAACCAGTACATCACAGGAACCAGTTTCTGTGACGTCAAAACCAACTAGTGAGGAAGTTGATGATGAAGATCATAGAACTTCAGAACAAGTTACTACAGAACCTCGTAGATCAACCAGAGTAAGATCCGCACCAGAGTGGTACGGCAATCCTGTTCTGGAAGTCATGCTACTAGATCATGATGAACCTACGAACTATGAAGAAGCGATGGTGAGCCCAGATTCCGCAAAATGGCTTGAAGCCATGAAATATGAGATGGGATCCATGTATGAGAACAAAGTATGGACTTTGGTTGACTTGCCCGATGGTCGGCAAGCAATTGAGAATAAATGGATCTTCAAGAAGAAGACTGACGCTGACGGTAATGTTACTGTCTACAAAGCTCGACTTGTCGCAAAAGGTTTTCGACAAGTTCAAGGGGTTGACTACGAGAGACCTTCTCACCCGTAGTGATGCTTAAGTCTGTCCGAATCATGTTAGCAATTGCCGCATTTTATGATTATGAAATTTGGCAGATGGATGTAAAAACTGCATTCCTGAATGAATTTCTGGAAGAAGAGTTGTATATGATGCAACCGGAAGGTTTTGTTGATCCAAAGGGAGCTAACAAAGTGTGCAAGCTCCAGCGATCCATTTATGGACTGGTGCAAGCCTCTCGGAGTTGGAATAAACGCTTTGATAGTGTGATCAAAGCATTTGGGTTTGTACAGACTTTTGGAGAAGCCTGTATTTACAAGAAAGTGAGTGGGAGCTCTGTAGCATTTCTGATATTATATGTAGATGACATATTGCTAATCGGAAATGATATAGAATTTCTAGATAGCATAAAGGGATACTTGAATAAGAGTTTTTCAATGAAAGACCTCGGTGAAGCTGCTTACATATTGGGCATCAAGATCTATAGAGATAGATCGAGACGCTTAATTGGACTTTCACAAAGCACATACCTTGACAAAGTTTTGAAGAAGTTCAAAATGGATCAAGCAAAGAAAGGGTTCTTGCCTGTATTGCAAGGTGTGAAGTTGAGTAAGACTCAAAGCCCGACCACTGCAGAAGATAGAGAGAAAATGAAAGATGTTCCCTATGCTTCGGCCATAGGCTCTATCATGTATGCAATGCTGTGTACCAGACCTGATGTGTGCCTTGCTATAAGTTTAGCAGGGAGGTACCAAAGTAATCCAGGAGTGGATCACTGGACAGCGGTCAAGAACATCCTGAAGTACCTGAAAAGGACCAAGGATATGTTTCTCGTATATGGAGGTGACAAAGAGCTCATCGTAAACGGTTACGTTGATGCAAGCTTTGACACTGATCCGGACGATTCTAAATCGCAAACCGGATACGTGTTTACATTAAACGGTGGAGCTGTCAGTTGGTGCAGTTCAAAACAAAGCGTCGTGGCGGGATCTACATGTGAAGCGGAGTACATAGCTGCTTCGGAAGCAGCAAATGAAGGAGTCTGGATGAAGGAGTTCGTATCCGATCTAGGTGTCATACCTAGTGCATCGGGTCCAATGAAAATCTTTTGTGACAATACTGGTGCAATTGCCTTGGCAAAGGAATCCAGATTTCACAAGAGGACCAAGCACATCAAGAGACGCTTCAATTCCATCCGGGATCTGGTCCAGGTGGGAGACATAGAGATTTGCAAGATACATACGGATCTGAATGTATCAGATCCGTTGACTAAGCCTCTTCCACGAGCAAAACATGATCAACACCAAAGCTCCATGGGTGTTAGAATCATTACTGTGTAATCTAGATTATTGACTCTAGTGCAAGTGGGAGACTGAAGGAAATATGCCCTAGAGGCAATAATAAAGTTATTATTTATTTCCTTATTTCATGATAAATGTTTATTATTCATGCTAGAATTGTATTAACCGGAAACATAATACATGTGTGAATACATAGACAAACAAGAAGTGTCACTAGTATGCCTCTACTTGACTAGCTCATTAATCAAAGATGGTTATGTTTCCTAACCATGAACAAGGAGTTGTTATTTGATTAATGAGGTCACATCATTAGTTGAATGATCTGATTGACATGACCCATTCCATTAGCTTAGCACCCGATCGTTTAGTATGTTGCTATTGCTTTCTTCATGACTTATACATGTTCCTATGACTATGAGATTATGCAACTCCCGTTTACCGGAGGAACACTTTGTGTGCCACCAAACGTCACAACGTAACTGGGTGATTATAAAGGTGCTCTACAGGTGTCTCCAAAGGTACTTGTTGGGTTGGCGTATTTCGAGATTAGGATTTGTCACTCCGAATGTCGGAGAGGTATCTCTGGGCCCTCTCGGTAATGCACATCACATAAGCCTTGCAAGCATTGTAACTAATGAGTTAGTTACGAGATGATGTATTACGGAACGAGTAAAGAGACTTGCCAGTAACGAGATTCAACTAGGTATTGGATACCGACGATCGAATCTCGGGCAAGTAACATACTGATGACAAAGGGAACAACGTATGTTGTTATGCGGTCTGACCGATAAAGATCTTCGCAGAATATGTAGGAGCCAATATGGGCATCCAGGTCCCGCTATTGGTTATTGATCGGAGATGTGTCTCGGTCATGTCTACATTGTTCTCGAACCGTAGGGTCCGCACGCTTAACGTTACGATGACAGTTATTATGAGTTTGTTCATTTTGATGTACCGAAGGTTGTTTGGAGTGCCGGATGTGATCACGGATATGACGAGGAGTCTCGAAATGGTCGAGACATAAAGATCGATATATTGGAAGCCTATATTTGGACATCGGAATTGTTCCGGGTGAAATCGGCATTTTACCGGAGTACCGGGGGGTTACCGGAACCCCCCGGGGGTTAATGGGCCCATATGGGCCTTAAGGGAAAAGAGGAGGGGCGGCCAGGGCAGGCCGCGCGCCCCCTCCCCCCTAGTCCGAATAGGACAAGGAAGGGGGTGGGGCGGCTCCCCCCTTTTCCTTTCCCCCTTCCTCCTTCCTTCTCCTACAAGGCAAGGGAGAGGAGTCCTACTCCCGGGGGGAGTAGGACTCCTCCTGGAGCACCCCTTGGGGGCCGGCCGCGCCTCCCCCTCCCCTCCTTTATATACGGGGGCAGGGGGGCACCCTAGGACACACAAGTTGATCTTCGTGATCGTTCCTTAGCCGTGTGCGGTGCCCCCCCCCACCATATTCCACCTCGGTCATATCATTGCAGTGTTTAGGCGAAGCCCTGCGTCGGTAGAACATCATCATCATCACCACGCTATCGTGCTGACGAAACTCCTCCCCGAAGCTTTGCTGGATCGGATCCCGGGGATCGTCATTGAGCTGGACGTGTGCTAAGAACTCGGAGGTGCCGGAGTAATGGTGCTTGGATCGGTTGGATCGGGAAGACGTACGACTACTTCCTCTACGTTGCATCAACGCTTCCGCTTCGGTCTACGAGGGTACGTAGACAACACTCTCCCCTCTCGTTGCTATGCATCACCATGATCTTGTGTGTGTTGGGGAACGTTGCAGAAAATTAAAATTTTTCCTACGGCTTCACCAAGATCCATCTATGAGTTCATCTAGCAACGAGTATTCAGATTAGATAGCATCTACATACCACTTTGTAGATCGCAACGGAAGCGTTCGAGTGAACGTGGATGAGGTAGTCGTACTTGCCGTGATCCAATTCACCGATGATCTAGTACCGAACGGACGGCACCTCCGCGTTCAACACACGTACGGGACGGGAGACGTCTCCTCCTTCTTGATCCAGCAAGGGGGGTGGAGAGGTTGAGGAAGATCCAGCACGATGGTGTGGTGGTGGATGCAGCAGAACTCCGGCAGGGCTTCGCTAAGCAACTACGGGAGGAGGAGGAGGTGTTGCAGGGAGGAGGGAGTGCCAGGGCATTAGAGTTGGTTTGCTCCTCCTTTTCCCCACTATATATAGGGCCAAGGGAGAGGGGGAGGCGCAGCCCTTGCCCATTCCTCCAAGGAAGGGTGCGGCCAAGGGTGGGGAGGAATCCATCCTCCCCAAGGCACCTCGGAGGTGCCTTCCCCTTGTAGGACTCTCCCCTTTTTTTTCTCTCTTGGCGCATGGGCCTCTTGGGGCTGGTGCCCTTGGCCCAAGTGGGCCAAGGCGCACCCCCTAAGGCCCATGTGGCCCCCCGAGGCAGGTGGCCCCACCTGGTGGACCCCCGGGACCCCTCCGGTGGTCCCGGTACAATACCGATAACACCGAAACTTGTCCCGATGGCCGAAATAGCACTTCCTATATATAATTCTTTACCTCCGGACCATTCCGGAACTCCTCGTGACGTCCGGGATCTCATACGGGACTCCGAACAACATTCGGGTTACTGCACATACATATCTTCACAACCCTAGCGTCACCGAACCTTAAGTGTGTAGACCCTACGGGTTCGGGAGACATGCAGTCATGACCGAGACGACTCTCGGGCAATAACCAACAGCGGGATCTGGATACCCATGTTGGCTCCCACATGCTCCATGATGATCTCATCGGATGAACCACGATGTCGAGGATTCAATTAATCCCGTATACGATTCCCTTTGTCAATCGGTATTTTACTTTCCCGAGATTCGATCGTCGGTATCCCAATACCTCGTTCAATCTCGTTATCGGCAAGTCACTTTTCTCGTACCGTAATGCATGATCCCGTGATCAAACACTTCGATCACCTTGAGCTCATTGTGATGATGCATTACCGAGAGGGCCCGGTGATACCTCTCCGTCAAGTGGAGTGACAAATCCCAGTCTCGATCCATGTCAACCCAACAGACACTTTCAGAGATACCCGTAGCATACCTTTATAGTCACCCAGTTACGTTGTGACGTTTGGCACACCCAAAGCACTCCTACGGTATCCGGGAGTTACACGATCTCATGGTCTAAGGAAAAGATACTTGACATTGGAAAACTCTAGCAAACGAACTATGCGATCTTATTATGTTTAGGATTGGGTCTTGTCCATCACATCATTCTCCTAATGATGTGATCCCGTTATCGATGACATCCAATGTCCATACTCAGGAAACCATGACTATCTGTCGATTAACGAGCTAGTCAACTAGAGGCTCACTAGGGACATATTGTTGTCTGTTATTCACACATGTATTACGATTTCCGGTTAACACAATTATAGCACGAATAAAGACAATTATCATGAATAAGGAAATATAATAATAATGCTTTTATTATTGCCTCTAGGGCATATTTCCAACAGTCTCTCACTTGCACTAGAGTCAATAATCTAGTTACATTGTGATGAATCGAACACCCATAGAGTTCTGGTGCTGATCATGTTTTGCCTTAGGGAGAGGTTTAGTCAACGGATCTGCGACATTCAGATCCGTGTGCACTTTACAAATTTCTATGTCTCCATCTTGAACATTTTCACGAATGGAGTTGAAGCGACGCTTGATGTGCCTTGTCTTCTTGTGAAACCTGGGCTCCTTTGCAAGGGCAATAGCTCCAGTGTTGTCACAGAAGAGCTTGATTGGCCCCGACGCATTGGGTATGACTCCGAGGTCGGTGATGAACTCCTTCACCCAAATTGCTTCATGTGCTGCCTCCGAGGCTGCCATGTACTCCGCTTCACATGTAGATCCCGCCACGACGCTTTGCTTGCAACTGCACCAGCTTACTGCCCCACCATTCAAAATATACACGTATCCGGTTTGTGACTTAGAGTCATCCAGATCTGTGTCGAAGCTAGCGTCGACATAACCTTTTACGACGAGCTCTTCGTCACCTCCATAAACGAGAAACATTTCCTTAGTCCTTTTCAGGTACTTCAGGATATTCTTGACCGCTGTCCAGTGTTCCTTGCCGGGATTACTTTGGTACCTTCCTACCAAACTTACGGCAAGGTTTACATCAGGTCTGGTACACAGCATGGCATACATAATAGAACCTATGGCTGAGGCATAGGGGATGACGCTCATCTCTTCTATATCTTCTGCCGTGGTCGGACATTGAGCTGAGCTCAATTTCACACCTTGTAACACAGGTAAGAACCCTTTCTTAGATTGATCCATATTGAACTTCTTCAATATTTTATCAAGGTATGTGCTTTGTGAAAGACCTATGAGGCGCCTCGATCTATCTCTATAGATCTTGATGCCTAATATATAAGCAGCTCCTCCAAGGTCCTTCATTGAAAAACTTTTATTCATATAGGCCTTAATGCTGTCCAAGAGTTCTATATCATTTCCCATCAAAAGTATGTCGTCTACATATAATATGAGAAATGCTACAGAGTTCCCACTCACTTTCTTGTAAACACAGGCTTCTCCATAAGTCTGTGTAAACCCAAACGCTTTGATCATCTCATCAAAGCGAATGTTCCAACTCCGAGATGCTTGCACCAGCCCATAAATCGAGCGTTGGAGCTTGCACACCTTGTCAGCATTCTTAGGATCGACAAAACCTTCCGGCTGCATCATATACAATTCTTCCTTAAGGAAACCATTAAGGAATGCCGTTTTGACGTCCATTTGCCATATCTCATAATCATAGTATGCGGCAATTGCTAACATGATTCGGACGGACTTCAGCTTCGCTACCGGTGAGAAAGTCTCATCGTAGTCAACCCCTTGAACTTGTCGATAACCCTTAGCGACAAGCCGAGCTTTATAGATGGTCACATTACCATCCGCGTCTGTCTTCTTCTTAAAGATCCATTTATTTTCTATGGCTCGCCGTTCAATGGGCAAGTCAGTCAAAGTCCATACTTCGTTTTCATACATGGATCCTATCTCGGATTTCATGGCTTCTAGCCATTTGTCGGAATCCGGGCCCGCCATTGCTTCCTCATAGTTCGAAGGTTCACCGTTGTCTAACAACATGATTTCCAAGACAGGGTTGCCGTACCACTCTGGTGCGGAACGTGTCCTTGTGGACCTTCGAATTTCAGTAGGAGCTTGATCAGAAGCATCTTGATCATCATCATTAATTTCCTCTCTAGTCGGTGCAGGCACCTCAGAAACGTTTTCTTGAGTTTCGCCATTTTCCGGTTCAAGAGGTAACACTTCATCAAGTTCTACTTTCCTCCCACTTACTTCTTTCGAGAGAAACTCTTTCTCCAGAAAGGATCCATTCTTGGCAACAAAGATCTTGCCTTCGGATCTGTGGTAGAAGGTATACCCAACAGTTTCTTTAGGGTATCCTATGAAGACGCATTTTTCCGACTTGGGTTCGAGCTTTTCAGGTTGAAGTTTCTTGACATAAGCATTACATCCCCAAACTTTTAGAAACGACAGCTTAGGTTTCTTCCCAAACCATAATTCATACGGTGTCGTCTCAACGGATTTCGACGGAGCCCTATTTAAAGTGAATGCGGCAGTCTCTAAAGCATAGCCCCAAAAAGATAGCGGTAAGTCGGTAAGAGACATCATAGATCGCACCATATCTAATAGAGTGCGATTACGACGTTCGGACACACCATTATGCTGAGGTGTTCCAGGCGGCGTGAGTTGTGAAACTATTCCACATTTTCTTAAGTGTGTGCCAAATTCATGACTCAAGTATTCTCCTCCACGATCTAATCGTAGAAACTTGATCTTTCTATCACGTTGATTTTCAACCTCACTCTAAAATTCCTTGAACTTTTCAAAGGTCTCAGACTTGTGTTTCATTAAGTAGATATACCCATATCTACTCAAGTCATCAGTGAGGGTGAGAACATAACGATAGCCACCGCGAGCCTCAACACTCATTGGACCGCACACATCGGTATGTATGATTTCCAATAAGTTGGTTGCTCGCTCCATTGTTCCTGAGAACGGAGTCTTGGTCATTTTACCCATGAGGCATGGTTCGCACGTGTCAAATGATTCATAATCAAGAGACTCTAAAAGTCCATCTGCATGGAGCTTCTTCATGCGTTTGACACCTATGTGACCAAGGCGGCAGTGCCACAAATATGTGGAACTATTGTTATCAACTTTAACTCTTTTGGTATTCACACTATGAATATGTGTATCATCACGTACGAGATTCATTAAGAATAAACCATTAACCATCGGAGCATGACCATAAAACATATCTCTCATATAAATAGAACAACCATTATTCTCGGATTTAAATGAGTAGCCATCTCGAATTAAGCGAGATCCAGATACAATGTTCATGCTCAAACTTGGCACTAAATAACAATTATTGAGGTTTAAAACTAATCCCGTAGGTAAATGTAGAGGCAGCGTGCCGACGGCGATCACATCGACCTTGGAACCATTCCCGACGCGCATCGTCACCTCGTCCTTCGCCAGTCTCCGTTTATTCCGCAGCTCCTGCTTTGTGTTACAAATGTGAGCAACTGCACCGGTATCAAATACCCAAGAGCTACTACGAGTACTGGTAAGGTACACATCAATTACATGTATATCACATATACCTTTGGTTTTGCCGGACTTCTTGTCCGCTAAGTATTTGGGGCAGTTCCGCTTCCAGTGACCACTTCCCTTGCAATAAAAGCACTCAGTTTCGGGCTTGGGTCCATTCTTAGGCTTCTTCCCGGCAACTTGCTTACCGGGCGCGGCAACTTCCTTGCCGTCCTTCTTGAAGTTCTTTTTACCCTTGCCCTTCTTGAACTTAGTGGTTTTATTCACCATCAACACTTGATGCTCCTTCTTGATTTCTACCTCTGCTGATTTCAGCATAGCATATACTTCAGGAATGGTCTTTACCATCCCCTGCATATTGTAGTTCATCACAAAGCTCTTGTAGCTAGGTGGAAGCGACTGGAGGATTCTGTCAATGACCGCTTCATCCGGGAGATTAACTTCCAGTTGAGTCAAGCAGTTGTGCAACCCAGACATTTTGAGTATGTGTTCACTGACAGAACTATTTTCCTCCATCTTACAGCTAAAGAATTTGTCGGAGACTTCATATCTCTCGACCCGGGCATGAGCTTGGAAAACCATTTTCAGCTCTTCGAACATCTCATATGCTCCATGTCTCTCAAAACGTTTTTGGAGCCCCGGCTCTAAGCTGTAAAGCATGCCGCACTGAACGAGGGAGTAATCATCGCAGCGTGACTGCCAAGCGTTCATAACGTCTTGTTCTGCAGGGAGAATAGGTGCGTCACCCAGCGGTGCTCTTAGGACATAATCTTTCTTGGCAGCTATGAGGATAATCCTCAGGTTCCGGACCCAGTCCGTATGGTTGCTACCATCGTCTTTCAGCTTGGTTTTCTCTAGGAACGCGTTGAAGTTGAGGACTACGTTGGCCATTTGATCTACAAGACATATTGTAAATATTTAGACTAAGTTCATGATAATAAAGTTCATTTAATCAAATTAATGAACTCCCACTTAGATAGACCTCCCTCTACTAGTCATCTAAGTATTACATGATCCGAGTCAACTAGGCCGTGTCCGATCATCACGTGAGACGGACTAGTCAACATCGGTGAACATCTTCATGTTGATCGTATCTTCTATACGACCCATGCTCGACCTTTCGGTCTTCTGTGTTCCGAGGCCATGTCTGTACATGCTAGGCTCGTCAAGTCAACCTAAGTGTTTTGCGTGTGTAAATCTGTCTTACACCCGTTGTATGCGAACGTAAGGACCTATCACACCCGATCATCACGTGGTGCTTCGGAACGACGAACCTTAGCAACGGTGCACAGTTAGGGAGAACACTTTCTTGAAATTATTATGAGGGATCATCTTATTTACTACCGTCGTTCTAAGTAAACAAGATGCAAAACATGATAAACATCACATGCAATCAAATAATAAACGTGACATGATATGGCCAATATCACATAGCTCCTTCGATCTCCATCTTGGGGCTCCATGATCATCTTGTCACCGGCTTGACACCATGATCTTCATCATCATGATCTTCATCATCGTGTCTCCATGAAGTTGCTCGCCAACTATTACTTCTACTACTATGGCTAACGCGTTTAGCAATAAAGTAAAGTAACTTACATGGCGATTCTCAATGACACGCAGGTCATACAAAAATAAAGACAACTCCTATGGCTCCTGCCGGTTGTCATACTCATCGACATGCAAGTCGTGATTCCTATTACAATAGCATGAACATCTCATACATCACATATAGATATTTCATCATACATCACAACTTTGGCCATATCATATCACAAAGCACTTGCTGCAAAAACAAGTTAGACGTCCTCTAATTGTTGTTGCAAGTTTTACGTGGCTGAATTAGGGTTCTAGCAAGAACGTTTTCTTACCTACGTTCAAACCACAACGTGATTTGTCAATCTCTATTTACCCTTCATAAGGACCCTGTTCATCGAATCCGATCCAATTAAAGTAGGAGAGACAGACACCCGCCAGCCACCTTATGCAACTAGTGCATGTTAGTCGGTGGAACCGGTCTCACGTAAGCGTACGTGTAAGGTTGGTCCGGGCCGCTTCATCCCACAATACCGCTGAATCAAGATTGACTAGTAACGGCAAGAAGAATTGACAACATCTACGCCCACAACAAATTGTGTTCTACTCGCACAAGAAGAACTATGCATAGACCTAGCTCATGATGCCACTGTTGGGGAACGTTGCAGAAAATTAAAATTTTTCCTACGGTTTCACCAAGATCCATCTATGAGTTCATCTAGCAACGAGTATTCAGATTAGATAGCATCTACATACCACTTTGTAGATCGCAACGGAAGCGTTCGAGTGAACGTGGATGAGGTAGTCGTACTTGCCGTGATCCAATTCACCGATGATCTAGTACCGAACGGACGGCACCTCCGCGTTCAACACACGTACGGGACGGGAGACGTCTCCTCCTTCTTGATCCAGCAAGGGGGGAGGAGAGGTTGAGGAAGATCCAGCACGACGGTGTGGTGGTGGATGCAGCAGAACTCCGGCAGGGCTTTGCTAAGCAACTACGGGAGGAGGAGGAGGTGTTGCAGGGAGGAGGGAGTGCCAGGGCATTAGATTTGGTTTGCTCCTCCTTTTCCCCACTATATATAGGGCCAAGGGAGAGGGGGAGGCGCAGACCTTGCCCCTTCCTCCAAGGAAGGGTGCGGCCAAGGGTGGGGAGGAGTCCATCCTCCCCAAGGCACCTCGGAGGTGCCTTCCCCTTGTAGGACTCTCCCCTTTTTTTTCTCTCTTGGCGCATGGGCCTCTTGGGGCTGGTGCCCTTGGCCCAAGTGGGCCAAGGCGCACCCCCTAAGGCCCATGTGGCCCCCCGAGGCAGGTGGCCCCACCTGGTGGACCCCCGGGACCCCTCCGGTGGTCCCGGTACAATACCGATAACACCGAAACTTGTCCCGATGGCCGAAATAGCACTTCCTATATATAATTCTTTACCTCCGGACCATTCCGGAACTCCTCGTGACGTCCGGGATCTCACCCGGGACTCCAAACAACATTCGGGTTACTGCACATACATATCTTCACAACCCTAGCGTCACCGAACCTTAAGTGTGTAGACCCTACGGGTTCGGGAGACATGCAGTCATGACCGAGACGGCTCTCGGGCAATAACCAACAGCGGGATCTGGATACCCATGTTGGCTCCCACATGCTCCACGATGATCTCATCGGATGAACCACGATGTCGAGGATTCAATTAATCCCGTATACGATTCCCTTTGTCAATCGGTATTTTACTTGCCCGAGATTCGATCGTCGGTATCCCAATACCTCGTTCAATCTCGTTATCGGCAAGTCACTTTTCTCGTACCGTAATGCATGATCCCGTGATCAAACACTTCGATCACCTTGAGCTCATTGTGATGATGCATTACCGAGAGGGCCCGGTGATACCTCTCCGTCAAGTGGAGTGACAAATCCCAGTCTCAATCCATGTCAACCCAACAGACACTTTCAGAGATACCCGTAGCATACCTTTATAGTCACCCAGTTACGTTGTGACGTTTGGCACACCCAAAGCACTCCTACGGTATCCGGGAGTTACACGATCTCATGGTCTAAGGAAAAGATACTTGACATTGGAAAACTCTAGCAAACGAACTATGCGATCTTATGCTATGTTTAGGATTGGGTCTTGTCCATCACATCATTCTCCTAATGATGTGATCCCGTTATCGATGACATCTAATGTCCATAGTCAGGAAACCATGACTATCTGTCGATTAACGAGCTAGTCAACTAGAGGCTCACTAGGGACATATTGTTGTCTGTTATTCACACATGTATTACGATTTCCGGTTAACACAATTATAGCACGAATAAAGACAATTATCATGAATAAGGAAATATAATAATAATGCTTTTATTATTGCCTCTAGGGCATATTTCCAACAGTGTGTGCCTAGGAATTTTTTTGAAATTACTACGCTCCCCAACATTTTGGGTGTCCTATGAAGATGCATTTATCTGCTTTGGGTTCGAGCTTATCAGCCTGAAACTTTTCCACATAAGCGTCGCAGCGCCAAACCTTTAAGAAACGACAGCTTAGGTTTCTCTGAACCATAGTTCATACGGTGTCGACTCAAACAGAATTGTGTGGTTCCCTATTTAAAGTGAATGTGGTTGTCTCCAATGCCTAACCCATAAACTATAGTGGTAATTCGATAAGAGACATCATGGTATGCACCATATCATACCATGTCCAATAGGGTGCAGTTATGATGTTCGGACACATCATCACACTATGGTATTCCAGGCAGTATTAGTTGTGAAACAATTTCCACAATGTCTTGACTGTGTGCCAAACTCGTAATTCAGATATTCATCTCTATGATCATATCATAGATATTTTATCCTCTTGTCACGACGATCTTCAACTTCACTATGAAATTACTTGAACCTTTCAATAATTCAGACTTGTGTTTCATCAAGTAAATATACTCATCATCTACTCAAATCATCTGTGAAGTAAGAATATGACGATATCCACTGCGTGCCTCAGCACTCGTTGGACTGCACACATCAAAATGTATTACTTCCAACAAGTTGCTTTCTTGTTCCATCTTACCGAAAACAAGGCCTTTCAGTCATCTTGCCCATGTGGTGTGATTTGCATGTCTCAAGTGATTCAAAATCAGGTGAGTCCAAACGATCCATCTGTATGGAGTTTCTTCATGCATATCCACCAACAGACATGGTTCGCATGTCTCAATCTTTTCAAAAAAGAGTGAGTCCAAAGATCCATCAACATGGAGCTTCTTCATGCGTTTTATACCAACATGACTCAAATTGCAGTGCCACAAGTATGTGGTACTATCATGACTATCTTATATCTTTTGGCATGAACATGTGTATCACTACGATCGAGATTCAATAAACCATTTATTTTAGGTGCAAGACCGTTGAAGGTATTATTCAAATAAACAGAGTAACCATTATTCTCCTTAAATGAATAATCGTATTTGCGATAAACATAATCCAATCATGTCTATGCTCAACGCAAACACCAAATAACAATTATTTAGGTTTAACACTAATCTCGATGGTAGAGGGAGCAGGCGATGTTTGATCACATCAACCTTGGAAACACTTCCAACATATATCGTCATCTCACCTTTAGCCAGTCTCCGTTTTCCATAGCTCTTTATTTCGAGTTACTAACACTTAGCAACCGAGCCGGTATCTTAATACCCTGGTGCTACTAGGAGTACTAGTAAAGTACACATTTAATACAATGTATATCCTATATACTTCTGTCAACCTTGCCAGCCTTCTCATCTACCAAGTATCTAGGGTAGTTTTGCTTCAGTGACTGTTCCCCTCAATACAGAAGCACTTACTCTCGGGTTTTGGGTTCAACCTCAGGTTTCTTCACTAGAGCAGCAACTGATTTGCCGTTTCATGAAGTATCCCTTCTTGCCCTTGCCCTCCTTGAAACTAGTGGTTTTACTAACCATCAACAATTGATGCTCCTACTCGATTTCTACTTTCGCGGTGTCAAACATCACAAATTGCTCAAGGATCATCATGTCTATCCCTGATATGTTATAGTTCATCACAAAGCTCTAATAGCTTGGTGGCAGTGACTATGGAGAACCATCACTATCTCATCTGGAAGATTAACTCCCACTCGATTCAAGTGATTGTAGTACTCAGACAATCTGAGCACCTGCTCAATGATTGAGCTTTTCTCCCTTAGTTTGCAGGCTAAGAAACTTGTCGGAGGTCTTACACCTCTTGACGTGGGCACGAGCCTGAAATCCCAATTTCAGTCCTTGGAACATCTCATATGTTCTGCGATGTTTCAAGAAAACGTCTTTGGTACCTCAATTCTAAACCATTTAGCATTAGGCACTGAACTATCATGTAGTCATCAAAACATGTATGTCCGATGTTCGCAACATCCACAAACGACGCTCGAGGTTCAGCACACCGAGCGGTGCATTAAGGACATAAGCCTTCTGTGCAGCAATGAGGACAATCCTCAGAATACGGACCTAGTCCGCATAATTGCTACTGTCAACTTTCAACTAAATTTTCTCTAGGAACGTATCTTAAACAATAGAACTAAAGCGTAAGCTACAACATAATTTGCAAAGATATTTTGACTATGTTCATGATATTTAAGTTCATCTGATTATTTAATGAACTCCCACTCAGATAGACATCCCTCTAGTCATCTAAGTGATACATGATCCGAATCAACTAGGCTGTGTCTGATCATCACGTGAGACGGACTAGTCATCATCGGTGAACAGCTTCATGTTGATCGTATCTTCTATACGACTCATGTTCGACCTTTCGGTCTTTCGTGTTCCGAGGCCATGTCTGTACATGCTAGGCTCGTCAAGTCAACCTAAGTGTATTGCGTGTGTGAATCTGGCTTACACCCGTTGTATTCGAACATTAGAATCTATCACACCCGATCATCACGTGGTGCTTCAAAACAACGAACCTTTGTAATGGTGCACAGTTAGGGAGAACACTTTCTTGAAATTATTGCGAGGGATCATCTTATTTAAGCTACCGTCATTCTAAGCAAATAAGATGTAAAACATGATAAACATCACATGCAATCAAATAGTGACATGATATGGCCAATATCATTTTGCTCCTTTTGATCTCCATCTTCGGGGCGCCATGATCATCATCGTCACCGGCATGACACCATGATCTCCATCATCATGATCTTCATCATCGTGTCTTCATGAAGTTGTCTCGTCATCTATTACTTCTACTACTATGGCTAACGGTTTAGCAATAAAGTAAAGTAATTACATGACGTTTATGTTGACACGCAGGTCATAAATAATTAAGACAACTCCTATGGCTCCTGCCGGTTGTCATACTCATCGACATGCAAGTCGTGCTTCCTATTACAAGAACATGATCAATCTCATACATCACATATATCATTCATCACATCCTTTTTGGCCATATCACATCACAAAACACTTGCTGCAAAAACAAGTTAGACGTCCTCTAATTGTTGTTGCAAGTTTTTACGTGGCTGCTATAGGTTGCTAGCAAGAACGTTTCTTACCTACGCCAAAACCACAACGTGAATTGCCAATTTCTATTTACCCTTCATAAGGACCCTGTTCATCGAATCCGATCCGACTAAAGTGGGAGAGACAGACACCCGCTAGCCACCTTATGCAACTAGTGCATGTCAGTCGGTGGAACCTGTCTCACGTAAGATTACATGTAAGGTTGGTCCGGGCCGCTTTATCCTACGATGCCGCTGAATCAAGATAAGACTAGTAACGACAAGTAAATTGACAATATCGACGCCCACAACTGCTTTGTGTTCTACTCGTGCATAGAAACTACGTATAGACCTAGCTCATGATGCTACTGTTGGGGATCGTACCAGAATTTAAAATTTTCTACGCATCACCAAGATCAATCTATGGAGTACTCAAGCAACGAGAGGGATAGGAGTGCATCTACATACCCTTGTAGATCGCGAGCGGAAGCATTCAAGTGAACGGGGTTGACGGAGTCGTACTCGTCGTGATCCAAATCACCGATGACCGAGCGCCGAAGGGACGGCACCTCCGCGTTCAACACACGTACGGTTGGGAAGACGTCTCCTCCTTCTTGATCCAGCAAGGGGGAAGGAGAGATTGACGGAGATCCAGCAGCATGACGGCGTGGTGGTGGATGCAGCGGGGTTCTCGGCAGGGCTTCGCCAAGCTCAGCGAGAGGGAGAGGTGTTACGGGAGGGCGAGGGAGGCGCCAGGGGCTGTGAGGGAGTCCTGGATTAGGGGTTGTCCGGATAGCCGGACTATAACCTTTGGCCGGACTCTTGGACTATGAAGATACAAGATTGAAGACTTCGTCCCGTGTCCGGATGGGACTTTCCTTGGCGTGGAAGGCAAGCTTGGCGATACGGATATGTAGATCTCCTACCATTGTAACCGACTCTGTGTAACCCTAGCCCTCTCCGGTGTCTATATAAACCGGAGGGTTTTAGTCCGTAGGACAACAACAATCATACCATAGGCTAGCTTCTAGGGTTTAGCCTCTCTGACCTCGTGGTAGATCTACTCTTGTATTACCCATATCATCAATATTAATCAAGCAGGAGTAGGGTTTTACCTCCATCAAGAGGGCCCGAACCTGGGTAAAAACATCGTGTCCCTTGTCTCCTGTTACCATCCGCCTAGACACACAGTTCAGGACCCCCTACCCAAGATCCGCCGGTTTTGACACCGACATTGGTGCTTTCATTGAGAGTTCCTCTGTGCTGTCGCCGTCAGGTAGGATGCCTCGTTCAGTCTTTAAAGACGGCATCATTTCTAAGGGAGCTCTGGCTGTCGGCCAAACTCTTCGTCTGGGTGGTTTTCTTATGACCACCTGTTTGGCTGCTGCGCCGACGATGACCTCTCGGGTCATCAAAAGCAATCTTCACGTCAACTCGGAACTCGCCGAGCAGTTAGATCCAATGGAGCTCTCTTCTCTAAACGAGCTTTTGGATCGCATCACCGCCCTGGGAGTCGCTACGGATTACGACCAGATTGGGCCTAAACCCGATCTGAGAGAGATTAACTCTCCCCAGGTCACCCATCACGTTGCCATGGTGGAGAGATAGTGCGGCGACCCTTCATCTATCTTAAGGACTAGCTATGTCCGGATTCCCGATCCCTCCAAGCCGGATACCCGCGGAGGGGAGGACATCACTCAAGACCTGAACTTAGAGTCAGGCGACGGGCTAGATTCATTGGACAACATCCAAGAATCCAAACTTCCGAGTTCGGAAACTCCTTGGCCTCTGAGTCTCAGATTGGGTGAGGTTTCGGATTTAATTCCACCCACCCACCCGAACATAAGCGATCTATCCCAAATTAGGAAAAAGCCCGAAGAAACAGTACATCATTACTGGGCCAGATTCCTCCTGGTTATGGATAAAGGACTGCCGCGAGGAAGATGCAATCTCATTCTTCTACAATAATTGCACGGACAAGGGAATCCTCAACGCCATAAGTCGCCGTGATATTACATGCTTCGCTGACTTGGCGTCCATAGTACGAAAGTACTGTGCGATGGAAAGCGCTTGGAAAACCGAAATAAAATTTTGGGACAATCCGGCCCTGAATACAAACCCAGTCCGAAATAAAAGGATGCATCATCGTCAGACACCCGGGTTAAACACGAAAAAGCAAAAACCCTCTACAGGGCATGGAACCATACTGGAAGGATGGCTTAATGGACCCTGTAAAATTCACAGTACAGAGGGCGCCACACCAACTCACAGCCTTAGAGCATGTTGGATACTCCGGCAGGTGGCCAAAATTGGCGAGGATCTTCTAATTCCTGAGGCCACAGAAAGCCACCCCAGGGACACTGGAACGGTATTAACAGTCTTCGAGACTTTCGCATCAAATAATATGCGAAAAAGAACACTCCGCAGCCTTGCCGAAGTCTACCAAGTAGCAACAATAAACCCATGGAGTGACACAGCTATTACTTTTAATGCCAGTGATGAACCTAAATTCCGAACAGCCCGAGCACCAGCCGCATTGGTCCTTAGTCCAATGGTGGACGGCTTTCGCCTTACCAAGGTACTCATGGATGGAGGCAGCGGAATGAACCTCATTTATGAGGAAACCCTTCAAAAAATGGAAATAGACTGGAACCGCATTGAGCGAAGCAGCACAACCTTTAGAGGTATAATCCCCAGTCCGGAAGCGCGCTGTACAGGAAAAATCACACTAGATGTGGTGTTCGGCACGCCGGATAATTACAGGTCCAAAGAGGTCACGTTCCAAGTGGCCCCATTCAGTAGCGGATACCACGCTCTGCTAGGGCGGGAAGCGTTTACAATCTTCCAAGCAATACCCCATTACGGGTACATGAAACTCAAGATGCCCGGGCCTAACGGAATCATCACTCTCGCTAGTGATCCGGACATAGCACTCCGCGCCGAAAATAAGATAGCCGCACTCGCCCTCGAGGCACTATCCGAAGCGCTAGCGGCTGAGGAACTGACTGCGCTGCGCTCCACGGTAAACAGGGATGATGTGATACTCGACAAAAAATCCAAGTCCACCTCCTTTAAACCAGCAGACGAAATAGTCAAATTCCAGGCCCATCCAACGGACCCCAATAAAACAGCTTCCATCGGGGCACAGTTAAACCCTGATGTAGACGCCGCACTGTGAGAGTTCCTACGTGAGAACTGGGACATTTTTGCCTGGCACCCTTCAGACATGCCAGGAATCCCACACAGGCTGGCCGAACACAGCTTAAATATCCTAAAAGGATTCAAGCCAGTCAAACAGGCTCTCCGGCGTTTTTCCGAACCTAAGAGACAGGCCATGGGAGAGGAACTAGCCAAGCTATTGGAGGTCGGATTCATCAAAGATATAAAACATCCGGACTGGCTAGCAAACCTGGTGATGGTACCAAAGAAGGACAAATCCTGGCCGGACTCGATGAAATAAAAGCCATCTTGGCAACAAACCCAGTCCTGGCCGCGCCAAAAATTGGCGAACCAATGCTATTATACATCACAACAACCCATCAGGTCGTAAGCGCAGTACTCGTCGTCGAACGAGAAACGGACGGACACAAAATCCCCCTTCAAAATCCGGTCTACTATGTGTCCACTGTCCTTACTCCTTGCAAGTCACGGTACCCGCATTATCAAAACATTGCGTACGCGGTATTCATGGCATCCCGGAAGCTGCGACACTACTTTCAAGAGTGTTCAATAACAGTAGCCTCGGAAGTGCCACTCAACGATATTATAAACAACCGTGACGCGACGGGCCGGATTGCAAAAGGGGCCATTGAGCTCCTCCCGTTCGACATAACTTACAAGCCACGGCGAGCTATCAAGTCGCAAGTTTTGGCCGACTTCGTCGCAGAATGGACGGAGGCCGAACTCCCTAAAGAGTACGACACATATTCAAACTGGGTCATGCACTTCGACGGCTCCAAAATGTTGGACGGACTAGGGGCTGGCATCGTTTTGACGTCCCCCACAGGAGACACAGTTCAATACGTACTTCAGATAATGTACACAGACTCCAACAATGCAGCCGAATATGAGGCCCTTTTACATGGTCTTCGGATGGCAGTATCCATGGGCATTCAACACCTAGAGGTGCGCGGGGACTTAAACCTCGCAATATCCCAAATAAATGGAGACTTTGATGCCAAGGATCCAAAAATGGCAGCTTATCGCAACGCCGTCCTAAAAATGTCAGCTCGGTTCGAAGGGCTCGAATTTCACCATATAGCTCGGGAAAATAATCAGGCGGCAGATGTCCTGGCACGCATCGGCGCAAAACGCGATGTAGTCCCCCCCCAACATCTTCTTGGAAAGGCTGTTCAAGCCATCCGTAGTATTGGAAGGGGAACCCGGCCATAACAGCCCGGACCCAACCGCACTGCCCGACACCGAACACTCTGACATAATTGGAGGCTCTGCCAATGAAATAACACGTTCAGCCCACGTAATAATGGCCGTCATCGCCCCGTGGACAGAACCACTCCTAGCCTACCTTACTAGGCAGGAACTCCCCGAGGACCAAAACGAGGCACGCTGCATAGTGCGGCAATCCAAAGCCTATAAAGTCCATGAGGGAGAGCTTCATAAGAAAAGCACTACCGGAGTCCTTCAAAGGTGCATCTCCGAAGAGGAAGGGCGGAACCTTCTGGCTGAAATTCATGCCGGACTCGGCGGTCATCACGCTGCAGCTCGGTCCCTTGTAAGCAAGGCCTTCCGTGCAGGCTTTTATTGGCCGACGGCCCGGGCAGACGCCCAGGACTTAGTCCAACGATGCGTCGGTTGCCAGCTTTTTGCAAACCAAAGCCATATGCCACCCACCGCCCTCCAAACTATCCCCATCACTTGGCCCTTCGCGGTCTGTGGGCTTGACATGGTTGGACCCCTTAAAGGCGGAACCCACAAGAAAAAATACTTACTGGTCATGGTGGATAAGTTCACCAAATGGATAGAAGCCAAGCCTGTTAAGACGGCCGAATCCGGACCGGTGATAGACTTTATATCCGGGGTTGTACACCGTTACGGCGCCCCCCACAGCATCATCACTGATAACGGCACGAACTTTACGGACGACGAGGTAAAACTCTGGTGCAAAAACATGGGCATCAAGCTCAATTATGCTTCCGTCTATCACCCACAAACTAACGGCCAGGTCCAACGTGCAAATGGTCTTATCATGAGAAGCATCAAACCCAGATTAGTGCGGTCCCTTAAGGAATCTAATACGCATTGGGTAGAGGAGCTTGACTCCGTACTCTGGGGGCTGCGGACCACGCCGAATCGCACCACCAGATACACACCATTCTTCATGGTGTACGGCACAGAGGCAGTATTGCCCTGCGACATAATTCATGACTCACCTCGAGTGCGCATGTACGAAGAAAGAGAAGCCGAGCTCGATCGGCAGGACAGTTTGGACGCCTTGGAGGAGGAGCGTGACGTGGCAAAAGCCCGTTTCGCATTCTATCAACAGCAGGCTCGAAGATACCAAAGCAGAGAAGTACGGGCCAAAAATTACAACGTTGGCGAATTAGTTCTACGCCTGCCGGACAAGAAAAAGGACAAACTCAAGCCCAAGTGGGAAGGTCCCTTCATAATTGACCAAGTCCTGACTGGTGGCGCGTACCGCCTGCGAGATGCATCGGATAACCGACTCGAGCCGAACCTATGGAACGCAGCCCGTCTCCGAAGATTCTATGCCTAGCGCCGGACTCTGTGTTCGTCTCCTTCCTCTGTCCATTTTTTATATACTTTATGTCTTACATTTCTCTCCTTCTCCATTCCCATTCTCTTATAGCCTTTAAAGGCTCATCAAGTGACGTGCTATCCGTGCTCATTAAACCTGGGGGCTTCTTTAAACAGAAGCTTATTTATACGGGCTTCATGCCCAACACATGTGTCACACTTCCGCATGTACCTTTTATTCACCATTATATGCATCGATATGACTTAAGTTTTGGCCAAGCTGGGTTGCCTGGCTCATGTGTTTACCCCTACGTTCCCGATTGTTCGGCTAGGTGGTAAAGGGAGCACCTCTACGATTGTTACTGCCGGCTCAGCCGGATGTGTACCTCAGACTGTGTGAAGCCGAAAGTTAGCATTCTTAAGGGAATATTCGATCGGTGAACTAAAGATGATTTTTTTTCACTTATTTATTTATACGCCCCCAGATGTTTTTCTTGCGTCTCTTTTCGCAGAATGGACATGCACTTTAGGGCATGCCTCCCAGGGAAAGGAACCCCTAACGGAACTATTCTCCCTGGAAGATGTTTCTTACTAACCATGTAATATAACATAACTAGTTGGGCACTTGTCTGTTAAAGCACTAATGACCCCTACGCCTGGTCTCCATGCATACCCCGGTTCGTATATAACCGCAAGGGTATTCGGACACACTCCGGACCGTCAGGTCCCGAGGTTGAAGCGAAAAGGTCGGCCATGACAAACGATCTACAATCCGGCTAGAAGGCATTACACATGTCAATTAAAATTACATAGTCAATCTGACTGGTTGTATTCCTCTTCAATACCATCTAATAGGTTGTCTAGTTTATAGTCCTGTTGGGAATACTTTGCGGCCAATTCTACTTGGCCGTATACTAAGCTCACAGGGATCTCCTTCCCATCGGGCCCCACAGGTCCGACCTCGGCCATGTGGTTTGGGTCAGCCTTCGTGTACCGCGTCTTCACCATGGCCCAGGCCTCCCTGGCGCCTTGACGGCAGGCCGATATCTTCCACAACCGGAAGTGCCGTCGCTCTCCCTTCAGCTTCTCTGCAAGCTCTCCAAGGCCTTCGGGCATGGAGACGGATGGCCACAAGGCCTGGGCGACGCCTTGCATCACCTGCCGAACTCGCTCGTGCAGTTGTGAGAGCTCGAGAAGAAGGTCACCTGTAGAACCGGGCATTTCATCTGCAGGAAGACCTGTTAGCATACCTACAGACATTACTCTGTTAGTCGACTTCCTTGCCGAACTCTTTTTTCAAAGTTCGTTTAAGCACTTACTAAATATGCCGCGTCGAAGCCGCTGATTCTCCTTAACGGAGTCCGACAGCTGGGCACGAACATTCTTCAGTTCAATGCCCAGCTTGGTGTTGGCATCTTGGAGATCGTTCTTCTCCTGCCTCACCTTTGTCAGCACGCTCTCACCAGCCTTTAGCTGGCGTAGGAGTTGTTGCTTATCCGGATTTAATCCGGCGCCATCTGCAATTTCATTTGTCAGATTTGCACCCATGCCGCACTTCACAAAATACTTGTCTTTCGAAGCGTATATTACCAGAGGGGGTCTCCTGGGGCTCCCCTACCGCGGCTAGTGCAGCCTCAAGTTGGGCTTTGCACTCTCCTAGCTCCTGGGGCAGTTGGGTATTCTTTTCCGTAAGAACCTGCATAACAAATGATCCTTAAATCAGTTATTCTAACTGTTTCAAGTCTCGGGGGCTACTGGTGTATATATATATATATATATATATATATATATATATATATATATATATATATATATATATATATATATATATATATATATATATATATATATATAAATATAATTACCAAAATTTTCTTACCCGTATGTCTTTTACATATTGCTCCGTGGCTCTGGCTAGACCATTTTGAGCGGCACGGAGGTACGCATCTCCCGAATTGAAGGCATCCAATGCCTCTTGGGAGAAACAAGCGTCGCGAAGAACTGTCCGGCGACGCCTGTGGTTCATGGCACTCTCCACCTCAGAATTCGTGGCAGACAGCCTATCCGCATCCTCTGTCGGAGGAGCGTCTGGTGCGCGCGTCGTGTTCGCTTCCGCTTCCGGACCAGGCTTTGGAGCCTGGCTGGTGGAGGCGCGATTGGCAACCTCTCCGGATATAGTCCGGCGAGGTCTCTTTGTCCTGAAGAGAGCATGAGCGTTAATATGCCTTGATGGAATAGCACCTGGGAATAAGATGGCGTGCTATACCTTTGCGCCGGCGTCTCAGTCCGGACCGCACTTCTTTTCAGCCCGCGGGGCCTTGCCTCCCCTCGTTGGCTAGTCGTCGCAGGCTCGGCCTCCCGTCTCAAGGACCTCCCCTGCAAAACACGGTTGTTATACGGCAATCGAAAACACGCGAGGATAGATCCCTTTTCAAAGTGCTGGGACTTCGGTCTCAGTTACCTGTGAGGTTGGGAGTAGCCCTGGGTAATCGGCCGTAATGGCCACCAAGGCGTTGTCCTTGCTCAATTGATGGAACACCCCATCAATCAGCTCCACAGATAAGTCCGGATCCTCTTGGGAGGCCGGGTCGAGGGACCGTCCCGGATCCTCGGGTTGTGGAGGAGGGCTGTTTATTTTCTTTAACAGCCTGGCGCAGTTCCCGCGTTGAAGTCATTAGACTGAATATTTAACGATGGGAATATAAAATGGATGGGCAAGTAAAAGTGTCCACTTACCCAACTTGGAGGACTGTACATAGAAAATCCACCCTGTGGGTTGACGCGGAGAAATTCCTCCTCTTCTCCCTTGTACAAAGCGGACAAGATCTTTATTAGAGCGGCAGCCGATTCCAGCCCCTTACGGCCGTGGCGGGCGGCGTCGTCCTCCCCGTTGAAGTCCCACATGGGGTGGCCTCTATACTAAAGCGGCTGCACCCCCCGCATGATGCATGCGGCCATGACCCCGATCATGGTCAGTCCGGAATGAGCTAACAATCTTATCCGGCCCATCAGGTAAATGACGTCCTTGTCACTTTGCCTCTGAGGGCTCCGTGGACGCCAGCTTAGGCGCTTCTTTAGGGGAGCCCTGTCGAACTCAGGAAGGCCGATCCAGACAGGTTCCGGCAGCGGGACGTCCTCTATATAAAACCATTCCGAATGCCAGTCCCCGGACGCCTTCTTTGGGGTTCCAGATAGATATCCGGTCCCGGCGATGCACCACACTTCGGCTCCGCCCACTTGATATATTGACCCCTTCTGAGAACGGGGCACAAGGTAGAATAGCCTTTTCCACAACGCGAAATGAGCCTCGCAGCCCACAAACAGCTCGCAAAGGGCTACGAAGCCCGCGATATGCAATATGGAGGCAGGCGTGAGGTTGTGCATCTGGAGGCCATAGAACTCTAGGAGCCCCCAGAGAAACAGATGAATTGGAAATCCGAGCTCTCTTATTAAATAACGGACAAGTCATACCCGCTCTCCTTTGGAGGGATTGGGGGCGCTCTCTGCTTGCTCTCCGCCATTATAGGTGGCAAGTCCGGCTCGAACCGGGACCATATAGGCCGGGGGGAGAAATCCCTTGGTCTGGAGCGTCACTAGCTCGCTGTGCAGGATGGAGCATCTCTCCCAATCTCCAAGCTGAGGGCTGGAAGGGCGAGAAGAGGAGCTGCAGCGGCCGGCCATGATAGAATGGACCTTTGTCGGATACGCTCTGATGAATACTCGCGGAGGGGAGAAGGTGTGGTTTGGATCTAAATCCTCGTCCCTTTAAATAGGCGGCTCATTTATGCGGCTAGGGGTGTAAATGTAAAAACACCCTGACTTTTCGTATTCGTTTGACACGTGGAAGGCGGCCATTATTGGGCGTAGAAGCCAAAGAGCGCTACATTTACAAGAAACCGGACATTACTCAACAGGTGCACAGAATTTGGAGGAGAACCCGCCTTGCAATGCCGAAGACAATTTGCGCGCCAGACTCGTCGTCATTGAAGCCTGGTTCGGGGGCTACTGAGGGAGTCCTAGATTAGGGGGTGTCCGGATAGCCAGACTATAACCTTTGGCCGGACTCTTGGACTATGAAGATACAAGATTGAAGACTTCGTCCCATGTCCGGATGGGACTCTCCTTGGCGTGGAAGGCAAGCTTGGCGATACGGATATGTAGATCTCCTACCATTGTAACCGACTCTGTGTAACCCTAGCCCTCTCCGGTGTCTATATAAACCGGAGGGTTTTAGTTCGTAGGACAACAACAATCATACCATAGGCTAGCTTCTAGGGTTTAGCCTCTCTGATCTCGTGGTAGATCTACTCTTGTACTACCCATATCATCAATATTAAGGAAGCAGGAGTAGGGTTTTACCTCCATCGAGAGGGCCCGAACCTGGGTAAAAACATCGTGTCCCTTGTCTCCTGTTACCATCCGCCTAGACGCACAGTTCGGGACCCCCTACCCGAGATCCGCCGGTTTTGACACCGACAGGCTTGGTTGCGGCTGCCCTCCCTTCCCCCACTATATATAGGGCCCCTGGGGGGGCGCCGGCCCTAGGAGATCCAATCTCCAGGGAGGCGGCGGCCAAGGGGGGAAACTTGCTCCCCAAGCCAAGTGGGGCGCCCCCCACCCCTAGGGTTTCCAACCCTAGGCGCAGGGGGAGGCCGAAGGGGGCGCACCAGCCCACCAGGGGCTGCTTCCCACGTCACTTCAGCTCATGGGGCCCTCCGGGATAGGTGGCTCCACCCGGTGGACCCACGGGACCCTTCCGGTGGTCCCGGTACAATACCGATTACCCCGAAACCTTCCCGGTGGCCGAAACTGGACTTCCTATATATAAATCTTTACCTCCGGACCATTCCGGAACTCCTCGTGATGTCCGGGATCTCATCCGGGACTTCGAACAACTTTCGGGTTACCGCATACTAATATCTCTACAACCCTAGCGTCACCGAACCTTAAGTGTGTAGACCCTACGGGTTCGGGAACCATGCAGACATGACCGAGACAACTCTCCGGCCAATAACCAACGGTGGGATCTCGATACCCATGTTGGCTCCCACATGTTCCACGATGATCTCATCGGATGAACCACGATGTTCAGGATTCAATCAATCCCGTATTCAATTCCCTTTGTCTAGCGGTATTGTACTTTCCCGATATTCGATCGTCGGTATCCCGATACCTTGTTCAATCTCGTTACCAGCAAGTCTCTTTACTCTTTCCGTAACACATCATCCCGTGATCAACTCCTTGGTCACATTGTGCATATTATGATGATGTCCTACCGCGTGGGCCCAGAGATACCTCTCCGTCACACGGAGTGACAAATCCCAGTCTCAATTTGTGCCAACCCAACAAACACTTTCGGAGATACCCGTAGTGTACCTTTATAGCCACCCAGTTACGTTGTGACGTTTGGTACACCCAAAGCATTCCTACGGTATCCGGGAGTTGCACAATTTCATGGTCTAAGCAAATGATACTTGACATTAGAAAAGTTTTAGCATACGAACTACACGATCTTGTGCTAGGCTTAGGATTGGGTCTTGTCCATCACATCATTCTCCTAATAATGTGATCCCGTTATCAACGACATCCAATGTCCATGGTCAGGAAACCGTAACCATCTATTGATCAACGAGCTAGTTAACTAGAGGCTTACTAGGGACATGGTGTTGTCTATGTATCCACACATGTATCTGAGTTTCATATCAATACAATTCTAGCATGGATAATAAACGATTATCATGAACAAGGAAATATAATAACAACCAATTTATTATTGCCTCTAGGGCATATTTCCAACAGTTTTTACTTTCCCGATGTGGGCGCAGAGCTGATCGACGCTGACTAGCGTGACCCGATGGCGTTGTGCTCTTCAACCACTCGCAGGCGGACTTCGCTGTGAAGCTCGGTGGCCATGTCGCACAGAAGATCGGCCAGGTGATTTTGACGCCGGAGGTCGCCGAGGTGGAGGACCTCGACGCTGCCGTCCGAGGAGGGACGATTCGTGTACACTGGCGTCTGAACTCCGAGCCTTGATACATCTAGAGAAGTGGCATGCTTAGGTTGATGGTAGACCACTAGGGAAGGTACCCACCTTACGATGATGGTTGTGTGTGTCTGATGTTAAATGGAATCTTGAGATGGTTCTGTGAATCTTGAGATGATGTTAAATCAAATCTTGAGATGGTTCTGTGATGTTGGTTTGGTTTGCACTGGACGTATTACCATTCATGAATACTACATCTATTTTTTTAATTTCTCAATTGTTAGTAGTAGTGTGGGGAAAAAGTGAGGGCTAGTAGTAGCTAGGTTAGTAGTAGTGTGGGTTTTAGGTTAGTAGTAGCGTGGGTGGCACCGCGCTACTACTAACTTTTTTAGCTGTAGCGCGGGGTAAAAACGCGCTACTGCTAAAAGTTAGCTGTAACGTCGTAGTAGTAGCACGGGAACCCACTCTACTGGTATGCAAAAAACCTATGCTATTGGTAGTGTTTTTCCTAGTAGTGCAATATCAAAGGTGTCATTCTTCTTTTCTACAAGAAAAGAAACAAAAAGAAAAGAAATAATTTGCAGAAGGATTTTTGTTTTCAGGGGGTGTGGAGAGATACACTTCACATTTTTCTACGATGCGGCCAACCAATG